>JAIOJX010000032.1:207404938-208697438 GCA_022376925.1 Tragulus kanchil | reverse complement strand
ACAGGGGAAAGAGGAGTACCTAGTAGGAGGGAGTATGACTCTCTGGGTGCCCCTCACCCCCAGTCTTCAATGAAGTCTCTGGATGAGTGAACTGCTTGGTGCGCACACAGAGAAACACCAACAGCACAAATGGTTTTAGGAGCCCAGAGTCAGACAGACCTTGGCTGAGACTCAGGCAGGCATATGGGTAGTAGGTTATAGAAGGCAGGCAGGTGAAACATAGATAACCCAGAAACAGGTCTAGAGAGTAAATGGGAGACCAGAAAGTAGCAGTGGAAGCTGGGAGGAGGGTCCATGGAAAGTCAGCCCTACCCAGGATCTCCTGTAGGATAATTTCTAAATTCAAGCCAAACCACTGTATCTACTTAAAGGTCTGTAAGATTAGTACGCAACTTCAGTGTGAAGTGCTAGCTTGCTTCTATCTTGGCTTCTACTCAGATACATAGTATCTTGATGTGTTCTCAGAGGTCTTGCTGCTCTAGGGAGTGAAAGCAAACACTGCTGTCTTCATCTACGGTGACTGTGCTGGGGCACATCCTAGAATCTGTGGTGTGTGTGCCTTTGTGAGTGTGTGTCTGTGTGTTGGTGGGTGGGTACTGGGAAATTCAAACTGTTCTCCAAAGAGTCTGGTGGCAGTGAAGTTTTTGGACATTGTAGGTGTCTCCTTTTGAGCCTCAGAATCTCAATGATATCATCCATTCCTGTTCAGTCACTCAGTCGTGTCTAACTCTTTGCAACTCCATGGACTGCAGCACGTCAGGCTTCCCGTTTTGTCTAACTCTTTGCAACTAGAAGAATTCAAGATAAGGAGATTGAAGATGATGGAGGCAGGAGAGATTGGTTAAGGAGGAGGAAGGAAGCTTTGGGATAGGGTGGTCAGAAAGAGCCTCTCTTAGGACATGACATTTGAGCACTCACTCAAGAAATGTAGAAGAAAAAGTTCAGAAAAAAATATGGAGAGAAAAATGTTAGCTATGGGATTTCTTCTTAGGGAGATTTAATCTGTTTGGAAAAAAATGTGTTGACAAGTCAGTTTGAAGGAGCAGATAGGGCCTCCAAAAGACTGACTGAGAAAGATGAAGAGGAACTGGTTTGACCCTGAAGCACAGAGGGAGAAAGAGACACAGGGGAAAGAGGAGTACCTAGTAGGAGGGAGTATGACTCTCTGGGTGCCCCTCACCCCCAGTCTTCAATGAAGTCTCTGGATGAGTGAACTGCTTGGTGCGCACACAGAGAAACACCAACAGCACAAATGGTTTTAGGAGCCCAGAGTCAGACAGACCTTGGCTGAGACTCAGGCAGGCATATGGGTAGTAGGTTATAGAAGGCAGGCAGGTGAAACATAGATAACCCAGAAACAGGTCTAGAGAGTAAATGGGAGACCAGAAAGTAGCAGTGGAAGCTGGGAGGAGGGTCCATGGAAAGTCAGCCCTACCCAGGATCTCCTGTAGGATAATTTCTAAATTCAAGCCAAACCACTGTATCTACTTAAAGGTCTGTAAGATTAGTACGCAACTTCAGTGTGAAGTGCTAGCTTGCTTCTATCTTGGCTTCTACTCAGATACATAGTATCTTGATGTGTTCTCAGAGGTCTTGCTGCTCTAGGGAGTGAAAGCAAACACTGCTGTCTTCATCTACGGTGACTGTGCTGGGGCACATCCTAGAATCTGTGGTGTGTGTACCTTTGTGAGTGTGTGTCTGTGTGTTGGTGGGTGGGTACTGGGAAATTCAAACTGTTCTCCAAAGAGTCTGGTGGCAGTGAAGTTTTTGGACATTGTAGGTGTCTCCTTTTGAGCCTCAGAATCTCAATGATATCATCCATTCCTGTTCAGTCACTCAGTCGTGTCTAACTCTTTGCAACTCCATGGACTGCAGCACGTCAGGCTTCCCTGTCCTTCATCATCTCCCAGAGCTTGCTCAAACTCCTGTCCATTGAGTCACTGATGCCATCCAACCATCTTGTCCTCTGTTGTCCCCTTCTCCTCCTGCCTTCAATCTTTTCCAGCACCAGAGGCTTTTCCAATGAGTCAGTGTTGGTAATACAGATTGAAATGTTAGTTGACATTTTTCCAAATTGGTAGACTAGTGTTAGGGACAGGTTTACTGCTTGAATTTTGTTTTTCTTACTAATTTTCAGCCATGCTTAGCAACTCAAGACTCCTGTTATTAACAAATAAAAAAAATTAACTGTACATAATAACACCTTTATTCACCTAGTCTCATGGCCATCTGATTTTGTGAGATGATCCAGTTGCTGAAAAATGTACCAGGATTGCTGTTCAAATAGTAAAACCCTGTTTTCTTTACAGTAGATGCTTTCTATCTCAAATACCAGTTCTAGTAGTAATTTGGGTAGACAGTTGTTCCCATGACCTTACAATGTACTGTATAACAAGTGCTGTGAGTGCCCCAAATAATATTCTACTTTGGCAAACTCTGATAACTGGAATTTTTTCCTAGTTGCTTTCAGCTGTTAAGCCACAGATGTGCAGAATTCAGCTGTATTGTTTCTGAAAGTGATGGAATCAATAGAAATGTCTGTTACTCAGTGAGTGCGTACAGTGTGCCGGGTTCTGACCAAAGGCTTCAAGTGCCTTATTCTTTTTATTCCTCACAACAGACTTGGGAGGTGTTAACTCCCTTTCCATATGAAGACACAGAGGTCAAACAGCTAATAAATGGAGCTGGTAATAAGTCCTGTTCTAGCCACTAACATTTATTTATTTATTTATTTTTAATTTTTGGCCTCTTTTATTGGTCCTTCATATATTTATTTTCATGCATCTTAATTCTTTGACCTACGTGGGCCTCCCATCGCAGTGGCCTCTCTCGCTGCAGAGTATTGGCTCTGGGTGCATGGCTCCAGAGTGCTGGCTTGTAATTGGACACACTGGTCCAGCTGCTCCGCGACACATGGGATCTTCCCATGCCAGGGATCAAATCGGTGCCCCTTGCACTGCAAGGCGGACTCTTTACTCCATGGACCACTAGGGAAGCCCCTAATCACTAACATTTATTCACCCCATCCTACAGACATATTTTTTAAAGTTGTTCAGCAAGTCTCATGACTTCTGTGGTAATCAGGCAAAGGAGAGGTAAGTAATGACTGAGGACACAGAGCAGAGAAAGATTTTTTTTGATGTGGACCATTTTATAGTCTTTATTGAATTTGTTACAGTATTGCTTCTGTTTTATTTATTTATTTATTAGCCAAGAGGCATGTGGGGTCTTAGCTCTTCTACCAGTTGAACCTGCACCCTCTGCATTGGAAAGTGAAGTCTTAACCACCGAACAGGCAGGCAACTGCCAGAGAAAGATGTGTTTCTATAGGAATGTGAATCTGGAGTTACTTGAGATAATGCCAAACAGATGTGGCAGCAACACTGCTTAATAAACTGACTCCAAATGTGATATCTGGCCTTTGCCTTTCCATCATGGTCTGGGGCTGCAGGCTTCCGACAGGGAGGATACTGCCTTGTACAGGTAAAGCCCACCATTGAATTAAGCTGACACACAGTACCAGGACAAGAATCTCAAGTGCTAATGAACCAGGAATTCTCCAGTCAAAGTGATTTGAACCTAAGATAATGTTGATTCTTAGTTTTCATGTTGTCACACTACAGAATAGGTCATCACAGTGTGTCCTAACTAATAGGTAACTAATAGCTAAATTATCCCTCAACTTTAAATGTCTTCACTTTATTGAAGGTACCATAGGTCACTTTAGCTCTGCTTTTCCATCAACTTCAGAACTGCACGTTTTTCTTTAAGTCTCTGTTTTAGGATTATCTAGGTTAATGAGGCCCATAAACCATTTCTTCAGGTATCAGAACTCCTGTAGTCTTTTCTTTGCCATGAGTGACTCTATACTTCTTCACACACCTTTTCAGTGGCTTCCCTGGTAGCTCAGTTAGCAAAGAATCTGCCTGCAATGCAGGAGACCCAGGTTTGATCCTGGGCTGGGAAGATCCCCTGGAGAAGGAAGTGGCAACCCACTGCAGTATTCTTGCCTGGAGAATCCCATGGACAAAGGAGCCTGGTGGGCTACAATCCATGGGGTCACAAGAGTTGGACATAACTTGGTGACTGACCCACCACTACCAATTTTCCTGGGTTCCCAATGCCTTCTGTCTCCCCTACAATGCCATAGAAAGAAAGGGAATCACACAGCAGTTGGCATAGGGAACTTTTCTAGGCTGATGGTCCTTTTGAATCAGAATGGAGATTTATGCTCACACCACTTCCCATCAAGTATTTACAAGTTTTCAGACAATCAGTGCTCTTATCAGTGGTTCTCAGAGGTAACAGGTTAGCCTGATCTCCATATAGACTATCCCTGCTACAGGGACAGTTTTTCTTTTTTTTTTTAAACAGATGAGATAGAGATGCAAAACAGTTTCCTCACTCACGAAAATAACCTACCAAGCCATGATCATTCTTGTTTTATTTGTTAAACTTTTAAATGTCACCAACAATACAGGGCAGTTATAAAAAATAGAAAAGGGCTAAAAAAAGAAATAAAATCCTCTATAATTCCACTACCCAGGGATAAGGACTGACCTCATTCATCTCATATGTTCTCTGCAACTATTGCATTCCGTGTAGCCTATTCATTAAATATTGAGAGACTAAAGCCCACCCTTGAATTAAGCTGACACACGGTACCAGGACAAGAATCTCAAGTGCTAATGAACCAGGAATTCTCCAGTCAAAGTGATTTGAACCTAAGATAATGTTGATTCTTAGTTTTCATGTTGTCACACTACAGAATAGGTCATCACAGTATGTCCTAACTAATAGGTAACTAATAGCTAAATTATCCCTCAACTTTAAATGTCTTCACTTTATTGAAGGTACCATAGGTCACTTTAGCTCTGCTTTTCCATCAACTTCAGAACTGCACGTTTTTAAGTCTCTGTTTTAGGATTATCTAGGTTAATGAGGCCCATAAACCATTTCTTCAGGTATCAGAACTCCTGTAGTCTTTTCTTTGCCATGAGTGACTCTATACTTCTTCACACACCTTTTCAGTGGCTTCCCTGGTAGCTCAGTTAGCAAAGAATCTGCCTGCAATGCAGGAGACCCAGGTTTGATCCTGGGCTGGGAAGATCCCCTGGAGAAGGAAGTGGCAACCCACTGCAGTATTCTTGCCTGGAGAATCCCATGGACAAAGGAGCCTGGTGGGCTACAATCCATGGGGTCACAAGAGTTGGACATAACTTGGTGACTGACCCACCACTACCAATTTTCCTGGGTTCCCAATGCCTTCTGTCTCCCCTACAATGCCATAGAAAGAAAGGGAATCACACAGCAGTTGGCATAGGGAACTTTTCTAGGCTGATGGTCCTTTTGAATCAGAATGGAGATTTATGCTCACGCCACTTCCCATCAAGTATTTACAAGTTTTCAGACAATCAGTGCTCTTATCAGTGGTTCTCAGAGGTAACTGGTTAGCCTGATCTCCATATAGACTATCCCTGCTACAGGGACAGTTTTTCTTTTTTTTTTTAAACAGATGAGATAGAGATGCAAAACAGTTTCCTCACTCACGAAAATAACCTACCAAGCCATGATCATTCTTGTTTTATTTGTTAAACTTTTAAATGTCACCAACAATACAGGGCAGTTATAAAAAATAGAAAAGGGCTAAAAAAAGAAATAAAATCCTCTATAATTCCACTACCCAGGGATAAGGACTGACCTCATTCATCTCATATGTTCTCTGCAACTATTGCATTCCGTGTAGCCTATTCATTAAATATTGAGAGACTAATATTATTTTTATTATGATGGTGATTTGTAAATAGCCCAGAGCTAATTTACAGAGATTTGAAATTATGGCCTCAATCGAAAGTTAGGATTTTGTTTTCTCATTGAAACGTATATAAGAAAAAAATTGTAACCATGAATTGTTTCCCAGCAAAACCTTGGAAAATCCCCAAGGAGAGAGCCACTGCAATAGCAGGAGGAATATGTGTGTGTAAAATGGCAAGTTAAAGGATGCTGATTTGGAAACTGCCATCGCTTGGACCAAGTTTTACTTGTTTTTACCAAGGGCATTAAGTTCAAAATGAAGGAGGGGCTTCAAACCACAGATGAGGATGTTGGAAAAGTTCAACATAATTGCGTTAAGTCCCTTATGGTATCTGCTTTTATACTACAGCCTTCCTTTGGTAAAAGCAGATACAGTCTTTTGTGAAATTCTCAAGTTTCCACCAGTAGAAAATGAAGAAATGGGTGAGTCAGGAGCAGTCAGCCAGAAGCAAACAAATGGATTTGAACGTGACTCTCCAGCAACTGACATGTAGTGGCTGGCTACTACACTTGCCCTTAGAATGTCCTTGGTGATCACAGTCAAATATAATTGGAGTTTTGTCTCTGAGCTTTGTCTTCTTGCCTTTATCTGCTTCATTTGCTGATGGGTTTCTCTTCTTGAAACTCTTAAAAAGGAAATCTATTGACTCATCCTTAGTTTTCAGACAGAAAAGAACTCGAAATTTTATATACTATGCATTGTTTCTGATAATTTCTTTGAAGACTTTCTGTATCAAAAAAGCAATTTAAGTGGAAAATATAGCAAACAAACAAAAAAGTGACATGAATTAAAAAAAAAAAACAAAAAAAACTCGCACAACTAAACTAATCTTGTCTAAAACTGACCAGCTAGATGAGCTTGGTGATGGAGTAAAGGCATGTTTATTCTGTGAATAAGAGAAAAGAAAGCCAAGTAGAAATTCTTGGAAAAACAAAAATTGGCAAAGGAAATCCTAGTTCAGCTATGAAGTAAACTAAAATGTAAGAATCTGAGTCACGGATGACGTATAAAGAGAATTTGAACCTGATGCTTGGAACATAGAGGCAAAGGATTATGTTTCCTTTAACTGATCTAGCTTCAATATCTGGATCTGTACTGAATAAAAATGCTTACCTAATTATAATATTAGAAACATTTTATTTTCAATGTTCACATTTGTGAAAATTTCACAGATTTGTAGAGCATTTCACCTATTTGTAGAGCATGAGAGGTAAATTATATTTTCTGAATAAAACAGAAATGCTGTAAAGCTTGACATTGTGAAATAATGATTGATATAGATGATAAAATGTAAGAAATAGAAGAAATAGGCTACAAGGCAGACTGACACATAAAGGCAACCATTTTCTCCTGTCTCATGGTATATGTTCGAGTGGTACTTTTTTCTCTTGATAAGTAGAGAAATAAAGATCTACTCTATGATTATGTGATTAAGAGAACCAATAAAAGATTATACACATATGAAGGAGACAAAGGGAAAGATGGTGTATCCTGCAATCTTTTGCTATCATAGTAGGGAATCTATATGAATTGCTTAAAGTTTGTAGAGGTATATGGGACTAGATAAGCTCATACTTTTCTTCCTATGTCCTTGTTCAATTAAAAAAAAAAAAACAACCCATATGGATCTAACAAAATTAAAAAAAAAAAAACCCAAGGTGAACACATGATCTCTAAGAAACTGATAGGAACTAACACTAGCAAAACTTCACTAAGTTTCCCTATTAGAACACAGGGGCTCAGATACAATAAAATAGCTCAGTCTGTCTCCATGGTGTTTACTTGGACAAAAGGGCACTGGGTTTGACAATAATTTCTTTGAAGACTTTCTGTATCAAAAAAGCAATTTAAGTGGAAAATATAGCAAACAAACAAAAAAGTGACATGAATTAAAAAAAAAAAAACAAAAAAAACTCGCACAACTAAACTAATCTTGTCTAAAACTGACCAGCTAGATGAGCTTGGTGATGGAGTAAAGGCATGTTTATTCTGTGAATAAGAGAAAAGAAAGCCAAGTAGAAATTCTTGGAAAAACAAAAATTGGCAAAGGAAATCCTAGTTCAGCTATGAAGTAAACTAAAATGTAAGAATCTGAGTCACGGATGACGTATAAAGAGAATTTGAACCTGATGCTTGGAACATAGAGGCAAAGGATTATGTTTCCTTTAACTGATCTAGCTTCAATATCTGGATCTGTACTGAATAAAAATGCTTACCTAATTATAATATTAGAAACATTTTATTTTCAATGTTCACATTTGTGAAAATTTCACAGATTTGTAGAGCATTTCACCTATTTGTAGAGCATGAGAGGTAAATTATATTTTCTGAATAAAACAGAAATGCTGTAAAGCTTGACATTGTGAAATAATGATTGATATAGATGATAAAATGTAAGAAATAGAAGAAATAGGCTACAAGGCAGACTGACACATAAAGGCAACCATTTTCTCCTGTCTCATGGTATATGTTCGAGTGGTACTTTTTTCTCTTGATAAGTAGAGAAATAAAGATCTACTCTATGATTATGTGATTAAGAGAACCAATAAAAGATTATACACATATGAAGGAGACAAAGGGAAAGATGGTGTATCCTGCAATCTTTTGCTATCATAGTAGGGAATCTATATGAATTGCTTAAAGTTTGTAGAGGTATATGGGACTAGATAAGCTCATACTTTTCTTCCTATGTCCTTGTTCAATTAAAAAAAAAAACAACCCATATGGATCTAACAAAATTAAAAAAAAAAAGAACCCAAGGTGAACACATGATCTCTAAGAAACTGATAGGAACTAACACTAGCAAAACTTCACTAAGTTTCCCTATTAGAACACAGGGGCTCAGATACAATAAAATAGCTCAGTCTGTCTCCATGGTGTTTACTTGGACAAAAGGGCACTGGGTTTGACAATAAATTGACAGGCACAGACTGTAGACAAGTGCCAAGCAAAAAGAAAGCAGAGATGCATTAAAGGAAAACAGCATTCATGGACAGGGGAATTATTCCTTTAATGGTAAAAGTTATCATCCACCAGGAAATTGCCATTTGTGGAAAAATGGCATGAAAGCAAAAACCATTAGCAGGTAACAGAATTAGTAAGATGAGAGAATGTTAGCACATAGAACATCAGAATAACAATTAAGTGGCTTAATTTCAACCAGAACACACTTAAAAATAAAGTCTGCATCTACAAAGGAATCTTGAAGGCAAGCCTTTTGGGAGTGGGAGGTGTCGAAGTGTACAGGCAGTTTATCCTACTCATGAGTTTCCGTCGCTTTCTAGAAGAAGGAATGAGAAGTTTTATTTCTGTGACACTGTCTCACAGTAAAATTCCATAAACTTGAAAACTTTGAGATAAAGGTATTATTAGGAGATACTGTCATGATATTTAGTGTGTCAGCTCTAAATTCTGTTCTTATCAGTGGGTCACTGAGGAGCAAGATGACTGATTTTCCCTGACTCAGTAGAACAGAGTGACCCAAAGAAGAAATGATTCTATTGACCTTTATTCTTCTCCTTCCAACCCTAGTGCCCTTCCTGCTTATTTAAATTCAAGCCAGTATAGAACCTCATAATGGTAAAAATTTTCTTCAATTGGGGGGGGCCCGAACTAGAATTACCTTAAGTAGAGAAATAAAGATCTACTCTATGATTATGTGATTAAGAGAACCAATAAAAGATTATACACATATGAAGGAGACAAAGGGAAAGATGGTGTATCCTGCAATCTTTTGCTATCATAGTAGGGAATCTTTATGAATTGCTTAAAGTTTGTAGAGGTATATGGGACTAGATAAGCTCATACTTTTCTTCCTATGTCCTTGTTCAATTAAAAAAACAACCCATATGGATCTAACAAAATTAAAAAAAAAAAAACCCAAGGTGAACACATGATCTCTAAGAAACTGATAGGAACTAACACTAGCAAAACTTCACTAAGTTTCCCTATTAGAACACAGGGGCTCAGATACAATAAAATAGCTCAGTCTGTCTCCATGGTGTTTACTTGGACAAAAGGGCACTGGGTTTGACAATAAATTGACAGGCACAGACTGTAGACAAGTGCCAAGCAAAAAGAAAGCAGAGATGCATTAAAGGAAAACAGCATTCATGGACAGGGGAATTATTCCTTTAATGGTAAAAGTTATCATCCACCAGGAAATTGCCATTTGTGGAAAAATGGCATGAAAGCAAAAACCATTAGCAGGTAACAGAATTAGTAAGATGAGAGAATGTTAGCACATAGAACATCAGAATAACAATTAAGTGGCTTAATTTCAACCAGAACACACTTAAAAATAAAGTCTGCATCTACAAAGGAATCTTGAAGGCAAGCCTTTTGGGAGTGGGAGGTGTCGAAGTGTACAGGCAGTTTATCCTACTCATGAGTTTCCGTCGCTTTCTAGAAGAAGGAATGAGAAGTTTTATTTCTGTGACACTGTCTCACAGTAAAATTCCATAAACTTGAAAACTTTGAGATAAAGGTATTATTAGGAGATACTGTCATGATATTTAGTGTGTCAGCTCTAAATTCTGTTCTTATCAGTGGGTCACTGAGGAGCAAGATGACTGATTTTCCCTGACTCAGTAGAACAGAGTGACCCAAAGAAGAAATGATTCTATTGACCTTTATTCTTCTCCTTCCAACCCTAGTGCCCTTCCTGCTTATTTAAATTCAAGCCAGTATAGATATTTTAGTGGTGTGGCTTGTTTCCTCTAATGGAAATGAAGACTGAGAGCATAAGAAGGTCTGCTTGGTACCTGTGCAGATGTCAGGGGAGTGGCAGGGGGAGGCAGGCAGAAGACTGAGAAAGATGTACCTTGAGTACCAGGAAAAGCATTTCGGGGACCGAGAACTTGGAAGAGAAATTTCCATCTAAGCCGCCAGAAGAGCACTTTTTAAAAAGTGCTCCTGGTTGATACTTATAATCAAATAGCACTGTGATCCTATTGCACTCTGTGGACAATAGATATTTTTAGTACATTAGGTACTAAACGTAGAATGTGTTAAAGTGCCATTTTATCAAAAACCCTGAAAGGAATTTATTAGTGAACATCCAGAATGAACATGCATGGTAGAAGTTCTTTACCATTATCCACCCCATAAACATTTTTTATAATTTACTGATTTGAAATACTTATGACATCAATACAGACAAATTAATGGAGTGCCTGCTCCCTGGTGTCTGACTGCAATGATTAGAAGACTCTTGTGGATGAACTTGATTCCAGGTGATATTTGTTGTTGTTTAGCCACTGAGCCACATCCGACTCTTTGGGACCCCGTGGATGGTAGCACTCCGGGCTTCTCTGACCTCCACTGTCTCCTGGAGTTTTCTCAGATTCTTGTCCATTGAGTTCATGATGCTGTCTCACCATCTTGTCCTCTGCCTACCCCCTCTCTTACTGCCTTTGGTCTTTCCCAACATCAGGGTCTTTTCCAGTGAGTTGCCCTTTTGTTTCAGGTGGCTTATTTCAACACAGGGACTGAAAATAGGGCAGATCAGTGATCAAAATTGTAACTGTTTTGGTGTCTTAGTCTGTTAAGATCTCAAGGAACTAGATTTCCTAGTATGAGGAATTTTCCTTACTGGATTTTAAAATACCCTTATTTGGCAATGATTTATTTGAATTCAAACATCAAGAGAGGTAAGAAAAGTAGCCTTTTTGAGTGATTAAATCTGAAAATGTATTCTTTTCCCTTGTTTAGTTCTTACCTCAATTGCAGTGGGTCACTTGACTGATTTTCCTGACTCAGTAGAACAGAGTGACCCAAAGAAGAAATGATTCTATTGACCTTTATTCTTCTCCTTCCAACCCTAGTGCCCTTCCTGCTTATTTAAATTCAAGCCAGTATAGATATTTTAGTGGTGTGGCTTGTTTCCTCTAATGGAAATGAAGACTGAGAGCATAAGAAGGTCTGCTTGGTACCTGTGCAGATGTCAGGGGAGCGGCAGGGGGAGGCAGGCAGAAGACTGAGAAAGATGTACCTTGAGTACCAGGAAAAGCATTTCGGGGACCGAGAACTTGGAAGAGAAATTTCCATCTAAGCCGCCAGAAGAGCACTTTTTAAAAAGTGCTCCTGGTTGATACTTATAATCAAATAGCACTGTGATCCTATTGCACTCTGTGGACAATAGATATTTTTAGTACATTAGGTACTAAACGTAGAATGTGTTAAAGTGCCATTTTTTCAAAAACCCTGAAAGGAATTTATTAGTGAACATCCAGAATGAACATGCATGGTAGAAGTTCTTTACCATTATCCACCCCATAAACATTTTTTATAATTTACTGATTTGAAATACTTATGACATCAATACAGACAAATTAATGGAGTGCCTGCTCCCTGGTGTCTGACTGCAATGATTAGAAGACTCTTGTGGATGAACTTGATTCCAGGTGATATTTGTTGTTGTTTAGCCACTGAGCCACATCCGACTCTTTGGGACCCCGTGGATGGTAGCACTCCGGGCTTCTCTGACCTCCACTGTCTCCTGGAGTTTTCTCAGATTCTTGTCCATTGAGTTCATGATGCTGTCTCACCATCTTGTCCTCTGCCTACCCCCTCTCTTACTGCCTTTGGTCTTTCCCAACATCAGGGTCTTTTCCAGTGAGTTGCCCTTTTGTTTCAGGTGGCTTATTTCAACACAGGGACTGAAAATAGGGCAGATCAGTGATCAAAATTGTAACTGTTTTGGTGTCTTAGTCTGTTAAGATCTCAAGGAACTAGATTTCCTAGTATGAGGAATTTTCCTTACTGGATTTTAAAATACCCTTATTTGGCAATGATTTATTTGAATTCAAACATCAAGAGAGGTAAGAAAAGTAGCCTTTTTGAGTGATTAAATCTGACCTAACTGTATTCTTTTCCCCTTGTTTAGTTCCTTAAACCTTGCTGTCAGGTTGTATAGGTAAGAAAGCTGAGACATTTTTTCCAAGGGCATTAAGTCTCAAAGGCCACAAGAGTACCTTTTTAAACATATGGATAAAATTGAATGGCTACCATGTCAGACCCTCAAGAGCTCTTTCATTGTACCTGATGTCCAAGACAAGCCATGTGTTTGTTTAGGTTTGTACTGTAAGCTGTAAGACAATGTCTTCTATGAGATATGCTCCTGGGTCTAGCTTCCTGGTCCCATGCCCCAGATTCTGGTTCAATAGGTCAAGTGATACTTAGGAATCTGCATTTTAGCATGGTCTCCGAGAAGGTTAGCATAGGCATCCCAAATTTGAGAATCACTGCTAAGGGTCTTTATGTTTCCACAAGCCATCCTATTTTTCTGTTTTCACTTTGTGTCATACGTAAGTAGGAGTTGAAGAATTTATTTTGGGTAAAACTGAAACACTGCCTTTAAATTAATAAGAACCTTGTTGTGTAGGAGAAATAGTCTCTTCGAAATTCCTCTATGAAATTGATCTTAAAAAGACCTGCTGACTCAAATGCGAGACAAATCCAGCCTCTCTCCAACTGCTGCCTGTCAGAATTGCTGACCTTGGGCTTATGTATTCAAATGCTTCCTGAAAGTCAAAACGTATTTTCCAAAGTTTCTAATGGAAAAGAACTGAGCCTGTTACCGGGTTTTAAAAGGAGGCAGTTGAGATAAGACAAAATGATTCAGATAAATTTTACATCTCAAGAGGAGAGGGAAGAAAAGAATAAAAATTCCTATAACTCCTATCTGATATCTTTTGAGGGAGGGTATAGTAAAATAGGTAATTCCTCTCTCCAAGCCACACTATATATATATTAGATATAGCCATCCTGCCTAATGATTCCTACTGTGTCAGAAATTAAGTTACATTAATTTCTTACAGAATTATGAAGACTATAGCCCTTAAAAAGTGGGAGTTGTGACATTAGAAATTGGATTTTTTTTTGCTGTTGTTTAGGAGACTTTTTTCCTTCCTAGTTATTCATAATTAGCTGCACCAGAGGCACCTTTGGCTGGCAGGGTGAAGGTGCCACCCTGCTCCATGGTGACAGTTCAGTACCATGGTCTAGGTTCCTTAAACCTTGCTGTCAGGTTGTATAGGTAAGAAAGCTGAGACATTTTTCCAAGGGCATTAAGTCTCAAAGGCCACAAGAGTACCTTTTTAAACATATGGATAAAATTGAATGGCTACCATGTCAGACCCTCAAGAGCTCTTTCATTGTACCTGATGTCCAAGACAAGCCATGTGTTTGTTTAGGTTTGTACTGTAAGCTGTAAGACAATGTCTTCTATGAGATATGCTCCTGGGTCTAGCTTCCTGGTCCCATGCCCCAGATTCTGGTTCAGTAGGTCAAGTGATACTTAGGAATCTGCATTTTAGCATGGTCTCCGAGAAGGTTAGCATAGGCATCCCAAATTTGAGAATCACTGCTAAGGGTCTTTATGTTTCCACAAGCCATCCTATTTTTCTGTTTTCACTTTGTGTCATACGTAAGTAGGAGTTGAAGAATTTATTTTGGGTAAAACTGAAACACTGCCTTTAAATTAATAAGAACCTTGTTGTGTAGGAGAAATAGTCTCTTCGAAATTCCTCTATGAAATTGATCTTAAAAAGACCTGCTGACTCAAATGCGAGACAAATCCAGCCTCTCTCCAACTGCTGCCTGTCAGAATTGCTGACCTTGGGCTTATGTATTCAAATGCTTCCTGAAAGTCAAAACGTATTTTCCAAAGTTTCTAATGGAAAAGAACTGAGCCTGTTACCGGGTTTTAAAAGGAGGCAGTTGAGATAAGACAAAATGATTCAGATAAATTTTACATCTCAAGAGGAGAGGGAAGAAAAGAATAAAAATTCCTATAACTCCTATCTGATATCTTTTGAGGGAGGGTATAGTAAAATAGGTAATTCCTCTCTCCAAGCCACACTATATATATATTAGATATAGCCATCCTGCCTAATGATTCCTACTGTGTCAGAAATTAAGTTACATTAATTTCTTACAGAATTATGAAGACTATAGCCCTTAAAAAGTGGGAGTTGTGACATTAGAAATTGGATTTTTTTTTTTTTGCTGTTGTTTAGGAGACTTTTTTCCTTCCTAGTTATTCATAATTAGCTGCACCAGAGGCACCTTTGGCTGGCAGGGTGAAGGTGCCACCCTGCTCCATGGTGACAGTTCAGTACCATGGTCTGACAACTCTGAGATTCTTGCTTCTAAAGTAAGATGGAATCTTCAAGGTGCAGTGATTATAGCTTGTGAGTATTTGACTTTAGAATCATTGAAAGTCACTTGAATTTCCTTCTCACTGGATTGGGTTCTATTATCTTTACTGACAGAATTTTCTTTTCCTTTGATTCTTTGAAACTCTAGTGCACAGAATTAGAATGATCTTAATTCTTGGTTTAGGACCTATTACCAACTCTCCATGCATGGCCTTTCATTTTACTTATTTTAAAAATGAAGACATTTTAAATGTGAACACATACATGTGAACACAGTCTGATCTAAGAATCAGAACACTGTTAATCTGTTGCATTCAATCTCAGCGTTTCACCTTTTCTTTTTTTTTATTGTTTTATTTTTTTTCTTCTTAAACATTTATTTTATTTATTATTTATCTTTTGGGGGGTGGGGTGGGGAGGGAGGGGGATGGGCGGGCCACTTCTATTGGTCTTTCATTTCTCTATTTTCATCCTTCTTTGTTCTTTGGCTCCTGTGGGCCTCCCATCCCAGTGGCCTCTGTTGTTGCAGAGCACCGGCTCTGGGCGCATGCGCTCCAGAGCTCCGGCTCGGTAATTGGACACATCAGTCCAGCCGCTCTGCAGCACATGGGATCTTCCCAGGCCAGGCATCGAACCGGCGGCCTTTGCACTGCAAGGTGGTGTTCTTACCCACTGGACCACCAGGGAAGCCCCTACATTTCCCCTTTTCTTATTTCTTTGCCTCGCCATCCTTCTGCCAGCAGGGGTAACCCCTATTCTGAGCACTGTTGCAGTCTTGCTTTTCTCTCTCTTTATCGACCTGTATGTTTAAGCAATACATTGTTTCATTTTGCCTGGCTCTGAACTTTATGAAGAGATGTCATCCCTGGTTTATGAAGCCTAAGTGAGACTTTCTTTTTCACTCTGCTCCATGTTCCTGAGATTCCTACACACAGTCCCTGCTGTGTAATATTTTGTTGTTACACTGCAGTTCATCCATAAATTACAGTGTCATTTACACCGTGACCCATCCATACTCCTGTTAATAGGCATTTAGGGTGTCTCTAGTGTTTGGCTCCATGACCATGGCTGCTCTTTGGGATGAGGTTTCTCTTCTAAAGCTAGAACAACAGTCAATGCTAGGTAGCAGGATGAGAGGTTGTCCAGCTTTACACAATAACATAAAAATGCTTTCCAAAGTCATCAATTTACATTCCCACAAGCAGTGCAGAAATGATTCTGTTAATCCAGATCTTTACCAACCTTTTGCATTTTTAGCTGATTTTCTGGGTCTGAATCTCCTGACATACTTTTAAAGTATTCAGTATTTGGTCTGTCACTTAGAAAAAAGTATGGAATACAGTTTGGTTCCCTTCATGTATATTGGTGAGAGAATAATTACGTGGTTTTGCCTGCTTAGTTTATTGGCACCCAAATTTTTCCCAATTATCTCACTGTATGTAGTTGACATTTTCCCCTATACTTGCTAAAAATACTAAAACCTTGCCTGTACCATGGAATTGTTTGGGAAATGTTTAAAAATACCAAAGCCTGGACCCCACCTCCAAAGATTCTGATTTACTTGGGGTGCAGACTTGACCATGGAGAAGTTTAAAAGCTTTCCAGCTGACTCAAATGTGCCAGCAGTGTGCCTTGAGAATCACTGCTTTCAATGATATTAATAGGAATCCTGAAAAGCAAGTATAAGCTCAGGGCAGCCTGATGCAACTGCATCAGTTTTCTAAAGTCTAAATTTTGTGTTGCTTTGGAGCATCCTTTTCTAATTTTAAGTTTAGCTAACTTAGAGAGAGAGAGAGAGATGCTGGGAGAAGTAAATAGTAGTAGATATCCAATGAAAGCTATTATGGGCTATCAGTTGTTCTTAGCACTTATTTTATACTTTCAACTGTGGACCTCAAATTTCCCTGTGCATAAGACTCTCTTAGGATGTTATTTTGGGTGTTATTTTAGAGTGAAGACTTTCACTTGGAAGGCCTGGGTCTGAGCCCAGGAATTTACATTCTGACTAGTATATCAGGAGAGGATGACTGCAGGTGGCCCTGGGAGCACCCTAAGAGGAAAGCTACACTCTCATCACACTGCAAGGTACATCACCTTTTCATTATAGATGAGGGAATGAATGGGAAGGTAAGAGGAGTTGAGGAACCTGGGCCAGGTCACACAGCTGCCGAGCGGTCAGCCTTTGCTTTGTTTGTCCTTAGACCTGCTTCTAGTGCATCTCCAGCAAGACTCCCAGCACATGGGGCAATCTGCCAGAGTTCATATTTATTTTTAAATTTTAGTTGCTTTTATGGTTGAGATTTTTATTTTAATATTAATTTTTGTTTTTGGCTGTGCTGCATGGCATGTGGGATCTTTATTTCCTGACCAGGGATCAAACCCATGCACCCTGCAGTGGAAACATTGAGTCCTAAACACTGGGCCACCAGGAAGTTCCTCATCTGCCAGAGTTTAGAACGTGTATTATCTTCTCTATATTTAATGTCCTCATTGTCACTGGGACACAATTCTCCCTTCCTACTCCCAAATAAATAAATAACTTTGAATGTCCTAGGAAAGTTCACCTCATTCCTGTAAACCATCAAGTCAACCACACTCTGGACATGCCCCTGAACTGTTCTGGGTGCCTCATTCTATAGGTGTGTATCCAAGGGCAGATATTTTCTTTGTGTAATATCTGGGTCTTGACTCTTTGGGAGACATTGGGTTGCAAAGGAAAAGGTACCAATGAGGGCAAGCAGAAAAGAACTTATGGATTGTAACAGAGTTGAGGTGGGAGACAGCTGGGGCTCAGGGACCTGTCAGCACTCAGGGCCCCAAGCTTCTCTCTGTCTCTACATAATGGTGTTCTTCTGTGACTGGCCCCACTCCCTTGGTGACAGTGCAGCTTTTGAGCAGAGTGCTGCCTTGTCCGACACAGCTTCACTGAAAACAGAGTCCGTTGCTTTCCCAGCTCCTGAATATCCACCTTGGGAAGGCTCTGGCCTGGTATTGACTCCATGCTTGACCCCGGATCAGTTAACTATACAGAGGATGGGGCAGTATGATTATCAACTCACAATGTGAATGGAGAAAGGAACAGTTTTCCTGTAAATGAAGTGGGGTGGGAGATGTGAGCCAATAAAGGGCTGTTGGGCAGTCAGAGTGACTGAAGTATAATTCTGTGGCCATTTTTGGAGGGTAGAGTGACTTCATGGCATTACAGCCTGTAGCTTTTGATTAGTGATGGTGCTGAGAATGGCAAAAATAAATCTCTGGTGTGCCTGTCCCCACAGGTAACCAACGATAAAGCTAACAATGTTTACTTGCCTTGGTGTTTTTTTCCTTAGACCTGCTTCTAGTGCATCTCCAGCAAGACTCCCAGCACATGGGGCAATCTGCCAGAGTTCATATTTATTTTTAAATTTTAGTTGCTTTTATGGTTGAGATTTTTATTTTAATATTAATTTTTGTTTTTGGCTGTGCTGCATGGCATGTGGGATCTTTATTTCCTGACCAGGGATCAAACCCATGCACCCTGCAGTGGAAACATTGAGTCCTAAACACTGGGCCACCAGGAAGTTCCTCATCTGCCAGAGTTTAGAACGTGTATTATCTTCTCTATATTTAATGTCCTCATTGTCACTGGGACACAATTCTCCCTTCCTACTCCCAAATAAATAAATAACTTTGAATGTCCTAGGAAAGTTCACCTCATTCCTGTAAACCATCAAGTCAACCACACTCTGGACATGCCCCTGAACTGTTCTGGGTGCCTCATTCTATAGGTGTGTATCCAAGGGCAGATATTTTCTTTGTGTAATATCTGGGTCTTGACTCTTTGGGAGACATTGGGTTGCAAAGGAAAAGGTACCAATGAGGGCAAGCAGAAAAGAACTTATGGATTGTAACAGAGTTGAGGTGGGAGACAGCTGGGGCTCAGGGACCTGTCAGCACTCAGGGCCCCAAGCTTCTCTCTGTCTCTACATAATGATGTTCTTCTGTGACTGGCCCCACTCCCTTGGTGACAGTGCAGCTTTTGAGCAGAGTGCTGCCTTGTCCGACACAGCTTCACTGAAAACAGAGTCCGTTGCTTTCCCAGCTCCTGAATATCCACCTTGGGAAGGCTCTGGCCTGGTATTGACTCCATGCTTGACCCCGGATCAGTTAACTATACAGAGGATGGGGCAGTATGATTATCAACTCACAATATGAATGGAGAAAGGAACAGTTTTCCTGTAAATGAGGTGGGGTGGGAGATGTGAGCCAATAAAGGGCTGTTGGGCAGTCAGAGTGACTGAAGTATAATTCTGTGGCCAATATTGGAGGGGTAGAGTGACTTCATGGCATTACAGCCTGTAGCTTTTTGATTAGTGATGGTGCTGAGAATGGCATATGTATAAATAACTCTCTGGTGTGCCTGTCCCCACAGGTAACCAACGATAAAGCTAACAATGTTTACTTGCCTGCCATTGGCTTAGGGTGCTTGATTTAGATTTTGAGGTGCATTATATTTTCTGAGGAAACTGTACATAGAGACTTTATTAAAAACTGAGGTTGAAAAGTAAAAGTCGATGTTTTACACTTTTGTTCTTATTAGGCCCTTATCAGTTGCTTTAGTTGACAATGACTTCACTGCAACTTTAAGAATTCTTTCTAAGCTCATGTACAAGTGGGTGGAAAGATTTCTGTGCACGTTTTAAAACCTTGTATTCTGTGCATGCTCTCCTCCCCAAATTAGGACTTTGCCATGAAATCTGGGCCTTTGGCATATGTATTTTAAATTATATTCACATTGTACTACATCTGTGACCATCTGTAATACAGTTGTATATATCTACATGAAACACAATGTGCATTTAAATCTCCATTCCATTTGTGAGCAGATGGTAGCTTGCCAAGGAAGCATCATGAGGATGTCTATAGCCATATTTTGCTGTGAAAACCTTATAATCACTCTCAATACTTACATCTCCTTCTCATTTTACCTGTAATAAATGCAGTGCCTTCATATATGTTGGCGTTGTGATACAGATTCTTATTTGCTACTATAGACACATTTGTGTCTGGACTGTGTGACATATCAAGGGAGGTTTTTTTTTTTTTTAATATATTTTATTTATTGATTTGGCTGTGCCAGGTCTTAATTGTGGCATGTGAGCTCTAGTTCTTCAACCAGAGATTGAACTCAGGCCCCTGGCACTGGGTGGACAGAGTCTTAGCCACTGGACCACCAGGGAAGCCCAAGGTGGTTTTCCTTTTTCTCTTTTTGCCTCTAAGTCATTATTTTTCATCCATCTTTTTTATTCTTTGACCTGTGTGGGCCTCCTATCACAGTGGCCTCTCTCATTGCAGAACACTGATCCTGGGTGCATGTGCTCCAGAATGCTGGCTCACAATTGGACACACTGGCCCAGCCGTTCCTCAGCATGTGGCATCCTCCCCGGCCAGGGATCAAACCAGTGCCCCTTGCACTGCAAGGCAGGCTCCCCACCCAGTGGACCACCAGGGAAGCCCCCAAGGGGGTTTCCTAGTGTGCATCTGTAGCTGCTTCAAGAAGGATGTTGAAGGGTCTGTGGCTACACTCTTGTATAAGCCTATGATTCTGGCAACCACCAGTCTGTATTTGTATCTGTGAACTTATTTTTTTTTTCATTTTTTTAAGATTCTACATGTGATATACAGTATTTGGCTTTTTCTCTCCATCTTATTTCATCTAGCATAATGCCCATAAGTTCCATCCATGTTGTTGCAAATGACAAGATTTCCTTTGTTTTTTAATGACTGAATTATATTCTTTTGTATATGCTACATATACTATATCTTCTTTTATCTGTTCCTCTGTTGATGGACACTTAGATTGTGTCCCGTATCTTGGCCATTGTGAATAATTCTGCAGTGAACACAGGGTGTCTGTATCTTCTCAAGTTACTGTTTTTGTTTTCCTTAGATAAATTCTCAGAGGTGGAATTGCTGGATTATATGGTAGTTTTAGTTTTTCCTTTATTGCAGAACCTCTGTACTGTTTTCCACAGTAGTTGTACCAGTTTACATTCCCACCAACAGTGTACAAGTTCCCTTTCCTCCACATCCTCACCAGTAACTTGCTACTTTGTCTTTTTGGCAATAACCACTCTAACAGGTGTGAGGTAATAACTTCATTGTGGTTTTGATTTGCATTTTCTTGATAAGTAGTGGCGTTGACCCTCTTTTCATGTACCTGATGGCCATCTGTGTATCTTCTTAGGAAAAATGTCTATTCGGATCTTACGATCATTTTTAAATTGCATTTTTTTGTTGTTTTTTCTATTGAGTTGCATAGGCAGTGAATTCTTTTCAAATGACTTTTAGAGGCTTCATTCATTCCAAAGCCCTTTTAAGGGCCATTTTGTACTTTTTCTTAATGCTCATAAGTAGTCCAGAGTCACCTGGTCAAAAAATACTCCTGTCACCCATGATCTCTCCAAGTTCTCAGTATGTTCAAAAACTTAGAATTTTATTCTTTGTAGAATTTACATCTGGCTTGGCAGTTAATGCTGTATTGGCTTCGTACAACTCCAAGTCTCTTGAAGGAGTTGCTAACCTTTTCAGTGGGTTCTGCTTCAGCATCATAATAACATCTCAGAATAACTTCTGCTAAATCTGCTGTGATGAAAATGTGTGCTTAGCCTGGTAGATGATGCTGGTTGTCATATTGTCAGTTCATAACTTTTTTTGCTTGTCATCTTCCATGTGAGTATTTCCAGAACACAGGCATTGATATGCAGAAGACATGTCTGTAATCAATCTAGTTTTCTGAGATGTGCTGAAGCTTCAACAAGGGTCTTAAAAAGTTAGGTTAGAATACTTGTCGTCAGAAAATATTCTTTGAAGCTGATGCAGTGAAACAGCTGGTAATTGAGTCTATGGTTTGAGGTGGTTTTCCTTTAATGAGCATGTATGATCGTACTCACTCTTCAGTATCCTTATCATGAAATATTTTGAGAGCAGGTTAGAGTTGGTGGAGAGGTCCTTCTTTGGTCATGAAATGATGATGACAGATTCCAAAATCACATGGCTATTCATCATTAAAAGCACTTATTTTGCATCCATCCCAACCAAAAATTTTTGTTTTCCTTAGATAAATTCTCAGAGGTGGAATTGCTGGATTATATGGTAGTTTTAGTTTTTCCTTTATTGCAGAACCTCTGTACTGTTTTCCACAGTAGTTGTACCAGTTTACATTCCCACCAACAGTGTACAAGTTCCCTTTCCTCCACATCCTCACCAGTAACTTGCTACTTTGTCTTTTTGGCAATAACCACTCTAACAGGTGTGAGGTAATAACTTCATTGTGGTTTTGATTTGCATTTTCTTGATAAGTAGTGGCGTTGACCCTCTTTTCATGTACCTGATGGCCATCTGTGTATCTTCTTAGGAAAAATGTCTATTCGGATCTTACGATCATTTTTAAATTGCATAGTTTTGTTGTTTTTCTATTGAGTTGCATAGGCAGTGAATTCTTTTCAAATGACTTTTAGAGGCTTCATTCATTCCAAAGCCCTTTTAAGGGCCATTTTGTACTTTTTCTTAATGCTCATAAGTAGTCCAGAGTCACCTGGTCAAAAAATACTCCTGTCACCCATGATCTCTCCAAGTTCTCAGTATGTTCAAAAACTTAGAATTTTATTCTTTGTAGAATTTACATCTGGCTTGGCAGTTAATGCTGTATTGGCTTCGTACAACTCCAAGTCTCTTGAAGGAGTTGCTAACCTTTTCAGTGGGTTCTGCTTCAGCATCATAATAACATCTCAGAATAACTTCTGCTAAATCTGCTGTGATGAAAATGTGTGCTTAGCCTGGTAGATGATGCTGGTTGTCATATTGTCAGTTCATAACTTTTTTTGCTTGTCATCTTCCATGTGAGTATTTCCAGAACACAGGCATTGATATGCAGAAGACATGTCTGTAATCAATCTAGTTTTCTGAGATGTGCTGAAGCTTCAACAAGGGTCTTAAAAAGTTAGGTTAGAATACTTGTCGTCAGAAAATATTCTTTGAAGCTGATGCAGTGAAACAGCTGGTAATTGAGTCTATGGTTTGAGGTGGTTTTCCTTTAATGAGCATGTATGATCGTACTCACTCTTCAGTATCCTTATCATGAAATATTTTGAGAGCAGGTTAGAGTTGGTGGAGAGGTCCTTCTTTGGTCATGAAATGATGATGACAGATTCCAAAATCACATGGCTATTCATCATTAAAAGCACTTATTTTGCATCCATCAACACATTTATCCTTTAAAACAGGCTCTGTGAGGTAGGTATAAAACATATTTTTTGTTTTTATTGCCAAGTGTTATTTAAAAATAATCATAAAACTAGAGAAAGGAAAACCTAATTAGCAATCACTCAGTCTAATTCTCTTACTTTACAAATGAAGAAACTGAATTCCAAAGTGATGAAGTCACTTGCTTGTAGCTCAATAGCTAGTTAGTGGCCCAACAAATAATTTCCCAACCCAGATGGTTTTGTGGACAAAAGCATTAGCTGAGACCTGTTAGCTAATTTTTGTATTATATTTCAGAGGGAAAATGTACTATTTCATGTTTTAAATGTATCATTTTCAGATTAGTGAAAATGATTTATGTATGGATTTGCCAATTAAAGTAAACTGTGACTATTCCCCTGACTCTCATATTTTTTGACTGGGTGATTTTTTTTTCTTAACCAATTATCTAACATTTCTGGGTTTCTGGGTTTTTTTTTCATCTGTAAAATGGACTATTGTGAATATTATATTAGGCTGCATCTAAAAGGTAGCTAACTCAGTGCCTAGCATCAAATAAACAGCTCATTTATGTTAGCAGTTCACAACTAGATTTATATTTTCAATATTCTTCTCTCAGGGTCCTTAGGAGCTAGAGTGGGATAGCAAATTTTCAGCTTTTCCATTGTCTTTGGAAACCTTGTATATATGCATCACTTAAAATTCTCCTAAACCCATTCCAGCATTCTTGTCTGGAAAATTCCATGGGCAGAGGAGCCTGGTGGGCCCCAGTCCATGGAATCACAAAGAGTCGAATGTGACTGAGGGACTGAGCATGCAATGTATTTTAGAAGGTTTTACCTGAAAGAAAAGCAGGGACATTGTTTGTGAGAGTTTGATGAGAACTTGTTATGTGTTGCTTCATTCAAAAGCTGAATGAGTTTCTTCCTTTGTACATGTGTACCCTCATTTAACTGTGAAGTGCCTTGGCACAGGTACTATATTATTTTAAACCTGGAAACCTGGTAATATGTTTTGAACTTATTCAAAAGTTCAAAAGAACTGCTTCAGAGAAGAGTCTGTGTTTCACCATCACCCAGTCATGGCTTGTGTCATCTCTTGTTGTGGACTAAGTATGTCATCCTCACCCCTGTACTCCACTAGCCCCAACTCCAGCCACCTACTGACATGTTGAAACTTTAACCCCCAGTGTGTGATATTTGAAGATGAGACTGTTGGGAGGTGAAATGGGTTAGGTTAGATCATGACAGTGGGGCCTCCATGATGGGACAAGTGACTTTATAAGGGGGTGACTGAGGTGTGGAGAAGGACAGAAAGAGGGAGACTGAGCTCCATTTGAGCAGAGGATGGACCTTGTGAAGACTCAGTGAGAAGGAAGCCATCTGCTAGCCAGTGGACTCTCACTAGAAACTGATCCCTGCCAGTCTTTGATATGGACTAGTTCCCAGAACTGTGAGAAAAGAAATTTCTATAGTTAAACTACCTAATCTGTGAGATTTCATCAGGGCATCCAAAGCAAATTAAGACATTTCTGCGGGAGTGTGTGTTATTTGTCTATCTACTTCCTTATTTGCCTATACATTTTAAATTGGTCTCCATGATGAAGAAGCATGACTCTTCAGAGGCACTGAGAATTATCTCTTTATCCACACTGTGAAAGGACATTGGGCCAGGCATTTAAAGGAGCAGCAGTCATCAAATCCCTTTCCATTAGGTCTTTTATGATTTAAAGTTTCTTCTTAGATGAACCAAGAGGTTGAGGAAATGTTTGAACATTATGTTCAAAGTTGATACATAGAACATGAAAGCTTTATAATAAAATCATTTTATATATAAACTGTTTTCTTCAAGTATTTACTTTTCATTTCTATAATTGTTGATAATCTTTTCTTTATATTTAACATTCTTGTACACCCCTCCCTACTACACACACATACTTAAAAAAAAAAAAAAAAAAACTATGATCCAGATGATTTTATGTAACCTGAGCTATAAAAATTGTACTACCACAATTATTCATCTACTTTCATTTTACCTGTTGTATCTGTCACTTTCTTATGAGGATTTTAGTCTGTAATATACAAATCTCAGTGTAGATACCAACACTTTTTGGCTATTCATTAATCTTTTCTTGTTCCTCTGGCTTCTGTTTCATCTTTAGCTGAATTTGTAATCATCTGAGGTCAGTGCTTATTTTTATCCAAATAGATATGGTGCAGCTAAACCTGGATCATAACCAGGAAAGAAGTTACATAAAGTACCTACAAGATTAGAAGCATTACCAAGGAAGTATCAGCAGTTTTGTTTACTTGTGTCTTATTCTTCAATAAATTTTATGCACTTCTATAATTGTTTATAATCTTTTCTTTATATTTAACATTCTTGTACACCCCTCCCTACTACACACACATACTTTAAAAAAAAAAAGCTTTGAGTTATTGTGATAGAAGCTTTGAGTTATTATTGTGATGCTCCTAGGAAATGTAGCGTTGTTTGATTCTGCCTTTAATTTTTGAGAAATGAATTTCCTTTTTTGTTCCAGGGGTTTTGACATGAGGGGCTGTGGCTGTCCATTGGAGGCCATTCGTGTATTCACACATGTTACTGGGTAGAATATATGAGTAAACAAGAGTGTCTCTAACTGCTATTTTTCAAATGTTATTATTCCTCTGAGGGCAATGTGGCAGTCATCAAGGCTGAAAATATTCTGACAGGACTGTAGCTCCTGGGATAAACAAATTCAACAAACACCTGGCCAGGCTCACCAGGAAGAAAAGAAAGAGGACCCAAATAATCAAATTAAAAAATGAAAGTGGAGGTATAACAACCAATACTTCAGAAATACAAAACACTATAAGAGAGTACAATGAACAATTATATGCCAATAACTTGGACAACCTAGAAGGGATGGAAAAGTTTCTAGAAACATACAACTCACCAAAACTGAATCAAGAAATAATACATAATTAGAGGGTTTCCCTAATGGTCCAGTGGGTAAAGACACCACTTTGCAGTGCAAGGATTGCCAGTTTGATCCCTGGCCTGGGAAGATCCCACATGCCATGGAACAGCTGGACTGGTGTGTCCAACTACTGAGCCAAAGCTCTGGATCGCATGTGCGATGATTTTATGTAACCTGAGCTATAAAAATTGTACTACCACAATTGTTCATCTACTTTCATTTTACCTGTTGTATCTGTCACTTTCTTATGAGGATTTTAGTCTGTAATATACAAATCTCAGTGTAGATACCAACACTTTTTGGCTATTCATTAATCTTTTCTTGTTCCTCTGGCTTCTGTTTCATCTTTAGCTGAATTTGTAATCATCTGAGGTCAGTGCTTATTTTTATCCAAATAGATATGGTGCAGCTAAACCTGGATCATAACCAGGAAAGAAGTTACATAAAGTACCTACAAGATTAGAAGCATTACCAAGGAAGTATCAGCAGTTTTGTTTACTTGTGTCTTATTCTTCAATAAATTTTATGCACTTCTATAATTGTTTATAATCTTTTCTTTATATTTAACATTCTTGTACACCCCTCCCTACTACACACACATACTTTAAAAAAAAAAAGCTTTGAGTTATTGTGATAGAGGCTTTGAGTTATTATTGTGATGCTCCTAGGAAATGTAGCGTTGTTTGATTCTGCCTTTAATTTTTGAGAAATGAATTTCCTTTTTTGTTCCAGGGGTTTTGACATGAGGGGCTGTGGCTGTCCATTGGAGGCCATTCGTGTATTCACACATGTTACTGGGTAGAATATATGAGTAAACAAGAGTGTCTCTAACTGCTATTTTTCAAATGTTATTATTCCTCTGAGGGCAATGTGGCAGTCATCAAGGCTGAAAATATTCTGACAGGACTGTAGCTCCTGGGATAAACAAATTCAACAAACACCTGGCCAGGCTCACCAGGAAGAAAAGAAAGAGGACCCAAATAATCAAATTAAAAAATGAAAGTGGAGGTATAACAACCAATACTTCAGAAATACAAAACACTATAAGAGAGTACAATGAACAATTATATGCCAATAACTTGGACAACCTAGAAGGGATTGAAAAGTTTCTAGAAACATACAACTCACCAAAACTGAATCAAGAAATAATACATAATTAGAGGGTTTCCCTAATGGTCCAGTGGGTAAAGACACCACTTTGCAGTGCAAGGATTGCCAGTTTGATCCCTGGCCTGGGAAGATCCCACATGCCATGGAACAGCTGGACTGGTGTGTCCAACTACTGAGCCAAAGCTCTGGATCGCATGTGCCCAGAGCCAGTGCTCTGCAGTGAGAGAGGCTGCTGTGATGGGAGGCCCACACAGGCCAAATAACAAAGATGGATGAAAGTTAATAGATGAAAGACCAATAGGCAAAACACTCAAGGACATAAATCAAAGCAAGATCTTCTCTGACCCACCTACTAGAATAGCGAAACTAAAACCAAAAATGAACATGTGGGACCTAATGAAACTTAAAAGCTTTTGTACAGCAAAAGAAATCACAAAGAAGCTGAACAGACAGTGCGCAGAATGGGAGAAAATCATAGCAAATGAAACAACAGACAAAGCATTAATCTCCAAAATCTACAAGCAACTCAGACAACTCAGCACCAGAAAAATGAACAACCCAATCAAAAAATGGGAAAAAGACCTAAACAGACACCTCTCCAATGATGACATACAGATGGCCCAAAAGCACATGAAACGATGCTCAACTTCACTTATAATTAGAGAAATGCAAATCAAAACTACAATGAGAAATCACTTCATACCCGTCAGAATGGCCATCATCCATAAATTGACAGACAATAAATGCTGGAGAGGGTGTGGAGAAAAGGGAACACTCCTGCATTGTTGGTGGGAGTGTAGATTGATACAGCCTCTATGGAAGACAGTATGGAGATTTCTTTAAAAACTAAAAATAGAAGCACCATATGACCCAGCAATCCCCCTCTTAGGCTTATAGCCTGATGAAATCAAATCTGAAAGAAGCACCTGTACCCAAATGTTCATTGCAGCTCTCTATACAATAGCTAGAACATGGGAGCAACCTAGATATCCATCGACGAACGAATGATTACAAAAGCTCTGGTACATATATACAATGGAATACTACTCAGCTGTAAAAAGAAATGCAGAAGAATCAGCCCTAATGAGGTGACTGGATCTAGAATGTATCATAAAAAGTGAACTCAGTCAGAAAGAGAAAGACAAATACAGTATATTAACACATATATATGGAATCTAGTAGGATGGTGATGATGGCACATGCAGTGAAGTGATGGAAAGACAGATATGGACAGTGGACATATGGACATTGTGGGGAAGGAGCAGTGGGTGGGAGGTGTAAAGGAAGTAGCATGAAGGCCTGTACTATCATATGTGAAGAAAATAGCTATAATTATTGCTCTGTGAGAAAAGGGGACCCTTCAGGAGGGCTGTGTGATGGTCGGGAGGGGTGGGAAGAGGGGGGATATACATAATATGACTGATCTGGGAACATGCATATCTCTAAACAACAAAACTCTGTAAAAGTTAAAAGTAAAATAAAGGGTTTTTTTTTTAAAAAAAGAAGTGTCAGAAAAAAAAACAGAAAAGAGAGAGAGTGTGTGTGTCAGTTCCCTAAAAAAAAAAAAAAAAGGAGAAGAAAAGATTAGAAATAATAGATAATTTGAATAGATTTATCACTGAAAATGAAATAGAATCTATAACGTAAAAACTTCCTGGAAGGGGCTTCCCCTGATGGTCCAGTGGGTAAGGACACTGCCTTGCAGTGCAAGGGTCGCCGGTTCAATCCCTGACCTGGGAAGATCCCACGTGCTGCGGAGCGACTGGACTGATGTGTCCAGTTACCGAGCCGGAGCTCTGGCGTGCGTGTACCCAGAGTCCGCGCTCTGCGACGACAGAGGCCACCGCGATGGGAGGCCCACAAGAGCCAAAGAACAAAGACGGATGAAAATGGAGAGATGAAAGACCAATAGAAGTGGCCTGCCCATCCCCCCTCCCCCCCCCCACTCTCCTTAGAAGCACCATACGACCCAGCAATCCCCCTCTTAGGCTTATAGCCTGATGAAATCAAATCTGAAAGAAGCACCTGTACCCAAATGTTCATTGCAGCTCTCTATACAATAGCTAGAACATGGGAGCAACCTAGATATCCATCGACGAACGAATGATTACAAAAGCTCTGGTACATATATACAATGGAATACTACTCAGCTGTAAAAAGAAATGCAGAAGAATCAGCCCTAATGAGGTGACTGGATCTAGAATGTATCATAAAAAGTGAACTCAGTCAGAAAGAGAAAGACAAATACAGTATATTAACACATATATATGGAATCTAGTAGGATGGTGATGATGGCACATGCAGTGAAGTGATGGAAAGACAGATATGGACAGTGGACATATGGACATTGTGGGGAAGGAGCAGTGGGTGGGAGGTGTAAAGGAAGTAGCATGAAGGCCTGTACTATCATATGTGAAGAAAATAGCTATAATCATTGCTCTGTGAGAAAAGGGGACCCTTCAGGAGGGCTGTGTGATGGTCGGGAGGGGTGGGAAGAGGGGGGATATACATAATATGACTGATCTGGGAACATGCATATCTCTAAACAACAAAACTCTGTAAAAGTTAAAAGTAAAATAAAGGTTTTTTTTTTTAAAAAAAAGAAGTGTCAGAAAAAAAAACAGAAAAGAGAGAGAGTGTGTGTGTCAGTTCCCTAAAAAAAAAAAAAAAAAGGAGAAGAAAAGATTAGAAATAATAGATAATTTGAATAGATTTATCACTGAAAATGAAATAGAATCTATAACGTAAAAACTTCCTGGAAGGGGCTTCCCCTGATGGTCCAGTGGGTAAGGACACTGCCTTGCAGTGCAAGAGTCGCCGGTTCAATCCCTGACCTGGGAAGATCCCACGTGCTGCGGAGCGACTGGACTGATGTGTCCAGTTACCGAGCCGGAGCTCTGGCGTTCGTGTACCCAGAGCCCGCGCTCTGCGACGACAGAGGCCACCGCGATGGGAGGCCCACAAGAGCCAAAGAACAAAGACGGATGAAAATGGAGAGATGAAAGACCAATAGAAGTGGCCTGCCCATCCCCCTCCCTCCCCACCCCACCCCCCAAAAGATAAAAAAAAAAAACTTCCTGGAAGAAACAGAAACTTTGAACAACCCAATCACAAGCTCAGAAATCGAATTTGTGATTAAAAATCTACCCAAAAATAAAATCCCAGGGCCAGATGGCTTCACAGCCGAATTCTATCAAACATTTAAAGAAGAGCTAATGCCTGTCCTTCTAAAACTCTTTTTAAAAAATTGCACAGGAAGGAAAACTTCCAAACACATTCCACGAGGCCACCATCACCCTGATACCCAAACCAGGCAAAGACAACACAAAAAAGGAAAATTACAGACCAATTTCTCTGATGGACTTAGATGCCAAGATCCTCAACAAAGTCCTTGCAAACAGAATTCAATGACACATCAAAAAACTCATATATCATGATCAAGTCGGGTCCAGCGCAGTCATGCAAGGATTCTTCAATATCCGCAAATCAATCAATGTGATACACCATATCAACAAATTGAGAAACAAAAATCACATGATCATCTCAATAGATGCAGAAAAAGCCTTCGACAAAGTACAACATCCATTTATGATAAAAACTCTTCAGAAAATGGGCATAGAAGGAACCTATCTCAACATAATAAAAGCCATATATGAGAAGCCCACAGTGAACATTATCCTCAACGGTGAAAAACTGAAAGCATTCCCTCTAAGATCAGGAACAAGACAGGGGTGTCCACTTTCACCACTACTATTCAACATAGTCCTGGAAGTCCTAGCAACAGCAATAAGAGAAGAGAAAGAAATCAAAGGAATCCAGATTGGAAAGGAAGAAGTCAAGCTCTCTCTTTTTGCAGACGACATGATATTATACATAGAAAATCCCAAAGACACTGTTACAAAGCTACTAGAGCTAATCAACGAATTCAGCAAAGTCACAGGATACAAAGTCAACACACAGAAATCACTGGCATTCCTATACACAAACAATGAAAAATCATAAAATGAAATCAAAGAGGCAGTCCCCTTCACCATTGCAACCAAAAGAATCAAATATCTAGGAATAAACCTACCCAAAGAAACAAAAGAATTGTAAACAGAAAATTACAAGACACTCATGAAAGAAATTAAAAAAGACTTAAACAGATGGAGAGATATTCCATGTTCCTGGGTTAGAAGAATCAATATTGTGAAAATGACCATACTACCAAATATCATCTACAGATTCAATGCAATGCCTATTCAACTACCATTGACATTTTTCACAGAACTAGACCAAAGAATAACACAGTTCATATCGAAACACAAAAGACCCCGAATAGCCAAAGCAATCCTGAGAAAGAAAAACGGAGCTGGAGGAATCAGCCTCCCCAACTTTAGACTGTACTACAAAGCAACAGTCATCAAGACAGTATGGTACTGGCACAAAAACAGAACAGTCGACCAATGGAACAAGATCGAGAACCCAGAGATAAACCCATGCACCTATGGGTACCTTATTTTTGACAAAGGAGGCGAAACTATAAAATGGGACAAAGACAGCCTCTTCAACAAGTGGTGCTGGGAAAATTGGACAGCTACATGCAAAAAAATGAAGTTGAAACATTCTCTGACCCCATACACAAAGATCAACTCAAAATGGATAAAGACCTAAATGTAAGGCCAGAAACCATCCAACTCTTAAAATATAGGCAAAACCCTCAAGGACATAAATCAAAGCAAGATCTTCTCTGACCCACCTACTAAAATAGCAGAACTGAAAAGAAAAATGAACATGTGGGACCTCATGAAACTTAAAAGCTTTTGTACAGCAAAAGAAATCACCAAAAAGCTGAACAGACACCCCACAGAATGGGAGAGAAGCATAGCAAATGAAACAACAGACAAAGAATTCATCTCCAAAATCAGGAACAAGACAGGGGTGTCCACTTTCACCACTACTATTCAACATAGTCCTAGAAGTCCTAGCAACAGCAATAAGAGAAGAGAAAGAAATCAAAGGAATCCAGATTGGAAAGGAAGAAGTCAAGTTCTCTCTTTTTGCAGATGACATGATATTATACATAGAAAATCCCAAAGACACTGTTACAAAGCTACTAGAGCTAATCAACGAATTCAGCAAAGTCACAGGATACAAAGTCAACACACAGAAATCACTGGCATTCCTATACACAAACAATGAAAAATCATAAAATGAAATCAAAGAGGCAGTCCCCTTCACCATTGCAACCAAAAGAATCAAATATCTAGGAATAAACCTACCCAAAGAAACAAAAGAATTGTAAACAGAAAATTACAAGACACTCATGAAAGAAATTAAAAAAGACTTAAACAGATGGAGAGATATTCCATGTTCCTGGGTTAGAAGAATCAATATTGTGAAAATGACCATACTACCAAATATCATCTACAGATTCAATGCAATGCCTATTCAACTACCATTGACATTTTTCACAGAACTAGACCAAAGAATAACACAGTTCATATCGAAACACAAAAGACCCCGAATAGCCAAAGCAATCCTGAGAAAGAAAAACGGAGCTGGAGGAATCAGCCTCCCCAACTTTAGACTGTACTACAAAGCAACAGTCATCAAGACAGTATGGTACTGGCACAAAAACAGAACAGTCGACCAATGGAACAAGATCGAGAACCCAGAGATAAACCCATGCACCTATGGGTACCTTATTTTTGACAAAGGAGGCGAAACTATAAAATGGGACAAAGACAGCCTCTTCAACAAGTGGTGCTGGGAAAATTGGACAGCTACATGCAAAAAAATGAAGTTGAAACATTCTCTGACCCCATACACAAAGATCAACTCAAAATGGATAAAGACCTAAATGTAAGGCCAGAAACCATCCAACTCTTAAAATATAGGCAAAACCCTCAAGGACATAAATCAAAGCAAGATCTTCTCTGACCCACCTACTAAAATAGCAGAACTGAAAAGAAAAATGAACATGTGGGACCTCATGAAACTTAAAAGCTTTTGTACAGCAAAAGAAATCACCAAAAAGCTGAACAGACACCCCACAGAATGGGAGAAAATCATAGCAAATGAAACAACAGACAAAGAATTAATCTCCAAAATCTACAAGCAACTCTGACAACTCAGCACTGGAAAAACGAACAGCCCCACCAAAAAATGGGAAAAGATCTAAAGAGACATCTCTCCAAAGAGGACATACAGATGGCCCAAAAGCACATGAAACGATGCTCAACCTCGCTTATTATTAGAGAAATGCAAATTAAAACTACAATGAGATACCATCTCACACCCGCCAGAATGGCCATCTTCAAAAAATCTGCAGAGAATAAATGCTGGAGAGGGTGCGGAGAAAAGGGAACCCTCTTACATTGCTGGTGGGAATGTCAATTGATACAGCCTCTATGGAAGACAGTATGGAGATTTCTTAAAAAAACTAAAAATAGAAGCACCCTACAACCCAGCAATCCCACTGTTAGGCTTATATCCTAATGAAAGCGGAACTGAAAGAAGCACCTGTACCCCAATGTTCATTGCAGCTCTCTATACAATAGCCAGAACATGGAAGCAACCTAGATGTCCATCGACGAATGAATGGAAACAGAAGCTCTGGTACATATATACAATGGAATACTACTCAGCTACTAAAAGAAATGCAGAAGACACAGTCCAAATGAAGTGGCTGGCTCTAGAACCTATCATAAAAAGTGAAGTAAGTCAAAAAGAGAAAGACAAAGACAGTATACTAACACACATATATGGAATCTAGTAGGACGGTCTTGATAACACATGCAGTGGACTCATGGAAAAACAGAGCATAGACATATGGACATTGTGGGGAAGAAATAGGGAGGGGGAGGCATGGAGGAAGTAACATGGAAACCTATACTGTCATGTGTGGAAAAGATAGCTATTGTCATTGTGCTAAGGGAATAGGAGTGCTTACAATGGCATGGGGCGATGGTCCGGAGGGGTGGGATGGGGGAGCCTGGGAGGGGTGGGGACCATGGATATGCATATGACTGATCTGGGAACATGCATGTCTGTGAACAACAAAACTCTGTAAAACCTTTAAAGAATAAACAAAACAAAACAAAACAATAAATCTTCCTGGAAACAAAAGTCCAAGATTAGGTGGCTTCACTATGGAATCCTACCACATATACAAAGGAGAATTTATATTGATCCATCTCAAACTCTTCCAAAAGACTGAAAAGGAGGGAACACTCCCAAAGAGGACATACAGATGGCCCAAAAGCACATGAAACGATGCTCAACCTCGCTTATTATTAGAGAAATGCAAATTAAAACTACAATGAGATACCATCTCACACCCGCCAGAATGGCCATCTTCAAAAAATCTGCAGAGAATAAATGCTGGAGAGGGTGCGGAGAAAAGGGAACCCTCTTACATTGCTGGTGGGAATGTCAATTGATACAGCCTCTATGGAAGACAGTATGGAGATTTCTTAAAAAACTAAAAATAGAAGCACCCTACAACCCAGCAATCCCACTATTAGGCTTATATCCTAATGAAAGCGGAACTGAAAGAAGCACCTGTACCCCAATGTTCATTGCAGCTCTCTATACAATAGCCAGAACATGGAAGCAACCTAGATGTCCATCGACGAATGAATGGAAACAGAAGCTCTGGTACATATATACAATGGAATACTACTCAGCTACTAAAAGAAATGCAGAAGACACAGTCCAAATGAAGTGGCTGGCTCTAGAACCTATCATAAAAAGTGAAGTAAGTCAAAAAGAGAAAGACAAAGACAGTATACTAACACACATATATGGAATCTAGTAGGACGGTCTTGATAACACATGCAGTGGACTCATGGAAAAACAGAGCATAGACATATGGACATTGTGGGGAAGAAATAGGGAGGGGGAGGCATGGAGGGAGTAACATGGAAACCTATACTGTCATGTGTGGAAAAGATAGCTATTGTCATTGTGCTAAGGGAATAGGAGTGCTTACAATGGCATGGGGCGATGGTCCGGAGGGGTGGGATGGGGGAGCCTGGGAGGGGTGGGGACCATGGATATGCATATGACTGATCTGGGAACATGCATGTCTGTGAACAACAAAACTCTGTAAAACCTTTAAAGAATAAACAAAACAAAACAAAACAATAAATCTTCCTGGAAACAAAAGTCCAAGATTAGGTGGCTTCACTATGGAATCCTACCACATATACAAAGGAGAATTTATATTGATCCATCTCAAACTCTTCCAAAAGACTGAAAAGGAGGGAACACTCCCAAAGTCGTTCTATGAAGCCTGATACTAAAATCAGAAAAAGACAATGCCAAAAAAAAAAAAGAAAAATTACAGGCCAATATCTTTGATGAATACAGATGCTAGATTTCTCAATGAAATATTAGCAAAATGAATTTAACAACACATATAAAAGATCATATACCATGGTAAAGTTGGAGACAAGGATCACAAAATACACAAAGTTCAATATACACATAATTCATCATACACAGATCAGTCAATGTGACACATTACACCAACAAAAGAAAAGACAAAAACTACATGATTATCTCAATAGATGTAGAAAAAAAGCATTTGATAAAATTCAACTTCCATTCATGATAAAAATTCTTACCAAAGTGAGTATAGAGAGAACATGTTTCAGGGCTTTGAGGTGGTCAGGGCAAGCTAGTGGTCCCGTGGGCTAGAACAGCACCTTGCAGTATAAGGGGTACTGGTTTGATCCCTGGCCTGGGAGAATCCTGAGTGCCACGGAGCGGCTGGATCGATGTGTCCCAACTACTGAGCTGGAGCTCTGGAGCGCATGCACTCAGAGCCTATGCTCTGCAGCAACAGAGGCCTCTGTGATGGGAGGCCCACACAAGGCCAAAGAACAAAGATGGATGAAAACAAATAAATGAAAGGCCAATAGAAGTGGCCAAAAAAAAAGAGAGAGAACATGTTTCAACATAATAAGAAACTATTTATGACAAACTCCCAGCTGACACAATACTCAACAGTGAAAAATTGAAAGCCTTCCTGCTGAAATCTAGAATAAGACAAGCACGCCAAATCTCACAACTTCTATTCAACATAGTACTGGAAGTCCTAGCCATAAAAGTCAGTCAAGGAAAAGAAATAAAAGATATCCAGCTTGGAAGAGAAGAGGTGAAATTGCTATTATATGCAGATGAAAATGATATTAATGCTGTATGTGGAAAACCCTAAAGACTCCACACAAAAACTACTAGAATAATTAAAGAATTGAGCAAGGTAACAGATTGCACAATCAAGAGCAAGGTACAAGACTGGCCTACAGAATTTTATTTCATTTCTTTATACTAGCAATGAAACATAAGAAAGGAAAAGTAAAAAAAAAAAGTCCCTTTTAAAATTGCATTAAAAATAAACTTGACCAAGGAGATGAAATACTTATATGCTAATAACTATAAAACACTGATGAAGGAAACAAAAGATGGTTCAAACAAATGGAAAGATATTCCATGCTCTTGGATTGGAAGAATTGGTATTTTAAAAATAGACTTATTATCCAAAGCAGTCTCAGCTTCCCAGGTGGTACAACGGTACAGAATCCACGAATGCATGAGATGCAAGAGATGTGAGTTTGATCCTTGGGTTGGGAAGATCCCTTGGAGTAGGAAATGACAACCCACTCGAGTATTCTTGTCTCTAAAATTCCATGGCCAAAGGAGCCTTGTGAACTACAGTCCATAACATCACAAAGAGTTGGACACCTCTGAGTGACTGAGACATCAAATTACCCATGACATGTCTCACAGATCTAGAGCAAATAATCCTAAAATGTATATGAAACCATAAAAGACCCAGAATTGCCAAAGAAATCCTGAGGAAAAAGAACAGAGCTGGAGATATAATCCTTCCAGACTCCAGGCAATACTACAAAGCTACAGTAATCAACATACTATGGTGATGACACAAAAATAGATATATTGATCAGTAGAATAGAGAGCCCAGAAATAAACCCACACACCTAAGGTCAATTAATCTTTGACAAAAGAGGCATGAATATTCAATGAAGAAAAGACAGTCGCTTCAGCAAGTGGTGTTGGGAAAGCTGGGCATCTGCATGTAAATCAATGATTAGGAACACACCCTCACACCATACAGAAACTCAAAACGGCTTAAAGGCAAGTATAAGTCCTGACACCATAAAACTCTTAGAAGGGAACATAGGGAAAACCTTCCTGACATAAGACAAGCACGCCAAATCTCACAACTTCTATTCAACATAGTACTGGAAGTCCTAGCCATAAAAGTCAGTCAAGGAAAAGAAATAAAAGATATCCAGCTTGGAAGAGAAGAGGTGAAATTGCTATTATATGCAGATGAAAATGATATTAATGCTGTATGTGGAAAACCCTAAAGACTCCACACAAAAACTACTAGAATAATTAAAGAATTGAGCAAGGTAGCAGATTGCACAATCAAGAGCAAGGTACAAGACTGGCCTACAGAATTTTATTTCATTTCTTTATACTAGCAATGAAACATAAGAAAGGAAAAGTAAAAAAAAAAGTCCCTTTTAAAATTGCATTAAAAATAAACTTGACCAAGGAGATGAAATACTTATATGCTAATAACTATAAAACACTGATGAAGGAAACAAAAGATGGTTCAAACAAATGGAAAGATATTCCATGCTCTTGGATTGGAAGAATTGGTATTTTAAAAATAGACTTATTATCCAAAGCAGTCTCAGCTTCCCAGGTGGTACAATGGTACAGAATCCACGAATGCATGAGATGCAAGAGATGTGAGTTTGATCCTTGGGTTGGGAAGATCCCTTGGAGTAGGAAATGACAACCCACTCGAGTATTCTTGTCTCTAAAATTCCATGGCCAAAGGAGCCTTGTGAACTACAGTCCATAACATCACAAAGAGTTGGACACCTCTGAGTGACTGAGACATCAAATTACCCATGACATGTCTCACAGATCTAGAGCAAATAATCCTAAAATGTATATGAAACCATAAAAGACCCAGAATTGCCAAAGAAATCCTGAGGAAAAAGAACAGAGCTGGAGATATAATCCTTCCAGACTCCAGGCAATACTACAAAGCTACAGTAATCAACATACTATGGTGATGACACAAAAATAGATATATTGATCAGTAGAATAGAGAGCCCAGAAATAAACCCACACACCTAAGGTCAATTAATCTTTGACAAAAGAGGCATGAATATTCAATGAAGAAAAGACAGTCGCTTCAGCAAGTGGTGTTGGGAAAGCTGGGCATCTGCATGTAAATCAATGATTAGGAACACACCCTCACACCATACAGAAACTCAAAACGGCTTAAAGGCAAGTATAAGTCCTGACACCATAAAACTCTTAGAAGGGAACATAGGGAAAACCTTCCCTGACATAAATGATAGCAGTGTTTTCTTATGTCAGTCTCCCAAGGGAATGGAAATAAAAGCAAAAGTTTAAAAATGGGACCTATGTGGTCTAGTGGGTAGAGAATCTGCCTTTCAGTGCAAGGGGCACCAGTTTGGTCCCTGACCCAGGAGGATCCTGCATGCCACAGAGTGGCTGGACCGGTGTGTCCAATTGGAAGCTGGTGGAGTGGGGCACATGCTCCCAGAACCCATGCTCTTCAGGGAGAGAAGCCACTACTATGGGCAGCCAACACATGCCAAAGAATGAAGATGGATGAAAATAGATAGATAAAAGCAATCAGTAAAAAATGCCAAATTTTTTTAAAGGAATCTAATCAAACTTATAAGATTTTGCAAAGCAAAGGAAGTCATAAAAACAAAAATACAACCTATGGACTGATCAAAAAATTTGCAAACGATGCAACTGACAAGGGCTTAATCTACAAAATATATAAACATCTCATACAACTCAATAACGACAACAACAACAACAAAATTCAAAGAACCCAATCAAAAAATGGAGAGAAGATGTAAAAATGCAAAGTCACCAAAGAAGACTTAAGATGCCCAACAGACACATTAAAAGATGCTCAACATGGCTCATTATTAAAGAAATGCAAATAAAAACTCCAGTGAGGTAGCACCTCACAATGGTCAGAATGGCCATCAACAAAAAGTATACAAATAACTGGAGAGGGTGCAGAGAAAAGGAAACCCTTCTACATTGTTGGTGGCAGTGTAATTTGGTGCAGTCACTATGGACAACTGTATGGAATTTCCTCAAAATTTAAAACAGAATTGCCATATGACCCAGCAATCCCCTCCTAGGGCTATACCTTGAGGAAGCTCTTAATTTGGAAAAACCCAACAAAACGCCCTAAGGTCAATTAATCTTTGACAAAAGAGGCATGAATATTCAATGAAGAAAAGACAGTCGCTTCAGCAAGTGGTGTTGGGAAAGCTGGGCATCTGCATGTAAATCAATGATTAGGAACACACCCTCACACCATACAGAAACTCAAAACGGCTTAAAGGCAAGTATAAGTCCTGACACCATAAAACTCTTAGAAGGGAACATAGGGAAAACCTTCCCTGACATAAATGATAGCAGTGTTTTCTTATGTCAGTCTCCCAAGGGAATGGAAATAAAAGCAAAAGTTTAAAAATGGGACCTATGTGGTCTAGTGGGTAGAGAATCTGCCTTTCAGTGCAAGGGGCACCAGTTTGGTCCCTGACCCAGGAGGATCCTGCATGCCACAGAGTGGCTGGACCGGTGTGTCCAATTGGAAGCTGGTGGAGTGGGGCACATGCTCCCAGAACCCATGCTCTTCAGGGAGAGAAGCCACTACTATGGGCAGCCAACACATGCCAAAGAATGAAGATGGATGAAAATAGATAGATAAAAGCAATCAGTAAAAAATGCCAAATTTTTTTAAAGGAATCTAATCAAACTTATAAGATTTTGCAAAGCAAAGGAAGTCATAAAAACAAAAATACAACCTATGGACTGATCAAAAAATTTGCAAACGATGCAACTGACAAGGGCTTAATCTACAAAATATATAAACATCTCATACAACTCAATAACGACAACAACAACAACAAAATTCAAAGAACCCAATCAAAAAATGGAGAGAAGATGTAAAAATGCAAAGTCACCAAAGAAGACTTAAGATGCCCAACAGACACACTAAAAGATGCTCAACATGGCTCATTATTAAAGAAATGCAAATAAAAACTCCAGTGAGGTAGCACCTCACAATGGTCAGAATGGCCAACAACAAAAAGTATACAAATAACTGGAGAGGGTGCAGAGAAAAGGAAACCCTTCTACATTGTTGGTGGCAGTGTAATTTGGTGCAGTCACTATGGACAACTGTATGGAATTTCCTCAAAAATTTAAAAACAGAATTGCCATATGACCCAGCAATCCCCTCCTAGGGCTATACCTTGAGGAAGCTCTTAATTTGGAAAGATACATGCACCCCAGTGTTTATAGCAGCTCTATTTACAAATAGCCAAAACATGGAAGGAAACTAAATGTTTACTGGCAGATGAGTGGTGTGTCTGTGTGTGTGTATGTATATATAATGAGATATTACTCATCCATAAAAAGTATGAAGTATTAGTGTCATTTACAGCAACATGGGTGAACCTAGAGGTGATTATACTAAGTGAAGTCAGAAAGAGAAAGATATACACAGAGAAAGAGTCCAGCTCCTAGAGTCATTAGCAGAGGGAAAAGTTTCCAAAATGAGCAGTTATTTGTTCCTGGGGACTCCCACTTTTATAAGTGCTGAGTTGCAAGTAGTTTCTGACTGTGACCGCATTTATGTTTACATGGGGAATCAAAAATATAACAAAAATGAACTTATTTATGAAACATAAGCTGACTCATAGGCATAGACGCAGAATCACTGTGCTGTACACCAGAAACTAACACAACATTGTAAATCAATGATACTTTTAAAAAGAGAGAAGAAAAATAAAAGAACTGGTACATGAATGGTTCACCACACTGGTTCACCACATTTATTTCCACAGGAATTATAAAAGCAAATGTTGGGATGGAAATTGTATCTTTCTAGGTCCTGGATTGACTGTGATAAGTCGAATTGTGTCTGGCCTGTGTTAGACATGTGTCTTAAGCAGTATTATTTTGCTGACATTTTGAGGGGGTAAGGGACTATGATTTAGCATACCTAGCATAGCCTAACCTATTCTGACTGTTACAGAAGGTCAAAGAAGAACCTTGTACTCAGGGAAGTTATGATTTAATTGGGTGGAGAAGATGCATTTCCACAATCAAGAAAAAACTAGACATTTCACTATATCTTCTGTTTAGCCACATTTATTACTGAACAAGAGAGAAGTTGATTGTAGCATAAGATTGAGCTTTTTAGCATATTCCTGAGACCCTAATTTCAACTGGGAAAAATAGCTTTTTTTATGAGATTTTCAGATCATAATTGATCAAAGCACTTTTCTAAGGGATTAAGATCTACTGTTGATTAGCTTAATGGTTGCATAATATCTTTAATCTGAAACTGGGGATAAGAAAAGCAATTTTGAGTTTTATCTCTATTATTCTTTCAGTCTTGATATTATACACCTAGGAAATGGAATTAAGCTCTTTAAACAAAATAGATTTGCTTTGATGACATCTATTGATCAAAATTAGTGTGTGTGTGTGTGTATGTATATATAATGAGATATTACTCATCCATAAAAAGTATGAAGTATTAGTGTCATTTACAGCAACATGGGTGAACCTAGAGGTGATTATACTAAGTGAAGTCAGAAAGAGAAAGATATACACAGAGAAAGAGTCCAGCTCCTAGAGTCATTAGCAGAGGGAAAAGTTTCCAAAATGAGCAGTTATTTGTTCCGGGGGACTCCCACTTTTATAAGTGCTGAGTTGCAAGTAGTTTCTGACTGTGACCGCATTTATGTTTACATGGGGAATCAAAAATATAACAAAAATGAACTTATTTATGAAACATAAGCTGACTCATAGGCATAGACGCAGAATCACTGTGCTGTACACCAGAAACTAACACAACATTGTAAATCAATGATACTTTTAAAAAGAGAGAAGAAAAATAAAAGAACTGGTACATGAATGGTTCACCACACTGGTTCACCACATTTATTTCCACAGGAATTATAAAAGCAAATATTGGGATGGAAATTGTATCTTTCTAGGTCCTGGATTGACTGTGATAAGTCGAATTGTGTCTGGCCTGTGTTAGACATGTGTCTTAAGCAGTATTATTTTGCTGACATTTTGAGGGGGTAAGGGACTATGATTTAGCATACCTAGCATAGCCTAACCTATTCTGACTGTTACAGAAGGTCAAAGAAGAACCTTGTACTCAGGGAAGTTATGATTTAATTGGGTGGAGAAGATGCATTTCCACAATCAAGAAAAAACTAGACATTTCACTATATCTTCTGTTTAGCCACATTTATTACTGAACAAGAGAGAAGTTGATTGTAGCATAAGATTGAGCTTTTTAGCATATTCCTGAGACCCTAATTTCAACTGGGAAAAATAGCTTTTTTTATGAGATTTTCAGATCATAATTGATCAAAGCACTTTTCTAAGGGATTAAGATCTACTGTTGATTAGCTTAATGGTTGCATAATATCTTTAATCTGAAACTGGGGATAAGAAAAGCAATTTTGAGTTTTATCTCTATTATTCTTTCAGTCTTGATATTATACACCTAGGAAATGGAATTAAGCTCTTTAAACAAAATAGATTTGCTTTGATGACATCTATTGATCAAAATTATACTTTAGTTTTTTGATAAGTGGGGACAGCCTGCCTGACTGCACATATTCATAGCTAATAATGATTTGTTTGGTAATTCATTCATTGCTTAAGTTGGTAATTCATTCAGCAAACATTTTCTGGGCATCTGGTATGAACCAAGCCCAGCACTAGATGCTATGGATACAGTAAGAAATAAGACAGAGCCTCTAACTTCACGAATCTTACATTTTAGTGAGGAAGTTGGTGCGATAAACAGGTAAACAAATAAACAGTATGATATCAGTGAATGAGTTCTGCGGACACAAGTAAAGCAAGGAGATGGGGTCAGGAATGGCAAGGTGTATGATTTTAGATGGAGTGGACAGAAAAGTCTCTCTGACAAGGGGCTATTTGAGCAAGAAATTAAAGAAGTAAGGGAGAACGCTCTGTGAATAGCCTGGGAAAGAATATCCCAGGTGACAGAAATAGTCATTGTGAATGCTCCAAGGTAGGGACATAGTAGAGTATTTAGAGAATAGCAAAAAGCCAGAGTGGCTGGGAAGGGGTGAGCAAAGGAGAGACTGGGAAGAGATAAAGTCAAATCAGTCTATCAGCAGCTAGATACCAGGGCCTCTGGATCTTTAAGACATGTAATGGGAAGCCATCAAGGTTTTGAATGTGGGTGAGCCATGATGTACTTTATTTTAATCAGGTGATCAGAGTAGTAGTCTGTAGAGGTCAAGAGAACCAAAAGGAAGATGGTTAAGAGGCCAAAGTGTGAGTCTGGGTGGGAGACAATGGGACTTGGAGGTTATTGGTAAGTGCTGGACTCTATATATTTGAAAGTTTTTGTTGTTAGGATGTGCTGGCTGGATGTGGACTCTGGCCTGAGCATCTGGTTGAAAAATGATGCCATTCTCCTAGAAAAGGAAAATGCTTGAGGTACTGTACCTGTTCAGGAGGAGATGACCACTGCATCTGTGAGCCTTGAGTTCAGGGGACAGGTTACTGCTGAAGGAATAAGCTTGGGTGTTGAGTTGGTGGGTGGATTTAAGTCAGTAAGATTGAATGAGATCCTTAAGGGGGTGAGTGTAGTAGGTCAAGAGAAGATACCTGGAGACTGACTCCTGGGGTCCAGCATTTAGAGGTTGAGGAGCTGACAAGGAATCAGTAAAGGGGACTGAGAATAGGATGACTGGGTAAGTGAAGTATCACAAAACTACAAGAAGAGAGTGCAAAAAGTGAGAGAGAGTAATGAACCACAAGAATGCTATAGAGTGGTCGAAGACCTTGACCATGACTTGAACATGGGAGGTAGCAGTATGAGATCACAGTGATGTCGACAATATCATTGTTAGCAGTTGGTTGGAGGAAAAAGCCTGACTGGAATTGGTTCAGATGAAAATAAGGATACATTGTTCTTGAGAGATTTTTCTTTCTAAGTGGGGAGGAGGGGAGACTAGCTATATAGGATGTGAGGTCAAAAATATTTAGCTTATTTTTGTTTAAAGATGGGAATCACCATAACATGTCTGAAAACTGATAGGAGTTTTTTTAGGATAGAGGAAAGAATTGACAGAGGGTCTCCTTTCATAGGCAAGAGGGGATGAAGCTAAGGCATTGCATGTTCTAGATTTATACAGATTCATATAGATGAATAGATACAGTTGTGAGAAGATGCAGTGTTATCCTTTGCATGCTCCTATTTCCAAGAAAAATAAGCATCAAGATCACCAGGTGAGTCATGGGGAAGAGGTAAAAAGTTTAGATAGAAGAGTTTTCTAACATTACTAGTGTAAGTTGGTCAGAGTGTGGTAAGACGATTAAATAGAGCTGAAAGTCTCTTGAGATTTGTGTCCAACCTTTCAAGCAAAACCAGCCAGAAGACTTATCTTCTCTTGATTGTGTCAGTTTCTCTGGGAGAGGGAGAGAATCCAAAGATAATTGTATTTAATCAGGGCTGTAGTTTTGCCAGCTGAATAATATGGAAGCAGAAAGAGGCCGAGGTGGATTGCCATTCTCCTAGAAGAGGAAAATGCTTGAGGTACTGTACCTGTTCAGGAGGAGATGACCACTGCATCTGTGAGCCTTGAGTTCAGGGGACAGGTTACTGCTGAAGGAATAAGCTTGGGTGTTGAGTTGGTGGGTGGATTTAAGTCAGTAAGATTGAATGAGATCCTTAAGGGGGTGAGTGTAGTAAGTCAAGAGAAGATACCTGGAGACTGACTCCTGGGGTCCAGCATTTAGAGGTTGAGGAGCTGACAAGGAACCAGTAAAGGGGACTGAGAATAGGATGACTGGGTAAGTGAAGTATCACAAAACTACAAGAAGAGAGTGCAAAAAGTGAGAGAGGGTAATGAACCACAAGAATGCTATAGAGTGGTCGAAGACCTTGACCATGACTTGAACATGGGAGGTAGCAGTATGAGATCACAGTGATGTCGACAATATCATTGTTAGCAGTTGGTTGGAGGAAAAAGCCTGACTGGAATTGGTTCAGATGAAAATAAGGATACATTGTTCTTGAGACATTTTTTTTTCTAAGTGGGGAGGAGGGGAGACTAGCTATATAGGATGTGAGGTCAAAAATATTTAGCTTATTTTTGTTTAAAGATGGGAATCACCATAACATGTTTGAAAACTGATAGGAGTTTTTTTAGGATAGAGGAAAGAATTGACAGAGGGTCTCCTTTCATAGGCAAGAGGGGATGAAGCTAAGGCATTGCATGTTCTAGATTTATACAGATTCATATAGATGAATAGATACAGTTGTGAGAAGATGCAGTGTTATCCTTTGCATGCTCCTATTTCCAAGAAAAATAAGCATCAAGATCACCAGGTGAGTCATGGGGAAGAGGTAAAAAGTTTAGATAGAAGAGTTTTCTAACATTACTAGTGTAAGTTGGTCGGAGTGTGGTAAGACGATTAAATAGAGCTGAAAGTCTCTTGAGATTTGTGTGCAACCTTTCAAGCAAAACCAGCCAGAAGACTTATCTTCTCTTGATAGTGTCAGTTTCTCTGGGAGAGGGAGAGAATCCAAAGATAATTGTATTTAATCAGGGCTGTAGTTTTGCCAGCTGAATAATATGGAAGCAGAAAGAGGCCGAGGTGGATTGGGGACAAAAGCAGGGGAGTGATTACTGTGTAGCTGGATGGGTCAGGTGGAATGGCAAGGACGGTGAAGCCAAGAGGCTGTGACTGACCATGAGGAGGCGGTCAGGTCAATGGGTTCTGAAGACACTGACATCGAATTGCTGAAGCTGGGGCCTCAGAGGAAATGAGCTAGAAATGCATTTGAAATAAAAAGTTGGCCACTTTCCTCAAGCTGAATCTCCAAAAGAAACATTTTAAAAATGACTTACTTTTGCTGCATGGCTGGGGGAAAATGTACTTTTCAAATATGACTTCCAATTCATTTTGTATCAGGATATTCATTCTGATATGCTTGAGCAAGTTATGAAAATTAGGCAACTATTTCTGTGTCTTCACTCATAAAAGAAGATGAGTGAGAAAGCACAGCTGAATACTTAGAGATTGTTGGATTCTACTGAATTTCACTGCTTTGTTGCAGTTTAACTGACAGGCTAGAATTGCAGGGATGTCATTTCAGTTAAGCCATCGAACCTCACATAAGAAGATAAAATTGGAATACAAGGTCTTGGTTGGCACAACAAAAGAAGCTTCGGTGTGTCACAAATGAGAGATCATTGGATAGATGTCATCTATTTGATTGTTAAATAATGGCACATAAAGAAATCTCCTTCCCAAAGATTTATCATGCGTATTTATCTTGTGAAGCATCAGTGAAAAGAAAACTTTCTTTGGAAATATAAAAATGTTCTCATCAAAGATACAGCAATTGTAAAGTTTGTAGATATATTCAGTGTCATAGATGAATCTTGCCATTATTTTTATAGTATTTGGGCATAGAACTATTACAATAGTCAGATTCATTTCCTATTTATTGAAAAGCTACTGTAAGCATTCTCACATGCATTGTGTTTTTAGGGGATATTTTAGATTAACACATGTTGCCTAGAAGTAAAGTCTTCGAACTGAAACTGAAATATGATAATTGCTACTTTTATTAAATATCCAGCTGGTTCACTTTGAAAATGTTATCTCAGGAAAAAAAAAAAGAGAGAGAAAATATTATCTCAGCATCTAGCATTGGTTTTATTTTGGTTTCCAACTTCCCAATTTATTTCATTCTGTTGGGATAGGGGAGTTAGGGTTATAAATTTTCCCTACATGACTGATAAAGATTCTTTGGTCTTGTCTGGACTTTGTCCCAGAAATACTAACAGCTATCTTGAGATAGTTTTAGATTGAGCTGAATGAGTGGCGCATACTACCTTTAGTCTGACTATGTACGTTGGTTTAATTTGTTAGTGTAAGGATGAGGCTACTCCTTGCTTAATTTACCCATCTTTGGCTTCCCAATAGAATCTCTCCTGTTTAGAATTATCTTTATATTGCCATACTCTTCTTGTCTTTAAAAAGGGGAGTGTGAATTGAGAGTATACTTAAAAAGAAAAAAAAAAAAAAACCCGCAACAGTAACCCTCAGCAGTCACTGGGATCATCAGAATGTTTATTTTCAAACCTTTGATACAGTCTCTCCTAACAATGAGGGTTTTCAAACTGACTATTTGAAAAGGAGCAGGAAGTGAAAGACACTTGGGTATTGTGTGGCTTTTGAAAGTGGTCCTCATTAACTCATCTCTCTGTCAGTTGATTGGATGTTAACTGTTTACTTTATGGATTAAATTCAGAGGGTCTGCGTAAATGTTTGGGAGGAGTCTTCTGTTTGTGTAGGTGGGATTTAAAAGTCCTCCATAATATACACAGGGATCTCGAAAGGAACAAATGTAACTAAGCCTGTTGTAACCGCTTTATTGTGGCCTTCGAAGTGTGTACCTTTAATCTCTGAAGGTTTGACCATGGGGAAGGAACAGGTCACTGGAGACTTCACCTTTGCTTCACCTTTGCTGTCTTGTCTCTCCAGGTTCTGTGCTTTGAGAATCAAAGGTAGATAACAATTTGGCAAAACCCTATATGGAGCCAAACACTTTTAGATTTTTAGGTCTGTATTTATTTCTGTATGTTACTACTTCAGGTTCAGCACCTGGCAGTTTTGGTTTCACAGAGATTGTGTTTCCTTTAAATATGTAAGATAATAGCACTTTTCATACAAACTACATTAGATACATTTATATAATCTCATCATGAGGGTTTTTTTTAAAAAACAGTTTTAAGCTAATTTGGCATTCATCTTTTCTCAAAGAGTAGCATATCCAAGGAAATAACTCTGCTTGGAAGGTGCTCAGTGGCTATCTATTAAAAGCTGAAATAGGTCAATGTTATTTTGTCTTCAGGTAACAAAAATAAAACCCCAAGTGAGTAATGACTTGGGATTTTCCTTAAGTACTTAATGTCCTTAAAAAAATAGCTTTTGAGACTGAATAATTATTATGCTACTGAATAATTACATTTTTCCTCTCTGCTCCCAGTGTCCTTAGAATTCAGAGATAACTTTTTTTTTCTTGTAAAGACCACAAACACATCTGGATCAGATGTATTATGGAATTCAGGATTTTTTGGATTTTGCAGGGTCTGATGTTGCACCTTTTAATCAAACACATTAGGATTTCGGCAGAAATGCACACTCTCGCCATACATTCAGGTAAGGCTTTGCCTGCTATAGAGTTTTGGTATCAAACTTAAAAATCAACCAACCAACCAAACCAAACTTTGTTTTAAGCACTATGTGCCCGACACATTACAGACTCTGACCGTGAAACCAGGTTTCAGGACTCTGATTACTGTATGAATGTGTGCTACAAACTTGCATGTATTTTGGTTCACTGTAATGAAATCTTAGGGTTAAATGTTTGGGAGGAGTCTTCTGTTTGTGTAGGTGGGATTTAAAAGTCCTCCATAATATACACAGGGACCTCGAAAGGAACAAATGTAACTAAGCCTGTTGTAACCGCTTTATTGTGGCCTTAGAAGTGTGTACCTTTAATCTCTGAAGGTTTGACCATGGGGAAGGAACAGGTCACTGGAGACTTCACCTTTGCTTCACCTTTGCTGTCTTGTCTCTCCAGGTTCTGTGCTTTGAGAATCAAAGGTAGATAACAATTTGGCAAAACCCTATATGGAGCCAAACACTTTTAGATTTTTAGGTCTGTATTTATTTCTGTATGTTACTACTTCAGGTTCAGCACCTGGCAGTTTTGGTTTCACAGAGATTGTGTTTCCTTTAAATATGTAAGATAATAGCACTTTTCATACAAACTACATTAGATACATTTATATAATCTCATCATGAGGGTTTTTTTTAAAAAACAGTTTTAAGCTAATTTGGCATTCATCTTTTCTCAAAGAGTAGCATATCCAAGGAAATAACTCTGCTTGGAAGGTGCTCAGTGGCTATCTATTAAAAGCTGAAATAGGTCAATGTTATTTTGTCTTCAGGTAACAAAAATAAAACCCCAAGTGAGTAATGACTTGGGATTTTCCTTAAGTACTTAATGTCCTTAAAAAAATAGCTTTTGAGACTGAATAATTATTATGCTACTGAATAATTACATTTTTCCTCTCTGCTCCCAGTGTCCTTAGAATTCAGAGATAATTTTTTTTTTCTTGTAAAGACCACAAATACATCTGGATCAGATGTATTATGGAATTCAGGATTTTTTGGATTTTGCAGGGTCTGATGTTGCACCTTTTAATCAAACACATTAGGATTTCGGCAGAAATGCACACTCTCGCCATACATTCAGGTAAGGCTTTGCCTGCTATAGAGTTTTGGTATCAAACTTAAAAATCAACCAACCAACCAAACCAAACTTTGTTTTAAGCACTATGTGCCCGACACATTACAGACTCTGACCGTGACCATTAAATGTTCTGCTTCAGGGTTTTCCAGGACTCTGATTACTGTATGAATGTGTGCTACAAACTTGCATGTATTTTGGTTCACTGTAATGAAATCTTAGGGTTAATTTATTTTCTTTTTCTTCCATCCATGGCCAAGATTGGGGGCAGGCAGATTTCCTGGTGTCAGCTCTGTCTTGTTGTCGGTGGTGGTGTTAACAGCGTTGGTGCTGGAAGCATCTCCCCTACATGTAAGCCTGCAGAAGGTAAAGGGAGCACAGGCTAGATTTCAGCTCTTCCCTGCTGGCTGCAGCCCTGCTGCTGGGCCTTAAATCAAAGCTCAGGAATTAGACAAGTGACCTCATGGCAAAAGCCAGCTTCAGAGCTTAACTTATTTCACAGGGATTATATATACATGTACATGTGTGTGCTAAGTCGCTTCAGTCGTGTTTAACGCTTTGCTATAGACTGTAACTTGTCAGACTGTTCTGTCCATGGGATTCTCCAGACAAGAATACTGGGCATTGCCATTATCCTCCTCAATGGGTCTTTCCACCCAGGGATTGTCTCCTGCATTGGCAGGTGGGTTCTTTACCACTAGCACCACCTGGGAAGAGAACATAGACATATAGGTATACAGATATATGGGCTTCCCAGGTGGTGTTAGTGGTAAAGAACCCGCCTGCCAATGCAGGAGACATAAGACATGCGGGTTCAATCCCTGGGGAGGAAGATCCCCTGAAGAAGGGTTTGGCAACCCATTCCAGTATTCTTGCCTGGTGAATTCCATGGCAGAGGAGCCTGGTGGGCTGCAGTCCATGGGGTCGCAAAGAGTTGGTTGACTGAAGTGCCTTAGCACCCGCACACACATATGAGACTCTATGTGTATGTAGGTATATATGCTTAGTTGCTCAGTCATGTCCGACTCTTTGCAACCCCATGGATTGCAGCCTGCTAGGCTCCTCTGTCCATGGGGATTCTCCAGGCAAGAGTACTGGAGTGGGATGCCATGCCCTCCTCCAGAGAATCTTCCCAACCCAGGGATGAAACCCAGGTCTCCTGCATTGCAGACAGATTCTTCACCATCTGAACCACATGAGGTTCTATGTATTTTTATATATATATATATGAGATGCTATGAGTATATAGGCATATATATGTATGTGAAACTCTATGTGGAGACAGGAACATGTATCAGACTCTTTGTGAATATTGGTACATATATGAGGCTCTTCGTGGAGATAAGGGCTTCCCAGGTGGCTCAAATAGTAAAGACTCTGCCTGCAGTGCAGGAGACCCACGTTGGATCCCTGGGTTGGGAATATCTCTTGGAGAAGAGAATGGCAACCTGCTCCAGTATTCTTGCCTAGAGAATTCCAAGGAAAGAGAAGCCTAGTGGGGTACAGATAGGTATATGTGTAAATATATGTGTATATATTAATATGTAAGTATATGGCATCACCGACTCAATGGGCATGAGTTTAACCAAGCTCCAAGAGATAGTGAGGGGCAGGGAAGCCTGGTGTGCTGAGGTCCATGGAGTCATAAAGAGTCGGACACAAATAAGTGACTGTACAAGAACGGTAGATGTCTCTGGTAGATATATGAAGTGTTTATTTTAAATTTTATTTTTCAATTTACTTATGTTTGGCTATTATGGGTTTTCACTGCTGCTGCAGGCTCTTCTCTAGTTGCAGGGAGTGGGGGCTTCTCTCTAGCAGAGGTGAGCAGGCTGCTTGTTGCATTGACTTCTCTTGTTGTGGAACTCAGGCTCTAGGACAGACAGGCTTCAGTAGTTGCGACACATGGGCTCTATGGTTGCAGCTCCAAGGCTCTAGAGCACAGCCTAAATAGTTGTGACTTACAGGCTTAGTTGCTCCACAGCATGTGGGATCCTCCTGGATCAGGGATCAAGCCCATGTCTCCTGCATTGACAGGTGAACTCTTTACCACTGAGCTTCAGGGAAGTCCTATGAAGTGTTTTTAAGAGAGAATGGTTATCAGGGTGAACTAGTCCTTCTAGTGCCACTATAACCCATCAGCTTGTATTCACGCACTGGTTCCTTTAACTTAATATTCATCCCCCTTTTGGAGGAAGAAAGTGTCAGTCTGGGCAGCTTGATGTGTTTTACAGTAGGTGGTAGGAACTCTGTTCTGGGAAAGCAGTGGTTTACTTAACAGTCCTTTCAGGTAATCACCCATCCTCCACTCATTTAAGAACTTAATGTATGATTTTCAGATTAAGCTAGTTTCAAATGGATGTTAATTTTCATGTCAAAATATATTAAGCAGCTTCCCATTAGAGTAAAGGTGAGCCTTGTGATCATTAGAGCGAGATGGCATCGTGCTGTGATTCTCAATTTGGTTGCACGTTGAACCTACCTGGGAAACTAAAAATGCTGTCTGGATGCAGCCTGGGGCATTAACAGGTTTAAAACTTTCCCAGTGCTTTGATGCATATTTAAATTTGAAGATTAATTATTATTCATATGGGTGCTACTTTCAGACTAGCTTACTTCAAATCCTGGCTCTGCCATTCATGAGCTGTGTGACACTGGCAGGTTTCACCATGTCATCATGGCTTCGTTTCTTCATCTGTAAAATAGGGGTGATGATGAAGACAGTCTCTCCCCCTCAAAGTGTGGTCATGAGAATAAAATGAGTAAATGTATGTAAAATCCTTAGCATAGTGACTGGGACAAAGTAAACATTGATTGCTGTTATTTTAAGTATACTGATGATTTTAAAATGGCTACTATTTTTTTTGTAACTGGGGAAAAAAAGTAAACATTGCAGGGAGTGGGGGCTTCTCTCTAGCAGAGGTGAGCAGGCTGCTTGTTGCATTGACTTCTCTTGTTGTGGAACTCAGGCTCTAGGACAGACAGGCTTCAGTAGTTGCGACACATGGGCTCTATGGTTGCGGCTCCAAGGCTCTAGAGCACAGCCTAAATAGTTGTGACTTACAGGCTTAGTTGCTCCACAGCATGTGGGATCCTCCTGGATCAGGGATCGAGCCCATGTCTCCTGCATTGACAGGTGAACTCTTTACCACTGAGCTTCAGGGAAGTCCTATGAAGTGTTTTTAAGAGAGAATGGTTATCAGGGTGAACTAGTCCTTCTAGTGCCACTATAACCCATCAGCTTGTATTCATGCACTGGTTCCTTTAACTTAATATTCATCCCCCTTTTGGAGGAAGAAAGTGTCAGTCTGGGCAGCTTGATGAGTTTTACAGTAGGTGGTAGGAACTCTGTTCTGGGAAAGCAGTGGTTTACTTAACAGTCCTTTCAGGTAATCACCCATCCTCCACTCATTTAAGAACTTAATGTATGATTTTCAGATTAAGCTAGTTTCAAATGGATGTTAATTTTCATGTCAAAATATATTAAGCAGCTTCCCATTAGAGTAAAGGTGAGCCTTGTGATCATTAGAGCGAGATGGCATCGTGCTGTGATTCTCAATTTGGTTGCACGTTGAACCTACCTGGGAAACTAAAAATGCTGTCTGGATGCAGCCTGGGGCATTAACAGGTTTAAAACTTTCCCAGTGCTTTGATGCATATTTAAATTTGAAGATTAATTATTATTCATATGGGTGCTACTTTCAGACTAGCTTACTTCAAATCCTGGCTCTGCCATTCATGAGCTGTGTGACACTGGCAGGTTTCACCATGTCATCATGGCTTCGTTTCTTCATCTGTAAAATAGGGGTGATGATGAAGACAGTCTCTCCCCCTCAAAGTGTGGTCATGAGAATAAAATGAGTAAATGTATGTAAAATGCTTAGCATAGTGACTGGGACAAAGTAAACATTGATTGCTGTTATTTTAAGTATACTGATGATTTTAAAATGGCTACTATTGTTGGATATTTTCTGTCTCAAAAGCATTTGGAGGGGGGTAAGAAATTAAATCAAATCAAATTTTGCATAGTACCAACCTAACAGTCTGATAGCTCCAATTAGATATCATTAAGAAAATTATCTATTTTCCCCATAGTATTTAAAAGTAAACCAGGATTTGCGACATTGCACTAGTCAAAGCATTTATAAAATATTGTTAATTTCTTTTGTTCTCATTATAAAGAGTCAGTTTTATTAATTTATAAATTCATTTATTTATTTATTATTTGTATACCCAACAGTGTTGCACGTAAGGATTTTGTAGTCAAGAAAAAAAGAATACAAACATATACACACACACACAACACATACCACGTCTGAAGATATGAACAGATACAAGATGAAGATAAAATACATATGATGAAAAGGACACCTACTTGGCTTAACCCTTCTGGAAGGGTCTGACTGTGGGCATAGCCCCTCGTCCCCAGGGGAATGAGGGAGACGAGCTTGCAGTGGGGACAAGACCACTCCAACCTCTTGCTTGGCCCCAGGCCCAGGTGCCCATTACTGGATTGAGGCAGAGAGAGCTCCTCAGGACTTCCACACCTCATGTCTTGTAAATATGGTCACTCATGCCATTTAACCTTATTTAAGACCTGGGGTGGGGGTGAGGGGACTTTCCATCCTGAGGGTTGCATCCAAATCAACCCATTGGCCACATAAATAACAGCTGCTGGCTGGGCAGCCCTTGGAGGCTGACAGCACCTTAAGAGCAGGTCTGAATGGACCCATGTGTAATCTGATAGAAAAAGCCATTTGTATAAGTACTTCATTTTTTAAACTGTGGAAATAAATAAAATTACAGGGAAAAAAGAATAACAAGAGTTAAAAAAAATATATCAGACTTTTATATTTTAAACTATCCTATCTTTTCTTTCTCACTAAGTAGAATGCCTTACTTTTTATTATAAACATAATTCACTATAAAAGAGAGATAATTAAGAAAGGTATATAGAAGGGAAAATTACCTGTGATGCCATTATCTAGATGTGAGCACAATTGTTAATGTTTTTATTATTTGCTCTTATAAATTTTTCTGTGTATTCACAGGTTGTCATTTTTATTTACAGAATATTTCTCCATGTATTCATAGACTGCTAAAATTGTTGCAATCCCACACCAGCCTACGCAGGTCACTTGCATAAGCTCTCACCATTTCTCAGTCCTGGGTGCCTTATGTGTGCACAGACAGTAGTGATGTGTTGAAACGGCTAGGCTGATGGGCATATGTGAAACCTAACTGATTATACATCTGACCAAAATCAGTGAGAAAAGCAAGAAGTTGGTGATCCCAGAGTTCTCTCCTAGAGAGGGTTTGAGGTCACATGGATGCAGTCCTCCCATTCCTCCTTCACATTTGAAGACCTTTGGCTTCTTTGGAGGACAGCATGTTCTCAAACTCCCACCTAACCTTGTCTCCAAGAGATCCTGGTGAAGGCGCATGTGAATTTACCTCTGTCTTTACAGCATTTGCATTTTCTTCTTTTTATAAAGCCCTTACTAGAAGGAGAACAGAGTGCTGTCAGAGCAGCAAGGAAGTGATGCTTCCCTGTGCAACCTCCACAAGAACCTTGATCTTGCATGACTAAATTCTAGTCTCTTCACTGAGGTAAAAGGATAAAGTATGTTGGGGCCATCTCCTTTTCTATTCCTGTTTTCTCTTCCTCACTCTAATTCTGCTGCTATACTTACTAGTTTTTTTTTTTAATTAATTTTTATTTATTATTTTTAAAATTTTGGCCTATTTTTCATTGATATTTTATTTATTTATTTTTCATACATCTTTATTGTTCGGCCTATGTGGGCCTCCCATCACAGTGGCCTCTCTCGGTGCAGAGCACTGGCTCTGGGCGCATGTGCTCCAGAGAGCTGGCTCATAATTGCACACAGTGGTTCGGGTGCTTCGCAGCATGTGGGATCTTTCCAGGCCAGGGATCGAACTGATGCCCCTTGCACTGTAAGGCAGACTCTTTACCACTGGACCACCAGGGAAGCCCTAATTTTTATTTTTTATTAAAAATGTTTTTATTGGGCTTCCCTGGTGGTCCAGTGGGTAAGGACATTGCCTTGCAGTGCAAGGGGTGCTGGTTCGATCCCTGGCCTGGGAAGATCCCATGTGCCATGAAGCAGCTGGACTGATGTGTCCAACTACTGAGCCGGAGCTCTGGAGCGCACGCGACCAGAGCCAATGCTCTGTGACGAGAGAGGCCACTGCAACGGGAGGCCCATACAAGCCAAAGAACAAAGATGGATGAAAATAAATAGATGAAAGACCAATATAAGTGGCAAAAAAAAAAAAAAAAAAAAGTTCACAAAAACCAAAGTTTTTATTTAAGTATGACTAATTTATAAGGTTGTGTTACTTTTAGGCATACGGCAAAGTGTTTCAGTAATAGACACATACACTTATATCTATTTTTTCTTATTTTTTACCTTATAGGGTATTACAAAATATTGAATATAGTTTCCTGTGCTCTATAGTATGTCCTTGTTGGTTATCTATGTTATATATAGTAGTGTGTACATGTTCATCCCAAACTCCTAATTTATTTCTCTCTCAATTTTCCCTTTTGGTAACCATAAGATTATTTTTTATGCCTGTGGGTCTATTTCTGTTTTGTATATAAGTTCATTTGTATTATTGTTTTTTTTTAGGTTCCACATATAAACAATATCATATGATATTTGTCTTCCTACCCCTGGCTTACTTCAATTTTACCAAAATTCAAGAGAAAATATTAAAAGGAAAAATAACATACAAGGGAATCTCCATAAGACAGTCAGTTGTTTCAGCCAACACTCTGCAGGTCAGAAGGGAGTGGCATGATATATTTAGAATGATGAAAAGGAAAAATTAGTTTTTAATAGTTATATAATATTCTCTTATATGGACATCCCCTTATATAATCAATTGGTTGTATAACTTTTCAATTATTTTTAGTTTTTCAATATTCTAATTCTGCAATGAATATTCTTTTACTTGGGACTTGTTTCTAGATAGAGAATTATTAGATTTTAAAATGTGTACATGTAGCATATATGTATATATAGGTATATATATCTAAATTATCCCACAGAAGAATTGTGCTAGTTTATATTCCTGTAGACAGAGCATTACAATTTCCTTTTCCAAAAGCCTTGCAAACACTGGTTATTTACAATCTCTTCAAGCTTCATAATTCAAATAAATAAAAATATATTGACATACAATTATTTAATGGTAGAGATGAGAATCCTCCTACAGCTTTCTTAGATTTATTAATTTCCTCCTATTTTTCCTTGCTTTTTCACTGGGTTGTTTTCCTTATTGGTTTATAATGGCTCTGTATATTATAAAAGCATTAGTCTTTTCCTGTTTTACATAGTGCAAATATTCTCCCTAGTTTTCCATCAGTCACTTAACCTAAGTTTAGTTTTATTCTTCCCTGTGGAATGCTAACTTTACATAAGCCTTTTTTTTTTAATATACATTTTATTTATTTATCTGTTGGGGGGTGGGGTGGGGAGGGAGGGGGATGGGCGGGCCACTTCTATTGGTCTTTCATTTCTCTATTTCCATCCGTCTTTGTTCTTTGGCTCCTGTGGGCCTCCCAACGAGGTGGCCTCTGTTGTCGCAGAGCATCGGCTCTGGGCACACGCGTGCCAGAGCTCCGGCTCGGTAATTGGACACATCGGTCCAGCCGCTCCATGGCACGTGGGATCTTCCCAGGCCAGGGATCGAACTGGTGCCCCTTGCGCTGCAAGGCGGTGCCCTTACCCACTGGACCACCAGGGGAAGCCCTACATGATCCTATTTTTTAGTGTTCTTTTTTTTTTTTCTATTGTTTCTGACTTTGATGGCATGCATAGAAAATCCCTTCCCACCGCAAGATTATAAAACTATTGGAGGGCTTTCCCCACAGGAGCCAAAGAACAAAGACCAATGAAAATAGAGAAATGAAAGACCAATAGAAGTGGCCTGCCCGCTCCCCTCCCTCCCCAACTCGACCCCCGCCCAAAATAAATAAATAAATAAATCTTAAAAAGAAGAAGAAGAAGAAGAAAAAAAAACTATTGGAAAGTGATGTTGAAATGCTACTTTTAGTATTTATTAAATGCTGTTGCTAAATCTGGCTTAATTCTTCCTTTAACTTGTCTTTTTCTATGTCTGTTCCTTACCGTTGTGAATACAGCAGGACGTCTATTTATATCTACATATAAAGCCATATGGGTTCAGCAGATACACCTGTTACTTGTCTTTTAAATTTTTTTCAGCCAACTCTTGAATGTTTATTCTTTTAAATGAGTGTTAAACATTTTGTCAAGTTCCAGGAACTGTATTTAGATTACATTAAATTCTTAGCTAATTAATGGGAGAATCTGTATTTTTGTGATATTAAGTCTTTCAATCTAAGCCAGCATATAGGTATTACCTGTGTTTATCCCCTTAGGTTTGTTTTTATTCAAATTCTCAGTGAAGGTGTCAGTATTCTCAAATCCCCCTGCCGAAGGATTCTTCTCCCTTGGAACTCTTGGACAGCCCCTTTTTATGCTCAAATTCTCATGCTGCAAGTGCTTCCCTGTGGAATGCTAACTTTACATAAGCCTTTTTTAATATACATTTTATTTATTTATCTGTTGGGGGTGGGGTGGGGAGGGGATGGGCGGGCCACTTCTATTGGTCTTTCATTTCTCTATTTCCATCCGTCTTTGTTCTTTGGCTCCTGTGGGCCTCCCAACGAGGTGGCCTCTGTTGTCGAGAGCATCGGCTCTGGGCACACGCGTGCCAGAGCTCCGGCTCGGTAATTGGACACATCGGTCCAGCCGCTCCATGGCACGTGGGATCTTCCCAGGCCAGGGATCGAACTGGTGCCCCTTGCGCTGCAAGGCGGTGCCCTTACCCACTGGACCACCAGGGGAAGCCCTACATGATCCTATTTTTTAGTGTTCTTTTTTTTTTTTTTATTGTTTCTGACTTTGATGGCATGCATAGAAAATCCCTTCCCACCGCAAGATTATAAAACTATTGGAGGGCTTTCCCCACAGGAGCCAAAGAACAAAGACCAATGAAAATAGAGAAATGAAAGACCAATAGAAGTGGCCTGCCCGCTCCCCTCCCTCCCCAATTCGACCCCCGCCCAAAATAAATAAATAAATAAATCTTAAAAATAAGAAGAAGAAGAAAAAAAACTATTGGAAAGTGATGTTGAAATGCTACTTTTAGTATTTATTAAATGCTGTTGCTAAATCTGGCTTAATTCTTCCTTTAACTTGTCTTTTTCTATGTCTGTTCCTTACCGTTGTGAATACAGCAGGACGTCTATTTATATCTACATATAAAGCCATATGGGTTCAGCAGATACACCTGTTACTTGTCTTTTAAATTTTTTTCAGCCAACTCTTGAATGTTTATTCTTTTAAATGAGTGTTAAACATTTTGTCAAGTTCCAGGAACTGTATTTAGATTACATTAAATTCTTAGCTAATTAATGGGAGAATCTGTATTTTTGTGATATTAAGTCTTTCAATCTAAGCCAGCATATAGGTATTACCTGTGTTTATCCCCTTAGGTTTGTTTTTATTCAAATTCTCAGTGAAGGTGTCAGTATTCTCAAATCCCCCTGCCGAAGGATTCTTCTCCCTTGGAACTCTTGGACAGCCCCTAGCCCCACAATGTCAGCCTGATGCTACACTGAGGTTACCCTCTTATTCTGCATCTGTCTCTCCAACTTTGTCCACTTACTGTGGTTATAGCTTCTGTCTTTAATTATTTCCTCCATCTTATATTATACTTATTATTTAAGTTTTTCTATTTTTTCCTTTTCTTCTTTTTTCTGAATGTATCAGAATTTCCTTTATACCTAGTGATTCTTGACTCAGTTGAAAACATCTGCTTTGCCAATGCTCACCTCCCTATTTTTTTTAAAATTTATTTATTTATTTATTTATTTATTTTTGTACATGTATGTTCCCAGATCATTCATATGCATATCCCTTGACCCTCCCCCTCCCCAGTGCCCCCCCTCCCATCCCTCCAGACCATCGCTTCAAGTGGTTGTAGGTACTCCTATTCCCCTAGCACAATGACAATAGCTATCTTTTCTACACATGACGGTATAGGTTTCCATGTTACTCCCTCCCACTGTTCGGTCTTCACAATGTCTTTATGTCTATTCTCTGTTTTTTCATGAGTTCACTGCGTGTGTTATCATGACCATCTTACTAGATCCCATATATATGAGTTAGTATACTATACTTGTCTTTCTCTTTTTGACTGACTTCACTTTTTATGATAGGTTCTAGAGCCAGCCACCTCATTAGGACTGAGTCTTCTGCATTTCTTTTAACAGCTGAGTAGTATTCCATTGTATATATGTACCAGAGCTTCTGGATCCGTTCATTTGTCGATGGACATCTAGGTTGCTTCCATGTTCTGGCTATTGTATAGAGAGCTGCAATGAACATTGGGGTACAGGTGCCTCTTTCATTTTTGATTTCATCAGGATATAGGCCTAATAGTGGGATTGCTGGGTCATAGGGTGCTTCTAATTTTAGTTTTTTAAGGAATCTCCATATTGTCTTCCATAGAGGTTGTATTAATTTACATTCCCACCAGCAATGCAAGAGGGTTCCCTTTTCTCCACACCCTCTCCAGCATTTGTTGTCTGTCGATTTAGATTACATTAAATTCTTAGCTAATTAATGGGAGAATCTGTATTTTTGTGATATTAAGTCTTTCAATCTAAGCCAGCATATAGGTATTACCTGTGTTTATCCCCTTAGGTTTGTTTTTATTCAAATTCTCAGTGAAGGTGTCAGTATTCTCAAATCCCCCTGCCGAAGGATTCTTCTCCCTTGGAACTCTTGGACAGCCCCTAGCCCCACAATGTCAGCCTGATGCTACACTGAGGTTACCCTCTTATTCTGCATCTGTCTCTCCAACTTTGTCCACTTACTGTGGTTATAGCTTCTGTCTTTAATTATTTCCTCCATCTTATATTATACTTATTATTTAAGTTTTTCTATTTTTTCCTTTTCTTCTTTTTTCTGAATGTATCAGAATTTCCTTTATACCTAGTGATTCTTGACTCAGTTGAAAACATCTGCTTTGCCAATGCTCACCTCCCTATTTTTTTTAAAATTTATTTATTTATTTATTTATTTATTTTTGTACATGTATGTTCCCAGATCATTCATATGCATATCCCTTGACCCTCCCCCTCCCCAGTGCCCCCCCTCCCATCCCTCCAGACCATCGCTTCAAGTGGTTGTAGGTACTCCTATTCCCCTAGCACAATGACAATAGCTATCTTTTCTACACATGACGGTATAGGTTTCCATGTTACTCCCTCCCACTGTTCGGTCTTCACAATGTCTTTATGTCTATTCTCTGTTTTTTCATGAGTTCACTGCGTGTGTTATCATGACCATCTTACTAGATCCCATATATATGAGTTAGTATACTATACTTGTCTTTCTCTTTTTGACTGACTTCACTTTTTATGATAGGTTCTAGAGCCAGCCACCTCATTAGGACTGAGTCTTCTGCATTTCTTTTAACAGCTGAGTAGTATTCCATTGTATATATGTACCAGAGCTTCTGGATCCGTTCATTTGTCGATGGACATCTAGGTTGCTTCCATGTTCTGGCTATTGTATAGAGAGCTGCAATGAACATTGGGGTACAGGTGCCTCTTTCATTTTTGATTTCATCAGGATATAGGCCTAATAGTGGGATTGCTGGGTCATAGGGTGCTTCTAATTTTAGTTTTTTAAGGAATCTCCATATTGTCTTCCATAGAGGTTGTATTAATTTACATTCCCACCAGCAATGCAAGAGGGTTCCCTTTTCTCCACACCCTCTCCAGCATTTGTTGTCTGTCGATTTGTTGATGATGGCCATTCTGACAGGTGTGAGGTGGTATCTCATTGTGGTTTTAATTTGCATTTCTCTGATAATAAGCGAGGTTGAGCATCGTTTCATGTATTTTTGGGGCCATTTGAAATCAAAGAGGCAATCCCCTTCACCATTGCAACCAAAAGAATCAAATATCTAGGAATAAACCTACCCAAAGAAACAAAAGAATTGTACACAGAAAATTACAAGACACTCATGAGAGACATTAAAGAAGACTTAAACAGATGGAGAGATATTCCATGTTCCTGGATTGGAAGAATCAATATTGTGAAAATGACCATACTTCCAAATATCATCTACAGATTCAATGCAATACCTATTCAACTACCACTGACATTTTTTACAGAACTAGACCAAATAATAACACAGTTCATATGGAAACACAGAAGACCTCGAATAGCCAAAGCAATCCTGAGGAAAAAAATGGAGTTGGAGGGATCAGCCTCCCTAACTTCAGACTCTACTACAAAGCAACAGTTATCAAGACAGTATGGTACTGGCACAAAAACAGAACTATAGATCAATGGAACAAGATTGAGAACCCAGAGATCAACCCACGCACCTATGGGTACCTTATTTTTGATAAAGGAGGAGAAACTATAAAATGGGACAAAGACAGCCTCTTTAACAAGTGGTGCTGGGAGAATTGGACAGCTACATGCAAAAAAATGAAATTGGAACATTCCCTGACACCATACACTAAGATCAACTCAAAATGGATTAAAGACCTCAATGTAAGACCAGAAACCATCAAACTCTTAGAGGAGAATATAGGCAAAACCCTCAAGGACATCATCACCATCCTACTAGATTCCATATATATGTGTTAATATACTGTATTTGTCCTTCTCTTTCTGACTGACTTCACTTTTTATGATAGGTTCTAGAGCCAGCCACCTCATTAGGACTGAGTCTTCTGCATTTCTTTTAACAGCTGAGTAGTATTCCATTGTATATATGTACCAGAGCTTCTGGATCCGTTCATTTGTCGATGGACATCTAGGTTGCTTCCATGTTCTGGCTATTGTATAGAGAGCTGCAATGAACATTGGGGTACAGGTGCCTCTTTCATTTTTGATTTCATCAGGATATAGGCCTAATAGTGGGATTGCTGGGTCATAGGGTGCTTCTAATTTTAGTTTTTTAAGGAATCTCCATATTGTCTTCCATAGAGGTTGTATTAATTTACATTCCCACCAGCAATGCAAGAGGGTTCCCTTTTCTCCACACCCTCTCCAGCATTTGTTGTCTGTCGATTTGTTGATGATGGCCATTCTGACAGGTGTGAGGTGGTATCTCATTGTGGTTTTAATTTGCATTTCTCTGATAATAAGCGAGGTTGAGCATCGTTTCATGTATTTTTGGGGCCATTTGAAATCAAAGAGGCAATCCCCTTCACCATTGCAACCAAAAGAATCAAATATCTAGGAATAAACCTACCCAAAGAAACAAAAGAATTGTACACAGAAAATTACAAGACACTCATGAGAGACATTAAAGAAGACTTAAACAGATGGAGAGATATTCCATGTTCCTGGATTGGAAGAATCAATATTGTGAAAATGACCATACTTCCAAATATCATCTACAGATTCAATGCAATACCTATTCAACTACCACTGACATTTTTCACAGAACTAGACCAAATAATAACACAGTTCATATGGAAACACAGAAGACCTCGAATAGCCAAAGCAATCCTGAGGAAGAAAATGGAGTTGGAGGGATCAGCCTCCCTAACTTCAGACTCTACTACAAAGCAACAGTTATCAAGACAGTATGGTACTGGCACAAAAACAGAACTATAGATCAATGGAACAAGATTGAGAACCCAGAGATCAACCCACGCACCTATGGGTACCTTATTTTTGATAAAGGAGGAGAAACTATAAAATGGGACAAAGACAGCCTCTTTAACAAGTGGTGCTGGGAGAATTGGACAGCTACATGCAAAAAAATGAAATTGGAACATTCCCTGACACCATACACTAAGATCAACTCAAAATGGATTAAAGACCTCAATGTAAGACCAGAAACCATCAAACTCTTAGAGGAGAATATAGGCAAAACCCTCAAGGACATAAATCAAAGCAAGATCTTCTCTGACCCACCAACTAAAATAGCAGAACTGAAAAGAAAAATGAACATATGGGACCTTATGAAACTTAAAAGCTTTTGTACAGCAAAAGAAATTACAAAAAAGTTCAACAGACACCCCACAGAGTGGGAGAAAATCATAGCAAATGAAACAACAGACAAAGAATTAATCTCCAAAATCTACAAGCAACTCAGACAACTCAGCACAGGGAAAATGAGCAGCCCAATCAAAAAATGGGAAAAAGATCTAAAGAGTCACCTCCCTATTTTTAACGGTCCTGTATCAGACCATATTTCTCCACAGATACACCAAAATTAAAGAACATCTTAGTTGTCCTCGACCAACTAAGGTGTTTATTATTATGTTCTAAACCCACATGTGTGTGTGTGCATGCTCAGTTGCTTCAGTCATATCCCACTCTTTGCGACCCTATGGATTGCAGCCCGCTAGGCTCCTCTGTCTGTGAGAGTCTCCAGGCAAGAATACTGGAGTGGGTTGCCATGCCTTTCTCTAGGGAATCTTCCTGACCCTGGAATCAAACCTGTGTCTCCTGTCTTGCAGCAGCTTCTTCACCCACTGAGCCACCTGGGAAGCTGCTAGATGACTACTGCATCCTCTCTCTGAATGGAGGAAAGGCATATATAGGGTTTTGTGTTGTTATTTTTCCCTCTATTTCTTCCTTGAAAATTCTGGGGATAGTTGAGTTAATTTAGAATTGTAGTTTCAAGATACTATTAACTTAAAAATTTTTTTGCAACGTGCTTCTATTGTTTAAAGGATAGAAGTTTTTAAAAAATATCACTACTCACATTTATAGTATCTACTTTGACTTAGCTATATTATTGTATATTTAACCTATTTTCATAAAAAGTTCCTTCTCAGCACAATTCTTGTGTTCTTCATTTTCCCCGTGAGATTTTTTGCTTTTGTTTAATTTTTATTTGATCATTATGCTGTTTTAGACCTCAGTGGTTATATACTTTCTTGAGCTTATTTCCAAAAATATCTTAGTTTCCTTCAAATATGTGTTTTCACTGTGTGGTCTTGTATTTCTTCCTATGCTGTGTTTACCCTGTTTCATTCTTGTCTGTCATCAGTGGTGTAGATGAGAAGTCCAATGTTGAAGAAATTATTTTTCCATTTTAAGTCATTTGCTCTGTCTCTGTGAAATTTCCCTTTGCCCTTGAAATTTTTACAGCAAAAGAAATTACAAAAAAGTTCAACAGACACCCCACAGAGTGGGAGAAAATCATAGCAAATGAAACAACAGACAAAGAATTAATCTCCAAAATCTACAAGCAACTCAGACAACTCAGCACAGGGAAAATGAGCAGCCCAATCAAAAAATGGGAAAAAGATCTAAAGAGTCACCTCCCTATTTTTAACGGTCCTGTATCAGACCATATTTCTCCACAGATACACCAAAATTAAAGAACATCTTAGTTGTCCTCGACCAACTAAGGTGTTTATTATTATGTTCTAAACCCACATGTGTGTGTGTGCATGCTCAGTTGCTTCAGTCATATCCCACTCTTTGCGACCCTATGGATTGCAGCCCGCTAGGCTCCTCTGTCTGTGAGAGTCTCCAGGCAAGAATACTGGAGTGGGTTGCCATGCCTTTCTCTAGGGAATCTTCCTGACCCTGGAATCAAACCTGTGTCTCCTGTCTTGCAGCAGCTTCTTCACCCACTGAGCCACCTGGGAAGCTGCTAGATGACTACTGCATCCTCTCTCTGAATGGAGGAAAGGCATATATAGGGTTTTGTGTTGTTATTTTTCCCTCTATTTCTTCCTTGAAAATTCTGGGGATAGTTGAGTTAATTTAGAATTGTAGTTTCAAGATACTATTAACTTAAAAATTTTTTTGCAACGTGCTTCTATTGTTTAAAGGATAGAAGTTTTTAAAAAATATCACTACTCACATTTATAGTATCTACTTTGACTTAGCTATATTATTGTATATTTAACCTATTTTCATAAAAAGTTCCTTCTCAGCACAATTCTTGTGTTCTTCATTTTCCCCGTGAGATTTTTTGCTTTTGTTTAATTTTTATTTGATCATTATGCTGTTTTAGACCTCAGTGGTTATATACTTTCTTGAGCTTATTTCCAAAAATATCTTAGTTTCCTTCAAATATGTGTTTTCACTGTGTGGTCTTGTATTTCTTCCTATGCTGTGTTTACCCTGTTTCATTCTTGTCTGTCATCAGTGGTGTAGATGAGAAGTCCAATGTTGAAGAAATTATTTTTTTCCATTTTAAGTCATTTGCTCTGTCTCTGTGAAATTTCCCCTTTGCCCTTGAAATTTTTCCAGAATATGTCCAGATGACATTTTTATTAAGCCAGAGTAGGACTTCTGAGCCCTTATATTCTGAAAATGTAAGTCTGTTTTCAACTGAGTAAAGCTTTCCAATGTGAAAGCTACAGTTTTGAAGTCAGTGAAGCTTTCTCTCTTTTAAAAATTATTGTTACCACACCTAATTTTTCTTCTTGTATTTGCTGACCTCGAGAAATAGAAAGACCATAATTCATTAAGTTCTCATGTAGCCCAGGCAAGAGTTAAATATTCATCTATTGTCATGGGTTTTTTCTCAAAGCTTTTTCAGGTATAGTATCTTTAAAAATAGTGTCTAGAAGACGAGAATCACAGCCATTTAGTGACTTCCTAGTGGTGTTTAGACAGTTGTTTGTGTTTTAGAGGATGATGACAGGAATGGTGGGATCAGCCAAAAGAAGTCTTAGGGGCAAAGTAAACATGTTTGCAGTGTCACAGAACTTGAATCCTGGACCTCAGCATGGTTTTACAACTATTTGTAATGGACAGTACAGTAGGGTATTTTATTATGGTGCTTTTGACTGAAAGTTATAAAAATCCCCAACTCAAAATGGCTTAAAGAATAAAAAAAGGATTCCAGTCCAATAACAACAGCTGCTCAGCTCTGCCTCAGGCCAGGCCCTCATGCAGCCACGTGGCAGGTACAAGTGTCCTAGGTGTACTGACCCCTGGGTGCATACCTCCAGCTCTAACAGTGTCCTCAGGGGTGAGGAACACTGCCTTTCATAGTTCTTGTTTGTTGCCATTGTTCAGTCACTAAGTCGTGTCTGACTCTTTGCAGCCCCCTGCACTGCAGCACTTTAGGCTTTCCTGTCCTTCACTGTCTCCCAGAGTTTGCTTAGATTCATGTCCATGGAGTTAGTCAGTAATGCTATCTAACCATCTTATCCTCTGCTGCCTTCTTCTTTTGCCTTCAGTCTTTCCCAGCATCAAGGTCTTGTATTTCTTCCTATGCTGTGTTTACCCTGTTTCATTCTTGTCTGTCATCAGTGGTGTAGATGAGAAGTCCAATGTTGAAGAAATTATTTTTCCATTTTAAGTCATTTGCTCTGTCTCTGTGAAATTTCCCCTTTGCCCTTGAAATTTTTCCAGAATATGTCCAGATGACATTTTTATTAAGCCAGAGTAGGACTTCTGAGCCCTTATATTCTGAAAATGTAAGTCTGTTTTCAACTGAGTAAAGCTTTCCAATGTGAAAGCTACAGTTTTGAAGTCAGTGAAGCTTTCTCTCTTTTAAAAATTATTGTTACCACACCTAATTTTTCTTCTTGTATTTGCTGACCTCGAGAAATAGAAAGACCATAATTCATTAAGTTCTCATGTAGCCCAGGCAAGAGTTAAATATTCATCTATTGTCATGGGTTTTTTCTCAAAGCTTTTTCAGGTATAGTATCTTTAAAAATAGTGTCTAGAAGACGAGAATCATAGCCATTTAGTGACTTCCTAGTGGTGTTTAGACAGTTGTTTGTGTTTTAGAGGATGATGACAGGAATGGTGGGATCAGCCAAAAGAAGTCTTAGGGGCAAAGTAAACATGTTTGCAGTGTCACAGAACTTGAATCCTGGACCTCAGCATGGTTTTACAACTATTTGTAATGGACAGTACAGTAGAGTATTTTATTATGGTGCTTTTGACTGAAAGTTATAAAAATCCCCAACTCAAAATGGCTTAAAGAATAAAAAAAGGATTCCAGTCCAATAACAACAGCTGCTCAGCTCTGCCTCAGGCCAGACCCTCATGCAACCACGTGGCAGGTACAAGTGTCCTAGGTGTACTGACCCCTGGGTGCATACCTCCAGCTCTAACAGTGTCCTCAGGGGTGAGGAACACTGCCTTTCATAGTTCTTGTTTGTTGCCATTGTTCAGTCACTAAGTCGTGTCTGACTCTTTGCAGCCCCCTGCACTGCAGCACTTTAGGCTTTCCTGTCCTTCACTGTCTCCCAGAGTTTGCTTAGATTCATGTCCATGGAGTTAGTCAGTAATGCTATCTAACCATCTTATCTTCTGCTGCCCTCTTCCTTTGCCTTCAGTCTTTCCCAGCATCAAGGTCTTTTCCAGTATGTCAGCTCTTCACACCAGGTGGCCAAAATATTGGAGCTTCAGCATCAGTCCTTCCAGTGAATACTCAGGGTTGATTTTTTCTTAGGATTGACTGGCTTGATCTCCTTGCAGTTCAAGGGACAGTGAGGAAACCTTTTCCAGAACCCCTCTATAAACTCACTGTAAAACTGGTACAGCGCTTGCTTGTACTGAAGGATGTTGAGGCTTAATTTTTATCTCCAAAAATATGTTTTTAGGAAATAGCCTATGACCCAGTTTCAAACTTGTATTTCCAGGTGAGAGAATGATTAAGTGACACTCATTGTTTTGGGGGGAGGGGAAGGAGCTTACCTGGAAGTCCAGTAGTTAACACTTCCAGCTTCCCAATTCAGGGGGCACAGGTTCGATTTCTGGTTGGGTAGCTGAGATCCTACATCCTGCGCAGCCAAAAAATAAAAGCCAAAATATACAAGAAAGCATCCAGAGAAAAATCAAGACTGCATTCCATCCCTGTCTCCCAGTCACCACGTAACTATTAAAAAAAAAAACCTCAGAGTCTTAATGTTCAGAATTCACTCACACATGTTTAAGCTAATCATAAGAAAGAATAGAAGTCTCATGACTGACATAGAACCAGTGATTCCCAAGCACAGCTGATTTGTTGCTCAGTCTGACTCTTTGCAACCCATGGACAAGCCATGGGATTCTGCAGGTAAGAATACTGGAGTGGGTAGCCTCACCCTTCTCCAGAGATTTTCCCAACCCAGGGATCCAACCCAGGTCTCCCTCATTGCTGGCGGATTCTTTACCCTTTGAGCCACCAGAGAAGCCCAAGAATCCTACAGTGAGTAGCCTATCTCTTCTCCAGGGGATCTTCCTGACCCAGGAATCGAACCAGAGTCTCTTGCATTGCAGATTCTTTATCAGCTGAGCTATAAGGGAATCTGAGCGGTGCCATTCATATCTAGTGGTTGGAGGCTGGGGATGCTGCCAATTATGCTATAGTGCATAGGACAGGCCCATAACAAAGAACTGTTCAACCAAGCTGTCAGTGGTGATGAGAAACCCTGACAGACAAATCAGAATTTCACTCCTCAGAGCTGAGGAGGGACTGCTTTCCTCTGAAGGACAGGCTAAAGATGGCTGCAACCCTCAAGAGACCACTCAGAGAGCCCACTGCAACCCCTGATGCCCCCTCTCATGAGGCTGGTCTCCTGAGCTGCTCAGAAAGGATGCCTCCAAAATGTGGATTTCAAACTATTACTAAAAGTTAACTGACTACACTGCATTTTATGCTATTGTCTTAATTCATCCCCAGTCTTCTTCTTGGCCAGACTTATTTCTAATGAATGTAAGCAGGTTCTTATTAAAAAACAAATTCCAAGGACTTGTATATTGCTTGACCAGGAGCCAGAAGTAACACAAAGGGAACTGAACTGAATTTGACAGGCTTGCCCGTCCATTTTGTACTTGATGACTGGGCAGTCTGGAAGACAGACAGGGAGGTCATTCTAGCTTCACAGAGAAGTTCACTAATACCTGTACCTCAAAGCATCAGGGCTGAGAATTGCCAGCAATGGCAATGGTCATATGTTGAAATTCCATGCTGCATGTACATTTGCCTTTTTATTCCCTGCTAAAAACATGGTGGTTTTGGAATGAGCAATAGATGAGAACTTTCTGGATTAAAAAGCAGTTTCCAGTTCCAGCCCTCTATTGCAACGCCAAAATGAGAATCATAAGAAAGAATAGAAGTCTCATGACTGACATAGAACCAGTGATTCCCAAGCACAGCTGATTTGTTGCTCAGTCTGACTCTTGCAACCCATGGACAAGCCATGGGATTCTGCAGGTAAGAATACTGGAGTGGGTAGCCTCACCCTTCTCCAGAGATTTTCCCAACCCAGGGATCCAACCCAGGTCTCCCTCATTGCTGGCGGATTCTTTACCCTTTGAGCCACCAGAGAAGCCCAAGAATCCTACAGTGAGTAGCCTATCTCTTCTCCAGGGGATCTTCCTGACCCAGGAATCGAACCAGAGTCTCTTGCATTGCAGATTCTTTATCAGCTGAGCTATAAGGGAATCTGAGCGGTGCCATTCATATCTAGTGGTTGGAGGCTGGCGATGCTGCCAATTACGCTATAGTGCACAGGACAGGCCCATAACAAAGAACTGTTCAACCAAGCTGTCAGTGGTGATGAGAAACCCTGACAGAAAAATCAGAATTTCACTCCTCAGAGCTGAGGAGAGGACTGCTTTCCTCTGAAGGACAGGCTAAAGATGGCTGCAACCCTCAAGAGACCACTCAGAGAGCCCACTGCAACCCCTGATGCCCCCTCTCATGAGGCTGGTCTCCTGAGCTGCTCAGAAAGGACGCCTCCAAAATGTGGGTTTCAAACTATTACTAAAAGTTAACTGACTACATTGCATTTTATGCTATTGTCTTAATTCATCCCCAGTCTTCTTCTTGGCCAGACTTATTTCTAATGAATGTAAGCAGGTTCTTATTAAAAAACAAATTCCAAGAACCTGTATATTGCTTGACCAGGAGCCAGAAGTAACACAAAGGGAACTGAACTGAATTTGACAGGCTTGCCCGTCCATTTTGTACTTGACGACTGGGCAGTCTGGAAGACAGACAGGGAGGTCATTCTAGCTTCACAGAGAAGTTCACTAATACCTGTACCTCAAAGCATCAGGGCTGAGAATTGCCAGCAATGGCAATGGTCATATGTTGAAATTCCATGCTGCATGTACATTTGCCTTTTTTTCCCTGCTAAAAACATGGTGGTTTTGGAATGAGCAATAGATGAGAACTTTCTGGATTAAGCAGTTAAGGGCCCTCAGCCAGTTTGCAAGACTTGACTGTTTGCAGCTTTGGGTACCTCATTTATAAGATGAAGAAATTTAATTATGAGATCGAACAAATCCTGTAATTCCCCTTGCCTCAGATGAAAAATAGATCCCTTTCTCGGTTCAAGAGAATGCATGATTGTGATAGCAGCTACTGTGAGCATTTACTTGGCACTTTTTTTTTTTTTTTTTTAGCCATCAGGGAGATGTATCAGGTGAAATCTCTCAGGCCTGCAAGTATCTGGTCAAAGCCCATTTATTGATTTTTTTCCTGCTGAAACTTGCACATATATATATATAAAAAACGAAGAAACCAAAGTTTATTTTTAGCAGCTCAGTGTCTAGGATTGTGGCTACTTATCTCCCTGAAGCCTGAGTTGCTCTCAAATGATAAACCGAGCTGTAAAATCTTGAAAATATCTGACTAGGTAGAAAGCATTTCTGGAAGAATCTTTAATCTGAAATCCCCTGGTCACATCCCTGATTTGTTTCCAGGAGAGCTCTTCCACATAAGAAGCTCAGTACCTTGGGTGTCATTAGCTTCAATGTTAACATGAATTATGCTAATTAAGTAGCTATTTACTGTTCTTTATTTGGACTCCATACCTGTAGAATAACTGGGAGTTGTTATCTTTGCAAAATAAGACATGACGGTAAGGAACATAAAAGGAAAGGATGCTGAATTTGACAGGCTTGCCCCGTCCCAGACTTATTTCTAATGAATGTAAGCTTTTATTAAAAACAAATTCCAAGGACTTGTATATTGCTTGACCAGGAGCCAGAAGTAACACAAAGGAACTGAACTGAATTTGACAGGCTTGCCCGTCCATTTTGTACTTGATGACTGGGCAGTCTGGAAGACAGACAGAGGTCATTCTAGCTTCACAGAGAAGTTCACTAATACCTGTACCTCAAAGCATCAGGGCTGAGAATTGCCAGCAATGGCAATGGTCATATGTTGAAATTCCATGCTGCATGTACATTTGCCTTTTTTTCCCTGCTAAAAACATGGTGGTTTTGGAATGAGCAATAGATGAGAACTTTCTGGATTAAGCAGTTAAGGGCCCTCAGCCAGTTTGCAAGACTTGACTGTTTGCAGCTTTGGGTACCTCATTTATAAGATGAAGAAATTTAATTATAAGATCGAACAAATTCTGTAATTCCCCTTGCCTCAGATGAAAAATAGATCCCTTTCTCGGTTCAAGAGAATGCATGATTGTGATAGCAGCTACTGTCAACATTTACTTGGCACTTTTTTTTTTTTTTTTTTAGCCATCAGGGAGATGTATCAGGTGAAATCTCTCAGGCCTACAAGTATCTGGTCAAAGCCCATTTATTGATTTTTTTTCTGCTGAAACTTGCACGTATATATAAAAAACGAAGAAACCAAAGTTTATTTTTAGCAGTTCAGTGTCTAGGATTGTGGCTACTTATCTCCCTGAAGCCTGAGTTGCTCTCAAATGATAAACCGAGCTGTAAAATCTTGAAAATATCTGACCAGGTAGAAAGCATTTCTGGAAGAATCTTTAATCTGAAATCCCCTGGCCACATCCCTGATTTGTTTCCAGGAGAGCTCTTCCACATAAGAAGCTCAGTACCTTGGGTGTCATTAGCTTCAATGTTAACATGAATTATGCTAATTAAGTAGCTATTTACTGTTCTTTATTTGGACTCCATACCTGTAGAATAACTGGGAGTTGTTATCTTTGCAAAATAAGACATGACGGTAAGGAACATAAAAGGGAAAGGAATTAACATTTATTGTATGTTTTGGGCATGGCAGCCACTCAGAAATCATCATTTATTGCATGTGTGCTCAGTCGTATCCGACTCATTGTGACCCTATGTGACCTCCTGGCTCCTCTGTGGAATCTTCCAGGCAAGAATGCTGGAGTGGGTTGCCATTTATTAGGTCATTATTATTGCTTTAATTTACATGTGAAGAGATTGTTGCCCAGAGGGGCAAAATAACTTGCCCAGCATCTCTCAGTGTTAATTGGCAAAGCAGAGATTCCAGCTCAGCACTTGCTTTGGCCTCACTCTGTTAACACTGAGCACCTGGGCCTATACATTGAGATGGGATCCCCATCCTGAGGCTCTCCTGGCCCATCATTTCTTCCACAGATTAATTCCAAGAGTGCAAAAAATGGGGCTGGGCTTAACAGGAAGAGATCAAGCATTGAACTGGTTCCAATGACTGTTGGGGGAAAATTTCCTGACCCAGTTACCTTTGCTTCATCTCACCATCAAAGAAAAGTTGGGCTTCCCCGGGCTCTCTTCTATGTATCTTTCTTCTCTCCTCTTCTTGTAATGCCAAGACTATAGTGTTTATTTCTGTTCTTTCCCCTTAGATTCCAAAGTCATTTTTTATTTTTTTATATCTCAGGAATAAAGTACACTGAATGATCACTGTCTTAGAAAAGGCTCAGATGAAGCTGCCTATGCATCCAAACAAGCAGCAGGGGGACTAGTTTCTGCCTCCCACTCCCTGATGATAAGGTGCAATGGGAGATGAAGCGGTCTCTCCAGTGTGTTTTGGATCATGACATCATGATATTTGGTGGAAGACACCTGTGTGCTCCTTTGGCTAAAGGCATCAGTTATTCTCCCACAATGTTTAGCTTTGTTATTTTGCTTGTATGGGTTCTTCTCTTTGGTTTGTGCCTCACTCCTGATCTCCAGAAGGAGTGGTATAGACATTTCACTCTAGACTGGGCATTGTTGCTTTTAACCTTGAAAATGTTCCCTGTGACATTTTGTATTCTCTTAAAGCCTTCTCTAGGTTTCCCTGGTGGCTCAGCACTAAAAAATCTGCAGTCCAAAAGATTCATAGGGTTGGGTTATCTTTGCAAAATAAGACATGACGGTAAGGAACATAAAAGGGAAAGGAATTAACATTTATTGTATGTTTTGGGCATGGCAGCCACTCAGAAATCATCATTTATTGCATGTGTGCTCAGTCGTATCCGACTCATTGTGACCCTATGTGACCTCCTGGCTCCTCTGTGGAATCTTCCAGGCAAGAATGCTGGAGTGGGTTGCCATTTATTAGGTCATTATTATTGCTTTAATTTACATGTGAAGAGATTGTTGCCCAGAGGGGCAAAATAACTTGCCCAGCATCTCTCAGTGTTAATTGGCAAAGCAGAGATTTCCAGCTCAGCACTTGCTTTGGCCTCACTCTGTTAACACTGAGCACCTGGGCCTATACATGAGATGGGGTCCCCATCCTGAGGCTCTCCTGGCCCATCATTTCTTCCACAGATTAATTCCAAGAGTGCAAAAAATGGGGCTGGGCTTAACAGGAAGAGATCAAGCGTTGAACTGGTTCCAATGACTGTTGGGGGAAAATTTCCTGACCCAGTTACCTTTGCTTCATCTCACCATCAAAGAAAAGTTGGGCTTCCCCGGGCTCTCTTCTATGTATCTTTCTTCTCTCCTCTTCTTGTAATGCCAAGACTGTAGTGTTTATTTCTGTTCTTTCCCCTTAGATTCCAAAGTCATTTTTTATTTTTTTATATCTCAGGAATAAAGTACACTGAATGATCACTGTCTTAGAAAAGGCTCAGATGAAGATGCCTATGCATCCAAACAAGCAGCAGGGGAACTAGTTTCTGCCTCCCACTCCCTGATGATAAGGTGCAATGGGAGATGAGGCGGTCTCTCCAGTGTGTTTTGGATCATGACATCATGATATTTGGTGGAAGACACCTGTGTGCTTCTTTGGCTAAAGGCATCAGTTATTCTCCCACAATGTTTAGCTTTGTTATTTTGCTTGTATGAGTTCTTCTCTTTGGTTTGTGCCTCACTCCTGATCTCCAGAAGGAGTGGTATAGACATTTCACTCTAGACTGGGCATTGTTGCTTTTAACCTTGAAAATGTTCCCCGTGACATTTTGTATTCTCTTAAGGCCTTCTCTAGGTTTCCCTGGTGGCTCAGCACTAAAAAATCTGCAGTCAAGACACAGGAGACATGGATTCAATCCCTGGGTTGGGAATATCCCCTGGAGAAGGGAATGGCTACCCACTCCAGTATTCTTGTCTGGAGAATCCCATGGACAGAGGAACCTGGCGGATTATAGTCCATAGGGTCACAAAGAGTCAGACATGACTGAAGCAACTGAGCACAAGCACAAGGCCATCTCTCTTTGCTCTAACACCTTCTCTTTTTGCCTTATTATACTTTATTAGAGCATATTTAATTTTTCTCCCCTTCAAAGGGAACCCTCCTATACTGTTGGTGGGAATGTAGGTTGGTGCAGCCACTATGAACAATGGTATGGAGGTTACTCAGGAAACTGAAAATAGGATTACCATATAATCCAGCAATCCCACTCCTGGACATATGTCCAGACAAAACTATGATCCAAAAAGATATATATCCACCTTATGTCCCTAGAAACACTATTCACAATGGCTATGGAATGGAAACAACCCGAATGTCCATTAAAAGATGCACAAAGATAAAGAAAATGTGGTACATACATACAATGGAATTCTTCTCAGCCATAAAAAGAGCAATGCCATTTACAGCATTGTTGAATGCAACTAGAGATGATCATACTGGGTGAAGTAAGTCAGAATGAGAAAGACAAATGCCATATGGTAACTATTTATATGTGGAATTTAAAACATGACACGAAATGGACCAATACAGCAAACAGAAACAGACTCATAGTTGTAGAGAACAGACTGGTGATTGCCCAGGGGAAGGGAGCTGGGGTTAGCAGGTGTAAGCTATTATGTATAGAATGGATAAACAGTAAGGTCCTACTGTATAGCACAGGGAACTATGTTCAGTATCCTAGGATGAGCCATAATGGGAAATAATATTTAAAAAAGAATATGTACGGCTGAATCCATTTGTAGTACAACAGAAATTAAACAACATTGTAAGTCAACTATATGTCAATTGAAAAAACATTTTTTTTCTCCCCCTTAGAAACATCCAGGAGATTTACAGAATTTGTTTCAAGGTAGGCTCTGATACAGCTGAAGAGGACCAGTCCTTTGCAGTTGAATGACAGAAAACAATCTTGTGAACTGTTTCTTAAGAGCAGGTTCTTAATAAATATCAATATAAGATTTCTAACTGCAAGTTAAAAAGAGACACTTTCCTCTTGATTTTGTTGCTGATCAGTCAGCTAAATAGTGCTTGAATATATGCAACTAATGAACAAGGCCCCAGTTATCCTAGCCACTAAATATCTAAACCCCAGTTTCCCATAAGTGTGATTACTATGTGTTCTTAGGACCATAATTATAAAATATGAGTTAGAGTATTTTGCTCTGAGAATTTTTGCTTCCATTGGATAAGATGAAAAACATTTTTAAAAATATGGAATTCAGTGGAACATTATGAAAGAGTGAAACGTGAGTGTAGAGATACTGTCAACATGGGTAAATCTTAATGACTGGGAGTGAAAAAGGAATTCCAGAAGAAGGTAATGAGTGTAATACTTTTTGTCATCAAATTCAGAAACAGGCAAACTTTAGTATTCCCCGCCCCCCACCTTTTTTTTTTTTAACAAGGAAGGAAACACAAAATTTGAGATTGTGGTTGTGGTGGGGGGTGGGGTAAGCACATGAGTAACTATTGATAATGTTCTAAATTTTTTTCAAACTTTGTATTTTCCATTGGAATATAGCCTATTAACAATGTTGTGATAGTTTCAAGTGAACTTCGATAATCAACTGGGTTGGGAAGTAAGTCAGAATGAGAAAGACAAATGCCATATGGTAACTATTTATATGTGGAATTTAAAACATGACACGAAATGGACCAATACAGCAAACAGAAACAGACTCATAGTTGTAGAGAACAGACTGGTGATTGCCCAGGGGAAGGGAGCTGGGGTTAGCAGGTGTAAGCTATTATGTATAGAATGGATAAACAGTAAGGTCCTACTGTATAGCACAGGGAACTAATTTCAGTATCCTATGATAAGCCATAATGGGAAATAATATTTAAAAAAGAATATGTATGGCTGAATCAATTTGTAGTACAACAGAAATTAAACAACATTGTAAGTCAACTATATGTCAATTGAAAAAACATTTTTTTTCTCCCCCTTAGAAAAATCCAGGAGATTTACAGAATTTGTTTCAGGTAGACTCTGATACAGCTGAAGGTGACCAGTCCTTTGCAGTTGAATGACAGAAAACAATCTTGTGAACTGTTTCTCAAGAGCAGGTTCTTAATAAATATCAATATAAGATTTCTAACTGCAAGTTAAAAAGAGACACTTTCCTCTTGATTTTGTCGCTGATCAGTCAGCTAAATAGTGCTTGAATATATGCAACTAATGAACAAGGCCCCAGTTATCCTAGCCACTAAATATCTAAACCCCAGTTTCCCATAAGTGTGATTACTATGTGTTCTTAGGACCATAATTATAAAATATGAGTTAGAGTATTTTGCTCTGAGAATTTTTGCTTCCATTGGATAAGATGAAAAACATTTTTAAAAATATGGAATTCAGTGGAACATTATGAAAGAGTGAAATGTGAGTGTAGATACTGTCAACATGGGTAAATCTTAATGACTGGGAGTGAAAAAGGAATTCCAGAAGAAGGTAATGAGTGTAATACTTTTTGTCATCAAATTCAGAAACAGGCAAACTTTAGTATTCCCCCCCCACCTTTTTTTTTTTAACAAGGAAGGAAACACAAAATTTGAGATAGTGGTTATGGTGGGGGGTGGGGTAAGCACGTGAGTAACTATTGATAATGTTCTAAATTTTTTTCAAACTTTGTATTTTCCATTGGAATATAGCCTATTAACAATGTTGTGATAGTTTCAAGTGAACTACAAAGAGCCTCAGTCATACATCTCCATGTATCTATGCTGTCACTTCAGTCCTGTCTGACTCTGCAACCCTGTGGACTGTAGCCCACTGGGGTCGTCTTATCCATGGGATTCTCTAGGCAAGAATACTGAAATGGGTGGCCATACCCTCCTCCAGGGAATCTTCCCAACCCAGGGATTGAACCCATGTCTCTATGTCTCCAGCATTGGCAGGTGGGTTCTTTACCACCAGCACCACCTGGGAAACCCATGCAGATATTCATTCTGCCTCATACTCCCTTCTCATCCAGCCTGCCATAGTAATGTTCTAATTTTTTGTATTAAGTCATAGGTTTATGATGCTTCATTGTATTATTATAACTGTTTTTTTAAGGCACACATATGGATTATTGATGATGGTTTCTCCTGATTATGAGCAATCAGTTATCATCCAAGATCTTTTGAAATAGGTCCCATGGATGAGCTCATCCCTTCCAAATTTGAGATTTTTCAAGTTTCTGCTGTTTGCTGTTTTTTAAAATTTATAACTATTATTTTCAGAGAACAGTTAAAGAAAAAAATTATTCAGATACTTGTAGAAAGATATTAAGTAGGACCTTACTTGGCAGGTTAGGTGGGGCTACTGCAGTGGGCATGTACAGAGGTCAGGCCAAACTCTGAGTACAGTGAGGTCAAATGAGGATTTATAGCCAAGGAGCAGAGCATGGAGGTTGTGGATGGGATAGTAATAAGGGCAGCAGTCCCGAATCTTTTGGGCACCAGAGACTGGTTTCATGGAAGACAGTTAGTTCTTCCATGGACAGGGTGGGAGGGGGATGGTTTGGGGATGATTCAAGAACTTTACATTTATTTCTACTATGATAACATCAGCTCCACCTCAGAGCATCAGGCATTAGATCCTTGAGGTTGGGGGCCCCTGATTAAGAGGAAACGACTTAAGGATGTGACTTAGCGACTGAACAACAACAACAATAGTTGATTTATGAAGTTGCATAGTTTCATGTGTACAGCCAAGTAAGTCAGTTATCCAAGTACAGATATCCATTCTTTTTCAGATTCTTTTCCCATGTAGGTTACTACAGAATATTGGGAAAACTGGACAACTACAGGTCAAAGCATGAAATTAGAACATTCTCTAACAGCACACACAAAAATAAACTCAAAACGGATTAAAGACCTAAATGGAAGACAGGATACTATAACACTCCTAGAGGAAAGCATTGGCAGAATGCTTTGGATCCCCTTCCTAGAGTAATGAAAATAAAAGGAGTCTTTGTTACAGAAAACCAGCCTGTGGCTACTACCAATGGCAGAAACACAGATCAGAGAAATCTTGGAACCGCGGGGCCAGATGGGAAGGGGCAAGCCAATAGATAGGAACTTGTGAGGAGGAGCAAGAGCAAAGAGAAGATAGTTTCTTTTTGAACTGTCTCATTCTCTGCATTTAAGGTGAAGCTTCATTCTTAGAGGCACCAGCCATCTGTGTTGCCAGCAGCTGAGCTACCCTTGATGGCAGAGTTTTAATTAAAAGGTATACTTTCGCTCATTGTTGACCCATGGGGCACATTGTGTTCCTAAGAAGTAAATGCAGGGGCTGTTCATTTGAATCAAGGGTGGAACTGCCAGCTGTGATGCACTCTTGTTCCTGGGATCACATCAGTGGTTCTGAGTGACTCGTTCCTGGACTCGGCAGGCGCTCTCCCCTTCCAGGTGCCGCCTGAGAGAGAGGTTATCTCAGCCCAACCCTCACCACGTATCTAATTGCCTTTCTAGTAAGACTTCTACTCTCTTTGGCCAAACAGAAGTGGGACTTTACTTGAAATGATTCATTGAAACAGTACAAAGAAAGGAAGGGAACCAACTCGCATAACAGTTATTGACATCACGTCACCCTCATCTTTTGTCTGAACAATTGCGAGGCTTCCCCAGTTACCTTAGGACCCTACTGCGTGGCTTCCCAGTTCTTTTCCCAGTGACTATGGTATTTAGAAGGTTTAAATTAGACCAGGTAATTCTCTCGCTTAAGAACTCTCAAGTGACAAGGCTGTGGGAGAGGGTGAATGAATTGGAAAATTGACACTGATGTCTCTGCACTGCCATGTGTAAAATAGCTAGTGAGAACCTGCTGCACAGAGCAGGGCATGTGTGTTCAGTTACTCAGTCGTGTTCCACTCTTTGTGATCCCATAATCTGTAGCCCACCAAGGCTCTTCTGTCCATGGGATTTTTCACGCAAGAATACTGGAGCGGGTTGCCATTGCCTACTCCAGGGGGTCTTCCCAACCCAGGGATAGAGCCTGTGTCTCTTGTGTCTCTTGCATTAGTAGATTCCTTACCAACTGCACTACCTGGGAAGCCCCGTATAGCTCGGGGAGCTCAGTTCAGTTCTCTGTGCTGAGCTAGATGAATGGGATAGGGTGTGGTGGGAAGGAGGTCCATGAAGGAGAGGTATGTATATATGTACATGTGGCTGGTTCACTTCATTGTGCGGCGGGGGCTAGCACAGCATTGTGAAGTGGCTATGCCCCAGTACGAAAATTAAAAATAAACAACAAAAACAACACGGTATGGAACCTAGGAGGATAGTCATGATAACACATGCAGTGAACTCATGGAAAAACAGACAGAGCATAGACATAGGGACATTGTGGAAGAAATAGGAGGGGAAGCAATGGGTTTTGGATACTTTCGCTCATTGTTGACCCATGGGGCACATTGTGTTCCTAAGAAGTAAAGGCAGGGGCTGTTCATTTGACTCAAGGGTGGAACTGCCAGCTGTGATGCACTCTTGTTCCTGGGATCACATCAGTGGTTCTGAGTGACTGGTTCCTGGACTTGGCAGGCACTCTCCCCTTCCAGGTGCCGCCTGAGAGAGAGGTTATCTCAGCCCAACCCTCACCACGTATCTAATTGCCTTTCTAGTAAGACTTCTACTCTCTTTGGCCAAACAGAAGTGGGACTTTACTTGAAATGATTCATTGAAACAGTACAAAGAAAGGAAGGGAACCAACTCGCATAACAGTTATTGACATCACGTCACCCTCATCTTTTGTCTGAACAATTGTGAGGCTTCCCCAGTTACCTTAGGACCCTACTGCGTGGCTTCCCAGTTCTTTTCCCAGTGACTATGGTATTTAGAAGGTTTAAATTAGACCAGGTAATTCTCTCGCTTAAGAACTCTCAAGTGACAAGGCTGTGGGAGAGGGTGAATGAATTGGGAAATTGACACTGATGTCTCTGCACTGCCATGTGTAAAATAGCTAGTGAGAACCCGCTGCACAGAGCAGGGCATGTGTGTTCAGTCACTCAGTCGTGTTCCACTCTTTGTGATCCCATAATCTGTAGCCCACCAAGGCTCTTCTGTCCATGGGATTTTTCACGCAAGAATACTGGAGCGGGTTGCCATTGCCTACTCCAGGGGGTCTTCCCAACCCAGGGATAGAGCCTGTGTCTCTTGTGTCTCTTGCATTAGTAGATTCCTTACCAACTGCACTACCTGGGAAGCCCCGTATAGCTCGGGGAGCTCAGTTCAGTTCTCTGTGCTGAGCTAGATGAATGGGATAGGGTGTGGTGGGAAGGAGGTCCATGAAGGAGAGGTATGTATATATGTACATGTGGCTGGTTCACTTCATTGTGCGGCGGGGGCTAGCACAGCATTGTGAAGTGGCTATGCCCCAGTACGAAAATTAAAAATAAACAACAAAAACAAATTGGTATGGAATCTAGTAGGATAGTCTTGATAACACATGCAGTGAACTCATGGAAAAACAGACAGAGCATAGACATAGGGACATTGTGGGGAAGAAATAGGGAGGGGGAAGCATGGAGGGAGTAACATGGAAACCTATACTGTTATGTGTGGAAAAGATAGCTAGTATCATTGTGCTAAGGGAATAGGAGTGCTTACAATGGCTTGGGGCGATGGTCTGGAGGGGTGGGATGGGGGGAGCTAGAGGGGTGGGGACCATGGATATGCATATGACTGATCTGGGAACATACATGTCTGTGAACAACAAAACTCTGTAAAACCTTTAAAATAAAGAATAAAAAAAAAAAAATTGGTGACAGGGACCAGGATCACAGTTCTGACCATGTTGGCACTGAATAAATACTCATTTTATTGATGGAAAGGAAAAAAAAAACAACAATTTTCTAATGGTTTGACATTGCCCTTCAATAGCATCCACAATTTTCTTATGTGCTAGTGGGGCTTACCACGCTCTGGCCTCTGCCTGTGTTCCCTGCCTCATTGTTTACTAGGTTCTTGTTGTTCACTCACTATACTGTGTCCAACTCTATTGCAGCTCCATGGACTGTAGTCCCCCATGCTTCTCTGTCCATGGGGTTCTCCAGGCAAGAATACTGGAGTGGGTTGCCATCTCCTTCTCCAGGGGGTCTTCCTGACCCAGGAATTAGACCCATATCTCCTGCTTGGCAGGTGGATTCTTTAGCACTGAGCCACATGGGAAGCCTAGGCTTTTGTTACCCTGGCCTTTTATTTCTTCCTCAGTCATCCTGAACTCATTCCCGCCTCAGGGCTTTTGCACATTTTGTCCCCTTCCTAGGATATTCTTTGTCCATATCTTTGCAACAGGATCATCATTCACAGAAGTGTACCACCCTGCCTAAAAGAGCGCCCAGCCCCGCTGCCTTTCAGGGACACTGTCTCATTGCACCTTCATAATATCTTCATCACCTTTACTGCTTTCTGAAATTATTCTGGTCACATATGTGTTTGTGGTTGCCCCAGTTAGGATTAATTTCCACTAGTGGAAGAGGAATCTTGAATGATTCTGCATTGAATTCCTGGCGTCCAGAACACTGCCTGGTAGATAGAAAATGTTCACGACATGAAAGCAGGACTGAAGATGGAAACTCATTGTTATGTTTGTTTATATCATAGCTCTCTTCCAGTGAACCTGGGGGAAACCTTCCTGTTTTTCCAGAATAATGTTATGAAGAATAGAAAATAAGTGCACACAGCTGAACAACACTTAATAATGCTGTGACCCACTAGTGTGTATTTGAATAAATATTGCCAGAAGAATTAGGCCAGCATCAGATGATCCGAGTTTATATTCCTACACATTGTGTATTCATTTCCTGATGTTCAAAAGTAGGTTAATTAGTCTACGCTGTGTCTTTTTTGTTAGGGATATGAAGATATCTGCTCTTTCCAATTTGTTTTCTCTCAGCTGCAGAACCATTGTTGAATTTATAAAGCGACTTGCTTGGCCCTATTTCCTGATCTTCTGATGGAAATGGTTTAATGGGGAAAAAACATTACTAGGACCAGATAATTAAATCATCTTTTTTTTTTTTCATATGCTAATGCTTCCACGGTCCTTTGAGAAATAATGCCATCTTTCTCATCCTGTCTCCCAGCCTCCTCCCCAGGCCAGGTCTGGAACTTCCTTTCTGCCATCAGCTCACAGGTTTCAGCTCCTAAGTTCCATCAGACAGTCCTTTACCACCATCCCCTCGCCCCACCCTTTACCAATTGCCATCTACACGCTAGGGCTCTAGTTCCCAAGTGGGCTGATGGGAAAGGATATTGGAAACAGCTGTATAGTTAACTTGTGCTTTTATGAGGCACATTGCAAGATGTGTTGAACAATAATCAGTATAGATGCTGCAAAGAAGAGCTTTATATGGGGTCTTAAGATTTGCAATGTGGGAGACATATTTTGGAAAAATCAAGAAATACATTTTGGGAAAGAAAAGGGGTCAGGTGCTTGCAAAGGGAAAAGCCATGAGATTTGTCTTATGAAATTATGGCTGACCCTAATGCAAGAAAGGAAGGATTTCAAATTCTGGTCACATATGTGTTTGTGGTTGCCCCAGTTAGGATTAATTTCCACTAGTGGAAGAGGTATCTTGAATGATTCTGCATTGAATTCCTGGCGTCCAGAACACTGCCTGGTAGATAGAAAATGTTCAGGACATGAAAGCAGAACTGAAGATGGAAACTCATTGTTATGTTTGTTTATATCATAGCTCTCTTCCAGTGAACCTGGGGGAAACCTGCCTGTTTTTCCAGAATAATGTTATGAAGAATAGAAAATAAGTGCACACAGCTGAACAACACTTAATAATGCTGTGACCCACTAGTGTGTATTTGAATAAATATTGCCAGAAGAATTAGGCCAGCATCAGATGATCCGAGTTTATATTCCTACACATTGTGTATTCATTTCCTGATGATCAAAAGTAGGTTAATTAGTCTACGCTGTGTCTTTTTTGTTAGGGATATGAAGATATCTGCTCTTTCCAATTTGTTTTCTCTCAGCTGCAGAACCATTGTTGAATTTATAAAGTGACTTGCTTGGCCCTATTTCCTGATCTTCTGATGGAAATGGTTTAATGGGGAAAAAACATTACTAGGACCAGACAATTAAATCATCTTTTTTTTTCATATGCTAATGCTTCCACGGTCCTTTGAGAAATAATGCCATCTTTCTCATCCTGTCTCCCAGCCTCCTCCCCAGGCCAGGTCTGGAACTTCCTTTCTGCCATCAGCTCACAGGTTTCAGCTCCTAAGTTCCATCAGACAGTCCTTTACCACCATCCCCTCGCCCCACCCTTTACCAATTGCCATCTACACGCTAGGGCTCTAGTTCCCAAGTGGGCTGATGGGAAAGGATATTGGAAACAGCTGTATAGTTAACTTGTGCTTTTATGAGGCACATTGCAAGATGTGTTGAACAATAATCAGTATAGATGCTGCAAAGAAGAGCTTTATATGGGGTCTTAAGATTTGCAATGTGGGAGACATATTTTGGAAAAATCAAGAAATACATTTTGGGAAAGAAAAGGGGTCAGGTGCTTGCAAAGGGAAAAGCCATGAGATTTGTCTTATGAAATTATGGCTGACCCTAATGCAAGAAAGGAAGGATTTGTCCTTTAGGAATAGCCTGTCATGATTTGTTTGGGGATGAAAGGGTCCAATAAGTATCTCAAGTTTCTGGAACATTGTTCAGAGATTTGGAAGCCTGCATGAAGACAAAACTGGTCAGAAGGTCAGATGCCACCCAGGCTGAGATGCATGTAAGTCACACTTCCTTGATGGCCTCCTGGCTCCATTTATTTATTTTAGTTCAAATTTGTTTTTGGCTGCATTGTACAGTATCTTAGCACCTGATCAAGGATCAAACCCTTGCCCACTCCAGTACAAGGACAGATTCCTAACCAATGGACCACCAGGGAGTTCCCCTGGCTCCATTTTAGAGAGCTCTCTTAGCAAAACCAACTTCATTTTTTTAATTTATTTTTAATTGGAGGATAATTGCTTTACAGTGTTGTGTTGGTTTCTGCCATACGGCGGGGTGAATCAGCCATAAATATATATATATATATACATCTCCTCCCTCTTGAATCTCTCTCCCACGTGCCACCCACCCCACCTCTCCATGTTGTCACAGAGCACTGAGTTGAGCTCTGAGTTGAGTTCCCTGTACTATACACCAAGTTCCCACTAGTTATTTATTTTACACGATTTTCCTTTTAATCTGTTTTCAATGATTTTTCTTTTACAAATATTAAATAAATGTAGCACATCAGATTTTATTAACAATGAAAGTTCTTTAAGGAACTTCGTTTTTACAGAGTAAATTTCTTAGATTTTCTTTGAACCGAAACTAACATAAATCTGAAAACGAGTGATTGAATGAGTGGCCATAGTGGCATGAGTTAATAATTATCGACCTAGAGTCAGATAACTGGAATATGAATTCTAAGTAGAGAAGCAAGGAAAAGAGAGTCCACACGTGCTGACTGTGCTTGACTGCATGCTGGGTGTTTGTCCATATCATCCTTCTCAGGATGTGTGTACATACAGTTCCTTCTCATGTCTCCATAAGGAAGATATTATGTGTTCCATTCAACACTTGTGCAAACAGACCCAACAGAGATGCAACTTGCTTCTGAGTCACAGAGGCACCCAAATTTTCTGGTAGGGTCCATCCTTGGTCCATTCCAATGTCCATTCTCTGGCTCTAGAACTTAGTTGAACTTCTTGCATGTTGGTTTCCTCATGTGTGGAAGGGGATAACAGTGCTGCCTTACCTACATCCTAAGATATTCTGAGAATCTCATGGGATGTGAAACTTTAAAACCCAGGTTTAGCTCTGCAAACACAAGGATAAACAGAATGATCACTAGGTTTTATTATAGAAGTCAGATGTACACCACTCCCCCAATTCCCTTTCCTTTTCCTCTTTCCATCATCTTAAACCCTCTCCACAGTTCATCTCTTCCTTCCACAGTCAAAATGCATCCTTCCATTTTAGAGAGCTCTCTTAGCAAAACCAACTTCATTTTTTTAATTTATTTTTAATTGGAGGATAATTGCTTTACAGTGTTGTGTTGGTTTCTGCCATATGGCGGGGTGAATCAGCCATAAATATATATATATATATACATCTCCTCCCTCTTGAATCTCTCTCCCACGTGCCACCCACCCCACCTCTCCATGTTGTCACAGAGCACTGAGTTGAGCTCTGAGTTGAGTTCCCTGTACTATACACCAAGTTCCCACTAGTTATTTATTTTACACGATTTTCCTTTTAATCTGTTTTCAATGATTTTTCTTTTACAAATATTAAATAAATGTAGCACATCAGATTTTATTAACAATGAAAGTTCTTTAAGGAACTTCGTTTTTACAGAGTAAATTTCTTAGATTTTCTTTGAACCGAAACTAACATAAATCTGAAAACGAGTGATTGAATGAGTGGCCATAGTGGCATGAGTTAATAATTATCGACCTGGAGTCAGATAACTGGAATATGAATTCTAAGTAGAGAAGCAAGGAAAAGAGAGTCCACATGTGCTGACTGTGCTTGACTGCATGCTGGGTGTTTGTCCATATCATCCTTCTCAGGATGTGTGTACATACAGTTCCTTCTCATGTCTCCATAAGGAAGATATTATGTGTTCCATTCAACACTTGTGCAAACAGACCCAACAGAGATGCAACTTGCTTCTGAGTCACAGAGGCACCCAAATTTTCTGGTAGGGTCCATCCTTGGTCCATTCCAATGTCCATTCTCTGGCTCTAGAACTTAGTTGAACTTCTTGCATGTTGGTTTCCTCATGTGTGGAAGGGGATAACAGTGCTGCCTTACCTACATCCTAAGATATTCTGAGAATCTCATGGGATGTGAAACTTTAAAACCCAGGTTTAGCTCTGCAAACACAGGGATAAACAGAATGATCACTAGGTTTTATTATAGAAGTCAGATCTACACCACTCCCCCAATTCCCTTTCCTTTTCCTCTTTCCATCATCTTAAACCCTCTCCACAGTTCATCTCTTCCTTCCACAGTCAAAATGCATCCTTCCATCAGTTTGAGATTGTCTGATAGGAGACCTGAGTTTAGACCCTAGAATTTTCGCTCTTTCTCTCCTCTTGGTTTGTTTTCAACTCACTGTGGTAGGGCTTTGCCTCCTTCACTCCACTGAAACCACGAGCTTTACAAGCACACTTTGTACCTTTGCCCCAGGTAGGAAAAATGCAACCATTCCTCAAACGGAGTGATTTCATGAGCACAGCACAGGGCTGGTGTCCTTTTTTCAGTCAAGCACTTGAACAACTGTCTTTGGCCAGTGAGCACTGCTTTGGCAAGGTCATCAATGGCCTCCTACCTCCAACAGATGGACTTCATCTTACTGAAGTTCTCTTTATATTTGATGTTGTTGAGAATTCCATTCCTCAGTGAAGCTGATACTGATGTTGCTTGATGCTCCTCCTGAAGATCTTGTGTTTTCTCTTAGTCTCCTTCAGAGGCTCTTTTTCCCAGAGGGGCTTCTAAGTTCTGTCTTGAGCCCTCCTTTTTCTCACTCCCAACCCCAGTTTTTTGAAAGGCTGCAAGAATGGCTAGACATAAAACCTTAGATTTCTTGCAGTACCTTTAGAGTTTCTTTATACTGTGAATCCTTGTTGGGTCTGGGTCCTTGTTCATTGTTTTTTATAGGCAAACTCATACCAGTGAAAGAGTAGACCTTCTCAGATAAGGTTAAAGGGAAGGGAGGGCAGTTCCCACAGCATTCTCATTTTGGAGACCTTCAGGCTATGTACTTGGTGGAACAGTATTGTAACGCATCTTTTGCACGTATGTATACATTCTACCTTGGAGTCTGGGGCAGAAGGACTTCTGAGGGTCAAGTCTCATTTTTGACAAAACAGTTTATGCATTCATTTAAAAAACAGGAAGTGAACACCTAAATTGTGTAGAAACTGAACTAGGCTCTGGAGGTAAACAGAACAGAAATAGTCCCATCTTTCTCATGGGGTTTACAATATTATTTGGCAAGACAAGCGAATTTAAGATTTAATTAAAGATAAGCATGAGCTATATAAGTGTATTATAAAATATAGAACATTAATTAATATTGTGTGCCAGAAAAAAAGGTAAGGGTTATTGAGAGATGATGAACCTTAACATTTATCTGGATGTTACAATTTACCATAAGAATTTCTGACAAGGGAAGTGCTACTTTGTTATTAATTATATACTTCCTTTTATCTAACAATGGAAGCAATGTAAAGCAAAAGGTTTCTCTTTTTGCCTTAACTACCAGAAATCTCACATCTAAATGTAGTGGCCAGTTGCAGTGTGTGGCACATCCCAGTACCTTTGGTACATTTACAGCTTGGCTTTTTAATAAAGGGTTTTCTTTTCTTTCTATATATGCCTTAATTTACATACCACATCATTCTGAAAGTATCCAAGATATATGTCTTAGAGGAAAGGTAAGATGTGGTCATCTCCATTTTTAGCTTTTTATAGGTAAAATAGCCTTCTCTTTCTGGGGGTTTGGCACACTTGTATAGGGGTCTCATAGTACTGTTATGCTTGCGTGATTTCAATATGAATTCTCCACATTAAATTTATTATCCATCAAGAGGCAATTTGTTCCCTAAATACTTTACTTAGATGATGATTCTTCTTCTTAATCACCACAACACACACACAAACAGAACTCCTTAGCAATTCCACTTGGCTCTACTTCTATCTTTAGGAACATTTGCCTTGTCTTAACTACTCTTTTTGTAAAGACATCTAGTTTTCTGTGACATTGTTTACTTTCATTATGCCATAATTATGGGATTCTGATAGCCATGGAGGAGTAGAGAGACAATAAATGGGGTTTTGTGGGTGATTAAATGCTAAATCAAAGCTGAGATGTTTGATAACCACAACAGTGTTTCTGCAGTATATTCCAAAAGCTGGGATATTTTGGCTATTACACAACAAGCAAGAGAAAAAAATAAAAACCTCCCACAAATCACTCTGCTACTTTTCTCAACCACTGTGCCTTTGAAAGTCTAATGCTCTTTTATCTGATGTTTTTTTGATTGCCAGTCTGAGTAGTTGGCTCATGGTGGCAGAATGCTATTTAAAGAATAAGTTCTCAATGTGAATGTGTCACTTATCTAAATGAGTGGTAGAAGTGGGCAAAAATGTACCTCATCATCAGCCACGTGGAACATAGTATAGCCTGAAGAACATTTTATTTAAGGAGCTACAATTGAATGCAACCTTACAAGGGCTTACTAGGTTTTAACGAATAACTTAGCACTGTCAAGAAGAATTGCATGTGACTACAGGTAATGTAAAACTGAATCCAAGACAGTTTTAGCAAGTAGGGTTTATTTTTCTCACATGGCAAATCTCAGGAGATAGGCAATTACTAGGAATGGTTCAGTTGCTTGGCATTTCCATCAAAGATTCAGGTTCTTTTTGGCTTTCTGTTCTTCTCTTTCCAGTGTGTTAGCATTCATCCTTATGCTTCTTACCTCATGATTGCAAAATGGCTGCTGCAGGTGTCACGTCCATAGTCCAGGAAGGCTCTGTAAAGTGATGATGCCAGCCCTAGCCCTCCACTTTTATCAGGATAGCCAAGTTTCTTCATAACTCCCCAGTGGACTTGCTCTTCATTCTAAATGGCTCTAACAGCCATGATGATGGGCATTGGGAAGCTCAGGATGTTGGATATTCAGCTGAGACATAGAGGTTTCAAGTGGAGTGAAAGACATTGACAAGGAGCCAAAGGGAACAGAAACTGACAGGGCAACTAACTGACAGTCATTGGCCTCTCATATATAGCACATGAGAGTTTTGCTATTAAGCATTTACTGTAAAAATGAATGCCATCATCCTGAAAATGGAAATCCAGTACATTTTTATGTCATGCCAGTTCCATAGTTAAAATGGAAAGCAAGTCTGGCTCCCTTCCCATATCAATGTATTTGCTTGTTGACTTTATAGTATAAAGGTTGATGGTGGAGACAGGTGGATCTGGCTTTGTTTGAGAAGATTTTGTTTTTATTTTTCCCTTTTGCTGCTGACCTTGAAGACAATTAAGAAAGATATACAGAGCTTAAATAGAGTTCATTAATTCTGTATATATTCTTAGAAAATGCATATGTTTTGCCGATTGTCTTCAGGTGGTCACTAGGGAAAGTGAGCAAGAGAAGATAATTACATTCAGTCAAAAATTGGGCCACAAATTTCAATCTCATTCACCATGTTGCCACAGGTTACAAAAACCCCTCTTTTTAAATGTCATGCTTTATTTCACTTCCCTTGACACTCCTCTTATGGCTATGTCTTGTTGTATAATGAGCCATCGTTTTGTGGGTTGATGAGCTCAGTTGGGACCTTTCAAGCTCTGGTTCTCCAATGGAAGTCATTGGAGTCATCAGGAAAAATATCCCTGGGCTGAGCAGATGTCCAAGATGGCTCATCCTGTGGCCTCTTCATCTGGCATGGATTTCCCCACAGTCTAGTGTCTGGATTCTGAAGCTAAGGATTCCAAGAGATCAAGGCAGATGGCCTCTAACAAGGCAAGGCTTCTAACCTTGGAAATCATGCAGCATCCATGCTCTGCCAGTTATGAAGGGCAGCCAAGACAAAGACAGAGCGTGAGGCATGGTTAACTGGGGACCATCTTTGGAGAAAACGTGCCAGAGTCTCCTCCTTTTCTTCCTCTTGGGGATTGAAATGGCCATAACAAGCCAGTCAGAAAGAGAAGAAAAGAGTGAGAGTACAGCTGCATGGAGCAGGCAATGGACCTGGGAAGCTATGATTTTGCCATACTGGTTCCCTGGGTATCCTTTCCACGCATGTTATGAAACATTTTTAGAGGAAAAGGAAATCCATTGAGCAGTTGCTATTCAAGGGTAACATTTGACAGGGCAACTAACTGACAGTCATTGGCCTCTCATATATAGCACATGAGAGTTTTGCTATTAAGCATTTACTGTAAAAATGAATGCCATCATCCTGAAAATGGAAATCCAGTACATTTTTATGTCATGCCAGTTCCATAGTTAAAATGGAAAGCAAGTCTGGCTCCCTTCCCATATCAATGTATTTGCTTGTTGACTTTATAGTATAAAGGTTGATGGTGGAGACAGGTGGATCTGGCTTTGTTTGAGAAGATTTTGTTTTTATTTTTCCCTTTTGCTGCTGACCTTGAAGACAATTAAGAAAGATATACAGAGCTTAAATAGAGTTCATTAATTCTGTATATATTCTTAGAAAATGCATATGTTTTGCCGATTGTCTTCAGGTGGTCACTAGGGAAAGTGAGCAAGAGATGATAATTACATTCAGTCAAAAATTGGGCCACAAATTTCAATCTCATTCACCATGTTGCCACAGGTTACAAAAACCCCTCTTTTTAAATGTCATGCTTTCTTTCACTTCCCTTGACACTCCTCTTATGGCTATGTCTTGTTGTATAATGAGCCATCGTTTTGTGGGTTGATGAGCTCAGTTGGGACCTTTCAAGCTCTGGTTCTCCAATGGAAGTCATTGGAGTCATCAGGAAAAATATCCCTGGGCTGAGCAGATGTCCAAGATGGCTCATCCTGTGGCCTCTTCATCTGGCATGGATTTCCCCACAGTCTAGTGTCTGGATTCTGAAGCTAAGGATTCCAAGAGATCAAGGCAGATGGCCTCTAACAAGGCAAGGCTTCTAACCTTGGAAATCATGCAGCATCCATGCTCTGCCAGTTATGAAAGGCAGCCAAGACAAAGACAGAGCGTGATGCATGGTTAACTGGGGACCATCTTTGGAGAAAACGTGCCAGAGTCTCCTCCTTTTCTTCCTCTTGGGGATTGAAATGGCCATAACAAGCCAGTCAGAAAGAGAAGAAAAGAGTGAGAGTACAGCTGCATGGAGCAGGCAATGGACCTGGGAAGCTATGATTTTGCCATACTGGTTCCCTAGGGTATCCTTTCCACACCATTTTGAAACATGACAATGGTAATTGTCAGTGGAGCTGAAATCTTCATCTTTATGCCTTTTACATTTTCCCTTTCAGAGGAAAAGGAAGCAAATGTTAACCTTGAAAAAATATTTCTTTTAATACTGACAGTTGCAAATGAAAGATAAAACTTCCAACCACTCTATGCTCAAATCAAAACCAACCCTGAAATTTGTTTTGGTGTTCAATTTCTACTCTTGATACATGAATATTTCCTCTTGTATTGGAGACCTAGCAGAGAACATTCTAGTCCTTTAAAATAAATGAGATCAAAATTGATTTTATTAAGAGCACAATCTGTCTTTGTGTTGAGACCATAGGGACACAGCTAAATACATCTACATGTAACATATGCACTTGAAATCATTCTCGTTATGTTGGCCTTTGGTGTCTTTTTCATCTTTGCTGCCTTTTCATGTGAATGAATGGCAAAAGCAGAGCCAGTTTTAAGAATCTGTAGGGATCCTCAGAGATTGCTGTCTTGCTGAGACACAGGAAAACCATACTTAACAAACAGACCAAGAATGAAGGGGTGGAAAAGAGGGTGGGTATCTTTGCTGCTATAAACTATCAGTTATCACCATTCTACGTCTTTCCTGTGTTGCTGCTGCCACCTGGAACACCCTTGTTCCCCCTTCTTTGCCTGGCAGGTTCCCACTCACCCCCCAAAGTAGCCCAGCTGGTGCGTTCTATATGAAGCCACCTCAGCTGTCCAGACAGGGTGCTCCACAGCTACAATCTCCATGTCTGTCACCTCATTTCTAGGCCTCCCTGGATTGTGGCTTCTTCTGAGGACAGAACATCTCTTAGCCTTAGCATCATCAGCCAAGAAAGCAGAGTGTTCAGGGCTCGGGAAAACTTTTAAAACAGACTATGTACTCAACTACACCCATATACAGGTTATTTTTATGATGATTGGCAGCCATTGTGTTCAGTGGCTTATACCCAACCCTGATCAAAACAGGCAAGCACTAAACAACAAACTAAGACCCATGATTTTCAGCTGCATTGGGAAGCTATGATTTTGCCATACTGGTTCCCTAGGGTATCCTTTCCACACCATTTTGAAACATGACAATGGTAATTGTCAGTGGAGCTGAAATCTTCATCTTTATGCCTTTTACATTTTCCCTTTCAGAGGAAAAGGAAGCAAATGTTAACCTTGAAAAAATATTTCTTTTAATACTGACAGTTGCAAATGAAAGATAAAACTTCCAACCACTCTATGCTCAAATCAAAACCAACCCTGAAATTTGTTTTGGTGTTCAATTTCTACTCTTGATACATGAATATTTCCTCTTGTATTGGAGACCTAGCAGAGAACATTCTAGTCCTTTAAAATAAATGAGATCAAAATTGATTTTATTAAGAGCACAATCTGTCTTTGTGTTGAGACCATAGGGACACAGCTAAATACATCTACATGTAACATATGCACTTGAAATCATTCTCGTTATGTTGGCCTTTGGTGTCTTTTTCATCTTTGCTGCCTTTTCATGTGAATGAATGGCAAAAGCAGAGCCAGTTTTAAGAATCTGTAGGGATCCTCAGAGATTGCTGTCTTGCTGAGACACAGGAAAACCATACTTAACAAACAGACCAAGAATGAAGGGGTGGAAAAGAGGGTGGGTATCTTTGCTGCTATAAACTATCAGTTATCACCATTCTACGTCTTTCCTGTGTTGCTGCTGCCACCTGGAACACCCTTGTTTCCCCTTCTTTGCCTGGCAGGTTCCCACTCACCCCCCAAAGTAGCCCAGCTGGTGCGTTCTATATGAAGCCACCTCAGCTGTCCAGACAGGGTGCTCCACAGCTACAATCTCCATGTCTGTCACCTCATTTCTAGGCCTCCCTGGATTGTGGCTTCTTCTGAGGACAGAACATCTCTTAGCCTTAGCATCATCAGCCAAGAAAGCAGAGTGTTCAGGGGCTCGGGAAAACTTTTAAAACAGACTATGTACTCAACTACACCCATATACAGGTTATTTTTATGATGATTGGCAGCCATTGTGTTCAGTGGCTTATACCCAACCCTGATCAAAACAGGCAAGCACTAAAAACAACAAACTAGACCATGCACTTTCCCAATGTCAAAGATGGGAGTGATGTTATAATAACCTGAGACAGTTGTGCTGATGCTCACTTGGTCCATGTTACTAAAGGTCTATCTACTTAAAGCTGTGGTTTTTCCAGTAGTCATGTACAGACATGAGAGTTAGACCATAAAGATGCTGAGTGCTGAAGAACTGATGCTTTGAAACTGTGGTGCTGGAGAAGATTCATGAGAGTCCCTTGGACAACAAGGAGATCAAATTAGTTAATCCTAAAGGAAATCAACCCTGAATATTCATTGGAAGGACTGATGCTGAAGCTGAAGATCCAATACTTTGGCCACCTGATGTGAAGATTGAGGGCAGGAGGAAAGGGGGTGATAGAGGATGAGATAGTTGCATGGGATCACCAACTCAATGGACATGAGTTTGAGCAAACTGTAGGAGCTAGCAAAGGACAGTGAAGACTGGTGTGCTGCAGAAACTGGGATCACAAAGAGTGACATAACTTAGAGACTGAACAATAACTAGAACATACTTTTCTATCTCGTCCAAAGGCTTCCCATCCTCCTGGTCTCTTTCAAGAGACCAGCCTCCTTGTGGTCCTCTTGGAGGCCTCAGAACCTAGGAGTCTCTCTTCCCCTAAATCTCCGTGAAGTCTTGAATGGACACGGCACAACTGATCAGTTGTAGATAACCTAACATTGGCTGTCATTTCATTTGCATATATCTAGCTTCTTGGCTAAGATGTTAGTGCCCTTCCTTACTTTTTCTCTGGCCCCCGAAGGCTAGGTAGGGTAGATATGCAGTAGGCATTCACTGGAGTTGCCCTTGACTGTCCAGACCCAAGTCATGCATGAATATGGCTGAGCAATGACATGTCACACCTTCACAAAAATGGCTCTTTGGAAGGTTAAGTCTGGAATATTAGTTTGGGGACATGTTTTTATGAGTCAAGGATCACCTGAAAACAGGCAAGAAAACTTAAACCTTTTAAAACAGACCATGTACTCAACTACACCCATATACAGGTTATTTTTATGATGATTGGCAGCCATTGTGTTCAGTGGCTTATACCCAACCCTGATCAAAACAGGCAAGCACTAAAAACAACAAACTAGACCATGCACTTTCCCAATGTCAAAGATGGGAGTGATGTTATAATAACCTGAGACAGTTGTGCTGATGCTCACTTGGTCCATGTTACTAAAGGTCTATCTACTTAAAGCTGTGGTTTTTCCAGTAGTCATGTACAGACTTGAGAGTTAGACCATAAAGATGCTGAGTGCTGAAGAACTGATGCTTTGAAACTGTGGTGCTGGAGAAGATTCATGAGAGTCCCTTGGACAACAAGGAGATCAAACTAGTTAATCCTAAAGGAAATCAACCCTGAATATTCATTGGAAGGACTGATGCTGAAGCTGAAGATCCAATACTTTGGCCACCTGATGTGAAGATTGAGGGCAGGAGGAAAGGGGGTGATAGAGGATGAGATAGTTGCATGGGATCACCAACTCAATGGACATGAGTTTGAGCAAACTGTAGGAGCTAGCAAAGGACAGTGAAGACTGGTGTGCTGCAGAAACTGGGATCACAAAGAGTGACATAACTTAGAGACTGAACAATAACTAGAACATACTTTTCTATCTCGTCCAAAGGCTTCCCATCCTCCTGGTCTCTTTCAAGAGACCAGCCTCCTTGTGGTCCTCTTGGAGGCCTCAGAACCTAGGAGTCTCTCTTCCCCTAAATCTCCGTGAAGTCTTGAATGGACACGGCACAACTGATCAGTTGTAGATAACCTAACATTGGCTGTCATTTCATTTGCATATATCTAGCTTCTTGGCTAAGATGTTAGTGCCCTTCCTTACTTTTTCTCTGGCCCCCGAAGGCTAGGTAGGGTAGATATGCAGTAGGCATTCACTGGAGTTGCCCTTGACTGTCCAGACCCAAGTCATGCATGAATATGGCTGAGCAATGACATGTCACACCTTCACACCTAGATTTAGTGGGTGGAAATTGGCTCTTTGGAAGGTTAAGTCTGGGGAATATTAGTTTGGGGACATGTTTTTTTATGAGTCAAGGGGCAAATATTTTTCTTCAGGCTTAAAGAGCTTGAACTATGAGACAGTTCAGCCAAATTTGTCTCAGAGATATAGTTTGATTGAGCTGTACAGGGTATTCAAAAACAGTTAAAAGAGTTGCCAGTGTAGCATCAGGAGACTACGCTTAGGCATCCATAATTCTGGTTTTTCTCTTGAAAATTTGTAAGATTTGGCAGAATTGGACCTTGATTCTCAATTAGCAATAATTGCTTCTAACCAAGAGGGCTTCCCAGGTGATGCTAGTGGTAAAGAACCCACCTGCCAATGCAGGAAACATAAGATATGTGGGTTTGATCCCTGGGTTGGAAAGGTCATCTGGAGGAGAGCATGAGAACACTCTAGTGTTCTTGCCTGGAGGATCCCATGGATATAGGAGCCTGGTGAGCTAAAGTCCATAGGGTTGCAAAGAGTCTACAGGACTGAAGCAACTTGGCATGCATGAAAGTGGTGACTGTTCCCTTTAGACAGAGAATGAGCCTCCCTTTTCTCCAGTAAAATTATACCTCATACTCTCTTTTCGCATTTGTGTTACCAACCTGCCTAGCTCTTGGATAAATTATGCTGCAACTCATCAGCTGGGTGCATAGGGAATAGCAGGTATGATGAGACTTGAAGAAATATACACGCACACATACATACATAGAGAGAAAGGATGGGAACGGAGGACTCGAGACCTCTTGGGTCAAGACCCCTAACACTTTCACCAGTCCGCTTTTATTCAGTGTTGAAGCCTCCAGGTGTTTGCAGGCAATGATATTAGCACAGGCTGGGAATCAGTCATAGCCCTATTTGATAATCACCCTTTGTGACTCTAAGTCACTTACATTATCTTCCCAATGGACAGAGCTCATTACAACTGGGGGGCAATGGTACTAGCAAGAAGTTAAGGTGTCTGCACAGAGCTGGCATTCCAAAGTCCATAGCAGATCTCCCACCTGTGGCTGTTCAGTGTGACCCCAGCTAATGAGCTCATGTAAATTGAAACAGCTTGTTTTTGCTCTAGTTTTTTTTTTCATTTCTAAGATGGTTTTCTCCTGGCTTGACCAAAGCTGCAAAAACCTTCATTAGTTTGTTTCCCCACAAAATTATTCTAGAAGATGTCTCTTATATGTTCTATTGACCTGTTGTTGTTCAGTCTTTAAGTCATGTCCTACTGTTTGTGACCTCATGAACTGTAGCATGTCAGACTCTTATGTCCTCTACTATCTCCTGGAGTTTGCTCAAACTCATGTCCATTGAGTCAGTGATGCCATCCAACCATCTCATCCTTTGTCTCTCCCCTTCTCTCTTTGACCTCAGTCTCTCCCATCATCACGGTCTTTTCCAGTGAGTCAACTCTTCCCATCAGGTGGCCAATGAATATTCAGCTTCAGCAACAGACCATCCAATTCCTTTAGGACTGACTGATTGACTAAGTGCAGAATGCTCTAATATACACAAGGCTGCCAAAAAATATATTAACAACTTACGTACAGACTTCTTTCTTATTTACTGTACACATTTTAAGAGGTATCAAGGTCTCTATTCATCCCTTAGAAGAGTATAGTGGCTTCCCTGGTGGCTCAGATGGTAAAGTATCTGCCTGCCATGCAGGAGATCTAGGTTAGGAAGATCTCCTGGAAAAGGAAAAGGCAACCAAACCCAGTATTCTGACTGGAGAATTTCATGGACAGAGGAGCTTTGTGGAGTATAGTCCATGGGGTACTGAAGAACTGGACATGACTGAGCGACAAATACTTTTCATCAGTTGGCATATTTAACAGTGATCATAATAGAAGCCTTTTTATTGAGCACTTACTGTGTACTAGTTACCATTCTAAGCACATATTAGCTCATTAGTCTCCTAATGCTCCTTTTATTGCCCCCATTTTCTAGATGATAAGCTGATAGCTTAAGGAACCAAGAAGCTACCTACCCAGACTTCAGACTCAGGCATAGATGGAGAGAGTTGTACATCTTTAAAATTTATTTCTAAATAAATTTCTTCAATGGCTGTCTTGGACAGTAAAAATTTCTTCAATGGCTGTCTTGTGGGCATTTAAATGTGCTCATGAAACAGAGCAGGACACTTTGGTCCTTCCCCATCTCCCCACTACCCCATGTTCTCCATCTGCCCTTGGCTGTAGAAAAACATTAGTTTGTTTCCCCACAAAATTATTCTAGAAGATGTCTCTTATATGTTCTATTGACCTGTTGTTGTTCAGTCTTTAAGTCATGTCCTACTGTTTGTGACCTCATGAACTGTAGCATGTCAGACTCTTATGTCCTCTACTATCTCCTGGAGTTTGCTCAAACTCATGTCCATTGAGTCAGTGATGCCATCCAACCATCTCATCCTTTGTCTCTCCCCTTCTCTCTTTGACCTCAGTCTCTCCCATCATCACGGTCTTTTCCAGTGAGTCAACTCTTCCCATCAGGTGGCCAATGAATATTCAGCTTCAGCAACAGACCATCCAATTCCTTTAGGATTGACTGATTGACTAAGTGCAGAATGCTCTAATATACACAAGGCTGCCAAAAAATATATTAACAACTTACGTACAGACTTCTTTCTTATTTACTGTACACATTTAAAGAGGTATCAAGGTCTCTATTCATCCCTTAGAAGAGTATAGTGGCTTCCCTGGTGGCTCAGATGGTAAAGTATCTGCCTGCCATGCAGGAGACCTAGGTTAGGAAGATCTCCTAGAAAAGGAAAAGGCAACCAAACCCAGTATTCTGACTGGAGAATTTCATGGACAGAGGAGCTTTGTGGAGTATAGTCCATGGGGTACTGAAGAACTGGACATGACTGAGCGACAAATACTTTTCATCAGTTGGCATATTTAACAGTGATCATAATAGAAGCCTTTTTATTGAGCACTTACTGTGTACTAGTTACCATTCTAAGCACATATTAGCTCATTAGTCTCCTAATGCTCCTTTTATTGCCCCCATTTTCTAGATGATAAGCTGATAGCTTAAGGAGCCAAGAAGCTACCTACCCAGACTTCAGACTCAGGCATAGATGGAGAGAGTTGTACATCTTTAAAATTTATTTCTAAATAAATTTCTTCAATGGCTGTCTTGGACAGTAAAAATTTCTTCAATGGCTGTCTTGTGGGCATTTAAATGTGCTCATGAAACAGAGCAGGACACTTTGGTCCTTCCCCATCTCCCCACTACCCCATGTTCTCCATCTGCCCTTGGCTGTAGAAAAACTTTAGCCAAAAAATAAATTTAATTAGGGAAGTGAGAAAATGCAGAAACAAAGGAAAACTGTCAAATGAGACCAAATAATAGTAATTTAGTCATTAATAAAGTCAAGGACCTTAAGTTCCTCCTCAAGGGCTGTAGATAATATTCTGAGTCATATCCCTTGAGCTATCTTGTAGATACTGAAACCCCCACCAGGCAGAAGTTACTCCAGGATGACCAGACTGTAGCCATGACATAAATTGCCACAATTCTTAGGACTGGCCTCAAATAAATAGGAGCAAACCGACCCTAGAACTAAAGATTGTGTGAAACTCGCTCAGTCATGTCCAACTCTTTGTGACCTTATGGACTGTAGCCTGCCGGGCTCCTCTGTCCATGGAATTCTCTAGACGAGTACTGGAGTGGGTTGTGGTTCCCTTCTCCAAGAACTAAAGATTACTAGTGCTTAAAACAATCAAAGTGACCCTGATAAGACCACCACATGACTAATTTCAAGTTGACTGCTATGGGTGACTGAGTTATTTCTAAGTGTAGCCACTTCCCTCTACCTAATGAAATTCTCCCTTTAAAAGCTCTTGTCCATTGATTGTTGGGGGTTGAGCCTGAGGCTGGGGTGGCAGTTGGCCTTTGGACACAAGTCTGTCCATTCTCTGCTAACTGCTGACCTCTAAAATAAAGCAAACTTTCCTTTTCACCAACCTCATCTCTCTAGTATTGGCTTTAGAGTGGCAAGCGTCCAGACTCCACTTTCAGTTCAGATCTGTTTTGTTGTTGCTAAGTGGTCTACCCTGAATAAAGTACCAATGGGCATGGGGAGGGTATCCTAAGGTTTAAAGTATTCAGTAGAATTTACCCTCAGAAGCCATAAACTTTTTTTTAGCATGAATATAAAAAAGAAATTAATAGTGAGACACTTGTAGAATGAGGGGTCGTCTCTTCTTTGACTCTTTTCTCTGAAGTCACCTACTAGTGCAGACTACCTACATGCTTGAGAATCTGGTTCTTTTTTACACCTCTGTCTCCTCCAGCATCTCCTGCTTCCCTTGCTGCCTTTCTTAGTCTCTTTTACCTTTTTAAATCTTGGCCAAGCCTTTATTGAGTGCTGATGCATCAGGGAAATATATGATGGTTTCTTCTTTCAGAAGACTGAGTTCTGTGGTGGCAGGCAGACATATAAATTTTTTTTTAAATCATGGTTTTTAGACTTCCCATTGTAGTGTATCATTTTTCATCAGTTCTGTGCTCAAGAATACCAAGAGGAAAAAGTGATTATTAATGGTGGCAAAACTATAATAGGACCAGGCAGAAGTTACTCCAGGATGACCAGACTGTAGCCATGACATAAATTGCCACAATTCTTAGGACTGGCCTCAAATAAATAGGAGCAAACTGACCCTAGAACTAAAGATTGTGTGAAACTCGCTCAGTCATGTCCAACTCTTTGTGACCTTATGGACTGTAGCCTGCCAGGCTCCTCTGTCCATGGAATTCTCTAGACGAGTACTGGAGTGGGTTGTGGTTCCCTTCTCCAAGAACTAAAGATTACTAGTGCTTAAAACAATCAAAGTGACCCTGATAAGACCACCACATGACTAATTTCAAGTTGACTGCTATGGGTGACTGAGTTATTTCTAAGTGTAGCCACTTCCCTCTACCTAATGAAATTCTCCCTTTAAAAGCTCTTGTCCATTGATTGTTGGGGGTTGAGCCTGAGGCTGGGGTGGCAGTTGGCCTTTGGACACAAGTCTGTCCATTCTCTGCTAACTGCTGACCTCTAAAATAAAGCAAACTTTCCTTTTCACCAACCTCATCTCTCTAGTATTGGCTTTAGAGTGGCAAGCGTCCAGACTCCACTTTCAGTTCAGATCTGTTTTGTTGTTGCTAAGTGGTCTACCCTGAATAAAGTACCAATGGGCATGGGGAGGGTATCCTAAGGTTTAAAGTATTCAGTAGAATTTACCCTCAGAAGCCATAAACTTTTTTTTAGCATGAATATAAAAAAGAAATTAATAGTGAGACACTTGTAGAATGAGGGGTCGTCTCTTCTTTGACTCTTTTCTCTGAAGTCACCTACTAGTGCAGACTACCTACATGCTTGAGAATCTGGTTCTTTTTTACCCCTCTGTCTCCTCCAGCATCTCCTGCTTCCCTTGCTGCCTTTCTTAGTCTCTTTTACCTTTTTAAATCTTGGCCAAGCCTTTATTGAGTGCTGATGCATCAGGGAAATATATGATGGTTTCTTCTTTCAGAAGACTGAGTTCTGTGGTGGCAGGCAGACATATAAATTTTTTTTAAAATCATGGTTTTTAGACTTCCCATTGTAGTGCATCATTTTTCGTCAGTTCTGTGCTCAAGAATACCAAGAGGAAAAAGTGATTACTAATGGTGGCAAAACTATAATAGGATGGGTCTTCTTGTATGTTAACAGTATTAGGACATAGTTGAGGAATTGAAAAGTATGTAATTTTTTATATTATCCAGAGTATTATCAATCAGACCTTTCAGGAACTTCAAAAACACATGCTTTCTAAACACATTTTATGCTTTCTAAAGTGCATTTTAAAATGTATTAGTCCTTTGAGATATAGGCATATTTTAATAGCCTATCCTTGAGAAAGCTCCCTGAAGGGAAGGGGAACCCCCAAGGTATCCTAAGGCACAACTTTTGTGGGCATCCTGGACCAAAGTAAGGTATTCTGGGTGTCCTGGGACAATGTGTATTCCCGTAGAGTAGATTTTCTAAAGGCAATGTGTAGATAGCAAGGAAACCACAGCAAGTGAATTGAGTGAATGCTTAGAGTACACAGAATGACTTGCTTGAAAAATGACTGAGATAAAAAGGGATTCTGACATGCAAGAAACATCTATATTCTTGTCAAAATAATCTGACAATATATCCAAAACCATCATTGCTACTCCCTTCTGATCTAGTAATGCAGTTTCTGGGAATCTAATTTTAGGAAATATTTCAAAATATGGAAAAATCCATATGTATGGTAATTATTCACATTGGTTCTATTTATAAAGACCAAAATGCTCTGTGTGTCCCTCAGTAGAGATATGCTTATGTAAGTTAAAAACATTTTCTTCATAGACTGTTATGCAGCAATTGAATGATGATCTTAAAGACTGTAACGTAATTTGAAAAATGCTCAAATAACTTAAAAGTAGGATAACAAGTGTACACCATGACCAAAACTATGCAAATGTTCTTAGGGAAAATATCTGGTTCTTTTTTACACCTCTGTCTCCTCCAGCATCTCCTGCTTCCCTTGCTGCCTTTCTTAGTCTCTTTTACCTTTTTAAATCTTGGCCAAGCCTTTATTGAGTGCTGATGCATCAGGGAAATATATGATGGTTTCTTCTTTCAGAAGACTGAGTTCTGTGGTGGCAGGCAGACATATAAATTTTTTTTTAAATCATGGTTTTTAGACTTCCCATTGTAGTGTATCATTTTTCATCAGTTCTGTGCTCAAGAATACCAAGAGGAAAAAGTGATTATTAATGGTGGCAAAACTATAATAGGATGGGTCTTCTTGTATGTTAACAGTATTAGGACATAGTTGAGGAATTGAAAAGTATGTAATTTTTTATATTATCCAGAGTATTATCAATCAGACCTTTCAGGAACTTCAAAAACACATGCTTTCTAAACACATTTTATGCTTTCTAAAGTGCATTTTAAAATGTATTAGTCCTTTGAGATATAGGCATATTTTAATAGCCTATCCTTGAGAAACCTCCCTGAAGGGAAGGGGAACCCCCAAGGTATCCTAAGGCACAACTTTTGTGGGCATCCTGGACCAAAGTAAGGTATTCTGGGTGTCCTGGGACAATGTGTATTCCCGTAGAATAGATTTTCTAAAGGCAATGTGTAGATAGCAAGGAAACCACAGCAAGTGAATTGAGTGAATGCTTAGAGTACATAGAATGACTTGCTTGAAAAATGACTGAGATAAAAAGGGATTCTGACATTCAAGAAACATCTATATTCTTGTCAAAATAATCTGACAATATATCCAAAACCATCATTGCTACTCCCTTCTGATCTAGTAATGCAGTTTCTGGGAATCTAATTTTAGGAAATATTTCAAAATATGGAAAAATCCATATGTATGGTAATTATTCACATTGGTTGTATTTATAATAACCAAAATGCTCTGTGTGTCCCTCAGTAGAGATATGCTTATGTAAGTTAAAACCATTTTCTTCATAGACTGTTATGCAGCAATTGAATGATGATCTTAAAGACTGTAACGTAATTTGAAAAATGCTCAAATAACTTAAAAGTAGGATAACAAGTGTACACCATGACCAAAACTATGCAAATGTTCTTAGGGAAAATAAAAAAAGGATAGGCAGGAAGTAGAGCTGTTGTTGCTCAGTCAGTAAGTTGTGTCTGGTTCTGCAACCCCATGGACTACAGCAGGCCAGTCTTCCCTGACCTTCACTGTCTCCTGGAGTTTGCTCAAACTCATGTCCATTGAGCTGGTGATACCATCCAGCTATCTCATTCACTGTCACCCCTTTCTCCTCTTGCTGTCAATCTCTCGCAGCATCAGTGAGTCAGTTCTTCACATCAGGTGGCCAATGTATTAGAGTTTCAGCATCAGTCCTTCCCATGAAGTGTTGATTTCCTTTAGGATTGACTGGCTTTATCTTCTTGTTGTCCAAGGGACTCTGAAGAATTTCTCTAGTGCTACAATTGAAATAGAACTAAATGTTTGTAATTCTTGTGTTGATGCAGGAGTATGGATGTAAAATGATTAATTATTATGCTACCTTGTGAATGATGAGTTTGTCACTACTTTACCTATGAAAATGACCTACATTTAAACATTAAACAATAAACTGCAGTAGGTGTATGATAGGACTTTATTGGTAGCTCAGCTGGTAAATAATCCACCTATATTACAGGAGACCCTGGTTCAATTCCTGGGTTGGGAAGATCTCCTAGAGAAGGAACAGCTACCCACTCCAGTATTTTTGCCTAGAGAATTCCATGGCTCACCCATAGTGTCGCAGAGTTGGACACGACTGAGCAACCTTCACTTTAAATGTTTGATAGAAGTAGATGCAGGTGCCTTACTATAATATGTGAGCAGAGTCAATGGATGCTTTCCCTGGGACATAGCTATAGCTGAGTCAAGTGAAAACTATGACTTAAACCAGTCATCTAGGAGATGGACACAGAAGGGCTGTAGAGGGAGGCAGAGGTCAGATGGTAGTGATCGTACTGACTTAAAAGTGTCAACTTTAACATGATGTTTTGTATCCCAGACATCAGAAACTCATCCTGCTACAGCAGGTTTGCCCAGGGAAATATTGATTTTTCTATGCCTTCTTTGGAGATCCTCTTCCCCACTTGATTGGTTCACTTGTTCTGGGATTGCTCTCTTTAGGAGCTATTGATGTCCTAGAAAAAGGTCGAGACAGACGTATTGGTGACTCCACCCTTGGTCTTGTGAGGAATTTGCCTCCTTTCTTTCCTATAGCTTCAGTTAGGATTATTTGTCTTTGGAGTCCTTCCTTTTTATGGAAGTGGTCATCATGACAGCAATCATGGCCAACTTTGTGAGTACATACAGTGTTAGATGTTGTAGGAATCACTCTCAAACTCTCCTTTTTTAAAGAGAGATATATGAAGCTTAGAAAGCTTAAGTTATTTACTAGGATTATACAATAAGTCAGTGGTAGAAATATAATTAACTTTTATAAAGGTGTTCATTATTTTTTAAATACCTGCATTAGCTAGACATTGGTGATCTAATGTCAGTCCCTTGTTCATTAGTTTTCTCCCCTAAAAGTCCACTTGTTCCTGAAATCACAAAGCCTGGGAAACCCTGGATAGTTTTTTGAACTCAAACTCAGGGCCCATGATTTGACAGTGGTAGAGAATATTTAAAGTAGGAAAAGCTCCAGAAAACCTCAAGAATAGGATTGCCATAACATTCAGAAGATGAACCCAAAATTTGGCTTGCCATTCAGAGTTGAACACTGTGTACAAAATATCTCAAGAGGAATTTGAGAGCTTCATTGTTTAAGACATAGGAAATAGCCATTTCTCAGACCTTGTACCATCTTACCTGTCTCTCCATAAGCAAAGCCTCTTAACAGCTGCATTATAGCCAGTCCAGTGCCATCCTTTCTCATCAGGAATCATCTTTAAGAAGTCTGCAAATTGCAAACAAGTGGCTATCTGAGTGTCATGTGTGGCATGCACTGTATTTAAGTACCACTTAGGAAGAAAAGCAAAAACCTCAGCTGTTTATAATTATTTTTAAACTAATATTTTGGGGGAAATTTCTATCTCATCTATGCAGCTAAACACCTTTTATGTAACTTTATTCAAGTTCTTGAAAACACAGGAGGAAAACCATTTCTCATCATGTCTCCTCTTCCCCAATAGCAGCAATCAGTGAACTGACGTCTCTTGCCTTCTGTTCCTTGGAACTTAATATATCTTTGTACATGTAACTTAGGGAAAAACAAGAAGAGAAGAGAACTTCCCCCTAAAAATTTTACAGAAAATTGTAATTATATTGAGGAGGAAAGAAAATCAAATTTCAATAAGATTTTTTTCCAGGTTGAAATGAATATGTCTGGGCTTGTTCCCATGGAAGAGACAGGATTTCCAAGCGTGTGTAAGAAGAAGGCAAGGGCACTAGAAGTCTAGACTCAGGAGTTGCACATTCTACTGAATTCCATTGGTCAGAGCAATTAATTTAGACTCACCAGATTCAACGGAAGGAGAAATATAATTAACTTTTATAAAGGTGTTCATTATTTTTTAAATACCTGCATTAGCTAGACATTGGTGATCTAATGTCAGTCCCTTGTTCATTAGTTTTCTCCCCTAAAAGTCCACTTGTTCCTGAAATCACAAAGCCTGGGAAACCCTGGATAGTTTTTTGAACTCAAACTCAGGGCCCATGATTTGACAGTGGTAGAGAATATTTAAAGTAGGAAAAGCTCCAGAAAACCTCAAGAATAGGATTGCCATAACATTCAGAAGATGAACCCAAAATTTGGCTTGCCATTCAGAGTTGAACACTGTGTACAAAATATCTCAAGAGGAATTTGAGAGCTTCATTGTTTAAGACATAGGAAATAGCCATTTCTCAGGCCTTGTACCATCTTACCTGTCTCTCCATAAGCAAAGCCTCTTAACAGCTGCATTACAGCCAGTCCAGTGCCATCCTTTCCCATCAGGAATCATCTTTAAGAAGTCTGCAAATTGCAAACAAGTGGCTATCTGAGTGTCATGTGTGGCATGCACTGTATTTAAGTACCACTTAAGAAGAAAAGCAAAAACCTCAGCTGTTTATAATTATTTTTAAACTAATATTTTGGGGGAAATTTCTATCTCATCTACGCAGCTAAACACCTTTTATGTAACTTTATTCAAGTTCTTGAAAACACAGGAGGAAAACCATTTCTCATCATGTCTCCTCTTCCCCAATAGCAGCAATCAGTGAACTGACGTCTCTTGCCTTCTGTTCCTTGGAACTTAATGTATCTTTGTACATGCAACTTAGGGAAAAACAAGAAGAGAAGAGAACTTCCCCCTAAAAATTTTACAGAAAATTGTAATTATATTGAGGAGGAAAGAAAATCAAATTTCAATAAGATTTTTTTCCAGGTTGAAATGAATATGTCTGGGCTTGTTCCCATGGAAGAGACAGTATTTCCAAGCGTGTGCAAGAAGAAGGCAAGGGCACTGGAAGTCTAGACTCAGGAGTTGCACATTCTACTGAATTCCATTGGTCAGAGCAATTAATTTAGACTCACCAGATTCAACGGAAGGAGAAACAGAGTCCACCTATGAGTGAAGGAGTGTGGCCATTTTTACAATCCATCAACAGAGTGGCTTTGTCAGAGGTCAAGTGAGTTAATTGACTTAAGTGAGTTTAATATAAGTAAAGGACTTAAAAGAATGCCTGGGATATAGAGTTATCATCAGAGTTCTTGACTTCCTTAATCAATAGAAATTGATCAGAATCCAGACTAGAAATTCAGGTGAGTCTTTACTGGGACTCCTGCTGTAGCAGAGGGGAGAGAGAACACACAACAGGTTCTTGCTTGGCCACTCCTTGAAATCCTTATAGGGGGTGAGGGCAGGAGTGTGTCCAGAGGTCTGGCTGGAGGGGCGGCTTAAATATTTTGCGAGTCAATGGTAAAGGAAATCAACCCTGAATATTCATTGGAAGGACTGATGCTGGATCTCCAATACTTTGGTTACCTGAGGTGAAGAGCCAACAACTCATTAGAAAAGACCCTGATGCTGAGAAAGATTGAAGGCAAAAGGAGAAGAGGGCAGCAGAAGATGAGACAGTTAAATAGCGTCGCCGACTCAGTGGACATGGATTTGAGCAAGCTCTTCCAGACAGTGAAGACAGGGAAGCCTGCATGCTGCAGTCCATGGGGTTGCAGAGAGTTGGACACAACTTAGTGAATGAACAACAACAACAGGTGGTACTGAGTGCAGGAGGCATGCCCAGTACCCCGCTTTTGCTCTGACACCTGGTCTTTGCTCCAAGGTCTACAAGTTGGCAGTTGGATTTTATGATCCCTTTGCATTTTGGGGGTCCAGAATTTCCCCCAGCTGCCCATGCACGCAGTTAGTTTTAGTCCCATAGAGTTTCTTTGCATTTTGTTGCTGGAGGAGAGGTGTATCCAGGTGCAAGCTTTGCAGAAAAAGGTCCCAGGTCCCAGGTCTCTCTCAATAGTAATTGCTATTTTACTACTTGTTATTAATATATTACTCTTATTATCTCTAGTCATTTCCCTGGGAACTTATTGAGCATACTTTAATTTTAATTGTGTTGTTTAAAATGCAAACAGCAGTGATTCTTCACCTGGAAAATGTGAGTTAAGGGCTGATATTTATCATGGAGAGGAAAGATGTGGGGTGAGAGAGATGTTTCTAGGTAGTATTGTTCCCTAGGTAACCTGTTTCTTCCTGCTTTTTCCTTTCTTCTCTGTCAAAGTTAATTCCTATCCTTTATTCTAACCAATTTTGTAGTGTTTGCTGAACATGAGTGGTGTATCTCTTTTTAAAGAAAAGAAGTCTTCTGAAATTAGATGTGAATTCATATTTTTATTATAAGTTACTTAACTATGTACAAACATAAAGCTATATATAAGCTAATTATGTTTGTGTATAGCTTTTCCAATGTGCAATGTGCTGAGTTGTGCCTGACTCTTTGTGGTTCCATGGACTATAGTCCACCAGGCTCCTCTGTCCATGGAATCATCTAGGCAAGAATACTGGAATGGATTGCCATTCCCTATTCCAGGATATTCTGATCTAGGGATTGAACTTGTATCTGTTGCCTCTTCTGCACGGGATTTTGAGGGCCAACAACTCATTAGAAAAGACCCTGATGCTGAGAAAGATTGAAGGCAAAAGGAGAAGAGGGCAGCAGAAGATGAGACAGTTAAATAGCGTCGCCGACTCAGTGGACATGGATTTGAGCAAGCTCTGCCAGACAGTGAAGACAGGGAAGCCTGCATGCTGCAGTCCATGGGGTTGCAGAGAGTTGGACACAACTTAGTGAATGAACAACAACAACAGGTGGTACTGAGTGCAGGAGGCATGCCCAGTACCCCGCTTTTGCTCTGACACCTGGTTTTTGCTCCAAGGTCTACAAGTTGGCAGTTGGATTTTATGATCCCTTTGCATTTTGGGGGTCCAGAATTTCCCCCAGCTGCCCATGCACGCAGTTAGTTTTAGTCCCATAGAGTTTCTTTGCATTTTGTTGCTGGAGGAGAGGTGTATCCAGGTGCAAGCTTTGCAGAAAAAGGTCCCAGGTCCCAGGTCTCTCTCAATAGTAATTGCTATTTTACTACTTGTTATTAATATATTACTCTTATTATCTCTAGTCATTTCCCTGGGAACTTATTGAGCATACTTTAATTTTAATTGTGTTGTTTAAAATGCAAACAGCAGTGATTCTTCACCTGGAAAATGTGAGTTAAGGGCTGATATTTATCATGGAGAGGAAAGATGTGGGGTGAGAGAGATGTTTCTAGGTAGTATTGTTCCCTAGGTAACCTGTTTCTTCCTGCTTTTTCCTTTCTTCTCTGTCAAAGTTAATTCCTATCCTTTATTCTAACCAATTTTGTAGTGTTTGCTGAACATGAGTGGTGTATCTCTTTTTAAAGAAAAGAAGTCTTCTGAAATTAGATGTGAATTCATATTTTTATTATAAGTTACTTAACTATGTACAAACATAAAGCTATATATAAGCTAATTATGTTTGTGTATAGCTTTTCCAATGTGCAATGTGCTGAGTTGTGCCTGACTCTTTGTGGTTCCATGGACTATAGTCCACCAGGCTCCTCTGTCCATGGAATCATCTAGGCAAGAATACTGGAATGGATTGCCATTCCCTATTCCAGGATATCTTCCTGATCTAGGGATTGAACTTGTATCTGTTGCCTCTTCTGCACTGACAGGTGAATTCTTTACCACTAGCACCACCCGGCAAGTCCCTGTATAGCTTTTATGCACCCATAAAATAAAAGACGTTTTGAAAATGATTTAAAAATTAAAGGCAAAGTGATAGAGGGATTAATTAGGAGATTGGGGTTAAAATATACATACTAATATATATGAAGTAAACAAGGACCTACTATATAGCAATAGAACTATACTCAATATCTTATAGTAACCTGTAGTGAAAGAGAATGCCTATATATATGTCTGTATAACTGAACCACTTTCCTGTACACCTGGAACTACTGCAACATTGTAAGTCAACTCTATTTCAATAGAAATGTTTTTTTAAAAGACAAGAAAAACTTAAGAATTTCAGATAGTATTAACCTAACATGACAGTGTTGTTTTCACTAAAACAGTTCCTAACTTAAGACTGCTGTGACCTTAGATGCCTTGGTTTTCCCTTCATTTTCTGTGTTCAGAAGACTGCAAACCCTTCCATTGCACAGTGTGCTGTGACATCATTCGATCCTTGTTTGACATGAGAGCACCATTTATATATCAAGTCCATCTCTGTCCCTTTTCTTTAGCCTACAAAGATTAGAATAGTACTACTTGGTATTGACTTAACTGTAAATGCTGTAAACATTGAAGTCACCTGGCATTACTTGGTTATCAGATGAGTATCTAATTTAGTGCCTTTCAAATATTATGGAGATGCCAAATGCATCTCCTGGGTAAATGCTGTAAACAAATTTCATGTAGTGTTTGCTGAACATGAGTGGTGTATCTCTTTTTAAAGAAAAGAAGTCTTCTGAAATTAGATGTGAATTCATATTTTTATTATAAGTTACTTAACTATGTACAAACATAAAGCTATATATAAGCTAATTATGTTTGTGTATAGCTTTTCCAATGTGCAATGTGCTGAGTTGTGCCTGACTCTTTGTGGTTCCATGGACTATAGTCCACCAGGCTCCTCTGTCCATGGAATCATCTAGGCAAGAATACTGGAATGGATTGCCATTCCCTATTCCAGGATATCTTCCTGATCTAGGGATTGAACTTGTATCTGTTGCCTCTTCTGCACTGACAGGTGAATTCTTTACCACTAGCACCCCCCGGGCAAGTCCCAGTATAGCTTTTATGCACCCATAAAATAAAAGACGTTTTGAAAATGTTTTAAAAAATTAAAGGCAAAGTGATAGAGGGATTAATTAGGAGATTGGGGTTAAAATATACATACTAATATATATGAAGTAAACAAGGACCTACTATATAGCAATAGAACTATACTCAATATCTTATAGTAACCTGTAGTGAAAGAGAATGCCTATATATATGTCTGTATAACTGAACCACTTTCCTGTACACCTGGAACTACTGCAACATTGTAAGTCAACTCTATTTCAATAGAAATGTTTTTTTAAAAGACAAGAAAAACTTAAGAATTTCAGATAGTATTAACCTAACATGACAGTGTTGTTTTCACTAAAACAGTTCCTAACTTAAGACTGCTGTGACCTTAGATGCCTTGGTTTTCCCTTCATTTTCTGTGTTCAGAAGACTGCAAACCCTTCCATTGCACAGTGTGCTGTGACATCATTCGATCCTTGTTTGACATGAGAGCACCATTTAGATATCAAGTCCATCTCTGTCCCTTTTCTTTAGCCTACAAAGATTAGAATAGTACTACTTGGTATTGACTTAACTGTAAATGCTGTAAACATTGAAGTCACCTGGCATTACTTGGTTATCAGATGAGTATCTAATTTAGTGCCTTTCAAATATTATGGAGATGCCAAATGCATCTCCTGGGTATCTTTGTGAACTGCAGACTAGTTCAGGAGGACTAGGGTAGGGCTCAGAATTCTGCGTTTCCCATAACTCTCGGGTGATGCTCATGCTATGTGGTCTGGGGACAGATTTTGAATACAAGGCTCTGATTATGCCTCTATCAATGTTATTTAAACAAAATATGCCAACATTTAAGGGTTAGTAGAAAATTCACACGTCTGTGTATGTGTCCAGGGTTGCCAACCTAAGAATCACTGTGCTGAAACACAAATGCAGCAAGATGATTAGACCCCATAGGAATAGTGGCCTCATAGGAATCAAATCCTAACCTAAGTATAAAACTGTGTGTATTGAATACTAGGCATCAGCCAGTAATGTAGGAGGAAATGAGGCTTGCACAAAGTCTTCTCTGGATATTCCAGACATAACTCATGCCAGGGGGACAGGCCAACTGTATTTTTACCTCTAATAAATCAAATCTCTCTTTTTTTTCCTGTGGTACCTCTATTATATGACCCCTCACATTTTTCCTGGTCTCATAGTTTAAAATGTGGTGGAATTTTTTTCAATTTTAAGGTCCTGAGGGCAAGGACTATGTTCTGTTCATTTTTGTACTTTCACACAGAAGGCATATAAACAGTTGTAGAATTTATGAGCTAGATAAGTCTTGTGAGTGCCTTTTGATATTGCATAATCAAGGCTTGATTTTCTTAAAATTCTAGGAATTTTACTCTCTGTTTTATATGTTAGGACACATTTTATTTACTACTCTGTTTTTTTTTTTTTTTTCCTTCTAGGCGATATTCCTAAAACATAAATGACTGAACCTTAGTTTCTGATATTTGAACTTTTATAACATGTTTATTCTTGGCTTTTGGGTACACTTTGCCTTTTATTCTGGTCTGAGGATAAATGTTGAGAAGATAAGAAACACTTTTAGATATCTACTTGATAATTTGTGAGATGAGGGTTTATCTTTTTTAAAGAGTTTCATAGAAGCCTTCTGGAAAGAAGTCCCATCAAAAAACTCAATACAATGAGTTTTTCTTTAACAATGGAGTATAAAATTGTAGACAGATACCCAGATGTAGGCTCTGTACCTATAATATCTTTCCTATGAGGGAAAAGAAAATAGTGTCTGATCTTATCAATAAACCATTACAAGATGTCTTCAGCATGGGCACCACAAGAAAAGTCCACCTCTTCTTTTGGTTTGAAGAACTTTCAGATAATGATTGAGAGAAAACAGTCCAGAGGTCAGTGTGTAACCCAGCAGATATAAGCTGTGTAGCACATTACTAAACAGAGAGAGGCCAGGTATATATGAATAGTAAGGCAATCTTCTCCAGATACTACTATGATTTTTCCTAATTCTATGGATTTTATCTGTCTGTCTGCCTGTTTTTACACCCACCAAATCCACCCACACACCCAATCCACCCAACCAAATCAATCTACTCATCCATCCATTTATCTATACAGCCCATGCATCCCACCAAGCCTCTACATTTATCCATACCATTCAAATTTTCCTTAGCCTTTTCATTGAAAAATAAAGCGCAGACTGAAAAAAAAAAAAAAACATGAAACATATATGTCTTAATGCAAACATTCTTATAGTGTGAACTGCAGAGCTGCAGCATCAGCATCAGAAACATACATGTTTGTGTTTCAGTGGAGGCTTATTAAATTAAAAACTATGGAGGTAGGCAGGGCTCTCCTGAAATAGAGGTTTCCCATGAGTTTAAGAACCATTAACTTAGTGAACTATTATTACATGGTAGACTATTTTGTAAACTACCATCTAGGTCAAGAAATAGAACTTTTCCAGTCACTTTCAGAAGTCACTCCATGTGCGCCTTCCCAATGACAGATCCTTCCTCCTTCCAACAAAACTACTCTGTTGAGTTTTATAATATTTTTTCCTTGTCTCTTTTTAGTTCTTTCACTGAATTGCATATCCCCTGATACTAAAGTTTAGATTTTTTCCCATTGATATTAACTTTTTGTCTTTCAGTCTACAGGTTCCCTCCCTTCATTGTTTCTGTTGAAGGACCTAGATTATTTGATGTGTTGGAACTTCCCAGGATGTGACTTTTGGTGATCACATAATCATGGTTCATCTCAGTGTGTTTCTTCTTCATTTCCTGCATATTGGCAGCTGGATATAGAGACTTTATCAAACCCAAGCTCTTGATCCTTTTGCCAAGAGTATAGGTGGTATTGAATTCTTTCAACAGGAGACAAATGATGTCTAGTTTTACTGTTTGGTGGTGGCAACCACAGAATCTCAATATCTTAATCTGTTGGGAGGTATATATTGCCATATTCTTCCATTTCATTATTTATTAGCTAGATTAATTTCTGTTGGATAAATTTATGTCACTAGATGGTTGCTCAATGATAGGGTTCATATGTAAAAGCAGACCAAATGCTCAGCTTTCCTTTTATAGACCTAGTTTCTAGATGGTGAGTTGTTTTCCTTGACATGTTCATAAGATGACCAATCATTTTTTTAAAAACCATCATTATGAAATACAATGTTTACACTTATTGGAAGGGTATCAAATTTGTTGACAAGTGGGAGTGTTTTCAACCTGGTTCCCGATTCCATTTTTATTTTTATTTTTATTTATTCATTTACTGACTACACAGGGTGCTTGTTGCTATGTGAGGGCTTTCTCTGTTTGCAGCGAGTGGGGGCTACTCTTCATTGTGTTGTGTGGATTTCTTGTCACAGTGGCTTCTCTTATTGAGGAGCACAGGCTCTAGATCATGGGCTTAGTAGTTGTGGTGCATGGGCCTAGTTGCCCAGAGGCATGTGGAATCTTCCCGAACCAGGGATCAAACCTGTGTCCCCAACATTGGCAGGCAGATGCTTAACCATAAGACCACCAAAGAAGTCCCTGATTCCTTTTGATATGATTTTAGTACTTCGATTCCTTCTGTGTACCAGGCTCATCTTGCCCATTTCTTGCTTTAGACCATTTCTTCAAGAAACCTTTGTCACTCTTAATGGGGAAATGATATATCAAAACCACAAACTAGGCAGTCACAGTCATTGCCTTTGTCCTTTTTCCTCTATTTTTTTCCATTTTTCATGATGGAGATAGGAAATATTATTAGACTGACATGCTACCTAATGTGCTAACAAGGCACCTGGAACTAGGAAATATTTTAAACTATATGCTTATCTTCTTCTATACCTATATACAGGTATGAAATAGCGATATATTTTATAATTAAATATATATTCATCTGTATATAAAGTTAAAATACCTCATAAGTTTACTGAAATTTACCATTTAGGACTATGGGTTTTTATTTAAGCTCTCCTGTATGGCTTCTATATCTCCTTTCTTCTACCTCAAGAATCTTGGTTCTCGAAGACATGAGAATGCTAGATTAGACTGTCTCATAATTGCTCAGTTTCTCTACTCCACATTATACACACAATATTATTACTACTAGTACCAGTTATGGTTACTAAAAAGAGTTTAAAATTTGGAGGCCTATGCTGGTTCTATTTTCCCCTAATATCTGATGGTAATACCTAACCTGTGCTATCAGATAATAATTTTATTATTCAGCCTCTCCCATTCAACCTTCATTTAAAGTTAGTTCTTAATTTTGTGTATTTAGTACCACTATCCTTATATCAATGACTCTCTAGGTTTTCTGAAGCTTATTTTCTGGTAGTCTCCTTAGGAAAGGCTTGTGGTTTCAGTTTGCTAGATATAAAATCCTTGGCTTATATATTTTTTCTTGAGTACCCTAAATATGTTTTCTTCAATTTTCTTATGGCATAAAGCATTTTCTATAAAAATTTTATGATAATTCAGTTTTCTTTCTCTTATAAGACATATTCTCTTTTTGGTCTTGAAGTCTAAAGTTTTTTTTTTTTTTTTCTTAAAGTCTTATAATTTTAGTAGCATATGCCTTGATGTTGGAAATTCTGAGTCATTGCCTCACATATGTGAGTCTGTAAACCCTTTTTGTTTTATTTTCAAAGTGTTCTGTGTAGCCTGTCTTCTTCTCAGTGTGGACACCATGGTCTGTATGCCTCATTCCCCTCTCCTCTCTGCCTTCCTATGGACATGTATATGTGTCTATGTACACACACATACAGAAGTATCCTGAATGATTATCTTGGGAGGGAGTCTATTCTTCAAATGAGTCTTGTAAGAGGGAACAAGTTACTTTTCTTTTCTTGCCTTTTCCCTTTCCATTTCCCTACCTACTGAGCAGTTCATTCACTGAGCATCAGAACGTAGATCCAATGTGTATTCCATACTCATGCCAATAGCATGTTCATTCTTACCGCATTTTCTAATGTCAAATTTCTACTTGAACTCTTTGTAACCCATTGCTTTGATATCTAGGTCTGTAGAATGAGTAATAACTAAAAACAGAAATTGTTTAAAGAAAGAACTTGTTGTCTGCTCCTTTATATCTTTTGGTACAAGCCTCACATGGACCACATGAGGCTGGGGGGCAGGAGGCATGGCCTGCATGTTGCCAGACTTCTATCTTTTCCGGGGTTCATCACACTCACTAACTTCTTCACTTGTCTTCTTCTCTTGACCTTTATCTTTCTCAACTTTATCAAATACCTGAATCAACCAAGGTCTCCAAACTCTCTTTTATCAGGCCATTTTCCTGTCCAGCACCCACGGATGCTTTCTCGTTGTTCCCCAAATCAAATCAGAACTCCTTGACTTTAAAGCTGATGGTAATACCTAACCTGTGCTATCAGATAATAATTTTATTATTCAGCCTCAACCTTCATTTAAAGTTAGTTCTTAATTTTGTGTATTTAGTACCACTATCCTTATATCAATGACTCTCTAGGTTTTCTGAAGCTTATTTTCTGGTAGTCTCCTTAGGAAAGGCTTGTGGTTTCAGTTTGCTAGATATAAAATCCTTGGCTTATATATTTTTTCTTGAGTACCCTAAATATGTTTTCTTCAATTTTCTTATGGCATAAAGCATTTTCTATAAAAATTTTATGATAATTCAGTTTTCTTTCTCTTATAAGACATATTCTCTTTTTGGTCTTGAAGTCTAAAGTTTTTTTTTTTTTTTTTTCTTAAAGTCTTATAATTTTAGTAGCATATGCCTTGATGTTGGAAGTTCTGAGTCATTGCCTCACATATGTGAGTCTGTAAACCCTTTTTGTTTTATTTTCAAAGTGTTCTGTGTAGCCTGTCTTCTTCTCAGTGTGGACACCATGGTCTGTATGCCTCATTCCCCTCTCCTCTCTGCCTTCCTATGGACATGTATATGTGTCTATGTACACACACATACAGAAGTATCCTGAATGATTATCTTGGGAGGGAGTCTATTCTTCAAATGAGTCTTGTAAGAGGGAACAAGTTACTTTTCTTTTCTTGCCTTTTCCCTTTCCATTTCCCTACCTACTGAGCAGTTCATTCACTGAGCATCAGAACGTAGATCCAATGTGTATTCCATACTCATGCCAATAGCATGTTCATTCTTACCGCATTTTCTAATGTCAAATTTCTACTTGAATTCTTTGTAACCCATTGCTTTGATATCTAGGTCTGTAGAATGAGTAATAACTAAAAACAGAAATTGTTTAAAGAAAGAACTTGTTGTCTGCTCCTTTATATCTTTTGGTACAAGCCTCACATGGACCACATGAGGCTGGGGGGCAGGAGGCATGGCCTGCATGTTGCCAGACTTCTATCTTTTCCGGGGTTCATCACACTCACTAACTTCTTCACTTGTCTTCTTCTCTTGACCTTTATCTTTCTCAACTTTATCAAATACCTGAATCAACCAAGGTCTCCAAACTCTCTTTTATCAGGCCATTTTCCTGTCCAGCACCCACGGATGCTTTCTCGTTGTTCCCCAAATCAAATCAGAACTCCTTGACTTTAAAGCCCTCTCATCATTCTTCACTGAGCTCTTTGCTGGGAGGGCTAGAGTTATAATGGTCTGTAATTCTTCTCTTCCTTCCAGACTGCCTCTCTCTGCCCCTTTTTGCTTGTACTGAGTAACATTTTCTTTTCCATAGTTACTACAGAAAGAGATCAATTCTTTTTAGCTAAAGTAAATGACATACAACTGTCTTTATGTGGGGGGGAAAAAAGGCACTAAAGTACTGACAGATACCATCTTGGGAGTGGATGGATGTTCTTGTTATTTTCCTTCCAGATTGATCAAAAACAAAATTTAACTGGTGAATGGCCATTTCATATGAAGGACAAGTGGTAACTCATGCTAAATTGGTATACCTCCCAGTAGAATTCACAGTATTTCTGTATGATTTGTCACTTCTAAATTGTAAATATAATAGAATCTCAAATGGAAAGACAGGATTGGTCCTATACTCTGTCTACATTTATCTCTTTGAAATACCTTTTGAAGAACAGAGCCACAAAAATATGTTTAAGAAACCTGATAAAATTTCTAGAACATAGTAGAACTTCAAAAAATGCCAGTTATGATTATACATTATTCATGGCACCCCCAACTGGGCTTACATGAAATACTGTTTCCTGACAGAAGCCACTTCATCTCAAGAGACCTGGGGGAGACCACATTTGCATGTATGTGGCCAGCAGTATTCATGGGGTGGTGTGAGGGGATACCTGACTCTGGACAGAGCTTCAAATAGCCATTCAACAATTGCTTAAATCATTGTATGTCCATAAAACGTGGCAGATGGTAACTTCAGCTAGTGACCTGGTAGTTAATCCATGTGTCCAATGTTCCTTAACTAAAAATGTGAAAGGAGCTGGGTGGGGTGTTCGCGGCTGCCAGTTCTGTTTGGCTTTTCTCCCTGACTACTGTGCTGCCCATGTCTTTGGCATAATCCCTCTGAGAGGTCAGAATCCACTGGTGGGGCTCTGGGTCTTAGCTGTCAAATGCTATGAGGTTTATTTTGATGGTACTTGTGGCACTGGGCAGATGGTGGCATTTACCATGTTGATCGGCAGGGAGTGTCTGCACTCCCAGCCAGATAGGCAGTAGGAACTCCTGGCAGCATCACATCCACCCCCTACGATACACCACGGCAGGTAGTTAGCTGTTCCTTCTCTTTGCTTCTTTAGCACTTGTGCTTGGATTACTTTTATGTTACCCATTGGTGATGGTGATGCCAGTCTGTCCTGATGGGTACTCCTCCAAGGCTGTCAAGTCTTCAGGACAGGGACCTGGCTTCTGCTCCAAGGATTAAGAGGCTCTGCACTATGCCTCAAGGTCACCAAGCAGCTGAGTGGCAGGCATGCAGGGTTTCTGCCTTGTTCATCAATCTCCAAAGCCCAGGCTCTTAATTAGAAGACCTGTCATGTCACTGAAACAATAATGGCCCTCTGAGGGCAGAATAATGGGCATGAAATAGTCCATTGTCCAATAATAATTGTGATAGTAATTGTTTATTGGATTCTTAGAAACTGCACTGATCATTTTATAGGTATTTCAGTTAAGCCTTCCAACTAGTCCTGTGCTTAAATAGTATAAACACCATTTCAGTTGAGGAAGCAGGTTCACACAACCAGGTCACACAGCTAATAAGTACCTTCTGTGCGTGCATGCTAAGTCACTTCAGTCATGTCCGACTCTATGACCCTATGTGCCCCCTGCATGCTAAGCCACTTCATCTCAAGAGACCTGGGGAGAGCACATTTGCATGTATGTGGCCAGCAGTATTCATGGGGTGGTGTGAGGGGATACCTGACTCTGGACAGAGCTTCAAATAGCCATTCAACAATTGCTTAAATCATTGTATGTCCATAAAACGTGGCAGATGGCAACTTCAGCTAGTGACCTGGTAGTTAATCCATGTGTCCAATGTTCCTTAACTAAAAATGTGAAAGGAGCTGGGTGGGGTGTTCGCGGCTGCCAGTTCTGTTTGGCTTTTCTCCCTGACTACTGTGCTGCCCATGTCTTTGGCATAATCCCTCTGAGAGGTCAGAATCCACTGGTGGGGCTCTGGGTCTTAGCTGTCAAATGCTATGAGGTTTATTTTGATGGTACTTGTGGCACTGGGCAGATGGTGGCATTTACCATGTTGATCGGCAGGGAGTGTCTGCACTCCCAGCCAGATAGGCAGTAGGAACTCCTGGCAGCATCACATCCACCCCCTACGATACACCACGGCAGGTAGTTAGCTGTTCCTTCTCTTTGCTTCTTTAGCACTTGTGCTTGGATTACTTTTATGTTACCCATTGGTGATGGTGATGCCAGTCTGTCCTGATGGGTACTCCTCCAAGGCTGTCAAGTCTTCAGGACAGGGACCTGGCTTCTGCTCCAAGGATTAAGAGGCTCTGCACTATGCCTCAAGGTCACCAAGCAGCTGAGTGGCAGGCATGCAGGGTTTCTGCCTTGTTCATCAATCTCCAAAGCCCAGGCTCTTAATTAGAAGACCTGTCATGTCACTGAAACAATAATGGCCCTCTGAGGGCAGAATAATGGGCATGAAATAGTCCATTGTCCAATAATAATTGTGATAGTAATTGTTTATTGGATTCTTAGAAACTGCACTGATCATTTTATAGGTATTTCAGTTAAGCCTTCCAACTAGTCCTGTGCTTAAATAGTATAAACACCATTTCAGTTGAGGAAGCAGGTTCACACAACCAGGTCACACAGCTAATAAGTACCTTCTGTGCGTGCATGCTAAGTCACTTCAGTCATGTCCGACTCTATGACCCTATGGCCTGTAACCTACCAGACACTTCTGTCCATGGGATTCTCCAGGCAAGAATACTGGTACAGGTTGCTATGCCCTCCTCCAGGGGATCTTCCTGACCCAGGGATGGAACATGCATCTCCTGTGCTGGCAGGTGGGTTCTTCACCATTAGCGCCACCTGGGAAGCCCAAGTAGTTCCTACATTAATCCAAATTGGTTTGATTCCAAAGTTCTTTTGTTGTCTGCTATGGTTTTGTGCCTGCTGGCACAAACAGTCTTTGGGCATCTGAAAAGAATTCCAGCCTGGGCAACCGCTCATCTGTGTGTGTCTCTCTTGCTTCACTGAAGCCCAAACTCTATGGATCATTTGTTGTTACCTTGAGCATAAGAAAACACACAAAGTGATAATAAGCACATGTTTATAGATATATAGATAGATAGTTACAGCTTGTCATGCACCTGAATCAAATTGTAGAAAACAGCATTGTGTAATTTTCCAGGTGTACAGCAAAGTGATTCAGTTATGCATATTCATGTATCAATTCTTTTTCACATTCTTTTTCCATTTAGATGGTTACATAATATTGAGCAGAGTTTCCTAAATTACACTCCAATAAAAAATAAAATACTGCTATGTCAGATTTAAGAAAAATGTAGAAAATAATGTTTTTATCTGTTGTCCCATTGTTCATTTGAAGTCAGTGGGGAGCTTGGGAGGGACCACTGAACACTTGCACCTGCAGTGTCTTTTAAGCTCCCAGATATACTGTATTTCTCATTTAGATAACTGTGAAGGCAGTGCCTCAGGCAAGTCCACCCCATCATGTGGGTGATTATGTAGGGGGGCGGCAATGATATTTTAAATCAGTGTGCTCTGTCATTAAGCCCCAAAACTAAATAATGGCCCTCTGAGGGCAGAATAATGGGCAAAAAGTAATTGTTTATTGGATTCTTAGAAACTGCACTGATCATTTTATAGGTATTTCAGTTAAGCCTTCCAACTAGTCCTGTGCTTAAATAGTATAAACACCATTTCAGTTGAGGAAGCAGGTTCACACAACCAGGTCACACAGCTAATAAGTACCTTCTGTGCGTGCATGCTAAGTCACTTCAGTCATGTCCGACTCTATGACCCTATGGCCTGTAACCTACCAGACACTTCTGTCCATGGGATTCTCCAGGCAAGAATACTGGTACAGGTTGCTATGCCCTCCTCCAGGGGATCTTCCTGACCCAGGGATGGAACATGCATCTCCTGTGCTGGCAGGTGGGTTCTTCACCATTAGCGCCACCTGGGAAGCCCAAGTAGTTCCTACATTAATCCAAATTGGTTTGATTCCAAAGTTCTTTTGTTGTCTGCTATGGTTTTGTGCCTGCTGGCACAAACAGTCTTTGGGCATCTGAAAAGAATTCCAGCCTGGGCAACCGCTCATCTGTGTGTGTCTCTCTTGCTTCACTGAAGCCCAAACTCTATGGATCATTTGTTGTTACCTTGAGCATAAGAAAACACACAAAGTGATAATAAGCACATGTTTATAGATATATAGATAGATAGTTACAGCTTGTCATGCACCTGAATCAAATTGTAGAAAACAGCATTGTGTAATTTTCCAGGTGTACAGCAAAGTGATTCAGTTATGCATATTCATGTATCAATTCTTTTTCACATTCTTTTTCCATTTAGATGGTTACATAATATTGAGCAGAGTTTCCTAAATTACACTCCAATAAAAAAATAAAATACTGCTATGTCAGATTTAAGAAAAATGTAGAAAATAATGTTTTTATCTGTTGTCCCATTGTTCATTTGAAGTCAGTGGGGAGCTTGGGAGGGACCACTGAACACTTGCACCTGCAGTGTCTTTTAAGCTCCCAGATATACTGTATTTCTCATTTAGATAACTGTGAAGGCAGTGCCTCAGGCAAGTCCACCCCATCATGTGGGTGATTATGTAGGGGGGCGGCAATGATATTTTAAATCAGTGTGCTCTGTATTTTAACACATCTTCTCATCTGGTCTGCCTCACAGGTTGATTGGCCATGTATTATGCATTATTCTTTTTTCCTCATCTAGGAAGAAACTGAGTCTCAAAGGTGGTTAAGATTGAACTCAGGATTTGAACTCAGGACTTCTATTTTCTGATCTAGTGCACTTTCTGTTGGAGTCATTGCTTTCAAACTGTGGTATGGAGGTGCCTCAGAAGCTATCATGATGAGTGGGCATGGGGAGTAGGTCTCAAGGACCTACATCCTGCCTCAAATGGAACCCATCTCCCTTCACCTGCATGATTTACAAGTCTCTACCTGAGGTTTTGCTTTAGAAAAGGGTTCTGGCATTCTCAGTTTGCTATTTGTGTAACAAAGCACTACCAAAATATAACTATGATTATACATGCACGTGCAGGTTGGCAGGGCCTGCCATACTTCAGGCTGCAGCAATGGGTCAGCTCTGCTGCTTGTTTCAGGCCCATGGGTCAGCCAGGATGGCTCTGTTCACAGGTCTCTCATCCCTCCTGGACCCCTGGACCAGTTAGACTTAGTCTTGGAAGTGGCCTACCATCCCTTCCAAGGAAAATCACATTGCCAAGCCCAAAGTCAGTTCATGGCTCATTGTGGGACTGTAACGAGGGCGTGAACGCAGAGAGCTGAAGAGTAGGGACCAATAATGCAGTAAACCACAGCTACATTTACAAAGTATAGTATCATTGCACTGTCTAAATTTGAATGTGATGGAAGTTCTTCAAGCCATCTGCACCTCAACATTAGGAAAGGCTATGTTCAATTCTTTTCACATTCTTTTTCCATTTAGATGGTTACATAATATTGAGCAGAGTTTCCTAAATTACACTCCAATAAAAAATAAAATACTGCTATGTCAGATTTAAGAAAAATGTAGAAAATAATGTTTTTATCTGTTGTCCCATTGTTCATTTGAAGTCAGTGGGGAGCTTGGGAGGGACCACTGAACACTTGCACCTGCAGTGTCTTTTAAGCTCCCAGATATACTGTATTTCTCATTTAGATAACTGTGAAGGCAGTGCCTCAGGCAAGTCCACCCCATCATGTGGGTGATTATGTAGGGGGGCGGCAATGATATTTTAAATCAGTGTGCTCTGTATTTTAACACATCTTCTCATCTGGTCTGCCTCACAGGTTGATTGACCATGTATTATGCATTATTCTTTTTTCCTCATCTAGGAAGAAACTGAGTCTCAAAGGTGGTTAAGATTGAACTCAGGATTTGAACTCAGGACTTCTATTTTCTGATCTAGTGCACTTTCTGTTGGAGTCATTGCTTTCAAACTGTGGTATGGAGGTGCCTCAGAAGCTATCATGATGAGTGGGCATGGGGAGTAGGTCTCAAGGACCTACATCCTGCCTCAAATGGAACCCATCTCCCTTCACCTGCATGATTTACAAGTCTCTACCTGAGGTTTTGCTTTAGAAAAGGGTTCTGGCATTCTCAGTTTGCTATTTGTGTAACAAAGCACTACCAAAATATAACTATGATTATACATGCACATGCAGGTTGGCAGGGCCTGCCATACTTCAGGCTGCAGCAATGGGTCAGCTCTGCTGCTTGTTTCAGGCCCATGGGTCAGCCAGGATGGCTCTGTTCACAGGTCTCTCATCCCTCCTGGACCCCTGGACCAGTTAGACTTAGTCTTGGAACTGGCCTACCATCCCTTCCAAGGAAAATCACATTGCCAAGCCCAAAGTCAGTTCATGGCTCATTGTGGGACTGTAACGAGGGCGTGAACGCAGAGAGAGCTGAAGAGTAGGGACCAATAATGCAGTAAACCACAGCTACATTTACAAAGTATAGTATCATTGCACTGTCTAAATTTGAATGTGATGGAAGTTCTTCAAGCCATCTGCACCCATAGGAAGTGGCTGTGTAGTAAGGGACAGGAAATTTGGACCGAGAGATGATCAGGCCTGCAGAATGTTGCCTGTGAGTGGGTGCCAATTTTGGTCCTCATCTTTTTCATCACTTGAGTATATGTATGAGTGTAAGAGACAGAGATAGAGGTGCAAGGTCCATGTGTGCCTTGCCTACCAACCTGTCTACTTCCATCCTTGTTTTACCCGAAAGCTTTAATCTGGGCTTCACCTTCCCTCCCACCCTTAATCTCCCCCAGCATTCATATGACGGTGGTCTGTAGCTCCAATTTCTCCTCTGCCTTTGCCTCTTTGGTTGGTGTCAGCCGCACATCTGAATTCTAAGCTTTACCTGCTGAAAGCCAGTCCTGGATGGTTTGTGCCTTCTGACCCTAGACTGGCTAATTTGCCTTCATAAACTGTCAGATTCTGTGAAGGTCATTTAATTTCTGTCTTCTTTGTAATGTGGTTCAAGAAAAATGACTAAGAGGCTGAACAATGTGAAATCTAACCTGAACACAACATGCCAGCGCTATTCTAATTCATCATTGAAAAAATGGTGCAGAGGTTACCAAGTAGGATATTTAGGAAGATGGACTTGAGGAGTTTCTAAGGACAGATGAAAAATATTTTAATCACAAAATAAAAATTCTGGAGGATTAGAACAGACAGAATCCCCCTATCTTCCTACTGCTGTGTTTTTTGTTTTTGTTTTTCCTCAGTATGTTTCATTACTTGACTGACAGTCATTAAATCACACATCATGCATGCCAACTGATTCAAAGGCTCTTCACCAAACATCTGAGTGGGAGGGTGTATTACATTTATCAAAAAACTAAAAAGAGTGTCAAAATTAATTTCAATGATGTTTATAATGGAAAGAACTGGCCTACCATCCCTTCCAAGGAAAATCCATTGCCAAGCCCAAAGTCAGTTCATGGCTCATTGTGGGACTGTAACGAGGGCGTGAACGCAGAGAGCTGAAGAGTAGGGACCAATAATGCAGTAAACCACAGCTACATTTACAAAGTATAGTATCATTGCACTGTCTAAATTTGAATGTGATGGAAGTTCTTCAAGCCATCTGCACCCATAGGAAGTGGCTGTGTAGTAAGGGACAGGAAATTTGGACCGAGAGATGATCAGGCCTGCAGAATGTTGCCTGTGAGTGGGTGCCAATTTTGGTCCTCATCTTTTTCATCACTTGAGTATATGTATGAGTGTAAGAGACAGAGATAGAGGTGCAAGGTCCATGTGTGCCTTGCCTACCAACCTGTCTACTTCCATCCTTGTTTTACCCGAAAGCTTTAATCTGGGCTTCACCTTCCCTCCCACCCTTAATCTCCCCCAGCATTCATATGACGGTGGTCTGTAGCTCCAATTTCTCCTCTGCCTTTGCCTCTTTGGTTGGTGTCAGCCGCACATCTGAATTCTAAGCTTTACCTGCTGAAAGCCAGTCCTGGATGGTTTGTGCCTTCTGACCCTAGACTGGCTAATTTGCCTTCATAAACTGTCAGATTCTGTGAAGGTCATTTAATTTCTGTCTTCTTTGTAATGTGGTTCAAGAAAAATGACTAAGAGGCTGAACAATGTGAAATCTAACCTGAACACAACATGCCAGCGCTATTCTAATTCATCATTGAAAAAATGGTGCAGAGGTTACCAAGTAGGATATTTAGGAAGATGGACTTGAGGAGTTTCTAAGGACAGATGAAAAATATTTTAATCACAAAATAAAAATTCTGGAGGATTAGAACAGACAGAATCCCCCTATCTTCCTACTGCTGTGTTTTTTGTTTTTGTTTTTTTTTCCTCAGTATGTTTCATTACTTGACTGACAGTCATTAAATCACACATCATGCATGCCAACTGATTCAAAGGCTCTTCACCAAACATCTGAGTGGGAGGGTGATTACTTTATGGGACAAGTGATTGTGATCAAGGAAAACAAATAAATCATCAGGTGATACACAAAGACATGCATCCATTCTGTTCAGTCAAAATTAATTTCAATGATGTTTATAATGGAAAGAATAATAACTGTATAAATATGACTACTTTGAGCTAGCAAGTCATTTTCTAATTATTTGGAATCACACTGAGTGTTATCTACATGCTAAAATTCATTTCCTTCTAATAAGATCCTATACACCCAGATCTCAATAATGTGGCAACCCTGTCAACGTGGAATATGCCTCTGAATACAGGAGGATGTGGGAAGGCCACCGAGTTGCCAACGCCAGTGTCTCAGCCCAGGTATGAATAGAGAGGCAGAGCCACTAGAATTTATGATCTGGTTCTCACTGATACAGTTGGAGGATCTGGTTAAACAGTCAATGGAAGGCTGTTGTCTCTGTATTTGACCCTGATGCCTGAGGTCAACAGGGCAAGCAGTGGGAAGAAAGATGAATGTGAAATGGAGGAAGAAAAAAACCCACTGGGATCCTTGAGGATAAACTTGACCCCCAGAAGATGGACTAGAACCCACATTGATCTCTTGCTGCTTTCAAACAATTTCTATGATGAGGTCTAGCTCCTGGAGAAGCCGACTGACCTTTATCTTGGGACTAGGCAAGCTCCTGGCCAGGAGTCAGAGAAGGCAAAGGAGGGGTTCCTTAAGGGCTGGACAGGCCCATTTGCTGTCTCTCAATAGTTAGGTGGTCTGCAGATCACCATGGGAGCTGCTGTGGCCCTGACACCCTGCACTGACCTTTCAATGCAAATATGCCACAGCTGCCACTACAATTCCTTCTTTCAGCTCTCACACAGAAAGAATGCTTCTTGTAGTCCATATCATGCAGGAGCAGGAGGTTTGAGAAACACAGTTCCAGTTTAGTTAAGTTACAGGCTCTCACACAAAAAAAAAAAAGGCCAATATTTTTGTTTTGTTTTTTTCCTCACTATGTCTCATTACTTGACTGACAGTCATTAAATCACACATCATGCATGCCAACTGATTCAAAGGCTCTTCACCAAACATCTGAGTGGGAGGGTGATTACTTTATGGGACAAGTGATTGTGATCAAGGAAAACAAATAAATCATCAGGTGATACACAAAGACATGCATCCATTCTGTTCAGTCAAAATTAATTTCAATGATGTTTATAATGGAAAGAATAATAACTGTATAAATATGACTACTTTGAGCTAGCAAGTCATTTTCTAATTATTTGGAATCACACTGAGTGTTATCTACATGCTAAAATTCATTTCCTTCTAATAAGATCCTATACACCCAGATCTCAATAATGTGGCAACCCTGTCAACGTGGAATATGCCTCTGAATACAGGAGGATGTGGGAAGGCCACCGAGTTGCCAACGCCAGTGTCTCAGCCCAGGTATGAATAGAGAGGCAGAGCCACTAGAATTTATGATCTGGTTCTCACTGATACAGTTGGAGGATCTGGTTAAACAGTCAATGGAAGGCTGTTGTCTCTGTATTTGACCCTGATGCCTGAGGTCAACAGGGCAAGCAGGGGGAAGAAAGATGAATGTGAAATGGAGGAAGAAAAAAACCCACTGGGATCCTTGAGGATAAACTTGACCCCCAGAAGATGGACTAGAACCCACATTGATCTCTTGCTGCTTTCAAACAATTTCTATGATGAGGTCTAGCTCCTGGAGAAGCCGACTGACCTTTATCTTGGGACTAGGCAAGCTCCTGGCCAGGAGTCAGAGAAGGCAAAGGAGGGGTTCCTTAAGGGCTGGACAGGCCCATTTGCTGTCTCTCAATAGTTAGGTGGTCTGCAGATCACCATGGGAGCTGCTGTGGCCCTGGCACCCTGCACTGACCTTTCAATGCAAATATGCCACAGCTGCCACTACAATTCCTTCTTTCAGCTCTCACACAGAAAGAATGCTTCTTGTAGTCCATATCATGCAGGAGCAGGAGGTTTGAGAAACACAGTTCCAGTTTAGTTAAGTTACAGGATACATATCTACCACAATCAAAGCCTTAGTACAGCAAAAGAAATTACAAAAAAGCTGAACAGACAGCCCATGAAAAGGGAGAAAATAATAGCAAATGAAATAACAGACAAAGAATTAATCTTCAGAATCTACAAAAAACTCAGACAACTCAGCACCAGAAAAATGAACAAGCCAATCAAAAAAATGGGAAAAAGATCTAAAGAGACATCTCACCAAAGAGGGCATACAGATGGCCAAAAAGCACATGAAACGATGCTCGCTTATTATTAGAGAAATGCAGATCAAAACTACAATGAGATATCACCTCACACCCGTCAGAATGGCCATCATCAACAAAGCTATAGACAATAAATGCTGGAGAGGATGCAGAGAAAAGGGAACACTCTTGCATTGCTGGTGGGAACGTGAATTGATACAGCCGCTATGGAGGACAGTATGGAGATTCCTTTTAGAAGCACCATACAACCCAGCAATCCCACTCTTAGGCTTATACCCGATGAAATCAAAACTGAAAGAAGCACCTGTTCATTGCTGAAAGAAGCAAAGAAGTTTTCAGCAAAACTGAAAGAAGTTGCTCTTAATTGCAGCTCTCTATATAGTAGCTAGAACATGGAAGCAACCTAGATGTCCATCAATGAATGATTGGATAAAAAACTCTGGTACATATATACAATGGAGTACTTCTCAGCTGTAAAAAGAAATGCAGAAGAATCAGCCCTAATGAGGTGGATGGATCTAGAACCTATCATAAAACGTGAAGTAAGTCAAAAAGAGAAAAAGTATAGTTCTAACACATATATATGGAATCTAGTAAGATGTGTAATGATAACACATGCAGTGAAGCGATGGAAAAACAGACATAGAGAACAGACATATGAACATTGTGGGGTATAAACAGTGGGTGGGAGGCATAGAGGGAGTAACATGGAAACCTATACTATCATATGTGAAAAAGATAGCTATTGTCATTGCCCTAGAGGAATAGGAGATCCTGCAGGGGTGCGGTGCGATGGCCTGGAGAGGTGGGATGGGGGAAACTTGGAAGGGGGAGGGTGCCAGGGATATGCATATGACTGATCTGGGAACATACATGACTGTGAACAACAAAACTCTGTAAAAATTAAAAAGAAAAAAATAAATAATTGAAAAAGAGTGTAAGATAGCACTGCATGGTTCCCGACCATGTTCAGGGTAGTTGAAAAGACCTTGTGAGGAACTAGCATTTAATTTGAGATGCTGGCAGTCCTTCAGAGATCTGGAGTTAAAATACTTCAGGCAGAGGAAAGAGCCAGCACCCAGACCCTGGCGGGGAAACAAGCTTGCGGGATTGGAGGGCAGAAATGCCAGGGAGCACCTGTGAAGGGGAGAGAGGGGTGCCTGGGATGGGGGACTTGATGTTGGGGCTTTGTATCAGGGGTTATGGTATAAGATCCTACATGTAACTGTGGCTACTCTGGGAAGTTGTGGGAGACTTTTGATCAGAAAAATGAGGTCATCTGATTCATTCTTTCAAAGGACCGTGTGGCTGCTGTGTTGGGGGTGGACAGATGCCTCACTGTACTGCAGTGTCATGCCCTCTGCTTTCTGTGTCCAGTGACCTACAGGGATCCAGGCTAAACCCTTGCAGCTGACTGTTCCCACCCAATATGCAAGTGGTAATTTTAACTCTAAGAGTCTACCAGTGATCAAAATTGGACTTGAATATCTGGTTCTGTCATCACTGACATTTCTTAAATGCTGGTTGCTTTGCTTTCTGGCCCTTGTGCATACACATCAGCATTCTTCCTCAAGGGCGTGGCACCACCCTCACCTCACCGCTACCCCCATCCTCTTTAAAAACAGGCCTTCTGCAGCCTTTGGTGACTATCAGCTTTTCCTTAAGGCTGTGACGGGAAGGACGCACATATATTTTGCATTTGGGTGAAATGTGAAAATCTCCTGACTACTGTCTGTAATATTCTTTTCGATAGAAAAATTCTTTACTCTGGATTATTTCTCTGCATCTGCCTCCCTTCCCCTCTCCCCTAACACCCCCATACCTTCACAAGATTTTACCATTTTTTTAAACATTAATTAATTAATTGTTTTTGGCAGCACTGGACTCTTCATTGCTCCCTGCAGAGACTCTCTAGTTGCAATGCTCGGGCTTCTCATTGTGAGGGCTTCTCTTGTTGCAGCATACTGGCTCTTACATGGGCTCAGTAGTTTTGGTGTCTGGGCTTAGTTGCCCCATAGTATGTGGAATATTAGTTCCCGGGCCAGGAATCAAACCCTGCACTGCAAGACAGATTCTTAATCACTGGACCACTAGGGAAGTCCTTATTTTACTGGTTCTACACCCATTTATATTTGAATTACATAGCATGAGCTTTTATATTCTTCACTCATAGGAGAGGCACTCTGTCTTTCCTGGAAAAATGATTTACTTAGATCTTGGACCTTGTTTGTCCAAACTGTTTACCTGATTGTCTGAATAGAAGCAGAAAAGTAAATTACAAGAAGAGACCTGCTTCAGGCAGTGGTAAGATGAGCTATCTGACAGCCCATGAGCAGGACAGTAGACCCAGGATTCAAAGACATCCTCCTGAGGTCAGTACAGGGTCATTGGCCCTGACATGACCGTAACTAAATCATCTTCAAGCCTCCTTTGTGTGACAGGCCAGTGTGGCAATGGATTTCCTAATGAAGATCCTGAGACGTCAAGATGAAATTAATGTCTTTTTTAGCATAGCCTATCTTCACTGCAGGGAAATATTTCCCTTTTAAGTTACACTTTAATTTAAATGGATAAAATAGGAGTGATTCTGGTGCTTAAAGAGTTACTTGAGAAAACAGATCATCTAGAGTGCTTCTGTAAAGGTTACTCTTCCAAATTTTATTATTTGGCATAGCTTTCAGTAGAATCTTCCAAAAGGCATCAATCCATTCTCTTGCTTCAATGCATGTTTTCTTGATGGATATTGCCTATTTTCTGTTACGTCGTAAGAATTCACAAAAGGATTCTGTTATGTTGTAAGGGACACACAAATGTTGGGGGACATATAGTTGATGCAAAATAATTCGGTAGAGTAATGAGACTGATTTTGAAAAGTAAGGAATACAGATCACTTTCTTTCAGTTTTCCTGAGTAAATGTAAAAACAAAGGGAAGGAACAGCATCTGAAGCTAAGGAAGGAAATATTTGAGCTGAAGACTCAACAGGAACATATTGGGCTTTTTAACCCAGTCACAAATAGCAGTTGACTTAAACCAATGGCAAAAACTAGCATTGCAGGCATTTAGGAAGCATTATTTTTTTAAAAAAGATATTATTGGAAAAAAAGAGAGAGATTATTGGACTTGGACAGGAAATCAGACCCCAGTTGTTCTAAAGGATAATCAGCACTAGCTTTCCATGGACCATTTGTGCCAGTGGTAGTTTTGTGGGAGGCATGATTTACAAAATTGACCATGTATTTGAAAGGTCACTGATGGAGGTAGCCTTGTGAGTGAATGTTCCATGGATGTCCTTTATCATTTGCTCCTTCTGTGAACAGCCTGAATTTTTACTTGCTTTAAAGATTCAGGAAAATAATAGCTATACTTACTCACAAATCACATTCAGCCAGTATTGATTTTAGCCTTGCATGATCAAGGACTATTTTGGTGCTGTACATGAATCAAAGGAGAGTAAGCAAGGGAGTGGGGAGACTGTCTCTGGCTCTTGGGATTTGGAAGTGAGGATGCAGTTACATGTATGAGTTGCTGTGATACTAAATTGTGATACTGAATTCGAATTTTTCTCTAACACCTTATGGAATAACTCGAACAAAATTTTTGGCCAACCCACTGCACACATGGATAGCATATGTGTTCAAATGAACATGCAAACATATCCTAGTGAGCTTAGGAAGATTCAGTCTGGTTTAAAAGCAAAGGATAGGACCTTGGTAAATGACACTGACAAGAATATCCTTATAGCAGAAAGAGCTCAGGCAAAGATGCAGAACTGGGTATTTCCTGTTTTGTTTTGTGACCACTATATTCCTGTGATTGGAGCAGTGTGAGATGTGGAAGTATTGCAGCTATCCTTAATAAATATCTAAACCGACTTGGAGAACAGTTGTAAAGGTCTTGCTGATGGAGTCATGTTGTGTTTTCCATTCAATGCAGCATCCGTGAGAGGAGTGTGAATAGGATGTTGTTGCGGAAAATCTAAGGGCACGTATAGATAGAAACTATGAAATAGATTCCTTGAAACTATTAAAAAATTCTGGACTCAGTGCTAAAAGGGACATTTGAGATTATCTATTAAGGTGGCTCTCAAATACTGTGTGGAACCCTTCCTACATATGACATCTTACACAAATACCTCATCTATGAAACAGACTGGGGGGACGGTGCTTCTCTGGTGGTCCAGTAGGTAAAGAGTCTGCCTTGCAGTGCAAGGGGCACTGGATCAATACCTGGTCCAGGAAGATCCCACATATCGAGGAGCGACTGGGTCAGTGTGTCCAATTATGAGCCAGTGCTCGAGTGTGCATGTGCCCAGAGTCAGTGCTCTGCAACAAGGGAGGCCACTGCAGTGGGAGGCCCACACAGGCCAAAGAATAAAGATGGATGAAAATAAATAAATAAATTCATAACCAATAAAAGAGCCCAAAATTAAAAAAAACAAATTTAAAAACCCCACAAAAAACCAGATGGAAACGCAATGGAGAGAGTTGTATGTGCTATATTCTCCTCCCTTCATCTCTGTAGCAATCCCCACATTGCCTGTAGAGGAAGCTCTAAATCATGAAACAGCCTTGATCTTCATTTTAAAGATGAACTCAAAAGAAATGGAAGCATACGTTTACAGAAAGACAGATACAATAGCATTCCCTTATTTATAACAGCTGGAAACTGGACCCAACCCAAAGGTCTATCAACAAGAGAAAAGACAGAGAAATTGTGGGGTCTATCTCATGCCGTGGAGTAGTACTCAGGGGTCAGATGAGTGCCCTCCTGATAACCATGTGTTTGAATCTTAGACATGAAGTGAAAGAAGCACGACACAAAAGAGTACGCACTCTCTGACTCCATATGTATGACATCTAAGAACTTGTAAAACCAGCCAGTGGGGTAAGGAACCACAGGTGGTGGCCTGCATGGCCGGAAGATGGACCCAGAATGGGCTCAAAGGGGCTTTCTGGAGTGTTGGAAATGTTCTGTATCTTGCTTTGTGTAATGGTTACCTTTGCGTATTCAGTTGTCAAAACTCATCAGACAAAATGGCAAAGATGTATCCATATTACTGTATGCTTGTTGTACCATCAGTCAAAATTGAGTCATAGTAAAAGACTTAGGTGGCTCAGTCAAAGGTTAATTTTTGTGTTTGGAACCCTTCCTACATATGACATCTTACACAAATACCTCATCTATGAAACAGACTGGGGGGACGGTGCTTCTCTGGTGGTCCAGTAGGTAAAGAGTCTGCCTTGCAGTGCAAGGGGCACTGGATCAATACCTGGTCCAGGAAGATCCCACATATCGAGGAGCGACTGGGTCAGTGTGTCCAATTATGAGCCAGTGCTCGAGTGTGCATGTGCCCAGAGTCAGTGCTCTGCAACAAGGGAGGCCACTGCAGTGGGAGGCCCACACAGGCCAAAGAATAAAGATGGATGAAAATAAATAAATAAATTCATAACCAATAAAAGAGCCCAAAATTAAAAAAAACAAATTTAAAAACCCCACAAAAAACCAGATGGAAACGCAATGGAGAGAGTTGTATGTGCTATATTCTCCTCCCTTCATCTCTGTAGCAATCCCCACATTGCCTGTAGAGGAAGCTCTAAATCATGAAACAGCCTTGATCTTCATTTTAAAGATGAACTCAAAAGAAATGGAAGCATACGTTTACAGAAAGACAGATACAATAGCATTCCCTTATTTATAACAGCTGGAAACTGGACCCAACCCAAAGGTCTATCAACAAGAGAAAAGACAGAGAAATTGTGGGGTCTATCTCATGCCGTGGAGTAGTACTCAGGGGTCAGATGAGTGCCCTCCTGATAACCATGTGTTTGAATCTTAGACATGAAGTGAAAGAAGCACGACACAAAAGAGTACGCACTCTCTGACTCCATATGTATGACATCTAAGAACTTGTAAAACCAGCCAGTGGGGTAAGGAACCACAGGTGGTGGCCTGCATGGCCGGAAGATGGACCCAGAATGGGCTCAAAGGGGCTTTCTGGAGTGTTGGAAATGTTCTGTATCTTGCTTTGTGTAATGGTTACCTTTGCGTATTCAGTTGTCAAAACTCATCAGACAAAATGGCAAAGATGTATCCATATTACTGTATGCTTGTTGTACCTTAATTAGTAAAAATTGAGTTGTCAAAGGGTCGTTAGAGGTGAAGTTGCCCAGTTTCCATAGTTAAAAAAGAGACTTAGGGCTGGAGCTTAGCTTTCCTGGATTCCTGGTGCAGTGCTTGTCACCATATCCCCCTTCCTCAGACTCACGCATCCTCTTCACCAACACATTAGCAGTGACTCAGCACCACCTGCAACCACCCTTCCCCCCAACTCACAAACTTCACTGTTGCCAAGAAGTATTAACTTGACAGTACTGTAGACCTTCTGACTCAGCTTGTAAAATTTTTTTACAGAGAGATCAGAACTGGCAAACACAGCCACATTTTTCTTAAACTATGCTTCATCTGTATTGCCAACCTATGGAGAGTCTTCTATTCCATAGTTACGGTGTGGGGGGGCTTGTGTGACTTTTTGCCCAATGAGAATGGGCAGGAGAGAAGGCACTGATGGGTTCCACTGCATTTCCCATCCATGATATCACACACATTCACTCTACTGAGAACTTTCCAAGGGCTGGGACTGTCTGACACTTTATCATCTATGTGTTCCCAGAACCCACAGCAGTGTTTTAGTTTGGAAATATGGATCTTAACTAAGAGCTATTTTGTCCCCATCACTCTAGCAGATATTTTGCGATGTCTAAAGGAGACGTTTTGGGTTGTAAAAAACTGGGGGCAGGATGTTACTGGCATTTACTGGATAGAGGCCAGAGATGTGGCTAATAATCCTACAATGTACAGGATATGTCTCCACTACAAACAACTTCTCAGCTCAAAATGTCAATTGTGCCAAGACTGAGAAACCATGATTAGGAATATCATCCTAATCATCACCTACTCAGAACAGGATCAGAGCTTTCCATCTGATGAATCTCTCAGCTTCTGTTACCATTCTTGACTCTCCTGGTATCATGGTCATACTCTTTGAGATGAGAGGGTGTATGACTGAGTCAGGGCTTCCCTTGTAGCTCAGCTTGTAAAGAGTCCACCTGCAATGTGGGAGACTCCAGTTCAGTTCCTGGGTTGGGAAGATCCCCTGGAGAAGGGACAGGCTACCCACTCCAGTATTCTTAGGCTTCCCTGCTGTCTCAGACAGTGAAGAATCTACCTGCAATGTGGGAGTCCTGGATTTGATCCCTGGGGTGGAACGATCCCCCAGAGAAGGGAAAGGCTACCCACTGGAGAATTCCATGGATCATCTGTGGGTTGCAAAGAGTCGGACATGACTGAGTGACTTTCACTCACACAGATGACTAAGTCAGGAAGCTATTTGCCTAACTGGAATAAATAGCCCATCTGTCAGTATTGCCTTGACTTCCAGGGGCTTCCCTGGTGGTCCAGGGGTTAAAGCTCTATGTTCTTACTGCAGAGGGCATGGGTTTGATCCCTGGTCAGGGAACTAAGATCCTTTATGCTGCATGAAATGGCCAAAAAATAAAAAGTCAATATTACCTTGATTCAGTTTGACTGTTTAACCCATTAATCTGTAAGCCACCAGATAATAGGGGTTGGCATAAATCATGGAGATCTTCCTGCTCTGCTTAAAAGGGGTATGTGGGCTTAAAAGCATGAACTCAGGTTTAACTTACTTGCCTACGGCCACATAGTTAATATGTTTTGGCTTCCAGAGTCCTCATTTGTTAATATGTATGTTTACTTTTTACTTTTAATATTCCCACCTCTCCTTAATATTACTGGTTTCCCCTTGTTACAGCATCTCTAGGAATCTTGGTCTAGGGCTTAGTCTCTTAAATAAGTACAGAGGTACCATCTTGTTTGTTAGGGGTCATAGTTTCACCTATTTAGTTCCCAATCAGGCTAGCACTCAGGGTTCTAGTTTATTTTGTTCAGTCTGCACATTTCATATGAGTCTTTTTAAATTTAAAATAAAAATTAAAATGTGGAGGAAAGTGGAATGAAATAAAAAATCAAACAATTTTAGTTAGGTTACTAGTTTCATATTACCAAGGGCAAGTCATTTACAAATCTCTCATGTTTTAAATGACAAATAAGATTTCCTTTTAGATCTTAAAATTTATGATGATAAAACTAGTCTTTTTATTATAATATATCTATTTTTCTCTGTTTAAACCTCCAGTCTTTACTAGATTGCATGTGTGCATGCTTAGTCATGTCCAATTCATTATGACCCTATGGTAGGGTAGAGTAGCCCACCATGCTACTCTGTCCAAGGGATTTTCCAGGCAAGATTACTGGAGTGGGCTGCTATTTCCTCCTCTCGGGGATCTTCCCAACTCAGGGATTGAACCTGACTCTCCTATGCTTCCTGCATTGGTAGGCAGATTCTTTACCACTGAGTCATTTGGGAAGCCCACTTAACAGGTTAAGGTATAGGAATTAAGAAAAAAAAAAAACTGTGATAAAGCAGAAAAGGTAGGATTTCATACAGTTGGTAGAAATCATGAAATATAGTTTTAAATGTTGAGTGTAGATTGAGGAAGTATATCTTATTTCTCTAAGGATACTCCCTTCACAGACAGTCTGTCTCTGTGTCTGCATGTTTTAATGAGAAGACCAAAAGTGAAGTATAATGAAGTGCAGCATGCTCAAAATGAACATATGACTGGCACTTTGGAAACCTAGTGTGGCAAAAATCACCTAGAATCAAGAAAATTAGGAGTCACCTTTCATCTTTGTGGTGAGAAAGTGTTTGCAATGCTGAGGAATTAATAAAAGTGTTCTTAAAAATGACAGACTTGAGTCTGAATTTTAAGCAAAGTGATCTTCAAAAATCTGACCTGCACTAGACCTTTTACAACCATCTTATATAAAGCAAGGCTGCTGTATCTCTCCTGGGAAGGAAACATTCCTCAAAACTTTGAAAAATATTCAGATGAAAATCATGGAAATTCCCTCTTCTTGACTCCATGACAGATGTCCTCTGGGCATGAACTGCGCAAGGACTGACTTGATCCCAAGCTGGCCAGGGCTTGATTCCTTTGGGTAATGATCACAATGACTCTATGATATCAGTAATAGAATATACGAAATCTCCATAGATAGCAGCCACTTAGAACTTCCCCTTCAGCTGCTAGGTGAGCACTACTGAAGATCTGCAGTGGAAGCTGGATGACATGTGCTGTGTGGTCTCCTGCAGCCAGAGCTCAGGACCAAATTTTTTCATTCACTGGCTAATAATAATAACAGGCACTTAGTCTCTTTGCTCATCCAGTCTCTTTTGCTTTCCAATGTTGCTTATTCCATCCGAGCTTTTGATATTAGTTATAAAAAAAAAGTCACTGTGTCTGAAGCTGAATTTTTCATCCTGTAAACTCCCAGGGAACTCATCAATTTAAACTGCTTTGTACAGTATGCAGCAAACCACTGCAGGCAAGATAGGCTTATTCAAACTTTTTTCTTTATAATGAACACATTACTGTGGAAAGCATAGCAACGAATGAGCCTGGGCTTCTAGGTAAAGACTTACTCTATGAAAATCTATGCTTAAATTAAGGGCTTTGCAATAGGATTCTTAACTAACTGCATGAGAAAAAAATCACCATAGGATGCCTCCAAATAGCAAGTGTGTCCTAAGTATTTAAAATAGAATTTAAGCTATAAACAGTTTACCCTAGGCTTTAAGCAATTCATCGCTGGTGAAAAAAATATGGATCCTTTAAAACAGAAATAGAAAAACATTTGTAGTAACTGGCCATTGTTGCAGCTACAGAAATACAAAGGTAATTTTCTTTCATATAATTTTTGAACCATACATGGCTTGTCTTTCTGTAACAATTTTCACTGTAGAAAGGACTCTTTCTCTTGCTCAGTTTACAAAAAAGTTTCTGGAACAGTTCAATTACACAGATGTTAGAAATTAAGGACTGAGTTCAGATTGAAGTTTTTCCCCTCTCCCCTCCACACCTCCCAGATCTTTATCCAGTACTAAGTAGTGTAAAGGCCAAGAGCCAAATGAAATGATGTGAAAAGAGAAGGTGATGGCACCAGGGACAAGAGTGAGGCTATTTGATCTAATGGAGAGATACTAGCTGACATTTTCCAAAGATTTTCTTTTTCAAAGATTTTTAATGATAATCATCTTCAAAGGTCCTCTTTCACTAGTCAGCAAATGTAAACTTGTCAACCCCCTCCAGACTCCAAATGTTTGTAGTAGAATTAACAGTGCTCCAGCTTTTGTTTCTTGCCAGAGGGGTCCTTGTGGGCACCACAGGCTGGGCCATTCATAATTCCTGGGAGAGCGAGCATTTCCTGGTTTCAAGGGAGGTGTCCAAGCGGATTTACTCCCCTCTGGTGCTGGGCAGGTCTTTTTCAGACTGCTCTAACCTGGCCGGGTGATGATGGTGCCCTGTCTACTTCCTCAGTTGGGCTATAGAAATACTACCTCATCTGTTTTCTGGATTAGGTTTGGGCTTTCAGAATTGCAAGGTGTGCACTGAGCATGTGCAGGTGGGCTGCCTCCTCACCTTTCCCAGCACTTGCCCCCACCCCCCGTCCATGTATCCATCCTACTTCCATGTATCACAGGTAATCTGCCTGACAAGTACAGTGAACAAGTAGGATCAGCTATTTCTTGCATCCTTTTCTGAGAAGTTCAGGGTGAGGAGGTTTCTTCCTCTTTGTTTCCCCTTCAGAGATGGAAATCCTTGTTTTCCTTCCTTATTCACTGGTCTGGGATCAATTAAAGAGTCTTGGCAGGTGTATCAGAGAAGGGCTACCTGCTGGGGTTGACTGGCCGGCTAGTAGGGACCACTGTGCAGTAATGTAGCCATGTTTCCAGCAGCTGCCAGGTGAGGGATGAAGCCCCTGTGTGGCGGTGTGGACGGTCATCCGCAGAAACCACTTGCTCAGAGCACAGAAAGATGTCCAGTCAGATTTGTTGTGTGCAGTTGTGGTTGTCTCAGGCCTTCTCAAAGGCTCCACCTGCTCACATGAGTGGTGCTCGTTTTCCACAAAGGAGACCCGATAATGATGTTATGTCCTGCTTCAATTTTTGGACATCATGAGCTTTTTTGGTTTCATTTTGTATTTGGTCTGCTGATATCTTAGAATTCCTTCAGCTTTTTGCTAGTTAGGTAATCCTTACTAAGAATATAGAAGATTTGAGTTCTCTATTTTGCATGTGGTAATCTTTAAATCAGGCCATTGAAATTGGTTGACTGACTGTAGCCAATTCCATGAGGCTGTTTTTTCTTTTTTGAAGTATAGTTGGTTTACAATGTTGTGTTAGTTTCTGGTGCACAGCAAAATGAATCAGCTTTTTTCAGTCTCTTTTCCATTATAGGCTCTTTCAAGATGTTGATATAGTTCCATATGCTATACAGTATATCCTTGTTGTTTATCTCTCTTATGTACAGTAGTGAATGTCTGTTAATTCCAAGCTCCTCATTTATCCCTCCCCCACTCTCTTTTGCCTTTGATAACCATAAGCTTGCTTCCTATGTTTGTGAGTATGTTTCTGTTTTGTAAATAAATTCATTTATATCATTTAATAATATTCTAGATATAAGTGATATCATGTGAATTTGTCTCTGTCTATGGACACTTAGGCTGCTTTTGTATCTTTTTATCTTTGTGCTGCCATTTTGACAGGTGTGGGGTTATTTCATTGTGGTTTTGATTTGCATTTCTCTGCTGATGAGTGATGTTGAGCATCTTTTTATGTGCTCTTTGACCATGTCTATGTCTTATTGGCAAAATGTCTGTTCTGGTTCTCTGCCTGTTTTAAAGCTGAGTTGTTTGTTTTCTTGATATTAAATTGTATGAGTTCTTATACATTTTGGATATTAACCTCTTATTAGCTATATCATTTGCAATAATCTTTTCCCATTCAGTAGGTAGCTATTTCATTTTACTGAGTTTTCTTGACTATGCTAAAGTTCTTAGTTTGAATAAGTTCTGTTTATTTATTTTTGCTTTTGTTTCCCTTGCCTGAGGAGAGCGATCCTAGAAAGTATTGTTAAGAATGATATGAAGTAGTTTACTCCTTATGTTTTCTTCTAGGAGTTTTATTGTTTCAGGTTTTATATTTAAGTCTTTAATCTACTTTGAGTTTATTTTTGTATATGGGATTAAAAAGTTATCTAGTTTCATTCTTTTGGATGTAGGTATCCAATTTTCCCAAAACCATCTATTAAAGACACTAACCTTTCTTTGCTGTATAGTCTTGCCTCCTTTGTTGTAGATTAATTGACTAAGTGTGTGTTCATTTCTGGCTCTCTTTGATCTATTAATGTCTTTTTTTGGTGCCAGTTCCATACTGCTTTGATTACTGTAGCTTTGTAGTATAGTTTGAAATTAGGGAATGCAACACCTCTAGCCGTGTTCTTCCTCAAGATAGTTTTGTCTATTTGAGGTCTTTTGCAGTTTCATACAAATTTCAGGATTATGTTTTCTAGTTCTGTGAAATTGCCATTGGTATTCTAATGCGGATTGCTTTGAATCTGTATATTGCTTTGGCTAGCATGGTCATTTTAACAACATTAATTCTTCCGATCCATGAGCACAGTATATCTTTCCATTTATTTATGTCATTTTCAATTTCTTTCATCAGTATCTTAACAGTTTTCTAATTCCAGCTCTTTTATCTCCTTAGATTTATTCCTAGGTATTTTTGCTTTTTGATGAAATTATAAATGAGACTATCTCCTTAATTTCTCTTTCTGATAGTTTGTTGTTCGTGTGTAGGTATTTTTGCTTTTTGATGAAATTATAAATGAGACTATCTCCTTAATTTCTCTTTCTGATAGTTTGTTGTTCGTGTGTAGAAATGCAAGAGATTTCTATAAAGTAAAAATTTCTATAAAGTAAAAACTGATATGTAAAGGAACATTTAGGTTGCTACACCAAGCACAAGGCTCCTTTAAGTTTTCTTCATCTTTAATTTTTACACTGTGAGACATATGTCATCTGAGTACAGCTTGAGTACATTTTAATAATTAATTGTTTGATTTTCCCCTTAAACTGTGATTTAAAAACAAGTGATAATTCTTAAGCTGGGTTTCATTACTTTGGAAATAATGTTTTATCATAGTACATGTTAATAGTTTTTTATATGAGTTAATGAAAAATTATATTCACTTAAAGTTGCAGCAGAATTCTAGCACAGGGCACAATTAACTAGGATTTTTTTAAAAATTAAACTTTTAATTTTGAGGTAATTGTAGACTCATGTACCATAGTAAGAAGTAATGCAAAGAGGTTCCGTATTTCCCTTTACCTTACTTCTCCAGCCACCATGGTAACATCTTATAAAAATATAGTATGATATCATAACCAGGTATGATAATCACATGATTGATGCCGTGATGTTCAGAATGGTTAGCAGACATTTGATCCCATCCAAAAAGTTCATAAAACATTCAAAAGGTCCTTGAAATTTGGTCCTATCCAAAATTTCCATGCCAATGATTTTGGACAAAATGAAAATGCAAGAACTTTTTGGCATGAACAAATGTCTCCATGGACATTTTGGACATGATCAAATATGAGGTACATTTTTATGTGCACCAAATGTTTTGGACATTTCAAATAGGACCAGATGTCCTGAAAGGGTACAGAATAGTTCCATTAACACAAGGCTCCTTTAAGTTTTTATTTATAATCATAGTCCCTCCCTCCAATATCTGACCTCTGGAAATCTGTTGTTTCTTTAATTGGTCATTCCAAGAAGGGAATCATACAGTATGAAACCTTTCAAGGTAGTTTTCTTTCCTTAGCACTACTGCCTCATAACTTACCCAAACTGCCACATAGGTGAGCATTTCATTCATTTTTCTTGTTGAGTATTCAACCATTGAAGGATACATGGGCTGTTTGCAGTTTTTGGCTGTTAGAGAAAAATAAGCAAGACTTTTGAAAAACACAATTATAGAGATACTTGTGACTGTCTTTCATTATGTTTATTGGACTGGGGAGGGTAAAATTAAAAGCTTAGAGTCATTTAGGACTAAGGCATATGGTATAAACTATGACAATCTAGCTCAAAGTAGCTTTGTTCCATAAATGTAGTTTATAGTAGTTAATACAGTGTCCATCAATACAGTGTCCGTCATGCTTTCATTTCTTTTTTCCACCTAAATGATTGCTCAATATGCACTAGAAATATTTGCTTTTATTAAGCCTTGCTTACACATTGCACTGTTTTTGTTCAACCTAGCAATGTGAATGCACATGATGGTGTTGATTTTTTGCTGCCAAGCCCGATTGTTAGGTATTTTAATAAACATTACCCTTATGCACTTGGAGTCTCTGATGAAAAGACTTAATTAAATAAACATTCCATTATGAACAGAAATGCCAGCCCAGGCCCAGTCCATGAAAGGCCCTGTATATTGATGAATGCTAGGTAGTTAGTTGAGGGACACTCAGAAATGTACTTATATTGGTAGAAAGTAGAAGGAACCTGTCTGCTCTTGCTCAGATCCCACAAAGTATCTGTGTGCCTCTGTGTGCTCTGTGTGCTCATGTACCACGGTAACCTTGGCAGAGACAGAAAATGAGATGACTGACATCTTGTCTGTCCACCAGACACTCCTTTTCATGGTCATTTGCTGATGTTGCTTTTAATATAAATCATAGCATTTCTAGGCAGACATACCTTTGAATGACCAGTAAAATGTTATCTGCTTAGGAAACTTTTCCTACAAGGTATAAAGTTTAATAAAAGATTTCTGCTTTAACCTCATAACAATCTTTTGGAAATATTGTTAACTCCCTTTGGAACTTATTTGCAGCTGGTGAAATTGAAATACAGAAACCAGATGGGTCTGGGAGAACTTCACAGGCAGAAGACAAAGAGCTGAGTCTTGCTTGTCCTAGAAAATGGGGATTCTGAGAAGGAAGTCGTTCGGGAGGATAAGAATTGACAGCTTTATTGAAGAAGGAAAAAAGTGAATGAGATGATTGGGTTGAAAACTCCCTGAAGGCAAGAATTGTCTTCATCTGTGCCCGCAGTGCCTACTTAGAGCCCAGCCCCAGGAAGGATTCAGTAAATGTTTGTGTGATGCATAAATGAAAGAATGAACAAAGAGACTGAAATGACTTTTGATGTTGTTACTAAAAATACGTTTATCCAACTATTCAGTGTACCTTGCCCTGATTATGTTGTTTGTGTTGAGTGTCATGGCTGCATAACAAAGTACTCCAAAACAGAATGGTGTATGGTAACAGCAGTTCTGGAGGGTCACTGGATTCAACTCCTCATTAGTCAGAGTATCTCTTGCAGTGGAAATGGAGTTTCTGGAGACTCCACTTGGTTATTTTTGTTCAACCTGGCAATGTGAAAGCACATGATTGTGTTGATTTTTTGCTGCCAAGCCCGATTGTTAGGTATTTTAATAAACATTACCCTTATGCACTTGGAGTCTCTGATGAAAAGACTTAATTAAATAAACATTCCATTATGAACAGAAATGCCAGCCCAGGCCCAGTCCATGAAAGGCCCTGTATATTGATGAATGCTAGGTAGTTAGTTGAGGGACACTCAGAAATGTACTTATATTGGTAGAAAGTAGAAGGAACCTGTCTGCTCTTGCTCAGATCCCACAAAGTATCTGTGTGCCTCTGTGTGCTCTGTGTGCTCATGTACCACGGTAACCTTGGCAGAGACAGAAAATGAGATGACTGACATCTTGTCTGTCCACCAGACACTCCTTTTCATGGTCATTTGCTGATGTTGCTTTTAATATAAATCATAGCATTTCTAGGCAGACATACCTTTGAATGACCAGTAAAATGTTATCTGCTTAGGAAACTTTTCCTACAAGGTATAAAGTTTAATAAAAGATTTCTGCTTTAACCTCATAACAATCTTTTGGAAATATTGTTAACTCCCTTTGGAACTTATTTGCAGCTGGTGAAATTGAAATACAGAAACCAGATGGGTCTGGGAGAACTTCACAGGCAGAAGACAAAGAGCTGAGTCTTGCTTGTCCTAGAAAATGGGGATTCTGAGAAGGAAGTCGTTCGGGAGGATAAGAATTGACAGCTTTATTGAAGAAGGAAAAAAGTGAATGAGATGATTGGGTTGAAAACTCCCTGAAGGCAAGAATTGTCTTCATCTGTGCCCGCAGTGCCTACTTAGAGCCCAGCCCCAGGAAGGATTCAGTAAATGTTTGTGTGATGCATAAATGAAAGAATGAACAAAGAGACTGAAATGACTTTTGATGTTGTTACTAAAAATACGTTTATCCAACTATTCAGTGTACCTTGCCCTGATTATGTTGTTTGTGTTGAGTGTCATGGCTGCATAACAAAGTACTCCAAAACAGAATGGTGTATGGTAACAGCAGTTCTGGAGGGTCACTGGATTCAACTCCTCATTAGTCAGAGTATCTCTCTTGCAGTGGAAATGGAGTTTCTGGAGACTCCACTTGGTTACTGTCTCTCTTTCCAAATGGACTCAGAGATTCTCTTCTTCATGTGGCCTTTCCTGCAGAAAAGTTCAACTTCCACAGGGGTGGCTGAGATCTCCTGATTACAAAGGTGGAAGCTGCCAGGAAAGGCTTAGGCCTGGAACTGTCATGGTGCCCCTTCTCCTTCATTTAGTTAAGCAGTCATGGGCTTCAGCCCAGCCTTAAAGGGAGTGAAGTCAACTCCACCTCTTTATGGCACTCCACTGTGATTCTCAACAATCTGTCGCAGCAACTCCTAGATGAAGAATCAACTCTGATTTTACCTGGAGTTAGCACAGACCCTACAGGCTAAGGGCTGCATCCTGTAAAACTGCTCCCTAACCCCCCGGCACCGTCACACACTTCAGGCACCAGCCACAAGTGAGATAGACCCAAGCTATCCACTCTTGCGCCTAGCCCACTGTGAATCTGGGGGTTTCCTCAACCCTCCTTAGGTTTCATAGCTCACTAGAATGATTCCTAGAACGCAGGCAAGTACTATATTTAGGATTACAGTTGATTATAAAGGATACAAATAAACAAGCAGATGGAGAGAGACATAGGATGAGGGCCAGAGGATGCTGAGTTCAGGGACCTCTGCCCCTAGGAGTAAGTGTGTGCTGCCCTCCTCATACATCATGGACACCAACCAGGAAGATCCCCAGACCTCACTGTTGGAGAGTATTTATCAAGGCTTCATTGCCTACGTGTGATTGATGGTGTCATCAGTGGTTGGTGGTTGAACTCCGCCTGCAGTCCTTCCCAACTCCCTACTAAGCAGGAGGTAGAGCTGAAAGTGCTTACCTGGAATGACAGGTGTAGCCAAGCCCTTTCCTAGAAAGTATCTAAGGGCCCACTTTGAGTCCCCTTGGTAGCATGACCTCAGGTATAATCCAAAGGGGTTCATGATCAAAGACATCCCCATCATTCAGGAAATTCTTGACACTCTGTGTCCAGAACCAGAACTGGGACGAAGAGAAAAATCTATACTTTTATTTTAACCACAGGGGTGATAACAAAGAATTTGTGGCCACTTTTAGTCTACCACACCGTCCTCCATAAACTCCAGTTGGCCTGTTACCTGACACAAAATGGATAACATCTTAGAAGTGATTGTTTCCCTATCATTGTCTTGGAAAATGGACCTACTGGAGATTGTCATTGTCACTGGAACAGACTCCCAGAAAGCTGATGCTATGCCTCACCTGCACACATGCCAGACACATATAGGAATTTATCAGAAGCAGCATGCTGAAAGGATATGCATGCAGGAGAGGAGGGTGATGGGAAATCCTTGTGATGCCCCAGTGTTAGACCCCAAATCCTAGTCATGGCACCTTGGCAGCAACCTCCCTGAGCACCCCAACTCTCTTGTCTGCTAGGCTTTGCCTCGGGAAGAGTGCAAATGATTCTGGTTTCCCTAAACATGGCCTTCTTCATCATTTCCCTCCTTACCCTTGTCTTCCAGTCACCTGAGCCTGAGTCAGACCTCCTAGTCTTGGCCTTGTTTATTTTCTTTTTGTTCACAGATTAGTCTCGGCCTGAATTCCTGGCCCTCCAATGCAATCATCTTATTCTGGCTTCTCAAACATTTCCTTCTTTCTTTCTTTTTAAATATGATCTTGCTTAAAAGCTATTTTTGGGTTTCACTGCAGCTTTGGGGCATCATTATCTCATCAGGTTTAGCTTGGAGGTTCCTGCAGGGTTTCTTGCGGGAATTTTGTATTTTTGAGGACTTCCCTGTCCACATTAGCTATGTATATATATATATATATATATATATATATATATATATATATACACACACATATATATATATATGTATGTATGTATGTATGTATGTATGTATGTATGTATGTATGTATATAATCATCACTTTATCCTGGGAAGAACCTTACTGTTTCATTCAGATATTTAAAAATCCTTAATTGTTCTGCATCTAGAGTTATATTTTTAAGGGACATTTTCTGATCAGCCGCCAGTGGTAACCTGTAACATGAATTCTACTTACCTTTTGAGTTTAACATTAATCTTGGTGAGAAAATTTTATTCCTTTCTCTCTCACCATGTAACTGAAATCCTCAAGGAACATTTGTATCTCTCTCACACCCCAGAGCTAGCTTGGAGTTTGGCCTCAGGCAACAACCAACTAACAGTTCCTTGAAGATAATTCTCTGAGGAGTTAATTAGGAGAGACTGAATAATTTAAGGCACAGTTTTGGTGAATCAAATAGAGAAGAGAGTTTCAATGTCAAAGGTTAAAGCATCCCCTTCTCCATCATTTCAGCTTTTACCTCTACTGTCTTAATAAACATTAAGGAAAAGTAATGCTGTTTTATACATTTGATACTAGTAATCAGTTTGGGTGCTTACTGTGAGCTCAGAGTTGGGCAGGGCTCCATGGAAGTTTGAGTTGTGATTATAAAGAAAAAGAATTAAATATGTATAGTAAGGTTCTGGACAGTCTTCAAGGCCCATCTCCTAAAAGTCTGACTGGTATTCTCCAGCATTGGTCATTCTCTCATCCTTATTCCTTGTAACTTTTAAAACAGCTAAACTTCAGTTTTTCAGATATCATTTAATAATTATTTGCAATTATTTGTTTGCCAACCCATCTTACCCATCAGATTTGATTAATTCAGTGATGGAAACTATCAGTATCATTCTTTTATCCAGTCACCTTAATTAAGCGTCTGATGTGTGTCAGGGCTGAATTTGGTCCATGTTTAAAAGAGGGCATTCCTCATTTTGGTTATTTCTACCACATGATTCAGCAGTCTCACTGCTGGGAATATACCTTAAAAACCATGATTCCAAAAGACACATATACGCCAGTGTTCATCTCCTTCCCTGAAGACCACATCTAGTTGTCCTAGGGTTACCAGACATGATATTCTAATACTTCAAAAATGTTGTGGCTTCAAAGTTAATCCTAGAGAGGCATTTTCATTTTCCTTGGTTCTATGGGCAAAACGATCATTAATTAGATCTCTAGGCCCTTGGTTCTTTTGGGCAAATAACCAATCATTAAAATCCTTAATTGTTCTGCATCTAGAGTTATATTTTTAAGGGACATTTTCTGATCAGCCGCCAGTGGTAACCTGTAACATGAATTCTACTTACCTTTTGAGTTTAACATTAATCTTGGTGAGAAAATTTTATTCCTTTCTCTCTCACCATGTAACTGAAATCCTCAAGGAACATTTGTATCTCTCTCACACCCCAGAGCTAGCTTGGAGTTTGGCCTCAGGCAACAACCAACTAACAGTTCCTTGAAGATAATTCTCTGAGGAGTTAATTAGGAGAGACTGAATAATTTAAGGCACAGTTTTGGTGAATCAAATAGAGAAGAGAGTTTCAATGTCAAAGGTTAAAGCATCCCCTTCTCCATCATTTCAGCTTTTACCTCTACTGTCTTAATAAACATTAAGGAAAAGTAATGCTGTTTTATACATTTGATACTAGTAATCAGTTTGGGTGCTTACTGTGAGCTCAGAGTTGGGCAGGGCTCCATGGAAGTTTGAGTTGTGATTATAAAGAAAAAGAATTAAATATGTATAGTAAGGTTCTGGACAGTCTTCAAGGCCCATCTCCTAAAAGTCTGACTGGTATTCTCCAGCATTGGTCATTCTCTCATCCTTATTCCTTATAACTTTTAAAACAGCTAAACTTCAGTTTTTCAGATATCATTTAATAATTATTTGCAATTATTTGTTTGCCAACCCATCTTACCCATCAGATTTGATTAATTCAGTGATGGAAACTATCAGTATCATTCTTTTATCCAGTCACCTTAATTAAGCGTCTGATGTGTGTCAGGGCTGAATTTGGTCCATGTTTAAAAGAGGGCATTCCTCATTTTGGTTATTTCTACCACATGATTCAGCAGTCTCACTGCTGGGAATATACCTTAAAAACCATGATTCCAAAAGACACATATACGCCAGTGTTCATCTCCTTCCCTGAAGACCACATCTAGTTGTCCTAGGGTTACCAGACATGATATTCTAATACTTCAAAAATGTTGTGGCTTCAAAGTTAATCCTAGAGAGGCATTTTCATTTTCCTTGGTTCTATGGGCAAAACAATCATTAATTAGATCTCTAGGCCCAGAAATTAAAGTGGGAATGTGCCATTTAATATGCTTCCCATGTGTTCTTAAAATAGTTTAATTTCTTGTCTGTTTCTTGTGTGTGAATGGTGACTGAGTTTATCCCTTATCCCTTGAGTTTTCCAACCCGCTGGGAGTAGATCAATGTTTTGTTCTGTATGGCTGTTAGCCCAATGTTACAAAAACCTTGGCCTGAAGCCCCTTTAAATGATAAGCTTTACACTATTTTGCTCTCTTGAACTTCTTGGTCAGTGGGGCAAGAGATTCACTTGGTTGCAACTGTTGGGTTCACCCAAAGACATGGGCCTCCATTTGCTCAGCTGGGAAATGTGAGGGTGAACTTGAAATCACTACCAAACTCTCTTTCAGCTCTCAACGTTTCAGCATCCTCCTTTCTCCTCCTCTGTATCCTCCACAGTCTGGCCTGTCTTTCATATCCAATATTATGAATTTGTTCCTACTTTAAAAGCTCTTTATAGGATGAGAAAGAGATGAGGAATAGTTAACCAAAATGTATTCTGAGCAGCATAATTCTCTTTTTTTCCTGCCAAACTTCTCTTCTCTCCTCTTCCTCTGACATTTTGAGTTGGGGGTGGTTGGATGGGTGGGTGGCTGTGGTGATACAGACAATTCAGAGAGGAGTGGGGAATGCAGGATCGCAAGGGTTCATAACAGATGGTTGTATAGTGTCATTTTAGGAGGTTTATTAAAATAACATCTATTTTCCTGAATAGTAGGATGTCTTAAGTGTTTAGGCTTAAAACTACTGTGGAAATAGAAAAAGGAGGAGGAATTAAGAAAACACACATCTAGAACATTTTCACATGATCTCAGTTTTCTTATTGTTCCTGAACATCTAATCTGGACAGTAGTGTGTATTTAATTTTGCAAGGAAATATGTTGCACTGTTTTTCTGGCAGTCATTCTATTTCCCTCCTCTAAATCCTGCTTTGCTGGTGCTCTCTCCACTCCTTGCCTGAGGGACTTTGTCTACCCATGTCTACAAACACTTACGCTTTCCTTGGTTCTATGGGCAAAACAATCATTAATTAGATCTCTAGGCCCAGAAATTAAAGTGGGAATGTGCCATTTAATATGCTTCCCATGTGTTCTTAAAATAGTTTAATTTCTTGTCTGTTTCTTGTGTGTGAATGGTGACTGAGTTTATCCCTTATCCCTTGAGTTTTCCAACCCGCTGGGAGTAGATCAATGTTTTGTTCTGTATGGCTGTTAGCCCAATGTTACAAAAACCTTGGCCTGAAGCCCCTTTAAATGATAAGCTTTACACTATTTTGCTCTCTTGAACTTCTTGGTCAGTGGGGCAAGAGATTCACTTGGTTGCAACTGTTGGGTTCACCCAAAGACATGGGCCTCCATTTGCTCAGCTGGGAAATGTGAGGGTGAACTTGAAATCACTACCAAACTCTCTTTCAGCTCTCAACGTTTCAGCATCCTCCTTTCTCCTCCTCTGTATCCTCCACAGTCTGGCCTGTCTTTCATATCCAATATTATGAATTTGTTCCTACTTTAAAAGCTCTTTATAGGATGAGAAAGAGATGAGGAATAGTTAACCAAAATGTATTCTGAGCAGCATAATTCTCTTTTTTTCCTGCCAAACTTCTCTTTTCTCCTCTTCCTCTGACATTTTGAGTTGGGGGTGGTTGGATGGGTGGGTGGCTGTGGTGATACAGACAATTCAGAGAGGAGTGGGGAATGCAGGATCGCAAGGGTTCATAACAGATGGTTGTATAGTGTCATTTTAGGAGGTTTATTAAAATAACATCTATTTTCCTGAATAGTAGGATGTCTTAAGTGTTTAGGCTTAAAACTACTGTGGAAATAGAAAAAGGAGGAGGAATTAAGAAAACACACATCTAGAACATTTTCACATGATCTCAGTTTTCTTATTGTTCCTGAACATCTAATCTGGACAGTAGTGTGTATTTAATTTTGCAAGGAAATATGTTGCACTGTTTTTCTGGCAGTCATTCTATTTCCCTCCTCTAAATCCTGCTTTGCTGGTGCTCTCTCCACTCCTTGCCTGAGGGACTTTGTCTACCCATGTCTACAAACACAGTGATTGACGCAGCTTTTCTCCTGAGGAATTAATCAAACTCGGGATGGATCCAGGTCGTGCTCCCAGGGTTCGTCAAAGGAGAAACTTTCTCTATTGATAGCTACAGAGAAGGAACTGACCTAATCCCTCCAATGCAGAGTGAATATATATATATATATATGGCTTATGTTAGGTGTTCAAGAGAACACCTATTCTGTAATATTTTGTAACTAAGAGAACTGAGGTGTGAGGAAGTGAAACTTGCCAAGTTTCTTTAGGAAAGCAGTCTTTGACTTTCTTTTTTTCCCTGTTCTTTGGAATATGCTGTCCATCAAATGGCCACTTCAGTAGATCATCATACAAACATTAAGTTATGTTGACCTTCCTTCCTTCCTTCTCTCATTCCTTCTCCTTTTGTGTAACTGTTCTCCTTATATACTAACTTAAGGATCTCCTCTTCTGAAAGGTGTTAAGATGTTATCCACATAGTTTCTATGTGAAATGGGAAGAGAATGCCTTAGACTATGACTTCTCTCATTTTGCACACCAGATCCTTTGTCTTTCTAACCCCTCTGTGAATGCTTTCCAATCAAGGAGAGTCATTTGGATGGTACTAGCTCATGGTCCCTTGCCTAGAGAATCCCATGGACAGAGGAGCCAGGTGGGCTGCAGTCTGTAGGGTCACAGAGTCTGACATGACTGAAACAGCTAAGCAGCAGCAACAGCAGCTCATGGCCCTTGGTGAGGGGCCTGCTGAAACTTTAGAGGATCCCTCAATTCTCAGACACTACAAACTGAAAGTGCAACCACTGGATGTCAAGTAGATTTTCCCACCAGTTTCGTTCACAGTTATGCAGGTGCCCTTACATATGTTCTTTTGTAAAACTTCTTTCTGCAGCCCTGTATGGTAGGTATGAACATTCTTGTAAAGCATTACTACAAGTAAAGTTAATGCTCTAAGAATAAGAGACACACATATGGACTCATTAGATGCCGGGGTCCTGCTCGATACTCTGCCTGAGGGACTTTGTCTACCCATGTCTACAAACACAGTGATTGACGCAGCTTTTCTCCTGAGGAATTAATCAAACTCGGGATGGATCCAGGTCGTGCTCCCAGGGTTCGTCAAAGGAGAAACTTTCTCTATTGATAGCTACAGAGAAGGAACTGACCTAATCCCTCCAATGCAGAGTGAATATATATATATATATATGGCTTATGTTAGGTGTTCAAGAGAACACCTATTCTGTAATATTTTGTAACTAAGAGAACTGAGGTGTGAGGAAGTGAAACTTGCCAAGTTTCTTTAGGAAAGCAGTCTTTGACTTTCTTTTTTTCCCTGTTCTTTGGAATATGCTGTCCATCAAATGGCCACTTCAGTAGATCATCATACAAACATTAAGTTATGTTGACCTTCCTTCCTTCCTTCTCTCATTCCTTCTCCTTTTGTGTAACTGTTCTCCTTATATACTAACTTAAGGATCTCCTCTTCTGAAAGGTGTTAAGATGTTATCCACATAGTTTCTATGTGAAATGGGAAGAGAATGCCTTAGACTATGACTTCTCTCATTTTTGCACACCAGATCCTTTGTCTTTCTAACCCCTCTGTGAATGCTTTCCAATCAAGGAGAGTCATTTGGATGGTACTAGCTCATGGTCCCTTGCCTAGAGAATCCCATGGACAGAGGAGCCAGGTGGGCTGCAGTCTGTAGGGTCACAGAGTCTGACATGACTGAAACAGCTAAGCAGCAGCAACAGCAGCTCATGGCCCTTGGTGAGGGGCCTGCTGAAACTTTAGAGGATCCCTCAATTCTCAGACACTACAAACTGAAAGTGCAACCACTGGATGTCAAGTAGATTTTCCCACCAGTTTCGTTCACAGTTATGCAGGTGCCCTTACATATGTTCTTTTGTAAAACTTCTTTCTGCAGCCCTGTATGGTAGGTATGAACATTCTTGTAAAGCATTACTACAAGTAAAGTTAATGCTCTAAGAATAAGAGACACACATATGGACTCATTAGATGCCGGGGTCCTGCTCGATACTCTGAATGAGAAGGTCACTTATGTCACCTGTTACTGAAAACAAGAAGGTACGTGTAAAACTGACCGAGACCTCTGCAGAGGTGGAGAAGGTTGATATCTTCCCAGAAGCATCGTGAAAATGGACATCATGAGTACACTAAGGGGGAAAGGGGTGGTGGCTTCATAACTTTCTTTGTGGTCCAATCACATTTGCATCCTCCCTGGTAGAAACGCACTTCCCTGAAGTGGGTCTTTACATAGGTTTTCTTCCTTGGAGGAGATCCCCTTTTATCTCAGGAGCTGAAATGGCTGGATACTGATCTCCCTGTATCCTGGTGGCTAGAACATTACTTAGGCTTGGCCCATCAGTGCTCTTATTCCAGACTTTGCCTCTGAGGAGTTAGAGGCCAAGGGACACCTAAGAGAGGTTGTAAGACAGCTGTGCTGCCAGGCAGTGAGAAGCAGCCTGCATGCCTGTGTGCTGGTGCCAGCTGCCATGCTGTAGACAGCTGGAAACTAGGACAGCCACCCTTAGTTTCTGCCTGTGTTTTCTAACACTTCTGTCAGTTCTTTTCTTCAGTGTTCTTCCCATGCATCCCTTTTCTGTTGAAGGTAACTGGATAGAACTTCTGTTGCTTACAACCAGTGACCCTGTGTGATTTAGTCTCAATGTTGTGTGGTTGGTGTAGTCGCCTGGCATAAACTACCTTCTGCTTAGGCAGTTTAGTGATGTCTGTGGTTCATATGCATCACCATTCATTTAACTTTTATGTTGAAAATTTGTTCCTTGTGAGGAAATGCAGTCTGTAGGGTCACAGAGTCTGACATGACTGAAACAGCTAAGCAGCAGCAACAGCAGCTCATGGCCCTTGGTGAGGGGCCTGCTGAAACTTTAGAGGATCCCTCAATTCTCAGACACTACAAACTGAAAGTGCAACCACTGGATGTCAAGTAGATTTTCCCACCAGTTTCGTTCACAGTTATGCAGGTGCCCTTACATATGTTCTTTTGTAAAACTTCTTTCTGCAGCCCTGTATGGTAGGTATGAACATTCTTGTAAAGCATTACTACAAGTAAAGTTAATGCTCTAAGAATAAGAGACACACATATGGACTCATTAGATGCCGGGGTCCTGCTCGATACTCTGAATGAGAAGGTCACTTATGTCACCTGTTACTGAAAACAAGAAGGTACGTGTAAAACTGACCGAGACCTCTGCAGAGGTGGAGAAGGTTGATATCTTCCCAGAAGCATCGTGAAAATGGACATCATGAGTACACTAAGGGGAAGGGATGGTGGCTTCATAACTTTCTTTGTGGTCCAATCACATTTGCATCCTCCCTGGTAGAAACGCACTTCCCTGAAGTGGGTCTTTACATAGGTTTTCTTCCTTGGAGGGAGATCCCTTCTATCTCAGGAGCTGAAATGGCTGGATACTCGATCTCCCTGTATCCTGGTGGCTAGAACATTACTTAGGCTTGGCCCATCAGTGCTCTTATTCCAGACTTTGCCTCTGAGGAGTTAGAGGCCAAGGGACACCTAAGAGAGGTTGTAAGACAGCTGTGCTGCCAGGCAGTGAGAAGCAGCCTGCATGCCTGTGTGCTGGTGCCAGCTGCCATGCTGTAGACAGCTGGAAACTAGGACAGCCACCCTTAGTTTCTGCCTGTGTTTTCTAACACTTCTGTCAGTTCTTTTCTTCAGTGTTCTTCCCATGCATCCCTTTTCTGTTGAAGGTAACTGGATAGAACTTCTGTTGCTTACAACCAGTGACCCTGTGTGATTTAGTCTCAATGTTGTGTGGTTGGTGTAGTCGCCTGGCATAAACTACCTTCTGCTTAGGCAGTTTAGTGATGTCTGTGGTTCATATGCATCACCATTCATTTAACTTTTATGTTGAAAATTTGTTCCTTGTGAGGAAACAGGATCATTTTGGATTATGTTTAATAAATATAAAACAGAGAGATACTATTTGCACTGAGCATTTAAATATAAAGCAATAAAACTGTTGATAGGTAGAATCTCAGCCAAGCTCCATAGGTTTATTTGTTTATAGTTTCTGCCTATCCATTCAACAATATCCATAGGTGCTAAGGAAATCCATGAAAAAGAGAAAATAAGGCAACCAAGAGGATAAAAATATTGAATAAAGCATTGGAACCCAAAATGCTTAAATCGTTCATACTCATTATAAGAGTACTTCGCATTTCTCAGGAGGATTTTTTCCCCTACCACTTAGTATTCTCTGCCTACACTTGCATATTTAAATAATAATTTAAAAGTCACCAAAAAATTGGTCAGGCTTTTCTTCTTCCCTATTTGACTCTGTTATTTCAGTTCAATGAGACTTGTGAAGGAAACCATTTAGAGTTGTAAATGCCACTAATTTATTCCAAAGTAAAGATGAGAAATTCTCTCACCAATTCCAGGTTAAAAAGGTCCTGACATTTCTTGATGGAATTGGCCTTGAGTGATCATTTATTAGTAATCATCTTCCTCCATACTAAGCTGCTCCCCCTGGTATGGCCATGGCCTTTATAACAAGGTGGAAAGAAGCTTGATGGGCACCAGTGGCCATATTCAGCTTCTTGAAAAGCTAATCAAATTCAGATTTAGCTTGAATGATGGGCAAGATCTTTTGTTAAGTGAAAAAGGAACTTGAGCCCTATGACTATTTCAGCTATGATGGGTAAGATCTTTTGTTAAGTGAAAAAGGAACTCGAGCCCTATGACTATTCCAGCTATTCGACATCAAGTCTTCAGAATTGCAAAAGGCTCTGTAATCATTTTCATTAGTGGTTTCCCTCCAAAGTCCTGGGTGTAAGATGACAGGCACCTTTGGCTAAGAAAACCGTGGTTAGTGGGCTGAAATTGGCACAGGGTGCTAGTTGGTGGTGAGCTGGTGAGAACATTGGAGTGAGGCCAGAGAACTTACTCCGTAGCCTGGTGAGCCATGCTGTTTTCTCCATTTTTAGAGGCCTAGATGGGATGGAGGAAATATTATTGTTATAATTTAAATGGGCAGAAATGATTTTGAAAACATCATTACAAATGTTAACAAAAGTCAGTTATAAAATTAAAGGAGAGTTAAAACTTCCCTGTTTGGTTAAGACTCTATGCTTCCAACGCAAAGGTCAAGGATTCAATCTCTGGTTGAGGAACTAAGATCCCAAGTGCCATACAACGTGACCAAAAATATATATAATAGTGATAATAGCAATGGCAAGATGAAAACAGGGTTTCTCAAAACAGTCACCTGCAGAAGAGCACCTCTGATAACAGCCAACCTCTAGCCAGCATCCGAGATCACATTTGGCTTTGCTCCTTTCCAGATGGTTGTTTGTACTGGCTTCTTGTCTTGGCCTGAGGGTCTGCAGCTGAGCTTTTGAGACAATTAGACTTTGACCCTGGGGATAGGCGTGACCCTCTTTGCAGTAGGCTTCTGGCAGGCCTGTCTCCATCCTTCCGTATTCAGTATGAGAACCATTTAGAGTTGTAAATGCCACTAATTTATTCCAAAGTAAAGATGAGAAATTCTCTCACCAATTCCAGGTTAAAAAGGTCCTGACATTTCTTGATGGAATTGGCCTTGAGTGATCATTTATTAGTAATCATCTTCCTCCATACTAAGCTGCTCCCCCTGGTATGGCCATGGCCTTTATAACAAGGTGGAAAGAAGCTTGATGGGCACCAGTGGCCATATTCAGCTTCTTGAAAAGCTAATCAAATTCAGATTTAGCTTGAATGATGGGCAAGATCTTTTGTTAAGTGAAAAAGGAACTTGAGCCCTATGACTATTTCAGCTATGATGGGTAAGATCTTTTGTTAAGTGAAAAAGGAACTCGAGCCCTATGACTATTCCAGCTATTCGACATCAAGTCTTCAGAATTGCAAAAGGCTCTGTAATCATTTTCATTAGTGGTTTCCCTCCAAAGTCCTGGGTGTAAGATGACAGGCACCTTTGGCTAAGAAAACCGTGGTTAGTGGGCTGAAATTGGCACAGGGTGCTAGTTGGTGGTGAGCTGGTGAGAACATTGGAGTGAGGCCAGAGAACTTACTCCGTAGCCTGGTGAGCCATGCTGTTTTCTCCATTTTTAGAGGCCTAGATGGGATGGAGGAAATATTATTGTTATAATTTAAATGGGCAGAAATGATTTTGAAAACATCATTACAAATGTTAACAAAAGTCAGTTATAAAATTAAAGGAGAGTTAAAACTTCCCTGTTTGGTTAAGACTCTATGCTTCCAACGCAAAGGTCAAGGATTCAATCTCTGGTTGAGGAACTAAGATCCCAAGTGCCATACAACGTGACCAAAAATATATATAATAGTGATAATAGCAATGGCAAGATGAAAACAGGGTTTCTCAAAACAGTCACCTGCAGAAGAGCACCTCTGATAACAGCCAACCTCTAGCCAGCATCCGAGATCACATTTGGCTTTGCCCCTTTCCAGATGGTTGTTTGTACTGGCTTCTTGTCTTGGCCTGAGGGTCTGCAGCTGAGCTTTTGAGACAATTAGACTTTGACCCTGGGGATAGGCGTGACCCTCTTTGCAGTAGGCTTCTGGCAGGCCTGTCTCCATCCTTCAATGATAAGCATGGATTTCTCCCCTGCTGCCTTTACTTTGACTTGAGAGAGGTTACTGGACTGTTGTAATTCCTGTGTACCATATACAGTGGTCCTTGTCAAGTTATAGCTGACTATATCAGAATGTGCTTTACGATTACAGTTATGTGTGGATGGAAAGCTTCATGAGAGCAAAGACTCTGTTCTCTATATCATGAGCTGGCATTCAGAGATGTGGGCATATTCTGCATCTTTACTGTTGACCAAAGCTCTCACGTGGAGCTTCTGGGGCCATTCTCCTACTCAGCAGTTGGGGTGCAGGGAGGGGATGGCACATAGTGAAAGAACATGAACAGCACAGGTCCTTAGCACCCCGTTCCTCGTTTTGCTAACTCATCTGTGACCCAGGAGCCCCACTCATCATAGATATCCATTGCCCTGGAGGAATAGTGCCCTCCCCAGAGCTATCTCTCTTCTCTGTCCACAGCCCTGGAGCTATGGCATCTATCTGCCTCTTCCAGTGCTTGTGTTTGTCTCTCAATCCTCTCTGGACAGTGGCAAGGCAGAGTGCCCCAGCAGGCCCAGTAGAGACAACTCTGAGTTTCCATCCCTCTTTGCAGGAGTGGATTTTCTAGGTATGATTTTAACCTCTCAAGAGCTGCAGAGAGGTGGGAATCTCTGTCTCATCACTGTCATCCCAGTGGTTCTTCTGGAGCTTGTCCTCCAGTGGACAGTGAGGAAGAGCACAGGCCAAGTCCTTGACTCCTGGTGACTTCTCTTGCTCTCCAAACATGTTCTCCCCGGTGTTCTTTGAAGCGCCCTTCACTTCTCATTGGCCATGTCCGCACTTGGCTTCCTCCAGCACATGGCATCGGTCCTGAACCCATCTTTGTGTATTCCTGTATAGCAATGGCAAGATGAAAACAGGGTTTCTCAAAACAGTCACCTGCAGAAGAGCACCTCTGATAACAGCCAACCTCTAGCCAGCATCCGAGATCACATTTGGCTTTGCCCCTTTCCAGATGGTTGTTTGTACTGGCTTCTTGTCTTGGCCTGAGGGTCTGCAGCTGAGCTTTTGAGACAATTAGACTTTGACCCTGGGGATAGGCGTGACCCTCTTTGCAGTAGGCTTCTGGCAGGCCTGTCTCCATCCTTCAATGATAAGCATGGATTTCTCCCCTGCTGCCTTTACTTTGACTTGAGAGAGGTTACTGGACTGTTGTAATTCCTGTGTACCATATACAGTGGTCCTTGTCAAGTTATAGCTGACTATATCAGAATGTGCTTTACGATTACAGTTATGTGTGGATGGAAAGCTTCATGAGAGCAAAGACTCTGTTCTCTATATCATGAGCTGGCATTCAGAGATGTGGGCATATTCTGCATCTTTACTGTTGACCAAAGCTCTCACGTGGAGCTTCTGGGGCCATTCTCCTACTCAGCAGTTGGGGTGCAGGGAGGGGATGGCACATAGTGAAAGAACATGAACAGCACAGGTCCTTAGCACCCCGTTCCTCGTTTTGCTAACTCATCTGTGACCCAGGAGCCCCACTCATCATAGATATCCATTGCCCTGGAGGAATAGTGCCCTCCCCAGAGCTATCTCTCTTCTCTGTCCACAGCCCTGGAGCTATGGCATCTATCTGCCTCTTCCAGTGCTTGTGTTTGTCTCTCAATCCTCTCTGGACAGTGGCAAGGCAGAGTGCCCCAGCAGGCCCAGTAGAGACAACTCTGAGTTTCCATCCCTCTTTGCAGGAGTGGATTTTCTAGGTATGATTTTAACCTCTCAAGAGCTGCAGAGAGGTGGGAATCTCTGTCTCATCACTGTCATCCCAGTGGTTCTTCTGGAGCTTGTCCTCCAGTGGACAGTGAGGAAGAGCACAGGCCAAGTCCTTGACTCCTGGTGACTTCTCTTGCTCTCCAAACATGTTCTCCCCGGTGTTCTTTGAAGCGCCCTTCACTTCTCATTGGCCATGTCCGCACTTGGCTTCCTCCAGCACATGGCATCGGTCCTGAACCCATCTTTGTGTATTCCTGTATACGGCCTGGGACTCACAGTAAACTTTAGTGCCAGAAATAAATGTCAGGCACCCATGTTCCACGGGGTTCCTAATGGACTCAAATTATATTCTTAGATTACACATTTTACATTAAAAAATGCCCCAAAGTATCCAGGAGCACATTGGATCCTTAATAAATGCTTGTTAACAATGGAGAATCCATTAAATATATATCCAAGTAGTTTTTTCTCTCCCAATGTGCCTCTCTTGATCCGTACTATTAATTTCCCTACTTTGGGGAGCCACTTATACAGGACTTCATAAGAGAGAAGAATGAGTATATTTAGTAGTCATCAGATAGTTACTGTTAAGAGCACTGAGTTTTTCAAAACCTGTTAATTGCACTCACTTAAGGCTAAATTACATGTTCTTCTCTTCGTATGGTGGTGATGATTTTATAAATGCTGGTTGGATAGCACTGTAATTAGTGGGCACCAGCTTCTATTTTGGTAACAATTTATTCTTATACCACATTGAAAAGGTTTCTCTTTCCTGTGGTCACAAAGAGGTAAAAGAAAAAAAAAAGACATCTTTTTTAATAAGGCATCCCAGGCAGTCCAAGTTCCTATGAATTATAAATGAAAACTTTTCAATTAAAATAAAGATCGTGATGCAGTCCTACGTTGTTGCCTCTTGAGGCCTGCATGACAATCACTCAGGGAAGTCCCATGAGTCACTGAGATCACTTGCGTCTGTTTCATGCATTTTTTGGATGTAAAGAGGAGGGAAGCAAGGGCAGTGGCATTTCAGTTGCTTCAAGGAGAGGGGCTCACTCTTTCCAGGAGGGTCAGTGCCCAATTGCTGATGGTCATGCAGGATCCCAGGGTTCAACCCCTCAGTCTTAGTAGTCATGGTCTCCTAATATAACCTGGTCCCTGTTTTCTTCCCCCAAGAATCTATCCAGCCCCTCAGTCCTAGTAATCATGGTCTCCTAATATAGCCTGGTCCCTGTTTTCTTTCCCCAAGAATCAATTTACAACATTTAATTGTTCAAGGATAGTTCCAGTCCTTCTTTTTACTCCCCACAGGTGAGACCTCATTTAATAGTGGCAGGTGAGGACAGGTGCTGGGGCAGATGGTTTCAGGCATCCTTTTAGCTGCAATAGAGGCTCATACCCTGAGGAATGTTGAAGAGAGTCTCTCTGGAGTAAGAACTGAACAAAGTATCAGATGGACACAAGTTAATATAATTCACAAGTCATTTATAGTAATTCTTCTTTTCCATCATTCAGACTTACAGCATAGCTCTCACACTCATCAGTGGTCATTGTGTAAGACATTGTTAGCAGAGAAATAGCCCTCAAAGACTACAGGAGGTGCCTGAGAGAAGAAGTGAGGGGCTAGCTGAAGAGGGAAACTTTCCTGCTTCTACTTCTTTCTTGCCCTCCATTTCCCTTTTATTTGATCAGTTTTTGAGTATAAGTAGTCATCCTGTTAAGAGCACTGAGTTTTTCAAAACCTGTTAATTGCACTCACTTAAGGCTAAATTACATGTTCTTCTCTTCGTATGGTGGTGATGATTTTATAAATGCTGGTTGGATAGCACTGTAATTAGTGGGCACCAGCTTCTATTTTGGTAACAATTTATTCTTATACCACATTGAAAAGGTTTCTCTTTCCTGTGGTCACAAAGAGGTAAAAAGAAAAAAAAAAAGACATCTTTTTTAATAAGGCATCCCAGGCAGTCCAAGTTCCTATGAATTATAAATGAAAACTTTTCAATTAAAATAAAGATCGTGATGCAGTCCTACGTTGTTGCCTCTTGAGGCCTGCATGACAATCACTCAGGGAAGTCCCATGAGTCACTGAGATCACTTGCGTCTGTTTCATGCATTTTTTGGATGTAAAGAGGAGGGAAGCAAGGGCAGTGGCATTTCAGTTGCTTCAAGGAGAGGGGCTCACTCTTTCCAGGAGGGTCAGTGCCCAATTGCTGATGGTCATGCAGGATCCCAGGGTTCAACCCCTCAGTCTTAGTAGTCATGGTCTCCTAATATAACCTGGTCCCTGTTTTCTTCCCCCAAGAATCTATCCAGCCCCTCAGTCCTAGTAATCATGGTCTCCTAATATAGCCTGGTCCCTGTTTTCTTTCCCCAAGAATCAATTTACAACATTTAATTGTTCAAGGATAGTTCCAGTCCTTCTTTTTACTCCCCACAGGTGAGACCTCATTTAATAGTGGCAGGTGAGGACAGGTGCTGGGGCAGATGGTTTCAGGCATCCTTTTAGCTGCAATAGAGGCTCATACCCTGAGGAATGTTGAAGAGAGTCTCTCTGGAGTAAGAACTGAACAAAGTATCAGATGGACACAAGTTAATATAATTCACAAGTCATTTATAGTAATTCTTCTTTTCCATCATTCAGACTTACAGCATAGCTCTCACACTCATCAGTGGTCATTGTGTAAGACATTGTTAGCAGAGAAATAGCCCTCAAAGACTACAGGAGGTGCCTGAGAGAAGAAGTGAGGGGCTAGCTGAAGAGGGAAACTTTCCTGCTTCTACTTCTTTCTTGCCCTCCATTTCCCTTTTATTTGATCAGTTTTTGATTAAATAACATTAATTTTTGTTGCAGAAGTGTACCTAAGAGACTGTTGGCTTTTTGCTGTTCAAGTTGGAAATGAAAAGTGATGAGGGTTTCAGGTCATCATTCTAAAATAGCCCATCTAGCCAACGTGATTAACAGCTTTGGGGGAGCAATTGATGTCAAGGTGAAAGCAGTCAAGCCTTCAGCAAAGAGCAATGAGCCAAGAGAGTATGTACTTAGATTTCTGTAGAGCTTTCTTTTGCCAGAATATGTCTTTAAGGTTCAATGTCTAACATTACTTTCTAAAAACATTTTTAACTTAGAGTTCTTTTGATGGTTTGTTTAGATTAATAAACAATTTTTTAAACAATGTATGTAACAAAAAGCAATGCAGGGAAGATGGGGCTTAATAAAACCTTTAATGTCAATAATGTTTATTGTCACTAGGTTAGGACCATGGTAACATCAGATTAGTAAGCAGATGTTTTAGGAATGTGATGTAAAGAAGACTAAAGACATTGAAGAAACAACTAGATTCATCTTTGGAGCATTTCAAAACCATCAGTGAGACATAGGCAAAACTGGGAATATTATTTCTGAATCTTGAACCCAGTCATGTCCCATAAACAGACTATTTCACTATTATGTGTTTAGATAGCCATCATATTTATTGGCATATTTAATCTAGAAAACTTTTATTCTAAAAATTAGAGAAAAATTACAGCCATAATAAATTGGTCTGATTTGCATGGATTCATGACACCAGTTTCTTTCCATGTAGTGTTTACAGTACTGTCCACTTAACAAAATATGGGAGTCTGTAAGGGACGAAATACTAAATCTGTTAGGCCCTTAAGGAAAAGTGTGCAAGTTGCATCTTTTGTTTTTAAGTCCCTTTCCCTCTTGCCATACCCCTTGGAGTGTTTCCTTTCAAGAGCTCATGGATTAACTGCTGGAAGATGGTTGTAGTTTTGAACTTTGAGAGTTCACTCTTTCTCTTATAAGCCTTTTATGCTACAGGAACTCTTTGGAGTGATTTAAAATAACCTCTACACTCATTCATAATTTATTGAAAATAAATTTGGAGCAAGATATTGAAGTAGATTTAAAGATAGAGGAGACATGGTTCAGTCACTCAGCATATATATGTTGTGCACACATTATGTGACTAAGAACTTGGAATAGAGTGAAGGGCAAAAGAAGACACTATTTCAGCCCTCTTGGAATTGATGTCAAGGTGAAAGCAGTCAAGCCTTCAGCAAAGAGCAATGAGCCAAGAGAGTATGTACTTAGATTTCTGTAGAGCTTTCTTTTGCCAGAATATGTCTTTAAGGTTCAATGTCTAACATTACTTTCTAAAACATTTTTAACTTAGAGTTCTTTTGATGGTTTGTTTAGATTAATAAACAATTTTTTAAACAATGTATGTAACAAAAAGCAATGCAGGGAAGATGGGGCTTAATAAAACCTTTAATGTCAATAATGTTTATTGTCACTAGGTTAGGACCATGGTAACATCAGATTAGTAAGCAGATGTTTTAGGAATGTGATGTAAAGAAGACTAAAGACATTGAAGAAACAACTAGATTCATCTTTGGAGCATTTCAAAACCATCAGTGAGACGTAGGCAAAACTGGGAATATTATTTCTGAATCTTGAACCCAGTCATGTCCCATAAACAGACTATTTCACTATTATGTGTTTAGATAGCCATCATATTTATTGGCATATTTAATCTAGAAAACTTTTATTCTAAAAATTAGAGAAAAATTACAGCCATAATAAATTGGTCTGATTTGCATGGATTCATGACACCAGTTTCTTTCCATGTAGTGTTTACAGTACTGTCCACTTAACAAAATATGGGAGTCTGTAAGGGACGAAATACTAAATCTGTTAGGCCCTTAAGGAAAAGTGTGCAAGTTGCATCTTTTGTTTTTAAGTCCCTTTCCCTCTTGCCATACCCCTTGGAGTGTTTCCTTTCAAGAGCTCATGGATTAACTGCTGGAAGATGGTTGTAGTTTTGAACTTTGAGAGTTCACTCTTTCTCTTATAAGCCTTTTATGCTACAGGAACTCTTTGGAGTGATTTAAAATAACCTCTACACTCATTCATAATTTATTGAAAATAAATTTGGAGCAAGATATTGAAGTAGATTTAAAGATAGAGGAGACATGGTTCAGTCACTCAGCATATATATGTTGTGCACACATTATGTGACTAAGAACTTGGAATAGAGTGAAGGGCAAAAGAAGACACTATTTCAGCCCTCTTGGATTTGAGTCTAGTAGAAGAGACACCATGAATCAAAAAATCACACAGATCAAGGAGAAGATAAAAACTATTAAAAAAAAAAAGACAGAAAAAGAAAAAAAGAAATCACACAGATCAATACTAGTGTAGCATTTGGCATGAGATGTAAAATGGGGGGATCTCATGGGCTTCCTTGAAGAAGGGATATTTAAAGGAAGACCAAAGGCTGAAGAGAGATTAACTCAGGAAGGAGTGGGGTGCAGAATTACACTGCAGGTAGAGGCAGGAGCTGGTGCTGATGTTTTATGGTGAAAACAGCCTGTCATTTAAAGAGGGTACTGTCCGTGGTACTGGAGCCGAAAGACCAAAGGAGAACTCAGGGTATGACAAATGTGGAGTGGGAGGTTGGGGGTGGGAAATCATGTAGGAGCTTAGAAGCACTTTAAGGATTTGGGGTTTGATTCTAAGAGCAGTGGTAAGTCACTGAAGGGCTGTAAGCAGGGAGGTAAAGGGAACCAATTTGCAGTTTGCAGAGACCATTGAAATGGAGAGGCAGCAAGTAGTAGGGCACCACTGCATCCAGGTGAAAGATGACAGTATCTCAAGTGGACATTGTGCAGAAGGGAGCCATGAATGGATTCTGGGCATGTGGAAGAGGCAGAAGCAATAGAACTTGGTACTGATTGAGTGTGGTTGGGGGAGGGGTATAAGCATGACCGTTAGGTTTCTATCTTGCTCACAGGGTGAACGGTGGTCCCTGTCACTGAGATAGAAAACTGGGGATAAGGGCTTCCCTGGTGGTCCAGTGGGTAAGGACACCACCTTGCAGTGCAAGGGACGCCTGTTCGATCCCTGGCCTGGGAAGATCCCACTTGCCGTGGAGCGGCTGGATCGATGTGTCCAATTACCAAGCCGGAGCTCTGGAGTGCATGCGCCCAGAGCTGGTGCTCTGCGACAACAGAGGCCACTGCGATGGGAGGCCCACGCGGGTCAAAGAACAAAGATGGATGAAAATAGATAAATGAAAGACCAATAGAAGTGGCTTGCCCGCCCCCCTCCCTCCCGAAACCGCCCACCCCCCGCCAAAAAAAAAAAATTAAAAAAAAGAAAACTGGGGATAAAATAAGGTTGAGGGGGAAAGCTCAGTTTTAATTTGGGCATGTTGAATTTGACCTGTTACATAGTGTTGTAAAGTAGACTTTTGTTATATAATCTAAAAATAAAATTGGATTTTAGAAAGATTGAGGTGACCAGCAGTAGAGTGCTCCAGTTACTTAATGTTTTTTTTTTTTTTTAAAAACCTTTATTTTACTTTTAACTTTTACAGAGTTTTGTTGTTCACAGACATGCATGTTCTCAGATTAGTCACATGTATATCCCCCCCTTCCCTCCCCTCCCGACCATCACACAGCACCCCTGAAGGATCCCCTTTTCTCACAGAGCAATGACTAGAGCTATTTTCTTCACTTATGATAGTACAGGCCTTCATGCTACTTCCTTTACGCCTCTCACCCACTGTTCCTTCCCCACAATGTCCATATGTCCACTGTCCATGTCTGTCTTTCTGTTGCTTCACTGCATGTGCCATCATCACCATCCTACTAGATTCCATATATATGTGTTAATATACTGTATTTGTCCTTCTCTTTCTGACTGACTTCACTTTTGATGATACGTTCTAGATCCAGCCACCTCATCAGGGTTGATTCTTCTGCATTTCTCTTTACAGCTGTGTAGTATTCCATTGTATATATGTACCAGAGCTTTTGGATCCATTCGTTCATCGATGGGCATCTAGGTTCTCTTCTACTTTTGAGCTGACTTCACCCGTTTTGATTGAGTGTGGTTGGGGGAGGGGTATAAGCATGACCGTTAGGTTTCTATCTTGCTCACAGGGTGAACGGTGGTCCCTGTCACTGAGATAGAAAACTGGGGATAAGGGCTTCCCTGGTGGTCCAGTGGGTAAGGACACCACCTTGCAGTGCAAGGGACGCCTGTTCGATCCCTGGCCTGGGAAGATCCCACTTGCCGTGGAGCGGCTGGATCGATGTGTCCAATTACCAAGCCGGAGCTCTGGAGTGCATGCGCCCAGAGCTGGTGCTCTGCGACAACAGAGGCCACTGCGATGGGAGGCCCACGCGGGTCAAAGAACAAAGATGGATGAAAATAGATAAATGAAAGACCAATAGAAGTGGCTTGCCCGCCCCCCTCCCTCCCGAACTCGCCCTCCCCCCGCCAAAAAAAAAAAAATTAAAAAAAAGAAAACTGGGGATAAAATAAGGTTGAGGGGGAAAGCTCAGTTTTAATTTGGGCATGTTGAATTTGACCTGTTACATAGTGTTGTAAAGTAGACTTTTGTTATATAATCTAAAAATAAAATTGGATTTTAGAAAGATTGAGGTGACCAGCAGTAGAGTGCTCCAGTTACTTAATGTTTTTTTTTTTTTTTAAAAACCTTTATTTTACTTTTAACTTTTACAGAGTTTTGTTGTTCACAGACATGCATGTTCTCAGATTAGTCACATGTATATCCCCCCCTTCCCTCCCCTCCCGACCATCACACAGCACCCCTGAAGGATCCCCTTTTCTCACAGAGCAATGACTAGAGCTATTTTCTTCACTTATGATAGTACAGGCCTTCATGCTACTTCCTTTACGCCTCTCACCCACTGTTCCTTCCCCACAATGTCCATATGTCCACTGTCCATGTCTGTCTTTCTGTTGCTTCACTGCATGTGCCATCATCACCATCCTACTAGATTCCATATATATGTGTTAATATACTGTATTTGTCCTTCTCTTTCTGACTGACTTCACTTTTGATGATACGTTCTAGATCCAGCCACCTCATCAGGGTTGATTCTTCTGCATTTCTCTTTACAGCTGTGTAGTATTCCATTGTATATATGTACCAGAGCTTTTGGATCCATTCGTTCATCGATGGGCATCTAGGTTCCTTCCAAGTTCTAGCTATTGTATAGAGAGCTGCAATGAACATTGGGGTACAGGTGCTTCTTTCAGTTTTGATTTCGTCAGGGTATAAGCCTAAGAGTGGGATTGCTGGGTCATATGGTGCTTCTATTTTTAGTTTTTTAAGAAATCTCCAGACTGTCTTCCATAGAGGCTGTATCAATTTACACTCCCACCAGCAATGCAGGAGTGTTCCCTTTTCTCCGCAGCCTCTCCAGCATTTATTGTCAGTCGATTTGTGGATGATGGCCATCATGACAGGTGTGAGGTGATATCTCATTGTAGTTTTGATTTGCATTTCTCTAATTATTAGTGAAGCTGAGCATCATTTCATGTGTCTTTGGGCCATCTGTATGTCATCGTTGGAGAGGTGTCTGTTTAGGTCCTTTTCCCATTTTTTGATTGGGTTGTTTGTTTTTCCAGTGCTGAGTTGTCTGAGTTGCTTGTAGATTTTGGAGATTAATTCTTTGTCTGTTGTTTCATTTGCTATGATTTTCTCCCACTCTGTGGGCTGTCTGTTCAGCTTTTTTGTAATTTCTTTTGCTGTACAAAAGCTTTTAAGTTTCATTAGGTCCCACATGTTCATTTGTCTTTTTAGTTCCACTATTCTAGTAGGTGGGTCAGAGAAGATCTTGCTTTGATTGATGTCCTTGAGGGTTTTGCCTATTTTCTCCTCTAAGAGTTTGATGGTTTCTGGCCTTACATTTAAGTCTTTAATCCATTTTGAGTTGATCTTTGTGAATGGTGTCAGGGTATGTTCCAACTTCATTTTCTTGCATGTAGCTGTCCAATTTTCCCAGCACCATTTGTTGAAGAGGCTGTCTTTGTCCCATTTTATATGTTCGCCTCCTTTGTCAAAAATAAGGTACTCATAGGTGCGTGGCTTTATCTCTGGGTTCTCGATCTTGTTCCATTGGTCGATATTTCTGTTTTTGTGCCAGTACCATACTGTCTTGATGAGTGTTGCTTTGTAGTAGAGTCTGAAGTTGGGGAGGCTGATCCCCCCAGCTCCATTCTTCTTCCTGAGGATTGCTTTGGCGATTCGAGGTCTTTTGTGTTTCCATATGAACTGTGTTATTCGTTGGTCTAGTTCTGTGAAGAATGTTATTGGAAGTTTGATAGGGATCGCATTGAATCTATAGATGACATTTGGTAGTATGGTCATTTTCACAATATTGATTCTCCCGACCCAGGAACACGGAATATTTCTCCATCTGTTTAACTCTTCTTTAATGTCTCTCATGAGTGTCTTGTAATTTTCTGTGTACACTTCTTTTGTTTCTTTGGGTAGGTTTATTCCTAGATATTTGATTCTTTTGGCTGCGATGGTGAAGGGGATTGCCTCTTTGATTTCATTTTCTGATTTTTCATTGTTTGTGTATAGGAATGCCAGTGATTTCTGTATGTTGATTTTGTATCCTGCGACTTTGCTGAATTCGCTGATTAACTCTAGTAGTTTTGTAACCGTGTCTTTGGGATTTTCTATGTATAGTATCATGTCATCTGCAAATAGAGTGAGTTTGACTTCTTCTTTTCCAATCTGGATTCCTTTGATTTCTTTCTCTTCTCTTATTGCTATTGCTAGAACTTCCAGGACTATGTTGAATAAGAGTGGTGAAAGTGGACACCCTTGTCTTTTTAGTTCCACTATTCTAGTAGGTGGGTCAGAGAAGATCTTGCTTTGATTGATGTCCTTGAGGGTTTTGCCTATTTTCTCCTCTAAGAGTTTGATGGTTTCTGGCCTTACATTTAAGTCTTTAATCCATTTTGAGTTGATCTTTGTGAATGGTGTCAGGGTATGTTCCAACTTCATTTTCTTGCATGTAGCTGTCCAATTTTCCCAGCACCATTTGTTGAAGAGGCTGTCTTTGTCCCATTTTATATGTTCGCCTCCTTTGTCAAAAATAAGGTACTCATAGGTGCGTGGCTTTATCTCTGGGTTCTCGATCTTGTTCCATTGGTCGATATTTCTGTTTTTGTGCCAGTACCATACTGTCTTGATGAGTGTTGCTTTGTAGTAGAGTCTGAAGTTGGGGAGGCTGATCCCCCCAGCTCCATTCTTCTTCCTGAGGATTGCTTTGGCGATTCGAGGTCTTTTGTGTTTCCATATGAACTGTGTTATTCGTTGGTCTAGTTCTGTGAAGAATGTTATTGGAAGTTTGATAGGGATCGCATTGAATCTATAGATGACATTTGGTAGTATGGTCATTTTCACAATATTGATTCTCCCGACCCAGGAACACGGAATATTTCTCCATCTGTTTAACTCTTCTTTAATGTCTCTCATGAGTGTCTTGTAATTTTCTGTGTACACTTCTTTTGTTTCTTTGGGTAGGTTTATTCCTAGATATTTGATTCTTTTGGCTGCGATGGTGAAGGGGATTGCCTCTTTGATTTCATTTTCTGATTTTTCATTGTTTGTGTATAGGAATGCCAGTGATTTCTGTATGTTGATTTTGTATCCTGCGACTTTGCTGAATTCGCTGATTAACTCTAGTAGTTTTGTAACCGTGTCTTTGGGATTTTCTATGTATAGTATCATGTCATCTGCAAATAGAGAGAGTTTGACTTCTTCTTTTCCAATCTGGATTCCTTTGATTTCTTTCTCTTCTCTTATTGCTATTGCTAGAACTTCCAGGACTATGTTGAATAAGAGTGGTGAAAGTGGACACCCTTGTCTTGTTCCTGATCTTAGAGGAAATGCTTTGAGTTTTTCACCATTGAGGATAATGTTCGCTGTGGGCTTCTCATATATGGCTTTCACTATGTTAAGATAAGTTCCTTCTATGCCTATTTTTTGAAGAGTTTTTATCATAAATGGATGCTGTACTTTGTCAAAGGCTTTTTCTGCATCTATTGAGATGATCATGTGATTTTTGTCTTTCAATTTGTTGATATGGTGTATCACATTGATTGATTTGCGGATGTTGAAGAATCCTTGCATGCCTGGGATGAACCCAACTTGATCGTGATGAATGAGCTTTTTGATGTGTTGCTGAATTCTGTTTGCTAGGATTTTGTTGAGGATTTTGGCATCTAGATTCATCAGTGAAATTGGCCTATAATTTTCTTTTTTTGTGATGTCTTTGCCTGGCTTTGGTATCAGGGTGATGGTGGCCTCGTAGAATGTGTTTGGAAGTGTTCCTTCCTGAGCAATTTTTTGGAAGAGTTTTAGAAGGACAGGCATTAGCTCTTCTTTAAATGTTTGGTAGAATTCACTTGTGAAACCATCTGGCCCTGGGCTTTTATTTTTGGGTAGATTTTTGATCACAAGGTCGATTTCTGAGCTTGTGATTGGCTTGTTCATAGTTTCTATTTCTTCCTGGTTGAGTCTTGGGAGGTTAATCCTCTCCAAGAAACTGTCCATTTCTTCCAGGTTGTCCAGTTTGTTGCCATAGAGTTGTTCATAATAGTTTTTTATAATCCTTTGGATTCTGCATTATCCGTTGTAATCTCTCCTTTTTCATTTTTGATTTTGGTGATCTGGTTCTTCTCTCTCCTTTTCTTGATGAGTCTGGCCAGTGGTGTGTCGATTTTATTGACTTTTTCGAAGAACCAGCTTTTTGTTTTATTTATCTTTACTATTGTTTCTTTTGTTTCTTTTTCATTTATTTCTGCTCTGATCTTTATGATTTCCCTTCTTCTGCTGGCTTTGGGGTGTTTTTGTTCTTCTTTCTCCAGTTGTTTTAAGCGTAAGGTAAGGTCGTCTGTTTGAGATTTTCCTAGTTTCTTGAGGTGGGATTGTATTGCTATAAACTTCCCTCTTAGAACTGCTTTTGCAGTATCCCATAGGTTTTGCACTGTCGTGTGTTCATTGTCATTTTCTTCTAGGAATTTTTTTATTTCTTCTTTGATTTCCTCAATGATCAGTTGGTTTTTTAGGTATGTGTTGTTTAATCTCCATGTGTTTGTGTTTTAACGGTTTTTTTCCTGTAGTTGATCTCTAGTCTCACTGCATTGTGGTCCGAGAAGATGGTTGATAGAATTTCAGTTTTCTTGAATTGACTGAGGTTAGATTTGTGGCCCAAGATGTGGTCTATCCTGGAGAATGTTCCGTGAGCACTTGAGAAGAAAGTGTATTCTTCTGCTTTTGGATGGAAAGTCCTAAAGATATCCATGAGGTCCATTTCTTCTAGTGTGGCATTTAAGGCTTGTGTTTCTTTATTAATTTTCTGTTTGGATGATCTGTCCATTGGTGTGAGAGGAGTGTTAAAGTCTCCTACTATGATTGTGTTGCTGTCAATGTCTTCTTTTATGTCTGAAAGTGTTTGTCTTATGTATTGGGGCGCTCCTGCGTTGGGAGCGTAGATATTTATGATTGTTATGTCTTCTTCTTGGATGGATCCCTTAATCATGATGTAGTGACCCTGCCTTAGAATCTTCTTTACTTTAAAATCTATTTTGTCTTAGGGTTGCTACTCCAGCTTTCTTTTGATTGGCTTGTTCATAGTTTCTATTTCTTCCTGGTTGAGTCTTGGGAGGTTAATCCTCTCCAAGAAACTGTCCATTTCTTCCAGGTTGTCCAGTTTGTTGCCATAGAGTTGTTCATAATAGTTTTTTATAATCCTTTGGATTCTGCATTATCCGTTGTAATCTCTCCTTTTTCATTTTTGATTTTGGTGATCTGGTTCTTCTCTCTCCTTTTCTTGATGAGTCTGGCCAGTGGTGTGTCGATTTTATTGACTTTTTCAAAGAACCAGTTTTTTGTTTTATTTATCTTTACTATTGTTTCTTTTGTTTCTTTTTCATTTATTTCTGCTCTGATCTTTATGATTTCCCTTCTTCTGCTGGCTTTGGGGTGTTTTTGTTCTTCTTTCTCCAGTTGTTTTAAGCGTAAGGTAAGGTCGTCTGTTTGAGATTTTCCTAGTTTCTTGAGGTGGGATTGTATTGCTATAAACTTCCCTCTTAGAACTGCTTTTGCAGTATCCCATAGGTTTTGCACTGTCGTGTGTTCATTGTCATTTTCTTCTAGGAATTTTTTTATTTCTTCTTTGATTTCCTCAATGATCAGTTGGTTTTTTAGGTATGTGTTGTTTAATCTCCATGTGTTTGTGTTTTTAGCGGTTTTTTTCCTGTAGTTGATCTCTAGTCTCACTGCATTGTGGTCCGAGAAGATGGTTGATAGAATTTCAGTTTTCTTGAATTGACTGAGGTTAGATTTGTGGCCCAAGATGTGGTCTATCCTGGAGAATGTTCCGTGAGCACTTGAGAAGAAAGTGTATTCTTCTGCTTTTGGATGGAAAGTCCTAAAGATATCCATGAGGTCCATTTCTTCTAGTGTGGCATTTAAGGCTTGTGTTTCTTTATTAATTTTCTGTTTGGATGATCTGTCCATTGGTGTGAGAGGAGTGTTAAAGTCTCCTACTATGATTGTGTTGCTGTCAATGTCTTCTTTTATGTCTGAAAGTGTTTGTCTTATGTATTGGGGCGCTCCTGCGTTGGGAGCGTAGATATTTATGATTGTTATGTCTTCTTCTTGGATGGATCCCTTAATCATGATGTAGTGACCTGCCTTGTCTCTTAGAATCTTCTTTACTTTAAAATCTATTTTGTCTGATATGAGGATTGCTACTCCAGCTTTCTTTTGATTTCCATTTGCATGGAATATCTTTTTCCAGCCTCTCACTTTCAGTCTATGAGTGTCTCTAGGTCTGAAATGAGTTTCCTGGAGGCAGCATATGTATGGGTCATGTTTTTGGATCCATTCAGCCACTCTGTGTCTTTTGGTTGGGGCGTTTAGTCCATTGACATTCAAAGTAATTATTGATACAAATGATCCTATTGTCATCTTCTTAGATGTTATGATGGATTTGTTTCGTGGATCTTCTCCTTTTATACTTGTTGTCTATATAAGTCCCTTTAACACTTGTTGTAAGGCTGGTTTGGTGTGACTAAATTCTTTTAATTTTTGCTTGTCTGTAAAGCTTTTGATTTCTCCATCAATTTTGAAGGAGATCCTTGCAGGGTAGAGGATTCTTGGTTGCAGATTATTCTCTCTCAGACGTTTAAATGTGTCCTGCCATTCCCTTCTGGCCTGCAGAGTTTCTGTTGAGAGATCAGCTGTTAAACGGATGGGCTTTCCCTTGTATGTCACTAGTTCCCTTGCTGCTTTGAGAATTCTATCTTTGTGTTTAATTTGTGTTAACTTCATTAATATGTGTCTTGGTGTGTTTCTTCTCGGATTGATTCTGTTAGGTACTCTTTGTGCTTCTTGGACTTGATTGACTATTTCTTTTCCCATGTTGGGGAAATTTTCAACTATAATCTCTTCAAAAATTTTCTCATAGCCTTTCTTTTTTTCTTCTTCTTCTGGAACCCCTATAATTCGAATATTGGTGCGTTTGATATTATCCCAGAGGTCTCTGAGGCTGTCCTCTGCTCTTTTCATTCTTTGAGCTAGAGTCTGTTTTTCAGCAGTTACTTCCACCATTTTATCTTCCAGCTCACTTATCCGGTCTTCTGTCTCAGATACTCTGCTCTTGATTCCTTCTACCGTGTTTTTCAGTTCGGCAATTGAGTTGTTTGTCTCTGTTACTTTTTTGGTAAGTTCTTGTATTTCTTTATTCAGTGTGTTATTTGTATCTTGCAATTTCTCTGAAATTCTGTTTTCAGTGTCTTTGATCATCTTTACTATCATTCTTCTGAAATCACTTTCAGAAAGTTTGTCCAAATTCTCTTCATTAATTTGATCTTGTGTGTTTGTGGATTGTTCCTTCGCTTGTGTGGTATTTCTCTGCCGTTTCATTGTTATTATTAATTTTTTAAAACTGATTCTGTTTGGGATTTCCTTTTCCCAGACTTTGAGTTACGTCTGTTGGTGTTTGTTGTTTGGATGGGGCTTCTATTCTGGGTGATGCTGGTGATTGGGTGATGTCAGGACTTGTATACAAGTGATTACCTTTGCTGGCGTTCTCACTTGTATACTGCTCTTTAGTGTTATGCGTTCTCTAGTATTGTAGAGTTTTGGAGTCAGTGCACCCTCCTTAAAACCCCGGGGCTTGTTGCCTGACCAGGGAATGAAGATTTCACGGCTGGTTTGTTATGGCATTAAATGATATTAAAACATATATATGCAAATGAGAAACAGAAGGTATACCTTTGACAAATGGCAATTTAAAAATTATGCAAGTACTATCTAGCGTATTGAATTATACACATAAACATATACAGCTATAACATAACCCAAGCATTCCAATCAAAATACAGTACAATACGTATAGCATGGCGAATGAGAAATCCGTATTCTTGGTGTGTTTTCTGGATTGATTCTGTTAGGTACTCTTTGTGCTTCTTGGACTTGATTGACTATTTCTTTTCCCATGTTGGGGAAATTTTCAACTATAATCTCTTCAAAAATTTTCTCATAGCCTTTCTTTTTTTCTTCTTCTTCTGGAACCCCTATAATTCGAATATTGGTGCGTTTGATATTATCCCAGAGGTCTCTGAGGCTGTCCTCTGCTCTTTTCATTCTTTGAGCTAGAGTCTGTTTTTCAGCAGTTACTTCCACCATTTTATCTTCCAGCTCACTTATCCGGTCTTCTGTCTCAGATACTCTGCTCTTGATTCCTTCTACCGTGTTTTTCAGTTCGGCAATTGAGTTGTTTGTCTCTGTTACTTTTTTGGTAAGTTCTTGTATTTCTTTATTCAGTGTGTTATTTGTATCTTGCAATTTCTCTGAAATTCTGTTTTCAGTGTCTTTGATCATCTTTACTATCATTCTTCTGAAATCACTTTCAGAAAGTTTGTCCAAATTCTCTTCATTAATTTGATCTTGTGTGTTTGTGGATTGTTCCTTCGCTTGTGTGGTATTTCTCTGCCGTTTCATTGTTATTATTAATTTTTTAAAACTGATTCTGTTTGGGATTTCCTTTTCCCAGACTTTGAGTTACGTCTGTTGGTGTTTGTTGTTTGGATGGGGCTTCTATTCTGGGTGATGCTGGTGATTGGGTGATGTCAGGACTTGTATACAAGTGATTACCTTTGCTGGCGTTCTCACTTGTATACTGCTCTTTAGTGTTATGCGTTCTCTAGTATTGTAGAGTTTTGGAGTCAGTGCACCCTCCTTAAAACCCCGGGGCTTGTTGCCTGACCAGGGAATGAAGATTTCACGGCTGGTTTGTTATGGCATTAAATGATATTAAAACATATATATGCAAATGAGAAACAGAAGGTATACCTTTGACAAATGGCAATTTAAAAATTATGCAAGTACTATCTAGCGTATTGAATTATACACATAAACATATACAGCTATAACATAACCCAAGCATTCCAATCAAAAATACAGTACAATACGTTAGCATGGCGAATAGAGAAATCCAAGAATGATATCCACAAGTTAATAAGCAAACTAAGTAGAGAACCAATTGGAGAATAATGCTAGAGCAGGATCACCGTTGGGGATAAGGCAATGAGGACAGAACAGACTAAGAAATATAGTGGGGAAAGGGAAAAAGAGAAAGGGAGGATAGAAGAGAAATATAGAATAATATTGCAAAGTTAAATATAGGGAGATAAAGATTTGTATGTATTAGAATTTAGTGCTATAGGGAAGGAGCTTAAGAGAAAGCAAAGAATTATAGAGAAGGTAGTAGTACAAATGAAAAAATTATTAAAAATTAAAAGATCTAAATTTTATAGAAAAATATAGAAAAACAAAGCAAAAATAATAAAAACAAACAAAACCCCCACAGAACCTTAAAAGGCCATTGGGGAACCAGAAGTTTATACCAAAATAAAACGTGTGGTTTAAAAGGAAAAAAAAAAAAAAATTATGTAAACTTGAATATATTCAGTCTTACTGATAAGATTAGTAGCTTCAATAGAAATCAGTGAAGGAAATGAACACACCCACTCTCTCTCTCACACACACCCCCAAGGAAAAAAAAAAAAAAACGGTGGGTGCGCTGAGTGGGTTTGGAAAAAAGAGAGAGAGAAAAAAAATTGAAACAAAGTAATACAATACAAAAAATGAAATTTTAAAGTCCAGCAGTAACTCCAGCTTCAGACAAAACGTGAAAATAGTGTTTATGTTCTTCTGTCTCTTGCTGACTATTCAGGAATTATCAGTCTTTTTCTTGCCTCTGGCAGTGGTTGGATCTGAAGACCTCAAATTTTTTTTGTGACGTTGTTGTAGAGTTTTGGAGTCAGTGCACCCTCCTTAAAACCCCGGGGCTTGTTGCCTGACCAGGGAATGAAGATTTCACGGCTGGTTTGTTATGGCATTAAATGATATTAAAACATATATATGCAAATGAGAAACAGAAGGTATACCTTTGACAAATGGCAATTTAAAAATTATGCAAGTACTATCTAGCGTATTGAATTATACACATAAACATATACAGCTATAACATAACCCAAGCATTCCAATCAAAAATACAGTACAATACGTTAGCATGGCGAATAGAGAAATCCAAGAATGATATCCACAAGTTAATAAGCAAACTAAGTAGAGAACCAATTGGAGAATAATGCTAGAGCAGGATCACCGTTGGGGATAAGGCAATGAGGACAGAACAGACTAAGAAATATAGTGGGGAAAGGGAAAAAGAGAAAGGGAGGATAGAAGAGAAATATAGAATAATATTGCAAAGTTAAATATAGGGAGATAAAGATTTGTATGTATTAGAATTTAGTGCTATAGGGAAGGAGCTTAAGAGAAAGCAAAGAATTATAGAGAAGGTAGTAGTACAAATGAAAAAATTATTAAAAATTAAAAGATCTAAATTTTATAGAAAAATATAGAAAAACAAAGCAAAAATAATAAAAACAAACAAAACCCCCACAGAACCTTAAAAGGCCATTGGGGAACCAGAAGTTTATACCAAAATAAAACGTGTGGTTTAAAAGGAAAAAGAAAAAAAAAATTATGTAAACTTGAATATATTCAGTCTTACTGATAAGATTAGTAGCTTCAATAGAAATCAGTGAAGGAAATGAACACACCCACTCTCTCTCACACACACCCCCAAGGAAAAAAAAAAAAAACGGTGGGTGCGCTGAGTGGGTTTGGAAAAAAGAGAGAGAGAGAAAAAAAATTGAAACAAAGTAATACAATACAAAAAATGAAATTTTAAAGTCCAGCAGTAACTCCAGCTTCAGACAAAAAGTGAAAATAGTGTTTATGTTCTTCTGTCTCTTGCTGACTATTCAGGAATTATCAGTCTTTTTCTTGCCTCTGGCAGTGGTTGGATCTGAAGACCTCTTTGACTGCTTGTTTGTTTCGGCCTATTCCAGAATTAAAAGGCCCGCCCAGGCTGGCCCTGGGAGTTTCTTAATCCAAATCCCTTTTCTTGCTGGGTGGAGCTAAGTTCCCTCCCTGTAGCTTGACCAGCAGCCCTGCAGTTTGACCAGCAGCCAAACTACAGTAGGGAAAATGGCGTCTGTCTCACAGAGGATCTATTCCCACACGCTCTATGGGAAGCACTTCCACAGTGCCCCCGACCCTGCTGCAGGCCACCGTCGACCCCCGCCACCGCGGGAGACGTCAGGTTACTCAGAGGTAAGTCTGGCTCAGTCACATGCAGGATCGCTATTCCTCTCTCCCTGATTACAGTGCGCAGAGACTTTCCAGTCCTCCTCGGCGGCTCTGTGATCGGGTTAATGGTAACCTCCTCCAAAGGGAACTGAGCGCCGCCCTTCCGAGGCCTGCTCAAGGGCACTTCTAGCTCAAGGGGGCACCTGGACCCTCCAAAGCAGGTCTGGCTCAGTCCCTTTTGGGTGTTAGTGCTCCTCTCCCGGGTTTTGATCTGCAACAGGCTTTGTGGCTTTGGCCCGCCCAGCCTCTCCGGCGGGTATGAGATTTGACTTTTAAAAGTGCGATTGCGCCCCTCCTACCGTCTTGATGCGGCTTCTCCTTTGTTCTTCGATGTGGGGTGTCCTTTCTGTGATCAGATCCAGCCTCCTTTCGTCGATGGTTTCCCAGGAACTCGTAGCAATTCAGGTGATTTTGCAGGAGAGATGAGTGCACGTCCTTCTACGCCGCCATCTTAGCTCCACCCTCCCCAGTTACTTAATGTTGTGTAACAAACACCCAACAGTTATGCTTTACAGCAACATTTATTTTGCCCATGAGTTTGGAATACTGGTAGGAATTTTGGGATTGCAGATATCTCATCTCTGCTCCACTTGGTGTCGGCTGAGGTTGCCTAAAGGTTAGGGTCTGGAATCACCAGAAAGTTTGCTCAGTCTATAGTGGTTGACACCATTGTTGGCCGGTACCTTGATTGAGGCAGTGAACAGAACACTTACACCTGATCTTTTCCTGTGGCTACTGGTTTTCTCAGAGCTTGGTGGGCTGGGTTCCATTTAATGTCAAAAGTGTAGAGCGAGAGCCAGGCAGAGGTCCTACTACCTTCCATGCCTTCACCATGGAAGTCATCAGCATCGTTTCTGCTTTCCACTGCATTCTGTTCATTAGAGGTGAATCACTAGGCCAGGCTGTAGAGACACAGGTCACAGGGAGAGGAATTAGAGTCTACCTTTTTGATGGGAAGGAGGAACACTAAAGAATTTGCCAGCATATTCTAAAAGCACCACTTGGGGTGAAGAGAAGAAAGCAAAGATGTTTCCAACTGGAGGGAACAGGCTGAAGCAGGAAAGTAGAAACCATATTTACTGAAAGTGCTGTTGACTGAATTAGACAATGTATAATGGGCCATGAGAATGACTGTTAGTCACTCAGTCATGCCTGACTCTCTTCAACCCTAATGAACTGTAGCTCACCAGGTTCCTCTGTCCATGGGATTTCCTAGGCAAGAATGCTGGAATGGATTGCCCTTCCCTACTTTAAAGGATCTTCCCAACCCAGGGACTGAACCAGGGTCTCCTACATTGCAAGCATTTTTTGTTGTTATTGTTGTCATCTGGGCCACTAGGGAAACCCTAAATATTGGGGAAACACAGGTAAAAATCAAGTTTGAAGCCAAATTATGGTGGAGACCAAATTACTTGAAGTTCATTGTTTTGAGTCCTGAAACAAGCTGTCCTAAAAGAATATAAATTCAGATTGGTTAAAGATCAAAAGTAGGGATAATAGGATTTCCATGGGTGCCAAATGGTTAAATCTCCATGCTCCCAGTGCAGGAGATACAGCTTCAATTCCTGGTCAGAGAAGATCCCACATGCCCTGTGATGCAGCCCTCCTACTCACCTCAAAAAAATCAAAAAGTAGAGAAAACAGTACAGTGAGTAGCATGGGTTAGGAGGAAGAACTCTACCTGTTGATGAAATAATTCTTGTCAATTGTTTTTTTGATGCTAGTCTACAAATTTTGGATCATATGTCTCCAAATTTAAGCTGCAGACATTTAATCTGGATTCTTCATTTGGGCTTTGTGGTTTGCCTATGCCACTTGGAATGATGAGTCAAAAAAAAAGAAAAAAAGCATCCCTCAGTGGTTCCATCATGGGTAGGTCTCCTTTATCCATTAGTGGCTTATTTGCAGGAATCTTGGTCTTTCTCTTCTTGGTTATAGATTCCTGCCATCTCACTCTTGGACTACATTAAAAGGACTGCCTCAGGATGAGTGTAATGGGTAGAATAGTACCCCTTCCCCCAGTGCCTGCCCACCCAGAACCTGAGAATGGCACCTTGGAAATAGGATCTTTGTAGATAAAGTTAGTTCAGTATCTTGAGATGAAGTCATCCTGAGTCCAGTGACTGATGTCCCTTTGTGAAAAGGAGAAAGGACCCAGGAACAGAGTGAAGAAGGCTGTACAAAAATGCAGAGTGGGAGATGGGAGTTATGTGTCTACAAACCAAAAGTTGCCAGGAGCTACCAGACGATGGGCATGGCCAGGGAGGATGCTTCCCTAGAGCCTTCAGAGGAATGTGACCCTGTCAACCCCTGACTTCAGACTTCCATCCACCAGAATAGGAAGAATAAATTTCTGTGTTTATTGTTGTTGTTTGTTTCTTTTTTTCAAGTAACCCTGTGTGTGGTGATTTGTTATGGCAACTCTAAGAAACTAGTTGGAGGAATTGGAGCTAAGCATAGAAAATATTGGTGCTAGTTTGCCAAAGGCCAGACAAACAATTTTGAATCTGTTCATAACCACATATCGTTTTATCACTTCGACTTTCAGGAAACCAGTCTCGAGCATATTTCTAAATGTGCTGCCTGGGTGTGGTAGCCTTGGAGCAGGGATATGAAGCATAAATGTTGGGCTCAACCAAAGTCCCCTTGTATGCCTCTGCCTGGCCATGTAACTGCCCTGATGGATGGTCACCATGAAGGGAAATGGGTCAAAGAAGACTCACAGGTGGAACCTAATGCCCAGCAGTCCAATTAGTGCAGGAGTCATGGTTGTGTACAAGAAGGCAACCTGGTTCTTTGTCTCTATTATGGTAAATAGAGAAGAAAGCAGGCCTTCCTATGGCAACAGGGGATTGTTAATGAAGTAAAGGAAACAGAAGAAATGTCCCAATGGAGAAGGAAGTGTGTCAAAAACAGATTGTGCACGTAATTACTTTCTCAGACCTTCCTGACATTATCAGCAGGACTGGTGTTTTGATGAGAAAACTTAATTAAAACTTAATTTTTTAAGTGGAAAATATTCATCATGGTTACAGGAGGATTGAAATCAGGACACTGTGTAATTTTGATTGCCTTCAAGAGGTGCTTCACGCAGATGAGCATGAGGATAAAGCAGCCAGAGGGACAGACTCAGAGGTGAGTGGCCCTGTCACATCTCCAGCATCAGCAGGTGATGGTGTGGCTATATGCTGGGGTGGAGTGTTCCCTACTCTTCCAGGTGATGGGGTGCAAACTTAGGTTCCGCTGTGGGCACATCAATCCAGAGTAGGGAAGTAGTGGATTTATTCAGGAGCATACTGGCCAGATTCCATCTGGATTACACACTTTAGGCAGAATGTTGATTAATTTTTTTTAATTTTTTAATTTTTTTGGCCACTTCTATTGGTCTTTCATTTATTTCCATCTCTGTTCTTTGGCCTGTGTGGGCCTCCCATTGCAGTGGCCTCCCTCTCTGAAAGGCACCAGCTCGGGGTGCATGAGCTCCAGAGCTCCGGCTCGGTAGTTGGACACACTGGTCCAGTGGCTCCATGACACGTGGGATCCTCCCAGGCCAGGGATCGAACTGGCGCCCCTTGCACTGCAAGGTGGTGTCCTTACCCACTGGACCACCACAGAAGCCCTGATTAATTTTTTAAATATTTATTTACTTATTTATTTGGCTGTGTCAGGTCTTATTTGTATCACATGGGATCTTTGTTGCGTCGTGGGCTTCAGTGGTTGTGGCGCATAGGCTTAGTTGTCCCAAAGCATGTGGGATCTGCTGCAGGTCAGGGATTGAATCCATGTCCCCTGCATTGGAAAGTGGATTCTTAACAAATGGGCCACCAGGGAAGTCCCAGAATGTTTTTAAATGACAAAGTTTGTTCCCCTCAAAGAGGGGAACTGAAAGTTGGGGAGGTTAACTCTCCCACAAGGCAGCAGTGTTTAAATGCTGATCTCTGAATCACTTGTGTCAGAATCACCTGGTTCCAGTTCACTAAATCTTCTGGAGAGCCTGTGTGTTTCTATTTTTAAAAAAGACCTTCCTAAGGGATTCTGGGAGTCAGGTGTGGGAACCACAGGTTTGTAATGAAAGGAGTGTGAACTTGGAAAACAGGTAAATGCGGGCCATGCCCTTTACTTCTTGTGAAGATTCTACCTGATTACTTGGCTTCCTCCATCAAATGGGGATAATAAACTTAACTGATGGCATTTTGTGATAGTCAAAAATCACACCAGTAAAGTGACTGAGACATAGGAAGTGATCTTGAGATGATAACATTGTATATGAAGAACTGAATCAGGCTCCTTGCTAAATTGGGGGAGATAAGGTGGCTTTCTTCAAATATTTAGAGGGCATCTGTGTGGAAGAGGTAGCAAACTCATTTCTGGTGGCCTTTAGAGGTCAGACTCAGGTCCAGTAGGTGTAAGTCAGAGGGAGATAAGTTTCAATGCAATACAAAGTGGGATTTTATTTAGTGAATGGTTCAGGGAAGACTTGGGCTTATTTCAGAGGGCAGTACCTTCCTAATCCCTGGAGCAGTTATAGCAGCTGCTCCCATATTAGAGCCACTGATGGAGAACCAGCTGGATCAGCTCTGCGGTGGGGTTTCGGGCTTCCTGGGGAGCAGTGGCCAGCATTCCATTGCTTTGTAAGCTATCAACACTTGTTTGAAGGACATTTTAGCAGAAACCATGCACAAATAAAGCATGTGTAAGTGGTGGTGGTGTTGGTGCCTTAGTCACTAAGTTGTGTCTGACTCTTTTGTCACCCCATGGACTGTAGCTTGCCAGACTCCTCTCTCCATGGAGTTTCCCACTCGGGAGTATTGGAATGTGTAACCATTTCTTTCTCCAGGGGGTCTTCCCAACAAAAAGATCAAACCCAAGTCTCCTGCACTTACAGGTGGATTCTTTACCACTGAGCCACCAGGGAAACCCACACAAGTTAGGGATGCCATTTCAAGCCTTCTTTCCCAGGGCTATTATTGTCATCTTCACCTCAGTCATTTGAGAAAGGAGCAGGGACATATTTAAGTTTTTCTAATGACTTGGAACTCTCCTGGCATTTAAAAAAGCTTCTGGATTTTTTTAAAGAGTCTTATTGATGGGGACCAATTTTAAATTCATTATTGAATGTATTACAATATTTCTTTTGTTCCGTTTTGGCTTTTTGGTTGTGAGGCATGTGGGATCTTAGCTCCCTGACAAGGGATCGAATCCACAACCCTGCATTAGAAGTGAAGTGTTAGCTACTAGATCACCAGTGAAACCCCTCCACTGGAATTTTAATGGTAGGGACTCAAGCTGAAAATAGTAGGACAGGCCCACACAGTAAGAAATAATCCCACCCCAAATGCCAGTTTGCTCTATGGGAAAATGGCACCTTGTTGAAATCCAGTTGGTGCCTCTGAACCCGTCCCTGAGGGTTGCTTTTGGAACAGAAGGCTTTCTAGGTGGCTTAGATGGTAAAGAATCTGCCTGCAGTGCAGGAGACCCAGATTTGATCCCTGGGCCAGGAAGATAACCCTAGAAAAGGGAATGGTTACCTATTCCAGTATTCTTTCCTGGAGAATCCCATGTACAGAGGAATCTGGTAGGCTATAATCCATGAGGTCACAAAGAGTTGGATAGGACTGAGCAACCAACACTTTCACTCTGGAAGCCTCTGGTGTAGGATGGGCTGGGTTACAGGCCCTTCCCACTTGGTATTCCCTGGGGCCACAAGTTTAGAGCCTAGTGACAGAAAGAAGGCGGCCTGGACCTGGCCTGAAGCAGAGTGTAAAGAGAATAATGGGATGTGAAGATGGTTTATCTCCTTTTCACTGGGACCGTATTCACGTGGATGTTGACCCACTTTTGAGATGGAGACTTAACTGTTTTCCCAGTCTATCCCTCTTGTTATCAGTGATACAGTGGGGGACCATTTGATGGGAATGAGGGAATTAGTTTTTGTTCATGGAGACTTATCTCTCTACATGGTGCTATGTGGAGAATCCAATATCTGACTTGTCATCAGGCTCCAGCTGACTGACATGAGAGGCATTTGTAATCAATTTCATCCCAGCTAACTCAAGTTTCCAAATCTTTCTAAATAGCTGTTCCTTCTGCCTGCCTTATTTTATTTACTTATTTGTTTTTACAAATGCTTGTCACCAGCTGTTATGTTGTTTGCTCTGTGGCTGTTTTCCCAGTAAGTGGGAGGACCCTGCGTTCCTTCTCAGTTGGCGTTTCCCAGTGAGGCTCCTCAAGGGAACCTTCAGGAATTACAAGGGCAAGACCATGTTATCACGTGGCACACTGAGAAAAACATTTCTTAAAGGTGCTCCACAAGCCTAGCAGAGGAGACACAGCCCTTGGTAGGGGGCACTAACACAAGCCAGCTCTGAGAGAATTTGACCCTCCCCAGGAAGGTGATCTGACACAGGTAAACATCACCGTGGTTTGCTCTGCAGCCTTCGTTGTTGGTTTTCTTGGAAGCCAGTAGACGAGGCGGAGAAATAAATTATTCCAATTGGAGTTCAGGGACTCCTCTCAGCCCCACAGTCCTCCTGGCTGTCACTTTGAGTCACGCCTCTGGCTTTCTGGGACCAGAATGATTGTCTCTAGTTAGCTCAAGTCTTGCAGTGATGCCGGATCCAACCTGTGATGTTGTCTGAACAGCAGGGTGTTCTTTTCCTCCTGGCTTAGTTCCGTGGAGTCGGGCAGTGGCCCCGGGCAGACCACAGGTCATTCATTTCCTCCCTAGCATTCTCTAGAACCCTTAGGACTTGTCATCTGGAATCAAAGACTTGCCAGCACTAAAGAGGATCTTAAAGGTCAGCTCATTCAACCTCCCACCCAGGATATGATCTTCCAGAACTAAACACCCACATAGCACATTGGTAATATTGTATGTGGTTCCTCAACATGACTGTGTCATTTCAGGAGAAATAACTTGTACCCATGGTGTCGCAAAACCCAGTGTAATGAGCTGGCTGTGATGGAGGTTGACTCTGGTCTCCAACCTTAATTATTAGTGGTTTGGATCCTTTAGGTTTATAATGGGTTTTCTGATTACCAATTATGATGGACTACATGCTGTTTTTTGAATATAACATGAGGCTGTGACCCACTTTCAACAGCACAGTGGCAAATGCCCAGCAATCTGCAATTTCCTCTTCTAATATCAGCCATTTGGATCATCACATCTACTGTGATGACCGGGGACCACTTGATCGTCATTCTCTGACTTTGGGGTTATCTTCTGATGTTGTCATTGCCTACCTGGATGCAGCCCTGTGCCATGTTGGAACCTCAGCTCTGTGTCAGTAAGGAAATGAGGTTCCACTGGGGAAATGACCTATAGCCATTGTTATCACGTGGCACGCTGAGAAAACATTTCTTCAAGGTGCTCCACAAGCCTAGCAGAGGAGACACAGCCCTTGGTAGGGGGCACTAACACAAGCCAGCTCTGAGAGAATTTGACCCTCCCCAGGAAGGTGATCTGACACAGGTAAACATCACCGTGGTTTGCTCTGCAGCCTTCGTTGTTGGTTTTCTTGGAAGCCAGTAGACGAGGCGGAGAAATAAATTATTCCAATTGGAGTTCAGGGACTCCTCTCAGCCCCACAGTCCTCCTGGCTGTCACTTTGAGTCACGCCTCTGGCTTTCTGGGACCAGAATGATTGTCTCTAGTTAGCTCAAGTCTTGCAGTGATGCCGGATCCAACCTGTGATGTTGTCTGAACAGCAGGGTGTTCTTTTCCTCCTGGCTTAGTTCCGTGGAGTCGGGCAGTGGCCCCGGGCAGACCACAGGTCATTCATTTCCTCCCTAGCATTCTCTAGAACCCTTAGGACTTGTCATCTGGAATCAAAGACTTGCCAGCACTAAAGAGGATCTTAAAGGTCAGCTCATTCAACCTCCCACCCAGGATATGATCTTCCAGAACTAAACACCCACACAGCACATTGGTAATATTGTATGTGGTTCCTCAACATGACTGTGTCATTTCAGGAGAAATAACTTGTACCCATGGTGTCGCAAAACCCAGTGTAATGAGCTGGCTGTGATGGAGGTTGACTCTGGTCTCCAACCTTAATTATTAGTGGTTTGGATCCTTTAGGTTTATAATGGGTTTTCTGATTACCAATTATGATGGACTACATGCTGTTTTTTGAATATAACATGAGGCTGTGACCCACTTTCAACAGCACAGTGGCAAATGCCCAGCAATCTGCAATTTCCTCTTCTAATATCAGCCATTTGGATCATCACATCTACTGTGATGACCGGGGACCACTTGATCGTCATTCTCTGACTTTGGGGTTATCTTCTGATGTTGTCATTGCCTACCTGGATGCAGCCCTGTGCCATGTTGGAACCTCAGCTCTGTGTCAGTAAGGAAATGAGGTTCCACTGGGGAAATGACCTATAGCCATTGTTCTCAGTTGATTGCATAGTAGCATCATGTGGGAACATTTGTGAAAATGCTGATGCTTGGGTTTCACTTCTGGAAACTCTGCTATAATTGTATGGAGGTGCAGCCTCGGTATCAGGACTTTTATCATCTCCATGGTTAGTTCTGGTGTGCAGGCAGGCTTGTGAACCTGTTACTAGAGGTACTGGCCATTAAGAAGAGCAGTACAATGGTAGTGGCTTGGGGCAGGGGGCATTAAAAATGAACTTGTGATGGGTAAGAGCCTCTTCAGCCTGGAGGTCTAATTATGTGGCAGCAGGGGTCAAAAGGATGATGTTGTTTATGCATTAGGTTGGGTATACAATACACAGGGACAGGTTGTGGCTGCTAAGGATTAGAGTGATGTGAGGACAGGGCAGATTGACTGTTCTCTAGCAAATGAGATGGGATCTGCAGTTCCTGCAGGAAAAAGTCAGATAAGGAGTTTGGACATAGGGAGGTGGTATGGGCTGTGTCCACAAGCTGTGGTCAGGGAATTGGCCACAGCCTGTTTTTCATGCTTGCTGCTCAGACAGACAGCGACACTGACTCTAGAGTCTGCCTTCTGCCTGGGTGATGGGGTTCTTCATTTATCTCTGGGCTCAAGGCTGAGTCTATAGGAAAATAAAAACTGAAGTTCTTATGTCATCTGAGAAAAATGAACTTGGAACCAGAGGTGCTCAGGATAAAATTTTTAAAAAATTGCCCTTAGTCTGTGGTAATGATCAGGGTAGCCATTAGGAGTGACAGGAAAGGTGATGTTCTTGGTTGTGCTTTCTTGTGAAAGTCATTTCCTCTCCACACCAGGCTGGGAAAGCAGCCTTAAACTCTCATACAGGCAGTATTGAATTAGGTAATATCTCTAAAGCTGTTTCTGGATTCCTTAGAAGAAAGGTCATTTGAACACATGCCTAGACAGGAAAGAAAATGCAATTTACCTAAGCTTCTAATATCAGCCATTTGGATCATCACATCTACTGTGATGACCGGGGACCACTTGATCGTCATTCTCTGACTTTGGGGTTATCTTCTGATGTTGTCATTGCCTACCTGGATGCAGCCCTGTGCCATGTTGGAACCTCAGCTCTGTGTCAGTAAGGAAATGAGGTTCCACTGGGGAAATGACCTATAGCCATTGTTCTCAGTTGATTGCATAGTAGCATCATGTGGGAACATTTGTGAAAATGCTGATGCTTGGGTTTCACTTCTGGAAACTCTGCTATAATTGTATGGAGGTGCAGCCTCGGTATCAGGACTTTTATCATCTCCATGGTTAGTTCTGGTGTGCAGGCAGGCTTGTGAACCTGTTACTAGAGGTACTGGCCATTAAGAAGAGCAGTACAATGGTAGTGGCTTGGGGCAGGGGGCATTAAAAATGAACTTGTGATGGGTAAGAGCCTCTTCAGCCTGGAGGTCTAATTATGTGGCAGCAGGGGTCAAAAGGATGATGTTGTTTATGCATTAGGTTGGGTATACAATACACAGGGACAGGTTGTGGCTGCTAAGGATTAGAGTGATGTGAGGACAGGGCAGATTGACTGTTCTCTAGCAAATGAGATGGGATCTGCAGTTCCTGCAGGAAAAAGTCAGATAAGGAGTTTGGACATAGGGAGGTGGTATGGGCTGTGTCCACAAGCTGTGGTCAGGGAATTGGCCACAGCCTGTTTTTCATGCTTGCTGCTCAGACAGACAGCGACACTGACTCTAGAGTCTGCCTTCTGCCTGGGTGATGGGGTTCTTCATTTATCTCTGGGCTCAAGGCTGAGTCTATAGGAAAATAAAAACTGAAGTTCTTATGTCATCTGAGAAAAATGAACTTGGAACCAGAGGTGCTCAGGATAAAATTTTTAAAAAATTGCCCTTAGTCTGTGGTAATGATCAGGGTAGCCATTAGGAGTGACAGGAAAGGTGATGTTCTTGGTTGTGCTTTCTTGTGAAAGTCATTTCCTCTCCCACACCAGGCTGGGAAAGCAGCCTTAAACTCTCATACAGGCAGTATTGAATTAGGTAATATCTCTAAAGCTGTTTCTGGATTCCTTAGAAGAAAGGTCATTTGAACACATGCCTAGACAGGAAAGAAAATGCAATTTACCTAAGTACTGCACCATATCAGTCTTCACCTATAAGTGGACTCCTGGCAAATGAAAGTCAAAGAGTTGATGTGAGAAGGCTGGATATTTGTCCAAATAGAAACAGGGATATAGTTTAGGATTTGAAAGCATTAGAAGTCTGAGACTCTTCTGATTCCCAGATGTGTATGTTTGCTACCCACTTGAAACTAGGGAAAGTCTGCTGTGTAGAAAATTTTGCTTCTTGTCCCTTGGCAGCACAAGTGGTCTATAGGGATGGAAAACTTCCTCCTTGTTCTGGGAGTTGAGCGCCCAAGTTTCCTTTACCATGATGCTCTGGCTGTGTACTCCTTCAGTAGGCTGTTGCCTGTTCTGTAGCTCATAAATGACAGGGATCCCAAAGGAAGAATTTGAACTTTTTCCTTAAGACAGTGGGGGAGCTACTGGGGGTGTTTGGCCAGGTGGGCAACATGTTGAAAGAACTATGTTAGGACTATGCACTTGGCAGCCATGTGTATGTAGGTGGGGAAAATGATCTTTAAATGCAGGCTTGTTGTGAAGGGTGAATGAAATGATACAGCTGAATGTGAAGAGACAGGGCTTCCATTACTTTATCCATACTGTGGCTTTCTCCGAGGTCTGGTGCTGCCAGGGGCACAGTATTCTCTCCACCGGTGTATGAGTTTGATAGGACTGCCTTAGCAAAGTCCCACAGATGGGATGGTTTAAACAAGAAAAATTGATTTTCTCATGTTACTGGAGGTTGGTTGTCTGAAATTGAGCTGTTGTCACAGTTGGTTCCTTCTGTGGGCTCTGAGAGGAGGATTTGCTCTAGATCACTCCTTTTGGCTTGTTGATGGCCATCTTCTCATTGTCTTCCCTCTGTGTTTTCCCTGTGTCTTCTCAAATTTGCTCTTCTTGTGAAAATTTTTCAAGGGTAGCCATTAGGAGTGACAGGAAGGGGTTTGGTTGTGCTTTCTTGTGAAAGTCATTTCCTCTCCACACCAGGCTGGGAAAGCAGCCTTAAACTCTCATACAGGCAGTATTGAATTAGGTAATATCTCTAAAGCTGTTTCTGGATTCCTTAGAAGAAAGGTCATTTGAACACATGCCTAGACAGGAAAGAAAATGCAATTTACCTAAGTACTGCACCATATCAGTCTTCACCTATAAGTGGACTCCTGGCAAATGAAAGTCAAAGAGTTGATGTGAGAAGGCTGGATATTTGTCCAAATAGAAACAGGGATATAGTTTAGGATTTGAAAGCATTAGAAGTCTGAGACTCTTCTGATTCCCAGATGTGTATGTTTGCTACCCACTTGAAACTAGGGAAAGTCTGCTGTGTAGAAAATTTTGCTTCTTGTCCCTTGGCAGCACAAGTGGTCTATAGGGATGGAAAACTTCCTCCTTGTTCTGGGAGTTGAGCGCCCAAGTTTCCTTTACCATGATGCTCTGGCTGTGTACTCCTTCAGTAGGCTGTTGCCTGTTCTGTAGCTCATAAATGACAGGGATCCCAAAGGAAGAATTTGAACTTTTTCCTTAAGACAGTGGGGGAGCTACTGGGGGTGTTTGGCCAGGTGGGCAACATGTTGAAAGAACTATGTTAGGACTATGCACTTGGCAGCCATGTGTATGTAGGTGGGGAAAATGATCTTTAAATGCAGGCTTGTTGTGAAGGGTGAATGAAATGATACAGCTGAATGTGAAGAGACAGGGTTTCCATTACTTTATCCATACTGTGGCTTTCTCCGAGGTCTGGTGCTGCCAGGGGCACAGTATTCTCTCCACCGGTGTATGAGTTTGATAGGACTGCCTTAGCAAAGTCCCACAGATGGGATGGTTTAAACAAGAAAAATTGATTTTCTCATGTTACTGGAGGTTGGTTGTCTGAAATTGAGCTGTTGTCACAGTTGGTTCCTTCTGTGGGCTCTGAGAGGAGGATTTGCTCTAGATCACTCCTTTTGGCTTGTTGATGGCCATCTTCTCATTGTCTTCCCTCTGTGTTTTCCCTGTGTCTTCTCAAATTTGCTCTTCTTGTGAGGTCACCAGTCCTACTGCATTAGAGTCCATCATAATGACCTCATTTATATTGAATTACCCCTATGAAGAACTTCTCTCTCAATGTGGTCACATTGTGAGGTGCCGGTGTCTTAGGACTTCAGCATACAAATTAGGAAGGGACACCATTCAGCCCATAGGGCTTTCCTGGTGACTCATATGGTAAAGAACTTGCTTGCAATGTGGGAGACCTGTGTTCAAGATCTGAAGAGGATCCCCTGGGTTCATGATCCCCAGGATTGGGAAGATACCCTGGAGAAGAGAAAGTCATCCCACTCCAGTATTATTGCCTTTAGGATGCTATGAACAGAACATTGGCAAGCTGGCAAGCTGTAGTCCATGGGGACCTATAGAGTTGGACATGACTGAGTGACTAACACTTCCACTTTCACCATTCAGCCTGTAATACCCAGTCTTTTTGGAAACTTTCTCTTTCAGGGCCTTACACTTGTTAGGTAACTGCAGTCTATCTAAAGAGGTATTTCAAGGCCTCTCCTTGGTATTTCAACCATCCTCTCCTCCACCCATTATATGCCCCAAATTATGTTCATCATCTCTTGGTTTCTGTTACCCTATCACTAGAATTACTTGGTTGAATAAAGCAGTGTTTTAGGATAATTTCTGTAAACGTGCACTCCTTTTACATAAGAGGAATGAAAATAGCAGTCAATGAACTACAGGGTGAATTTGCTTACCAAATGACAAGTACTAATGTATGAGAGCTAGTTCAGGAAGCTCCAATGTGTGACACAGTACAGAACATTTAGAATATCCTGTGAAATGTTGTGGGGGACAGAAGAGCTCTGGACCCAAGTTGCTGGGTTTTGAATCCCAGCTCTGCCCTATGGCCTTAAGCAGATTAATCGCTCTGATTTTTTATTCATCTGAACATTGGGCACAATCATAGCACCTGCCTGATATGGTTGTTGAGAAGATAAATGAACTAATAAGCATAAAGTGGCTTGTCTATAGTCAGCTTTCAATAAATGTCAACTGCTATGTTGTTGTTATCATTTTATATGAATTACAAAGCACAACCCTTCTTGGCTATTTGATGGTAAAGGCAGTCTTTGAATGTGATGATTTCCTGTATCAGATATGTGGAATCCAATTGCCTCGAATTTTCCCATCCTATGTCAGCTCTGCCAGGAGACCTGTATGGGTTTTATGATGTTTCCAGTCCTCTACATACAGCCTGTGATACTTTTCCTAAGACCCCAATGATATCATGAGCACTGGACCAAAAAGGGTTCCTCCCTGTTCTCCAAAAAACCCTCACCAGGGTACTTGTTGCATCCTCAAGCATGGACAACAAAAATTAATGGAGAGAAATCAGCATTCTCCTAGTGATTAGGTAAGGTTGAAGGATGACATCATTAAAATGACCACATAGTGCCAACTTGTAACTTTGTAAATATCTGTGAAGATGACCGATCTTGCTAATTTCAAATTTTAAAATTCAATTTAAAGCACTTTGTAAATTTTTTTTATCTTATGAAGTATGTGTAGTTCTTTATGCATGTGTATTTTACCCATTAGATTGTGAGCCAACTCATAGGTAAGCACTAAGACCTACTTAACTTTGTATCAGAGCTCAGTGATGCCTGAGGAAATAGTAGGTGTTAATAAATGACAAATGTTCAATTGAATCAAAAGCATAGATATAATTTGTACCACCTCCCTGGGAAACTAGGAATGCCTCAAAGCACAATGAATTCAAGTACAAGAATAGAAGTAATTTTTAACAAACCCAGTATGCTTTAATAAAGGCCACGAGAAGGTGACAATTGTCTGAAAACTAATGTATGAGAGCTAGTTCAGGAAGCTCCAATGTGTGACACAGTACAGAACATTTAGAATATCCTGTGAAATGTTGTGGGGGACAGAAGAGCTCTGGACCCAAGTTGCTGGGTTTTGAATCCCAGCTCTGCCCTATGGCCTTAAGCAGATTAATCGCTCTGATTTTTTATTCATCTGAACATTGGGCACAATCATAGCACCTGCCTGATATGGTTGTTGAGAAGATAAATGAACTAATAAGCATAAAGTGGCTTGTCTATAGTCAGCTTTCAATAAATGTCAACTGCTATGTTGTTGTTATCATTTTATATGAATTACAAAGCACAACCCTTCTTGGCTATTTGATGGTAAAGGCAGTCTTTGAATGTGATGATTTCCTGTATCAGATATGTGGAATCCAATTGCCTCGAATTTTCCCATCCTATGTCAGCTCTGCCAGGAGACCTGTATGGGTTTTATGATGTTTCCAGTCCTCTACATACAGCCTGTGATACTTTTCCTAAGACCCCCAATGATATACGCAGAGCACTGGACCAAAAAAGGGTTCCTCCCTGTTCTCCAAAAAACCCTCACCAGGGTACTTGTTGCATCCTCAAGCATGGACAACAAAAATTAATGGAGAGAAATCAGCATTCTCCTAGTGATTAGGTAAGGTTGAAGGATGACATCATTAAAATGACCACATAGTGCCAACTTGTAACTTTGTAAATATCTGTGAAGATGACCGATCTTGCTAATTTCAAATTTTAAAATTCAATTTAAAGCACTTTGTAAATTTTTTTTATCTTATGAAGTATGTGTAGTTCTTTATGCATGTGTATTTTACCCATTAGATTGTGAGCCAACTCATAGGTAAGCACTAAGACCTACTTAACTTTGTATCAGAGCTCAGTGATGCCTGAGGAAATAGTAGGTGTTAATAAATGACAAATGTTCAATTGAATCAAAAGCATAGATATAATTTGTACCACCTCCCTGGGAAACTAGGAATGCCTCAAAGCACAATGAATTCAAGTACAAGAATAGAAGTAATTTTTAACAAACCCAGTATGCTTTAATAAAGGCAGTGTTATAGGCTAGTTCTTTTCCCCTTGATTATCATAGCAACCTATAAAATTACAAGTGCTTAAGCATAAAAAAGAGTCATCAAATGCCATAGGAGAGGACCACTGTTTGTTTTAAAATGATTTCTGTTGTTTCATGGTGTGTGACAAGCATGGATGGAGGTGGTATTGGGTAGAAAAAGACTGAGTTATGTCTGTGGATTATTGATTTTGGCTACTGTTAGGGCTGATTTGTATTGCCCAGAATTCATATATTGAAGCTCAAATCTCCACTACCTCAGCGTGTGACCACAAATGGAGAGAGGGCCATGAAAGAGGTGATTAAATTAGGACGAGCCCTAATACAATCTGACTGATCCTTATAAGAGGAAATTTGGACACATAGAGTGCCACCAGGGATGTGTGCATACAAAGGTAAGGTCATGTGAGAACTCAGTGAGAAGGCAGCCATAGCCAAGGAGAGAGGAGACGCCTCCAAAGGCACCAAACCTGCTGACACGTTGATCTCAGACTTGCACTCTCCAGAATTGTGAAAAATCCATTTCTATGGTTTAAGCGACTCTGTGATATTTTGTTATGGCAGCCCTAGCGAACTAATACAAACCACCTACTTTGCAGGATTCAAGGATGAGAGCAGGTGAAAAATAAAGAGGGAGGTGATGGTAACAGATGTAGACCTGTATCTGTTGCTTTTTATGGAGCTTTTATAAGTATCACAGTGGATTGCGTGTGAATTTTGTTTCTCTCCATTCTGACCCCAAAGCCAGTCTTGGAGGAGGCCAAATGGGATCTTCTACACAGATGCCATGGACTAGGGGCTTAAGAAAGACACTGTGATGAAGTCATTGCTGAAATATTCAGTTTCCATGAGGTTTCTACCTATCATTCTGGGTCCTCTGCCTCCAACCTTAGCAATTAGCAAAACTGCACGAGTGTCATGCAGTCATGTGTTCCTCCTAGAATTGTGTTTGTGGTCAACTTGGATTGAATTAAACTATTTGACCATATCTACCAACTAGAGTGCTAGATAATAAATGAGGAAAATGAAATGTGAGTTATTTCTTCCATCCTACAATGGGGCTTCTGTTTTCTTTCTTTTCTGCTTGTTCTTCAGTTTTGTGGGAAATCCATGGGAAGTAAGAGATTCTATCCAGATGATTTGACTTCAAATCATTTCATCTCTTTTGTTCTTTCTCTCATCTATTCCACTGTGCTTCTGCAATGCACTCAAGGGCAAGATTAATAGCAGAGCAGCATTTCTCTATGAAATTTGAGGGATGCAAATTCTTTATCAAAATTTTAAGAATCAAAACTTTGCCTACAATCTAGCCCATAACTGGCCCTTGTATGCACTTGATGCTGTAAATAGACATTAAGTGGCATAAAATGCCTGAGTGCAGCAGAAAAGGAAAAAATGTTATGTGGGAAAGAATAAATGGCTGCTCTTCTGTTAGCATTGGAGGGAAGGGTTGGATTTATTTCAATTTGTTATTTAGGTAAATATCATTGTTGGACTTTCTGCAGTGTGAAAGGGGTGGACCCTGGCCTGCCTCTATTCCCTGCAGTGTTGTCTAGAAGGATACTGCAGAATAGACATAAGGCTGAATTACTCTGCAGAATGAAGTTGAAGAATTTAATGAGTTCTAGGAAGTGGAGAGAAAAGGGGTGACACATGATGAGAATGTGGGCCTGAGGGACATGACGTCTGGAGGGAGCTCAGCCAGGAGATGGTCCCCAAGGCAGGGGGACAGGAGGGCAGGGAACAGGCATGCCTATTATTAATATAATACTAAGCTTTGCTATTTTGTCACCTCTGTTCACCACGCTTCCCCAAACCTTCACAAAAGCCTCCCATCCATACCAGGGACTTGTTTCTTGGAAAGTAAAACTCCAGTGGTTTCTATGCTAGAATTAGTTTGAGGTGGCAAAAGAGATTGAGGATAAATGAAATGCAAATGAAATTTAATGGGATTCACAAATCAAAGTCAACAGATGGCAGACTGTAAACCTACCAGGAATCCGTAGAATTCCCAAGAGAACACTGGACTCCTGCAAGTATGTGAGGTTGGTTTTGATGGAGCCATTAAAAGTAAATATATGGGTCATAATGACCAGAAAGCTGGAGAGCTTCAGGGAAACCCAGGTGAGAGACATTTGGGTTTAAGGAAAACCACAGCTGGAAAAGCTTTGAAATCCGTCCTGTGAAGCCAAGGGAAGAGGCTGTTTCTGCTCAAGAATCATTTGGTATGTGGGCTATCACTCTTTTCCAGGGAGAACATCAGGAGGAAGAGGAGCAGAGCAGAAGGTAAATAAGGTAAAAATATTCCATGTGTTGGTAGTTAGTCACCTAAGAAGGTTTTAGGAAAGAAAAATAAAAACCTGTTCTAACCAGCAAGTTGATTGATCAAACCTGACCTCCCCTATGCCTCCTTGCCTGCCTTTTCATTTGTAGTATTTTGTTTTCTTGTGTGCAAAGAGATTTTCTTGTGAAAATATAAAACAGCCCAGGAGAGGGAAGATGTTATCTGCCTCTAGGCACAGAATTTTAGAACTGTACTGCTCTGGGGTCATAAAAAGAAAACTAAGTCTTTGATTTGCAGGTGGTTTCTTTTGCTCACTGTATCGAGTAAACCTCAGATGGAGTATTTCATTCATTCAGCTTCTCTCTGGATGTTCCCTGCAGCCCCTGGCCCGAGCAGCCAGTGGGGAGGGTGCAGAAAGGAAGAGGGAGGAGAGAGGAAGGAGAAAGTGGGACCCGGGATTCACTGCTGGAGACCTTGTCTGAGTCAGGCCCCTGGAGTGATCAGCTCCTCAAACCCTCAACACAACCGTTGGACAGAGGAACGATGTTCCATTTCATAGATGAGCAGTCCGAAACTTAGTTCAGTCTGACTGAGCTGGTAGCTTACAGTTACTAAGTGGCACAGCAAAGTTATAGGACTGAAACCCAGAGCTGTCTGGTCAGAATTGGGGCATTTCATGACTTATGCCTCCCTCCCTCCATTCTTTCCTTGTTACATTGCCTCCTTTCCTTCCTCCCTTCTCCCTTCCTTCCTTTACTTCTTTCCTTTTTTGTTGTCTTGAGATGAATAGTGACACCTCTTAAGCAGTAGATAATACCTCTTAAGCAGTAGAGGTACATTTTGAATAAGTAATGACTTCAATTTATACCCATCTTTTATTCCAGAATTTTAACAAAGGCAGCATATTTGAAGTTATTTTCCAACAGACCTGACAAGGTGTTGTATCCCCGTGACTATTGTCATTTATTGTCTATTCGTAAATACAACATAAATATAGGGTATAGTTGCATATGTCTAAAGAGGACAGGGTGTGAGTAATCAACTAGAGCTGGGGTGGTACCAGGAAGGTAAGATCTCACAGGTGCACCTGTTCTGTCTAAGGACCACCTATTCAATGATATCCCAGTTCATACTTCATGAATTCTGACAAGGATCCAGGAACTTGGTAGGGAGAGAAAAGTGAAGAAGCCAGAGTGCTTGCCTTGCATTGCCTGCAGAGCCAAGAATATGAATCAGGCCCAGGTGAGGAAGAATTCCATTATACATATGCTTTTCAGTCTGGAGATGCAAGAGCAGCTTTTGAAAGACATTGACCTGACAGGTATGTGTTCACGGGGAATAGAGTGTGAGGAGGAAGAAAACCTGGTCAGGGGTTGCGTCACCACAAGGAAACATGCAGTTTCGTTTCAATCTGGCCTCACCTGTGGTGTGCAGGATGGTCTCCTAGCGCCTCAGCTGCCAGTAGTTCTGCTTTTCAACCAGTAGTCTTCCAGGCAGTCATGATTGAAGAGTGTTGCTGGGTTTCCCTTGGGGCGCCGCTTGCCTTTGTTGTGGTCTTGTGGTTTATTCTGGCACAATGTCCTGCATGGGATTCTACAGCTTGCTTAGTGCACAGGCATCTTTCCACCCAGGCAGCATGTTTACAAATGCCAGTCCTTCGTTTTCTGAAAATACTGCTGAAAAGAACAACCGTGCCAGGCCGAGCCATGTGTTGGAGGCCAGGGTGCCAGCCACCACGGGCATGGGCATTTCCTGGTGATGAATCTGCTTAGAATCACTCCTCATTGTGACTCAGTCTCCAGGACTCCAAAACCCCCACATGGGACTGTTGTCTGTGGACATACTGTTGTTTTGGAAGGTAAAACCCTTTCTGGCAATTTCTTCTATGCTTAGTGTCATAATGCACTGATGTACATTTGTCACACATTCTACAAAACCCCTTTGTATAAACTCCCTGTATTAATGAATTTATCTCTTTAGAGAGAACGTATTCAAAACGATCCTAGGTTAATTAATAGTAACTAATCTGAATGTTTTAAGATTTGTGTTTCCTGTGCAAGTCCCTTCAAACCACTCTTCTTTCTAGCCCTTTTTTTGAGAGAGGCAGACATACAGACAGACCCCTCCATACCTTCCTGGTTTTTAACTGATGGCCGGGTAAGTCCCTCCCTCCTGTTACTTCCATTGTCTTCCTGCCTTCAGAATCTCCATTTCTATTGTAGTTTGCTCTCTTATTGCATTTCTTCCTTTGAAAAGCATGTAGGTGACTGGAATTCAAGGACTTCCAGTCATTTGTTGTATTTGTAAGCACCTTTGTCTGTGTATGTGTTTTTGCAATGTTAATCCTGAATATTGACTAGTCAATGTATATGGAAGAGAGAGCGAGCAGGGAATTAAGTTTTTTCGCACACTCAGAAGCTGATCAATTTAGGATTTGTCTGAATGGGAAAGATTGCACTATATGGTGACACTAGAGCCAGTCAAGGACATTATGGAAGGCCTGTCTGTGATGGGCTTCACCAGAGCCAGATCCAAGACAGAGGGAGGTTTGAGGCATCTAAGGAAGCATAGAAACCACTCTTAAGGTTTGAGATCAAAAATCATTGGTAGCACTGGGTCCATCTCATAATTTGAAAATGCTGTAAGGGAAAAAAATGCACCTTTATATAGACCTATTAATTTTTTGTTGTTTTTATTTCCATTATTCTGGGGGATGGATCAAAAGGAACATTGCTATGATTTATGTTAGTGTTCTACCTATGTTTTCCTCTAGAAGTTTTATCGAGTCCAGTCTCACATTTAGATCTTTAACCCAAATGGTTTCAGCCACGGGCATTTCCTGGTGATGAATCTGCTTAGAATCACTCCTCATTGTGACTCAGTCTCCAGGACTCCAAAACCCCCACATGGGACTGTTGTCTGTGGACATACTGTTGTTTTGGAAGGTAAAACCCTTTCTGGCAATTTCTTCTATGCTTAGTGTCATAATGCACTGATGTACATTTGTCACACATTCTACAAAACCCCTTTGTATAAACTCCCTGTATTAATGAATTTATCTCTTTAGAGAGAACGTATTCAAAACGATCCTAGGTTAATTAATAGTAACTAATCTGAATGTTTTAAGATTTGTGTTTCCTGTGCAAGTCCCTTCAAACCACTCTTCTTTCTAGCCCTTTTTTTTAGAGAGGCAGACATACCGACAGCCCCCTCCATACCTTCCTGGTTTTTAACTGATGGCCGGGTAAGTCCCTCCCTCCTGTTACTTCCATTGTCTTCCTGCCTTCAGAATCTCCATTTCTATTGTAGTTTGCTCTCTTATTGCATTTCTTCCTTTGAAAAGCATGTAGGTGACTGGAATTCAAGGACTTCCAGTCATTTGTTGTATTTGTAAGCACCTTTGTCTGTGTATGTGTTTTTGCAATGTTAATCCTGAATATTGACTAGTCAATGTATATGGAAGAGAGAGCGAGCAGGGAATTAAGTTTTTTCGCACACTCAGAAGCTGATCAATTTAGGATTTGTCTGAATGGGAAAGATTGCACTATATGGTGACACTAGAGCCAGTCAAGGACATTATGGAAGGCCTGTCTGTGATGGGCTTCACCAGAGCCAGATCCAAGACAGAGGGAGGTTTGAGGCATCTAAGGAAGCATAGAAACCACTCTTAAGGTTTGAGATCAAAAATCATTGGTAGCACTGGGTCCATCTCATAATTTGAAAATGCTGTAAGGGAAAAAAATGCACCTTTATATAGACCTATTAATTTTTTGTTGTTTTTATTTCCATTATTCTGGGGGATGGATCAAAAGGAACATTGCTATGATTTATGTTAGTGTTCTACCTATGTTTTCCTCTAGAAGTTTTATCGAGTCCAGTCTCACATTTAGATCTTTAACCCATTTTGAGTTTATTTTTTTTGTATGGAGTTAAAGAATGTTGTAATTTCATTTCTTTACACATGGCTGTCAAGTTTTCCCAGCACCATTTGTTGCTGAGATTTAGACCTTAATTTTAGCAGGTATCACTCAGATTGTGGGAGCAGAGATCATCCTGTTTTCTTCCTTGTCATGTGTTCTCAATTTACTGCAAAGGCTTTTCCTACCTAGTTTTAGGTGGCTATTTTTGAGGACTGATAGCTGGACTAATTTAACTCTTCTTCATTCATTATCTAATCAAATTGTGTGGATTTTGGCCAGGTTCTATTTCAAATATTGGGCACGGTTCTAGATACAGTAATTTAACTTCTTTCAGTTCCTTACCAACCCACTTGAACTTTTCAAATGAGTAAGTCATTTTTGAAGAGAGAATTCTTTTTAAAGGGAGGACGTTTGTTTATTGTTTCTACTGCTTGTTCCTAGAGAGGAAGTTTAGAGGTGCCAGTGGGGGTTAAAAGCATCCTCTGATAAAGCTAGAGGTGAATCCTAGTACCTCCTCCCCAACTCAGCTTGAGTTCCTTAGGAAAGCACACCCGGCCCCCACCCCACCAGAGTTCCTGCCTGTGAGAGCAACAAGGCTAGTCCCTTGAGGGCCCCTTTTTTGCAATGCTAGTGCATCACACCTGGTGGACTCATGTTTTATTGCCTTAACATCTGATCCTGGTTAGAAATACAGGATTAATGTTCTAAAAATCAGAGAGTATTTTCTTGGACACACTATATTTCTTGTAACAAAATGATCTCTTATCTATTATACACTTTAGTTAGATTTTTTTTTTAATTAAAAAAAAGAAACATGAACACAGCAACAAAACTAAAATAACACAAACACATACAATCTTCCCTTTCTCCCTCTGAATCTGAGTCTCTTTTTCTCAAGGTAATACCCCTTTAAGAGTTCCTTATTCTCAACATTTTCTATACATACACACATTTACATGTATATATGTGTATCTGTACTTGCATTTTTATACATTTCAGCCAAAACATATTTGTTACCTTTTTAGCTATGCATTGCTGTATAGCAAAGTACCACAAACACAGATGCAAATCACACATTTGTGATCTGACAGTATCTGTTGGGCAGAAATCTGGACATGGCTTAGCTGAGTCCTCTCCTTCAGGAGGGTCTCATGAGATCTCATGAGGCTTCCATCAAGGTATTGTCCAGGACTAGGGTCCTATCTAAAGGTTTGCCTGGAATGAGCCACATTTTAGCTTATTTATATAGTTGTTAGCAGGATGTAGCTCCTTTTGGGCTGTTGGGCTGAAGTCCATTAAGTCCTAGCTGGCTGCAGGCCAGAGACTACCCTTGATTCTTCACCAAATGGTCCTCCCCATCATGGCAACTTAGCTCATCAAAGCCAGCAAGGAAGGGAGTCTGCTAGCAGGAAAGGAGTTGCAATTCTATGTAATGTAGTGACAAAAGTGACAGCCCATCATCTTTGTCATATTCTGTTGGTAAGCAGTAAGTCATAGGTCCTATTTACACTTGGGGAGGACATTACATGAGCGTGATTAACGGCCATCCTAGACTCTGTCTTCTATGCCGTTTGAACACTGAAAAGTAATTTTGTACCTAGTACCTCCTCCCCAACTCAGCTTGAGTTCCTTAGGAAAGCACACCCGGCCCCCCCCCCCCCCGAGTTCCTGCCTGTGAGAGCAACAAGGCTAGTCCCTTGAGGGCCCCTTTGCAATGCTAGTGCATCACACCTGGTGGACTCATGTTTTATTGCCTTAACATCTGATCCTGGTTAGAAATACAGGATTAATGTTCTAAAAATCAGAGAGTATTTTCTTGGACACACTATATTTCTTGTAACAAAATGATCTCTTATCTATTATACACTTTAGTTAGATTTTTTTTTTAATTAAAAAAAAGAAACATGAACACAGCAACAAAACTAAAATAACACAAACACATACAATCTTCCCTTTCTCCCTCTGAATCTGAGTCTCTTTTTCTCAAGGTAATACCCCTTTAAGAGTTCCTTATTCTCAACATTTTCTATACATACACACATTTACATGTATATATGTGTATCTGTACTTGCATTTTTATACATTTCAGCCAAAACATATTTGTTACCTTTTTAGCTATGCATTGCTGTATAGCAAAGTACCACAAACACAGATGCAAATCACACATTTGTGATCTGACAGTATCTGTTGGGCAGAAATCTGGACATGGCTTAGCTGAGTCCTCTCCTTCAGGAGGGTCTCATGAGATCTCATGAGGCTTCCATCAAGGTATTGTCCAGGACTAGGGTCCTATCTAAAGGTTTGCCTGGAATGAGCCACATTTTAGCTTATTTATATAGTTGTTAGCAGGATGTAGCTCCTTTTGGGCTGTTGGGCTGAAGTCCATTAAGTCCTAGCTGGCTGCAGGCCAGAGACTACCCTTGATTCTTCACCAAATGGTCCTCCCCATCATGGCAACTTAGCTCATCAAAGCCAGCAAGGAAGGGAGTCTGCTAGCAGGAAAGGAGTTGCAATTCTATGTAATGTAGTGACAAAAGTGACAGCCCATCATCTTTGTCATATTCTGTTGGTAAGCAGTAAGTCATAGGTCCTATTTACACTTGGGGAGGACATTACATGAGCGTGATTAACGGCCATCCTAGACTCTGTCTTCTATGCCGTTTGAACACTGAAAAGTAATTTTGTATTAATTATATCTGTATTTCTGCAGATATGTTATGCAGACTGTACTCTGCACAGCAGTACTGTACAGAGAGTTCACTGTATGCCAAATGGCACCTCTGATATCCTTGGTTTATCTTTTCTTATCCCATCCATCCAAACTAACAACATTAGGGCATATTAGTGGTAAAACAGAACCTTTTTCCAGATTTGAACTAATAGTCAATAGAAATAAGGACCATTTGTTTACTGTAGGTAAACTAAACATCATCACAAGGAAGAGTGGGTCAGAATATGCAAAATACAGTAGCTAATATTAAATATTTAGGGATGATGGTTAGAATAATGAGCAACCTGCACAGCGGGGATTCCCAGATGGCTCTAGTGGTAAAGAACCCACTCGCAGTTCAGGAGACGCAAGAGGTACATACAGGGTTGATCCCTGGGTTAGGAAGATCCCCTAAAGGAGGAAGTGGCAACACACTGCGTTATTCTTACCTGGACCATTCCATAGACAAAGGAGCCTGATGGGCTACAGTCCACAGGGTTGCAAGGAGTGGTTTCACGGCTTAGGGACTGACCACAGCACATACAGTGGAGATGTTGATCAGCTCCCTGGAAGAAGCCTAGCGTGCCTGGTCTTAACCCATCAGTTTCTGATTAGTGCAGAGAGCTTTTTGCAGGGGGATTCTGGGGAAAGGTCTGAGTGGCAGTAATTGAAGACTGGGAGAGCTTAGGCCAACTACTATTTACCCACCATTAAAGACATATTTTAATTACAATAATCGTATAGCTAAACCAGCACATACAGCTTGAATATCACTTCTCTTAGTGATAGTGAACCCTTATTGAACTCTTTCTCCATATATAATATTGGTGATATACAGAAAGGGAATGCAGCTAATATTGCCTGTGCCAGTGTCTAAGCCCTATTAAAGGGGCTAGCAGCAATGTGATCTATAGTTTTCTTTAAACAAACAGCCAGCAGTAGATAGGACAGTGTCTTCATTCAGCAGAGTTAGGAAGAACTAGTTCTGACTTGACTCCTGCTTCCCTTCTTTTGGCATCCCTTGGCTCACCTCTCATGTGTGGAGCCTAGCACACGTGCATGGGACCCTTGCTACATGTTGAAGCTCCACCCACACCCTCTTTAAACAGCTACTCTGTGCTCCCCCTCAGATCTAAGAGCATAAGCTCAGGAGAGATGGCCTGGGAATGGACATGGGATCCTGTGAGGGATTCCAGGGCCTGTGGCCCAGAGCCTTGTCTAGGGCTTACTGCCAGACACAGCCCACATGTGGACACGGAGTGCTGGCTAACGTGCTGTACATGGAAATACACACTGGACTTAACATGAAAAGTGAAGAATGTAAAATAACTCATTAATATTATTATTAATTATTATTATATTGGTTACATATTAAAATGATAATACTTTGCATATATTCAGATAAATAAAGTATACTGTTAAATTAGTGATTATATACAAAATATTATTAAATTTAATAATTCTGCCTGTTTTTTTAAATACACTGTATTTTAAAAAATATATTGATTTATTTTTATATATTTGGCTGCATTAGGTCTTAGTTGTGCCATGCGGCATTGTCAGTCCATCACATGAGATCTCTCCTTGCAGCAAAAAGGCTCTAGAGGGCATGGGCTTCAGAAGCCGTTGTGTACTGGCTTAGTTGCTCCACATTGTGTGAGATGTTCCCTGACCGGGGATCAAACCCTCATTCTCTGCATTGCAAAGTGGATTCTTAACCACTGGACTACCGGGGAAGTTTCTTGCCTGTTTCTTTTTTATGGCTACTTACAACTTTAAAATTGTGTACTTAACTCACGTTTGTGGCTCCCTTAACATTTCTCTTGGACAGTGCTGGTCTAGGACACAGAAGTCTACTAGGACATGATGCCTTTGGTACCTTGGACTCCTTGCCATGAGAGGAGGAGGAGCAAGGGCAGAGTCCTGTAAAACATGGGGTCTCATGCACGGGCCCCTCTTGAACAAAGATGGTTTGACTTTAAGGTGATGTTCATAGTTAACTTTCTTTTCCACCCTCTCAGGACTAAATGACCTCCAAATCTTGCTCCCCTTTTCTCATAGGAGGTTTTACTTGAGACAATAATATAGACTTCCCACCCTCCACTGCCACATCACAGTTACTTTTGAACCAGGAAATAAAATTGTTATGTATTCACCATTATCTTTTGAGAAGCTGTTATTCTTTGCATACAATGGAATCCAATCACTAAGCAATTTTTTGCAGGTTCTGATCCTCTTCCCTCCCTCTCTCTTTAGTTTGGAGAACACATTAATCTTTCCAAATTGACTCTTCAGTAGAGTGATGACATAAGTTATGGAAATAACTTTTTTGGGATTCAAGGGGTGAACATTCTGCTGTGTGTTTTAACATCACACAATACAGATATGTTCTAAGAAGAAAATCTACTTGTCCCATCTGTAGAGTTTGAGCAAGCTTTGGGAGATGGTGAAGGACAGGGAAACCTGATGTGCTGTAGTCCATGGGATCGCAGAGTCAGACACAACTGAGCGACTGAACTGAACTGAATCTCTAGAGAAGGGAACTTTAGATAGTCCCTTATGACTTTTTTAAGAAACTCATGGGTATGGTATATTGCTTTAAGAATTTACAATGAATGCTTTAGACTTAAAGCTTTAGAGTTTCAACAGAAATAATGACTTACTTAAGGGACTTGTGCCTTTTGCTCCTCAATAAATTTGATTTGAGCTTGCAAATAGGAAGGATTAATGATTTAGATGTTTGAAATCTCTTTAGTTCATTGCTTCTTTTCTTATTGTGGCAGATAGTGGCTATTTGTTAATAGCACTGTTTTCCATCCTGAACACATAGCTGGTTTGCATTACCCAGACTCCCTGGCAGATAAGTATGGTCATGTGACTGAAACTGGCCAACAGAGTGTTCCACTGTGATAGAGGTTTTATCATATTTGAACTTTCCTTCACCTCTTACCTAAAATATCTTGGGAGTGCTACATGCTGAACTTTTGTTTTTAAGGGTGAGATGTCTCTTTCAGAAATGAGAAGAAAACTCATGTCCTCTGGTTTTTGTGATAAGGCTTCATAGCCCCATAGCACGTCTAGGCTTCATCATTATTTTCAGTGGCAAAGAAGGGGAGCCAATAAATAGCACCCACAAAATGTGAGTTCATACAACCTGAGTTTTATATTGAAAACTGAATTATTAGCAAGTGCTGTGTGTGCATTTCTCATTTAATCCTTACAACAAGCTTAGAAGATGTGAACTACCTACATCATTTTTCAGAAGAGGAAACTGAGGCACAGAGAAGTTAAGTAACCTAGTCCATTTTTCAGGATCACATTCTGATCCTCTCCCCTCTTTAGTTTGGAGAACACATTAATCTTTCCAAATTGATTCTTCAGTAGAGTGATGACATAAGTTATGGAAATAACTTTTTTGGGATTCAAGGGGTGAACATTCTGCTGTGTGTTTTAACATCACACAATACAGATATGTTCTAAGAAGAAAATCTACTTGTCCCATCTGTAGAGTTTGAGCAAGCTTTGGGAGATGGTGAAGGACAGGGAAACCTGATGTGCTGTAGTCCATGGGATCGCAGAGTCAGACACAACTGAGCGACTGAACTGAACTGAATCTCTAGAGAAGGGAACTTTAGATAGTCCCTTATGACTTTTTTAAGAAACTCATGGGTATGGTATATTGCTTTAAGAATTTACAATGAATGCTTTAGACTTAAAGCTTTAGAGTTTCAACAGAAATAATGACTTACTTAAGGGACTTGTGCCTTTTGCTCCTCAATAAATTTGATTTGAGCTTGCAAATAGGAAGGATTAATGATTTAGATGTTTGAAATCTCTTTAGTTCATTGCTTCTTTTCTTATTGTGGCAGATAGTGGCTATTTGTTAATAGCACTGTTTTCCATCCTGAACACATAGCTGGTTTGCATTACCCAGACTCCCTGGCAGATAAGTATGGTCATGTGACTGAAACTGGCCAACAGAGTGTTCCACTGTGATAGAGGTTTTATCATATTTGAACTTTCCTTCACCTCTTACCTAAAATATCTTGGGAGTGCTACATGCTGAACTTTTGTTTTTAAGGGTGAGATGTCTCTTTCAGAAATGAGAAGAAAACTCATGTCCTCTGGTTTTTGTGATAAGGCTTCATAGCCCCATAGCACGTCTAGGCTTCATCATTATTTTCAGTGGCAAAGAAGGGGAGCCAATAAATAGCACCCACAAAATGTGAGTTCATACAACCTGAGTTTTATATTGAAAACTGAATTATTAGCAAGTGCTGTGTGTGCATTTCTCATTTAATCCTTACAACAAGCTTAGAAGATGTGAACTACCTACATCATTTTTCAGAAGAGGAAACTGAGGCACAGAGAAGTTAAGTAACCTGTCTAGTGTCCCTTGGGATTCTAATTCAGGTCATCTGTCTCCAGGAGCCAGGGTCTTAATCATGTTCCTCTACTGTGGATTTGATGAACTTACCCATGCCTCGTGGTCATTCTCTTATTCTTTGTGCTTTGTAATTCTGGGTCTGGCTAATTCACTTAAATGTGGAAGTTTTACAAAGATTCAAACTGATCAGAGATTCAAAAATGACTCATTGGCAGGGTGGGGCTTCTAAGGAAATCAATTTTTTTTCCTTTTCCAATGGGCTGCTGTAGTTTGCAAAAATCAAGAACTGTGATTTAAGATGTGTTTGAAGTCTTAAGATTTCCATAGTACCTCACTCAGCAATCCTTTTGCGATGATGTCATAGTTCTTCTGTGTATAAGGAAGTAATGCTTCCAGGGGAGGAAGCCAACATATTTTACAAATGTTATCTTGTCCTTACAACACCCTTGAGGCTTAGTGAGTGGTATTTAGTTACTGTTTCGGGGACAATAGCAATTAGGTTGTGGTTTTAAAGTTGATTTTTGTACCATGGAGAACTCACACACTTATAACAATAACAATTAGGTTGTGGTTTTAAAGTAGATTTTTGTACCATGGAGAACTCACACACTTATATGCATATGCTATCTCTATAATGTTCTAGAGACTTCCGTGGTGGTCCAGTGGTTAAGACTTCACCTTTCAGCACAGGGGGTGTGGGTTTGATTTCTGGTCAGAGAGCTAAGATCTCATGTGCTTCACCTCTTACCTAAAATATCTTGGGAGTGCTACATGCTGAACTTTTGTTTTTAAGGGTGAGATGTCTCTTTCAGAAATGAGAAGAAAACTCATGTCCTCTGGTTTTTGTGATAAGGCTTCATAGCCCCATAGCACGTCTAGGCTTCATCATTATTTTCAGTGGCAAAGAAGGGGAGCCAATAAATAGCACCCACAAAATGTGAGTTCATACAACCTGAGTTTTATATTGAAAACTGAATTATTAGCAAGTGCTGTGTGTGCATTTCTCATTTAATCCTTACAACAAGCTTAGAAGATGTGAACTACCTACATCATTTTTCAGAAGAGGAAACTGAGGCACAGAGAAGTTAAGTAACCTGTCTAGTGTCCCTTGGGATTCTAATTCAGGTCATCTGTCTCCAGGAGCCAGGGTCTTAATCATGTTCCTCTACTGTGGATTTGATGAACTTACCCATGCCTCGTGGTCATTCTCTTATTCTTTGTGCTTTGTAATTCTGGGTCTGGCTAATTCACTTAAATGTGGAAGTTTTACAAAGATTCAAACTGATCAGAGATTCAAAAATGACTCATTGGCAGGGTGGGGCTTCTAAGGAAATCAATTTTTTTTCCTTTTCCAATGGGCTGCTGTAGTTTGCAAAAATCAAGAACTGTGATTTAAGATGTGTTTGAAGTCTTAAGATTTCCATAGTACCTCACTCAGCAATCCTTTTGCGATGATGTCATAGTTCTTCTGTGTATAAGGAAGTAATGCTTCCAGGGGAGGAAGCCAACATATTTTACAAATGTTATCTTGTCCTTACAACACCCTTGAGGCTTAGTGAGTGGTATTTAGTTACTGTTTCGGGGACAATAGCAATTAGGTTGTGGTTTTAAAGTTGATTTTTGTACCATGGAGAACTCACACACTTATAACAATAACAATTAGGTTGTGGTTTTAAAGTAGATTTTTGTACCATGGAGAACTCACACACTTATATGCATATGCTATCTCTATAATGTTCTAGAGACTTCCGTGGTGGTCCAGTGGTTAAGACTTCGCCTTTCAGCACAGGGGGTGTGGGTTTGATTTCTGGTCAGAGAGCTAAGATCTCATGTGCTTCAGGGCCAAAAAAAACCAAAGCATGAAACAGGAATAATATTGTAACAAACTCAATAAAGACTTTTAAAATGGTCCACATCAAACACATCTTTAAAAATTCTATATTACGTATTATGTATTATATGCATACATACACATGGATATACACAATACTTCATGAAACACTCTTAAGTATATGTGATACACCTTGGTGCTTTGCATTCTATTCCATTCTATTCCACTGAGAAGAATGCTGCTTGTGACCTCCAAAGCTGACTTCATGACCTACAAATGGGAGACCACCTGCAGTTTGAAAACCACAGCACTGACTCCCCAGCATTTATAGACATAACTCAGGTGATGCCCTGCTGACTCCCTGTGGTGCAATGCGAGCAAGGAGGGTCTTGGAATGCCAGGAGAGAGATAAACCAGACCCTTATTGTCCTTCCCTTCCCCCAGGCTGTAGTACACCACCCAATCCTTAAGACCCCTATGCCACTCCTTGGACACTAATGTCTTCCCCTCAGGCTATAGTCATCACTCTGCCCTTCCCAGTAGAGTGTCCAATCAGCAATGATCCTTAAGACCCCTATGCCACTCCTTAGACCCTAGCTATATAAGGAATCAAAGACCCCTGCTTAGAGTTGGTTCTTCTTTGAGCTGATCCTCTGTTCTGAGTGGTTCTCCCTTGAGCTGGCCTGATGTTCTGGCAGCAACTCTCCCTTCCCCAACTCTAATAAGCTTTACTTTCCTCTCATTCTACCTTGTGTCTGGAAATTCTTTTTCAAGCTGCATGTGGACCTCCACACTCCCTTTTGATGTTTGGCCACTGCCACCCATTGTACCTTGAAGACATCAGCTTTTTAAGTACGTGAAAAATTAACAGTGTGGCACTAGCTCTTGCACTGTATCCTACAATCCCTTTCAGAAGCTTGGTGGATATTTATTGAGTGCCACCTGTGTGCCAGGCACTGGCATTACAGCAGTGACTCACAGCAATGGAGGACTTGACTGCCAAGTGGCCACAGCCAAAGAGTAAACAAACTCATCAGCAGTTAGGGGATGGTGCCTATTTCTGCAGAAAAATAAAGTAGGCTGAGCTACAGTCACATTTCGGCATAGGGCTGCTTTCCAACTCTTTCCAACTCTCACCTTATCTGAGGCTTGTCTTGCTCTCAAGTAGCAGTTTTCAACCAGGGGAGATCCTGGCCTCCTAGTGTTACAGAGTCCAAGCTGGCTCTGCTTGCCACATGATAGGTCAGTAAATCCAAGATGAGATATTGGGACGAGGAAGGGACTTTATTTGGGAGCTCACTAACTTGACCGAGAAGACGGCAGTCAAAATAACCATCTTGGTTGGGGAGGGGGGTGCTTGTCTGGGAACCCTGGTTGCCAGGTTCTTTTATAGATCAGAGATTGGGGGTGGAAAGGAGGTGAGGAAACAAAAAGATTATTCAGTCCTTACTAATGTCCCCTTGTATAGCAAGCCTCAGGCAGAGGAATGTGTTAGTTTAACTTCCTTATAGTCCTTCACAGGTGGGTGGCTTGGGTTATCTCTCTAAGGCAGGCCATTATGTATGCCTAAAGTAAAGGGGTTAGATGAGGGTTAAAGTCACAGAAGCAAGTTCAGCACAAGTTCAAAATTAATCCTTCCTGGTTACAGTATGGCAATATTTACTGTCACAACTGAGGGAAGGAGGTGCTGCTGGTATCTAAGGTGTAGACCCGGCCATGTGGCTAACATTCTATCATGTACCAGACAGCCCCTCACAACAGAGCTTTCAGGCTCAGAATGTCAGTAGGCTGAAGTACTCAGGAGCCATGGTCCGAGAGACTTCCAGAGATGAGCATGAAAGGGCAAAACTCCTTTCCCTCTGGGGTCCCATCTTCTGGCCAGGAAAGCCTATGCCATAGCCTGTCTGGGTGACAGAATTGTTTTCTGTTGAGCCCCAGTGTTTCGACATCATGATGCTGCCTTCACGTTTAGGCTTGCCAAGGAACCTCTCCCTTTTGATGTTTGGCCACTGCCACCCATTGTACCTTGAAGACATCAGCTTTTAAGTACGTGAAAAATTAACAGTGTGGCACTAGCTCTTGCACTGTATCCTACAATCCCTTTCAGAAGCTTGGTGGATATTTATTGAGTGCCACCTGTGTGCCAGGCACTGGCATTACAGCAGTGACTCACAGCAATGGAGGACTTGACTGCCAAGTGGCCACAGCCAAAGAGTAAACAAACTCATCAGCAGTTAGGGGATGGTGCCTATTTCTGCAGAAAAATAAAGTAGGCTGAGCTACAGTCACATTTCGGCATAGGGCTGCTTTCCAACTCTTTCCAACTCTCACCTTATCTGAGGCTTGTCTTGCTCTCAAGTAGCAGTTTTCAACCAGGGGAGATCCTGGCCTCCTAGTGTTACAGAGTCCAAGCTGGCTCTGCTTGCCACATGATAGGTCAGTAAATCCAAGATGAGATATTGGGACGAGGAAGGGACTTTATTTGGGAGCTCACTAACTTGACCGAGAAGACGGCAGTCAAAATAACCATCTTGGTTGGGGAGGGGGGTGCTTGTCTGGGAACCCTGGTTGCCAGGTTCTTTTATAGATCAGAGATTGGGGGTGGAAAGGAGGTGAGGAAACAAAAAGATTATTCAGTCCTTACTAATGTCCCCTTGTATAGCAAGCCTCAGGCAGAGGAATGTGTTAGTTTAACTTCCTTATAGTCCTTCACAGGTGGGTGGCTTGGGTTATCTCTCTAAGGCAGGCCATTATGTATGCCTAAAGTAAAGGGGTTAGATGAGGGTTAAAGTCACAGAAGCAAGTTCAGCACAAGTTCAAAATTAATCCTTCCTGGTTACAGTATGGCAATATTTACTGTCACAACTGAGGGAAGGAGGTGCTGCTGGTATCTAAGGTGTAGACCCGGCCATGTGGCTAACATTCTATCATGTACCAGACAGCCCCTCACAACAGAGCTTTCAGGCTCAGAATGTCAGTAGGCTGAAGTACTCAGGAGCCATGGTCCGAGAGACTTCCAGAGGTGAGCATGAAAGGGCAAAACTCCTTTCCCTCTGGGGTCCCATCTTCTGGCCAGGAAAGCCTATGCCATAGCCTGTCTGGGTGACAGAATTGTTTTCTGTTGAGCCCCAGTGTTTCGGCATCATGATGCTGCCTTCACGTTTAGGCTTGCCAAGGAACCTCTCAAATAAAAGGAATGTTCAAGGAGAAATCCATGGTGACATGGCACATTTTTCCATTCTTCTCCATCACCTCATACCTTGCATCAGTGATGGACATTTCAACAGGTGGTGGTCATCACAGTTTTGGGTCACACATGAATTTTATTTAAAAATCCTCCATGAGCCTGAGAGTCTTGGCAAAACCTGTGGACAACCTCTCGCCTCCTTTCCTCAATATAATAATTAAGTAGAAGTGAAACAGGAGGGAAAGGGGCAGGGCACAATTTCTGAAAGAATGATATAACCCAAGGATACAGCATAAACCCATTAGATTCAAATGGGTTCAAGATGCCAGACTAGACCTTGATCCTCAATCAGCTGAATGACACACCCAGAGGCACCATGACAGTTCTACCCCTTCCCCAAAATAGTTAGAATAATCCCCCCACTCATTAGCATATGAAATTACCCAGCCCATAAAAGCTATATAACGCATCACATTTTCAAGGCCTCTGCACTCATCCTCTGCGATTGCCCACACTCTGTCTGTGGAGTGTGCTTTTCTCTGAATCTGAATAAATCCACTTGTTACCTATCACTTTCTCTCTCCCTGAATTCTTTTCTGTGATGAGACATTAAGAACCTGAGCTCCATTAGGTCCTGAAACCAGGCATCATGGGTTTTGGCTTGATTTGAGTCCCAGCCACATGGGTTCAAGTCCCAAGCAAGGTTTTGGCTGGGTTCAAGCCCCAATTAGACTCAAGTCCTAATCTGAGGAAAACAGTTTCAGAAGCATCTTTGTTATGGATGTGACTTTAAAAGAAAAAACTAAACTCATCTCTTCTTCGGCTTTGTACTTCTCCCTTTTGTATCCTCTGCTGCTGGAATTTGGCTCAGAATGTCAGTAGGCTGAAGTACTCAGGAGCCATGGTCCGAGAGACTTCCAGAGGTGAGCATGAAAGGGCAAAACTCCTTTCCCTCTGGGGTCCCATCTTCTGGCCAGGAAAGCCTATGCCATAGCCTGTCTGGGTGACAGAATTGTTTTCTGTTGAGCCCCAGTGTTTCGACATCATGATGCTGCCTTCACGTTTAGGCTTGCCAAGGAACCTCTCAAATAAAAGGAATGTTCAAGGAGAAATCCATGGTGACATGGCACATTTTTCCATTCTTCTCCATCACCTCATACCTTGCATCAGTGATGGACATTTCAACAGGTGGTGGTCATCACAGTTTTGGGTCACACATGAATTTTATTTAAAAATCCTCCATGAGCCTGAGAGTCTTGGCAAAACCTGTGGACAACCTCTCGCCTCCTTTCCTCAATATAATAATTAAGTAGAAGTGAAACAGGAGGGAAAGGGGCAGGGCACAATTTCTGAAAGAATGATATAACCCAAGGATACAGCATAAACCCATTAGATTCAAATGGGTTCAAGATGCCAGACTAGACCTTGATCCTCAATCAGCTGAATGACACACCCAGAGGCACCATGACAGTTCTACCCCTCCCCCAAAATAGTTAGAATAATCCCCCCACTCATTAGCATATGAAATTACCCAGCCCATAAAAGCTATATAACGCATCACATTTTCAAGGCCTCTGCACTCATCCTCTGCGATTGCCCACACTCTGTCTGTGGAGTGTGCTTTTCTCTGAATCTGAATAAATCCACTTGTTACCTATCACTTTCTCTCTCCCTGAATTCTTTTCTGTGATGAGACATTAAGAACCTGAGCTCCATTAGGTCCTGAAACCAGGCATCATGGGTTTTGGCTTGATTTGAGTCCCAGCCACATGGGTTCAAGTCCCAAGCAAGGTTTTGGCTGGGTTCAAGCCCCAATTAGACTCAAGTTCTAATCTGAGGAAAACAGTTTCAGAAGCATCTTTGTTATGGATGTGACTTTAAAAGAAAAAACTAAACTCATCTCTTCTTCGGCTTTGTACTTCTCCCTTTTGTATCCTCTGCTGCTGGAATTTCCTATCCACAGAATGATTTGAGAAGATGCTCAGGCTAAGCTCAGTTGCTTCAGTTGGGTTTGACTCTTTGTGACTGTAGCCCACCCGGCTCCTCTGTGGGACTCTCCAGGCAAGAATGCCGGAGTGGGAATATGGATGGACCTAGAGAGTGTCATACTGAAAGAAGTAAGTCAGAGAAGGAGAGATATCATATGACATCCCTTTTATGTGGATTCTGAAAAGAAATGATACAAATGAACTTATTTACAAAACAGAAAGAGACAAAGTTAGTAAAGGAACTCATGGTTGCAGCTGGGAGGGGATGGTTGGGGACTTTGGGAAGCTCAAATACACACTGCCATGTTTGAAATGGATAACCAACAAAAATTTATTGTATAGCACAGGGAGCTCTGCTTAATATTATGTATCAGTCTGGATGAGACAGGCGGTTTGGGGGAGATTGGATGCATGTATGCATATGGCCGAGCCCCTTCACTGTTCACCTGAAACTATCACAAAATTGTTAATTGGCTATACCCCAATAAAAATGTTTTGATGTTAAAAAGAAAATAGAATACTGGAGTGGGTTGCCATGCCCTCCTCCAGGGGTTCTTCCCATACCCAGGGATCGAACACACGTCTGCCTGTGTCTTTTACATTGTAGGTGGATTCTTTATGCACTGAGCCACCTGGAAGAAAAAAAATACCCTTTTAGGTTCCTAGGGCCCCTGCCTCTTATGCTGTGTATAGAATACACTGGCAAGCCCCTTACCTGCCCCAAGTGTGTAGTGGGGACATTCAGCACAGTGGCTCCTCCCTGGAGATGTACCTCAGTCCCAAGTGCTCCTGGTGGACAGAAGACCATGCAGGACTCTTACTTAAGCAGCCTGTTGCAGAACTAGCTGCCCTGGTCTCCCCTTGTGTTTGGGAACAGTCTCTATGCCTCCTAGCCCCAAGGCAAGGAAGCTCAAGGATGTTTTCAAGAATAGACTTGAAAAGAGGGTCTCAGGCAAAAAAAAAAAAAAAAAAAGTCCAGATATTCCATAGAATCAACTCTTGGGGAAATACCTGTCTCCCATCTCAATATCTAGCCAAGCCTGAAGTGGCCCTGGTCAGGGTGTAGGGGACTGTTTGCTCAGGCTCTGTCTTAGTCCTCACCCCTCCTGCAGCCTAGGAGCCTCCCTACTGTCTAAAGACTGGGAGTGACTTGTCACCTATGTACAACTTCAGATCACTCCCCACCCCTTAGAGGTGATCAACAAGGCAGTGGCATGGCTGTGAGTTGAAGGGGCACAGTGACATCAGGAAGTGGCAGTTCCATTGACAGACAAAATCGAACCTATGACATTTACTCACTCGATAGGAAATGGGAATGAATACAGGACCTCCCATTGCTGCACAGTAAGGAAAGGAGGCAGGAGGCCTCCCAGGCAGGTCTTCTGTCTGGGGAACAGTATGAGGGGTTGATCTACCCTACCTGAAGCTGCTCCAGGTATGTTGGAGGGACTGTACTGTGTGTCTCTCCATGAAATGCCCATTCATGAAGCAGAAATTTTTTGTGTACTGTTGCAATCATTAAATGTTTTCCTGGCAATTTCTCTGCTTGAAACAGAAGTTCCTCCTGCACTTCTATCACATCATCCTCTTTGTCCTCTCAAAACCCTAGATAGTTCTTTCATTCTGTTCACCATTTTCATACCATGTACCTGGAACTCTTGGTTTCTACCGAATTATCCCAACAAAGGAAAGAGGAACCAAAAGAAGGCAAGAGAGTGTCTGAACACATTATGATTTTTTTAAATTTTCAGAATCGGGGTTATATTGAATGGTCTCTGTCAATTATCAATGTTTAAAAAATTAGAGGAAAAGTAGGATGGTTGAAACCTATCATATCTACATGACTGACTTCATTCATTTAGGCATACATGCATTCATTCATTCAGCAAAATTATATTGAATGCATTTTATGGTCTAGGCATGGGACTAAACTGGCCCTTTGGGAAATGCAAAGATGAAGTAAAACACATTCCTCCCAAGTTTGAGTGAAATGGAGAAGATTAGATATTGGCTTAGCAAAGTATACACTTTCCTAGGAGGTGGTAGTCCAGAATAAAACAAAGAAGCGGGGAAATGTTAAATGGGTACTCCGGTCAGTGAGACTGTATCAGAGGTTCCCCAAGCGTGGGGACTGTGCTGAGGTGTTGCTGGGTTCCCTGGTGACTAGCAAGTGCCAAATGAACTTCCATAGTAGTGTAGAGGGGGATGAAGTGAGAAAGCTGCCTTCTGGTACCTTCTGTGGAGGACAGGAGTTAATGAGACTGGCCAAGAAAGACAGGCAGTGCTGGTTCCCACTCTTTTTTACATCTGATAATGAACAAACCCCTCAGCCCATGGAGTTTGTCTAAATGTCTCTGTATCTTGATGCTGTGAAATATCACTGAGAAAAGTCCATCCTTGTTCGCCTAGGTTACGGCCAAGGCTCCTTCTCCTCCTCCCCATCTTAGGACAAATTTGAAGGACATGGAATCCAATGGAGGGAACTCTCTGTTGAAAACAAAAGCAATAAATTCCAAGTGGCATGTCTCATGTGGACCCCAAGTCACTGTGCAGATTCTTCTAATTCATACCTTAGTGAGAATGAGGTGTTTGGTGATCTATAGCAGCCAGATGAATCAGTTATTTCAAGCAGTGTGGTTGGGTAGCAGGGAAGTATGCCTTTTGGACACCCACACCTGAGGACCCCAAGACTGGGATGCATTGTCCCTCCTCCCACCCATCATAGGGAGAGATGACAGGCCAGCTTCCCCACATGCTGGCAGTCTTGGAAGAAAGGGGAGAATGGCATTCTGCCCCTTAACTTAGGTTTGCTGAGGATGGACCTGGAGATCTACTCTTGTATTATCTTCAAAGCAAGAGGGAAAGACCACAGAAACAGAAGCCACCAAAGGGAAGGGGAAATTCCAGTCAGCACATGGAGCCGGTTGAGGACATGGCCATGAACCAACCATTCTATGTTCAGTTTCCAGTAACACGCCTTTACCCACATATCAGACTTTTCTCTGTCTTTGCAGCCAAGAAAGTGTCAAGAGTAAGCCTGAGGCCTGCTGAGAATTCAGATGCAAGGAAAACTGGGGAGAGAAGGTTGAGGAAGAGCCAATTTAGGGTTGTGAACAGTGATGAGTTAATGAAACTGAATCTGCCTGAAAATTTACCCAGAGCCTTTTAAGATAGAAGAGCTGAAGAGATAAAGTGCACTAATTTTATCTGTCACAGTGAAATTCTAACCATATATATGCACAGACACACAGACATACATATACACGCATTCCTATATGACCTTCACTTGTGTCAAGAACACTGGTACCTTCTGTGGAGGACAGGAGTTAATGAGACTGGCCAAGAAAGACAGGCAGTGCTGGTTCCCACTCTTTTTTACATCTGATAATGAACAAACCCCTCAGCCCATGGAGTTTGTCTAAATGTCTCTGTATCTTGATGCTGTGAAATATCACTGAGAAAAGTCCATCCTTGTTCGCCTAGGTTACGGCCAAGGCTCCTTCTCCTCCTCCCCATCTTAGGACAAATTTGAAGGACATGGAATCCAATGGAGGGAACTCTCTGTTGAAAACAAAAGCAATAAATTCCAAGTGGCATGTCTCATGTGGACCCCAAGTCACTGTGCAGATTCTTCTAATTCATACCTTAGTGAGAATGAGGTGTTTGGTGATCTATAGCAGCCAGATGAATCAGTTATTTCAAGCAGTGTGGTTGGGTAGCAGGGAAGTATGCCTTTTGGACACCCACACCTGAGGACCCCAAGACTGGGATGCATTGTCCCTCCTCCCACCCATCATAGGGAGAGATGACAGGCCAGCTTCCCCACATGCTGGCAGTCTTGGAAGAAAGGGGAGAATGGCATTCTGCCCCTTAACTTAGGTTTGCTGAGGATGGACCTGGAGATCTACTCTTGTATTATCTTCAAAGCAAGAGGAAAGACCACAGAAACAGAAGCCACCAAAGGGAAGGGGAAATTCCAGTCAGCACATGGAGCCGGTTGAGGACATGGCCATGAACCAACCATTCTATGTTCAGTTTCCAGTAACACGCCTTTACCCACATATCAGACTTTTCTCTGTCTTTGCAGCCAAGAAAGTGTCAAGAGTAAGCCTGAGGCCTGCTGAGAATTCAGATGCAAGGAAAACTGGGGAGAGAAGGTTGAGGAAGAGCCAATTTAGGGTTGTGAACAGTGATGAGTTAATGAAACTGAATCTGCCTGAAAATTTACCCAGAGCCTTTTAAGATAGAAGAGCTGAAGAGATAAAGTGCACTAATTTTATCTGTCACAGTGAAATTCTAACCATATATATGCACAGACACACAGACACATACATATACACGCATTCCTATATGACCTTCACTTGTGTCAAGACACTGAGTTTACCACCACCCTAGATGGAATGCCTTGTGCTCTTTCTTCTGTCACTCTCTCCCCAACGTAGCCATTATTCTGACTTCTATCACCATTGATGAATTTTGCCTATTCTTATTCTTGAATTTCACTAAATGAATTCATGTAATATGTATTCTTCTGTGTCTGGCTTTTTCCCCTCAACAGAATATTTATGAGATTTTTCAGTGTTGCTGTATATGTCAGTATTTTTCTCTCTTAAAATTCTGCTTCAATCCATTATATGAATAAACCACAATTTGCTTATTTATTCACCTGTCTAGGGAAATTGGAATTGTTTCCAATTTTGAATGGAACTGCTATGAACATTCCTGGATGCATCTTTCAGTGGCAAAAGGCACTCATATCTTTTAGAAATATATGTAAGATTGGCATCATACATTGTAATATAGGCATCAGTACAGCTTTCTACCTGGTCTCTTCTATTCTTCAGCCCAGGTCAAAGGTAATAAACAGAGTGTCCTGAAAGTAGGGAGGTTGAAAAGGCTTGTGGCAGCAGGGTCAGTGGATGGCCGAGGAGCAGGTGCTGGAAAGACCCCCAGAGGAGGCCTAATGCCAATCCAACCAGAGACTGAGGCGAGCTCTTTAGGAATCAGCTTTTACGATGTCTAGGCTCAGGGAAAGCTGAGCCAAGTGACAGAAGGATATATTTTAAAAAACTGGAAGATTTCTAGTCTGCAGCCTAGTTTTGCCCATGTGCACACCACCAAATAATTGACCTTGGGCATATAAGAATCCCTCAGATCCTATTTTCTCATTTATAAATAAAAAATGATCCCTAAATGATTCTTTTTTTTTTTTTTGCCACTTCTATTTATCTTTCATTCACTTATCTTTTTTGTTTTTGCCCTGTGTGGGCCTCCCATTGCAGTGGCCTCACTCGTTGCAGAGCACCTGCTCTGGGCGCGTGCTCTCCAGAGCTCCAGCTCGGTAGTTGGACATATTGGTCCAGCCACTCCGCGGCACGTGGGATCTTCCCAGGCCAGGGATCGAACTGGTTCCCCTTGCACTGCAAGGTGGTGTCCTTACCCATTGGACCACCAGGGAAGCCCCTAAATGATTCTTATGAGCTCACAATTGCATTAATCATACCCTAGCTATCAGTGATCAATTCCAGTGCAAGAGAAAATCACATGGTGATTACTAAGAGAATCCCACAGTTGTTTCCTTCCACTGTCTTAGCATCTATGCCAGGATAGTAAAAGAATATGAAAATATACCCTTCGATGGGACCAGCTATGTGGCATTGGTCTTTCATGGGAAGTAGCTAAGTCTCTCTCCCATTCCCCCCTTCCTTAAGTGTGTTACTATCAGTAAATATAATCTCAAAACATTTATATAGCATATTTTTTTCCATGTGGAATCCAGCACATAGGTCTGATCTGGTTAAAGCTAAGAGAAGCTCAGTCATGAAATTAATTATGAAATTATAAAATAGAAATCTGGCCTAAGACTACTTCTTAAGAAAATAAGATGCTGTTTGAAAAATGAAAAATGAGACCCAACACTGGAACAGATTATTCCCAAAACTGCAAGGGAAGATTTTTTTCCCTGTTATGCAAGTTTGTCTCCTTAGCTCCTTTTCTAGGACTAAAATATGTGCTTCATCTGCATGTGAGTGTCAGTCCCAAGTTGATGCCCTCAGATCCAGCTGGTGTGGTTCACTAGGGCTATCAGGCTAGTTTCATGTTTTCATTGTTTCAGCCATTTCTGCCTAGCCACTTTGGGCTAGCCAGCACTGCTCAGGTAACAGTTCCTGGCCATGGAAGGTCCCGTGTTGAATGAGCTAGCAGATACTTCCGACTGGTACAGACAGCAACACTGGCAATTAGCAGTAACATAGCTCCACAGCAGGAGTGGGAATGGCAAACCTTCTCTGAGTCCCTGCTACACATGGAACATGTCTCTGGGCACCCAGGAAATGCGGATACTCAGGCAGATATTTGCACTGATACCTGGCAGCATGAATTTTGTAGGACCTGGATCTACACAACCCCACCTCTTACCCCTGCCACTGTGCTGTTTGTACCATATTTGAAGGGACTGTACTTTTAGATTACTTGTGAACTGAGTCCTCTTATAACAGTGATTCCCAAAGTTTGGTCTCTGAACCAGTAGGGTCAGGATCACATAGGAACTTGTTAGAAATACAGAGAGTCTGACTCCACATCAGACCTACTCAATCAAACATTCTGGAGGCAGGGCCAAGGTGGTGTCCTTACCCATTGGACCACCAGGGAAGCCCCTAAATGATTCTTATGAGCTCACAATTGCATTAATCATACCCTAGCTATCAGTGATCAATTCCAGTGCAAGAGAAAATCACATGGTGATTACTAAGAGAATCCCACAGTTGTTTCCTTCCACTGTCTTAGCATCTATGCCAGGATAGTAAAAGAATATGAAAATATACCCTTCGATGGGACCAGCTATGTGGCATTGGTCTTTCATGGGAAGTAGCTAAGTCTCTCTCCCATTCCCCCCTTCCTTAAGTGTGTTACTATCAGTAAATATAATCTCAAAACATTTATATAGCATATTTTTTTCCATGTGGAATCCAGCACATAGGTCTGATCTGGTTAAAGCTAAGAGAAGCTCAGTCATGAAATTAATTATGAAATTATAAAATAGAAATCTGGCCTAAGACTACTTCTTAAGAAAATAAGATGCTGTTTGAAAAATGAAAAATGAGACCCAACACTGGAACAGATTATTCCCAAAACTGCAAGGGAAGATTTTTTTCCCTGTTATGCAAGTTTGTCTCCTTAGCTCCTTTTCTAGGACTAAAATATGTGCTTCATCTGCATGTGAGTGTCAGTCCCAAGTTGATGCCCTCAGATCCAGCTGGTGTGGTTCACTAGGGCTATCAGGCTAGTTTCATGTTTTCATTGTTTCAGCCATTTCTGCCTAGCCACTTTGGGCTAGCCAGCACTGCTCAGGTAACAGTTCCTGGCCATGGAAGGTCCCGTGTTGAATGAGCTAGCAGATACTTCCGACTGGTACAGACAGCAACACTGGCAATTAGCAGTAACATAGCTCCACAGCAGGAGTGGGAATGGCAAACCTTCTCTGAGTCCCTGCTACACATGGAACATGTCTCTGGGCACCCAGGAAATGCGGATACTCAGGCAGATATTTGCACTGATACCTGGCAGCATGAATTTTGTAGGACCTGGATCTACACAACCCCCACCTCTTACCCCTGCCACTGTGCTGTTTGTACCATATTTGAAGGGACTGTACTTTTAGATTACTTGTGAACTGAGTCCTCTTATAACAGTGATTCCCAAAGTTTGGTCTCTGAACCAGTAGGGTCAGGATCACATAGGAACTTGTTAGAAATACAGAGAGTCTGACTCCACATCAGACCTACTCAATCAAACATTCTGGAGGCAGGGCCAGCTATCAATGTTTTAACGCACTCACCAGATGATTCTAATGCACATTCAAGTTCCTGAACTACAGCCATGTGAGCATCACTACTGATAATCCTGGATCACTGTTGGAAGGACACAACTTCAAACCCATTTGTTCTGATGGATCAAGGGGCTCTCTGTGGCTGGTTCTTGGGCAAGTCATCTCTGCTGAGAATTACTTGAGTTTTCGGAATTATGAATAGGAAGGAAATGGGTGGTTAAGAAGGAAGTTTGGCGTTTTACTGGCCGGAGGTGGGGTGGGCAGTGCAAATCATAAGCCGCGTTCTTTTCTTCTCTATTAGTTATGTGGTGATGAAAACTGCTGAGGACAGAGGCAGTCTTTTGACACTTGAGTGTGTGGCACTGCAGCTTACCTGTTAGTCACCATGTTGGGTGTGAGCACTTCAGCAGCAGATATGTCCCTCAGGAAATGAACGTTAGTTCCAGAGATCTTGAATTGGACTAGGCAAAAGCACTTCACATTGCAGCCATTGTTGGGACTGAATGTAAGAGATGCTCAATCGATGTTCCTTTAATTGAGTAGAAGAGATACAGTGCTTGAGTAGCTCACTCTAAACTTTATGAAGGACAAATGATGGCAGTTTTGATCTTAGCCTCATTATCCAAAGCCTTTCTTACTTTTCTTAAGAAAATCTTGGTCTCAGGTCATTACAGATTCAGGCTGCCATGGGAAATTTGGTCTCAGGAATGCTTCAAAGTCTAATTTTTGGTTCATCATCAATTTTGAAAATGGAAAATTCACCCCCTATGTCTTAAAGAGAATGGCTACCCCCTCCAGTATTCTTACCTGGAGAATTTCATGGACAGAAGAATCTGGCTGGCTACAGTCCATGGGGTCCCAAAGAGTTGGGCATGACTGAGTGACTAACACTTTCACTTGTGGTCTTCACAGGTGGCTCAGCAGGTTAAGAGTCTGTTTGCAATGTGGGAGACGCAGGAGTCTTGGCTTTGATCCCTGGTTCAGGGAGATCCCCTAGATGAAGACATGGCAATCCACTCCAGTATTCTTGCCTGGAGAATCCCATGGACAGAGGAGCCTGGTGGGATATAGTCCATAGGGTTGTAAAGAGTCAAACACAACTGAGCATGAGCACATGTCTTGAATAGCCAGGGTAGCCAGAAGATAAGAAACCTCTTATCTCATAATTCACTATTTCTGTGTATATTTGGATGGTGTCTTACTTCTGGAAAGTCTGGTCAGAGGATGAAAACTAGACATTGTAATGCATCCTTTTGGTGTTGCTACAGTGTTGATTTAATTAAAACATTGCTTTATTTGTCTCCATTTGATAATAATTCACACCTTAGGAAGCCAGCCATTGTTGGAACTCCTTGGTCAGTTCAGTGTGGGAAATGGCATTCCCATTCTTTACTTCCATGATCCAGTGAGTAGCAGGTGTTGAGTGGTTATTATGCCACCAGGTTACCTAAGGCTCAGTTACCTGATGCTTTGATTCAGGCTTTGGTAATTGCTGTTTGGTGTTCAAAGCCAGATCTTTCCTGACCATCAGGTGCTGACAGGACACTCATTTTCACCATCATTCAGAGCTCTGCAAGAGAGCAAATTGCATGTTATGAAATGTGTTTGCTTTTAAAGAATAAAAAGTTGAATTGACACTGCTGAAATTTGAGTCTCCAGGTGTAGGGATTTGGGAAACCTGCATGTGACATAGGATGGAGTCTTAGCAGGATTAAGCTGATGCCTTCAGCGTCATGTACTGTATTAAATCCATTTTCATTGTGTGGAGTGAAGACCTTTCTTCAACTAGATTTGGAATTTTCTTGAAAATGTTTTGATGATATGATAAAATAATCAGGTTCTCTCTAACCTTGAAGCTTAGCTAGCTCTTTCTTTGAGAGTCCTCCTAAGCAACATTCAGTGCCTTTTATGTGCCTAATATAGGGTGTAAGAGTTAGCTCACATTAAAATTAATTTGAATTACCAACAGCTTGTTTATTATGCAAATACACAGTGGTGACCATAAGAGTGATTTTCAGTGCTGCATGTGTGCATTCTTGCAGATTACTAAGTGACCAATTTACTATAAAAAATGGAAGGAAAATTACTGAGATTTGTTGCTTTCTGCTCCTTGTTTTGCATTACAGTTCAGTTGGGATTTTCACAATGTTGGGCTGGTGGGACACGAACAGGTTAATTCCGCAGGCCTTGCTGGGTCAGCAGCAGGGAGTTTTTTCTTCCTGCTGGATCTGTTGACTCTGCTGGCTGTGCAAGGCCAGTGGTTAAAGTTTACCAGGCCTACTGATCCAAACATCTCGCAAAGTCTCCGATAAGGAAACTCACTCCTTCTTGCAACATCAAGGATTTTCCACCACGATTGAAAAGACACGTACGCTGGACATGAGTCACTGAGACCCTTGCCCACTCCCCACAAACAACCCAAGGACAGCGAACAAAAAATTTCCATTGCCAGCCCATTAAAAACTCCCCCATCTTGCTCCTGGGCGCGAATTCACTGGCCCTGTGTTGTCCCAATAAACAGCCTGACTCCGCTCTGTTCTAACCTGGTCTGGCTCGTCCTTGCCATGGGAAATACCCCTTTTTAGAAATGAAAATTCTTTCCTGACCATCAGGTGCTGACAGGACACTCATTTTCACCATCATTCAGAGCTCTGCAAGAGAGCAAATTGCATGTTATGAAATGTGTTTGCTTTTAAAGAATAAAAAGTTGAATTGACACTGCTGAAATTTGAGTCTCCAGGTGTAGGGATTTGGGAAACCTGCATGTGACATAGGATGGAGTCTTAGCAGGATTAAGCTGATGCCTTCAGCGTCATGTACTGTATTAAATCCATTTTCATTGTGTGGAGTGAAGACCTTTCTTCAACTAGATTTGGAATTTTCTTGAAAATGTTTTGATGATATGATAAAATAATCAGGTTCTCTCTAACCTTGAAGCTTAGCTAGCTCTTTCTTTGAGAGTCCTCCTAAGCAACATTCAGTGCCTTTTATGTGCCTAATATAGGGTGTAAGAGTTAGCTCACATTAAAATTAATTTGAATTACCAACAGCTTGTTTATTATGCAAATACACAGTGGTGACCATAAGAGTGATTTTCAGTGCTGCATGTGTGCATTCTTGCAGATTACTAAGTGACCAATTTACTATAAAAAATGGAAGGAAAATTACTGAGATTTGTTGCTTTCTGCTCCTTGTTTTGCATTACAGTTCAGTTGGGATTTTCACAATGTTGGGCTGGTGGGACACGAACAGGTTAATTCCGCAGGCCTTGCTGGGTCAGCAGCAGGGAGTTTTTTCTTCCTGCTGGATCTGTTGACTCTGCTGGCTGTGCAAGGCCAGTGGTTAAAGTTTACCAGGCCTACTGATCCAAACATCTCGCAAAGTCTCCGATAAGGAAACTCACTCCTTCTTGCAACATCAAGGATTTTCCACCACGATTGAAAAGACACGTACGCTGGACATGAGTCACTGAGACCCTTGCCCACTCCCCACAAACAACCCAAGGACAGCGAACAAAAAATTTCCATTGCCAGCCCATTAAAAACTCCCCCATCTTGCTCCTGGGCGCGAATTCACTGGCCCTGTGTTGTCCCAATAAACGGCCTGACTCCGCTCTGTTCTAACCTGGTCTGGCTCGTCCTTGCCATGGGAAATACCTTTCACACAACACTTCAGAAATGAAAATTGTTTTTACATAATATCAGGTTTGAGTTTTTCCCTACTTTTTTTCCTTTATAAAATACACAGCTTATATTGTCTCTGAACTCCAAAAACTCTACGAATTTTAAAATGTTCATTGGTGCTGGGGGTACATCCCTGCAGACTGTGGCTTTTTAATGCACTGAGTGAGAGATGATGGATGAGAGTATTCTGGGAAAATGCCAATGGGAACATTCATCCACATCCCAAGTTGAGTGGAAACGCAGTCCAGATGAGAGCAATTTAAACTATGGATGATGTTTTAAAAGAAGTGAGAAATAAATCTGGGAAGAACACACACTATTTTAGGTAAGATCCACAGCAAATTTCTAGTGTGTAAAAGGGAAAATCCATTCTAGGGAACTCTGTCAATGACTGTTTATGGGTAAAGGTGGGAATGAGCAAACTTTTTGCAGAACCTTACAAAATGTATTTTGAAGCAGTTTAGAAGAACATCTGATGTTGTGGTCATTGATAACTTTTTTTTTTCATATTGTGTCTTGTTCAGGATATCTGTGAGTGAACGAATAATGCTATGTCAGTTCACATCCCATCCCTACCCTAAGTTAATACCTTTTTCAACCTCATGCTAAATTTCCCATAATATTTGATGGAGACCGAGTAGATAGATGCTTCTGTGGCTGTGTTTTTGGAAATACATTTTTCCTGGCCTTTAGATATGCTATTAATTACAGTTCAGAAATCCTCTTCTATTTGACCTGTTAGGATAGCCTTGTTTATGTCACCTTAAAATGAGGCTAAAGTAAATGCTGCTTGATATCACGTAGTCAGTGGCAGTACTCCCTTCCTGCAGGGGACAAAGCAAGCCTGGCTTAGGTAATTGCACTGTAATGCTCAGGCATGGCTGAATTGCTTCTGCCTCGGCAAACCACTCTTCTTTTACATTCACAGACTTACATCTTTCCTGCATGTAGATCTAAGATTCAGTGTAGCCTCTTGTATAATTTGTGTGATTAATGGACTCTGTGTCTGGCCTATTCCTTGCATTGTAGGTCTATAAATTACCATGATAATATAGGCATAATTGCAGGTACATTTTTATATCTTTGGTTCCGCAATGGTTTTATCATTCGTTCACTGAGAACAATTATTAATCTTCAACCCCAAGGCAGGAGACCCAGTTCCAATTTGGCCCATAAATAGTACATCAATTTAGAAGGGATGGGGGAGGACAATGTAGTTTAAAGGGAAAAAAGTAATATACTAAACCTGGGGACAGGGAGGGGCATGCAGCCAGCGAGGCAAGAGATTACAGAGAAGTTTAAAAACAAGGAAAATGAAGACCTATCACAGTGAAGGTGCTCACATTTCAAAGAAGATATGCAGAATTCTTTTTCCTTCTTCTGTGAATGTGAGCTGTCTCTCCATGACTGTGTGTGTCTTGGGGGTCAACGGGTTTTTAAATGATAAGAGAGAATATTTTTCATCTTACATGTATTTGTGTTGGTTCAGCTATGGACAAGTATTCTAGATAATCTCAATGGACCAAAACCTGATAACATGCCATTTTTTAGGGATTATTTATTAGTAGATGAAGGCTTCCTGAAGAGAAGCGGTTCGATCCCTCAGTCGGGAAGATTCCTTACATGTGAGTGACGAATAATGCTATGTCAGTTCACATCCCATCCCTACCCTAAGTTAATACCTTTTTCAACCTCATGCTAAATTTCCCATAATATTTGATGGAGACCGAGTAGATAGATGCTTCTGTGGCTGTGTTTTTGGAAATACATTTTTCCTGGCCTTTAGATATGCTATTAATTACAGTTCAGAAATCCTCTTCTATTTGACCTGTTAGGATAGCCTTGTTTATGTCACCTTAAAATGAGGCTAAGGTAAATGCTGCTTGATATCACGTAGTCAGTGGCAGTACTCCCTTCCTGCAGGGGACAAAGCAAGCCTGGCTTAGGTAATTGCACTGTAATGCTCAGGCATGGCTGAATTGCTTCTGCCTCGGCAAACCACTCTTCTTTTACATTCACAGACTTACATCTTTCCTGCATGTAGATCTAAGATTCAGTGTAGCCTCTTGTATAATTTGTGTGATTAATGGACTCTGTGTCTGGCCTATTCCTTGCATTGTAGGTCTATAAATTACCATGATAATATAGGCATAATTGCAGGTACATTTTTATATCTTTGGTTCCGCAATGGTTTTATCATTCGTTCACTGAGAACAATTATTAATCTTCAACCCCAAGGCAGGAGACCCAGTTCCAATTTGGCCCATAAATAGTACATCAATTTAGAAGGGATGGGGGAGGACAATGTAGTTTAAAGGGAAAAAAGTAATATACTAAACCTGGGGACAGGGAGGGGCATGCAGCCAGCGAGGCAAGAGATTACAGAGAAGTTTAAAAACAAGGAAAATGAAGACCTATCACAGTGAAGGTGCTCACATTTCAAAGAAGATATGCAGAATTCTTTTTCCTTCTTCTGTGAATGTGAGCTGTCTCTCCATGACTGTGTGTGTCTTGGGGGTCAACGGGTTTTTAAATGATAAGAGAGAATATTTTTCATCTTACATGTATTTGTGTTGGTTCAGCTATGGACAAGTATTCTAGATAATCTCAATGGACCAAAACCTGATAACATGCCATTTTTTAGGGATTATTTATTAGTAGATGAAGGCTTCCTGAAGAGAAGCGGGTTCGATCCCTCAGTCGGGAAGATTCCCTGGAGAAGGGCATGGCAACCCACTCCAGTGTTCTTGCCTAGAGAATCCCATAGACAGAGAAGCCTGGCGAGCTACTGGCCATAGGGTCACACAGAGTCGGACACGACTGAAGCAACTCAACACAACACAGCATTAGCAGAAGACACGTTTTAAGTATTTCTTGCCAGTTTGCACCCTCTGTAGTTTCTGTACCATTAGTGTCAGAAATTTGCTATAATAGGAATTTTTTAATTCAAAGCAAATTTTCTTTCCCTATGCCTTGTCTCTTTGGAGCCCAATCTTACTCTCTGAGACACTGGTCAGATGCTGTTCCTTTTTCAAGGAGCTTCTCATGGGCAGGAGCTGCACCTCATTCATGTTTTTGTCTTATATGTGGCTTGCCATAAATATTTATTGAGTAAATGAATGATATAATTTACAAAGTGTCTCTGAGTCTTACAAACACTTTTTTTTTTTTCTTGGCCGTGCTGCTTGTGGGATCTTAGTTCCTTGACCAGGGATTAAATCCAGGCAGTGAGAGCACAGAGTTTTAACCACTGGACTGCCAGGGAATTCCCCCAAACACTTCTTTAAGGAAGTTGATAAAGCAATAAAAAAGACTAGTATTTAGTGATTACCTCTTCATATAACAAAAATGTTTTATACACACACAAAACCACTCAATCTAACAAAGCCACTTAAGGGAAATCAATAAAATGATATCATTGTTGCTAGTTATTGAGTTTATAGTTGATCTATGATTTCCTCTGAGTGTATATTGTACTCATTATATGAGTTGCAAATAAAGGGTGACCATTTCTATGCCTATTACAGGTATTTCAGCCTAGAAATGCTCTGAGTCAATAGCCTGGAGAAGAGGACTTGGTTATATTCCTTTATATAGTTAGTCTTGAGTTTTTTATGGAATAGATAACAACATGTCAAATTTGCTTTTCTGTCATTTGGCAAAGCTTATTATTTTCCTAAGCCCAAGAAGATATTTACTTTTCTCCTATTGACACAATGTTTTGTTTGCACAAATATAGAATTCTGTGAAGCATATTTATATGTATGTTCCTATCTGTTCCTATAAAAAAAAATATGCTTCATTTTGAGACAAGTCCAATCCTATTAAAATGCCCTCTTAGGAAACTCTTGATGACTGTAATAATTATATCCAAGTCTTCTGAATAACAAATTTATTTATGTCAGTATTTACTACCACAAAATGGCAGTACTACAAATAAAGGGTAGAAGATAGTTATCTAGTTATAGTGTGCAGTATGAATTGCTTGGACTGCATTGTGAAGTAGTCATAAACACCCTAGATGAAAGAAATTGCAGTGATTATAAATCATAAAAATTAGCATTTGTACATGATTTTCTGATGGATCATCCATTTTCCAAGCATTATACTATTGATCCTCAAAACAGCCCTTGTGAGAGTGATTGTTATCTCTTCTATGAATGGAAGAAATGACTCTTGAATTCAGTGCTTTGGACTCCAAAGCCTATGCCCACAGATGCCCGTCAAGCCTGCTGCCCTGCTAATTCAGGTACCAAAGCAGGTGTCACCACCATTTTTTTCTCTCTGAACCAGATGGAGTTCAAGAATCCTTCTCAATTTAGGCAAAATCTGTCTGCTCTCCTGCCCTGGGTTCTTTCTAAGTGTGTTTTGCTGGGCATAAGTGGAGATAAAATGTAGCCAGAGTTTGCATAAGAATCACATAGCATCTCACCAAGCACCCAACCTGAGCCTGCAAGCTGTTCTTGGTTGAAGTGGGTAGATTTCCTGTAAAAGGTTTTGATATGTTTATCTCCTCCAGGAATTTTGATCTCCTCTGAGAAGGGAGAGGTCTTCTGCTTAACACTGACTCCCTTTATTTCTTCCTTCATAAGAACTTTACTCTAATCGCCCAACTTGGAGTGTGCTAAAGTGACCTATTTCTGTCTGGGATAACAAAAACATTCCAGATGACTGATGCCTTTTACTGGGGACAATTTGGCCTGATTCTAACCCAGCCGCTCTGCTTGCCAAGGAAGATGATCACGGACAGGTCTTAGTGCCGACCTCATTTTATTTCTCATCTACATTTTTTTTTTTAATTTTCTTGCAAAAATAGCCAAGTTGTCCAAGTGCCTAGCTACTATGGCAATAAGTGCTATTTAAATAGATGCTGAATTCATGTGTCCCAGCTTCAGTGAGTCAGTGAAAACCGTCGTGGGATCTGATTGCATAAATGCATGGGAATAGTGTTTGTCTCTGGAGCAACAGAAACTCCTTTTGAGACCCTGAGAGGATTCTGTGTAGACACAGAAAGGCTGAGGTAATGCTCTTACACATTCAGGTAGAAGAAAAGGTCAAGTCCCTTCCTAAATGGAGAATGTCAAGAAATGGCCATTTTGATTTTCTGCTTTGTAATCGCAGCAGATGCCTTAACTTAAGGCACTGCTGTGATTAATATAAGAGAAAGTGAATAAGCAAGGAAATGCCTCAAAAACTCTAATGGGTTTTGGAAATATATGGCCGTTATTATTGATTTATGCACTTTATTTGGCTAAACAAATGTCCTGGCATATTCCAACAGGTGGACTGATATTTTTTTAGGTACACAATTGACATTAAGAAACTTGAACCTAAAGAAACAAAAATTATCTTACAGAACACTGTCAAACACATCTTAAATACTTTGGGAAACCACATTGCTGTGCACTGTTACAAAGGCAGAGCTTTGTTGATGCAAAGATGACATTTTTTTGAAGATGCCTTTATTCATATGACTGTCAGTGTGCTATGCTAATTCTACCACCCTGAAATGCACAGGACCCACGCGTGGTCTGTTAGTGCTAGTCAGCAGTAGTCCTCCCATAGAGATACAGGCTTCCCTGGTGGCTCAGATGGTAAAGAATCCACCTGCAATATGGGAGACCTGGGTTTGATCCCTGGGTTGGGAACATCCCCTGGGGAAGGGACAGGATACCCGTTCTAGTACTCTTGCCTGAAGAATTTCATGGTTTGTCCATGGGTCCCCAAGTGTCTGACACGACTGAGCGACTTTCAGTTTCATAGAGATATGGCTTGGTTCTTCAGATTACATTCTTTCAAAGTTGTCAGTGAACTTGAGTACACAGAGATGAGCAGTCTTTTTTAGTCTTGGCAATAGGCAAAAAAGCAAGGAATGGGCTTGAAATTTCAGTCAGATGAGTTCAATATTAGGAAGTATTTCTTATTTAAATATTCTCTAAACTTTCCTTAAGAAAAAAAAGAAAGGTCTTAATAAACTTTCCCACTCTTCCCTCACCTCTCCTCCTGTTATCTTTTCCTTTTCTTTTTTCAGAGATCTGTACAATGGGGGAAATAATAATACATTTGATCCTTGTTATTCACAGATTCCATACGCATGAATTCACCACTTGCTGAAACTTACATGTGATCCCAAAGTCAATACTTGTAACACTCTTGCGATCATTTGCAGACACACACAGTGTGGAGAAGAATTTGAACACAAGGTGACCTCAGTCAGTTTGTTTTCTCTCATATTGTGAACACATGTCTTTTTCACACTGTATTTGGTGCAATGATTTTCACATTTTTGTGCTTTTGGTTGATTTCACCATTCAAAATGGCCTCCCAGATGAGTGCAGGCATGCTGTCTAGGGTTCCTAAATACATGAAGGTTGGATATGCTTTACAGAGAAAATGTGTGTGTTATATAAGCTTCATCTAACATGAGTCCCAGTGCTGTTGGCTGTGAGTTCAGTGCTAGTGAATCAACAATATACATTAAATAAGCTATCTCTAAACAGAAACACACATAAAGCAAGGTTTTTGTGTTGACTGGTTGATGAAAGTGTGCCCAGAGACTGGCAGGAACCTAACCCTGTATTTCTTGTAGGAGCAGTGGTGCATAATCCACTGGCTCAGTATTCACAGCAACTTTGCAGCTCATAGTAACCACAAATGTGAGAATTGACCATACATACCTCTTAGGAGTGTTGAAAGGATCATGTGAGTGGATGCCTATGAAATGCATGTGGCCTGGCCCTGGTCACCACATGTATAGCTATCACTATCTTCATCATTGTTAAAACCCTATTTTATCTGAACACCTGGCTTCATTCTGTCTCTTCCTTTCAGCCTTTGTTCCTCCATATTCACATTTTGACAAAAGTGCACGAAGATGCATACAGTTTCAAATAATTGTTTTTCACCTACCGTTCTGTCATGTGCTTTGTTCTGTGTTGTGACACAGTCTTCATTTCCCTGGTCTTGTTGACTCAAAGTGTTGAACATTTTCTTCCTGGGATGACTTAAGAACAGTCCTTTTCCAGTATGAGACTGATTAATCTCTCACGACCCTGACAAGCTTTAAAATTCTGTGATTAATGCTAAAAAAAAAAGAACTTAGTAATAGAGAAGGCTCTTACTGAGCAGGAAAATTTATTATACAATCTTTTTTTATCTCCATTGGAAAACTGCATGTTTTAAGCCAGAGGGTCTAGATCATTATTCAGTGGAACAAAGTGCTGAGGGTGTACAAAGGAAGAGTAATTCCAAGCTCAGTGAAAGTGCTGGTCTAATACAGGCTGGTAAACTTTTTCTATAAATGGCCAGATAGTAACTGTGTTAGACGTTGCAGGCCATATGGTCTCTGTCACAACTATTCAAGTCTGCACTGAAACTAAAAGAAAAAGCACAGATAATACTTAAAATACATGAGTGTGACTGTGTTCCTGTAATACCTTATTTACAGTGGAGGTTAAAATCCAAAAAGAATGCCTGACTGTCAAATGGGCAGTTCCTTCACTTACTCTTCTCCTTCCACAAGACCTATAGTGTGTTAGGTCTTATACTGGTTGGCGAGTAACCTCAGGAAGCTACTAGAACAAGATTTTCCATGTTTTATGAAGTTTATGGTCTGGAGGGGAGGAGAGAGCTCTTAATTGTTTAAATTAATGTGCAATTACTTCTGTCGATAAATACCATGAAGAAAGAAATTAGTGGATAATAAAACTATATATGAGAGAGATTCAGGCATTAAATGAAGAGAAAGAGCTGCACCTTAAGGTAGCCGTCAGAAGCTCACTGAAATCATAGGGCCTTGCTCATTGTGAAATAAATGATTTTTATTAATAGGAACTTAATGTTGTACAGGGGCTTCCCAGCTGGCGCTTGTGGTAAAGAACCTGCCTGTCAATGCAGGAGATGTAAGAGATGCAGGTTCAATCCCTGGGTGGGGTAGATCCCCTGGAGGAGGGCATGGCCACCCATTCCAGTATTCTTGCCTGGAGAATCCCACGGACAGAGGAGTCTGGTGGGCTACAGTCTATAAGGTCAAAAGAGTTGGACAAGACTGAAGCTACAGCACACACACACACATATACAAAGATGTACGTAACTAGCAGTAAGTAGATGATAGCTCTTAATAGATTTTCAACAGTCAGTTGGTTCTTGAAACAGGGCAAAAAAACAAAAAACCAAAAACCTAGGGGTGGGGGCTTTCTACATTGAAATAATAAGCCCACAAATGGCCCCTTAACTCTCATGTATGCCATCTGGATTCTTTTTATAAAACTCAGGTTTTTGGAGTCCTTTTTATGTAACACTGTTCTTTCATATGGTTTTACTTGCCAGATCCTCATTTGCTGACTTGGGCCTGGATTTACTTACATCAGCCACTCCCTTAGTATTTTATTGTTTTGTATTAGTGGTCTTTCTAGGGAAAAATGTACACAATTGAGAAATGTGCAAGCATCAGGTCAACAGCAGCTGCTCAGCAACTTTGATAATTCAGGGCAATGGAGAATTACCAGACTCTAACTCTCACCCCCATAGGCTTCCTGGGATGAGATGTGTTTGTGAAGATATGTGAAGAAAGCTCAGTGGCTTCTAGAAATATGTGGAGGAGAATCTAGGGGGTACAGTGTTAGAATTTGAGACATGTAGTTTATTACCATCAGTGTGATCTCAACTTTTCAATAAGCTTCCCTGATGGCTCACTAGTAAAGAATCCACCTGCCAAGCAGGAGACTTGGGTCGAAGAGACCCCCTGGAGGAGGAAATGGCAACCCACTCCATGTTCTTGCCTGGCAAATCCCATGGGCAAAGGACCCTGCAGTCTACAGTCCATGGGGTTGCCAAGTCAGACAAGACTTAGTGAATGAGCATGCGTGCATGCACACAACTTTTCAACAGGCTATACAGCCCATCAAATCATAGATGACACTATTAATATGCAGAAATTACTGATTATGTCTCTTTTCTAGCTGTTTAGTCCTTACCACAGTCCTTTTGAAATCTCTGCAAATCTGTCAGATTAGAAATGTCAGTTATTCCATATGGTGAATTTGCCAAAGCCCTACTGGGCATGAGGTACAAATGGGCTTCTCTTTCTTCAGTAGCAATGTGTTTATTTTCTTGGTGGTTTTCTTTACCCTTTGCTAGTTTTCCATGGAAAGGTTTCCTCGTTACTGCCTTTTAAAAGTTATCTCCTTAATATTACTCAAGCGAATGTTGCAGTATCTTTTACAGGCAGTGGTAGGGGGGGTGGGCAACTGATCACATGATTCCTTTGCTTAAAATTCTTCATAATTCCCCAGTGGTGTTAGGATTAATGGAGCCAGAGGCCAGGGTGTGATGTTAAGCAGTGTCCCAAGAGTCAGTAATTAAGATAGAAAACATTTAATTCACTCTTTTCTAAAGAGCTCATGGGCAATTAGGGGCTCATATCTGCATTTGTAAATGAGACCCTGAGCCACGCTTTTGATGTCTCTGAGAGGCCACAATGGTGGGGCTTCATCACATTCTACCTCTCATCACATTCATGCTTTAGTATGTGATTAGTGGTCTTTCTAGGGAAAATGTACACAATTGAGAAATGTCAAGCATCAGGTCAACAGCAGCTGCTCAGCAACTTTGATAATTCAGGGCAATGGAGAATTACAGACTCTAACTCTCACCCCCATAGGCTTCCTGGGATGAGATGTGTTTGTGAAGATATGTGAAGAAAGCTCAGTGGCTTCTAGAAATATGTGGAGGAGAATCTAGGGGGTACAGTGTTAGAATTTGAGACATGTAGTTTATTACCATCAGTGTGATCTCAACTTTTCAATAAGCTTCCCTGATGGCTCACTAGTAAAGAATCCACCTGCCAAGCAGGAGACTTGGGTCGAAGAGACCCCCTGGAGGAGGAAATGGCAACCCACTCCATGTTCTTGCCTGGCAAATCCCATGGGCAAAGGACCCTGCAGTCTACAGTCCATGGGGTTGCCAAGTCAGACAAGACTTAGTGAATGAGCATGCGTGCATGCACACAACTTTTCAACAGGCTATACAGCCCATCAAATCATAGATGACACTATTAATATGCAGAAATTACTGATTATGTCTCTTTTCTAGCTGTTTAGTCCTTACCACAGTCCTTTTGAAATCTCTGCAAATCTGTCAGATTAGAAATGTCAGTTATTCCATATAGTGAATTTGCCAAAGCCCTACTGGGCATGAGGTACAAATGGGCTTCTCTTTCTTCAGTAGCAATGTGTTTATTTTCTTGGTGGTTTTCTTTACCCTTTGCTAGTTTTCCATGGAAAGGTTTCCTCGTTACTGCCTTTTAAAAGTTATCTCCTTAATATTACTCAAGCGAATGTTGCAGTATCTTTTACAGGCAGTGGTAGGGGGGGTGGGCAACTGATCACATGATTCCTTTGCTTAAAATTCTTCATAATTCCCCAGTGGTGTTAGGATTAATGGAGCCAGAGGCCAGGGTGTGATGTTAAGCAGTGTCCCAAGAGTCAGTAATTAAGATAGAAAACATTTAATTCACTCTTTTCTAAAGAGCTCATGGGCAATTAGGGGCTCATATCTGCATTTGTAAATGAGACCCTGAGCCACGCTTTTGATGTCTCTGAGAGGCCACAATGGTGGGGCTTCATCACACATTCTACCTCTCTCCATTCACAATGATCTCGGTAGCCACTTACCTTTCTGGAACTCATCATGCTTTCTTCACCCGATCTGCTACCCAGGCCCTTGCTCAGGTCTTTCCCTTTCCAATACCTCACAGGGCTGGCCCTTCTGCTCATCCTTTAGAACTTGTTCAAAGGTGTCTTCTCAGGGTCAGGCTCCTCTGCTGTGTGTCCTCATGGCAGTAAATGCCCTTTCCTGAAAGTGTATGCCCAGTAGACAGGCATGGGGTCCTTTTGTTTGTTGACGTCTAACTCCTCCAGTTGGTTTTAAGTCCCATGAGAGTAGGACTGTGTTTGTAACTCTCCTAGCCCAGTGGCTCACACATTGATGATTCATGAACAATTAACAGGTGTTTATCTCATGTCCTTCTGGTGTACACCCATGATATTGGATTGGAGACTCAAGTTTAATAGTTTTCTTGGTGGTAGATGTGACGCTATCACCTTGTTCATAGTTGCAGAATTCTGCCCCTTTCACAGTAACTCTAGTAGGTGGATCAGGTTGTCATGACCTTTGTTGACTGCATTTGCAAACAAATGCTCTATTGACAGGAGGGAGTAAGGTGGTAAAAGAAAAAATGAAACCACCCCTCTACAAATGAGGAAAATGAATCTCAGACCATGAACTAACTGACTTGCACAAGAGTCTATAGCACAGCAAGAACTCCCACCTGACTTTATGACTCTGAGCTTTGCCCGCAGTCTGCTTCTCCAGGCTGTGTCTGTCAGGGGGAGGTGCTGGAGAAAATTCCCCTTCCACTTTCCAGCAAAAGGACAAAGAAGATTAGAAACCTTTTCTTAGCATTAACGCCTTGCCAATTTCTAGACCTCCCTTACCCAGTAATCCCTAAAAACATCCAGTTTGCATGTCTCTGCTCTTAGAGGCTGAGTGTTTGGTTAAGTTCCACAGGAATAAAAGACAATAAAATAAATAAATAAAAGGCAATAAAAGGTATCACCTGGTAGAACACAATATTCTTCTCTTGTTCACTCTCTCAGGCTTACTTTATCCTCTTCACAATGAAGGACTTAATTGGAACGGGCTCTCTTTTTAGCCTCCCAGTTAAATCGCTTCCACAGAGAGACTGTCTCTTATTAGACCTTTTGGCTTGACAGAGCTTTACAGAAGTTAAACAGAGAGTGAAGTATTCATCAGAGTAAGGATCCAGCACAGGGTCTGAATGGCTCCATGTGGCCTTGGCAGAAGACCTCGTTTGCTATTTGTACTCCTGCCTGAACCCTGCTGTGGTTCAGGGTCAGGCCTTAGAAATAGTCCATTAGTAGCTGTCACTGTCTCTAATGCTAGGCCACTTCCTTTCTGCTAGAGAGTGCAAAACTCAGAGAAGATTGGGAGTGACCTCAATGGGTATTTAGGCACTGAACAAATATACACTGGGCATCCACTGGGTGCTTGGCATTTCTGGACCCCCAAAATGCACAGTGAACAGCTGAAAGACCCCTCTCCTCTTGGAGTTTGCACCCGCACCAGGTAAACAGCCAATGAATTATTTACTTATTATTGGTGGGGGGTGAGTTGGGGAGGGAGGGGAGCAGGTGGGCCACTTCTATTGGTTCTTCATTTATCTATTTTCATCCATCTTTTTTGTTCTTTGGTCCATGTGGGCCTCCCATCGCGTTGGCCTCTGTCGTCGCAGAGCACTGGCTTTGGGTGTATGCGCTCCAGAGCTTCAGCTCGGTAATTGGGCATATCTGTCCAGCCGCTTCGCGGCACGTGGGATCTTCCCAGGCCAGGGCTCGAACCGGCACCCCTTGCACTGCAAGGCGGTGTCCTTACCCATTGGACCACCAGGGAAGCCCCAACGATGACATCTGATGATGGTAGGTGGCAGATGGGGTGGTCAAGGAAGGCCTGTCAATGGTGTGACATACGAAGAGGCTTGACCAGAGGCCTGAGTTAGAGTCATACTAAGGTCTGGGGAAAAGTTTGCCAGGCCAGGTATAAAGCTCATGCAAAGCTCTGAGTCCAGAGTATGGTGACTGTCGACTAATCAGGAAGAAACCACTGTGGCTGGAAAGCATGGGAAGAGTGAAAGGAGGTGAGACCAGAGGTGTGAGATCAGGGGACAAAGTAGGAGAGCTGTCATGCAGAGCAAGTCCATTATGGAAGAGCACTGGAGAGATTTGAGCAGGGGAGGGTCATTTTTTTTTTTTTTTCATGCATTAAAGAGGCCATTCTGGCTTCTGTGTGCAATAAAGAATGGGTTTGAGTGGAGCAAGAAAGGAGTGGGGCAGGGAGATCAGGTGAAAGGCTATTAGAATAATCCCATAAAAGATAAACATGACTTGGAACAGGGTGTTACAGTGGAGGTGTTGAGACGATGTCGGATCTTTGTGTGTGTTGAGGATGGGCTCATTCACAGTTGTTTCTGGGCCAGAGGTGGGCTCTGAGGAGATAGATGAGTCAAGCCTCACTTACTGGTTCACTTATGAATATTTATTGATGCCCCCTCGGGGACCAATCAGTGAGTTCTATGTGCTTGGATATACCTGTGAGCAAAAGAGTCTGAGATTCCTGCCTTTGTAGAGCTTACATTCTAGCAGGGGAAAGAAGAAACAGAAAATAAATGTAAAAATCAATACATTATATTGCATATTCAGAAGATGATGTGTGTTATTATGGTAAACGGGAAAAATAGAGGAGCAATGCTTGGGGAGGGGAACAGTTATGATTTTAGCTAGAGTGGACAGAACAGGTCTGTTTAAGAAGTCACTGAAGTTTTTGGCCTGAGTAGTTAAAATGGAGGATGATGCTATTTAGTGAGATGTCTAAAAAGAATAAATAAGTAAAACTGGAGGAAGAAGGAGCTTGGAGGTTACAGTGATGTAAACAAGTACAGTTGACCCTTGAACAACACAAGTTTGAACTGCATAGGTCTATTTATACATAGATTTTTTTTTCAGTAAATACATATTACAGTACTACATGATTCATGGTTGGTTGTATCTGTGGATGTGAAACCATGGATACTGAGGGTCACGGTGAAGTCATATGGAGATTTTTGGCTGTACAGAGAGTGGGAGATCCTAATCCTTGGGTGGTTAAAGGGTCAACTATAGTTGTTGTCTCTGCTCCTCAGTGAAGATCCTAAGTTGGTAGATATTCATATCTGGGCCTGAGAGAGAGGTCAGAGCTACAGATGTATATTTCAGAGTCATCATAGGCTAGAAGGTTTTTAAAGCCATGGGACCAGTGTGACTTCCCTACTTGTCCAGTGGTTAAGAATCTGCTTTCCAGACATTATGGAGATTCCTTAAAAAACTAGGGAAAAAACTGCTGCATGACCCAGCAGTTTGACTACTAGACATATACCCTGAGGAAACCAAAATTGAAAAAGATGCATGTACCCATATACATGTGCATTGCAGCACTATTTATAATAGCTAGAACATGGAGGCAACCTAGATGTCCACTGACAGATGAATGGATAAAGAAGCTGTGGTACATATATATCATAGAATATTACTCAGCCACAAAATGGAAGACATTTGAGTCAGTTCTAATGAGGTGGATGAACCTAGAGCTTATTATATAGAGTGAAGTACGTCAGAAAGAGAAAAACAAATTCTGTATCCTAATGCATATATTATGGAATTTAGAAAGATGATACTGATGAAATTATTTGCAGGGCAGGGCTAAAGTGATCAGACTTGTAAAAGGTATTAGTGGAAAAATCAATACATTATATTGCATATTCAGAAGATGATGTGTTATTATGGTAAACGGAAAAATAGAGGAGCAATGCTTGGGGAGGGGAACAGTTATGATTTTAGCTAGAGTGGACAGAACAGGTCTGTTTAAGAAGTCACTGAAGTTTTTGGCCTGAGTAGTTAAAATGGAGGATGATGCTATTTAGTGAGATGTCTAAAAAGAATAAATAAGTAAAACTGGAGGAAGAAGGAGCTTGGAGGTTACAGTGATGTAAACAAGTACAGTTGACCCTTGAACAACACAAGTTTGAACTGCATAGGTCTATTTATACATAGATTTTTTTCAGTAAATACATATTACAGTACTACATGATTCATGGTTGGTTGTATCTGTGGATGTGAAACCATGGATACTGAGGGTCACGGTGAAGTCATATGGAGATTTTTGGCTGTACAGAGAGTGGGAGATCCTAATCCTTGGGTGGTTAAAGGGTCAACTATAGTTGTTGTCTCTGCTCCTCAGTGAAGATCCTAAGTTGGTAGATATTCATATCTGGGCCTGAGAGAGAGGTCAGAGCTACAGATGTATATTTCAGAGTCATCATAGGCTAGAAGGTTTTTAAAGCCATGGGACCAGTGTGACTTCCCTACTTGTCCAGTGGTTAAGAATCTGCTTTCCAGACATTATGGAGATTCCTTAAAAAACTAGGGAAAAAACTGCTGCATGACCCAGCAGTTTGACTACTAGACATATACCCTGAGGAAACCAAAATTGAAAAAGATGCATGTACCCATATACATGTGCATTGCAGCACTATTTATAATAGCTAGAACATGGAGGCAACCTAGATGTCCACTGACAGATGAATGGATAAAGAAGCTGTGGTACATATATATCATAGAATATTACTCAGCCACAAAATGGAAGACATTTGAGTCAGTTCTAATGAGGTGGATGAACCTAGAGCTTATTATATAGAGTGAAGTACGTCAGAAAGAGAAAAACAAATTCTGTATCCTAATGCATATATTATGGAATTTAGAAAGATGATACTGATGAAATTATTTGCAGGGCAGCAGTGGAGACATAGACATAGTGATCAGACTTGTGGGGAGGAAGGAGAGGGTGGGATGTACGGATAGAGTAACACGGAAACTTATATTACCATATGTAAAATAGATAGCCAATGGGAATTTGCTGTATGACTCAGGGAATTCAAGTCAGGGCTCTGTAACAACCTGGAGGGGTGGTTTGGGGAAGAAGGTGGCAGGGAGGCTTAAGAGGGAGGAGATATATGTATACCTATGGCTGATTCATGTTGATGTTTAGCAGAAACCAATAAAATTCTGTAAAGCAATTATCCTTCAATTAAAAATATAAGTAAATTTAAAATAGGAAAAAGAATCTGCCTTCCAATGCAGGGTATGTGGATTTGATCCTTGGCCGGGTAACTAAGATCCCACATGGTAAGGGGCACCCAAGCTCATTCATGGCAACTATTGGTTTTGTCTACCCTAGAGTCCATGCTCTGCAACAAGAGAAACCCATTTCATATCAATATTTTGGGGAGCAGAAGGAAAGGTGTGTTGAAGTGGGGAGAGTGATAGGAAGACCTGGAAAACTGTTTCAACTGTTGAGGTATGAGGTGGGATGGGGTTGGGGAGGCTGAGCCAAAGGAGAAACAAGCAGAAGGCAAAGGGGAGGACACATCAGAGAGACACTGGGAAGGTAGATTTGGTGGCATTTGGAGAGGATATGGAGGCAGGGAAGCTGGAAGACAGCTCTATAGATTTCTTTTTTGTCCTGTGTGACTGGGATGGGGCGTAGGCCCCCCTCTGGATTTTTGCTGGGAGATCAAGGGAAGGGGCTGACAGATTAACCAGTTTATGGGTTAATTATTAAGACACAGAAGGGCCCTGGGAGCAACCCTCCTTAGTAATTAGTTAGCTGGCAATTAGGCAGTGGCTGATTAATGCTATTGCCTGCCCCCTGTGGGATGGGAGGAGAGGAATTGAGCCCCACTCCTCCCAGAGTACTGTGGTGCATCAAAGACAGGAGGAATAATATTAACTCAGCAAAAATAAAATTACTTTTGATGAAACCTAGAGCTTATTATATAGAGTGAAGTACGTCAGAAAGAGAAAAACAAATTCTGTATCCTAATGCATATATTATGGAATTTAGAAAGATGATACTGATGAAATTATTTGCAGGGCAGCAGTGGAGACATAGACATAGTGATCAGACTTGTGGGGAGGAAGGAGAGGGTGGGATGTACGGATAGAGTAACACGGAAACTTATATTACCATATGTAAAATAGATAGCCAATGGGAATTTGCTGTATGACTCAGGGAATTCAAGTCAGGGCTCTGTAACAACCTGGAGGGTGGTTTGGGGAAGAAGGTGGCAGGGAGGCTTAAGAGGGAGGAGATATATGTATACCTATGGCTGATTCATGTTGATGTTTAGCAGAAACCAATAAAATTCTGTAAAGCAATTATCCTTCAATTAAAAATATAAGTAAATTTAAAATCGGAAAAAAGAATCTGCCTTCCAATGCAGGGTATGTGGATTTGATCCTTGGCCGGGTAACTAAGATCCCACATGGTAAGGGGCACCCAAGCTCATTCATGGCAACTATTGGTTTTGTCTACCCTAGAGTCCATGCTCTGCAACAAGAGAAACCCATTTCATATCAATATTTTGGGGAGCAGAAGGAAAGGTGTGTTGAAGTGGGGAGAGTGATAGGAAGACCTGGAAAACTGTTTCAACTGTTGAGGTATGAGGTGGGATGGGGTTGGGGAGGCTGAGCCAAAGGAGAAACAAGCAGAAGGCAAAGGGGAGGACACATCAGAGAGACACTGGGAAGGTAGATTTGGTGGCATTTGGAGAGGATATGGAGGCAGGGAAGCTGGAAGACAGCTCTATAGATTTCTTTTTTGTCCTGTGTGACTGGGATGGGGCGTAGGCCCCCCTCTGGATTTTTGCTGGGAGATCAAGGGAAGGGGCTGACAGATTAACCAGTTTATGGGTTAATTATTAAGACACAGAAGGGCCCTGGGAGCAACCCTCCTTAGTAATTAGTTAGCTGGCAATTAGGCAGTGGCTGATTAATGCTATTGCCTGCCCCCTGTGGGATGGGAGGAGAGGAATTGAGCCCCACTCCTCCCAGAGTACTGTGGTGCATCAAAGACAGGAGGCCCAGAGTCCCTGTCATAATAAATGTCCTGCCAATCTCCCAAAAACCCAGCTGTGAAGGGATCTCCTTGACACTAGATTTTATCTTCCCATAACCATTCAGATGTTCTCTGCCTAGTACAGAAAAAGCAGGGAGAGGGGGAGATCTGGGTACCATGGAATTCTCATTCTCAGTCATGGTGTTTTGCAAAAATGCCATGGCAACCTTCCTCTTCCGATACTCAGGGCTTGATTTTCATGCGTCTGTCAAATCCACATCAGAGTTTAATCTTCTGCTTTGAAACTACAACTTGGGTTCTGCTTCCCCCGACCCTGTCCTTCTGTCCTCCTGAAAAGTACCTGTCCTAATACGAAATGGAAGTTTCCCAAGGCTGATGTAACGCATTAACACTGAGTTAACAGAATTTGGTAAATGCTTTTTTTTTAAAAAAAGAACTCTATAAATTCCCTAGAGACCCAAGTGACTTTAATTCATGAGCACATTCTGCCCTCCTGTTGGAACAGAGTGAGAATTGAAGGGGAGATTGTTTAGAATCCTACCTCCTCAGGCCCCTAAATTCCAAACATTCTCTGGTTGTTTAGTTCAAATACTGATGTCCGAGTGCTATCTCAGAGTTCATTAAAGATATGTCACAGGCAGGACTTCAGCATCTACAAACTTTCCATCCTGTGATGGATACTCAGCCAGAACATTTTGCAGATGTAAGAAGAAAAGGTCGAAAGGACTAGGGACAAAGAGCAGAGAGTGCCAGGGGCAACAGATGGACTAATGGGGGGGGGCGACAAAGGAGAAACAAGCAGAAGGCAAAGGGAGGACACATCAGGGACACGGGGGCGGGGGCAGGGAAGCTGGAAGACAGCTCTATAGATTTCTTTTTGTCCTGTGTGACTGGGATGGGGCGTAGGCCCCTCTGGATTTTGCTGGGAGATCAAGGGAAGGGGCTGACAGATTAACCAGTTTATGGGTTAATTATTAAGACACAGAAGGGCCCTGGGAGCAACCCTCCTTAGTAATTAGTTAGCTGGCAATTAGGCAGTGGCTGATTAATGCTATTGCCTGCCCCCTGTGGGATGGGAGGAGAGGAATTGAGCCCCACTCCTCCCAGAGTACTGTGGTGCATCAAAGACAGGAGGCCCAGAGTCCCTGTCATAATAAATGTCCTGCCAATCTCCCAAAAACCCAGCTGTGAAGGGATCTCCTTGACACTAGATTTTATCTTCCCATAACCATTCAGATGTTCTCTGCCTAGTACAGAAAAAGCAGGGAGAGGGGGAGATCTGGGTACCATGGAATTCTCATTCTCAGTCATGGTGTTTTGCAAAAATGCCATGGCAACCTTCCTCTTCCGATACTCAGGGCTTGATTTTCATGCGTCTGTCAAATCCACATCAGAGTTTAATCTTCTGCTTTGAAACTACAACTTGGGTTCTGCTTCCCCCGACCCTGTCCTTCTGTCCTCCTGAAAAGTACCTGTCCTAATACGAAATGGAAGTTTCCCAAGGCTGATGTAACGCATTAACACTGAGTTAACAGAATTTGGTAAATGCTTTTTAAAAAGAACTCTATAAATTCCCTAGAGACCCAAGTGACTTTAATTCATGAGCACATTCTGCCCTCCTGTTGGAACAGAGTGAGAATTGAAGGGGAGATTGTTTAGAATCCTACCTCCTCAGGCCCCTAAATTCCAAACATTCTCTGGTTGTTTAGTTCAAATACTGATGTCCGAGTGCTATCTCAGAGTTCATTAAAGATATGTCACAGGCAGGACTTCAGCATCTACAAACTTTCCATCCTGTGATGGATACTCAGCCAGAACATTTTGCAGATGTAAGAAGAAAAGGTCGAAAGGACTAGGGGACAAAGAGCAGAGAGTGCCAGGGGGCAACAGATGGACTAATGGAGGCTTTATTTATTAGTAGTTTGAAACATTAAAATGAAGGGCAAAAATTTAGAAATCAGTCATTTTTATTTAAAGACATTTTTTAAAATCCACCAATAAATTGGGAGTGTGGGATTAACAAATGTACACTATGGTTTAGTTGCTGAGATATATCCAACTCTTTGCAACCCCATGGACTATACCCACGCAGCTCCTCAGTCCATGGGATTTTCCAGGTAAGAATACTGGAGTGAGTTGCCATTTGCTTTTCCAGAGGATCTCCCTGACCCAGGGATCAAACGTGTGTCTCCTACTTTGGTGGTTGGGAGGTGGGGGGTTCTTTACCACTGAATCGCCAGGGGAGCCCAACAAATACACATTACTATATGTAAAATAGCTAAACAACAAGGTTTTCCTGTATAACATAGTGAACTATATTCAATATTTTGTAATAAACTTTAATAGAAAAGAAATACAAAAAAGAATATAGGTGTATACATATATGTATAACCAAATCACTTTGGTAAGCAGCTGAAACTAACACAATATTGTAAATCAGCTATACTGTAATTTTTTAAAATTTCAAATAATCAGAAGACATGGCATATTGGGGCCCCAATTTCCATTTGTCAGATGTCTACTAGAGTAGGTGTGATTCAGAGCTCAGGGCATGTGTCATACCGCCACCACATCTTGCTCTCTCCACAGTGCTGAGAAAACACAGGATTCACTAATGAGCAATGTTCTTCCACAAGCCTTTCTTGATCCTCCAGGTCAGGGTCAGATGCATACCAGTGCTACTAAAGTAGCCAGATAAATTTCTATTTGTATGCAGAGTGAGAATTGAAGGGGAGATTGTTTAGAATCCTACCTCCTCAGGCCCCTAAATTCCAAACATTCTCTGGTTGTTTAGTTCAAATACTGATGTCCGAGTGCTATCTCAGAGTTCATTAAAGATATGTCACAGGCAGGACTTCAGCATCTACAAACTTTCCATCCTGTGATGGATACTCAGCCAGAACATTTTGCAGATGTAAGAAGAAAAGGTCGAAAGGACTAGGGGACAAAGAGCAGAGAGTGCCAGGGGGCAACAGATGGACTAATGGAGGCTTTATTTATTAGTAGTTTGAAACATTAAAATGAAGGGCAAAAATTTAGAAATCAGTCATTTTTATTTAAAGACATTTTTTAAAATCCACCAATAAATTGGGAGTGTGGGATTAACAAATGTACACTATGGTTTAGTTGCTGAGATATATCCAACTCTTTGCAACCCCATGGACTATACCCACGCAGCTCCTCAGTCCATGGGATTTTCCAGGTAAGAATACTGGAGTGAGTTGCCATTTGCTTTTCCAGAGGATCTCCCTGACCCAGGGATCAAACGTGTGTCTCCTACTTTGGTGGTTGGGAGGTGGGGGGTTCTTTACCACTGAATCGCCAGGGGAGCCCAACAAATACACATTACTATATGTAAAATAGCTAAACAACAAGGTTTTCCTGTATAACATAGTGAACTATATTCAATATTTTGTAATAAACTTTAATAGAAAAGAAATACAAAAAAGAATATAGGTGTATACATATATGTATAACCAAATCACTTTGGTAAGCAGCTGAAACTAACACAATATTGTAAATCAGCTATACTGTAATTTTTTAAAATTTCAAATAATCAGAAGACATGGCATATTGGGGCCCCAATTTCCATTTGTCAGATGTCTACTAGAGTAGGTGTGATTCAGAGCTCAGGGCATGTGTCATACCGCCACCACATCTTGCTCTCCACAGTGCTGAGAAAACACAGGATTCACTAATGAGCAATGTTCTTCCACAAGCCTTTCTTGATCCTCCAGGTCAGGGTCAGATGCATACCAGTGCTACTAAAGTAGCCAGATAAATTTCTATTTGTATGCATAATATCATACATATATATTATCTATCGTAAAAATATACTATGTAGTAAAAATTACACATATCAAATTTATATTTAAAAAATTTGTAGTTTTTACATCACTATAAAAATTGTACTCTTTACCATTATATGTATATGTAGATATACATATATGTAATTTCTTACTATTATGATTACTTGCTGATTTACCTCAGCTCCCCTCACTGTAATTTAGGCTCCATAAGAGTATTTTGTCTCATTTGCTATTATGCCTGGGCTTCCCAGGTGGCACGGTGGTAAAGAGTCAACTTGTCAATGCAGGAGTTTGACCCCTAAGTCGGGAAGATTCCTTGGAGACGGAAATGGCAGCCCACTCTAGTATTCTTGCCTGGAAAATTCCATGGACAGAGGGGCCTGCCGGGCTACAGTCCACAGGGTCACAAAGAGTTGAAAAGGACTGAGCATGCAGCACAGAAGCTGCTAATATCTCCAACATCTTGCATAAAGTCCAGCCCAGAGCAGGCATTCAAATACATTTGTAAAATAGGAATTGTAGACTAAATGATCTCTAGGGTCCATTTTAGTTGTAATGTCCCGTTGATCCTATGTTTCTCTTCAAATGACCAGCTATCTGTGTCGTTCCTACTATGGGACACATTTTGCTTGCCTCTGTGAACACCTAATTACCAATATTGTGCTTAGGTTCAGTTCTTTCTTTTATAGCTCATAGCCATTGAGACTCTAAGGGATGGAAATGCGCTTGGAGCTCAACCCCCTAATTTTCAGGTAGAGAAATGGAGGCTCAGAAAAAAGACATGACTTTCTTGAACTCATACAATTGTAACTCAGTTTAGAAAAGAGCCTCTACAGAACAGTCTACCTGCCTTGTTCTCTAATCTGGAGGAGCCACAGATCAATGCAGAAGGAAGGAATCAATGCCCCGTGTCACCTGAGAGATGAAAGTAACACATGCTAGAAAGGTTTCCAAAGCAAAACTAGGTTTAAGGAATCTGGTTTCCATGGCAATAGTTCTCAAACTGGGGTGCTCAAGCCCATTCTCAGGGGACTCTGTGTCCTCTCTGGAAGCAGGAATTATGCATACACTCTGATCATCTGCTGCTGAATTTCAGCGTTTTCATTAGTTTCCATTGGCAGGTATGAGACTATCCTGGCCAGTGGGGTGAGGGAAGCGGGAATTGATTTGTAAATGACACATACACACTAAGGGAAGGCCCAAGGAGGAGTGGCAGGTTGATGTTTTGCAGTGAGTCAGGGGCTGCAGTGGTTCGTGACATTTTTTCACATTGCAGGCCATGATTTCACTGCAGCAGGACACCATGATCCATTGCATTATTTTAACGAAGTGGACCATTACTGTTTTGTACTTAATTTTTACATTTATTTTGGTTTGGGAATTGCATAAGAGCTGTAAGCCAAAGTGCTTGGTATTGAATTGTGTTAGTTTTATACATATTTAAGCAACACTGCAATAAAAGTAATCTAAAACAATGTTGAAGGTCCAGGAGATGTTATCTTTCTTTTAAAAGGGTCCTTTGCATTATTCAAGGATGTTTACACTGACTTCCTTTCACGTTTGTACTTAAGTTATGAGAATATATTGGTATGAGCAAGAATTTTTGTGGCGTGAGTTCTCTGGCTGTCAGAATGAGTTAGTTATAAGGAACTTGGTGTGGGACACGTGATACGCTTTTCCCTCAGTAAATGACTGTTCCTATAGGCAGTTCTAGAATTATTGTTTGCTATCCTTTGTAAGACACTATGATGTACATGGTCTGAGAGGTATAAAGATGTATTTTCTCTTTTATATGCTGTAAGCTGGGGGTCAGCTAGCTAAACCCCAGGACCAAATTTGTCCTGCAGACTGTTTTTGTAAATAAAGTTTTATTGAAACTTAACCACACCTATTTGTTTGCAAATTGCCTGTGACTGGTTCTGCACTATAATGGCAGAGTTTTGAAATAGAAACCCTGTTTCTAGAAAGCCTAAAATCTTGACCATCTGAAAGATCTCCGGGTTATGCCTTCTAAATACCATCATTTCTGTACTGTGCTTTCACCTTAGGTACATTTCATTTGTTTGATTCTCTAAAGTGACTTAATTAATCTGTTCTGTTTGAGCAATTAGAGAAATTCTAAATGGATTTTGCTTTGTTTGATTCCTTGATTTCTTTAATGAAGGCATCTTCCTTCTTCTCAACACTGATTGCTACTGTCTTTAAATTGTTAGGAAATTGGAGGCTGGGGACATGCTGCTTTAATCATGGACATCTATCTGATGGAGCTGTCCAGAGGCTGAGCTGTGAATTAAATGTGTTTCCATCTGTCCGACCTCACTTGCTGAATCTCCCCCCTTCACCGTATCTTTCTCTCACTGTCTTTGAAACACAGTGCTCTTTGTTTCTTTATTGCCTTTCAGTTGTATCAAAGCGGGTTCAGGTACCTCGCTCGTATCTCCATTTACATGTATTTAGTTGGTTCACGTCTTAGTTCTTCCAAGGGTAGTCACACTTAAAGCTTTTCATTCCAACTGTGGAATAAGAAGCTTTGGCCTCCCTTAAAGATTTCACCAAGTTAGAGTTGCTGAGGAAGATTGAGAGGATGTGGTAGCACCAAAGAGAGCAAGTGGGGACCAAGATTTTCTTGAAAATGGCCAAGTCAGCCTTGGTGACCATGATTTTCTTTTAAAAGGGTCCTTTGCATTATTCAAGGATGTTTACACTGACTTCCTTTCACGTTTGTACTTAAGTTATGAGAATATATTGGTATGAGCAAGAATTTTTGTGGCGTGAGTTCTCTGGCTGTCAGAATGAGTTAGTTATAAGGAACTTGGTGTGGGACACGTGATACGCTTTTCCCTCAGTAAATGACTGTTCCTATAGGCAGTTCTAGAATTATTGTTTGCTATCCTTTGTAAGACACTATGATGTACATGGTCTGAGAGGTATAAAGATGTATTTTCTCTTTTATATGCTGTAAGCTGGGGGTCAGCTAGCTAAACCCCAGGACCAAATTTGTCCTGCAGACTGTTTTTGTAAATAAAGTTTTATTGAAACTTAACCACACCTATTTGTTTGCAAATTGCCTGTGACTGGTTCTGCACTATAATGGCAGAGTTTTGAAATAGAAACCCTGTTTCTAGAAAGCCTAAAATCTTGACCATCTGAAAGATCTCCGGGTTATGCCTTCTAAATACCATCATTTCTGTACTGTGCTTTCACCTTAGGTACATTTCATTTGTTTGATTCTCTAAAGTGACTTAATTAATCTGTTCTGTTTGAGCAATTAGAGAAATTCTAAATGGATTTTGCTTTGTTTGATTCCTTGATTTCTTTAATGAAGGCATCTTCCTTCTTCTCAACACTGATTGCTACTGTCTTTAAATTGTTAGGAAATTGGAGGCTGGGGACATGCTGCTTTAATCATGGACATCTATCTGATGGAGCTGTCCAGAGGCTGAGCTGTGAATTAAATGTGTTTCCATCTGTCCGACCTCACTTGCTGAATCTCCCCCCTTCACCGTATCTTTCTCTCACTGTCTTTGAAACACAGTGCTCTTTGTTTCTTTATTGCCTTTCAGTTGTATCAAAGCGGGTTCAGGTACCTCGCTCGTATCTCCATTTACATGTATTTAGTTGGTTCACGTCTTAGTTCTTCCAAGGGTAGTCACACTTAAAGCTTTTCATTCCAACTGTGGAATAAGAAGCTTTGGCCTCCCTTAAAGATTTCACCAAGTTAGAGTTGCTGAGGAAGATTGAGAGGATGTGGTAGCACCAAAGAGAGCAAGTGGGGACCAAGATTTTCTTGAAAATGGCCAAGTCAGCCTTGGTGACTATGATTCAATGCATTGAATCCTGAGTTTGCTGTGAAGATCACTGTCTATGTCTCCCTGATCTCAAAGCCCCACATCTTCAAGGGGATCTCAGGTTCTCAAAATAAATTCTCTCAATGTGGTTGACTTATTTAGGGAACCACCCAAGACCAACACAAAAAGTAGAAAATTCAAATGCTCTTTGGGACATTTGACTGGAGGTGACATCCTACATGGTCATGCCTAGAGGAATTATCAAGGAGTTAGTAGAATATTGTAGGATTTAGGGACATTTCCTAAAAGAAGGTATCTACTGCTGAATGTACTTTGTTAGAGTAATTGAAAGAAATCGTTGTGAGTAACCAAAATAAAGGAAGATGCTGGAGCTTTTGTAGGCAATTTAGGTCATTCCTGATCATGCCAACATGACCATCCATCCTTTGAGGATTAGGTCAGCCATGGTGAATTTTAGCAGAGAAATGGTGCCTCAGGGAAGCAATAACTGAAAAGTAAAGTCAAGTGGCCACTGAGGTGCTTATTTGGTTCTGTTTTTTAATATGTAGAGATGATAATCCTGTTATCTCTGTACATCTACTCGGTGCTGTTAGCATGGCAATGTCTCCAGACATGTCGGAGTGTTGCCAATTAATGGCTGATTTTGGAAACGAATAATTTGTCACATATGTCCTTGCTAGTTTCTTCAACTAACACTTACTGAGCACCTACTGTATACCAAAAGTATTGGCACAGCTGTGAATAAAGTTTTTCTATCTTTGAGGAGCTCAGGATCCAATGAAAAGTGACAGATCTGTAAATAATTGCAGTCTAGACTAGAAACATTAGGAAAATTCCTCTTAATACCGTGTTCCTCTCATTCCCTTTACACTGAATTTGAATTTTTTTTTTTTTTTTTTTTGCCTTCCATTCATTGTTGGGGTTTGCGGGTGCTTTTTTGTTTTTATTGAAATATACTTGATTTATAATGTTATGTTACTTTCAAGTGTACAGCAAAATGATTCACATACATATGTATATTCTTTCTCAGATTCTTTTCCCTTATAGGATATTATAGACTATTGAAATAGTTTCCTGTCCTACAGAGTAGGTCCTTGCTGATTATTTTATATACAGCAGTGTATATATGTTAATTTCAAAGTCCTGATTTATCCCTCCCCTCTTCTTCCCTGCACCACCACCCCCCACCCCAGTAACCACAAGTTTGTTTTTCCCATCTGTGAGTCTATTTTTGTTTCATTTATAAGTTAATTTGCATCATTCTCTTTCTATATTCCACATATAAGCAATATCATATGATATTTGTCTTTGGTTTATTAAACTTAGCATGATAATCTCTAGGTCCATCCATATTGCTGCAAACAGCATCATTTTATTCTTTTCTATGACTGAGCAATATTCTGTTGTATTCACATATACCACATCTTCTTTGTCCGTTCTTCTATTGATGGACATTTAGGTTGTTTCATGTCTCAACTATTGTAAATTGTCCTACAATGAACATTGTGGTGCATGTCTATTTTTGAATTGGGCTTTTTAAATTCAACAGTGATCATCAGAAGCCTGAGCTGTGTAGCTTGCTACAAAGCAGTACTCTAAGTGAATCTACAATAATTTTAACTAAAGAAATGAATTTGGATATGTTCAAATTATGGCTTATTAAATAACAACTTTTCTGCTATATATCCTCCCCATTCCTATATGCCAAATAAGCTTGATGAGCTAGAATAAGAGTCAAGACCAGAGGTTGACAAACTACTGCCTGAGAGCCATGTTCCTCCGGCTGCATGTTTTGGTGAATATAGTTCTATTGAAGCACAGACATGTCCATTCATTTAGCTGTATCTATAGCTGCTATCCAACTACAATGACCAAGTTAAATAGTTTGAACAAAGATAGTAGTCTGTGGCCAGTAAAACCTAAAATAATTCCTATCTCGACCTCAGAAAAAATTTGTCAACCCACTAGTCTAGTCTATACTAGACACCCATCTGAAGTAAAGTGTTAAAGTGTTCAGCATTTCTGGTTGGTAAAACAGCTTAAGAACTGGTACATTTGTACATTTTGACATTGATTCAAAATCTAGACAGATCTGGGTCAAATATCCCCCTCTTCTATGACAGGTACTCACATGGGAAATGTTTAACACTCATGTGCTCTGAGTTTCTCTTGGTCTGAAGTGTCTATTTATACAGATTAAAGACTACAAAATACATTTAGGAGGGAAGTACCTTCACCAACCAGAGAGTAGTAGTACTCAAATCATTGGTGCTGAGATGAGAAAGAAGAAGATCGAGCATTACCCGCACCACACAGTTAGAGGTAGAGCTGAAATAGTCAGCTGGAGGCATAAAATCTCATTGGAAGAGAAGGGTTCAGAGTGAGAGTACATATAGCATCTTTCAGTGGAGTTTCCCTGTCTCCCAGACTCCCCAGTGGGCCTGCAAAGAGTTTGTGCTTAAAGAGGGCCTCTCTCTGAATCTAAGAAGCTCAATTCTCATCCATTCCACAGGCCTTTTTTTCAGGGGCCCAGGGGAGAACTTACACAACCGTCTGTGCCCTGTGCTTCACAGAAGAGTTTTAAACAATTGATTCTCCTAGTTTTATAGCCAAGGTCAGCATCAGCAAGGTCACTCCTCTCCAAGGAGAAGCAGCAAAGCAAGTGCCCATCTGTCCCTGCACAGTGTCTTCACCTCTAGCTTTGCTGCAGGCTGGAAATGCATGTCTCAGCAGCGACTGGAGATGCAGACCCCTGGGAGGAAGGAAAGGGGGAGAGAGGAAATGTGTTCATGCGAGAGAGTAGGTGTCAGCATGTTGGAATTGCCCACTTTGGCTGTAATGGTAAGGTGCTCTCCTGATATGAAGTCAGAGATTAGGCAGAGGGATACTGTTTGTTTAGAAAAAAATAGGGTGTTAATACATCACTCTTTATATGGGCCCTAGCATGGTGTATGCCAGGTATATATCACAAATATATATTTGAATGAATGAATCACTAAATGGATGAATAAAAGCATTAGACTCTGAGGACAGGCAAAATGGGATCTAAATCCAAGATTTGCCAGTTAGTACCATCAGTTATCAATTGCTGCATAACAAATTATCCCCAAATTTAGCAACTTAAGTTTTATCTCACAGCCAGCACTGGACAATGCTTAGCTCATATGTTTCCATCATATTACCTCTGGCAATTAGTCAACGCCTTCCTTCAGTTGCTCGTGTTTCTGTGCATAAGCAATCTGGACAGGACTCCACTGGGTCCCTCTGGTGCAGGGTATTTCCCATAGTCATCTCAAGTTTAAAGCACTTTAGGAGGGAAGTACCTTCACCAACCAGAGTAGTAGTACTCAAATCATTGGTGCTGAGATGAGAAAGAAGAAGATCGAGCATTACCCGCACCACACAGTTAGAGGTAGAGCTGAAATAGTCAGCTGGAGGCATAAAATCTCATTGGAAGAGAAGGGTTCAGAGTGAGAGTACATATAGCATCTTTCAGTGGAGTTTCCCTGTCTCCCAGACTCCCCAGTGGGCCTGCAAAGAGTTTGTGCTTAAAGAGGGCCTCTCTCTGAATCTAAGAAGCTCAATTCTCATCCATTCCACAGGCCTTTTTTTCAGGGGCCCAGGGGAGAACTTACACAACCGTCTGTGCCCTGTGCTTCACAGAAGAGTTTTAAACAATTGATTCTCCTAGTTTTATAGCCAAGGTCAGCATCAGCAAGGTCACTCCTCTCCAAGGAGAAGCAGCAAAGCAAGTGCCCATCTGTCCCTGCACAGTGTCTTCACCTCTAGCTTTGCTGCAGGCTGGAAATGCATGTCTCAGCAGCGACTGGAGATGCAGACCCCTGGGAGGAAGGAAAGGGGGAGAGAGGAAATGTGTTCATGCGAGAGAGTAGGTGTCAGCATGTTGGAATTGCCCACTTTGGCTGTAATGGTAAGGTGCTCTCCTGATATGAAGTCAGAGATTAGGCAGAGGGATACTGTTTGTTTAGAAAAAAATAGGGTGTTAATACATCACTCTTTATATGGGCCCTAGCATGGTGTATGCCAGGTATATATCACAAATATATATTTGAATGAATGAATCACTAAATGGATGAATAAAAGCATTAGACTCTGAGGACAGGCAAAATGGGATCTAAATCCAAGATTTGCCAGTTAGTACCATCAGTTATCAATTGCTGCATAACAAATTATCCCCAAATTTAGCAACTTAAGTTTTTATCTCACAGCCAGCACTGGACAATGCTTAGCTCATATGTTTCCATCATATTACCTCTGGCAATTAGTCAACGCCTTCCTTCAGTTGCTCGTGTTTCTGTGCATAAGCAATCTGGACAGGACTCCACTGGGTCCCTCTGGTGCAGGGTATTTCCCATAGTCATCTCAAGTTTAGACTGGAGAAGGACCTGTTCCCATCTGTACCCATGTGGCTGTTGACAGGCCTCAGATCCTCGATGGCTGCTGACTAGTGACACCAGTTCCTCGCCACTTGGCCACTCCAAAGGGCTGCTCGCAACATGGTAGCTGACTTTCCCCAGAGGATAGAATTGCAGAGAGAGTCCCAAGGTAAACCTACTGTGTTTCTGTTTTGTTTTTTGAACTTCCAAATAGTCTTGAACGTCTAAAAACATTGTATAACTTTAAGTGTATAATTCAGTGACATTTGGTTCATTCACGGCCACTACCATTATCTATTTCCAAAACTTTTTTGATACCCCAAACAAAAGCTCAATGCTCTAATGTTTTTACAACCTAACCTCAAAAGTGACACACCTAGTCTCACTTCTAATCTACTCCTGGGAAGCTGTTCACTAAATCCAGCCCAGATTCATGGGAAGAACATCACGCAGTGTGAGAGCATGAGGAAGGTAGACCTTGGTGACCGTCCTAAGAGACTGACTACTGTAGACGCTTTGTGATCCTAGATGTAACCTCGCTAAGTCTCAGCTCCATCCTTTGTAAATCAAGCATGATATCTACATCATAGAACTATGCTCATATTCAAGGGAAAAACCACCAAGCTTTCTGCATGTCATTGTGAGATGAAATGCATGTCCTTGAGCCATAAAGTTTGACCACCTTGAACTGTATTTTCCTATACAGCCTCTTAGGTTCTCTATGGTGATTCAGTAACTGTCACATCTTTAGACCCCTGACAGCATGAGAAGAATGCTGGTGATACAGGCTATGATCCCTAAATATTTATAGTATAATCTTTATGCGAATCAGAGCTTCCTTTAAAGAAGTCTACACTGGACAATGCTGAGCTTATATGTTCCCATCCTATCACCTCTGGGAATTGGTCCACCTCACCCCTCTGTAGCTCCTGTCTGCCACAGAGATAGTCTCCTTGTTCCGTTACGATTTGATCTCTTTCTTCTATGCAAATTCCCAAACATCCTTTTAATGTGTCTTCTCTTTTTCCTGGTGAGCTGTCCTGTGCAGTGAATAAGAAGCAGTCGATACCTCTGCATGGGATTATGCAATGAGCAAACAAGCTGCTTTTAAAACTATACTTTAAAATTTTCCAGAATGGCAGCATATATTTCCATGTTTGCACCTCTCAAGGTCGAGCCTGAACAGGTCAGCAGTTCATTTCAAATACCAGTCTACAGGGGAGTTCTGGGTTCACCATACATTCAGCAGTGTTTTACTACTTCTGCAGTTCTACAGGGGACTATCAATTTTGATCCAAAACTAATCAACTGTGAATCAATTCCATTGTACTTTTAAGTCAAAGAAGTAAATTAGTATTCTTTGCCAAGTTTTCCAGCAAGAAGTATTTTGTGAAGACTATTAAGAACATTTGAAATGAAAATAATTGACTGGCTGATGCTCAGAAACCAAAAATAATTATTGAGCAGTGTTTTCCAAAGTGTGGGCTGTGAAATGAAATGCTATTTGTTTGCCCACTGACCAAAATTAAATGGATAATCTCAAGGTTGATGAGAATATGATGAAACAGTCATAGATGACTTGCTGCTGAGAGTATAAATTGAACTTGTCCCTAGGGAGGCAAATTGGCAGCTTCTATCAGAATTAAAAATGGATGTGCCCTTTGACCCAGAAATTCTACATTGGGAAATTAATCTTAAGTCATCGCTGCATGGGTGCAAAGGGTACACAGACAAGGAGTTTCATTGCAGTACTGCTTTCAATAGGAAAACATTAGAAACAACTTGAATGTTCATCAACAATAGACAAGGTCAATCAATGACAGTGTACCTCTATTTTGGAGTACCATGCAGCAGTTAAAATGGTGAAGCAGATTTAGGTACCTGCACACAGAAAGATGGACATAATATTCTTTTACCTGGATGAAGTAAATCATAGAGCAGTATACCAATATGATCTCTTCTGTAGGAAATCTTATCTGTATATGAATGTGACTGATATATGCAATCATACGTGATACACACACACACACACACACACACACACCAGTATCCACATAGATTTGTTTGAAAAGATACATAGAAACTGTTAAGAGTAATTCTTCTTCCTCTTTGGAAAGGAATAGAATTTTCCAGAGAATGGGGAAAGTTGCTTCCTACTTTACTGTATCTACTTGCATGTAGTATGAATTTTCTACAATTCCATAAACAGATTTTATAGTTTTCATAAAACCATTTAAAAATTGCCAGGACTACCAGTTGGCTGGGTGCAAACGGATCCTGCAGACTGAAGACTTAAATCCAAGGTCATGGCGAAGCATCTGAAGTTCATTGCCAGGACTGTGATGGTGCAGGAAGGGAACATGGAAGGTGTATACAGGACTCTAAACAGAATCCTTACCATGGATGGGCTCACTGAGGACATAAAACGACAGCAGTATTGTGAGAAGACTTGCGCTGGCGACAGAGGAAAGCTGTGAAACCTGCCTGCGAATCTACAACATGAAAATGGCTCATAAGATCAACTTCTTTTTAGGCAGATCCATGGCAGGACTGCTGAGGCCTGTGGATAAGAGGCCCAGTATGAAAACCCTTATTCAATTTCTCCACATTGAGCAGTGTTTTCCAAAGTGTGGGCTGTGAAATGAAATGCTATTTGTTTGCCCACTGACCAAAATTAAATGGATAATCTCAAGGTTGATGAGAATATGATGAAACAGTCATAGATGACTTGCTGCTGAGAGTATAAATTGAACTTGTCCCTAGGGAGGCAAATTGGCAGCTTCTATCAGAATTAAAAATGGATGTGCCCTTTGACCCAGAAATTCTACATTGGGAAATTAATCTTAAGTCATCGCTGCATGGGTGCAAAGGGTACACAGACAAGGAGTTTCATTGCAGTACTGCTTTCAATAGGAAAACATTAGAAACAACTTGAATGTTCATCAACAATAGACAAGGTCAATCAATGACAGTGTACCTCTATTTTGGAGTACCATGCAGCAGTTAAAATGGTGAAGCAGATTTAGGTACCTGCACACAGAAAGATGGACATAATATTCTTTTACCTGGATGAAGTAAATCATAGAGCAGTATACCAATATGATCTCTTCTGTAGGAAATCTTATCTGTATATGAATGTGACTGATATATGCAATCATACGTGATACACACACACACACACACACACACACACACCAGTATCCACATAGATTTGTTTGAAAAGATACATAGAAACTGTTAAGAGTAATTCTTCTTCCTCTTTGGAAAGGAATAGAATTTTCCAGAGAATGGGGAAAGTTGCTTCCTACTTTACTGTATCTACTTGCATGTAGTATGAATTTTCTACAATTCCATAAACAGATTTTATAGTTTTCATAAAACCATTTAAAAATTGCCAGGACTACCAGTTGGCTGGGTGCAAACGGATCCTGCAGACTGAAGACTTAAATCCAAGGTCATGGCGAAGCATCTGAAGTTCATTGCCAGGACTGTGATGGTGCAGGAAGGGAACATGGAAGGTGTATACAGGACTCTAAACAGAATCCTTACCATGGATGGGCTCACTGAGGACATAAAACGACAGCAGTATTGTGAGAAGACTTGCCGCTGGCGACAGAGGGAAAGCTGTGAAACCTGCCTGCGAATCTACAACATGAAAATGGCTCATAAGATCAACTTCTTGATGTGAAAGAATCAGGCAGATCCATGGCAGGACTGCTGAGGCCTGTGGATAAGAGGCCCAGTATGAAAACCCTTATTCAATTTTCTCCACATTTTTTTTCTCCAAATCCATTTACCTTTCTTAAAATAAAACTCAATCACATATATGCAAGAAGCAATTCCACTAGTCAGCTGTGGATACTCTTTTTTATTAAGTAAAAAGACAGAGTCAAAAAGAAGTCTAGGAAAAAGTAGCGGTTGCCAAGGGCTGGTGTTGGCAGGAGGGGAATGGGAACCTATTGTTTACTGAGTAGAGTTTCAGTTTGGAAAGATGAGAAGTTCAGGAGATGGGTGGTGGTGACACTTGCACAACAGTGTGAATGTACTTAATGCCACTAAACTGTACCCACAAGTAATTATAAATCTTGCATTTTGTATATTTTACTGTAATTCTTGCCAAAGTAGTCTGAGGTGAGAAAAAAATTGCCTTTCAAACATATTACAGAAGTCACAAATGGGGGCTTCCCCTGGTGGTCCAGTGGGTAAGGACACCGCCTTGCAGTGCAAGGGGCGCCGGTTCGAGCCCTGGCCTGGGAAGATCCCACGTGCCGCGGAGCGGCTGGACTGATGTGTCCAAATGCCAAGCGGGAGCTCTGGAGCGCATGCGCCCAGAGCCGGCGCTCTGCAACGACAGACGCCACCGCGATGGGAGGCCCACAGGAGTCAAAGAACAAAGACAGATGAACATAGAGAAACGAAAGGCCAATAGAAGTGGCCCGCCCGCTCCCCTCCCTCCCCAACCCGACTCCTGCCCAAAATAAATAAATAAATAAATCTTATAAAAAAAAAAAAAAAAAAAGAAGTCACAAATGTTTATTTTTAAGAAAAAAAGAAAACTCCCTCCACCCAGATACAATTCCCATTAATCTTCCATATCTTTTTCTACACGTGTATTGTTTTTTAAAAAATGTAAATTACTTCACATAGTGTTTTGTAATCTACTTATTTGAATTCAAAATATACACTAATCATGATTATTCCCTAAAATGTTACACAGTCAACATACCTACATATCAGTAGATATTAAATTATAGTATGTCTAATGGTTATAATATTATAATTTTTAGGTATAGGAGATTGCTGGGAGCTAGGAATTAGAAATGAGGCAAGGCAAACTTTTAATGTAAGAGCCTATAACTTGGTTCTTTGCATTCAGACTGGTTCATCCCTATGTCCCTACTGCCTATGGTCTATACATAAGCTCTGTCAGTGTCTTAAATAAAGTCTTCCATGGCCACCTGTTGCCCTCAAGGTACAAGTCTACCTTTCCTGGATGGACTACAAGGTCTCTCACGTTCTGGCTCATGTTCATCCTCCAGACCATCTTTGGTTAATACCTTTGCCTCCGGGTTCTGTCAGCCTCCCACATCCCCCTGACTTGCTCTCATGCCTCCATTTCTGATTCAGCCACTTCTCAAATTCCTCCAGGATCCTGAGCTTTCTCTTGCTCCTGGACATCTCTTGCTTTTGTCACCCAACAGCTACTTTGCCTTTTCCTGACAAAATAACCCATCCTGTGTGGAGGCCTAGAGCAAGAATATTAACCAGTCTGTGTTTCAAGCTCATCATCTGTTGATGGATAAAAACAGTCCTGCCTCTTCAGGTCATTAATTAGAAGAGGGAGATGAAGACATCTCAGCAGCTTGGAAGTGCCAGACACATGGTAAGGACTCATTGTGTGTGGCTGCAGGTGCTGGTTTTGAAATTACCTCTCTTACTTAGTTGGTCTGGATTGGTTGAGATTCATTCCACTTCTGCTCTAGAGGTTGATTCCTGATAGCTAAGGTGATCAGTCCATCTCCTCCTCCTCAATTGTGTAATTGGTCAGAAGTGGACACACAACCCATGATGAACTGTTAGGCGTCCTTATGAGAGCTTTTAGTTTTGAAGGAGAGAACCTCTCTTTTTCCCTAGTCTTGAGCATATTGTATGGCAAGCTTATGCTGCTGCATGCAGCCAGCACAGAGGCAAGAAGAGCAGAGCTAAGAGAAAGCACTGATGTCCTGGTGACCCCATGGGAACCTTTCATTCTGCCCAAAGGGAATTCAAAATATACACTAATCATGATTATTCCCTAAAATGTTACACAGTCAACATACCTACATATCAGTAGATATTAAATTATAGTATGTCTAATGGTTATAATATTATAATTTTTAGGTATAGGAGATTGCTGGGAGCTAGGAATTAGAAATGAGGCAAGGCAAACTTTTAATGTAAGAGCCTATAACTTGGTTCTTTGCATTCAGACTGGTTCATCCCTATGTCCCTACTGCCTATGGTCTATACATAAGCTCTGTCAGTGTCTTAAATAAAGTCTTCCATGGCCACCTGTTGCCCTCAAGGTACAAGTCTACCTTTCCTGGATGGACTACAAGGTCTCTCACGTTCTGGCTCATGTTCATCCTCCAGACCATCTTTGGTTAATACCTTTGCCTCCGGGTTCTGTCAGCCTCCCACATCCCCCTGACTTGCTCTCATGCCTCCATTTCTGATTCAGCCACTTCTCAAATTCCTCCAGGATCCTGAGCTTTCTCTTGCTCCTGGACATCTCTTGCTTTTGTCACCCAACAGCTACTTTGCCTTTTCCTGACAAAATAACCCATCCTGTGTGGAGGCCTAGAGCAAGAATATTAACCAGTCTGTGTTTCAAGCTCATCATCTGTTGATGGATAAAAACAGTCCTGCCTCTTCAGGTCATTAATTAGAAGAGGGAGATGAAGACATCTCAGCAGCTTGGAAGTGCCAGACACATGGTAAGGACTCATTGTGTGTGGCTGCAGGTGCTGGTTCTGAAATTACCTCTCTTACTTAGTTGGTCTGGATTGGTTGAGATTCATTCCACTTCTGCTCTAGAGGTTGATTCCTGATAGCTAAGGTGATCAGTCCATCTCCTCCTCCTCAATTGTGTAATTGGTCAGAAGTGGACACACAACCCATGATGAACTGTTAGGCGTCCTTATGAGAGCTTTTAGTTTTGAAGGAGAGAACCTCTCTTTTTTTTTCCCTAGTCTTGAGCATATTGTATGGCAAGCTTATGCTGCTGCATGCAGCCAGCACAGAGGCAAGAAGAGCAGAGCTAAGAGAAAGCACTGATGTCCTGGTGACCCCATGGGAACCTTTCATGAAACCACCCCTAACCAGGTCTGCCCTCAACTCTCCAGTCGTCTGAGCCAAAATATTCTCATTTTATTTAAACAACTTAGGGCTGGAATTTTCTGTCCCTTGTGACCCAGAGTTCTAGAACATGTATTCTATGTCTAATAGAATGTCATATCTCAGGATAATACTCTACTGGTCTTTCCTTCTTGCTAGATTTTAAGCTCTGTGAGGAAAGGGCCTGAGTCATATTCACCTTTGCATCTCAAAGCCCCAGTGCAGTGCTTGAGAATATTAGAGGTTAAGCATTTGTTGAGTGAATAAAATACCCCAGAGACTCTTTGAGTGTTTCAACAGAAAGTTTTCAATGCTGCTGGCTTATGCAGGCTTAAAATTCTGCTGATTGACATAATAGGATATGGAGAGAGAATTAATATCATTGAATGCCTATTAGAAGCTGGATAACATATACAATGGGTTTCCCAGGTAGCACAGTGATAAAGAATCTGCCTGCCAATACAAGAGATGCAGATTTGATCCATGGGTCAGAAAGATCTCCTAGAATAGGAAATGACAACTCACTCCATTATTCTTGCCTGGGAAATCCCCAGGACAGCAGAGCCTGGTAGACTTTAGTCCATGAGTTTGCAAAGAGTTGAACATGACTGAGCAACTAAGTCACACACACACACAACATATACACTACATTCAATTGTGTCGTTTAATCACGTAGACTAATTGCCCTTTCTCCCTTATCTGCTTTCCCATGATAGGGGGCAGACTTTTCTATCGATGAAATAACATGACATAATGAAGTAATCACTTGCAAGTGAGTGATTTTATCTGTTAATTAAATAACAAAATATGAGCTATTTTCAGGCATCTAATAAAAATTAAAAGCAAATTAATAGCACACAAATTTTATTCTTTGGGAAAAGGAAGAAATCAAGCTTATGCGGGCTGGCTTTTTTTTGGGCCCTAGTCTTGAGCATATTGTATGGCAAGCTTATGCTGCTGCATGCAGCCAGCACAGAGGCAAGAAGAGCAGAGCTAAGAGAAAGCACTGATGTCCTGGTGACCCCATGGGAACCTTTCATGAAACCACCCCTAACCAGGTCTGCCCTCAACTCTCCAGTCGTCTGAGCCAAAATATTCTCATTTTATTTAAACAACTTAGGGCTGGAATTTTCTGTCCCTTGTGACCCAGAGTTCTAGAACATGTATTCTATGTCTAATAGAATGTCATATCTCAGGATAATACTCTACTGGTCTTTCCTTCTTGCTAGATTTTAAGCTCTGTGAGGAAAGGGCCTGAGTCATATTCACCTTTGCATCTCAAAGCCCCAGTGCAGTGCTTGAGAATATTAGAGGTTAAGCATTTGTTGAGTGAATAAAATACCCCAGAGACTCTTTGAGTGTTTCAACAGAAAGTTTTCAATGCTGCTGGCTTATGCAGGCTTAAAATTCTGCTGATTGACATAATAGGATATGGAGAGAGAATTAATATCATTGAATGCCTATTAGAAGCTGGATAACATATACAATGGGTTTCCCAGGTAGCACAGTGATAAAGAATCTGCCTGCCAATACAAGAGATGCAGATTTGATCCATGGGTCAGAAAGATCTCCTAGAATAGGAAATGACAACTCACTCCATTATTCTTGCCTGGGAAATCCCCAGGACAGCAGAGCCTGGTAGACTTTAGTCCATGAGTTTGCAAAGAGTTGAACATGACTGAGCAACTAAGTACACACACACACACAACATATACACTACATTCAATTGTGTCGTTTAATCACGTAGACTAATTGCCCTTTCTCCCTTATCTGCTTTCCCATGATAGGGGACAGACTTTTCTATCAATGAAATAACATGACATAATGAAGTAATCACTTGCAAGTGAGTGATTTTATCTGTTAATTAAATAACAAAATATGAGCTATTTTCAGGCATCTAATAAAAATTAAAAGCAAATTAATAGCACACAAATTTTATTCTTTGAAAGGAAGAAATCACTTGAGTCTTTAGAGTTCAAGATACTAGGTTTTATAAACTATTACTATTGTTTATGAAAGGAGTGATTTCATTACCATATGCTATTTTAATTACAAAGCATTTCAATTCAAAATCCCCTAAGAAACAGAAAGTGAACTGCTTGTACTTAACTAAGGGAAGTGATGTGGTTGTCTATGGATAGGCCATTTGAAAGGTCATAGGAACCCACAGCCCTCTCCAGTCTGCAAGTTTACTGTCCACTAATCGGTGACATTCCACTTGGGGACAGTTGACTAGGACAAAAACACTGAATAGCCTTCGGTTCAGAAGGACTTTTCATCCCTGACTTCTGTTGCTCAGTAAAAACACCTAAATCTAATTCCTGTGCTGTATCTGTGAGTAGTTTATAATTTTTCAGGTCAGTTTTTCAGAGACTAAAAATGAAGATTATAGAACAACCCAGCTCTTTCTTGTGTAATTACTCTTTATATAGAAATATATTGACTGAGTAAATACAGCTATTAATCATTGAGTTATCTGCATAATGGTACTTAAGAATTATTGAAATCGATTATTGCTGTATTTATTCAGTAAATATTTAAAAAGCATCCCTCTATGGACCAAACTTCATGAAATACAAAGATACCTGGACACAGTAGAATACTTGTCTGTAAGGAGTGATAATCAAGTTGAGTTGTTCTTGAATTACCCTTTTCCTTTATAGTGGGAATTTCAATGAGTGGAGAAATTCATCCAAAAAGATGTTAAAGGGGGGAATGGGATATACATATGACTAATCTGGGATTATACATATCTATAAACAACAAAACTCTGTAAAAGCAAAACAAGAAAAAAGATGTTGAAGAATGCAGTTCATCTGCTTTTATCAATAGATTAAAGATTAACATTTAGTGAGAGCCATAGGCAGCCTGAGGGCTTCCCAGATGACTCAGTCGTAAAGAGTACACCTGCCAAGCAGGAAGCTTGGGTTCAGTCCCTGGGTTGGGAAGACCCCTTGGAGAAGGAAATGGCAACTCACTCCAGTATTCTTACTTGAGAAATCCCACGGGTGGAGGAGCCTGGTGGGCTACAGTCCATGGGGTGGCAAAAATCCGACATGACTTAGTGACTAAACAGCAGCATAGAGTCACAGAAGCATAGGCAGCCTGAGCACACATTTTTAGCCCCAAAGAAACAAGTTATTCAGAGAAGGATGGCAAATGGCAGCTCCTTTCTTTTCTCACTGTCAGAAAGGTGAGTTTCCAGTCTTCTAGATCAAATTACTCGTAGAAGTTGCTCAGTTGTATTCGACTGTTTGTGACCCCATGAACTGTAGCCTGCCAGGGTCCTCTGTCCATGGAATTCTCCTGGCCAAAGAGCTAGAGTGGGTTGGCATTTTCTTTTCCAGGGGATTTTCCTTACTCAAGAGTCGAACCCAGGTCTCCTGCATTGTAGGCAGATTCTTTTACTTTCTGAGTCACCAAGGAAGCCCTAGATTGCTTGTACCTTTCTCGTATAGTTTGGGGTTCCACAAATCTGCATTTTATCCTCAATTTTTCAGGTCAGTTCTTTCAGAGACTAAAAACTTTTTGGAAGATTAAAAGAAAAAAAAAAACCCAGCTCTTGCTTATGTAATTACTCTTTATATAGAAATATATTGACTGAGTAAATACAGCTATTAATCATTGAGTTATCTGCATAATGGTACTTAAGAATTATTGAAATCGATTATTGCTGTATTTATTCAGTAAATATTTAAAAAGCATCCCTCTATGGACCAAACTTCATGAAATACAAAGATACCTGGACACAGTAGAATACTTGTCTGTAAGGAGTGATAATCAAGTTGAGTTGTTCTTGAATTACCCTTTTCCTTTATAGTGGGAATTTCAATGAGTGGAGAAATTCATCCAAAAAGATGTTAAAGGGGGGAATGGGATATACATATGACTAATCTGGGATTATACATATCTATAAACAACAAAACTCTGTAAAAGCAAAACAAGAAAAAAGATGTTGAAGAATGCAGTTCATCTGCTTTTATCAATAGATTAAAGATTAACATTTAGTGAGAGCCATAGGCAGCCTGAGGGCTTCCCAGATGACTCAGTCGTAAAGAGTACACCTGCCAAGCAGGAAGCTTGGGTTCAGTCCCTGGGTTGGGAAGACCCTTGGAAGGAAATGGCAACTCACTCCAGTATTCTTACTTGAGAAATCCCACGGGTGGAGGAGCCTGGTGGGCTACAGTCCATGGGGTGGCAAAAATCCGACATGACTTAGTGACTAAACAGCAGCATAGAGTCACAGAAGCATAGGCAGCCTGAGCACACATTTTTAGCCCCAAAGAAACAAGTTATTCAGAGAAGGATGGCAAATGGCAGCTCCTTTCTTTTCTCACTGTCAGAAAGGTGAGTTTCCAGTCTTCTAGATCAAATTACTCGTAGAAGTTGCTCAGTTGTATTCGACTGTTTGTGACCCCATGAACTGTAGCCTGCCAGGGTCCTCTGTCCATGGAATTCTCCTGGCCAAAGAGCTAGAGTGGGTTGGCATTTTCTTTTCCAGGGGATTTTCCTTACTCAAGAGTCGAACCCAGGTCTCCTGCATTGTAGGCAGATTCTTTTACTTTCTGAGTCACCAAGGAAGCCCTAGATTGCTTGTACCTTTCTCGTATAGTTTGGGGTTCCACAAATCTGCATTTTATCCTCAATATTTCCCTAAGTTTAACATCTGTTTATGTGTAATTTTAGGTGTCTGTATTTTTAGGTGAAAAATCTTTGAGGGAAATAATTGTTACGTCCTTTGAAAAATGGAAGCGTTTTTATTTTGAGTCACTTCAGTTCTTGTAAACTGAAGTGTCTTTGTCATTTTAGGTCTTTGTTATTATAACAGACTCAGTCTCATCTAAGCTCTGTCTCAGTGAGACTATTCCCAGTGGGAAGAACTTTTATATCATTGCACCCTATAAACTGGAAAATGAGATTCACCTTAGCAGTAGAATGCCCTTTTAAGATTGATTTGCTTGATCTGACTTTCCCTTTCTCTAACCTTTTCATCATAAATTCCCAGGTATTCCATGTCAGAACTGTTCTAACACTATTTTTAGTTTGTCTTTTTAAATTTTTCCCCATCTTGGCCAGTGATAGCTCCTAAACAAGTGTCATTTAAGTGAATAATAAAGAATAATAAACCTTTATTTGTATGTATAGATGTTTTCAATCAACATACTTAATGACAAAATACCAACAGAAAATGAACAGTGCCACATTTTGTTGAAATCAAAGCCCTCTCTTTTACCCTTTGCTTCCAAACATGGGAAAGCCTGAATTCCTAAGAAAATACTAAACATATCTAAGAAACGGAGATGAATATGAAAAAAGGAGGACACTGACAATAATATTGGTTGTAGCCTGGAGTTGAAAGTATATCAAGAAACAAACCTAGGAGTTTTCCAAAGGCCAGGAATATAAGGAAAACTGGGTATTAAGGTGCCACAAACACCAAGGGCAATGTTTCAAGGAGAAGGAAGCAAAGTATCAAAGGGCTACTAAAGTATCAAGTATGAAGAGAAGTGACAAGTACAGCTTGGATATAGAGAACATTACTAGGGGCCTCTACAGCATTGTTTTGGGGGAGTAGTTAGACTTCTACTCAAGCCTAAGGAGTGAGTGGAAGATAAGGAAGCTGATGTGTAGATATAGGCGCCTCCTTCAGATTAACTGTGAAGAAGGTAGTGGGATTGTAGCTGTAGGAATACATGGACTTGAGGACGAGGAAATGCTTATTTTAGCTGGAAGATACTTGAACAGGTTTAAAAGTAGGTGGAAAGGATTCAGCCAGAAGTGAGAATTCAATCAAAAGGCCAAGAGAGACCATATAATTTAATAGATGATATTAACTTCCTGAGATCACACAATGACTCCAAAGCCACAGATCATCCTAGAATAGAGGTGAGGATCAAGGTTCACCTGGGAAAGACCCTACTCTCAAATGACCTCTGAATTTTGGACTGAGGTTCACCAGCCTGCTCTGAAGTGTGACAGGAAGAAAAGAGCCAAGTTACCATTTGCTCCTTCTCTGACTCTAAGGAACAAAGTTAGTGTTCCATATTGAATCAAACTTTAGATTTAGAAAAGGCAGAGGAACCAGAGATCAAATTGCCAACATCTGTTGGATCATAGAAAGAGCAAAGGAATTCCAGAAAAAATATCTATTTATGCCTCATTAACTACACTAAAACCTTTAACTGTGTGGATCACAACAAACTGGAAATTTCTGAAAGAGGTGGAAATACCAGACCACCTTACCTGCCTCCTGTGAAACCTGTATGCAGGACAAGAAGCAACAGTTAGAACCAGACATGGAACAATGGACTGGTTCCACATTTTGTTGAAATCAAAGCCCTCTCTTTTACCCTTTGCTTCCAAACATGGGAAAGCCTGAATTCCTAAGAAAATACTAAACATATCTAAGAAACGGAGATGAATATGAAAAAAGGAGGACACTGACAATAATATTGGTTGTAGCCTGGAGTTGAAAGTATATCAAGAAACAAACCTAGGAGTTTTCCAAAGGCCAGGAATATAAGGAAAACTGGGTATTAAGGTGCCACAAACACCAAGGGCAATGTTTCAAGGAGAAGGAAGCAAAGTATCAAAGGGCTACTAAAGTATCAAGTATGAAGAGAAGTGACAAGTACAGCTTGGATATAGAGAACATTACTAGGGGCCTCTACAGCATTGTTTTGGGGGAGTAGTTAGACTTCTACTCAAGCCTAAGGAGTGAGTGGAAGATAAGGAAGCTGATGTGTAGATATAGGCGCCTCCTTCAGATTAACTGTGAAGAAGGTAGTGGGATTGTAGCTGTAGGAATACATGGACTTGAGGACGAGGAAATGCTTATTTTAGCTGGAAGATACTTGAACAGGTTTAAAAGTAGGTGGAAAGGATTCAGCCAGAAGTGAGAATTCAATCAAAAGGCCAAGAGAGACCATATAATTTAATAGATGATATTAACTTCCTGAGATCACACAATGACTCCAAAGCCACAGATCATCCTAGAATAGAGGTGAGGATCAAGGTTCACCTGGGAAAGACCCTACTCTCAAATGACCTCTGAATTTTGGACTGAGGTTCACCAGCCTGCTCTGAAGTGTGACAGGAAGAAAAGAGCCAAGTTACCATTTGCTCCTTCTCTGACTCTAAGGAACAAAGTTAGTGTTCCATATTGAATCAAACTTTAGATTTAGAAAAGGCAGAGGAACCAGAGATCAAATTGCCAACATCTGTTGGATCATAGAAAGAGCAAAGGAATTCCAGAAAAAATATCTATTTATGCCTCATTAACTACACTAAAACCTTTAACTGTGTGGATCACAACAAACTGGAAATTTCTGAAAGAGGTGGAAATACCAGACCACCTTACCTGCCTCCTGTGAAACCTGTATGCAGGACAAGAAGCAACAGTTAGAACCAGACATGGAACAATGGACTGGTTCCACATTGGGAAAGGAGTATGTGAAGGATGTATATTGTCACACTGTTTATTTAACTTATGTGCAGAGTACATCTGTGAAATGCCAGCCTGCCTGGATGAAGCACAAATTAGAGTCAAGATTGCTGGGAAAAATATCAATAACCTCAGGTATGCAGATGATACCAACCTTATGGCAGAAAGTGAAGAGGAACTAAAGAGCCTCTTGAAGGTGAAAGAGGAGAGTGAAAAAGCTGACCTAAAAGTCAACATTCAAAAAACGAAGATCATGACATCTAGTCCCATCACTTTGTGGCAAATAGATGGGCAAACAATGGAAACAGTGATAGACTTTATTTTCTTGGGCTCCAAAATCACTGTGAATGGTGACTGCAGCCATGAAATTAAAAGACACTTGCTCCTTGGAAGGAAATCTATGACAAACCTAGACAGCAGAAACATATTCATAAGCAGCATATTCAAAAGCAGAAACATCATTTTGCTGGCAAAATTCTGTTTTTAGAAAACCATGGTTTTCCCAGTATGTGAGAGTTGGACCATAAGGAAGGCTGAGCACCAAAAAACTGATGCTTTTGAACTGTGGTGTTGGAGAATACCAACATCACAACTCTTGAGAATCCCTTGGGCTACAAAGAGATCAAAGCAGTCAGTCCTAAAGGAAATCAACCTGGATATTCACTGTAAGGACTGAGACTGAAGCTGAAGCTCTGGTACTTTGGTCACCTGATATGAAGAGACAACTCATTGGAAAAGACTCTGATGTTGGGAAGAATAGAAGGCAGAAGGAGAAGGGGATGACAGAAGATGAGATGGTTGGATGGCATCACTGATTCAACGGACATGAGTTTGAGCAAGCCCTGGAAAATGGTGAAGGACAGGGAAACTTGTCGTGCTGCAGTCCATGGGGTGGCAGCATTGGACTCGATTGAGTTACAGAACTGAACTTGAAAACTAAGGAAAGGAGTGGGTAGTGAGGATGCATAAATATGAAACAACAACAACAACAAACCTCGACGTGGCCAATAAACTCATTACAGGCCAATTTAGCTTTGCCATAACCTGAGGTGGATGGTCAAGCAGCTAGGTTTTATCTCAAGTTAGACTTGCAAATATTGAAAACTGTCACTGAAGTATCCGTGTGGAACCAACATACTGGTTGGGGAAGAATGCCTAGAGTCAAAATTCTATTACCTGGGAAAGGCCAGAAATAAAAAAATAAAAATAACTGTGCCCAAAGAGCAGTGTTCTCCTGACACATCCATTGCACATCACTCCCTTGCTGTCCAATCTGAGGGTTCACCATTAAGAGTTCTAAGCCTGAACCACTGGGCAGTGCTTTGGGGATGTGGCAATGTTAAATATGCTAAATACCCATGATTAGCTGTCTAATCTTATGGTTATTGATATCTTAACCTAATCAAAGACACTTCAGGCAAGCTGACCTTGCTGATTGCCTGTGTTGGCTGCCAACAATTTCATCAGAGAGAAGGATAATAGGGGAACTGGAGGCAGATTGTGTTATGATTTATGTGGGGCCATGAAGGTGGTGTTTGTGTCAGCAGGAGCTGTGAATAGATGCTGTGGGTAGCTGGATATGGCTGAGATTTTTCAAAAATTGGCAGGCATGTTAGTTTTGGAAATTTTCCAGTGAAACAGAGACTTAATAGTTTTTTTCTTTTACAGTTTGCTTTCTGTGACATCTCTCTCCTTTATATTTAATCAATGTTTATTTCCTGGTGTATGTTTGTCACTGAATTGCAGAAGATAAAAGAAAACCCACCCACAAAATAACTTCTTTTGTAATAAGAGTCAAAAGAATTCCACTTCCCTGGTTGTGGCGGACAGGTTAAATTCAGTGAATGTCTGTTGGTACCCTGTAGATCAAGAGTATCTTTCCTGCTCCTTTACATAATTTTCTGAACAGAAAAGAGAACATCCAAAGACAGGATCATACACAGATCCTTAATTATTTATCCCTTTTGAAAGCCTCTCCTATCAGGCCTGTAGACTAATTGGATTCCATCGTCTAGGTAAAGAAGTATAGGGAAAGGGGTGGGGAGAGACCAACGCTGGCGAGACCAACATTTCCCCGGATTATTTTCCAGTTGCTTGTGTTAGCCCAAGGAGCTTAAACCTTAGGAGTTAGGCCTGTGGTTAAGTAGTTTCTTCTTGGGGAAGAATAGTCTTACCAGCATCTTTAGGCTGCTTTCCCAATTGTTATCACTATTCCTGTCTATTTCCCCTCGAGAGCTATGACTGCTTCAGGCTTTCTGTGAGTGCCTCCTTGATGTTCTGAAATAGGTCAGAAAAAAGGCCCTAAAGTCAGATTGGACAGGAGGGTGAGTCACATATTCCCACTCATCTCATGTTGCACTCCGTTGTGTTGTTCACGTGAGCTAGCCAGAAGGTCTTGTGAAGCCAGCCCGGTACCAGCACTATCTAGTGGGAAAGTAGGCCCTTCTTCCCAAAGAGTATTGCATCCTCATCACACCCTCGTGAACAGTATCCCAAGAGAAAATGTGTAAGGGCAGACCTTTAGATTAGTGCCCAAATCATAATACACTGGCAGCTGCAGTTACCTAAAGTCTAGATAGCAAACAGTTCCAGGTAGGCGATGATTTATTCACAAACGAGTGGTGTTTGGTTCAAATGAGAAGTATTTTTCATTTCAACTACTGCAGTGTTGAACTTTACATTGTGATTCTGGGAAACAGTGACAACTAAGAAACATTCTTTCACCCTCTTGTGTTCTGGGACACAGTTTCCTGCAGTCACCTCCCCCATATGACTCACGTGAGACTCACGGATGACCCCCTTGTTTGCTTATGACAAGGTCAGACACAGATCCTGCATCAATCGGCCTCTTGCCTGATTAATCAAGTGAATGTGTCCCACCATGCCTGCCTGCTGACCTCTGGACAAAACGCCTGCACATTGGGCAAGACCAAACTCTAGTTAAGCCCAGAGGTTGAGCAAGCCTTGGAACATAAAACCATGACTCCTATTGCCCCTTTCTGAGAATCTACTGGATGCAGATCATTCCCCCTACTCATGCCCACCCCAACTCCTCCCAGCCTGTTTATTCTTCTCTGTTTCAGAGGGCCCCCCATTGCCTCACTCCTCAACTCCCAGACTAATTGGATTCCATCGTCTAGGTAAAGAAGTATAGGAAAGGGGTGGGAGAGACCAACGCTGGCGAGACCAACATTTCCCCGGATTATTTTCCAGTTGCTTGTGTTAGCCCAAGGAGCTTAAACCTTAGGAGTTAGGCCTGTGGTTAAGTAGTTTCTTCTTGGGGAAGAATAGTCTTACCAGCATCTTTAGGCTGCTTTCCCAATTGTTATCACTATTCCTGTCTATTTCCCCTCGAGAGCTATGACTGCTTCAGGCTTTCTGTGAGTGCCTCCTTGATGTTCTGAAATGGGTCAGAAAAAAGGCCCTAAAGTCAGATTGGACAGGAGGGTGAGTCACATATTCCCACTCATCTCATGTTGCACTCCGTTGTGTTGTTCACGTGAGCTAGCCAGAAGGTCCTGTGAAGCCAGCCCGGTACCAGCACTATCTAGTGGGAAAGTAGGCCCTTCTTCCCAAAGAGTATTGCATCCTCATCACACCCTCGTGAACAGTATCCCAAGAGAAAATGTGTAAGGGCAGACCTTTAGATTAGTGCCCAAATCATAATACACTGGCAGCTGCAGTTACCTAAAGTCTAGATAGCAAACAGTTCCAGGTAGGCGATGATTTATTCACAAACGAGTGGTGTTTGGTTCAAATGAGAAGTATTTTTCATTTCAACTACTGCAGTGTTGAACTTTACATTGTGATTCTGGGAAACAGTGACAACTAAGAAACATTCTTCCACCCTCTTGTGTTCTGGGACACAGTTTCCTGCAGTCACCTCCCCCATATGACTCACGTGAGACTCACGGATGACCCCCTTGTTTGCTTATGACAAGGTCAGACACAGATCCTGCATCAATCGGCCTCTTGCCTGATTAATCAAGTGAATGTGTCCCACCATGCCTGCCTGCTGACCTCTGGACAAAACGCCTGCACATTGGGCAAGACCAAACTCTAGTTAAGCCCAGAGGTTGAGCAAGCCTTGGAACATAAAACCATGACTCCTATTGCCCCTTTCTGAGAATCTACTGGATGCAGATCATTCCCCCTACTCATGCCCACCCCAACTCCTCCCAGCCTGTTTATTCTTCTCTGTTTCAGAGAGGTCCTTTCTGCCTGTCCTGTGCTCAGACAGAAGATTCTAGATCTTAGGCTCTGAGCATTATCCTCAATAAACTAATTTCCCTCCCCCTTTGAAATAGTCTTTTAAATAAAATCTCTCCTTATCTAAGTCTGAAATTGTTTTTCTTTGACACTGTTATACTTTTTAATACTGAGTATATTGAACATGACTTTTTCTTAATGACCTGGCTTCCTCTTTGAGACTGTGAGTCATGGCATTGTGCCCAAGAGGTAGCTGTTAGAGATAAAGCTGATGCTGAGATGTTGACTCATCTGGCAGTAGCATTGGAGCTGATGTGTTTAAGGGATAGAGCAGCTGCTTTTCTCTCATGTATTTTTGAGTTACTTTGAGCTCCTTTTGGTTGAGTAACATAGAAACCTTTTACTTGGCCAGGAAAAAAAACAAGCTAGAACACTGTCTACAGAGTTTACATTTTCCACTAACCCATGTATATGCACACAGGCATATATACATAACCTATACATATACACACACATGCATAGATAGAACTCTTATGGTTAATTTCTAAATATGAGTTTGTATTTTATTTAGGTACATATATGTGTATATACATATATATATATTACCAACTCTTATATTTAGAAATTAGTTATAATAATTAGATAATGTGAGCTGTTTTTAAATTTTATTTTACTTTTTACTTTTACAGTGTTTTGTTGTTTATAGATATGTATGATCCCAGATTAGTCATATGTATATCCCTGGTTCCCATCCCTCCTCCACCCCCATTACCAGTAACCTCCACCCCAGTCCCATCCCTCCAGGCCATCTCACAGCACCCCTGCAGGATCCTGTATTCCCTCAGCGCAATGACAATAGCTGTCTTTTTCACATATGATAGTATAGGTTTCCTTGTTACTCTCTCTATGACTCCTATCCCTTGCTCATTCCCCACAATGTTCATAAGTCTATTCTCTGTGTTTGTTTTTCCAGTGCTTCACTGCGTGTGTTATCATTACCATCTTACTACATTCCATATATATGTATTAGTATACTATACTTGTCTTTCTCTTTTTGACTTACTTCACTTTGTATAATAGGTTCTAGATCCAGCCACCTCATTAGGGCTGATTCTTCTGCATTTCTCTTTACAGCTGTGTAGTATTCCATTGTATATATGTACCAGAGCTTTTGTATCCATTCATTCATAGACGGACATCTTGGTTGCTTCCATGTTCTAGCTATTGTATAGAGAGTTGGAATGAACATTGGGGTACAGGTGCCTCTTTCAGTTTTCATTTCATCAGGTTATAAACCTAAGAGTGGGATTGCTGGGTCATATGGTGCTTCTATTTTGAGTTTTTTCAGGAATCTCCATACTGTCTTCTATAGGGGCTGTATCAATTTACATTCCCACCAGCAATGCAAGAGGGTTCCCTTTTCTCCGCACCCTCTCCAGCATTTATTGTCTGCAGATTTGTTGATGATGGCCATTCTGACGGGTATAAGGTGATGTCTCATTGTAGTTTTGATCTGCATTTCTCTAATAATAAGCGAGGTTGAGCATTGTTTCATGTGTTTTTTGGCCATCTGTATGTCTTCTTTGGAGAGGTGTCTGTTTAGGTCCCTTTCCCACTTTTTGATTGGGTTGTTCATTTTTATGGTGCTGAGTTGTCTGAGTTGCTTGTAGATTTTGGAGATTAATTCTTTGTCTGTTGTTTCATATGCTATGATTTTCTCCCATTCTGTGTGTTGTCTGTTCAGCTTTTTTGTAGTTTCTTTTGCTGTACAAAAGCTTTTAAGTTTCATGCTAATTTTTGTGTGAGCTAACTTTTTGGAAGGCTATTGAAATATAATACAAGCATCTGGCTGCCATCTTATTTTTAGCCCTGAACACATGAAATGTTAGCCAAAAAATTGAAATAGAAATTGATAGTGTAATTGCTTATTATACCTATAATATCTGGAAGAATGTGTAGATAGGCACAGCCCTTTATTAGAAAGAGGGTAAGGAAAGAAACAGGTAGAAGATAAACCACCTTGCCCTGAGGCTTTAAGAGCAATATGATATCAGAATTATTCCCATTTTACATGTGAGAAAGGTGAGATTTGAGAGTCTGTGATTTGCATGAAATTACCTGATTTGTAAGAGACAGAGCCAGGACTGAACTAGGCTATTCTGTTTTCTAGCCTAGGATTCTCACCAGCATGTCATGAAGTCCTCTCTCTAGGGAATTTCTGGTAGTAAAGACCAGAGAAGAATGTATATTTGGCTCTTTGCCATTCATTTCCTTGTCAAACTGTCTGCAACTTGTTGCCTATATTGTGTGATTTCAACACCATGGGCTGCTATCACTCCTTTTCCAGTGTTCTTATTCAAGCATGTAGGAGCTCATGCCCAGCCAATCAAAGACATGAGGTCCAGTCTGTTCATTATCTTTTGGGGGCTGTATCTATTTCTAAGTACTTGAGGGACTGCTGCTTTGCTGACAGAGGTGGGAATAGAAAGAGAGGAAATTCTGTGTTCCTTTTTCAGCTTCACAAATCTTCTGAAACTCTTCCTTGGGGTTCCAGAAGACAGAAAGTATCTTAGCTACTGAAATAGTACTCTGTTCCACTCAAGAATATTCATTCTTTCATCACAAGATCTCATGACAAACAGTACACATGAGCATACCTCCTCTCTTGTGCAGTGGAGTCAAGTTCTCTTTTGAAAATTACATGGATTTCAAATCTAGTTTGTTCCATGGAAACAACATTTTCATTTCAAAGATGTTGAGTGATATCTTATAAGGTATAATGCCTCACCCAGAGCAAAGTATTGCCTTTAGTGTAGCCATCCTCAGTGGATGCTGCCCAATATTTTAGTTGTCAGATCATGCTCTCTCTAAAGGCAAAAATGTCATGTATATTATGAAGGGACCACAGACGGATTTAGAGGATACAAGGTATGCCATTTATCCTAACTTCTCTTAATGGTTACTTGGGGATTTCTTTTGCTGTACAAAAGCTTTTAAGTTTCATGCTAATTTTTGTGTGAGCTAACTTTTTGGAAGGCTATTGAAATATAATACAAGCATCTGGCTGCCATCTTATTTTTAGCCCTGAACACATGAAATGTTAGCCAAAAAATTGAAATAGCAATTGATAGTGTAATTACTTATTATACCTATAATATCTGGAAGAATGTGTAGATAGGCACAGCCCTTTATTAGAAAGAGGGTAAGGAAAGAAACAGGTAGAAGATAAACCACCTTGCCCTGAGGCTTTAAGAGCAATATGATATCAGAATTATTCCCATTTTACATGTGAGAAAGGTGAGATTTGAGAGTCTGTGATTTGCATGAAATTACCTGATTTGTAAGAGACAGAGCCAGGACTGAACTAGGCTATTCTGTTTTCTAGCCTAGGATTCTCACCAGCATGTCATGAAGTCCTCTCTCTAGGGAATTTCTGGTAGTAAAGACCAGAGAAGAATGTATATTTGGCTCTTTGCCATTCATTTCCTTGTCAAACTGTCTGCAACTTGTTGCCTATATTGTGTGATTTCAACACCATGGGCTGCTATCACTCCTTTTCCAGTGTTCTTATTCAAGCATGTAGGAGCTCATGCCCAGCCAATCAAAGACATGAGGTCCAGTCTGTTCATTATCTTTTGGGGGCTGTATCTATTTCTAAGTACTTGAGGGACTGCTGCTTTGCTGACAGAGGTGGGAATAGAAAGAGAGGAAATTCTGTGTTCCTTTTCAGCTTCACAAATCTTCTGAAACTCTTCCTTGGGGTTCCAGAAGACAGAAAGTATCTTAGCTACTGAAATAGTACTCTGTTCCACTCAAGAATATTCATTCTTTCATCACAAGATCTCATGACAAACAGTACACATGAGCATACCTCCTCTCTTGTGCAGTGGAGTCAAGTTCTCTTTTGAAAATTACATGGATTTCAAATCTAGTTTGTTCCATGGAAACAACATTTTCATTTCAAAGATGTTGAGTGATATCTTATAAGGTATAATGCCTCACCCAGAGCAAAGTATTGCCTTTAGTGTAGCCATCCTCAGTGGATGCTGCCCAATATTTTAGTTGTCAGATCATGCTCTCTCTAAAGGCAAAAATGTCATGTATATTATGAGGGGACCACAGACGGATTTAGAGGATACAAGGTATGCCATTTATCCTAACTTCTCTTAATGGTTACTTGGGGACACCAAAATAAGTATAAGACACAGCCCCAACACCGGGAGTTATCAATCTTGTTATTAAGAACAGAATCCTTTTATACAGGATAAATTTCTTTCTGGGAGCTTTAAATGTGAAATGTAATGAGATATTTAAAGATCACTTCATAGCACATAAAGGAAAATACAAACACGTGCACATTAAATTGCAGGTCTCACAATTTTGGTATTAAGGAAACAGTAATTAAAGTCTGTTCAAAATGATACTTGCTGACTGGTAACAGATAAATGGAAATAAGGGTAGAAATAATGTGGAAGCATTAATCAGGTTTAATTCCTCTCCTCCCTCCCCCTTTCTCTCTGGCTGTTGCTCATCTCTTACTTTTACCTTCTACTTCCCTGTTCTTGTGTCTTCCTTGAGACACACTGTTTTTTACATTGGGCAACAAGGCCAGAATTCTCTTTAATTATTATACAGGCTGATAATATATTTGCTCTTGGAAGGAAGAAACATATGCTTTATAAATGTAGGAAAGAAAGGAAAAACTTGGACTTTGTGGTAAAGATAAGTGAGTCCTTCCTTCAGCAAAGGAAAAACACTGTACAGGGAACAAGGAGGGCTGTGTCTCATTTTATAGTGATGGCTTTTCCTAATACAAATCTCTTTAGGAAAATGGCAAAGTTGTTTCACGGTGCTGGCAGCAGACCTCTCCTGCTAAGAGCTTAAAGAGAAGGAAAATCAAGGTGCCCCTTGAGGGTTAAAAGAGGTAAGCCCCCAGAAAGTATCTTAGCTACTGAAATAGTACTCTGTTCCACTCAAGAATATTCATTCTTTCATCACAAGATCTCATGACAAACAGTACACATGAGCATACCTCCTCTCTTGTGCAGTGGAGTCAAGTTCTCTTTGAAAATTACATGGATTTCAAATCTAGTTTGTTCCATGGAAACAACATTTTCATTTCAAAGATGTTGAGTGATATCTTATAAGGTATAATGCCTCACCCAGAGCAAAGTATTGCCTTTAGTGTAGCCATCCTCAGTGGATGCTGCCCAATATTTTAGTTGTCAGATCATGCTCTCTCTAAAGGCAAAAATGTCATGTATATTATGAGGGGACCACAGACGGATTTAGAGGATACAAGGTATGCCATTTATCCTAACTTCTCTTAATGGTTACTTGGGGACACCAAAATAAGTATAAGACACAGCCCCAACACCGGGAGTTATCAATCTTGTTATTAAGAACAGAATCCTTTTATACAGGATAAATTTCTTTCTGGGAGCTTTAAATGTGAAATGTAATGAGATATTTAAAGATCACTTCATAGCACATAAAGGAAAATACAAACACATGCACATTAAATTGCAGGTCTCACAATTTTGGTATTAAGGAAACAGTAATTAAAGTCTGTTCAAAATGATACTTGCTGACTGGTAACAGATAAATGGAAATAAGGGTAGAAATAATGTGGAAGCATTAATCAGGTTTAATTCCTCTCCTCCCTCCCCCTTTCTCTCTGGCTGTTGCTCATCTCTTACTTTTACCTTCTACTTCCCTGTTCTTGTGTCTTCCTTGAGACACACTGTTTTTTACATTGGGCAACAAGGCCAGAATTCTCTTTAATTATTATACAGGCTGATAATATATTTGCTCTTGGAAGGAAGAAACATATGCTTTATAAATGTAGGAAAGAAAGGAAAAACTTGGACTTTGTGGTAAAGATAAGTGAGTCCTTCCTTCAGCAAAGGAAAAACACTGTACAGAGAACAAGGAGGGCTGTGTCTCATTTTATAGTGATGGCTTTTCCTAATACAAATCTCTTTAGGAAAATGGCAAAGTTGTTTCACGGTGCTGGCAGCAGACCTCTCCTGCTAAGAGCTTAAAGAGAAGGAAAATCAAGGTGCCCCTTGAGGGTTAAAAGAGGTAAACCAACACACAATGGACGCCATTATCTATTTGTGGTGGGGAAGGAACAGATTCTCAATCAATGCATGGCTGAAGAGTTTGAAGAATACCCAGAACTCTAATCAAAGTGATAGAAGAACCATCTCATGGAGGTAGAATAGAATGGTGGTTGCATTTAGCTATGACCACCTCATTGACTGTATTCCCACAGGAAGACCGTGTGGATAGAAAGGTGAAATCAGTCCAGAGCTGAGTTCTAACACTATGGTGAGAAGACCACCAGCCTCCTAAGATGCCTGTGAAATGTGCATTCTGGCACTTCATTCCACAAACACTGAGCATTTGGAGTGGGACAAAAATCATCTGCATTTTGTTTATTTATATTCAATTGAATGTTCTTTTGATATTTTCCTTTAATTAAAAATATGTTCATTGTAACAATGGTTGAAAATGTGGTAAAAGAAATCTTACTCAACCTCTCTAGTTTTTCTACCCTGAGGTAACAGCATTAGTGGGCAGGAAGCATCCTTCTACCCTATTCTCCATGATATTCAGATACAAATACAGTTTTAGAGTTGGTGGTGGGTGGCTGTTGTTTTGCTGTTTGTTTTTATAAACTGGGTCATATTATACATATTGTTTTGAAATTTGTATTTCTCAAGTTTTAATAGAAATTCTTCAGGTTGAAAGAAATGTGAGTATGTATATATGTACACACCACTCCATCAAACTTGGCAAACTCCATCTAAAGCTAAATAATAGCACAATAGTTACGAACTACCATAAGGAAACATTGAAAAAAAAACTCAGGAGAAATGTATGTATAAATTCGTTAAAGTCAATGCATAATTTTTCATGGTATGGCTATAGTAAGATATTCAATCATTTGCCCCCATAAGCGAATATTCAGGTAATTTCCTAATGTTCTTGTGTTGTATTTTATTGCCGTTGCTACTAATGCTGCTATTTCAGGAGGATAGATGTGCAGAAATGGTATTTCTAGGTCAAAAACATCAGTCATTCTTAATTTTATTAGAATTAGAATATTACTTTCTGAAAAGATTGAGGCAAACCACAGTTGATTATCATTTCACTTAATGATGTCCTATGAAAATCATTGTGAACCCTAATGTGGTAAATACTAAATCAGTAGAGGAAATACAAGCATAGGTTCCTGCAAACTTGAGGTCCCAACATTCTTGTCAACCAGATTGTAACCTTGTTTTATGTGTTTCTGCTTACATGTCACTTTTTTATTATATACCGTTGATTCATTAACATTGAACTCACAGCCAACACCATATTACTAGGCAGTACTATAACTCATGCCTGTATCAAGTTTATCTAACATCACATATTTTCTGTGAAAGCATGTCACAGCTCTTTTTTGTTTAGAAATATTAAGCAGCACTTCAGCACTATGCTTGGAGGCCATTTAAAGAGCAGAATCACTGTTTGCAGAGCAAGAATCAAGATGCAAATGTAGAAAACAGACTTGTGGACATAGCTGCGGAAGAAGAGGGTGGAACAATTGAGAGAGTAGCATTTTTTTTTTTGAATGGACATGTTGTTTTGCTACCTCTCTAGTTTTTCTACCCTGAGGTAACAGCATTAGTGGGCAGGAAGCATCCTTCTACCCTATTCTCCATGATATTCAGATACAAATACAGTTTTAGAGTTGGTGGTGGGTGGCTGTTGTTTTGCTGTTTGTTTTTATAAACTGGGTCATATTATACATATTGTTTTGAAATTTGTATTTCTCAAGTTTTAATAGAAATTCTTCAGGTTGAAAGAAATGTGAGTATGTATATATGTACACACCACTCCATCAAACTTGGCAAACTCCATCTAAAGCTAAATAATAGCACAATAGTTACGAACTACAATAAGGAAACATTGAAAAAAAAACTCAGGAGAAATGTATGTATAAATTCGTTAAAGTCAATGCATAATTTTTCATGGTATGGCTATAGTAAGATATTCAATCATTTGCCCCCATCAGCGAATATTCAGGTAATTTCCTAATGTTCTTGTGTTGTATTTTATTGCCGTTGCTACTAATGCTGCTATTTCAGGAGGATAGATGTGCAGAAATGGTATTTCTAGGTCAAAAACATCAGTCATTCTTAATTTTATTAGAATTAGAATATTACTTTCTGAAAAGATTGAGGCAAACCACAGTTGATTATCATTTCACTTAATGATGTCCTATGAAAATCATTGTGAACCCTAATGTGGTAAATACTAAATCAGTAGAGGAAATACAAGCATAGGTTCCTGCAAACTTGAGGTCCCAACATTCTTGTCAACCAGATTGTAACCTTGTTTTATGTGTTTCTGCTTACATGTCACTTTTTTATTATATACCGTTGATTCATTAACATTGAACTCACAGCCAACACCATATTACTAGGCAGTACTATAACTCATGCCTGTATCAAGTTTATCTAACATCACATATTTTCTGTGAAAGCATGTCACAGCTCTTTTTTGTTTAGAAATATTAAGCAGCACTTCAGCACTATGCTTGGAGGCCATTTAAAGAGCAGAATCACTGTTTGCAGAGCAAGAATCAAGATGCAAATGTAGAAAACAGACTTGTGGACATAGCTGCGGAAGAAGAGGGTGGAACAATTGAGAGAGTAGCCATGACGTATATATTTACTACTGTCTGTAGAAGAGCTACCTAGTGGAAAGGTATTATACAGGGAGCTCAACCTGGTACTCCGTAAGGACCTAGAGGGGTGGGATGGGGATGGGTGGGAGGGAGACCCAAAAGGGAGGAAATATAGGTATACCTATGACCAATTCATGTTTTGTTGTATGGCAGAACCACCAACACAGCATTTTAAACCAATTATCCTCAAATTATTTTAAAAATTACATAGAATTTTATTCTCTATAAAAGATATTTTATACAATAAAATGAACCTAGTTTTCAAAAAAATTAAATGAAAAAGCAAAAGAATGCAGGAAACATTCAAAGTAAATAGGTGTCGCAAAGGACACTTGTTTATAGTAGGAGAGCTGAAACAAGAAAACAGAAGATGGCCTTGTTTGACGTCAGTTGGAAACATACTTGTTGAATGACTGTCTAGTTTTGCTATTCTCCACATGTCCATGAATGACTCCATATGACTACAAAAGCACTTCAAGTATTGATTTGGGGAGTTACAAATAAACTTTAACATGTAGGTGAATTTCTAAATATGAAATCCACAAATGATAAGGATTGGCTATATTCCTACCAGCAATGTGTTTTTCATGCTCGCTGTCCTTCATCTTCACTGAACATTATTGTTTTCAAAGTATTTGTGAAGATTTTGTGAAAAATATTTCCTTGTGACTAATAGTAAGGGTTACTGTATTTTCTTACATTTCTTACACATTTTCCTGTAGTCTTTGACCACTTATCTGTTTATATACTTTGTCCCTTTTCCTTTGGTCAAGCATAGGTTCCTGCAAACTTGAGGTCCCAACATTCTTGTCAACCAGATTGTAACCTTGTTTTATGTGTTTCTGCTTACATGTCACTTTTTTATTATATACCGTTGATTCATTAACATTGAACTCACAGCCAACACCATATTACTAGGCAGTACTATAACTCATGCCTGTATCAAGTTTATCTAACATCACATATTTTCTGTGAAAGCATGTCACAGCTCTTTTTTGTTTAGAAATATTAAGCAGCACTTCAGCACTATGCTTGGAGGCCATTTAAAGAGCAGAATCACTGTTTGCAGAGCAAGAATCAAGATGCAAATGTAGAAAACAGACTTGTGGACATAGCTGCGGAAGAAGAGGGTGGAACAATTGAGAGAGTAGCCATGACGTATATATTTACTACTGTCTGTAGAAGAGCTACCTAGTGGAAAGGTATTATACAGGGAGCTCAACCTGGTACTCCGTAAGGACCTAGAGGGGTGGGATGGGGATGGGTGGGAGGGAGATCCAAAAGGGAGGAAATATAGGTATACCTATGACCAATTCATGTTTTGTTGTATGGCAGAACCACCAACACAGCATTTTAAACCAATTATCCTCAAATTATTTTAAAAATTACATAGAATTTTATTCTCTATAAAAGATATTTTATACAATAAAATGAACCTAGTTTTCAAAAAAAATAAATGAAAAAGCAAAAGAATGCAGGAAACATTCAAAGTAAATAGGTGTCGCAAAGGACACTTGTTTATAGTAGGAGAGCTGAAACAAGAAAACAGAAGATGGCCTTGTTTGACGTCAGTTGGAAACATACTTGTTGAATGACTGTCTAGTTTTGCTATTCTCCACATGTCCATGAATGACTCCATATGACTACAAAAGCACTTCAAGTATTGATTTGGGGAGTTACAAATAAACTTTAACATGTAGGTGAATTTCTAAATATGAAATCCACAAATGATAAGGATTGGCTATATTCCTACCAGCAATGTGTTTTTCATGCTCGCTGTCCTTCATCTTCACTGAACGTTATTGTTTTCAAAGTATTTGTGAAGATTTTGTGAAAAATATTTCCTTGTGACTAATAGTAAGGGTTACTGTATTTTCTTACATTTCTTACACATTTTCCTGTAGTCTTTGACCACTTATCTGTTTATATACTTTGTCCCTTTTCCTATTAAGTGGCTTATATTTTTCTCATCAGTTTATGGAAACAGGCTATTAGAGATGTCAACCCTTTGTTATATGTTATGCCAGAATTTTTACACTCTATTACTTCTCTTATTTTGGCTTAATTATCTTTGCCATATTTAATAATAGTCAAGTATGTCTGTTTTCCTTTTGTAAGTTATGGTCTTCTGTCTATTATATTTCTAAGATTACCTAGGCTTCAAATTATTGTTCTAATCTTTTTATGATATAATTTATATTTAAATTTTGAGTTGCATCATTACAATCAACTAGCCCATGGAACTAGAAAACAGAAACCTAGTAAGCTACAAGTTGGAAAGTCTGATTCGAGTACTCTGTAGGAAAAAGAACACCCTAACTCAAAGATATTAGCTGAATATCTGCCTGGCAAGTATATCTCTTAAGGTACCTAGGACCCCATGTTGCAGATGCTAAACAGTCAGTTTCATATGGCATAGCTAATAACAAACTCAATCACTTACCTCACTGGATTATTCAAAGTAGAATAGGCTTTTCAGTTACTTTGATCTAGTAGCCCAGTGATATTTCAGAGATGCTGTTTCTTTCCATTTGTGCTTAGTCTTCCTCAAGGTCAGTTTTAACCTAAGGTTGGCGTTCCTTGTGTTCACAAGGTGTTCACCAATAGCCAGAATGATGCCTATATTTTTTCTTGTTCAGGTAGAGTGGCTAAACAAGAGTATGCCCATCACATATTCTTTGTGGACATATTTCAGCATTGACATGGTTCTTTTGGGGTGGATGTGACAAGTGTCCTCAGATCTAGAATCAAGTAGCGCTAGTGTCACATGATGAGAATCAAAGTCAGTATGTGACTTGATAGACTCTCTTTTCCTATTTGAGTTGTTTTGTATCTGCATCCAAGTCTGCTATCCAGGCCCTCCCAGAGATTCTGAGCTACCTTTGTTCATCTTTCTACTTATCCAGGTTAAAGTAGATTCTTGTTTTTTTTGCAACAAAATTTTGCATTGAAGAATAGTAAGTGGTACTGAAAATGTTTTCACATAACAGACTATTAAGGAAATGGGAATCTGAGATTCGTTATTTAATCTAGTTGGATTTAAAGGCAGGTATAGGGAAGCATTTTCTTAAATATTGGCTGTGGTTTGTTGGAGTAAAGTACCTCTTGAAAGATAGATTTCTGTGGGCTCAAGTGGCTGCTTTCATGTACTATTCTAAAGAAGTCTCGTTGTACTAGTTACATATAATTGAGCTAGAGAACTTGAAAAAAGAAAAATAGGTTTTCAATTCTTGCCTCACTGTAGGCTCAGGAAACAAGGGAATTTCTCTCTTTTTTTAATTTTTTAAAATTTATTTATTTTATTTTTGCTATTCTGGGTTTTCACTGCTGCTGCAGGTTCTTCTCTAGTTGCAGGGAGTAGGGGCTACTCTCTAGTTGAGGTGAGCAGGCTTCTTGTTGTGGTGACTTCTTTTGAACTCAGGCTCTAGGGCGAATATCTGGAAAAGAACACCCTAACTCAAAGATATTAGCTGAATATCTGCCTGGCAAGTATATCTCTTAAGGTACCTAGGACCCCATGTTGCAGATGCTAAACAGTCAGTTTCATATGGCATAGCTAATAACAAACTCAATCACTTACCTCACTGGATTATTCAAAGTAGAATAGGCTTTTCAGTTACTTTGATCTAGTAGCCCAGTGATATTTCAGAGATGCTGTTTCTTTCCATTTGTGCTTAGTCTTCCTCAAGGTCAGTTTTAACCTAAGGTTGGCGTTCCTTGTGTTCACAAGGTGTTCACCAATAGCCAGAATGATGCCTATATTTTTTCTTGTTCAGGTAGAGTGGCTAAACAAGAGTATGCCCATCACATATTCTTTGTGGACATATTTCAGCATTGACATGGTTCTTTTGGGGTGGATGTGACAAGTGTCCTCAGATCTAGAATCAAGTAGCGCTAGTGTCACATGATGAGAATCAAAGTCAGTATGTGACTTGATAGACTCTCTTTTCCTATTTGAGTTGTTTTGTATCTGCATCCAAGTCTGCTATCCAGGCCCTCCCAGAGATTCTGAGCTACCTTTGTTCATCTTTCTACTTACCCAGGTTAAAGTAGATTCTTGTTTTTTTTGCAACAAAATTTTGCATTGAAGAATAGTAAGTGGTACTGAAAATGTTTTCACATAACAGACTATTAAGGAAATGGGAATCTGAGATTCGTTATTTAATCTAGTTGGATTTAAAGGCAGGTATAGGGAAGCATTTTCTTAAATATTGGCTGTGGTTTGTTGGAGTAAAGTACCTCTTGAAAGATAGATTTCTGTGGGCTCAAGTGGCTGCTTTCATGTACTATTCTAAAGAAGTCTCGTTGTACTAGTTACATATAATTGAGCTAGAGAACTTGAAAAAAGAAAAATAGGTTTTCAATTCTTGCCTCACTGTAGGCTCAGGAAACAAGGGAATTTCTCTCTTTTTTTAATTTTTTAAAATTTATTTATTTTATTTTTGCTATTCTGGGTTTTCACTGCTGCTGCAGGTTCTTCTCTAGTTGCAGGGAGTAGGGGCTACTCTCTAGTTGAGGTGAGCAGGCTTCTTGTTGTGGTGACTTCTTTTGTTGTGGAACTCAGGCTCTAGGGCACACAGACTTCAATACTTGTGGCACATGGGCTCAATTATTGTGGCTCCAAGGCTCTAGAGCACGGGCTCCATAGTTGTGACTCACGGGCTTAGTTTCTCTGCAGCATGTGGGATCTTCCTGGATCAAGGATTGAACCCATGTCTCCTGCATTGGCAGGTGAGCTGTTTACCACTGAGCTACCAGGGAGGCCCCTTTTATGTCTGACCTGGAAGAATATCATCTCTTATAGCCATTGAATTGATGAAGCATCTGAAGCTCAAATTCATATCCATTGGAATGGTGATACTATGTAACCACCTCATCCTTTGCCGCTCCCTTCTCCTCATGCCCTCAATCAGGGTCTTTTCCAATAAGTTGGCCATACACACCAGGTAGCCAAAGTATTAGAGCTTCAGTATCAGTCCTTCCAATGAAGTAGGCAGGGAGCATGTCCACTCCACCCTATTGTGGATATGCCATTAAAAGTTATTACTAATTATCCTTAATTGACTTTCATGACCATGGAGCAATCTGCTGGTTAGATCTGACTCCTGTGTAATTTATAACTGAATATGAGCTTTTGTGGTCTGATTGAGTTAATACATTCAAATATAAGGTTTCATGAATCAGCATTTCTAAGCTTAGGTAATGTGAGTCCTCCATCCCAACCTCGAAGATACAGGTCTAGTCTACCTTATGTAATAAACCAAGTCTTGAATCTGGGAGTGTCAGGGCCAGATCCCAGACTGGGGAATTCTCCAGGTAAATGGTGTATTCTGAGCTATCCTGGCATCCAGCTCACTTGCCTCCTGAGAACCTCCCTCTGCTGTCCTCCTTGCATCTACTTGAACCCTTTAAACTGTTTTGAGTGCCATCTGTTACATTTTCTTCATGAAAGATTTCAGCAGTAACATTTGTTCCACCTCCAAGAGAACCCAGTATGCAATACAGGGTGGGACAGATCCAGTTTCTATCTTCATAGAATTGGGATGAATCCAGAACCTCCACCACTATGAAATGGAATCACTTTGATAAGCTGCAATTCGGTTTAAGTGTTTTTGGAAGCTATAACCAGGATTAAAGCAATCACATAAATGTAGAGTGGGTTTAAAAAAAGAAAAATAAAAAAAAGATTGGTTCTGTAACCAGAACCCAGATAAAGAAAAGATCCACATCTGACTAATAGATATCTTAGCAATAATAATCAATAGGATGAACAGAGTTCTGGACTGGAAGAGAAGAGCCTGAAGTGCTAATTGGTTTAATATGAATGCAAGCTGTGAATAAATCACCTCAATAAAATGATCTTCAAGTTTCCTTTCAGTTTCCAAACTGAGTACTCAGATTAAATATTTCCTGAGCAGTTTTATTTATCTCATTAATTTTCTTAATACAGCTTTGCACAAAGGTTCAAACTTATTGTGATTTTTAAAACAAATTTTGTGTTTGTGTAATTCACATTAATGAGGTCTTACTGCATGCTAATTAAAACTGCTTAGAATTCTATGAAGATATTCCCTTCAAGAGTTCAAATTTGTTCATGAAATTTTCTCATTAGTTTTCGTGACGAGCTTGGGAAACAAATGATCAGTCTGTGAACCTTAATTGACTTTCATGACCATGGAGCAATCTGCTGGTTAGATCTGACTCCTGTGTAATTTATAACTGAATATGAGCTTTTGTGGTCTGATTGAGTTAATACATTCAAATATAAGGTTTCATGAATCAGCATTTCTAAGCTTAGGTAATGTGAGTCCTCCATCCCAACCTCGAAGATACAGGTCTAGTCTACCTTATGTAATAAACCAAGTCTTGAATCTGGGAGTGTCAGGGCCAGATCCCAGACTGGGGAATTCTCCAGGTAAATGGTGTATTCTGAGCTATCCTGGCATCCAGCTCACTTGCCTCCTGAGAACCTCCCTCTGCTGTCCTCCTTGCATCTACTTGAACCCTTTAAACTGTTTTGAGTGCCATCTGTTACATTTTCTTCATGAAAGATTTCAGCAGTAACATTTGTTCCACCTCCAAGAGAACCCAGTATGCAATACAGGGTGGGACAGATCCAGTTTCTATCTTCATAGAATTGGGATGAATCCAGAACCTCCACCACTATGAAATGGAATCACTTTGATAAGCTGCAATTCGGTTTAAGTGTTTTTGGAAGCTATAACCAGGATTAAAGCAATCACATAAATGTAGAGTGGGTTTAAAAAAAGAAAAATAAAAAAAAGATTGGTTCTGTAACCAGAACCCAGATAAAGAAAAGATCCACATCTGACTAATAGATATCTTAGCAATAATAATCAATAGGATGAACAGAGTTCTGGACTGGAAGAGAAGAGCCTGAAGTGCTAATTGGTTTAATATGAATGCAAGCTGTGAATAAATCACCTCAATAAAATGATCTTCAAGTTTCCTTTCAGTTTCCAAACTGAGTACTCAGATTAAATATTTCCTGAGCAGTTTTATTTATCTCATTAATTTTCTTAATACAGCTTTGCACAAAGGTTCAAACTTATTGTGATTTTTTAAAACAAATTTTGTGTTTGTGTAATTCACATTAATGAGGTCTTACTGCATGCTAATTAAAACTGCTTAGAATTCTATGAAGATATTCCCTTCAAGAGTTCAAATTTGTTCATGAAATTTTCTCATTAGTTTTCGTGACGAGCTTGGGAAACAAATGATCAGTCTGTGAACCTTAAAAAGAAAAACCCTGGGATATTCTTCCCAGTAGTTACTATGTAAGGCAGTAAGAGAACAGCACAGAAACTCAGCCTTCTGGTTTTGACATCTTGCAGATAACTCACTCTCTTAAAGAGATTCTTGTAATGATTTAAAACCAAACAGTAATGTAGCCATGAAGCTCAATTAGCAGATTCATTAGTTGGGTCTTGATCACAATTCTAGTTGTCACTCCTAATAAATTAAATTAAAGTGTTCATTCATTACAGTCATTAGTCCCTGTCAGTGATAAGAAATCTGTTGTGTTCAACTGCTAATGGGTGTGTTAAGTGATGTCTCTGCTCAGAACACATATTGGTTGTGGTTCAGGGTCATGTGACCCATTTAAACGCCATTCATGCAGGTAGAGCCTGGGAGGTTCAACTGGAACAGCTGACAAATGGTGACACTACCCAATCTAGCAGTAATAGAAGAGGATAATTTGGAAGGCCAGCTCTTCCAGAGTCAGGGAGGCAGGTAGCTTACAGCAGAGGGAAAGGAATACAAATAGTAGGATGCAATAGGAATAGTAGGAACTTAGCCTACCATCAAAGGTCCGTAGAGTCAAGGCTATGGTCTTCCCAGTGGTCACGTATGATTGTAAGAGCTGAACCATAAAGAAGGCAGAGCACCAAAGAATCGATGTCTTCTAACTGTGTGCTAGAGAACACCTGAGGGTCCCTTGGGTAGCCAGGAGATCAAACCAGTCAATCTTAAGGGAAATCAATTCTGTATACTCATTGGAAGGACTGATGCTGAAGCTGAAGCTCTCGTATTTTGGTCATCTGATGCAAACAGCTGACTCATTGGAAAAGTCCCTGATGCTAGAATGATTGAGGGCAGAAAGAGAAGAGGGCATCAGAGGATGAGATGACTGGATAGCATCATCAATACAATGGACGAACTTGGGCAAGCTTTGGGAGACAGTGAGGGACAGGAAGGCCTTGCATGCTGTAGTCCTTGAGGCCACAAAGAGTCAGACATGACTGAACAATAGTTCAGTTGGGTGACTAAATAACAATCTATCTTGGGTGGCAAGTTTCAGATTTTTTCCCTATTAGCTAATCAGGGCCTGGTAGAAACCATCATTAAAGGCATATTTAATGCATTTTGTCCTCCCAACTGAAGACTATGTGCTCTTTGTCAGTTTTAATCTGTGTATTTATATTTTATTACCATAAATGAAGATGGTATTTTCTAGTGTTTGGGTTTTGCAATCTCGGAGTTTAGTCTAGGGATATGTGAAAACAGCCCATAGCTTAGTCTGGGTGCATTATAAATTATACTTTTAAAGACTATTCACTTTGGAAAAAAGAAAAATCAACTCTCCTATAATACCACTGCCTAAACCACCTAATATTATTTGGAGCATACATTCTATACCCTTTCTTTCTCAAAAATATGGTCATCCTATATTTAGTACTATCAAATGTGACCAAATCTGATTTCTTCCCTTAATATATCTTATGTGTCTATGTTAATAGATACATCTATTTTATTATGTTTACCAGCTGCTGATATTCTATAATATTTATGCATATACTTTATTTAATGAAGTACCCATTAATGAATGGTTAGGCTCATTCTGTAAATTGGATTTTCTAGTATCTCTCTGTGCTTATAGCCATTAACTTTGGGGATTCTTGCTGCTGTTATGGCTCATCTTGAAGTCTCTGAAGGAACGAGTGCTTTGTAGAATCCAATTTTCTTGCTTAAAAAAGAATTCCTCAGAGTCAGGGGTTGTTTAAATGTAATTTTCACTTTCTTCTGGAAAACTAAGAATAAATAAAAGTTCAAATCTATAACCAATGCCCACCCCTCTCATGAAAGTAATCAGTCTCTGTCTCCGAAATTTCAAAGAAAAAAAAAAAACCGCCTGAAAATGTCACTGAAATCAGTTTTAATTAGGCATTTAGCAGTTTCGAAAGCAAGTTATAAATTGGCTTTCAAATGTGGTATTTTTTAAAGAAAGGAGCACGTTAATTGGTATGTTCTTGTTTAGCATTTCATGTCAGATGGTAAAGTTTTAGACTTTAGATGTCATATCTATGTGTACCAGACCAAGAATATGATTCTAATGAGCTAAGCCGTGCCATCTAAGTGGATGTGTCTGCATGGTCTAGGAGAGTGAAGGGAAACTTTTCTGTTACCTTTGGCTTGATACCGTGTTTGGGGGACCCAGAGCTACCACTTTTATCACATAAGCACTGGAGAGACTCTGGTTCACAGACCATGGCATCAGCACCACCTCGCAGCTTGTCAGATAAAGAAATGTGGGTCCCATCCACCCCTACTGAATCAGAGTCTTCATTTTAGCCAGAGCCTCAAGCAACTCCCATATGCTTTAAAGTTTGAGAAGCACTACTGAAGAGGACATCCAGTAAACCAGACCAAGAAAATACGTACAGAACCTCCATCTCCTGCTTTCCACCAGATAGGCAGCATTTCTTTCAAAGGTGACTTAAACTGTGAAGGTATTGTTTGAGCATTAATGTTGACATAAAGAAAAACTCCTGTAGAATGAATCTCATTTCTCACTTTATTTTTATAATAAAATTGGATGCTTCCAGATTGAAAAATATCCTAGTATGTAATATTATAATGAAGAAAAGAGTGAATTAAGGTGCTCACCAAACCCCTGGCATTTTGGGTGTCAGTGACCCCTGCACTTCATAAGGGTGTGCCTGTTATGTCATATACTCTTACTTTTACTTTTTTGAAGTGCCCATTAATGAATGGTTAGGCTCATTCTGTAAATTGGATTTTCTAGTATCTCTCTGTGCTTATAGCCATTAACTTTGGGGATTCTTGCTGCTGTTATGGCTCATCTTGAAGTCTCTGAAGGAACGAGTGCTTTGTAGAATCCAATTTTCTTGCTTAAAAAAGAATTCCTCAGAGTCAGGGGTTGTTTAAATGTAATTTTCACTTTCTTCTGGAAAACTAAGAATAAATAAAAGTTCAAATCTATAACCAATGCCCACCCCTCTCATGAAAGTAATCAGCCTCTGTCTCCGAAATTTCAAAGGAAAAAAAAAAACCTCCTGAAAATGTCACTGAAATCAGTTTTAATTAGGCATTTAGCAGTTTCGAAAGCAAGTTATAAATTGGCTTTCAAATGTGGTATTTTTTAAAGAAAGGAGCACGTTAATTGGTATGTTCTTGTTTAGCATTTCATGTCAGATGGTAAAGTTTTAGACTTTAGATGTCATATCTATGTGTACCAGACCAAGAATATGATTCTAATGAGCTAAGCCGTGCCATCTAAGTGGATGTGTCTGCATGGTCTAGGAGAGTGAAGGGAAACTTTTCTGTTACCTTTGGCTTGATACCGTGTTTGGGGGACCCAGAGCTACCACTTTTATCACATAAGCACTGGAGAGACTCTGGTTCACAGACCATGGCATCAGCACCACCTCGCAGCTTGTCAGATAAAGAAATGTGGGTCCCATCCACCCCTACTGAATCAGAGTCTTCATTTTAGCCAGAGCCTCAAGCAACTCCCATATGCTTTAAAGTTTGAGAAGCACTACTGAAGAGGACATCCAGTAAACCAGACCAAGAAAATACGTACAGAACCTCCATCTCTTGCTTTCCACCAGATAGGCAGCATTTCTTTCAAAGGTGACTTAAACTGTGAAGGTATTGTTTGAGCATTAATGTTGACATAAAGAAAAACTCCTGTAGAATGAATCTCATTTCTCACTTTATTTTTATAATAAAATTGGATGCTTCCAGATTGAAAAATATCCTAGTATGTAATATTATAATGAAGAAAAGAGTGAATTAAGGTGCTCACCAAACCCCTGGCATTTTGGGTGTCAGTGATCTTAAAGGTTTTGAGCGCCTGCCCGACACCAGCCATTCATCAGACTATTCATAAGCACTAGAGTGTGCCAGGTACTTCACACCTGAGAGGAATGAAAAACAGTTTGCGCACCAGTAATCATAGAGACAGAGGTGTCCTAGGATTAAAGAAGGCACCTAACTTTGTATGAGGGGCCCAGGAAAGTGGAACAGTGAAAGGGATTTTTGAATGAATCTTGCTAGATAAGGAGGAGTCCCCATGGAGCCAGGGGGACAGAACCCATCAAGTAACTATGAGGATGAATATAAACATACAAAACTAGGTTGCTGTGTTAACAATATGTCCTTCCCTCTGTTGTTACTGGGAGCCACTGGCAGATTTTAATCAGAGAACTGACACAAGATTTGTATTAGAGAAAGATAATTCTTGTATTCAGGACCAATAGAGCAAAGTGATGTTGGAGGGAAATCAGCAAGAATGTTGTGGCAGTAACAGTGGTGAGCGTGAGTTTAGAGAGATGCTAGAAGCAGAAGCGACAGGACTAGAGACAGACCAAAGAGATAGGAGAGGAAAGGAAAAAGACAGTGACTTCCTACAGGGCTAACCTGATTGCTGTTGGTGCCATTAAAATGAGATGGAAATTTAAAGTGTTTCCCTACCCTTTCCACTCTTCTTCTACAGCTGCTCCTATCACATCTTCCTTCCAATGCAAGATCAATGATACGAAAAAAAACCCATCCACTTTTATCACATACTGAATCAGAGTCTTGTCAGATAAAGAAATGTGGGTCCCATCCACCTACTGCCAGAGCCTCAAGCAACTCCCATATGCTTTAAAGTTTGAGAAGCACTACTGAAGAGGACATCCAGTAAACCAGACCAAGAAAATACGTACAGAACCTCCATCTCTTGCTTTCCACCAGATAGGCAGCATTTCTTTCAAAGGTGACTTAAACTGTGAAGGTATTGTTTGAGCATTAATGTTGACATAAAGAAAAACTCCTGTAGAATGAATCTCATTTCTCACTTTATTTTTATAATAAAATTGGATGCTTCCAGATTGAAAAATATCCTAGTATGTAATATTATAATGAAGAAAAGAGTGAATTAAGGTGCTCACCAAACCCCTGGCATTTTGGGTGTCAGTGATCTTAAAGGTTTTGAGCGCCTGCCCGACACCAGCCATTCATCAGACTATTCATAAGCACTAGAGTGTGCCAGGTACTTCACACCTGAGAGGAATGAAAAACAGTTTGCGCACCAGTAATCATAGAGACAGAGGTGTCCTAGGATTAAAGAAGGCACCTAACTTTGTATGAGGGGCCCAGGAAAGTGGAACAGTGAAAGGGATTTTTGAATGAATCTTGCTAGATAAGGAGGAGTCCCCATGGAGCCAGGGGGACAGAACCCATCAAGTAACTATGAGGATGAATATAAACATACAAAACTAGGTTGCTGTGTTAACAATATGTCCTTCCCTCTGTTGTTACTGGGAGCCACTGGCAGATTTTAATCAGAGAACTGACACAAGATTTGTATTAGAGAAAGATAATTCTTGTATTCAGGACCAATAGAGCAAAGTGATGTTGGAGGGAAATCAGCAAGAATGTTGTGGCAGTAACAGTGGTGAGCGTGAGTTTAGAGAGATGCTAGAAGCAGAAGCGACAGGACTAGAGACAGACCAAAGAGATAGGAGAGGAAAGGAAAAAGACAGTGACTTCCTACAGGGCTAACCTGATTGCTGTTGGTGCCATTAAAATGAGATGGAAATTTAAAGTGTTTCCCTACCCTTTCCACTCTTCTTCTACAGCTGCTCCTATCACATCTTCCTTCCAATGCAAGATCAATGTAGATACTGTGTAGGAAATAATAAAGAAAGACCCTGTGCACCCATAACCCATTTTCTGTGAATGATAAAGTTAACGTCTTACAAAATCCCAGTAAAATAAACCTTTCTAAAAATCATATTGTTTTTGGGCAATTTTAAGTCAAAACACCCATATACTTTCATATTTATTGATTATCTTAAAAACTGTTTTTGGCCACACAATACAGCATATGAGATCTTAGTTTCTCAACCAGGGATCAAACCTGCACCCTCTGCATTAGAAATCCGGAGTCTTAGCCACTGGACCACTAAGGAAGCCCCATATACTTTCATTTTTTAAATAAAAATTTAAATAGTCACTTCTCTCTTAGTTCACCAGAGCTAAGTGTTCAGCTTCTGTGAACTGTTAAATTGGTAAGAGATGAGGAAACTGTCAGGTTAAGAACACTGGAGGTTGAAGGGCAGATGATGGGGAAGATCCTGTTGAAGAATGGTGTAGCTATGTCCCTTGCGGCCAAGGCTGCCCTGAGAAGTTAGTTTCCAACTGTGAAGTGGCAATAATAAAAGTATCAACTGCATAGGTTAAAATAAATAATGTGTGAAAAATGCTTATGTTGGGCACTGAACTACATGCCCCAGATTAATTTTGGAATTGTTAGCATTGTTGTGATTTCACGTAACTGTCAAGGAATTGACAGTTTCTGTAGAGTCAAAAAGCAGATTTAGTGGAGGTAGGAAAATATGATGAGCGTGACATAATGGAGTGTCTTTATTTATTCTTCCAACAATTACTTGATAGCCATGGTTTATGAACATTGTTTTAGGTGCTGGAGATACAGAATTGAACAGGTGCTGTCTCTCTGCCCTCATGTGGCTTATATTCCATTGGGGCGGGGGGGAAGCATCAGCTACTAAACAAATAATTTCAACAAATAAAATAGCTGCTGATCCAATGGTACAAGCACTATGGAGAAAAGTAAAGTGTTCAGGCAAGAGAGAGCAATAGGGCCAGGCAGAGCAGGGATTGGGATGATATAGTCATAGGGAAAACCTTTCTGACAAAGTGACATTTAAACAGGAACCTGAAGACATGAAGGGAGGGAGCATTCCAGGGAAAGAAAGTAGTATGTGAAGGCCCTGAGGCAGGAACCTATTCCTCCCTGTTAGGAGGAGAGAACAGTGGGAGGTGACCTCAAGAGGAGAAGATGCATCTGCCATGCTACCCAGAAGCGGTAGACAACTTTAGCTGTTATTGTCTCAAGGCAATAACCCTATGTGTCCAAAAAACCCTGCTTTCATAAGCTAAAAGATCAAGTTCCCAATCCTTTTGAAATCACAAGCTAATTTTCTTCTTTAAAAAGAAAGACAGGGGATGAGAGGACAGGTCAAGTTGGTGTGGCAGGTCTAAAACCTGCACCCTCTGCATTAGAAATCCGGAGTCTTAGCCACTGGACCACTAAGGAAGCCCCATATACTTTCATTTTTTAAATAAAAATTTAAATAGTCACTTCTCTCTTAGTTCACCAGAGCTAAGTGTTCAGCTTCTGTGAACTGTTAAATTGGTAAGAGATGAAGAAACTGTCAGGTTAAGAACACTGGAGGTTGAAGGGCAGATGATGGGGAAGATCCTGTTGAAGAATGGTGTAGCTATGTCCCTTGCGGCCAAGGCTGCCCTGAGAAGTTAGTTTCCAACTGTGAAGTGGCAATAATAAAAGTATCAACTGCATAGGTTAAAATAAATAATGTGTGAAAAATGCTTATGTTGGGCACTGAACTACATGCCCCAGATTAATTTTGGAATTGTTAGCATTGTTGTGATTTCACGTAACTGTCAAGGAATTGACAGTTTCTGTAGAGTCAAAAAGCAGATTTAGTGGAGGTAGGAAAATATGATGAGCGTGACATAATGGAGTGTCTTTATTTATTCTTCCAACAATTACTTGATAGCCATGGTTTATGAACATTGTTTTAGGTGCTGGAGATACAGAATTGAACAGGTGCTGTCTCTCTGCCCTCATGTGGCTTATATTCCATTGGGGCGGGGGGGAAGCATCAGCTACTAAACAAATAATTTCAACAAATAAAATAGCTGCTGATCCAATGGTACAAGCACTATGGAGAAAAGTAAAGTGTTCAGGCAAGAGAGAGCAATAGGGCCAGGCAGAGCAGGGATTGGGATGATACAGTCATAGGGAAAACCTTTCTGACAAAGTGACATTTAAACAGGAACCTGAAGACATGAAGGGAGGGAGCATTCCAGGGAAAGAAAGTAGTATGTGAAGGCCCTGAGGCAGGAACCTATTCCTCCCTGTTAGGAGGAGAGAACAGTGGGAGGTGACCTCAAGAGGAGAAGATGCATCTGCCATGCTACCCAGAAGCGGTAGACAACTTTAGCTGTTATTGTCTCAAGGCAATAACCCTATGTGTCCAAAAAACCCTGCTTTTTCATAAGCTAAAAAGATCAAGTTCCCAATCCTTTTGAAATCACAAGCTAATTTTCTTCTTTAAAAAGAAAGACAGGGGATGAGAGGACAGGTCAAGTTGGTGTGGCAGGTCATCATAAATTCTCCGGCACTCTCTCCAAGTAAGACAGCCAGCCAGTGGATCGTTTTGAGTAGAGAAGTAATGCGATCTGATTTACCTATTATGAGGTCATTTTGGAGACAATGTGAGGAACAGACAATAAAGGAACAGAGGTAGAAGGAAACCAGTTAAGAAGCTGTTATCTATGCAAGAAGAATTTATAATCTGAAGGCTAGGTGTAAACAAGGCTGGGATGTGCCCAAAGGGATGCATTACTGAAGTGCTTTCTGGCAAAGATCAATGTGATCCAGGACCTTTGAAAGACATTTATTGGTGGGAGGCATGGTGATGGGGGTTCTTTGACATTGACACAGAACTTGGGGGCAGGACAGGTTAAGTGGGGAGAAGGATTGTGATACAAGTTTGAAGTCCTCTTTGAATCAGGAGGTAGGACTTAGAGGGTGGCAGCAGTGAGCCTCAGAGGGGCTCCAAGACTAGGTTTAACTGAATGTTAGAGAGGCTGTAGCCTCAGGGCCTTTGCACACATTGCTTTCTTTCCTTGGAACATCCACTTCCTAATATTCACCTGGTTCATTCTCTTCTTTCCTCCCTTTAGGTTTTCTTTTTTTAGGTTTCTATTTAAAGAGATTTCTAGACTGTTGATCAGAAAAGAGGACACATAAGAACCAAGAGAATGCTTGTTCCCCTGGGCTTATGTTACCTAGAGTATGAGAGAATGGGCAACCTCTACCTGAGTGGTCTGACATGGAAGTAGTGTCCTCAGGAAAGAGTTGGCAGATCTGAGTTAAGACCAGAAGGTGGAGAGACTGTCCTCTGAAAGGTGGAAGAAGGTCAGAGACTTTATGACCACAGGCCAAGGGTTTTAGCAGATACCACAGGGGCAGTCAGAGGGAGATCAATGGAAGAATAAAGATTCAATCAGGGAGGAAGTGGGGAGGCCTGGAGGAGCTGATGCTGGAATGGAAGATAAGGATGCAGATGGTGGACCAGCTGCACTTGGAGGTCCTGGCAAGACTGAGGGTGGCAGTGTGTGCAAGCTTCCACATTTCCTGGGGCACCAAATGAACATGGGTGCCCACGGGGGCCAGTGGGTGGTCTCAGCGGGTGTGAGGAGTGATGAAGTTGCTCCTAAGGTACATAACTCTTGAATGAGCTGTGGCCTGGAATGGGTTGAAGGTCTGAATCCGTCTGGGGACTAGACCCAAAGAGATCATTATCCAAGGTTTTAGGTGTGCAATTTCTTAGAAGGAAACCAGTTAAGAAGCTGTTATCTATGCAAGAAGAATTTATAATCTGAAGGCTAGGTGTAAACAAGGCTGGGATGTGCCCAAAGGGATGCATTACTGAAGTGCTTTCTGGCAAAGATCAATGTGATCCAGGACCTTTGAAAGACATTTATTGGTGGGAGGCATGGTGATGGGGGTTCTTTGACATTGACACAGAACTTGGGGGCAGGACAGGTTAAGTGGGGAGAAGGATTGTGATACAAGTTTGAAGTCCTCTTTGAATCAGGAGGTAGGACTTAGAGGGTGGCAGCAGTGAGCCTCAGAGGGGCTCCAAGACTAGGTTTAACTGAATGTTAGAGAGGCTGTAGCCTCAGGGCCTTTGCACACATTGCTTTCTTTCCTTGGAACATCCACTTCCTAATATTCACCTGGTTCATTCTCTTCTTTCCTCCCTTTAGGTTTTCTTTTTTTAGGTTTCTATTTAAAGAGATTTCTAGACTGTTGATCAGAAAAGAGGACACATAAGAACCAAGAGAATGCTTGTTCCCCTGGGCTTATGTTACCTAGAGTATGAGAGAATGGGCAACCTCTACCTGAGTGGTCTGACATGGAAGTAGTGTCCTCAGGAAAGAGTTGGCAGATCTGAGTTAAGACCAGAAGGTGGAGAGACTGTCCTCTGAAAGGTGGAAGAAGGTCAGAGACTTTATGACCACAGGCCAAGGGTTTTAGCAGATACCACAGGGGCAGTCAGAGGGAGATCAATGGAAGAATAAAGATTCAATCAGGGAGGAAGTGAGAGAGGCCTGGAGGAGCTGATGCTGGAATGGAAGATAAGGATGCAGATGGTGGACCAGCTGCACTTGGAGGTCCTGGCAAGACTGAGGGTGGCAGTGTGTGCAAGCTTCCACATTTCCTGGGGCACCAAATGAACATGGGTGCCCACGGGGGCCAGTGGGTGGTCTCAGCGGGTGTGAGGAGTGATGAAGTTGCTCCTAAGGTGCATAACTCTTGAATGAGCTGTAGCCTGGAATGGGTTGAAGGTCTGAATCCGTCCGGGGACTAGACCCAAAGAGATCATTATCCACACTGGCAAACCCTTCATACCAACACACTTCAGGTGTGCAACCTTTCCATTTTCAATGCCAACATCTTTGCCCTTGTTTTGTAGAGAAATGTAGAGTTACCTGTCACTGAAGGTATGTAACCTGTAAAGCAGACAACTGCTGAGAAGGAATATAGAAGATAGAGGCTCAAGCATTTCTTGGGGGATAAACTAGATAAACTTTATTTTCCACTTGACCTTTTATATTGGAGATTCTCTGGCTATCAAATGCAGTCTCAGGATTTATCTCCATGAGGATAGAGCACAAGCATTTCACAGGTGGGTCAATTATTTATGGACTGTAAGGACTGTGGGGCTTTAAAAACTATTCATAAATGTGGAAACCATATTAAAAATGAATTGAAATCAGCAGCTTCCACAATCTCTGTGTATGAAACGTCACTTAAATTTAAATTCATATCAAAGGATCTCAGTTGATTTTTTGTGTCCTTGAAATGAGCACCATTCATATAATACCATTTTTCAGTAGGTAGTTGGTAGCTCAGCGGTAAAGAATTGCCTGTCAATGCAGGAGATACCGGTTCAATTCCTGGGTCAAGAGGATCTCCTGAAAAAGGAAATGGTAACCCATTCCAGTATTCTTGCTGGGAAATTCCATCAATAGAAGAGTCTAATGGGGTAGAGTCCATGGGGTCACAAAGAGTCGGACACGACTTAGTCACTGAACAACAACATTTCTTAGTGCATGTCTGGCAAGGCTGGTTGTCCTTCAGAGGGAGAGAGGGGAGAGTGTGGTGCCTACCTCTGGTTGCACAGTTAGTTGGAAGGGATAAAGTGGTAGGCTTGTGTGAGACAGAGCAGAGGCTGAAGGAGTAAGGAGTACCATGAGCCTCTCTGCTTGTGACAGCAACGTCAGTTAAAGTGGGCTCTGTGGGAGACAAGTACATCTCCAGGGCCATGGCTTTTTATGGTGATAGTGTGAAACATGTGGCAATTAGACATCTTTCCTGAGTATCTGTGGTTTCAGGAGATTTCAACCATAGCATTCACAGGTGGTGGCTGTGCTTAAGGTTGGTTAAGGGAGTGGGGAGGCGTGGCAGTGGTTTGCTTGACAGCGAAGTTCACTGTTCAGAAGGGGTGTGAGCTGAATCCTGATAGTGTTGTATGACTTATTGGTTTTATTGAGCACCTATTATGCTCCTTGTTTTGATAAGCATGCAGCATACACTGCCTTTAATTTTCCCAATCATTCCATTTTGCACTTCAAATTAGGCAAGCAGTTAAGACAGACTGGCTCCCTGACAGAACCTCGCATAATGATTGTACCTGTAAAAGGTAACCATTTTCTAAGATTTGTATCTCCACTGGGTAGGCTCAAAATTCTGGTTGGTAACCAGAGGTGAATGGGTGGTTAGGAGACTGACACATTATCCAGACTCATAAAGAACTGATGTATGAAAACAGGACTTCCCATGGGGTATAGTGGATAAGAATCTGCCTGCCATTGCAGAGGACATGGGTTTGATCCCTGGTCTGGAAAGACTGCCTATGCCCTACAGCCACTAAGCTCATGCACCACACTACTGAGTCCACACTCTAGAGCCCGCGAGCTGCAACTACTGAAGCTATGCACCTAGAGCCTGTGCTCCACAATGAGAGAAGCCACTGCAGTGAGAAGCCTGTGCACCACCACTAAAGAAGGTCCACGCACAGCAATGAAGACCCAGCATGAACAAAAATAAATTTAAAATAAAAACAGGACTGTTAGCCACTTATATCTTGCAGTGATAAGAAAATAATCCTGAGAATAAGATACATGGGTTCCCTGACAGGAGCATTTTCTCCAAAGGCAAGTTTATATGCGAACATGATTTATGATCATAAGGTTACTTCTGAGCATGAAGTACCCAGACTGGATGAGGTAGGGGATGTTATAGACCTGTGAGGGTCTAAGGCTGAATGTCACAGTGACTCCCATGGGAGCGCCAGGCTCAGCCTCTCCATCTCTGCTTTCAGCGCCTCCAACATCTGCAGGCTTTCTTTAGATATTTTAATACTGGTCCTTAAATCAAGTTGTCATGTTACTTTGAGAGTATGCTTTCTCTTTGTAATGTCTGTGCAATCACTGTTTTAGTTCATTATTTTTGTTTTGTGGCTGTAGGATGTTGTTCCATTTCCAGATTCGTGGGGAAGAGTAAGAAAAGCAGAAAGGCAGCATACTGTCACCTCACCTCCCACTGGAAAGAAGGTATTATTATCCCCCTCTTAGAGCCATGTAAACTAGGTCATGCTGAGTTCCATTGCCGTCCTACGTAGGAGTCGTTTAGTGGCTTGTTTTTGTCAGTTTCTGCCATTTGAATGTAAGTTTTGCCAAAGTAAGATGTTTGTGTTATTCACTACCATGTTCCCAGCACCTGGAACAGTGCAGAGCACCATGCAGAGTCAGGCAGAGTAAATATATGTAGGGTGGATGACTGATCGAACACTCAGTCCCAAGTTTATCCAGCTCTGAAGCCATGGTGTACGTGAGCATGTTAAGTCCCTTCAGACATGTCTGACTCTCTGTGACCCCATGGACTGTAACCTGGCAGGCTCCTCTGTCCTTGGGATTCTCCAAGCAAGAATACTGAAGTGGGTTGCCTCCTACAAGTGCTTTTCATGATCCAGAGATCAAACCCGCTTCTCTTATGTCTCCTGCATTGGCAGATGGGTTCTTTGCCACTAGCGCCACCTGGGAAGCCCTGAAGACGTGGTACCGCATCCCAACCTCGACTTGGTGAGGGAAGGGAAGGGAGGGACATTTGAGAGTATCTGAGTCAAATGAAAAACGAAGTGACGACTCAGAGCATTTTCTAGGCAGATTGTTGTTCCTATCTCTTATTAAAGTACTAAGCTAGCTTGGTGGGATTGCAGCAGGTGACACACAGTGATGCAAGAATATTGAAAGCCTTTCATGGGCATGATTGAACAAACTGTGATGCTAAAGAAGGAACCTATTTGTTCTGCTTTTAATGGTTTTTAGATAGTAGCTGGAACCATGTATCATTTATAGTTTCTACTTCCTTTTTATTTCAAGTATTTCCATTTATAGTGTCACATCCAAAGATGACATTGTTTACCTGATAGACGTCTGCATTTCAGACATTAATATTTAAGCAAAATAAATTGGCCAAGAGTTGCCTTTTTGTAACCCCAAATGCAGGATGCGATTGTATGACTCTAATATAGTCTTTTAATTTGCTAGATGTTAATAGCTTGTTGATGGACATATGCATATACTCTGCATATTTTATCCTGTGGATTACTAACTCAGAGAATTTTAACTCATATGTAACATTACATACAAGATGTACCTTTGGTATAGAGATACATAAAGTATCCTGTATCTATTGTATTAGAAAATGGAATTATTTTCTCTAAATATTCTTAAAATCCTTTAAAATATTATCTTGTTCCAAATCAAATGGAGATACTTACTGCCAGAGTTTTGTACCTTCTTCAGCAATTAAAGAAAGTAAGCAAAATTTATAGACAATGCAGTTTTCACTAAACATCTTAATCTGTAAAATCGAGAGCACATCAGGTCCAGAGTAAATATATGTAGGGTGGATGACTGATCGAACACTCAGTTTATCCAGCTCTGAAGCCATGGTGTACGTGAGCATGTTAAGTCCCTTCAGACATGTCTGACTCTCTGTGACCCCATGGACTGTAACCTGGCAGGCTCCTCTGTCCTTGGGATTCTCCAAGCAAGAATACTGAAGTGGGTTGCCTCCTACAAGTGCTTTTCATGATCCAGAGATCAAACCCGCTTCTCTTATGTCTCCTGCATTGGCAGATGGGTTCTTTGCCACTAGCGCCACCTGGGAAGCCCTGAAGACGTGGTACCGCATCCCAACCTCGACTTGGTGAGGGAAGGGAAGGGAGGGACATTTGAGAGTATCTGAGTCAAATGAAAAACGAAGTGATGACTCGGAGCATTTTCTAGGCAGATTGTTGTTCCTATCTCTTATTAAAGTACTAAGCTAGCTTGGTGGGATTGCAGCAGGTGACACACAGTGATGCAAGAATATTGAAAGCCTTTCATGGGCATGATTGAACAAACTGTGATGCTAAAGAAGGAACCTATTTGTTCTGCTTTTAATGGTTTTTAGATAGTAGCTGGAACCATGTATCATTTATAGTTTCTACTTCCTTTTTATTTCAAGTATTTCCATTTATAGTGTCACATCCAAAGATGACATTGTTTACCTGATAGACGTCTGCATTTCAGACATTAATATTTAAGCAAAATAAATTGGCCAAGAGTTGCCTTTTTGTAACCCCAAATGCAGGATGCGATTGTATGACTCTAATATAGTCTTTTAATTTGCTAGATGTTAATAGCTTGTTGATGGACATATGCATATACTCTGCATATTTTATCCTGTGGATAACTAACTCAGAGAATTTTAACTCATATGTAACATTACATACAAGATGTACCTTTGGTATAGAGATACATAAAGTATCCTGTATCTATTGTATTAGAAAATGGAATTATTTTCTCTAAATATTCTTAAAATCCTTTAAAATATTATCTTGTTCCAAATCAAATGGAGATACTTACTGCCAGAGTTTTGTACCTTCTTCAGTAATTAAAGAAAGTAAGCAAAATTTATAGACAATGCAGTTTTCATGAAAGCATCAACAAACGTGTTCTTACAGTAGCTCTGTATCACTCTCATTGTCTTAATATCCTAAAATTCCTTGGCAAAATGAGAGGGAGGGGAGAATAGTGACAGACCCTCCCAATATTTTATTAAGATACTTTTCAAACGAGCATAAAATCAGAAGGAATTGTACAGTGAGTACTCATGAACCTGCCACCTACATTTTACAAGTAACACTTCACTGTATTTGTCACTGTCTATCCATCTGTCCATTTCTCTCTCCATCTTATTTTTGATGCATTTTAAAGTAAGCTGCAAAAATCAGTATAGTCAGTCCTAAACATGTCAGCATGTCTTTTATCCACTGGAGTTTAGTATTGATTTGTGGCTTTTATTTAGGTAAAATTTATGTGCAATGACATACACCAATTTAAAATTGTCTGTTCAGTGAGATTTAACCAATGTGTACACCTATGTAGTGCCAGTCACAAAGCAGTAACCAGTGTTCTGATTTTTCTCAATAGGCATTAGTTTAACCTCTTATTGAGTATATACTATTTGGGGTAGGTGCATAGAGTACACACTATTTTGTGTTAGCCTTTCATTCTGCATATTTTTGAGATTCATCATTCTTTTGCATATATCAATAATCAGTGTCTTTTTTAGTTCTGAGCAGTATTCCTTTGTGTGGAAAGATCACAATTTGTTTATCCTTTCACTTGTTGATGGTTACCTGGGCTGTTTCTGGTTTGGAGGTAATTACAATAAAGCTGTTATGAATGTTCTTATACAAGTCTTTTTTGTAGGCATATACTTTGCTTACTTTGGAAAGCCCTGGAATATGTAGCCTGACAGGGTCCACAGTCCCCATCCCTGAGATGTTTCCCTATAAAAGTGGCCTTTCTGCAGGAACCTTGAGTTTTTGGATTGAGGGAATTCTTTCTAGTAGTCTGACTTTCTGCCTCTGCACTTAATGCTCTTAGAGCTCTAGTCCCGATGCTTATCACCTTCTGTCCTCATTGACAGCAAGCCAGTGAGCAGGCAAATCAGCTGTGAGTTAACCAGTGGAAAGATCTACAAAATTCATTCCTTGGGGATTTTTAAATGAAAGTCTAATGCTTAAATGCATCTCTGATTATAGTTCTTGGCTATCCGAAGTGACTTCATTTGGACAGAGAGATTTTTTACTCAGGGCAAACAGCATAGAATCTGTGCAGCAGCACATGTTTTCAAGTGATTCTTCAGTTTATTAAAGTGCCACTCACTCTGTAACTGTTGCTATTAATTAAGTTTACAGCCTCATTATTAGTTCCTGGCTCTGCTATTGTTATTAATTATGTTGATAAAAATTTATGATTCCTCAGGGAATCTTTTTAAGTTATATATTAAAATTAGAAATAATAAATATTTATGTTTCCTTATCAATGTCAGCATGTCTTTTATCCACTGGAGTTTAGTATTGATTTGTGGCTTTTATTTAGGTAAAATTTATGTGCAATGACATACACCAATTTAAAATTGTCTGTTCAGTGAGATTTAACCAATGTGTACACCTATGTAGTGCCAGTCACAAAGCAGTAACCAGTGTTCTGATTTTTCTCAATAGGCATTAGTTTAACCTCTTATTGAGTATATACTATTTGGGGTAGGTGCATAGAGTACACACTATTTTGTGTTAGCCTTTCATTCTGCATATTTTTGAGATTCATCATTCTTTTGCATATATCAATAATCAGTGTCTTTTTTAGTTCTGAGCAGTATTCCTTTGTGTGGAAAGATCACAATTTGTTTATCCTTCACTTGTTGATGGTTACCTGGGCTGTTTCTGGTTTGGAGGTAATTACAATAAAGCTGTTATGAATGTTCTTATACAAGTCTTTTTTGTAGGCATATACTTTGCTTACTTTGGAAAGCCCTGGAATATGTAGCCTGACAGGGTCCACAGTCCCCATCCCTGAGATGTTTCCCTATAAAAGTGGCCTTTCTGCAGGAACCTTGAGTTTTTGGATTGAGGGAATTCTTTCTAGTAGTCTGACTTTCTGCCTCTGCACTTAATGCTCTTAGAGCTCTAGTCCCGATGCTTATCACCTTCTGTCCTCATTGACAGCAAGCCAGTGAGCAGGCAAATCAGCTGTGAGTTAACCAGTGGAAAGATCTACAAAATTCATTCCTTGGGGATTTTTAAATGAAAGTCTAATGCTTAAATGCATCTCTGATTATAGTTCTTGGCTATCCGAAGTGACTTCATTTGGACAGAGAGATTTTTTACTCAGGGCAAACAGCATAGAATCTGTGCAGCAGCACATGTTTTCAAGTGATTCTTCAGTTTATTAAAGTGCCACTCACTCTGTAACTGTTGCTATTAATTAAGTTTACAGCCTCATTATTAGTTCCTGGCTCTGCTATTGTTATTAATTATGTTGATAAAAATTTATGATTCCTCAGGGAATCTTTTTAAGTTATATATTAAAATTAGAAATAATAAATATTTATGTTTCCTTATCAATGTGCTAAGAGTCTGGGGATTTTATTTCCAGCACCTTCTACATTGGAAAGATGATGTGATGATTGGAGAGTTAAGTTTTTAATTGCATTTTCTTGCCTTACTACAGTGTTATCTTTGTGATTTGCAGCAGAAACTTTTGTTTAGCTTGCCTGTGCAATTTAGCATTATAATGTTTAACCCATTCTGTGATAATATATAGTTCATTTTAAGAATGAAAATTATGTCTTTACAAGAGAAGGAAAAGAAAAAGACATTGTGGGATTTTGAAAGATTTTGTATACAGTGGGAACTCAAATTGTGTTGGACAAATATGAATGCAAACTAGTCTTTTTATATGGATCATATTGGGGAGATTTTTCCTCTACTCTTCAAAGATTCTTTCAGCAGGTCTAATAATCAAATTGACATGAGACAGATTAATAGGAGAAAAACAAATTTAATTTCATTCATAAGGGGAATCCACATAATGAGAGATCAAAGACAGAAAGGCAAAATGAAGTATATATTCTCATCCTGGGCTAAAGGGGCAATTTATAGGACAATAACAACAGATGTTCAGTGGTTAAATGTTTGCCCTGCTATATAGGTGGGTCATTCAGATAAAATGTATCCCTGGTAATCATTCTCAATCTGAGAAAGACTGCCAATGTACATTTTTCTCAGCAGTTAAGGGAAAGGCAGAAGCTTCTCTTGACTCTGCAGAGTCTCAGTTGTCTTTAGCTCAAAATAACCGACATGTCCAAGTGAGCAAATCAGCTGTGAGTTAACCAGTGGAAAGATCTACAAAATTCATTCCTTGGGGATTTTTAAATGAAAGTCTAATGCTTAAATGCATCTCTGATTATAGTTCTTGGCTATCCGAAGTGACTTCATTTGGACAGAGAGATTTTTTACTCAGGGCAAACAGCATAGAATCTGTGCAGCAGCACATGTTTTCAAGTGATTCTTCAGTTTATTAAAGTGCCACTCACTCTGTAACTGTTGCTATTAATTAAGTTTACAGCCTCATTATTAGTTCCTGGCTCTGCTATTGTTATTAATTATGTTGATAAAAATTTATGATTCCTCAGGGAATCTTTTTAAGTTATATATTAAAATTAGAAATAATAAATATTTATGTTTCCTTATCAATGTGCTAAGAGTCTGGGGATTTTATTTCCAGCACCTTCTACATTGGAATGATGATGTGATGATTGGAGAGTTAAGTTTTTAATTGCATTTTCTTGCCTTACTACAGTGTTATCTTTGTGATTTGCAGCAGAAACTTTTGTTTAGCTTGCCTGTGCAATTTAGCATTATAATGTTTAACCCATTCTGTGATAATATATAGTTCATTTTAAGAATGAAAATTATGTCTTTACAAGAGAAGGAAAAGAAAAAGACATTGTGGGGTTTTGAAAGATTTTGTATACAGTGGGAACTCAAATTGTGTTGGACAAATATGAATGCAAACTAGTCTTTTTATATGGATCATATTGGGGAGATTTTTCCTCTACTCTTCAAAGATTCTTTCAGCAGGTCTAATAATCAAATTGACATGAGACAGATTAATAGGAGAAAAACAAATTTAATTTCATTCATAAGGGGAATCCACATAATGAGAGATCAAAGACAGAAAGGCAAAATGAAGTATATATTCTCATCCTGGGCTAAAGGGGCAATTTATAGGACAATAACAACAGATGTTCAGTGGTTAAATGTTTGCCCTGCTATATAGGCGGGTCATTCAGATAAAATGTATCCCTGGTAATCATTCTCAATCTGAGAAAGACTGCCAATGTACATTTTTCTCAGCAGTTAAGGGAAAGGCAGAAGCTTCTCTTGACTCTGCAGAGTCTCAGTTGTCTTTAGCTCAAAATAACCGACATGTCCAAGTGGTGCCTTTCGGGGAAGCTCATTCTGAACCCCTTTCAACAGAAACAGCTCCTTTAGTTAACTGTACTGTCCTTTTTTTTTTGGAGAAGTTTTAAGTGCTTTCCCATTCCTTGATGCAACTCTCCAGACAATGTTTGCTAACTGGGTCCATAAGTAACTATGGTTTGTGAAATGAATTATGTTCTGCCATATCCATGGGTGAGAAATGCCACAGCCATTACCCATTTCAGGCCTTCGAATGTGAATAAATCCCCCTAAAGGGAACACAATGCCTGCATCCAGCAGATGCCGCCTCCCCCAACAGTGACTGCTGAGGAGCTTGAGGGGATGCAAGAAGCAGCTGTCTGGCCACACCTGCACTCCTTACAGTGAACAGGAATTTAAGATGTAAACAATCAAGAAACAGGGTCTGGCCCTAGATAGCTGAGATGCATATGAAAGAAATGAATTCAGTGAGCCCAGAGGCTTGTATCTTCCCATACATAGAAGAATGCTAAATTCTTTAGCTCGGTATCTGTTTTTCCTTCAGTTCAGTTCAGTTCCCTCCCTCAGTCTTGGCCAACTCTTTGCGACCCCAGAGATTGTGGCACACCAGGCTTCCTTATCCTTTACCATCTCCCAGAGCTTGCTCAAACTCATGTCCATTGAGTCAGTGATGCTACCTAACCATCTCATCCTCTGCTTCCCTTTTCTCCATTTGTCATCAATCTCTCCCAGCATCAAGGTCTATTCCAATGAGGCTCTCTTCACGTGAGGTGGCCAAAGTGTTGGACCTTCAGCTTCAGCATCAGTCCTTCCAGTGACTATTCAGGGTTGATTTCCTTTGGGACTGACTGCTTTGATCTCCTTGCTTAAGAGTCTTCCCTTACACCACAGTTCAAAGGAATCAATTCTGAGAGATCAAAGACAGAAAGGCAAAATGAAGTATATATTCTCATCCTGGGCTAAAGGGGCAATTTATAGGACAATAACAACAGATGTTCAGTGGTTAAATGTTTGCCCTGCTATATAGGCGGGTCATTCAGATAAAATGTATCCCTGGTAATCATTCTCAATCTGAGAAAGACTGCCAATGTACATTTTTCTCAGCAGTTAAGGGAAAGGCAGAAGCTTCTCTTGACTCTGCAGAGTCTCAGTTGTCTTTAGCTCAAAATAACCGACATGTCCAAGTGGTGCCTTTCGGGGAAGCTCATTCTGAACCCCTTTCAACAGAAACAGCTCCTTTAGTTAACTGTACTGTCCTTTTTTTTTTTTTTTTGGAGAAGTTTTAAGTGCTTTCCCATTCCTTGATGCAACTCTCCAGACAATGTTTGCTAACTGGGTCCATAAGTAACTATGGTTTGTGAAATGAATTATGTTCTGCCATATCCATGGGTGAGAAATGCCACAGCCATTACCCATTTCAGGCCTTCGAATGTGAATAGATCCCCCTAAAGGGAACACAATGCCTGCATCCAGCAGATGCCGCCTCCCCCAACAGTGACTGCTGAGGAGCTTGAGGGGATGCAAGAAGCAGCTGTCTGGCCACACCTGCACTCCTTACAGTGAACAGGAATTTAAGATGTAAACAATCAAGAAACAGGGTCTGGCCCTAGATAGCTGAGATGCATATGAAAGAAATGAATTCAGTGAGCCCAGAGGCTTGTATCTTCCCATACATAGAAGAATGCTAAATTCTTTAGCTCGGTATCTGTTTTTCCTTCAGTTCAGTTCAGTTCCCTCCCTCAGTCTTGGCCAACTCTTTGCGACCCCAGAGATTGTGGCACACCAGGCTTCCTTATCCTTTACCATCTCCCAGAGCTTGCTCAAACTCATGTCCATTGAGTCAGTGATGCTACCTAACCATCTCATCCTCTGCTTCCCTTTTCTCCATTTGTCATCAATCTCTCCCAGCATCAAGGTCTATTCCAATGAGGCTCTCTTCACGTGAGGTGGCCAAAGTGTTGGACCTTCAGCTTCAGCATCAGTCCTTCCAGTGACTATTCAGGGTTGATTTCCTTTGGGACTGACTGCTTTGATCTCCTTGCTTAAGAGTCTTCCCTTACACCACAGTTCAAAGGAATCAATTCTTCCATGCTCAGCGTTCTTTATGGTCCAATTCTCACATCCATACATGACTACCAGGAAAACAACTATTAGAATTTTATTATGTATTTCCTTCTAAATGCCTTCCCAAGTATACATACCAATTCATTTTTTGTCTTTATTTTACTGCTTAACATTTTATTTAGGTATTCTTTATTATCAGACATATAAGTTGTTTGTGAGTTTTGTCCCTGAAAAATATATATTGCGTTGAGTAGCTCTTTAAGTAAATATTTGAGAACATCTCTTATTATCTCCTTAGTTGTCTATAAATGAAATTTTCATGTCTGGAGACATAAACATTGTTAAAGTTTTTGATGCCTACTGAAAAATTGCTTTCCAGGAAATTGTGTGAATTTCCAGTCTACTGGAAGCATTTTGAGGTACTTGGTTCACTTCAGTCATGCCACTTAATACATCTAGTAATGTAATAATATTGTTATCCAGCCAAACTTAAGCCTGCAAGACCAATCTACTGACATGGGCTTGTGGGAAAGAAAGTATAGCATTTATTACAGGGTGTCAAGCAAAGAGAAGAGGCAGCTAATACTCAAAAGGCTTGAACTCCCCAGTGGCTTTCAGGAAAAGTTTTTTCTTTTTCTTTTTTTTTTTTTTTTTTAATTTTGGCCTCTTTTATTGTTTTTTATTTATTTATTTACTTATTTTCATCCATCTTTATTATTTGGCCTGTGTGGGGCTCCCATTGCAGTGGCCTCTCTCATTGAAGAGCACTGGCTCTGGGCATGCACTCCAGAGCACCGGCTCCTAACTGGACACATTGGTTCAGCCACTCCATGGCACATGGGATCTCCCGGGCCAGGGATTGAACTGGCGCACGCTGCACTGCAAAACGGACTCTTTACCAGCAGGACCACCAGGGAAGCCCTAGGAAAAGGTTTAAAGGCAATGTTAGAAGTGAGGGTTACAGGATTTGTAATCAGTTCATGGACTTTCTTCTGACTGATCAAGGATGAGGTAGCAGAGTGGTGTTTCAGAAATCTTTATCTTCAACCTTCTGCTTCCAGCCTGTGGGTCTTGTGCTTGTGGTGAACATGTTATCACCATCCTCCACCTGAATGAGGGTCTTAGTTTCTTCAAAACAACTCCACGATATGCATCAGATGGTTATGTCTGAAACAATCAGGGGAGTGATCCCTAGGGCTCTTCCATGCTCAGCGTTCTTTATGGTCCAATTCTCACATCCATACATGACTACCAGGAAAACAACTATTAGAATTTTATTATGTATTTCCTTCTAAATGCCTTCCCAAGTATACATACCAATTCATTTTTTGTCTTTATTTTACTGCTTAACATTTTATTTAGGTATTCTTTATTATCAGACATATAAGTTGTTTGTGAGTTTTGTCCCTGAAAAATATATATTGCGTTGAGTAGCTCTTTAAGTAAATATTTGAGAACATCTCTTATTATCTCCTTAGTTGTCTATAAATGAAATTTTCATGTCTGGAGACATAAACATTGTTAAAGTTTTTGATGCCTACTGAAAAATTGCTTTCCAGGAAATTGTGTGAATTTCCAGTCTACTGGAAGCATTTTGAGGTACTTGGTTCACTTCAGTCATGCCACTTAATACATCTAGTAATGTAATAATATTGTTATCCAGCCAAACTTAAGCCTGCAAGACCAATCTACTGACATGGGCTTGTGGGAAAGAAAGTATAGCATTTATTACAGGGTGTCAAGCAAAGAGAAGAGGCAGCTAATACTCAAAAGGCTTGAACTCCCCAGTGGCTTTCAGGAAAAGTTTTTTCTTTTTCTTTTTTTTTTTTTTTAATTTTGGCCTCTTTTATTGTTTTTTATTTATTTATTTACTTATTTTCATCCATCTTTATTATTTGGCCTGTGTGGGGCTCCCATTGCAGTGGCCTCTCTCATTGAAGAGCACTGGCTCTGGGCATGCACTCCAGAGCACTGGCTCCTAACTGGACACATTGGTTCAGCCACTCCATGGCACATGGGATCTCCCGGGCCAGGGATTGAACTGGCGCACGCTGCACTGCAAGATGGACTCTTTACCAGCAGGACCACCAGGGAAGCCCTAGGAAAAGGTTTAAAGGCAATGTTAGAAGTGAGGGTTACAGGATTTGTAATCAGTTCATGGACTTTCTTCTGACTGATCAAGGATGAGGTAGCAGAGTGGTGTTTCAGAAATCTTTATCTTCAACCTTCTGCTTCCAGCCTGTGGGTCTTGTGCTTGTGGTGAACATGTTATCACCATCCTCCACCTGAATGAGGGTCTTAGTTTCTTCAAAACAACTCCACGATATGCATCAGATGGTTATGTCTGAAACAATCAGGGGAGTGATCCCTAGGGCTCTGTTTTATCATTGAACTATTGTTTAAGCTATCATTGCTTTTCTTCTTGACTGCTTTTGTTTGTTTCTGCATTTCTTCAGTTCCTTCATTAGTAACTGTTTGAGTTTGCTCTTTGGAATTCAGACAAGGCCTAAGAGACAGAGCTCTTTTCTACAGAGAGGAAATGGGAAACACAGATGGATCTGTCACTAGGAAGGCCCTTCATGGATCCTTCATCTTTTCACTTATAAACTTAATAGTTTTTGAATTCAGAAATTTGGTGAATGAAATACACTGAAATAACAAATAATGTCCTATTTCTTTTCAAAGCTTCCTTTTGCTCTTGTTGGGAGGAAAATTTTTCCTCTTCCAACTTTGGTCTAGTGGTTGGAGTCCTGCAGATTAGCTGAGGATAGATTCACAGGAGAAAAGACAAGTAAAAGACAAAGACAGGAAAAGACAAGTATTTATTTACATATGTACTAAAGTGCTGTTCTTCAATAACTTACTGAAAAACTAGATGTAAGTGTTTGTATACCAGTTTAACAAAGGGAATGGGAGTTGGGACAGAGGGATGTTAGGGGAAAAAATGGAAGGTTCTTTTGGGCCTTTCAATGCAAATGACAGGGGGCTTTCTGTCTCCATGGTAGCTGAATTTGTAACAAAGTTCCTCAGAGTGAGGTTAACAGCAGCTGTATTTTGGGGAAGCTCTGCTTCAGTCAGATAAGACAAGTTTAGATAAGATTTCTTTCTGTATCTTCTGGAGCTCAAATGTTTTCATTTAAAAATCATCTGTTATCCCTTCTTAGCCTTTTGGCTAAAATCAAATGTAAAGTCATCTTTATACTAACAGCGAGGCTCTGAGTGGGTCCCCACGTGTTTTCTATTTTTAATATCACAAATGTGGGGTAGGTTTTCAGTTCATGGACTTTCTTCTGACTGATCAAGGATGAGGTAGCAGAGTGGTGTTTCAGAAATCTTTATCTTCAACCTTCTGCTTCCAGCCTGTGGGTCTTGTGCTTGTGGTGAACATGTTATCACCATCCTCCACCTGAATGAGGGTCTTAGTTTCTTCAAAACAACTCCACGATATGCATCAGATGGTTATGTCTGAAACAATCAGGGGAGTGATCCCTAGGGCTCTGTTTTATCATTGAACTATTGTTTAAGCTATCATTGCTTTTCTTCTTGACTGCTTTTGTTTGTTTCTGCATTTCTTCAGTTCCTTCATTAGTAACTGTTTGAGTTTGCTCTTTGGAATTCAGACAAGGCCTAAGAGACAGAGCTCTTTTCTACAGAGAGGAAATGGGAAACACAGATGGATCTGTCACTAGGAAGGCCCTTCATGGATCCTTCATCTTTTCACTTATAAACTTAATAGTTTTTGAATTCAGAAATTTGGTGAATGAAATACACTGAAATAACAAATAATGTCCTATTTCTTTTCAAAGCTTCCTTTTGCTCTTGTTGGGAGGAAAATTTTTCCTCTTCCAACTTTGGTCTAGTGGTTGGAGTCCTGCAGATTAGCTGAGGATAGATTCACAGGAGAAAAGACAAGTAAAAGACAAAGACAGGAAAAGACAAGTATTTATTTACATATGTACTAAAGTGCTGTTCTTCAATAACTTACTGAAAAACTAGATGTAAGTGTTTGTATACCAGTTTAACAAAGGGAATGGGAGTTGGGACAGAGGGATGTTAGGGAAAATATGGAAGGTTCTTTTGGGCCTTTCAATGCAAATGACAGGGGGCTTTCTGTCTCCATGGTAGCTGAATTTGTAACAAAGTTCCTCAGAGTGAGGTTAACAGCAGCTGTATTTTGGGGAAGCTCTGCTTCAGTCAGATAAGACAAGTTTAGATAAGATTTCTTTCTGTATCTTCTGGAGCTCAAATGTTTTCATTTAAAAATCATCTGTTATCCCTTCTTAGCCTTTTGGCTAAGATCAAATGTAAAGTCATCTTTATACTAACAGCGAGGCTCTGAGTGGGTCCCCACGTGTTTTCTATTTTTAATATCACAAATGTGCTTGATGATATATTTTCTATCATGAATTTTGCTGAGAATTAGTATTAACAGTGTTTTATGCAATTTCAAACAAGTGAAGATTACCTGTGAGGGACAGTTTTGGAGGATAAAGGGGGACAAGAAAGGAAGGTTTTGTTGCAGGAAGAGAGACCCCTTCCAAGGCCCGAGAGTGGACTCTTATCTAACACTCAGAAATGATTGTCCAAGGAGACACGTACTGACAAAGCAAAAGACTTTATTAAGAAGGGCCGCCCCATCAGAGAGCAGCAGGGTCAGGGAACCTAGGGCAACGTGGCTTACAGTCTTGGGTTTTATGGTGATAGGCTTAGTTTCTGTGTTTTCTCCAGCCAATTGCTCTGACTCAGGGTCCCTCCTGTGTCATGCACGTCACTTAGCCAAGATGGATTCCAGGGAGAAGGATTCTGGGAGAACATACGGGCTGGAGCTGCCGCTTTCCTTTTGAACTTTCCCAAATTCTTCCAGTTGATGGTAGCTTGTTAGTTCCACGTTCCTTATCAAGACCTCCTATTCTAGGATGACTCACACAAGTGGTTACTAACTTGCCTGGTCAGGGCAAGTGATTTCATTTAGTGTTTCTCCTGACAGTTTCAAGGATAATATCACAAATGTGAATATTTGCTTGGAACTGAAAACTGCTTTCAGAAGAAAATTAGGCAAAAACTGACTCCAGTGTATGAAGATCGGGAGGGATAGTAGTTGTGGGTTTCAAAGAATGTTTAACATACCCCTTGTAACAGTACTACCTGGAGTTCATTTATTTCAGTTTTCAATCATGGGATATTAAAGCTTCTGAGTGACACTATTTGGAATAAATAGTCATAAATATCAGAGTTGGACAGTTAAATTAGTTCCTCCTTGTTCTGATGTTTACCTAATAAACAATTTGTTCTATAGATTTTATCCAAATAAATCTCAGTTCCTGATCTTGACTTTTGTAGTCACCCTTGATTTGATGAACATCCATCACATAGTGGGGCTACCCCAATGGCTCAGTGGTAAAGAAAACATCTGCCAATGCAAGAGATGCAGGAGACGTGGGTTCGATTGCTGGATGGGAAGATCTCCTGGAGGACATAGCAACCCACCCAGTATTATTGCCTGGAGAATTCCATGGACAGAGGAGCCTGGCAAACTAAAGTCCATGGAGTCACAAAGAGTCAGACACAACTGAATGACTGAGCACACCCATGCACCATCACATAGCAGTTCTGTGGGTAATATAGTATGAAAGACAGAACAAGTAAGGAAAGTGGTTCATACCTCAAAACAAAGCTTGTTAATCATAACAGTGAAGGGATGTAAAAAGTTTCCCTTCTTTTCTTCAAGGTTCTTTGGCTGGTGTAATAATTATGTTTGCCATAAGACAGATTAATCAGAGAAAAACAGATATTTCTATGCCTGAGAATGCCATGAAAATATGAGACCCAAAGGGCAGTCAGGTAATTGAGGCTCATATAACCTCCTGAGCTAAGGAAGGGGGTAGGAGTCTGGGGCTACAAAGCGAGAGAAGGCCATTCATAGGAAGGCAGAGATGATATTTGGAAAACAAAGGCTTCCCTGTTATATAGAAGTTTCTTAGGTAAAAATGGTATCTCTGTTTATAGGGAAGCTTTCCAATGATTTAGGTGTTCTAACTTGCCTGGTCAGGGCAAGTGATTTCATTTAGTGTTTCTCCTGACAGTTTCAAGGATAATATCACAAATGTGAATATTTGCTTGGAACTGAAAACTGCTTTCAGAAGAAAATTAGGCAAAAACTGACTCCAGTGTATGAAGATCGGGAGGGATAGTAGTTGTGGGTTTCAAAGAATGTTTAACATACCCCTTGTAACAGTACTACCTGGAGTTCATTTATTTCAGTTTTCAATCATGGGATATTAAAGCTTCTGAGTGACACTATTTGGAATAAATAGTCATAAATATCAGAGTTGGACAGTTAAATTAGTTCCTCCTTGTTCTGATGTTTACCTAATAAACAATTTATTCTATAGATTTTATCCAAATAAATCTCAGTTCCTGATCTTGACTTTTGTAGTCACCCTTGATTTGATGAACATCCATCACATAGTGGGGCTACCCCAATGGCTCAGTGGTAAAGAAAACATCTACCAATGCAAGAGATGCAGGAGACGTGGGTTCGATTGCTGGATGGGAAGATCTCCTGGAGGACATAGCAACCCACCCAGTATTATTGCCTGGAGAATTCCATGGACAGAGGAGCCTGGCAAACTAAAGTCCATGGAGTCACAAAGAGTCAGACACAACTGAATGACTGAGCACACCCATGCACCATCACATAGCAGTTCTGTGGGTAGTATAGTATGAAAGACAGAACAAGTAAGGAAAGTGGTTCATACCTCAAAACAAAGCTTGTTAATCATAACAGTGAAGGGATGTAAAAAGTTTCCCTTCTTTTCTTCAAGGTTCTTTGGCTGGTGTAATAATTATGTTTGCCATAAGACAGATTAATCAGAGAAAAACAGATATTTCTATGCCTGAGAATGCCATGAAAATATGAGACCCAAAGGGCAGTCAGGTAATTGAGGCTCATATAACCTCCTGAGCTAAGGAAGGGGGTAGGAGTCTGGGGCTACAAAGCTAGAGAAGGCCATTCATAGGAAGGCAGAGATGATATTTGGAAAACAAAGGCTTCCCTGTTATATAGAAGTTTCTTAGGTAAAAATGGTATCTCTGTTTATAGCTCTTTTCCTGGTACAGGTCCCCTTTCCAATGTAAATGTAAGCAGTTGAGGAGAGATGAAGAGCTTTCCCTGAATCTGCTAGAATTTGATTGCCTTTAGTTCAAATAATCCTCATGCCAAAGTGCTATATTTTGGGGTGACAAATTGTTCTCCTCTTCAACATTATACATTATACTTGCGGATCATTTTGGTCTTCTCACTGCATACTTGCCACATAGATTCATTGCCTTCCAACTCTTCCCAGATCCTTTTGCAAGTCCCTACAGGCATAAATCACTTGAGTTGGAGGTTGATAAATTATTTTCTCTTCTTTTAGATTTAATATGAAAGCTAAATACATTGTTTGCAATGAAACACCTGTTTCCTTTTATTTTATTGAAGGAGGGGGATGTATTTAAACATTTCCTCTAGGAAAAACACCTCTTTTTCTCTACCTTCATAACCCTCGTATCTAGTGTCACTAATTCAGCTATTTAGTCTAGGACAAAGCAACTTTTAAGTTTCTAGAGCGATGAGGAAACTATAAAAGGAATGCCATTCACTTTGCTAGAGAAATAATAGCCTGGGAGCTCAGGGACCAGAAATGTTGCTCTCCAAAGGTTTGTTAGCGCTTCACTTCGAATTTTATTTCTCAATATTTTTGTTGGTCTGAACCAGTGACTCTAATTATATATAGAAGATAGAAACAGCAGATATATTTAGCAAGTTAATAGAAAAATCCCCACAGTCTATCCTAGGAGCAGTTAAACTTGGAGAGCCAACCTGAGACTCTGAAGACCCTATTAATTCCCAAAGAGGTATTGATGACTTAATAGCCCAGGGAACACAACAGATCTGGAACACCGGACAGGAAAGGTCATCAAGAGACAACAGTGAGAAATCACATAAGCTGTAACCAAATCAAATGAACTTAGGTCCATTCACCCGCAGCATAGCAAAGCCAGTCTAATTTACTGACACCATTTTGTGGTATTTATTTGCAAGATACCAAGCACAGAAAATGGGCAACTCAAGCTCAAAAAACCCAAACCTTCTGATAGCTTTCAAGCAAGGGTTTTATTGACTTAAAAAGTAGTCACAACCTGAAAGTTGAGAATGGGAGTTTTTAGGACAGCATGCCTGGGAGATAGCACCTCAAACCACTCTGAGAGAGCTGCTCCAAGGAAGCAAGGGAAGGAGCCAGGTTATAGAGAAGCTTTGTAACAAAGGATAGGTCATCTGAACATCAAAAGATTATTGTTAATTAAAGGAAGCCAGATATCCCAAGTTAAGGAACTTAGCCTCTTTCTATGTATGGGAAGATACAGGAGTCTGGGCTCACTGAAATCATTCATTTTATATGTATCTCAGCTATCTGGGGCCAGTATTCTGTGTGTTTTCTCATCCAGAGCTTCCTTGGGACTCACAGTGGGGAGTGGCTATAGTCTGATGGCTGCCAGATCACAGGTATTCTTCTTCCTGTGTGCTAAGGGTTCACTAGCTCATATTAGGGCTGCAGTCACTAATGACTATGACATCCTTGTTTCCTGATATGGTATAAAATACTCCCTTTCTCAGTTTTCTTTTCTTTTTTTTTTAAATTTTGACCTCTTCTATTGTTTTCTTTTTTAAAATTTATTTATTTTCATACATCTTTGTTCTTTGGCCTGTGTGAACCTCCCATCATAGTGGCCTCTCTCATTGAAGAGCACCAGCTCTGGGTGCATGCGCTCTAGGGTGTTGGCTCATAGTTGGACACACTGGTCCAGCCACTCCATGGCACATGAGATCCTCCTGGGCCAGGTATCAAACTAGTGCCCCTTGCAGTGCAAGGCGGTGTCCTTAGCCACTGGACCACCAGGGAGGTCCTAGAAAATTATTTTTTAATTAAAAATTTTTTGTATTGAAGGGTGATTGATTTATAATATTATATTGTTTTCAGGGCATACTGATTTTCTATTTCTGTTGCTTATGCTTTATAACTTTATATGGAATAGTATTTGTAGAAAATTCTTTTGTTATCTGAAAGGTATATACAGTGGCTACACTGATTGTTAACTCAATAAGATAGCATATTTATGACTTATTCTTTCAGAAATATTGTATTCTACTTGGAATTTAGTTTGGGGAGCAAACTTCCAGTTTTGTCATTTGACGTCCTACACACAAAGAGTCAGCTATACACAATCAAGTGTGTGTTGCTTAATTTTATGTGTCAACTTGACTAGGCATGAGGTGTCCAGGTTAAATATTATTTCCAGATATGTCTGTGTGAGGGTGTTTCTGGATGATATTAGTATTTGAACAAATGGGCTCAGTAAAGTAGATCACCCTCTTCAGTGTAGACAGGCATCATCTGATCTTCTGAGGGCCTGAGTAGAAAAAAAGGAAGAGAAGGAGGAATAGCTCTAGGCTTGACCTGGGATATCTCATCTCATTGTCAACTTCCCTTGGATTAGGATTTATGTCATCAGCTCTCCTGGTTCTCATGCCTTTGGACTTGGACTAAATTAACCACTGGCCCTTCTGGGTCTCCAGCTTGCAGATGGCAGATCATGCGACTTCCCAGCCTCTATAATTACAGTCAATCAATAATCTCCTCTTGATACTGGTTTCTTTTGGCCAGTGGGGAGTGGCTATAGTCTGATGGCTGCCAGATCACAGGTATTCTTCTTCCTGTGTGCTAAGGGTTCACTAGCTCATATTAGGGCTGCAGTCACTAATGACTATGACATCCTTGTTTCCTGATATGGTATAAAATACTCCCTTTCTCAGTTTTCTTTTCTTTTTTTTTTAAATTTTGACCTCTTCTATTGTTTTCTTTTTTAAAATTTATTTATTTTCATACATCTTTGTTCTTTGGCCTGTGTGAACCTCCCATCATAGTGGCCTCTCTCATTGAAGAGCACCAGCTCTGGGTGCATGCGCTCTAGGGTGTTGGCTCATAGTTGGACACACTGGTCCAGCCACTCCATGGCACATGAGATCCTCCTGGGCCAGGTATCAAACTAGTGCCCCTTGCAGTGCAAGGCGGTGCCCTTTAGCCACTGGACCACCAGGGAGGTCCTAGAAAATTATTTTTTAATTAAAAATTTTTTGTATTGAAGGGTGATTGATTTATAATATTATATTGTTTTCAGGGCATACTGATTTTCTATTTCTGTTGCTTATGCTTTATAACTTTATATGGAATAGTATTTGTAGAAAATTCTTTTGTTATCTGAAAGGTATATACAGTGGCTACACTGATTGTTAACTCAATAAGATAGCATATTTATGACTTATTCTTTCAGAAATATTGTATTCTACTTGGAATTTAGTTTGGGGAGCAAACTTCCAGTTTTGTCATTTGACGTCCTACACACAAAGAGTCAGCTATACACAATCAAGTGTGTGTTGGTTAATTTTATGTGTCAACTTGACTAGGCATGAGGTGTCCAGGTTAAATATTATTTCCAGATATGTCTGTGTGAGGGTGTTTCTGGATGATATTAGTATTTGAACAAATGGGCTCAGTAAAGTAGATCACCCTCTTCAGTGTAGACAGGCATCATCTGATCTTCTGAGGGCCTGAGTAGAAAAAAAGGAAGAGAAGGAGGAATAGCTCTAGGCTTGACCTGGGATATCTCATCTCATTGTCAACTTCCCTTGGATTAGGATTTATGTCATCAGCTCTCCTGGTTCTCATGCCTTTGGACTTGGACTAAATTAACCACTGGCCCTTCTGGGTCTCCAGCTTGCAGATGGCAGATCATGCGACTTCCCAGCCTCTATAATTACAGTCAATCAATAATCTCCTCTTGATATGTTTCTCTGGAAAATTCTGACAATGACAAAGTGTAAATTTATCAGGATTGGAATCAGTTGAGTTTGCTTCCAGCTCAGTTTATGTCTCTAAGCCCTGTAACACCACACATTTCTCTGTTTCAAGAGTTCTGTAAACTCAGTGAGGAAGGCTGACTCAAGAGCTGTAAGGGCACAGAAACAACCTGGGCTTACTGCAGCTCTATGTGCAAATCTTTCTCTGAACCTTGTGGAGTTTACTCCTTTCAAAGTGCTTCTTTTCAGTGCCTTTTAAAGAAATACTTTAATGTAATTAAGATATTAATCCATGACCTTTTCTCCTTTTTAAAAAAAAAAAAATTATTTATTTATTTATTTATTTATTTATTTTGGGCTGGGGTCGGGTTGGGGGGGGAGGGGAGCGGGTGAGCCACTTCTATTGGTCTTTCATTTCTCTATTTTCATCCATCTTTGTTCTTTGGCTCCTGCAGGCCTCCCATCGTGGTGGTGTCTGTTGTCGCACAGCACCCACTCTGGGCAGCATGCCCTACAGAGCTCCGGCTCAGTGATTGGACACATCACTCCAGCCACTCTGCGGCACGTGGGATCTTCCCAGGCCAGGGATCGAACTGGCGCCCCTTGCACTGCAAGGCAGTGTCCTTACCCACTGGACCGCCAGGGGAAGCCCTCCTCTTTTTTTGTATTGTAATAATTATGCACCTCATTATCTATACAAAACTTAATAGAAGAGTTTTTTATGTTTTCATTTCCTTTTTTTTTTTTGGTCTTTATTATTACTCATTTTATTGTAAGATCATTTCTGAAGATAATTGTGTTCTGTCAAAGAAGGAAGTCCTGAGACTCACTCTGGAGACAGCGGGGTGCATATGTAGAAAGGTAGGAATCACCCTCTTCAGTGTAGACAGGCATCATCTGATCTTCTGAGGGCCTGAGTAGAAAAAAAGGAAGAGAAGGAGGAATAGCTCTAGGCTTGACCTGGGATATCTCATCTCATTGTCAACTTCCCTTGGATTAGGATTTATGTCATCAGCTCTCCTGGTTCTCATGCCTTTGGACTTGGACTAAATTAACCACTGGCCCTTCTGGGTCTCCAGCTTGCAGATGGCAGACCATGCGACTTCCCAGCCTCTATAATTACAGTCAATCAATAATCTCCTCTTGATATGTTTCTCTGGAAAATTCTGACAATGACAAAGTGTAAATTTATCAGGATTGAAATCAGTTGAGTTTGCTTCCAGCTCAGTTTATGTCTCTAAGCCCTGTAACACCACACATTTCTCTGTTTCAAGAGTTCTGTAAACTCAGTGAGGAAGGCTGACTCAAGAGCTGTAAGGGCACAGAAACAACCTGGGCTTACTGCAGCTCTATGTGCAAATCTTTCTCTGAACCTTGTGGAGTTTACTCCTTTCAAAGTGCTTCTTTTCAGTGCCTTTTAAAGAAATACTTTAATGTAATTAAGATATTAATCCATGACCTTTTCTCCTTTTTAAAAAAAAAAAAATATTTATTTATTTATTTATTTATTTTGGGCTGGGGTCGGGTTGGGGGGGGAGGGGAGCGGGTGAGCCACTTCTATTGGTCTTTCATTTCTCTATTTTCATCCATCTTTGTTCTTTGGCTCCTGCAGGCCTCCCATCGTGGTGGCGTCTGTTGTCGCACAGCACCCACTCTGGGCGGCATGCCCTACAGAGCTCCGGCTCAGTGATTGGACACATCACTCCAGCCACTCTGCGGCACGTGGGATCTTCCCAGGCCAGGGATCGAACTGGCGCCCCTTGCACTGCAAGGCAGTGTCCTTACCCACTGGACCGCCAGGGGAAGCCCTCCTCTTTTTTTGTATTGTAATAATTATGCACCTCATTATCTATACAAAACTTAATAGAAGAGTTTTTTATGTTTTCATTTCCTTTTTTTTTTTTGGTCTTTATTATTACTCATTTTATTGTAAGATCATTTCTGAAGATAATTGTGTTCTGTCAAAGAAGGAAGTCCTGAGACTCACTCTGGAGACAGCTATGCTCCTGTCCCCCCAACCCCATACCATCGCTGACACCCTTCCCCATTCTCATGCCTCTGTAAATGTCTAGAAAAACTTTATTTCTTCCATGAAGACTTGCCCAATTATTCCTCCTTCTTCCTTTCTTCTCTGAATTCTTCTAACATGTCATAGTTTCCCACAAGATGGAACATGTAGTTGTTTATCAGCTTGGATTTATTTCTAAGATTTTTTTTTTCTGAAATAGGTTGTCAGCACCCGGAAAGCCTGGATTAGACCTCCTATTTTCTCAATTATATCCCACTCAACACACCCAAAGAGTTGGACATGACTGAGTATGCACATGCATGCAAGAACACACACACATACACACACACACACACACACACCCCACCTAGTGGAAATATCTGATTGATTAAGATAGCTGCTCTGTAACACTAACTCCTTCCTAAGCAACTTCTCCACTCTTAAAGACTTCATTGTCTCTTGTGATTTTATATGATCATTTTCTTATCATGTTTTTCTGAGACCTTGATCTGCGTGACCAAAGATGCACCTACTTATCTTCAAGGCAACATAGCTTTCTTCAGGTATTCATTCTAAAGGCACGTGAGGGAACAGAAGGAAAATCAATAGCAACACTTTATTTCTGGCTTTACCTCCAAGATGGATACTTTTATTAACACTGTAGAGTTACTCAGTAAAGAGGTGCTAGTAGACTCTAAGCTGTGTCGGTGAACATAGGCTAGTTTCTTCCCCCGGATCTGGTGGTGTCTGTTGTCGCACAGCACCCACTCTGGGCGGCATGCCCTACAGAGCTCCGGCTCAGTGATTGGACACATCACTCCAGCCACTCTGCGGCACGTGGGATCTTCCCAGGCCAGGGATCGAACTGGCGCCCCTTGCACTGCAAGGCAGTGTCCTTACCCACTGGACCGCCAGGGGAAGCCCTCCTCTTTTTTTGTATTGTAATAATTATGCACCTCATTATCTATACAAAACTTAATAGAAGAGTTTTTTATGTTTTCATTGCCGTTTTTTTTTGGTCTTTATTATTACTCATTTTATTGTAAGATCATTTCTGAAGATAATTGTGTTCTGTCAAAGAAGGAAGTCCTGAGACTCACTCTGGAGACAGCTATGCTCCTGTCCCCCCAACCCCATACCATCGCTGACACCCTTCCCCATTCTCATGCCTCTGTAAATGTCTAGAAAAACTTTATTTCTTCCATGAAGACTTGCCCAATTATTCCTCCTTCTTCCTTTCTTCTCTGAATTCTTCTAACATGTCATAGTTTCCCACAAGATGGAACATGTAGTTGTTTATCAGCTTGGATTTATTTCTAAGATTTTTTTTTTCTGAAATAGGTTGTCAGCACCCGGAAAGCCTGGATTAGACCTCCTATTTTCTCAATTATATCCCACTCAACACACCCAAAGAGTTGGACATGACTGAGTATGCACATGCATGCAAGAACACACACACATACACACACACACACACACACACCCCACCTAGTGGAAATATCTGATTGATTAAGATAGCTGCTCTGTAACACTAACTCCTTCCTAAGCAACTCCTCCACTCTTAAAGACTTCATTGTCTCTTGTGATTTTATATGATCATTTTCTTATCATGTTTTTCTGAGACCTTGATCTGCGTGACCAAAGATGCACCTACTTATCTTCAAGGCAACATAGCTTTCTTCAGGTATTCATTCTAAAGGCACGTGAGGGAACAGAAGGAAAATCAATAGCAACACTTTATTTCTGGCTTTACCTCCAAGATGGATACTTTTATTAACACTGTAGAGTTACTCAGTAAAGAGGTGCTAGTAGACTCTAAGCTGTGTCGGTGAAAGCCATCTTTATGTCTCTATATTAGGCTAGTTCTCAAAGTATGATCCAGGGACCAACCAGGAGTCCCATAGACCTTTCCTGGGGTTCTGTGAGGTCCAACAGTTTTCATAACATTGTCCTGATATCGTTTGCCTTTTTCATCCATCTCTCACAATCTGAGCCATTGTATTAGAATCTGGTAGGGACTAGGCACCTCTCCTATATTTTTTAAAGTTTTGGTGAGGTGATTTGGATGCATACTGAGGATTAGTAATAGATTAAACAGTTAAATATCTGATCAGACACCAAACAAAGCACATAGTTTTGAAGTGTATAGATTCAATCATTTATTCATTTAGCCTTTATCTGGAGCAGAGGTTCACCTGGAGATTTGAACTCAAGTCTTATTTACACATATTTTATGACCTTATAGATTGATTGATAACCTCAGTGAGAAATGTGTTGAAGGTGGAATAGTTTTTGCTTTTTCTTTTTTTTTTTCTTTTTATTTTATTTTATTTTTTTTTTGGAATAGTTTTTTAAAATTCCTCAATTATAAGTTTACTCCCTGAATGAGCAACACCACTGGAGTAAAGATTCTGAACTAAATTAGAAGGAATGTGCTAGACTAGTTTTTACACTACAAGACAGATTTATCTGTGTTTCTTTGGTGCAGTGATCCCAACTCATGGGCTAGAGATCCCTGAGGGCTGTAAGTTGTAAGTAATAAAAATCCATCCAAACATCAATAAACCAACCATGATATGTGATTCACTTACATTTATGTGATTCACTTATGTTAACCATTCTTTTCCAAATGTATGTATGAACTTGACTTTCAGAAAAGATAAAAAATACTTAAAAACATTATGGCACATATGATTCCTTTTATTAATTAGTTCAGAAATATTTAATGATCATTAACTATATACTAAGTCCCTAGAATACAGTATTGAAGAAGACAGCCTCAAGCCACAGAGATACACAGATTAACGGATGATTGCCATCTAGCGAATTGAGTGCTAGTCCCTTTATATCTATCTGTGGTACAAATTTAGGTGTCTGTACTTCTAGAAAAACTGCCTTTAAAGCCAACAGGTCTGCTGCCATCTCCCTGTTAGCCTGTACCCATCTGCTCAAGGGTTAATTAGCAATCCCAGGGGAGAAGTACTGTCATTAATAATTGTCTCAAGATTACCTTTAGATAGAGAAAACAGTGACTTGTAATTGATGAATGTTATGGATTTAGCCAAAGGCATTTTCTTAGTCTATAGTTACTCAAAGTTAAGCAGTAGTGGTGGTGAGGGGAGGGGTTGGTGCTCAAAATGTATTGATGTGAAAAGACTGAAAATGATAATGCAATTTGATTACCTCATGTTATAGAGGAGGACTCTGAGGTTCAAAGTGAGACACTAGATCCATGGTCTTTTTTTTTTAATTTTTATTTTACTTTTACAGAGTTTTGTTGTTTACAGATATGTATGATCCCAGATTAGTCATATATATATATCCCCCCCCATCCCACCCCTCCAGGCCATCACACAGCACCCCTGCAGGATCCCCTTAGATCTATGGTCTTTTAAGGGTTTTTCCATAGTGCCAAATTGACTCTAGCACACTAGGATTTCTTCAGACCCACTGGTCTGTCCCCTTCAAACGGCTCACCTGGTAGGGATGGTCAATTGTATTATTGTTCCTTCACTGTAGAGTGTTATACATCCCTGGGCATAACCAGGCAGCTCATGGTGCCTCCTTGTGGTGGAGAGCTCACTTCTCTATCCAATGATGTCAGGCTGTGTCATGTGACTTTCACTGGCCAATAAAATGTGGGCAGAAGTGATATAACTATGTACATCCATGGTTAAACTTTAAGAGTCATCGTGAGATTCGGCCATGCTCTTTTCTCTCAGCCACAAGGATGGTATAATAGGGAATACTGCATCAGCCTAGCAAAAGATCCAAATCAGAGCCATAGCCTTCCCACAACTTATACGTAATGAGAATGAGAAAGATTGGAAGGTAGTTTGTTATGGCAGCCTAACCTAGTGAAAGCCAACTAGCACAGGAAATCACAGATCTACAGACTTCTTCTTAAAGGACCAGACAGTAAATACTTCAGGCTGGTGGACCACATACAGTCTGTGTCACAGCTACTCAATGCTATGGCAAATATAGCTATAAACTATATGTAAACAAATGAATATGGCTATGCTCTAATACAAGTTTATTTGTAAACACAGTCGACTAGTCTGTGAACTATTGTTTGCAAACCCCTGCTGTAGTTTTGTATTTTCTTATCTCCTCAATGAAGTTGGGTGTACACTATTGCCTAACTCAGTCATTTGAAGATCTAGTCTGTGAACTCAAAGTTAAGCAGTAGTGGTGGTGAGGAGGTTGGTGCTCTGTATTGATGTGAAAAGACTGAAAATGATAATGCAATTTGATTACCTCATGTTATAGAGGAGGACTCTGAGGTTCAAAGTGAGACACTAGATCCATGGTCTTTTTTTTTTAATTTTTATTTTACTTTTACAGAGTTTTGTTGTTTACAGATATGTATGATCCCAGATTAGTCATATATATATCCCCCCCCATCCCACCCCTCCAGGCCATCACACAGCACCCCTGCAGGATCCCCTTAGATCTATGGTCTTTTAAGGGTTTTTCCATAGTGCCAAATTGACTCTAGCACACTAGGATTTCTTCAGACCCACTGGTCTGTCCCCTTCAAACGGCTCACCTGGTAGGGATGGTCAATTGTATTATTGTTCCTTCACTGTAGAGTGTTATACATCCCTGGGCATAACCAGGCAGCTCATGGTGCCTCCTTGTGGTGGAGAGCTCACTTCTCTATCCAATGATGTCAGGCTGTGTCATGTGACTTTCACTGGCCAATAAAATGTGGGCAGAAGTGATATAACTATGTACATCCATGGTTAAACTTTAAGAGTCATCGTGAGATTCGGCCATGCTCTTTTCTCTCAGCCACAAGGATGGTATAATAGGGAATACTGCATCAGCCTAGCAAAAGATCCAAATCAGAGCCATAGCCTTCCCACAACTTATACGTAATGAGAATGAGAAAGATTGGAAGGTAGTTTGTTATGGCAGCCTAACCTAGTGAAAGCCAACTAGCACAGGAAATCACAGATCTACAGACTTCTTCTTAAAGGACCAGACAGTAAATACTTCAGGCTGGTGGACCACATACAGTCTGTGTCACAGCTACTCAATGCTATGGCAAATATAGCTATAAACTATATGTAAACAAATGAATATGGCTATGCTCTAATACAAGTTTATTTGTAAACACAGTCGACTAGTCTGTGAACTATTGTTTGCAAACCCCTGCTGTAGTTTTGTATTTTCTTATCTCCTCAATGAAGTTGGGTGTACACTAGCCTTGTCCAGTGGAACTCAAGTCATTTGAAGATCTAGTACATGTGAAGGCTGCTCTGTCAGCTGCATGTTGGTGAAATACATTAGAAAGCTGAGCACTGACCAATCTCGATGGATATGTAGCGTGACTAAAAAATAAAGCTCATTGTTTTACATCAATACGATTTATAGGATGTTTGTTCCCACAGCATAACTGCTTATCTCTCCTGCTGTAGGTCTTTCTGGCCTGACATTTTAGAAAACCCCTTCCCTTTTCACTACCATCCCGGTAGACTCCATGTGGCATTCTAAGTTATTGCTTCTTTCCGATGTTTGGGTTGTTGATCACAACATTGTGGTAGAATTCACTTAAATGATGTTTTGACTGTGGTAGCAATGTCTGGGGTAGATTGTCCTAATGAACCTATTACAACTTCGAATCTTTCATAAGTAGATGAATTGACTGAATGAGCTCTTGAAAATTTTCAAAAGTATGAAGTCATCTGAAATAACTTCTAATTTGTAGTGGATGAAATCTGTTAGCAGTTTGGTTCACTAGAATGATCTTTGAAGGAAACCTCAAATCAGACTGCCACAATATCTGTATTTCCCTGGTGTGTAATGGTTAATTATCAAGCTCACTCTCAGTGATGAAAACATGAAGTTCACTAAAGTCATCACACAGTGTGACTGGGAGCAGCCTTTGTCCCCCACTGTCTGATCCAGGTCCATTATGTGAGGTCTGCTTAGACCTGTGGACTCCTCTGTCCTATCCCCTTTCCATGTTGAGCCCTATCCGTTTCTCAGCTGAGCATGTATGAGAGCTGCCTTTTCCATAGTCCTTGTTCCTCTCTGAGGTCTGGTTAATTGCTTTTCTGTGTAGCATGTTGTCCAGTTTAAGCTTGCCAGAAACCCCTCTGCACCTAGTCGGTGATCTCAACTGTTATTTCTGGGAAATTCCCAGTTCACGAGAGGCTCTTTGCCTCCCTTATTTATGCCCAAGGGCAAACAAGTCAGAGAGGAGCAGCAATCCCTCTGAGTCTCAAGCTACACCTCCTGGATGGAGCCACAAAACAAAAGGCAGAATCCCTTTGTTGCTCAGAAAGCATCCAGTCCCAATGGGTAGGGCTTAGTGGTACCATGACAGTGGTTTATGCTTTCATACACTCCTGATAGCATCTCCCACAATCAGTCTTAAGACTTGTTTTTGTTTAGAGTGAAAGGTAATAGGCTAGTGTTGTGTTCATATTGCCCTGGATGAGTTATGGTGAGGCTAGCAACAGCTCAAGAAAGAGAATCCAGAATGAGCTTTATAGTCTTGTTACTTTCAGTCCCCTATGAGAGCACAGCACATCATGTAGGGCTGCCCTGAGAAAGGGTCAGGGTGGGTCCCCCTGGGGAAATGGTCACCTGACATTTTAGAAAACCCCTTCCCTTTTCACTACCATCCCGGTAGACTCCATGTGGCATTCTAAGTTATTGCTTCTTTCCGATGTTTGGGTTGTTGATCACAACATTGTGGTAGAATTCACTTAAATGATGTTTTGACTGTGGTAGCAATGTCTGGGGTAGATTGTCCTAATGAACCTATTACAACTTCGAATCTTTCATAAGTAGATGAATTGACTGAATGAGCTCTTGAAAATTTTCAAAAGTATGAAGTCATCTGAAATAACTTCTAATTTGTAGTGGATGAAATCTGTTAGCAGTTTGGTTCACTAGAATGATCTTTGAAGGAAACCTCAAATCAGACTGCCACAATATCTGTATTTCCCTGGTGTGTAATGGTTAATTATCAAGCTCACTCTCAGTGATGAAAACATGAAGTTCACTAAAGTCATCACACAGTGTGACTGGGAGCAGCCTTTGTCCCCCACTGTCTGATCCAGGTCCATTATGTGAGGTCTGCTTAGACCTGTGGACTCCTCTGTCCTATCCCCTTTCCATGTTGAGCCCTATCCGTTTCTCAGCTGAGCATGTATGAGAGCTGCCTTTTCCATAGTCCTTGTTCCTCTCTGAGGTCTGGTTAATTGCTTTTCTGTGTAGCATGTTGTCCAGTTTAAGCTTGCCAGAAACCCTCTGCACCTAGTCGGTGATCTCAACTGTTATTTCTGGGAAATTCCCAGTTCACGAGAGGCTCTTTGCCTCCCTTATTTATGCCCAAGGGCAAACAAGTCAGAGAGGAGCAGCAATCCCTCTGAGTCTCAAGCTACACCTCCTGGATGGAGCCACAAAACAAAAGGCAGAATCCCTTTGTTGCTCAGAAAGCATCCAGTCCCAATGGGTAGGGCTTAGTGGTACCATGACAGTGGTTTATGCTTTCATACACTCCTGATAGCATCTCCCACAATCAGTCTTAAGACTTGTTTTTGTTTAGAGTGAAAGGTAATAGGCTAGTGTTGTGTTCATATTGCCCTGGATGAGTTATGGTGAGGCTAGCAACAGCTCAAGAAAGAGAATCCAGAATGAGCTTTATAGTCTTGTTACTTTCAGTCCCCTATGAGAGCACAGCACATCATGTAGGGCTGCCCTGAGAAAGGGTCAGGGTGGGTCACCAGGCAGAAGCATGGGGGAGGCCTTGGTCAAGCTCATTTGTCCTGTGATTTCCACAGGAAGGAAAGGATGAGGCAGAGCTGCAGGTTTAGGGATGGTTAATTTAAATAGTTTCAGCAGACTCTGGGGCAAAGGGACTGACCCTGGTTGTCTGGGACCTGGCCCCAGGACTGTTACCCCAGGGCTGTTAGTGTGGGTACACAGTGGCCTGGTATATGCAAAATGGGAGGGGAGGTAGTTGGGAGTATGGACTTAACTGACTACCAATGAAGGAAAGTTGACCAATGTTTTGCCAAGACCTCAAAACGGACTAACTTTAGGCCAAAAAACTATAGAATAGCTTGGACAGATGCTAAAATGCTTGTGCCTGACACAGTTATTCCATCAACTGAAGTCCTATTATGTCTAATAAAAATGAGACTAGTGGGGTATTAGACTGAAGTCTGTGTCTGTGTAGATGGAGATTCTAGCCTCATTGCTTCCCAGAGATGGATGGAGACATGTAGCTGCCAGGCAAGCTATAAATGGGGCACTAACTTCTTTATTCACTTTTATTCTTTATTCACTTTTTAGTGAAGGCTTCAAAAAAGTTGATTTTATATTACTAAGAATTTATTTCTGTATGTTCACAGTAAACATTTAATGTATACACCACCTATGTGTGTGTGCTTAGTCGCTCAGTCATGTCCAGCTCTTTGAGTTGCCATGGACTGTAGCCCACCAGACTCCTCTGTCATACCCTCCTCCAGGGATATCTTCCCAACCTAAGAAGGGAAGCCAGATTCCCTGCACTGCAGATAGATTCCTCACCACTGAGCCATCAGGGAAGCCCTATATGCCTATGTGCCCCATGGACTGTAGCTCGTCAGACTTCCCTGTCCACAGAATTTTCCAGGCAAGAATACTGGAATGGGTTGCCTTTTCCTCTTCTAGGGGATCTTCCTGATCCAGGCATCTAGCCCATGCCTCTTGTGTGTCTTGTATTGGAGGTGGATTCTTTATCTGATGAGCTACTGGGGAAACACATCATCTATAAAAGAACATTTACTTGTTGAGAAGACATTTATTTCCATTTCACAGTTCACTACCCCTCCTTACAAACTAGAATGAGTTGTTCACATTCAGTAGGGATAGAGCTAAGTAGTCACCTACAAAGAAACTTTTATTTAAATATGTATATTTTTACCTGGCTTATAGCTCAGTAAAGTGTTTCCCCTTTTATTACAGCTTTCCTTTGCAATTTCTCTTGTGATTTCAGAAATGTATATCTTTTGACACTTACTAGATGCTTTAGAATGTAAAGGGTCAAATAAACTGCTTTGTTTCCCCTCATCTGTGTTAGGCTGTGCTTTACAGAATTTTGTTTTAGAAATTTTGTTCGAACATAATTAATATAGTTATTAGTAGCTGGCAACTTACTGATTGTGGGGTTGGGGCAAGGCCTGTATTAATACTACCCTGTGACATACATGTGCACCCCCCAAAGCATGCCGTATAGATGGGCTGACACCAAAAGAGGAGTACTTTTTAGAAAAATTCACCTGAATATGCTTTCTACTTCAGTGGGAGTTTTGCCAGGGATGTTAGAAGTTGCTGTGGAAACCAGGATTAGTGGGTACTATATTTTTGCTTTGTTCTGGTGCTGTTGTCATGTCCCTCATAGATTATGACCCAGCGTGAACTGCGTTCTATGGAACCAACCCTACGATTTTCCTAGACCACTCTAGGCATTCTTCTAAATAGTTATGCTGCGTTAAAGCAGGCTCTGTCATAAGATAACAGCTGAGGAGCCCTGAAGGTTGGCTACCCTAGAGGAGACAGGGGGAGAGTAAGGCTGTCTTTAAGACAGCTCTGGCCCAAGAAGGGCAGCCCACCCAGGCCCAGACCATAAGCCCCCTTCCAATAATCACCCAGCCGCAGAGCACAGGAGTTACATGACATGGTTAGAGTAAACAGTTCTGCTGCTTAAAAGGTTTAAACATCACTGTTCTAACATTCCTTATGAGAAAAGAGACCAAGAATAATAACAATATTGAATTTGAACAACTAATGCCATAAGACCCAGGAACATCCTGTGCTCTTATAGTTATAATTTAATCCAAATACTTTGGAACCACACTGTAATTCAATTCTAGGCAAAGAACACAGTTTTGTACATGGCAGATTCATTCTGGAGCACTCCCAGGGATTTGGTTATAGAAAAATCCTCAGGCCTTCTTTGTGTTCTCTCACCTGTAAATCTGCCCCATGGCTTGGGGCAGCATTGCAGCAAGGGCCTCTCTAGGACATGCTGTGGGATACCCCACTTTATCTTCACAAGACACATTTGAATTGCATTCTTTATCGAGTGTGCACTCTTATTATGCTTGGCCAGATTCTATAGCCCAGTTCTCAAACTGGGGTTCCATTCGACTAATTAGTTGTTGTTTGCACAGCTGGTTTTAATGCCTTCAGAAAGAGTGTGCTGTAGACACTGCACAGCTCCAGGTGGTACCATGTGTACTGTGATCACACTGTGTTCTAGGAAACTATGCCCCTTCATGGTATAGTGACTTTGGGCAAGGTCCTCTACAGCTCCTGTACTGCAGTAAATTCCCTACATAGAAATGAGTTCTGTCCCAAGAGCATGTTCATTAAGTCCAAAGGCCTAGATACCCAACCAACACAATTGGTTATATTGGACTGTACTCTGTGCATACAGTCGTGTCTAACTTTTTGTGACCCTATGGACTGTAGCCCTCCAGGCTCCGCTGTCCGTGGGATTCTCTAGGCAGGATACTGCAGTGGGTTGCCATGCCCTCTGACAGGGGATCTTCCCAACCCAGTGATCAAACCCATTCTACTCTAATAGGTTTATCATACTTTTCACACAAACAGTACATAAAAAAACAAACACACAATAATAAAGAAAACACTTTTAATTTTACAGTAAGATTGTAGTGAGTGGGGACTATCTAGCTTCGGTGTGTGGACTTCACTGCAGTGGCTTCTCTTGTTGCAGAGTAGAGGTTCTAGACGCGTGAACTTCAATAGTTGTACGCTCAGTAGTTGTGACCCACAGATTTAGTTGCCCTGCAGCCAAACCAGGCTGCATCTTCCTGGACCAGGGATTGAACCCATGTCATTGGCAGGTAGATTCTTAACCACTGTATCACCAGGAAAGTCCACTATTTTTTCATTTTAGCTATCCTGATGGGCATGTCTTATTATACTTTTGACTACAATTTCCTGTGCCTAATGATACTGAACATGTCTCCTGTGCTTATTTGCCATCTGTTGATCTCCTTTGGTGAAATGTCTATTCATGTTTTTTTAATAGACATTTGAACTTGAAAATACAGAACAACTGGTATATAAGGGCTGGCACTGAGTGAACAGGCAAGAAGAGTTACTGAGTACAGGAGGAAGAGGAGGTGGGAGATGATAGAGCTGAAGGATTGACAGCAGTAGGAGACAGAGGAAGCTGCAGTTTTGGAAAGTTTGCAACTTGAAGGTTTGTATGTAGGGAACTTACCGTACCCAAGTCAGGGTTACATATAAGTTTGAGATCCTTGTTATGTAACTACATTGTTCCTACTAGTCAGTAGAGTACTTAACTTGGAGCCGGAAGACATAGGTAAGGTCTTTGAATTTCCTGGCTCAAGCAGTAATTATCAAGTCAGTTGACCTTGTGGAGCTCAGTTTATTCACCTATTAACGAAAACAGTAATGTCTGCTTTATCGACATTGTAAAAATTGTTTATACTCTGTTTTCCAAAGAGGATTTAGTGTGAACCGCATCTTTTCATAAGATACTGCATGATAACATAAATTAGAAATAGCTGAGAAAGAAAAAGGGGAAGAAAAGTATAAAACAGGAAAGAGGTTTTGGCTGGTGTTTCAGATGGTAAAGAATCTGTCTGCAATGCAGGAGATGAGGGTTTGATCCCTTGGTTGGGAAGATCTTGTGGAGAAGGGAATGGCTACCCATGCCAGTGTTCTTGCCTAGAGAATTCCGTGGACAGAGGAGCCTGCCTGGCTACAGTCCATGGAGTTGCAAAGAGTTAGAGATGACTTAGCAACTAACACCTTTTTAAAACAAGGTGAGAGGTTCTAGACGTGAACTTCAATAGTTGTACGCTCAGTAGTTGTGACCCACAGATTTAGTTGCCCTGCAGCCAAACCAGGCTGCATCTTCCTGGACCAGGGATTGAACCCATGTCATTGGCAGGTAGATTCTTAACCACTGTATCACCAGGAAAGTCCACTATTTTTTCATTTTAGCTATCCTGATGGGCATGTCTTATTATACTTTTGACTACAATTTCCTGTGCCTAATGATACTGAACATGTCTCCTGTGCTTATTTGCCATCTGTTGATCTCCTTTGGTGAAATGTCTATTCATGTTTTTTTAATAGACATTTGAACTTGAAAATACAGAACAACTGGTATATAAGGGCTGGCACTGAGTGAACAGGCAAGAAGAGTTACTGAGTACAGGAGGAAGAGGAGGTGGGAGATGATAGAGCTGAAGGATTGACAGCAGTAGGAGACAGAGGGGAAGCTGCAGTTTTGGAAAGTTTGCAACTTGAAGGTTTGTATGTAGGGAACTTACCGTACCCAAGTCAGGGTTACATATAAGTTTGAGATCCTTGTTATGTAACTACATTGTTCCTACTAGTCAGTAGAGTACTTAACTTGGAGCCGGAAGACATAGGTAAGGTCTTTGAATTTCCTGGCTCAAGCAGTAATTATCAAGTCAGTTGACCTTGTGGAGCTCAGTTTATTCACCTATTAACGAAAACAGTAATGTCTGCTTTATCGACATTGTAAAAATTGTTTATACTCTGTTTTCCAAAGAGGATTTAGTGTGAACCGCATCTTTTCATAAGATACTGCATGATAACATAAATTAGAAATAGCTGAGAAAGAAAAAGGGGAAGAAAAGTATAAAACAGGAAAGAGGTTTTGGCTGGTGTTTCAGATGGTAAAGAATCTGTCTGCAATGCAGGAGATGAGGGTTTGATCCCTTGGTTGGGAAGATCTTGTGGAGAAGGGAATGGCTACCCATGCCAGTGTTCTTGCCTAGAGAATTCCGTGGACAGAGGAGCCTGCCTGGCTACAGTCCATGGAGTTGCAAAGAGTTAGAGATGACTTAGCAACTAACACCTTTTTTTAAAACAAGAAGTTGTACCTTCTGTCCAGATCTGCATGCTTGCTAGGAATGGGCCACAAATTTGCTTCTGGATGTAATGGCAGCTAAGGAGAAGCTGAAAGATTGATCATTTTATTTCATCATCAAGTCTACAAGATAAACAACACACTAGGAACTTAGGAGAAATATTCATCTTGCAAATACCTTAACTGAAGGAGACTGCTCTCAAGGGTCTGCATAGAGGGGATGCTGCATAAGGCAACCACCAACTGCATCTGCTACAGAGAGAGGGTGAAAACCGGCAGCCCAAAGGTGTCAGCATTTGGAGTGGTTTAGTTTTGGTTTGATTCGGCTTGCTGTCTAAAAACCTGATTCCATATCAGTTTATTTCACAATATGTTTAGATTTTCTTTTTAAAAAAAATCAGATAATATCAGAGCTGCATGTCAAAGATAGTAGGCTCTGAGTAGAAGCTGCCTTTTTTTTTTTTTTAATGTGGTTTGTGATTTCAGGAGCACCGCAGTCCTCACTACTCCCTCCTGCCTCAGGTTCTACGTAACTACTTTAGTGACTCTTATTCTATAGCATCTTTTTGCTGGCTCAGTAAAATGTTTCCTCCTGAGAGGACTAACTGCAAAAATGAATGGGAAAATGCTGGCACTTATACAACACTGTACTACAATGTTGCTATTAAAGTCACCACCACTGATGGTTAAAGTGCTTAAAGGAAAAGGGAGAGATAGCTAATTAATGGAACTCCACCAAATTCATGAATCTCCCAAAGTGCTCTGCTGCTAGAGAGTAGGTTACTCAGAGTATCTATTCGATCTATTCCATTTGCCTTTTTTTTTTTTTTAATTTTTGGCCTTTTTTATTGTTTTTTTGTCTATTTATTTTCATCCATCTTTATTCTTTGGCCTGTGCGGGCCTCCCATTGCAGTGGCCTCTCTCGTTGCAGAGCACCGGCTCTGGGTGCATGCACTCCAGAGAGCTGGCTTGTAATTGGACACACTGGTCCAGCCACTCTGCAGCACGTGGGATCCTCCCGAGCTGGAGATCAAACTGGTGCCCCTTGCACTGCAAGGTGGACTCTTTTCCCACTGGACCACCAGGGAAGCCCTATTCTATCTGCTTTTTAATAGAAGAATTTTTATATAAATAAATGGGCTTCCTCTGTGGCTCAGTGGTAAAGAATCTGCCTGCCAATTCAAGCAAATGCAGGAAACATGGGTTCAATTCCTGGGTTGGGAATGGGAAATGGCAACCTACTGCAGTATTCTTGCCTGGAGAATACCATAAACAGAGGCTACAGTCCATAGGGTTGCAAAGAATCTAAATACAATGGACTATCTGAGCATGCATGCATGTGTATAAATAAATAAACAGGGCTATATAACAGTATTATAGCAAAGCCATGTGTTAATATGCTTTTCCATTATAAAGTTTGGTTGTTAGAGTCTGTTATATGATTATAATAGTAATTACTGTTGCAGTGTAATCCTGGTAAGTTTTGTATTTTCAGTCAAGGTTCACTCCTGATTTCTAGACTTCCTGAATTTGGTAGTGCTCTCAGCTTTGAGCTGCTAATTTTCCAGAAACATAATTTGAAATGAGGATGTTGATGGGACCTTTTCCAATTATCACAAAGAATTAAAACTCCAAAACAGAAAATGAGTGATAATTATATAATGTTCTGAAACATAGTGTTAGACATGGCTGTGGAGTGTTCAATGAAAGATATCAAACTCGGTCTAGTGACTACCAGACCCCAAGCTCTAGCCAATATTGGAAACAACTAGTGATCTAGAAGGAGATTGAAGGCAGTCATCTCAGTAAAGAATCATCGGCCTCATAGAGAGTGCTGGGACATTCCACCTCCTGTTGCCATGGAGAGAGGAGACGAAGCTCTCCCCTCACCCCAAGCCAAGGGAGGGGACCTCCAATCTAGAAACTGGGGCCATGGCAGCAATGAGAGGTTGATACTTCTTTTCTTTCCCCAGGCATATGTCCGCAGAGCTGCCTCTGGTTCATCAGGGCAGAACAGGGTCAAGACTTTGGGGATGTGTGAATACAGAGTCAGGTGCCTGCTTCCCACAGGGAGAACTTGGTAGCTGAGAAGTGGCTAAAGCAGCCCATGAAAGTGAGACCCCAAGGACTGTCAGCAGTGACAAGCTCAACTTCCACTATTTAGCTGGGAAAGATGTGTCGATTCTTTTTGAGTCAAGCAACACTAGGAAAGATTGAGAATTTGAGCAATTATTTCTGGATCTTGCATAGTAGGCGGCCTTTGGAGTGAGGTGCCCCAGGCAGTGGACACAGACCATGAAGGCTATGAGGAGGCTGAAGGGGTGCAGGGGGAGGGGGAGGTGACAGGGTTACAAAAGGCCAGTCAAGTGCTTCTTCAACCACATTAGGGAACTGGGCAGGGAGAGTCCCATGTGGTGCCTTGGAGGAATCTACAAATGTATCCCCTGCGTATATCAATAAGTGACTGTCACCTCACACAGATGACTTTGATAGAGAATTGCCAGCAGCACAGACTGGTGTCAGAAGTTGTGCAGCCTCCTCTGCACTGATGTCATTTCCCCTTGTGTTGGCCCCAGAGGAGCTACAAGCAGCAGGTTGGTATGAGGAGCAGTGGACAAGACTGGGGAGATTAAAAGGGAGGGCCATGGGCCCCTCCCTACTCCAGGTCATGGAAATGGGGCAGGAGGAGGGAAGCTTTGAATTGGCTGAGTTTGGATATGAGATCACTAGACCTTCAAAAAATGAGTGGATCTTGGTTTCACAGATAAGACTGTTCTTATAAGTGAAAGTGATTGAAAACCTATGAAATCTTTCTGAGATGCTCTTCAGCCTCATGGAATGGGGGAGCTCCAGCAGAACATGCAACAGAACATGCAAAGACAGTGATGAGAGAAAAGTGAAATCATATCCTTAAGTTCCCACTATTCCATAAACCAGGAACCAACTCCATGGAACTTGTATTATTTGATGGGCTTCTAGGAGGTTTCTTCCCTTACCAAATCATGCATTTTATAGTTGGATTTTGTGGCAGTGTTTCTTGTTCAAAACTGAATTCTTGTGGCCATAAAGTCAAAATCATATTATTATATGCCTTTAAAAATTATTTATTTTAATTGGAATATAATTACTTTGCAATACTGTGAGGGTTTATGTCATACACAAACATTAATCAGCCACAGGTACACATGTGTCCTTGAAACTATTTTCTCATACAAGTTAATTGGTTAACTTTCTTAATTAGTATCAAGTTCAGTTCAGTCTCTCAGTCATGTCTGATTCTTTGTGACCCATGGACTGCAGCATGCCAGGCTTCCCTGTCCTTCACCATCTCCTGGAGTTTACTCAAACTCATGTTCATCAAGTCAGTGATGCCATCCAAATCTCACCCTCTGTCATCCCCTTCTCCTTTTGCCTTCTATTTTTCTCAGCATCAGGGTCTTTTCCAGTGAGTCATCTTCTTGCATCAGATGACCAAAGTATTGGAGCTTCAGCATCAGCATCAGTCCTTCCAAAATTAATGTCAAAGGCGAATCTACTCTAGAGATCATTTTTGAGTCACTTTACATAATAGTTAGCAACTGTATTTTGATTTTTATCTTCAGTCATGGTGATTTCAAATGAGATTACTAAATCATTGTAACTTCGCATTTTGTAGAAACTGTGAAGAAGTTAACCTAAATCATCTATACTGCTTCCCTTTTTGTGTTATTCACGAGTGCCTTCCAGCATTTCCACTTTGAGGGGAGGCAGATTCTGGTTTCCTGTTTATCTGCCTCGTGGCTTTCCCTTTCAGTGGTAGAGAAGGTGAGGCTGAGGGTGACCCTTACAGGGTGACCAACTGTTGAGTTCACCCCCTCAGAAGCTTCTTAGGGAATGTATTAGCTAGCTGAGCTTGCCATGACAAAGTGGTTTAAATAACAGGAATTTATTTTTACATAATTCTGGAGGTTAGAAATCCAAGATAGAGGTGTCATTAAGATTGGTTTATGATGAGCCATCCCTTCCTGGCTTGTACAATGGACACTTTCTTGTCATGTCTTCAAGTGCCCTCTTGTCTGTGCAAGCAGAGACAGAGAAAGCAAGAGAGAGAGAACACAAGCCAGAAGCTCTCATTCTCGTCTTGTAGAAATGCCAGTTCTGTTGGATGAAGCATCTACCTTATGACCTCATTTGACCTTAATTACCTCCCTATATACCCTAACCCCAAATACCGTCAAACTGAGGCTCAGGGCTTCAACATAGGAATTTGAGGAGAGTATAATTCAGTCCATAACAGGGAGGGAGGGAGAGATTCTTTTAAAGTTTTCTCTTCTTGAAGTCAACATTTCTAAAACAAAATTCTTTAATTTCAAATTTAGGAGACTTCTAGAGCCAGTTGCCTGTGGAATTTTCTTTTGCAAGTGTCTGAAACCCAGCACAAGCTAGTCAGAGAAGTGGACATTTCTTGTCTTGTGTTGCATGTGACCCAAGGTCAGACATGTCAGCCCCAGGTGGATCCAGGTTTCATTCTGTCATGTGTCTGTTCTCCACCCTACCCACTCCTATATTCTACTGGTTGGCCTCCTCCTCAGGTAGGTCCTCTCTCTTTGGTGGCATTGGTGACCTTGGGTGGCTTCAGGCTGATCTGGTCCTTAACATTTGCAACTTTGAAAGGAGAGATGCTCTCTCCCAAGGGTCAGTTCTAATTGCCTCTGCATGGGGTGTGGATACTTGGTGATGGCCTGGACCCCTGCAGGTGGGAGCAGCTCAGCTCTCAGAGAAGATTCTGGGCACATTAAACTGTTAGAATGCCACAGTCTTGCCCTTCTAAGTGTCTGAGATAAGACAATTTATTTGTCCTTCTCTAACTTGTATAATTTTGTAATTGCTGGTTCAAGGAAGGTTCTAATTAACCCATCTTTATCGTATTTGAAGAGATTCTATTTTAAGGTGGCAGGAATCTTTTGGAAAGCCAATTGGCATCATGTTGACCTTTGCAAGTGTCTCTCTACATATCCTTCAGATTACACAGCCTTGTCACCATCAGCAGATTGTCTTTGCTACCTGCAGGCTGTCTGCAGGGATGGCCTGCATCTCTCTCTCTCGCCTTGACCTCTCTGCTCCCTCTGCACATCTGGTGTAACCCCTCTCTTATGTGGGTGCATGTGCCTGATCCCTCATCTGAACTTCTTGGGGCCGGACAGCGGTTTCATTTTAGAAAGTCACACTGTATGTATACTATAGACATATAGATATTCCTAGCAGGATCTGGGTCAGCACCCACATTCTAGCTCATTAACATTTCTGCAGGGCTACATGTGAATGTTGACACTAAGTGGGACTTTAAAAAGTCTACAGTAGCCTTGAGACAGGCTGGAGACTGGGATCTGGGACCCTTTGCTGCCAACCTGGACAAGTGAAAATACAAAGAAATTATGAGGAACTAAGCATAACTCCATGCATGCACAGTTGGGTCAAATTATCAACAAGATACAAAAAGATCAAAACCGTAACAGACATTTCTGAAAGTTGGGAGCAAAAGCAGGGTATCAGGAGCAAAAGTAGGCTACTGCTCATGCCCCCTGCACTCACCACCACCAAAAGGGTAGGCAAACCACTTAAGACATCCCTCTGGCCCAACTCCTGAACCCGCCCCTACCCTCACCCCATACAGGAGCCAACTCACTGGAGCAGACAGGGGCCTGTTTTCACTCCTCCCTGCTGCAGCAGGGGCCCCAATAAAGGCTTGCCTGAATTTCTTGTCTCACCTGTTACCAATTTCTATTGATTAAGGAGGCCAAGAAACCCAATTAGTAACAGCCTGACATCAGTTCAGGTCAGGTTTAGCCCCTAAATAAGTGTCTGAGATAAGACAATTTATTTGTCCTTCTCTAACTTGTATAATTTTGTAATTGCTGGTTCAAGGAAGGTTCTAATTAACCCATCTTTATCGTATTTGAAGAGATTCTATTTTAAGGTGGCAGGAATCTTTTGGAAAGCCAATTGGCATCATGTTGACCTTTGCAAGTGTCTCTCTACATATCCTTCAGATTACACAGCCTTGTCACCATCAGCAGATTGTCTTTGCTACCTGCAGGCTGTCTGCAGGGATGGCCTGCATCTCTCTCCTCTCGCCTTGACCTCTCTGCTCCCTCTGCACATCTGGTGTAACCCCTCTCTTATGTGGGTGCATGTGCCTGATCCCTCATCTGAACTTCTTGGGGCCGGACAGCGGTTTCATTTTAGAAAGTCACACTGTATGTATACTATAGACATATAGATATTCCTAGCAGGATCTGGGTCAGCACCCACATTCTAGCTCATTAACATTTCTGCAGGGCTACATGTGAATGTTGACACTAAGTGGGACTTTAAAAAGTCTACAGTAGCCTTGAGACAGGCTGGAGACTGGGATCTGGGACCCTTTGCTGCCAACCTGGACAAGTGAAAATACAAAGAAATTATGAGGAACTAAGCATAACTCCATGCATGCACAGTTGGGTCAAATTATCAACAAGATACAAAAAGATCAAAACCGTAACAGACATTTCTGAAAGTTGGGAGCAAAAGCAGGGTATCAGGAGCAAAAGTAGGCTACTGCTCATGCCCCCTGCACTCACCACCACCAAAAGGGTAGGCAAACCACTTAAGACATCCCTCTGGCCCAACTCCTGAACCCGCCCCTACCCTCACCCCATACAGGAGCCAACTCACTGGAGCAGACAGGGGCCTGTTTTCACTCCTCCCTGCTGCAGCAGGGGCCCCAATAAAGGCTTGCCTGAATTTCTTGTCTCACCTGTTACCAATTTCTATTGATTAAGGAGGCCAAGAAACCCAATTAGTAACAGCCTGACATCAGTTCAGGTCAGGTTTAGCCCCTAAATAAGTTTTGAGAGATTTGTTTTCAGGACTCTTTGTATTTCAGGTTTGTAAGCAAAGATTCTGGACCCATGTTTGTATGTATGCAAGAAGTGCTTGTGAATACCTCTGTCGAGATTTCAGTGACTCTGACTGGTCTCCATGAAATTTAAAACTTAAGAAACATTGTAACTTAAAGAACTTAAGCCATATTCTCTTGTGTTTTGCATATATAAGTATATCTGTGGGGGCAGATAGCTATAAAGAAAAAAACAATTTTCTGCTGATGTCTTTACTTGGAGAGGTTCCTGGTGGGTATATAGTTAGAAAGCCATGATACTTGAAATGAAAAGTTATTTATTTATTCGTTTTTTTTTTTTTTTCTAAAGTAGCACTTACCATCCAGGGAAAGGAAAGCCTTCTCACCAAAAATGTTTATTACCAAGTGAATTGAGGCCAATGTGAAACTCGTTTGAACTTTCTATTTCAAACCCCTTGTGGGGTTTTCACAAAAGGATTTTCCACATCTTTTGTCTTTGAGCACAGAAATTAGAGAACACTATCACCAGGAATGAAAGCAATTCAAGCATCCAAAATAAATTAGTTTTCCACTTGGAACCATGATGTTCAAGAGAATTTTGAAGTTTACAACTTTTGGGCTCTCCCAGAGAGAGGCAGGGGGCAAAATCGATTCTAGTGTTCCTAATGTTCCTGCCAACTTGTGTCAATCACATACCATCGTGATGCCTCCATTCTTCCATCTGTTAGTGCCAAGAGTCTTTGCTGTATTTCAACATGTCATGTTTTCAAGAACTTCTCAGTGCTACATTCTGGTGCCTGGCAGCTCTTGTGGATGAATTTGATTTGCTGCACCTTTTTCTGATGCCTGCTAGGAGGGAGCTGGAGGAAGAATTAGAGCATCTTTGGTAAATCGAACCCGCCCCTACCCTCACCCCATACAGGAGCCAACTCACTGGAGCAGACAGGGGCCTGTTTTCACTCCTCCCTGCTGCAGCAGGGGCCCCAATAAAGGCTTGCCTGAATTTCTTGTCTCACCTGTTACCAATTTCTATTGATTAAGGAGGCCAAGAAACCCAATTAGTAACAGCCTGACATCAGTTCAGGTCAGGTTTAGCCCCTAAATAAGTTTTGAGAGATTTGTTTTCAGGACTCTTTGTATTTCAGGTTTGTAAGCAAAGATTCTGGACCCATGTTTGTATGTATGCAAGAAGTGCTTGTGAATACCTCTGTCGAGATTTCAGTGACTCTGACTGGTCTCCATGAAATTTAAAACTTAAGAAACATTGTAACTTAAAGAACTTAAGCCATATTCTCTTGTGTTTTGCATATATAAGTATATCTGTGGGGGCAGATAGCTATAAAGAAAAAAACAATTTTCTGCTGATGTCTTTACTTGGAGAGGTTCCTGGTGGGTATATAGTTAGAAAGCCATGATACTTGAAATGAAAAGTTATTTATTTATTCGTTTTTTTTTTTTTTTCTAAAGTAGCACTTACCATCCAGGGAAAGGAAAGCCTTCTCACCAAAAATGTTTATTACCAAGTGAATTGAGGCCAATGTGAAACTCGTTTGAACTTTCTATTTCAAACCCCTTGTGGGGTTTTCACAAAAGGATTTTCCACATCTTTTGTCTTTGAGCACAGAAATTAGAGAACACTATCACCAGGAATGAAAGCAATTCAAGCATCCAAAATAAATTAGTTTTCCACTTGGAACCATGATGTTCAAGAGAATTTTGAAGTTTACAACTTTTGGGCTCTCCCAGAGAGAGGCAGGGGGCAAAATCGATTCTAGTGTTCCTAATGTTCCTGCCAACTTGTGTCAATCACATACCATCGTGATGCCTCCATTCTTCCATCTGTTAGTGCCAAGAGTCTTTGCTGTATTTCAACATGTCATGTTTTCAAGAACTTCTCAGTGCTACATTCTGGTGCCTGGCAGCTCTTGTGGATGAATTTGATTTGCTGCACCTTTTTCTGATGCCTGCTAGGAGGGAGCTGGAGGAAGAATTAGAGCATCTTTTGGTAAATCCAGATGACAGCACATATGCTGTCATCGAGGTGAGAGAATGGAATTAAGGGAAGTTGTCATAATAAAACTGTAAGGGACTTCCCTGGTGGTCCAGTGGGTAAGGAACCGCCTTGCAGTGCAAGGCGCCCTGGTCTGGGAAGATCCCACGTGCCACAGAGCAGCTGGACCAATGTGTCCAACTGCTGAGGCAGTGCTCTGGAGCACATGTCCCCAGAGCTGGTGCTCTGCAACAAGAGGGGCCACTGCGATGGGAAAGAAAAACATAGATAAGTGAATGAATGATCAATAAAAGTGGCAAAAAAAAAAAAAAAAAACTGAAAACTGACTCTTCAGATACTCTGTCTGAAGAGTTTGGGGTTGGCTATGTGCATAAGGAATATCTTGATCTGGAAAACACTTGTAGGATTGATAAAACTAGAGTGGTAAAACATGGTTAGTTAGAATGGTACCACAGGACTCAGGATCGTTGCATCATAAATGAACTATCAGAAAACTGGCATGCCGTGGAACTTCGGTAGCAACATGGCATTTCTGGCCTGTGCCCACTAGCCCTGTGTTTCTCTCCATTTCAGTTTGGGAATCTGCCACCTGGTTCAGCCGTTGGCCTGGCTGTTGAAATGGAGAATTCCCTGCTGGGTGGTGGTCCAGGTAGTAGATACAGAGTCAAAGAAGACCTCTAGACCACTGGCCTGTACAAAGCTTTCCTTTCAGATTCCCAGCCCATGTTGATTTTTTTCCTGTCTGAATTTTTTCCAATCATGCCACTTTTTACAGAAAAAGGGAGAGGGGAGTGCATCTCTTCATATTTGCTGTTCTGCTTGTCTGTGCTATATAACTACCCCTGAAGTTTAGTAGCTTAAAACATTATATTTTTTTTATGTTTTATCATATCTCCTGGGTTTTTGAATCAGGAATTCAGGCAGAGCTCAGCTAGGAGTTTCTTTGCTTCTTGTGGACCCCAGTTGAGGTCACTCGGTGGTTTGTTGGCAGATGGGTAATCTGGAAGACGCTAAACAGCCTCACTCTTATGCCCGGTGCCTTGGTGGGGCAGCTGGAAGGTGTGCTACACTGGAATGTCCCTGGACACTTGCACCTACATTTGGTGGTCTCAGATGATTGTATGGCAGCTGATTCCATCAGTGGGGAGCATTTCAAGAAAAAGGGAGTGGGAGCTACAAATATTCTAAGCCTGAGCCCGGAGTCACTTCTGCTATATTCTAATAGCCAAGTAGTTACAAAGTCCTCCCAACTTTAAGGGAAGAGATCCTAACCCCACCTCCTAATGCTTGGTAGAGCACAGCTGGCTGCCATTTTTAATCTTCACTCTTGCTTTTTTGTTACCCAACTTTCTTCAGTTTTAAATGTGCAACAAAGGGCCACTGCGATGGGAAAGAAAAACATAGATAAGTGAATGAATGATCAATAAAAGTGGCAAAAAAAAAACTGAAAACTGACTCTTCAGATACTCTGTCTGAAGAGTTTGGGGTTACTATGTGCATAAGGAATATCTTGATCTGGAAAACACTTGTAGGATTGATAAAACTAGAGTGGTAAAACATGGTTAGTTAGAATGGTACCACAGGACTCAGGATCGTTGCATCATAAATGAACTATCAGAAAACTGGCATGCCATGGAACTTCGGTAGCAACATGGCATTTCTGGCCTGTGCCCACTAGCCCTGTGTTTCTCTCCATTTCAGTTTGGGAATCTGCCACCTGGTTCAGCCGTTGGCCTGGCTGTTGAAATGGAGAATTCCCTGCTGGGTGGTGGTCCAGGTAGTAGATACAGAGTCAAAGAAGACCTCTAGACCACTGGCCTGTACAAAGTTTTCCTTTCAGATTCCCAGCCCATGTTGATTTTTTTCCTGTCTGAATTTTTTCCAATCATGCCACTTTTTACAGAAAAAGGGAGAGGGGAGTGCATCTCTTCATATTTGCTGTTCTGCTTGTCTGTGCTATATAACTACCCCTGAAGTTTAGTAGCTTAAAACATTATATTTTTTTTATGTTTTATCATATCTCCTGGGTTTTTGAATCAGGAATTCAGGCAGAGCTCAGCTAGGAGTTTCTTTGCTTCTTGTGGACCCCAGTTGAGGTCACTCGGTGGTTTGTTGGCAGATGGGTAATCTGGAAGACGCTAAACAGCCTCACTCTTATGCCCGGTGCCTTGGTGGGGCAGCTGGAAGGTGTGCTACACTGGAATGTCCCTGGACACTTGCACCTACATTTGGTGGTCTCAGATGATTGTATGGCAGCTGATTCCATCAGTGGGGAGCATTTCAAGAAAAAGGGAGTGGGAGCTACAAATATTCTAAGCCTGAGCCCGGAGTCACTTCTGCTATATTCTAATAGCCAAGTAGTTACAAAGTCCTCCCAACTTTAAGGGAAGAGATCCTAACCCCACCTCCTAATGCTTGGTAGAGCACAGCTGGCTGCCATTTTTAATCTTCACTCTTGCTTTTTTGTTACCCAACTTTCTTCAGTATTGTGCTTCTTTTTCCAAATTAGATTGTCTCATAAATCCTAGGTCATTAGGGTAGGATTCAAGAAATACTAGTTGAAATGAAAAGATCTGAAGGAAAGTTTCCCCCTCTAATTACTTTCTAAAAGAGATGTCAGAGCTTTGGGAAACAATTTAGGAATACCTCTTCTAATCTCATCGCTTGGGGCTCAGAACTAAGCTGATTTCTAGATTTCTTCCCAGGCTGGGGAATGTGTTCCTTATGCCTAGAGTTCAACTGTATCAAGGCTGAGCCAGGCTCAATGAAGAGTCTCTTACTTAATAGTACCTTAGACCAGGGACCAGCAAACTGTGGCCTGCGGGCCAAATCCAGTGTGTACCAAATCCAGTCCACCTTCTGTTTTTATGTAGCCCATGAGCTGGTTGGGTCCGGATGTGACAAATGAGAAAGACACAAACCATCATGAGCATTAGTAACAAGTTTATTTTGTGTCATTCCAACTCCATGGAGCCAGTGAGTAGAAGTTAGAAGAGACACTCATTACTTGAACTGCAAGAAGAATAAAAGACTTCCATTGTTAGAATATCCCTAATAATTGAATCTCTTCTTTCAGCCCACTATAGATTAGAGATTCTTAAGCCAAAAAAAGTATTTTTGTCCCCATAGCCTATTAATTTCTACCCTGAAGCATAGAATACGGTTATTTCTGTAACGATCTTAGTTTCTGGAGCAATGATGGCTCAGTGACATACATAATCACACACTCCATGTGAACCTTTATCAGAAGAATCAGAATCTGGCTTACCTTTCAGGAGTGATCACTTCCCCCTAATTATTGTTAGCGTGGTTTTTAGAGTATTTACAGTTTATATAGAATTGGACAGGACTTAGCAACTGAACAACAAATATTGAAATGTGCTGACATTTAGGCTTGTCTGGTAGATTGTTATTCTAGGGTCCAGGATATCCCAGTAGACACTCATCATTCAGAATAGCTGCTCTAACTCTTGGCAAGCCTGCCTTATGAAATACTTTGCCCCCTCGCCACCAAGCCTTGGGCTGCCCTGCCTTGTTAACATAAGAATGACAAGCTGGCACCCAAAGGCGAGCCTTTTCCTAAGGTATCATACGAGAAAAGTTTTTGTCTCCTCTTTGCCTCTTCTATGCTATTTTTTTCCTTTAAATTCCATAGCAATTTTTATAAACCTCCCCGCACAGTTTGATAGGCAATGAACTTTCTCTTCTGGGTGGTTTCCACCTGAGGGAAATGGAATAGCACACGGATGATATTTCTCTAACTTCCTCCCACTCTGCATCACAAATCAAGAGAAAGAGACTGCAAGGGGTGTTGAGCACAGGCTCTGTGGCATGTGAGTTTTCAGTCACTCTTCCCCAAAATAGGATTTCATTCACCCGTTACTGTAAGTTACTTCTGACTTCTAATAGACTTTTCAGCGATGATTCATTTAGCCGTGGCTCAGAGAGAGAAAGATTTTAGGTGAGGAAGGATGACTGGGAGAGGGGAAGAGGGGAAGCAAGAGAGGTGTGGAAGAATCCCTCCCCACAAAGTGGTAACAACCTTCAGTGTCAGGCTTTATACCAGGAACGATGGCACCTTCCATGTTATCCCGGTTCAATCTTTCAACAGTTTTGTAGAATAAAAAGGCATTACCGAATACAGAGAGGGAAGTTGAGGTTCAGAGAGGTTAATTCACTTGCCCAGTGATATGCAGCTGGTAATTAAACCCAAGCTTCCTGTCAAAACACACTCCTTCAGGTTCTCTACTTAGTAGATGACACTGCAATGCTCATATTAAACACCTTGGTGTGATTCTGCTTCTCCCTTATTTCTCTCACATCCTGATTTAGTCTAGCAATGAGCCTCTGCCAGCTGTACTTTTTGTTCTCTTTTTTATTGATTTGACATCATATAGGTTTGATGTGGACAATACTATATTTTCCTTCTGTTTACATTCCATCGTGTTCACCACCAAAAAGTTTAGTTTCCATCTATCATCATACTGTTGACCCCATTTCCCCAATTTGCCCTCCCCCTTCTCCTCTGGCAACAACTATTCTGTTTAAATACACCCAGAATCTATCACCTCTGTCCCTCCCTCCCTGTTCCCAGCCAGCATCATCTCTCTACTGGACCCTTGTGAAGGCCTTGTCCCTGGTCTCCCTCTTCTGCCTTTGTTCCCCTAAAGTCAGTTCCCAGTACTCAGGCAGGGAAGTCAGATCAAGCACATGAGTGGAAATCCCATTTCATTCCAAATAAAAGCAGAAGTCTGTCCCAAGTCTACAGTCTGCCTCTTACCTCCGTTATTTTTCTGGCCTTTCCTGCCCATCATTGCCCGTGCTTGTTCACTCTATTTCAGTCACACTGCTTTCCTTGCTCTCAGAAATCAGGGCCTTTGTGTTTGCTCTTGCATCTACCTGAAACCTTCTCGTCCCAGGGAAACTACAGGATTTATGTCTTTGCTGGAATTATGCTTTTTAAAAATTTTTTATTTATTTATTTATTTATGGCTATTCTGGGTTTTCACTGCTGCTTCAGGCTCTTCTCTAGTTACAGGGAGTAGGGGCTACTGTCTAGTTGAGGTGAGCAGGCTTCTTGTTATGGTGACTTCTCTTGTTATGGAATTTGGGCTGTTGGGCACACAAGCTTCAGTAGTTGTGGCACATGGGCTCAACAGTTGCAGCTCCGAAGCTCTAGAGCACAGGCTCCATAATTGTGGCTTCTGGTCTTAGTTGCCCCGCAGCATGTGGGATCTTCCCAGATTGGGGATCGAACCTGTGTCTCCTGCATTGGCAGGTGAACTCTTTACCACTGAGCTACCAGGAAAGCCCAGAATTATTCCCTCTTCATGATGATCCTGTGTAAAACCCTTTCCTATTTCTTCCGTCCACACCCAGAATTCCTCCATCCTCCACAACACTACTTTTCCCCATAGTACTATCGTAATATAGCCTACTGCACATTTTACTCATGTATTTGTTTACTGTCTGTCTCCTACTAGAATGTATGCTCCATGAGAGCATGACTTCTGTCTGTGTTATTCAGTGCTGGATTGCTAGTAGTTTTCGCAATGCCTGGCACATAGTAGACACTCAATAAATTTGAATGATAAATGAATGGATTATTTAATCTTAGGACTTGAACTCTAACCATCTGCACTCTTTCCAGATGCTCACCATGCTACTGGTTAATTTTTATATGATTGCATTGATAGAAAACAGCTCATTTCAGGAAATAGCTGCAGAATACATGTACAGGAGAGGAAGCTTGCTCTGACTTCTGATGCCCACTTGGACTTTGATGATCTGTAATTATAAACACTGATTTTGTGATGTGGAATTGTTTCTTTATGCCAGAGGACAGAGTGTACTTGCACTGTGGATGCCACCTCTCTGGTTCTTAGCTTTCCTGTCTATGAAAATGTCAGTCAGTCAGTTGTGTCTGACTCTTTGTGACCCCATGAACTGTAGCCCACCAGGTTCCTCTGTCTATGAAATTCTCCAGGTGACAATACTGGAATGGGTTGCTATACCCTTCTCCAAGAGATCTTCCCAACCCAGGGATCGAACCCAGGTCTCCTGCATTGCAGGCAGATTCTTCTGAATTGGCAGATAATCATAACCCTTTTTCCACATTAAACATGGTATCATTTGGCCCGTTGAGTTAAATAAAACACCCTACTGCTTAGTTTGTGTGGCCTCCTTTTGAATCTGTTGTTGTTTAGTCACTAAGTTGTGTCTAACCCCTTTGTGTGTGTATTAAGATTTACATTCTCTGAAAACCAGAACTAACTTTTTCTTTAGTTGGTTTATGTCTTTATGGTCCCAGGTGTGATGTTCTGTACTCAACTGCTGTACTTTCTTGACACAACTAAAGACAAAATCACACTGAGCACTGAGCTCTCCCTTAATCTGAAGTTCTTTATTTGATAAATTAGTTCCAACATCAGAGGCCACTCCATTTCTCTGCACATAGGACTGCATCCACAATTACCTTAATCAATGGGCATTTCTGTTTGGCAGAGTTAACTTCACACAGAGATCAACAAGGCAGGCTATCAATAAAATTAGAACTCTAAGTTTTAGAGATCTTCATGCTGGGACTCTTAGGATTCTATGGATTAGTGTAAGCTTCCAAGTTCAAAATCTATCTTGAATGAAGAGATGAATGTTATATTACCAACTTGGCTTGATCAATACTGACAAGTAATTCCTTACTGTATAGGATTGGAGAAAAGTGTATATGGGAGAGGAAATACCCTTCAAAGTCCTAAATTCACAGCCTCAAAGAGATAAACATATTGGAAATGCTGAAAAATATGTTAAAGTTTGATGGACATATTTAATGGCTGTGACCCTGTCCTTAAGATATTTCATGGTAAGAAACTCAGGACAGATTTGTTTTAATGTCACAGTCACTACATTTTGTAAGAATTGGTTGATTTCCATATTGGTAAGAGATTTTGAATAATGGGTGTCATTTTAATATATGATTTTATAGATGATATATAATGGGACAGGACATTTTCTCTCTCCAGAGGAACACTTCCTTAATTTCATAGAGCTCATGCTCGAGCACTCTTTCTTTCTCTCCCTTCCTCTTTCCTTCCTTTCCTGACTCTATACACACACATTATATCTTGATGAAGTGCTGTGAACACTTAATTGAATGCATCAAATATGAACTGAGTCCCTACTGTGTAAACTATTTGTTGGAAAATAGAGGATGGAAAGGTGAAATGTGGTATATATCCTGCCCTCAGAAAGTTTACATTTTGGAGAGAGGAGAAAATTGAAAGCTAGAATTCATTGCACACACCAAAAAAAGTAAGTGAAATGGTTAGCAGGAGAATCTTTCTGCAGAAATTCGAGAACTAACTTTTTCTTTAGTTGGTTTATGTCTTTATGGTCCCAGGTGTGATGTTCTGTACTCAACTGCTGTACTTTCTTGACACAACTAAAGACAAAATCACACTGAGCACTGAGCTCTCCCTTAATCTGAAGTTCTTTATTTGATAAATTAGTTCCAACATCAGAGGCCACTCCATTTCTCTGCACATAGGACTGCATCCACAATTACCTTAATCAATGGGCATTTCTGTTTGGCAGAGTTAACTTCACACAGAGATCAACAAGGCAGGCTATCAATAAAATTAGAACTCTAAGTTTTAGAGATCTTCATGCTGGGACTCTTAGGATTCTATGGATTAGTGTAAGCTTCCAAGTTCAAAATCTATCTTGAATGAAGAGATGAATGTTATATTACCAACTTGGCTTGATCAATACTGACAAGTAATTCCTTACTGTATAGGATTGGAGAAAAGTGTATATGGGAGAGGAAATACCCTTCAAAGTCCTAAATTCACAGCCTCAAAGAGATAAACATATTGGAAATGCTGAAAAATATGTTAAAGTTTGATGGACATATTTAATGGCTGTGACCCTGTCCTTAAGATATTTCATGGTAAGAAACTCAGGACAGATTTGTTTTAATGTCACAGTCACTACATTTTGTAAGAATTGGTTGATTTCCATATTGGTAAGAGATTTTGAATAATGGGTGTCATTTTAATATATGATTTTATAGATGATATATAATGGGACAGGACATTTTCTCTCTCCAGAGGAACACTTCCTTAATTTCATAGAGCTCATGCTCGAGCACTCTTTCTTTCTCTCCCTTCCTCTTTCCTTCCTTTCCTGACTCTATACACACACATTATATCTTGATGAAGTGCTGTGAACACTTAATTGAATGCATCAAATATGAACTGAGTCCCTACTGTGTAAACTATTTGTTGGAAAATAGAGGATGGAAAGGTGAAATGTGGTATATATCCTGCCCTCAGAAAGTTTACATTTTGGAGAGAGGAGAAAATTGAAAGCTAGAATTCATTGCACACACCAAAAAAAAAAGAGTAAGTGAAATGGTTAGCAGGGAGAATCTTTCTGCAGAAATTCGGAGAGATTTCCTGGAGGAGGGGCTTGAAGAGGAGACTGAGGTGATGGAATCATTTAGATCAGGTTCCCCTCTGCCACATGCTCCTCTTGGCATTTACAACATTCTCGTTTGCAAGATATCAGCTCCTCTGCAACTTTCCTGGGACTCAGCCATCATCTCAAACCAGGTTCATGATCACGGTGTTGGTCTGTGGAAAAGAATGAGACTGGGTGACAGCCAGAACAAATGGAATCCTCCAAGGCAGGGAGAAATATAAAGAGAAAGGAAATGAAATGGTGATCCTAGGAACTGCCACAGGGGAAGAGTAGGAGAGAGGAGAGCGGTCAAAGACTATGACGTGTCATTCATTGTCAAGTGTCCAGCCCTCAAATGTCACCCGAGGACACGGCTACAGTTAGCATGCAGCCAGACAGTGCACAGCGCGTGCACACTTTGTCTTGGTTGGCGGCAATAGTTGAGACTCAGACAAAAGCAGTTTCAGTTGCAGCGCTGGTGCCAGGCTTTCAGAGAAAGAGAATAAATTAGGCTGCTTTGACAAGCTGTTCCATCTCAGCAACAATAGCTTGGACTTGCAATGCTGCCTGTCAACTAGGCCTCAAAATATGTCTTCATTTGTTGTTGGGCAGTTGGGGAAGATGAGTCATTAAAGAATTCTATAATACATCAAAAACCATGAATTCCAGCTTTCATGCAGTCACACCTTACCCAAGCCCTCATTCTGCCAAAATAAGCTCTTTAGTATACCAAACATTATGTGGAATCTCTTTCCTTTATTTAGTGATGTTTGTAATAGTGCTGTGTGCCTATTTATTGAGAATTGTGAGGGGAAAAAACCATGAACCATTCTCTTTAGGATTGAATTTCAGTTCTGCAAACAGTCATTCAACACCTACTCTTTCCAAGCTTTATACTGGTTGATAGATAGATGAAAAAGCTGTGCTTGGAAAGTTCAGGCCTACCAGTCAGGTTGTGAACAGTGCAAGAGAAGTAGCACCAGCAATGCGTTGGGAGGTCAGAGGAAGGAGAAGTTGTGTTTTGAGTGAGAATCCATTAAACTCATCCCTCTTTGCTCCCATGGCAGATCTGACCAGGACAAGAGTCAAATTGAGCTGGTTGGAGAATGGAGCATTTTAACGTGTGATGGTTTATGTGGAGTCTTTCCAACTATGCATTGCTTATTTGTGGCTTCTATCACAAATGATCACAACACAAATGATTACCTTACAGTTCTGGAGGTCAGAAGCCTGGCAAAAGTCTTGCTGAGTTAAGATCAAGGTGTTGACAAGGTATGTTCATTCTGGAGGCTCTGTGGGGAATCTTGCCTCTTAGAGCTTCAAGAGGTTGCTTGCCTTTCTTGGCTTGTGGTCCCCTTCCCTCTTCAAAACCAGCAACATTGAATTGAGTCTTTCTTCCACAATGTTACTCTTTTTTGCCTCCTATGTTTAAGGACATGTGTGATTGCCTTGGGCTCACCTGGATAGTGTAGGGTAATCTTCCTATTTTAAGGACAGCTGATTAATAACCTTAATTGCATTTACAGCCTTATTTCCCTTTGCCATGTGACCTAACATAGTCACAGGTTCTAGGGCTTAGGATATGACTGTATTTGGTCGGTCAGCCACAAATTCTCATCAAGCCTTCAAAACCACAGATTGTGATCAGTTGGATAAGGGCTAAGCATATTACTTTGGGCCCAGAGAGAGGAAGGCTACCCGGCCTTTGCCAAGAGGAATCTCATCTCACCATAGCCGGTACATTTGGGGCTATGGATCCAAAGGAAAAAGAAGGGACAACATGTTATATGGGAATAGCTCTTGCCTGGTAATCCATAGACTTAGATTTTGGTTTCTCTTCTGTAAGCTGCAAGTTGACTGTGGCAAGTCATTGCACAAGTCTTCATTTCTACTTCATCCTCTACAAAAATGAGGGTGGTAGATTAAATGTTCTCAAATCCCCTTTCAACTTCCAGCTCTCCACAATTCTTTACTAACAAATGTACCAAAAACAGAGAAAGACTGTCCTGTTGATAATGTCCTGCCAACACTACAGAATCAAATTGCAAGGCTTGTGTACAAAATATGGTCTATCCACAACTCAGACTCTGTACCCCTTTAACCCATCCTGGGTACAGCCCCATCATCTTGCCCCTGATGACTGTAATGCACACTGTCCATCCCTAGTCTTTTTTTCTTAAATTGGAAATTCTGCCACAAGAACCATGCCAGTGAATTAGGTGAACTAGACAGAACACTGGCTGTTACAGTTGAAACATGGCTTTAAGGAAATCAGCTAGGAAATGTATGACGTCAGACTTGCCTGGTGGCTCAGTGGTAAGGAGTCTCTCTGCCAGTACAGGTCAGAAATATCACCTGGAGAAATGAATGGAACCCACTTTAGTATTCTTGCATGGAGAATCCCATGGATAGAGGAACCTGGTGGACTACAGTCCATGGGGTTACAAAAGAGTCAGACACAACTTAACAACTGAACAACATGTATGGATATGAGCTCATACATAATTGAAAGTGCACATTCTAGAGAGGCTTGAGAAGGTGGGTTCTGCCTTTCAGAGCTTGCATTATAGGCACGAAACCTGAGCCTAAGAAGAAATAATATATATGTGAGCCATTAGACAACTTCCTCCTTCATTACCTTTTTTCCTTTAATCAAAGAGCTATACATATGCAAGCAACTAGATCATCTCTTCTCTTCTTTTTTCCCTTTAATCACAACTGAAAGGAAAGTTTCCAGCTGGGCATTAAATTGGGTCAACAGCTGACGCAGCAGGAGCATAGATGGTAAGGACAACAAGCGGTATATACACAGGAAATAAAGGGCACAGTGCAGCCAGCATGGGCAAGCTGGGGAATAGTGCAGCGGCCCCATTAAGATTGAAAGTAATAAAAGATGAGAGGAAATATGGTTACCAGCTGTCAACTACAAACTGGCATTTACCAATTGTATTGCCAATGCCTGGACACCAAGGACATTTGCTCTTTGCCTCTGCAGAGACCATACCCTGTGCTTTTGAGAGCTACTGACCTTCAATACCCCCTGAAGGAGATCAGGGTAGGGTAGAGGCACTCAGGGAATCTGATGGTCTTTAGATAGGTGGATGCTTTTAAGTACAGGTTTTATTATCTCAATCTTTGTATCTCCTCATATTTAGAAAAGCACTAAATCTCCTCATGGTGACATCAGATCCTCGTGACTAACTGGAGACCCTTTGTAAAATGATTGTTTAATGATATGAAACTCCCCCCTCACCAAAATCCTTAAATATTGACCCTCCTCCTGCTGCTCCTTTGGAGCAGTCTCTCAGAGCTATCTAGGGTGGTGCCTCCCGGACTACAGTCCTAATTATGCCCCAAATAAAACTTGACTAACAACTCTCAAGTTGTTCATCTTTTTTTTAGTCGACACAGCCATTGATAAATATTCCTGCCTTACAAAGGTGTTAATTTCCTCTATGGCTTCTTTTTTGTTTTGTTTTGTTTAAATTTTGGCCTCTTTTATTGGGCCTTCACTTATTTTCATCCATCTTAATTCTTTGGCCTGTGTGGGCCTCCCATCGCAGTGGCCTCTCTCAGTGCAGAGTACCAGCTCCAGGCTCATGCGCTCCAGAGTGCCGGCTCCTAATTGGACTCATTGGTCCAGCCACTCCAGTGCATGTGGGATCTTCCCAGGCCAGGGGTGGAGCTGGTGCCCCTTGAACTGCAAGGTGGACTCTTTACCCACTGGACCACCATGGAAGCCCCCTCACTGGCTTCTGATGCCTCAGGTATAACCTTGGGTAACTGCAGGGAGAACTGAATACATTAAGTATGACAGGTGCATGGAGTTGCCTCCATTTATGAAGCTGTTGATTCAGTTTGACGGGCATAAAGGGCACAGCTGACGCAGCAGGAGCATAGATGGTAAGGACAACAAGCGGTATATACACAGGAAATAAAGGGCACAGTGCAGCCAGCATGGGCAAGCTGGGGAATAGTGCAGCGGCCCCATTAAGATTGAAAGTAATAAAAGATGAGAGGAAATATGGTTACCAGCTGTCAACTACAAACTGGCATTTACCAATTGTATTGCCAATGCCTGGACACCAAGGACATTTGCTCTTTGCCTCTGCAGAGACCATACCCTGTGCTTTTGAGAGCTACTGACCTTCAATACCCCCTGAAGGAGATCAGGGTAGGGTAGAGGCACTCAGGGAATCTGATGGTCTTTAGATAGGTGGATGCTTTTAAGTACAGGTTTTATTATCTCAATCTTTGTATCTCCTCATATTTAGAAAAGCACTAAATCTCCTCATGGTGACATCAGATCCTCGTGACTAACTGGAGACCCTTTGTAAAATGATTGTTTAATGATATGAAACTCCCCCCTCACCAAAATCCTTAAATATTGACCCTCCTCCTGCTGCTCCTTTGGAGCAGTCTCTCAGAGCTATCTAGGGTGGTGCCTCCCGGACTACAGTCCTAATTATGCCCCAAATAAAACTTGACTAACAACTCTCAAGTTGTTCATCTTTTTTTTAGTCGACACAGCCATTGATAAATATTCCTGCCTTACAAAGGTGTTAATTTCCTCTATGGCTTCTTTTTTGTTTTGTTTTGTTTAAATTTTGGCCTCTTTTATTGGGCCTTCATTTATTTTCATCCATCTTAATTCTTTGGCCTGTGTGGGCCTCCCATCGCAGTGGCCTCTCTCAGTGCAGAGTACCAGCTCCAGGCTCATGCGCTCCAGAGTGCCGGCTCCTAATTGGACTCATTGGTCCAGCCACTCCAGTGCATGTGGGATCTTCCCAGGCCAGGGGTCGAGCTGGTGCCCCTTGAACTGCAAGGTGGACTCTTTACCCACTGGACCACCATGGAAGCCCCCTCACTGGCTTCTGATGCCTCAGGTATAACCTTGGGTAACTGCAGGGAGAACTGAATACATTAAGTATGACAGGTGCATGGAGTTGCCTCCATTTATGAAGCTGTTGATTCAGTTTGAGGAGGTATTGCAGATGGAAGTGGCATTTCATCAGAAGTGTATGCAGAAATGTGCCTGCTACGAAAGAAAAGCTATTTTCTACCTAAATATGTAATAATTTGGAACCATTTATTACTACTGAACATCAATGCTTCCTCCCCATGAAACTGCTAATATTGGACTAAAACAGCCCACACAGTTGCAGGCATGGTCCAGATTATTCCTGGAGTCTTAGGGAGGGGTCCATTCTTTCCCATACCACAGCAAGTTATGAGCATCCCAAAGAGTCATTTGCTCCCAGGCAAACCTGCGGTGGCAAAGACGATGGATTAGGGGCAGTTCCAGCATCGCTTCACATTGAGTGCAGAAGCATCTTGCCCCTCTGACCTAAGAAGTGCAATCATGCTCTACCTGAGTCTATCAGGTCAGTCCCAATTCATCTCATCACCCACCGATGCGACTGGAACTCCGGTGCACATTCATGAGCTCTCAAACCTGGGCCCCACCAGTGTTGCATCCAGGAATTGGGGGTTCTGCTCCCTGTTATCATACAACCACAGGATTAGGGCTGTTCAACCCTCACCCCCAAGACCTTCCATTGCTCCAAGAGGGAAACCAAAGGCCACAGGAATTTGTTTTTATTAGGCCCAAGGCTCACACAGTTGGTATGGTCCCTGTGGTTATCCATGTCTGAATGCCCAAAGCCTCTGTATACATTACCTAAATAAGTTCAGATCTTTAGGTAGGGAGATTATCCCAGATTATCTATATGGGTCCAATGTAATCAACACAGGGATAATGACAGGAGGCTCAGAGTCAGAGAAGGTGTTTTAGTGATGAAAGTAGAAGTCAGAGTGCTGCTACTGCTGGCTTTGGAGAAGGAAGAGGCCACAAGCCAAGTAATGCATGCAGCCTCTAAGAGCTAGTGAAGAGAAGGTGAATTTTTGTCTAGAACCTTCAGAATGGACACAGTCTTACCACCTGTTTTAGATTTCTGACATCCAGAACTGTAAGAGAATTAATTTGTGGTACTTTAAGCCCTTGAGTTTGTGATGACTTGTTAATGTAGGAGTAGAAAACAAATGCAGCTTACTCACTTCCCTGCCTCACCATTAACCAACCACTTTGTGGGTTAATTGGCAAGAACACATTGTTTCCTTTAACAGAAAATTTATCCTTACCCAGCAGAGTGAATGTTTGTTATCCAGATTCCATCAACTGTGGACAAGTCAACAATGGTGTTTGTTCTGTGTGATGACTATAGTTGGATATAGTAAGAGTACTACTTCTACTGTTCTGGTTTTCTAAACATGTCTAAAATGAGCATGTATAATTATTTTGCAATTAAATGACATATTTTTCAATTAAATGACTTAATGAGTGAAAACTGTAAAGGAAAAGAGAAATTTGTCACTTTTGTAGTGCTATAATCTGTGTTACCTAATAATTAATGAGAATATGAGTGTTGTTTGCCCAAAAAGAAGGTAGAAAAAGAATAGAAGAGCAACCCTCTGAGTGAAAGCAGTTCCCTCTGAGCCAGGAGCAATGCATAAGAGTGAGTCTTACCTGTAGATTTCTAGACCATCATGAGTTTAATAAGGGCACTGGAATAAGCAGAGTTCTGAGACCCTCCAAGGGTGTACCTGCTTTGTATAATATCTGGATCTTATAAGTGTAGATCTCTCTCTTTACTTCTAGGATCAGATATGTTATATGGCACAGACTTTATACCAGGGGGATTATTTGGCTGGGCTTCACCTCACACAAAGCCTTTAAGAGCAGAGTTTTCTATGGCTAGTAGCAAAAAAAGAACTCAACCTTGAGCCATGAGAAGGATTTTTCCTGCCATCAGTGGATATGTAGGGTATATTAGTAAAGCTGCTATTTCACTTCTGCCCTCTAAATTTCACACATGAAGGTCTCTTATGGCCCATTCTAGTCAAAAGCATACAGAGCAGGAAATTCTGGGAAAGGTAGCTGAGCTTACCCAAGGTGACATATTACCAAACCACCAGGATCTCTAAAGGTTAATTGTGTCTTGAGCCTGGGGAGATGGGAGCCATTAGCAGACTTAGATGGATGAGTGATGGCCCAGAAACAGACCTACAAAAGGCCAGAGGTATTGCTTAGAAGGAATTGGCTGTGCGGTTGTGGAAGCTGACAAGTCCCAAGATCTATAGGATGAGTCAACCAGCAGGAGACCCGGAAGACCGATGTGTAGTTCCAGTCCAGTGACCCATGAACTCAAGGCCCAGCAAGAGCCAATGTTGCTGCTCAGGACTGACAAGGAAAACATGTTCTATCTTGAAGGGCAAAGGAATTCCCACTTAATCAAGGGATGGTTGACATATAGTTGGATATAGTAAGAGTACTACTTCTACTGTTCTGGTTTTCTAAACATGTCTAAAATGAGCATGTATAATTATTTTGCAATTAAATGACATATTTTTCAATTAAATGACTTAATGAGTGAAAACTGTAAAGGAAAAGAGAAATTTGTCACTTTTGTAGTGCTATAATCTGTGTTACCTAATAATTAATGAGAATATGAGTGTTGTTTGCCCAAAAAGAAGGTAGAAAAAGAATAGAAGAGCAACCCTCTGAGTGAAAGCAGTTCCCTCTGAGCCAGGAGCAATGCATAAGAGTGAGTCTTACCTGTAGATTTCTAGACCATCATGAGTTTAATAAGGGCACTGGAATAAGCAGAGTTCTGAGACCCTCCAAGGGTGTACCTGCTTTGTATAATATCTGGATCTTATAAGTGTAGATCTCTCTCTTTACTTCTAGGATCAGATATGTTATATGGCACAGACTTTATACCAGGGGGATTATTTGGCTGGGCTTCACCTCACACAAAGCCTTTAAGAGCAGAGTTTTCTATGGCTAGTAGCAAAAAAAGAACTCAACCTTGAGCCATGAGAAGGATTTTTCCTGCCATCAGTGGATATGTAGGGTATATTAGTAAAGCTGCTATTTCACTTCTGCCCTCTAAATTTCACACATGAAGGTCTCTTATGGCCCATTCTAGTCAAAAGCATACAGAGCAGGAAATTCTGGGAAAGGTAGCTGAGCTTACCCAAGGTGACATATTACCAAACCACCAGGATCTCTAAAGGTTAATTGTGTCTTGAGCCTGGGGAGATGGGAGCCATTAGCAGACTTAGATGGATGAGTGATGGCCCAGAAACAGACCTACAAAAGGCCAGAGGTATTGCTTAGAAGGAATTGGCTGTGCGGTTGTGGAAGCTGACAAGTCCCAAGATCTACAGGATGAGTCAACCAGCAGGAGACCCGGAAGACCGATGTGTAGTTCCAGTCCAGTGACCCATGAACTCAAGGCCCAGCAAGAGCCAATGTTGCTGCTCAGGACTGGATGACAAGGGAAAACATGTTCTATCTTGAAGGGCAATTAGGCAGGGAATTCCCACTTAATCAAGGGATGGTTGACATTTTGTTCTATTCAAACCTTTCCCTGATTGCATGAGGTCCACCACACCTGCTTTATTCAGTCTGTCAATTTAGATGCTAAATTCATCTAAGAGCACCCTCATAGAAACACCCAGAATAGCATTTGACAATCCATCTGAGTACCCTGTAGTCCAGTCAAGTTGACCCATAAAATTAAGCACCGCATCACAGTACAAAGAATGTGAGCACTGGAGTTAAGTGTCAATTATGTCATTCTAACCAGCCTTTTGTAGCCTTAGGCTCTTTTGCATGTGAAGTGGGGTGATGTATTTATCTCCCAGAACAACAGTGAGGACCAACTGCTAATATAGTTGCTCAACAAATGTAGTAGGCACCAACTCTGTACCAGATGCTGTTCCCCACAACATGGACACAGTTATGAAGAGAGAGACCATGTCCTTGTCCTCATGGAGCTTATGGTGCAGTGAGAAGAGACAGATCAAAGCAAATCAGTTAATAGTTTATTATGTAACCACCCAATACTTAACATAATAGTAGTTCTACATTCACTTGCATCCTAAGAAGTAGTTATGATTTCCCTTTTCTAAATGCTGAGTGCTTCCTTTGTGCCTCAGATGGTAAAGAATTCTTCTGCAATGCAGGAGATGCAAGAGACCTGGGTTTGATCCCTGGGTCAGAAAGATCCCCTGGAGAAAGGAATGGCTACTTTAGTATTCTTGCCTGGAGAATTTCATGGACAGAGGAGCCTGGTGGGCTATAGTCCTTGGGGTCACAAAGAGTCCAATACTTTGGCCACCTCATGTGGAGAGAGGAGTAATTAGAAGACACCCTGATGCTGGGAAAGATACAAAAGGCCAGAGGTATTGCTTAGAAGGAATTGGCTGTGCGGTTGTGGAAGCTGACAAGTCCCAAGATCTATAGGATGAGTCAACCAGCAGGAGACCCGGAAGACCGATGTGTAGTTCCAGTCCAGTGACCCATGAACTCAAGGCCCAGCAAGAGCCAATGTTGCTGCTCAGGACTGGATGGCAAGGGAAAACATGTTCTATCTTGAAGGGCAATTAGGCAGGGAATTCCCACTTAATCAAGGGATGGTTGACATTTTGTTCTATTCAAACCTTTCCCTGATTGCATGAGGTCCACCACACCTGCTTTATTCAGTCTGTCAATTTAGATGCTAAATTCATCTAAGAGCACCCTCATAGAAACACCCAGAATAGCATTTGACAATCCATCTGAGTACCCTGTAGTCCAGTCAAGTTGACCCATAAAATTAAGCACCGCATCACAGTACAAAGAATGTGAGCACTGGAGTTAAGTGTCAATTATGTCATTCTAACCAGCCTTTTGTAGCCTTAGGCTCTTTTGCATGTGAAGTGGGGGTGATGTATTTATCTCCCAGAACAACAGTGAGGACCAACTGCTAATATAGTTGCTCAACAAACGTAGTAGGCACCAACTCTGTACCAGATGCTGTTCCCCACAACATGGACACAGTTATGAAGAGAGAGACCATGTCCTTGTCCTCATGGAGCTTATGGTGCAGTGAGAAGAGACAGATCAAAGCAAATCAGTTAATAGTTTATTATGTAACCACCCAATACTTAACATAATAGTAGTTCTACATTCACTTGCATCCTAAGAAGTAGTTATGATTTCCCTTTTCTAAATGCTGAGTGCTTCCTTTGTGCCTCAGATGGTAAAGAATTCTTCTGCAATGCAGGAGATGCAAGAGACCTGGGTTTGATCCCTGGGTCAGAAAGATCCCCTGGAGAAAGGAATGGCTACTTTAGTATTCTTGCCTGGAGAATTTCATGGACAGAGGAGCCTGGTGGGCTATAGTCCTTGGGGTCACAAAGAGTCCAATACTTTGGCCACCTCATGTGAAGAGAGGACTAATTAGAAAACACCCTGATGCTGGGAAAGATAGAAGGCAGAAGGAGAAGGGGATGACAGAGGATGAGATGGTTGGATGGCATCACTGATTCAATGGACATGAGTTTCAGCAAGCTCTGGGAGATAGTGAATGACAGGGAAGCCTGGTGTGCTGCAGTCCATGGGGTGGCATAGAGTCAGACATAGCTGAGTGGCTGAACAACAACAATAAAATGCTGAAACAAGCTTACTTGCCTGAGGTCTCTGCTACCAAGTGTCAGCCGAGGTCTTCTGACTCCATGTCCAGCACTCTCTATACGAGTGCCCTCTTCCCACAGAAACTATAAACTTTAAGTTCTAACATCCTTACTAAACTTAAGTGGAGAACCTTATCTCATGTGGACAGATGGTTATGACTTTATACACTTAGAAAACCTACTTAGGCAGATGTTTAGATGATAACCAAAAGTGCAAACATGACCCTAATCCTAATTTCATGGATTTCCTGAAAGTTATTGCTTGCTATTAATACAGAGAGAGTTATTGGTGTATTAATGCAGACAGAGTAAGATATATGTAGTCATCTAAAAAGTGAGAAATAAAACAAAATTCTTGGAGCAAGAGAGAGCACTGGGAACTAGATGCATTTATTTCATGACTTTAAATAATACTAAGTTTCTACTACTAGAGTGATAAATGCAGGAAAGAAAATAAAAGGAGGTGATACGATCAAGTGGCTAGGGAAGGCACCCTCTTGATACAGGTTGGTCAAGGCCTCTGTGAACAGGTGACTTTTGAGACAGGCCTGAGGAGGCAGATTTGCAAAAATCTGGAGGAAGCTTATTGTAGAGGAGGGATTGGCAAGTGCCAAGGCCCTGGGGCAGAGCAAGTGTGATGTGCTTGAGGAACACAGTGAAGAATGCCTGGAGATAGCTGAGCAGCTGGGACATGGTAACCCATGCATCTGGAAAGGCAGAGAAGAGCCAGATCCTACAGGGCAGTATGGTCCACAGTGAGGAATTTGAATTTTATGCAAAGTTACATCAAAGCCATTGAAAGATTTTAAGTGGAACTGAAATGATCCCCTTTGTGTTTGTTTGTTTGTTTTTAAGCCACTGTAGGTGATTTAAAAGTTTCATCAGTTATATGGCATTTCCAGACAGTTCCCTGGAGAAGGAAATTGCAACCCACTCCAGTACTCTTGCCTGGAGAATTCCATAGAGGAGCATGGCAGGCTATAATAGTGCATGGGGTCACAAAGAGTCAGACACTACTGAGCAACTATCACTCACTCATTCTAGACATTTAACTCTTTTTAAAGATTATTATGTTTTGAATCATTCATGTATTCCAGACTTCGAATGGACATGATGAGGGAAACATGAGAAACTTGTAGTATATCAGTAAAGACAGCTAGGATCCAGACTGTAGTGTAGAGCTTTGTAGTAGCATTCACACGAAATGTACACAGTGGCAGGAAGGTCCCATTTGTCCCTATTTCCATCAAACAAACCTGATCTTCATATGACCTTTTTTACTGAAAGTTGACTGGGTACCAGTAGATTAGCATCGGTTGGTTTTCAGGTCACTGTAACAGATAGTCAATGTGTTACCCTTTAAGGGTTTCTTAAACCATTTGAAATGCCCAAATTGCCAGAAAGCCCTTAATATGTGACTGTCTTAGAGTTTGGATTTCCAAGTCTACAATGTACCACTAGGAGAGGGATTGGAAGACAAGAGAGAACATAGAGGAAGCCATGGCCCCCTGTTCACTTGTGCTTGCATTTCCCCTTGGTGTAAGACAAGAGCCAGTGTTCTCTCTAACTAGCAGGATAACATAAATGTTAGATATGTACAATTTTTAAAGCCATGAATTGTTCTTTAAAAGGTACTAGAAAGCACAATTCTTTCTTTTAAGACTCTTTCATTAGTCTGGTGCTTTCGCTTCCTAAGTAATGCCATAATAATGAATTAATTCCATGATACTATTGAATGAAAGGGATCCACTGCTGGAAATAGACTTGATATTTCACTAGGTAGGTTACCTGGTTGGATAAGTTAGCTAGGGGGCTGCCCCCAAGGGTAATAAGCAAAGACAAAGGTTGTACGGGTCTGGTTGGGATGGAAAAGGAATAACTCCAGTGGTCTCCCTGAGTCTCCGAGTCAAATTGGAAAGATGCAGCTGCAGGCTGGAGAGATGTCAGCGTCATGGTGTAGGGAGAGAGGATACGTGTTGAGCAGTGAGGGAAAGTCTCCAGTGGTGGATGCAGTGAGGGTTGCCAGCCAAGGAAACATAGAGAATGAAGTCAGGAAGGAGGACTGGGGGAAAGAAGGTCAGATCTTTTAGAAGGCTGAGAGTTCTTGAAGCATGAGTCTGAGTGCCTGGCAGAAGGATGGTGCCTTGAAGGTGGTGCATCAGCATCAGCATGCTGTTGTCATGGATGGCTCACTCTTCTGGAAATGTCATGCTAAGACAGAATTTTTAAAGGGAGTTAACTTCCCTGACTTTGCTCTCTCTGGGTACCTGAATCTTGATTCTAAGACTTAGATTAGGTTCCCTTGTTCTACATAGTTATAAATGCCAATATCAAGGGGAATCTTTGAAAAAATAGTAATATCATGAAGATGACAAAGGGTCCTGTTGAGCCACTAAACCCACACACTGAAATGAGGATTCTAACCAATGTCTATACAATAAACTAGAAAGGATTATGTAGTATTTTCTGATACCAGTATTTAAACTCTCCCTACTAAGGAATGTGTGTTAATCCTTAATCAGCTGCTCTGGGAATCATGTCTAGCCCAGTGTGGGTCTTCATTTCTCTGTCTCCTTTTCTATTTGCTGATTGCTTTCTGCCCACCTGATCTGGAAAGTGATGGCTGATTTCAGGTCCTATAGCCTGCATGTTCTCCCTCTCTGTTTCCTTTGGCTCCCATGTTATCCCTATGAGATTAGCATTTTCTCTTGTTTTGCTGTGAAACCTTGTGGTCATGATGAGCCCCTATAACTTAGAATATAATCTACTGATTAATCACCCATATAGCAGAAGCATAAATGCCATATGCTGCCTCCTGGCCATACAGCTAAAATTGCAATCCCTACCCCTACCCTTAGCAAATGTTCCTTAGGACGTTGTTGTTTAATCACTCAGTGTCCAATGTCACAGAAGTACAGTCCACTTGCATTCTGGGAAACAGTTACTGCAATGCTGAAACAAAGATCCCTTGCCTGAGACCTCTTTGCTACCAAGTGTCAAAGGTGAGACTCAGTCCTGACTCCATGTCCCACTCTGTTTATGCAGCTAAAACCCTTTTCTGACAGAAAATATAAGCCTGCAGTTCTCACATCCTTATAAAACTTCAGCAGCATATTATCTCCTGTGGACAGATGGTTATGACTTTATACACCAGGAAAAGCTATTTAGGCAGATGTTTCGCCGACGACAAGAAGTGTAAACATGACCCTAATTAATGGATTTGCTGAAAGTTATTGGTTGCTCCTTGTCAGAACTGTTGTTTTTCCTGTCACTCCACAGATTGGATACAAAGAGAAAACTTAAGCATGAAGAAAATTGGCATTTAAAATGTGTTTAGGGCTTCCCCTGGTGGTCCAGTGGGTAAGGACACTGCCTTGCAGTGCAAGGGGCGCCAGTTCGATCCCTGGCCTGGGAAGATCTTACGTGCCGCGGAGCAGCTGGACAGATGTGTCCAATTACCGAGCCGGAGCTCTGGAGCGCATGCGCCCAGAGCCGGTGCTCTGCGACAACAGAGGACACCACGATGGGAGGCCCACAGGAGCCAAAGAACAAAGACGGATGAAAATAGAGAAATGAAAGACCAATACAAGTGGCACGCCCATCCTCCTCCCTCCCCACCCCCCCAAAAAAAAGATAAATAAATAAAATGTGTTTATTCTTTGCCTATCAAGCCAAATAGAACTTTTTTCATTCAAAAAAGAATGAAGAGTTCATTGTGCTGTGGAAAATCACACGTGAGAAGAAGATAGACACATTTGAGGAAGATTAATATCTCTTAAGGCAAAACGAGGAAATAGAAGTCTCCTTGCAGAGAATTCTGCAGGTGCATGAAGGCTAAGATTGGACTGCTCCCTGAGTTCATGGGTGATACCCAATCCCTTTGGGTTCCTTCTCCAGGAGGTGACTTCATCCCCATCTCTGGTCCACCATAATGCGAGCTGTTCCAGTTCTGCCCTCGCCATTCCCAAGCGACTCTCTAATGCTAGTATTAACTTCAAACCTAGCAAGTGGCAAGGTTTTAGCTGGCCCTCTGACTCACAGCTCCATCCCTTTCTACAACTTCAGCAGAAGGCATTTGCAAGCTGCTTTAAACTGATCCTTGCTGAAAAAAGGAGTCTCAGACTTTTAAAAGTTCTTGGAGCTCACCCGGGTCCCTCTTTGAGAGTTGACTTGCTGATACTTCAGTGTTGCTTCTGCAGCTGCAGGAGCAGGTGGGAAGCTAGGCTGACGGTGGGAGAATCTATGTTAATTAGAAACAGGTCCTCATAGAGGGTCGCCAGGGAAATGTTCAATTTGCACCTCTCCTAGCAGATCCTCATATGAGTTTATTAAAAATCACTGCTCCCACCAGTGAAGCCTTCATGGCCAGGCTGAATTCTCTGCAGCTGCCAAACATGGGCAAAGGGCAGAAGGGCTTCAAGCTGGGCTCCTTCCCAGGTAGCAGATTCCCAGGAGCCATCATCTCAGGAGAGAAGGTGCGGAGGAGCAGTTCGGTGGGTTTTCCTCCTGTGTCTGCTCTCCCGACTCCTCTGCCTGTGCTGCACCTTGTGCCCTAGGCACGCCAGTTCGGTTGGGTTTTCCTGCTCATGACAACAGAGGACACCACGATGGGAGGCCCACAGGAGCCAAGAACAAAGACGGATGAAAATAGAAATGAAAGACCAAAACAAGTGGCACGCCCATCCTCCTCCCTCCCCCCCCCCCCAAAAAAAAGATAAATAAATAAAATGTGTTTATTCTTTGCCTATCAAGCCAAATAGAACTTTTTTCATTCAAAAAAGAATGAAGAGTTCATTGTGCTGTGGAAAATCACACGTGAGAAGAAGATAGACACATTTGAGGAAGATTAATATCTCTTAAGGCAAAACGAGGAAATAGAAGTCTCCTTGCAGAGAATTCTGCAGGTGCATGAAGGCTAAGATTGGACTGCTCCCTGAGTTCATGGGTGATACCCAATCCCTTTGGGTTCCTTCTCCAGGAGGTGACTTCATCCCCATCTCTGGTCCACCATAATGCGAGCTGTTCCAGTTCTGCCCTCGCCATTCCCAAGCGACTCTCTAATGCTAGTATTAACTTCAAACCTAGCAAGTGGCAAGGTTTTAGCTGGCCCTCTGACTCACAGCTCCATCCCTTTCTACAACTTCAGCAGAAGGCATTTGCAAGCTGCTTTAAACTGATCCTTGCTGAAAAAAGGAGTCTCAGACTTTTAAAAGTTCTTGGAGCTCACCGGATCCCCTCTTTGAGAGTTGACTTGCTGATACTTCAGTGTTGCTTCTGCAGCTGCAGGAGCAGGTGGGAAGCTAGGCTGACGGTGGGAGAATCTATGTTAATTAGAAACAGGTCCTCATAGAGGGTCGCCAGGGAAATGTTCAATTTGCACCTCTCCTAGCAGATCCTCATATGAGTTTATTAAAAATCACTGCTCCCACCAGTGAAGCCTTCATGGCCAGGCTGAATTCTCTGCAGCTGCCAAACATGGGCAAAGGGCAGAAGGGCTTCAAGCTGGGCTCCTTCCCAGGTAGCAGATTCCCAGGAGCCATCATCTCAGGAGAGAAGGTGCGGAGGAGCAGTTCGGGTGGGTTTTCCTCCTGTGTCTGCTCTCCCGACTCCTCTGCCTGTGCTGCACCTTGTGCCCCCTACCCCCAGCTGCACGCCAGCACCTTCTCAGTGATCTCCTAAGAGCCAGTTTTTCAAATTCTCCTTCCATGTTGTTACATTCAAGCCCTTAGCATGGTGTTCCTCTGAGACCTTGCATGTCCAACCTTGCCCCCATGTCCTTCCCTGAGCTTAGGAGGCCAGTCACAGTGGGCAGTGCTGGTCTCTTCCGTACCCTCTTCCCACATCACTGTTCCAGCTAAACTGCCTTTTCTCTCTTCTCCCTTTGAGGAAGTTCTATTAATTCTCCACAGCTGTGTTCAAATCTACTTCCTTGTCTCCCTTCTAAGAGCTCCTTGTTCTCTTTGTCATTCTCCTAACATGTGCCTCTTATTTGTAATCCATTGTAGCCTGCATTTGCCCTGGTCTGGACTATAGGCATTTGTGTGACTTTTCTCCCCATTGAATGTGAAGTTTTCAAGGGTTTGGCCCTCATCTTACTCATCTCTGTAACCTCACAGTACCGAAGAGTGTCCTTTGTACAAACCCAGCGTAGAAACGTGTTTGTTGGATTGAGAACAGTAGGCCAACCTTTCTGAAGAGCCAGAAAGATGGAGCAGATTAGCTTTTCTAAAGTTGTGAAGGGCAAGGCTGATGAAAAACCTGTTCTAAGAAAGATTTTCCTTTAGGACCTTCATCACTTCACCATAGCAGGTTTGAAAAGAAAATCAAGGCTGAGCACATCAGCACTGCCTATTGAGTGCACGCCTGTACAGGGACACATGTGGACGACAATAGAGAGGCACAAAGAGAAAGAGCATATACTTTTTGTACCTTAGCAGCTAAGCTTTTTCCAGTGATTTTCATCTCAAACCCCAAAGCACATTCTGTTGTTAACCCTGGAATAGTTGTACATGAATGTCCAGCTAAACACAATGTGGCTATACATGTATATATAGGCATGCATGTTTATTTGTATAGATGTATATTTATGTCTGTTGTGTTTGTATTTATATGTGTGTATATGTATATGTGTGTGTGTGTGTGTCTGTGTGTGCTTCCCAGGTGGCACTAGTGGTAAAGAACCTGCCCGCCAAGGCAGGAGACTTAAGAGGCACAGGTTTGATCCCTGGGTCAGGAAGATCCCCTGGAGAAGGAAACAGCAACCCACTCCAGTATTCTTGCCTAGAGAATCTAATGGGCAGAGGAGCCTGGCACGTGACAATCCATAGGGTCACAAAGAGTTGGACAAAAACGGAAGCAACTTAGCACAGTGTGTATTGTGCGTGTACACATATTGGGTTGGCAAAAAAAGTTCATTAGGATTTTTTCATACAACATGATGGAAAAACCCAAATGAACTTTTTTACCAACCCATTGCATACATATGTGATGTATAAGTGTCTGTATATAATGCATGTATGTGTTATGTATGTATAGCAGGTATGTATTATGCTTATATACATGCATTTGCTATATGTATATTGTGTGTATTATGTTATACATGTATGTGTTGTATGCATGTGTGTCGTGTGTATTATGCTTATACACATGTGTGTGTTGTGTGTATGTCATGTGTATTGTATTTATACATATGTAAGTGTGTTTATATGTGGAGATATGCATGTGTGTATATATGAATGTGTCTGTATGTTTGTGTGTGTGTGTGCATAGACCAGTCTGCTTTTAAAAAGCCGATGTTAGGTGGCACATTCCAGATGAACCCGAGGCTAAAAGACCCAAGCCCAGGAACTGGATTGGACCCACTGCTGCAGAGAATCATGGTCCAGACCACTGTGAGCAAATGAGGCTGTGGGTGGAGATCCTCACCCCAGGAAGTGTGGAGATTACCTTCCCCAGTTTATTGGTTTTCCCTGGCAGCATGGAATCACGTTAATCCCTACTGGGGCTTCAACCCTTGTATTTAGTAAATTTGTATTCGAATTCACCAGCACGGATTTGACACCTCAGTGTGGTCGGCTCTGACGGCTGTCTGCCCTTCTCCTGGCACAGTGGCTGGAACCTACGTCTCAGGGTTGCCGCGCTTCACATTCCCCGACCGGAGGCACAGAGGAGGGTGACAGCCACGTCTGCCACTGCCAGGGAGGAGGCAGGGAAGTTCAGCCTCTAGGCGGATGGGATGGAGGCTGAACCAGTCAGGAGGACGGTGGGATTAAAAATCACCAGGGGGGCTTCCTCACACCTAGAATTATCCCTATCTGCAGACTCGGGGGAAAGGTACTGGTCCTGGTAATAAAATAAACCTTGAGTTCCCATACCCATGCGTGTTCAGTTGACTGCAGCTTTCCCATCACACTGTTTTAACAGTGCCCTCTACAGGCTGTTTCCAAAACTACAGTACTCTGTAGGCTTTACTTGTCTCCCTCCACTTAGGAATTCCTTCTGCCTGATGAGCTGAACCCAGAGCTTTCTTGACGTGACAAATACACTATTAACTTGAAAAGTTCTTAAGAGCAAAAAAGTGAGCTGGCCTATCTACCTGGAAGGAAGGAGGGACTCTCATCTCCGTGAGAGATTTCTTTGTGAACGTCCACCTGGATTTCAGCCTCACCTCCTGCTGAACTGGGGAGAGAGGCCTGGAGCAGTTCGGAAGACGTGACACAGACTGCTAACGTGGGCTGATGGATTGAAAACACGGTTGCATTTTCTGAACACGTCAATCTTCTGATGGTTCTTAGTCTCTCGTCAAATGCTCTTTCTCATCTTTGAAGCATACTGGTTTTTCTCTGGTGATGTTTTTATTGTGGTTATTCTGCGTCTGTCAAAATTTCATTCTCTTTTAACTCATCCTTGGCAAAAAAAATTACTCTGGGCTCCTTAGTTTCTTTTACTCCCTCTTAAAGAAACTCTAAATAAAACCCTACATATAGTTACAGACAACAGGTGTTTTCTTACTATAAATTCCCATCAGAACACACCTCCATGTATCTATTTTAGTTCATTCTAAGCCACTATCATGTAACAAGTTCAAGGAAATTGTGTTTTCATCCTCAATTATTATTCTTTGCCTATTGAAGACCACTGAGGCAGCACAGAAAAATCGTCAAGCAACAGAGGAGGCCTGCTTGCCAAAAACTGTGAAACTGGTACACAACATTCTGCAAATTAGGACTGGGGTGAGATTTTGAAAGTTTCTTCTGATGGCTTAGAGTTTTGCTTTTCTTCTCTCCCTGAACCTTAAATAGAAACAGAATCATATGTGTTTTTACAATCAATAAATCTGACTTATCCTGCCCGAGACTACACTGCTCAACCTTTTGTGGCAGGAGTGGGGGGTGAAATGAACTCCTATAGAATTCCAGCATTACATTGTGTTTTTAAGCAAATGTTGACCAAGTGACCCTAGTACTCATTCAATTCCAGCACTTGAGCTGCATTTCCTGTGCCCAGTAGTAGATTCATTTCATTATTTAGGAGTGTGGATCTAAAGAAAATGAATATTAGATATGGGCTAAGTCAAGGTTCAGTGAACTCTCTTTGTAATAAAAATTTTCAGCTTGTAGGTCTTATGATCTCTTTGTTGCAATGACTCAACTTTGCAGAATGGGCATGATTGTATTCCAATAAACTTACTCACAGGTTCGGTCCATGATCTCTTGTTTTTTGACCCCTGGGCTCCGCTCCCGGAGGTCACTGATAGATGTGGGGTCTGGGCTTTGTCTGATGGAGTCCAGACAAAGGACGGGTGGAACCTGACATCCCATTCATGCTCTGCTCTCCCCACCTCTGACCACAAGGTACACTTGTTCTAATTCACACAGAGGTGCCATCTGCTCAAAGACTGCATCCAATCAGAAGGAGCATCCTTCCTAATGTATTAGTCAGGGTTCTCCAGAGAAACAGCAAATATTATATACATATAGACACAAAAGATTTATCATAAGGAATTGGCCCACATTGTTAGAGGCTGGCTAGTCCCAAGAGCTGCAGGGTGAGTCAGCAAACAGGAGACCCAGGAGCACTGATGGATCATTCCCATTGGAGTCCAGACATCTGAGAAGTGGGAGAGCTTATGTTTCACCTCCAGTCTGAAGTCTAGGAAGAGGCAATGTTTTGTTTAGAGTCTGAAAGCAGGAAGAAGGCACTTACTCATGTGAAAGTGAAAGTCACTCAATCATGCCCAACTCTTTGTGACCCATGAACTTACCATGGAATTCTCCAGGCAAGAATACTGGAGTGGGTAGCCCTTTCCCTTCTCTCAGAGATCTTCCCATCCTAGGGATAAAACCCAGGTTTCCCACACTGCAGGTGGATTCTTTACCATCTGAGCTGTCAGGAAAACCCAAGACCTGAGTGGATAGCCTATGCCTTCTCCTGTGGATCTTCCTGATCCAGGAATCAAACTGGGGTCTCCTGCATTGCATGCAGATTCTTTACCAGCTGAACTACAAGGAAAGCCCATACTCATAGCAGTTGTTATTTTTCAGTTGCTGAGTCATGTCCAACTCTTTGCAACTCTGTAGACTGCAACACGCCAGGATCCTCTGGCTTCTCCAGTATCTCCCAGAGTTGCACAAATTCATGTCCATTAAGTGATGCAATCTAATCATTTCAACCTCTGTCTTCCCCTTCTCCTTTCACATTCAATCTTTCCCAGCATCAGGGTCTTTTCCAGTGAGTCGTCTTTTCACATCAGGTGGCCACAGTATTGGAGCTTCAGCTTCAGCAACAGTTCTCCCAATGAATATTCAGCGTTGATTTCTTTAGGATTGACTGGTTTGATCTCCTTTCAGTTCAGAGGACTCTCAAGTGTCTCTTCCAGCACCACAATCAGCCTTTTGGTTCTATTCAAGCCTTCAACTTACTGGATGAGGCCACCCAGATTAGGAGGGGTGATCTGCTTTACTCAGTCTACTGACTGAAATGTTAATTGCATCCAGAAATATCCTTGAAGGCACTCCAAGAATAATGTTTGACCAAATGTCTGGACACATCATGCTTTAGTCAAGCTGACATATCAAATTAACTGTCACACCCAATTTGCAAAACAGTTCCAAATATGCTAAAAGTAGCTCTTAGTACTTTGCTTTCTTTGCTGGGTTTTAGTTTTAAAAGTAGGGTCTCATTATATCGATTTTAGTATCCATACCACTCATTATGACACAATTATTGTCCAAACAGTAAATGAGTGGGTGTCATCATCAGGACCATGGGACTGCAAGGACTAGAAGCCCATTCAATCCCCCAGGTCAATTTAGGGTCTACAAAGAATGAGGACAGACACCAAAAGACAGCACGTTATGTGGCGTAGGAGGTGGGAACTGTTTTCTTTCATAGAACTATACATGGTCTTCCCATCCTTGCCTCTATTTCTTCATTTTCTCACCCACTTCTACTTACACATGATCTGCCCCAGCCCTAGTTCAGTGGGTCCTTTCATTTCAGGCATTTGTACTCTTACTTCTAACCATCAAACTGATCTATTTCTTGTTGTCCCAACCCTAGATTGATGGAAGAGGAACCTGATTCTCCTGGGTTAAGATTAGGTCACCCTTTGATCTAATTGACTGTTACTGAAATGAATAAGGTCACATGATTCAAACATGACTTCCTCGACCCACCCCTGGGGACTAGGAGTGGACAGTGGGAGCAATTTCAAAGGAGAAATAGACTGTGCAAGTAACCTAGGCAAGAGGAACCCTGAAGAATGTGAGTCTTTTTGGTTAGGGATAGCTGTGGTCTGAATATCTGTGTCCTTCAGAAATTCTTATGTTGAAAACTGCTCCCCTAAAGTCATAGTATCAGGAGGTGGGTATCAGGAGAGGTCTTTGGGAGATTATGAGGTCATGAGGATGGAACCTTCCTGAATGAAACATAAAAACCTTAAGAAAACTCCCTTGTCCTTTCTGCCATGTGAGCCCACAGCAAAAAGATAGTCATTAGAGAGTAAGGAAGCAGGCTCTCACCAGACATTAAATCTTCCTGCACCTTAATCTTGAAATTTTCCAGCCTCCAGAACTGTGAGAAGTAAATTTCTGTTGTTTATAAGCTGTCCAGTTTATGGTATTTTGTTAAGTATTCATTGATAAATGAATGAATAAGGAAGATGTGGTAAGTCTTTGAGTGGATTACTATTCAACCATAAAAAAGAATTAGATTTTGCCCTTTGCAACATGGGTAGACTTGGAGGATGTTATGCTAAGTGAAGTAAACAGAGGAAAAGGACAAGGTCAATAAAGGGTATGGGGATTAAGAGGTACCAACTATTATATATAAAATAAGCTGCAAAGATATATTTGCAATGTGAGGAATATAGCAAAAATTTTATCGTAATAACTTTAAATGAAGCACAGCATTTAAAAATTGTGAATTAGTGTATTATACACCTATAACATATAATATTGTACATCAACCTTACTTCAATTAAAATTTTAATGGAATATATATATATATATATGTATAACATTTTGTTATCCCATAAAATTCTCTTTTCACTCCCCCCAAATTTTACTTCCCACCTAGAAACAGCTACAGATATGATTCCTATCACCATGATCAGTTATTTTTCTTTTTTCTTAATTTAAATGCACTTATTTAGCAACTGTGCTATGATACATAAACTAAATACAGAGGTTGGAATACCACAATCTGACAATATAAGAGCAATTGCTTAAATGTTGATTGTATCAAAATGTTAATAATTCTGTCCCAGAGACTAAAGAGTAAACTGCAGTGTTGTGCTGTTGCCCACTGTCTGAAAGAGATGAAGATAAGTATAAGGAAAATCAACATGGGCCTCTTGATTCATTTTTCTGTCTAGAAATTCTTATGTTGAAAACTGCTCCCCTAAAGTCATAGTATCAGGAGTTGGGTATCAGGAGAGGTCTTTGGGAGATTATGAGGTCATGAGGATGGAACCTTCCTGAATGAAGCATAAAACCTTAAGAAAACTCCCTTGTCCTTTCTGCCATGTGAGCCCACAGCAAAAAGATAGTCATTAGAGAGTAAGGAAGCAGGCTCTCACCAGACATTAAATCTTCCTGCACCTTAATCTTGAAATTTTCCAGCCTCCAGAACTGTGAGAAGTAAATTTCTGTTGTTTATAAGCTGTCCAGTTTATGGTATTTTGTTAAGTATTCATTGATAAATGAATGAATAAGGAAGATGTGGTAAGTCTTTGAGTGGATTACTATTCAACCATAAAAAAGAATTAGATTTTGCCCTTTGCAACATGGGTAGACTTGGAGGATGTTATGCTAAGTGAAGTAAACAGAGGAAAAGGACAAGGTCAATAAAGGGTATGGGGATTAAGAGGTACCAACTATTATATATAAAATAAGCTGCAAAGATATATTTGCAATGTGAGGAATATAGCAAAAATTTTATCGTAATAACTTTAAATGAAGCACAGCATTTAAAAATTGTGAATTAGTGTATTATACACCTATAACATATAATATTGTACATCAACCTTACTTCAATTAAAATTTTAATGGAATATATATATATATATATGTATAACATTTTGTTATCCCATAAAATTCTCTTTTCACTCCCCCCAAATTTTACTTCCCACCTAGAAACAGCTACAGATATGATTCCTATCACCATGATCAGTTATTTTTCTTTTTTCTTAATTTAAATGCACTTATTTAGCAACTGTGCTATGATACATAAACTAAATACAGAGGTTGGAATACCACAATCTGACAATATAAGAGCAATTGCTTAAATGTTGATTGTATCAAAATGTTAATAATTCTGTCCCAGAGACTAAAGAGTAAACTGCAGTGTTGTGCTGTTGCCCACTGTCTGAAAGAGATGAAGATAAGTATAAGGAAAATCAACATGGGCCTCTTGATTCATTTTTCTGTCTAGAACTTCATATAAATGAAACCATTCCATACATACTCTTCTGTATCTGGCTTCTTAGCACAGTATTTTGAAGATTCATCCATGTTGTAGCATAAAAGTTCAACAGTACAAATATAAACTGACTTATTAGTCTTATTCACTATTGGTAGATGTTTAGTTTCACTCATTGGTCTTACAGCACTGCCCCAGTGAATTTTCTTGAACAAAAGTCATCTCATGTCTGCAGGAGTGGATATTTAGAAGCTGAAGCATGGGTAAAAGTCAATGCACATTTAAAATTTGGGTAAACATTGCCAACGTGTTCTCTATAAAATATACACCATTTTAGACTGTCAGAGGCCACATCTGAGAACTTGTCCCTCACATCCTTGTCAATTGTCAACTAGGATGTCATCAAACTGTCTAATCTTGGCCAAGGTGATAAGTGAAACATGTCAAGTTTCTGTGCTTTTAGTTTATATTCTTCTGATTAGAAGTGAGTGTGTCTTTTCATATCCTTAAGAGTCATTTATGTTTCTGGTCTTTTTCTTACTGACTTTAGGAAGCTTTTTCTATATAAAATAAATTTGCCCTTTTTTCTATAATAAAAAGTTTTTGAAAACTTATCATTTATCATTTGACTTTGTATATTTTGCTGTCCAGGCTCTTATTTTATGTTGTTACATTTATTTTCTTACATAGATCATGGTTTTTTGAATCACACACAGAAATGGCATCTCCATGCTATAGTTGTACAAAGAAATTCTCCTGATGTTTTTGTGTGGCTTGTAATGGTTTAGTGATTACATTTAAATCTTTGATTTATCTATAGTTATGTGAGGTATAAGATAAGTATCCACAACTTTTCTTTTTCATTTGAATACCTTGTTGGCATTCAGTCTCTGAGTGGTGTTGACTCTTTGAAACCCAATGGATTGCAGCACACCAGCTTCCCTGTCCTTCACTATCTCCTGGAGTCCATTGAGTCAGTGCTGCCATCCAACTGTCTCATTCTCTGTCATCCCTTTCTCCCCCTGCCCTCAATCTTTTCCAACATCAAGGTTTTTTCCAGTGAGTTGGCTCTTTGCATCTGGTGGCCAAAGTATTGGAGCTTCATCTTCACCATCAGTCCTTCCAATGAACATTCAGTGTTGATTTCCTTTAGGATTGATTGGTTTGATCTCCTTGCTGTCCAAGGGACTTTTAAGAGTCTTATCCAGTCCCACAGTTTGAAAGCATCAATTCTTCAGCATTCAGGCTTCTTTATGGTCCAACTCGCACATCCATACATGACCACTGAAAAGACTATATGGACCTTTGTCCAAAATTTTCCCACAGTTTGAACATATTTTCAGAAAATTTAGTGGGCAATGCACATTTAAAATTTGGGTAAACATTGCCAACGTGTTCTCTATAAAATATACACCATTTTAGACTGTCAGAGGCCACATCTGAGAACTTGTCCCTCACATCCTTGTCAATTGTCAACTAGGATGTCATCAAACTGTCTAATCTTGGCCAAGGTGATAAGTGAAACATGTCAAGTTTCTGTGCTTTTAGTTTATATTCTTCTGATTAGAAGTGAGTGTGTCTTTTCATATCCTTAAGAGTCATTTATGTTTCTGGTCTTTTTCTTACTGACTTTAGGAAGCTTTTTCTATATAAAATAAATTTGCCCTTTTTTCTATAATAAAAAGTTTTTGAAAACTTATCATTTATCATTTGACTTTGTATATTTTGCTGTCCAGGCTCTTATTTTATGTTGTTACATTTATTTTCTTACATAGATCATGGTTTTTTGAATCACACACAGAAATGGCATCTCCATGCTATAGTTGTACAAAGAAATTCTCCTGATGTTTTTGTGTGGCTTGTAATGGTTTAGTGATTACATTTAAATCTTTGATTTATCTATAGTTATGTGAGGTATAAGATAAGTATCCACAACTTTTCTTTTTCATTTGAATACCTTGTTGGCATTCAGTCTCTGAGTGGTGTTGACTCTTTGAAACCCAATGGATTGCAGCACACCAGCTTCCCTGTCCTTCACTATCTCCTGGAGTCCATTGAGTCAGTGCTGCCATCCAACTGTCTCATTCTCTGTCATCCCTTTCTCCCCCTGCCCTCAATCTTTTCCAACATCAAGGTTTTTTTCCAGTGAGTTGGCTCTTTGCATCTGGTGGCCAAAGTATTGGAGCTTCATCTTCACCATCAGTCCTTCCAATGAACATTCAGTGTTGATTTCCTTTAGGATTGATTGGTTTGATCTCCTTGCTGTCCAAGGGACTTTTAAGAGTCTTATCCAGTCCCACAGTTTGAAAGCATCAATTCTTCAGCATTCAGGCTTCTTTATGGTCCAACTCGCACATCCATACATGACCACTGAAAAGACTATATGGACCTTTGTCGGCAAAGTGATGTTTCTGCTTTTTAATATGCTGTCTACATTTGTCATAGAGGAGCAAGTGTCTTTTAATTGCATGGCTGTAGTCACCATCTGCAGTGATTTTGGAGCCCAAGAAAATAGTCTGTCACTGTTCCCATTTCCCCCCCATCTATTTGCCATGAAGTGGTGCCATGATCGTGGATGCATGGTCTTAGTTTTTTGAATGTTAAGTTTTAAGCCAGTTTTTTCTCTCTCCTCTTTCATCTTCATCAAGAGGCTCTTTAGTTGCTCTTCACTTTCTGCCACAAGGGTAGTATTAGCTGCATATCTGAGGCTACCGATAATTCTTCTGGCAATCTTGATATCAGCTTGTGATTCATCCAGCCCGACATTTCACATGGTGTACTCTGCATAAATTGAAGAACTATTTGAAAGTAATTCATCTTTTCTCAACTAATATGCAAGGTTTCCTTCGTCTAATTTTAGGAGACTCTTTCTGGTCTGTGTTCTGTTCCATGGATCGATCTAGCTTTTCATATATCAATACAAGTATTTGTATATTAATACAGTTCTGTTATTATCTGTACTTTTCTTTTTTTAATAAGTCACATTTTATATTTTTAATGCATTTTATTTACTTTGGCTCTTCTGGGTTTTCACTGCTGCTGCAGGCTCTTCTCTAGCTGCAGGGAGTAGGGCTACTCTCTAGTTGAGGTGAGCAGGCTTCTTGTTGTGATGACTTTTTCTGTTGTGGAACTTGGGCTCTAGGGCACGCGGGCTTCAGTAGTTGTGGCACACGGGCTCAATAGTTGTGGCTCCGAGGCTCTAGAGCACAGGCTCCATAGTTGTGGCTCATAGGCCTAGTTGCTCTGCGGCATGTGGGATTTTCTCAGATCAGGGATTGTACCGGTGTCTCCTGCATTGACAGGCAAACCCTGTATCACTGAGGTACCAGGAAAGCCCATGCATTTGTCTTCTTTTTTGAATTCATATTTTGTTTTCTTTATGAATTCTTTTTTTGAGTCTTTATTGAATTTGTTACAATATTGCTTGTGTTTTATGTTGTATTTTTTTGGCCACAAGGCATATGGGATCTTAGCTCCCTGACTAGGGATTGAACTTGCAGCCCCTGTATTTAAAGGTGAAGTCCTAACCCCTGGACCATCAGGGAAGTCCCTCCATAATAACTCTTAATGAGCTTCCTTGGTGGCTCAGCAGCAGAGAATTTGCCTGCCAGTGCAGAAAGCCTGGATTTGACCCCTGGGTCAAGAAGATTCGCTGGTGAAGGAGATGGCAACCCACTCCAGTATTCTTGTGTGGGAAATCCCATGGACAGAGGAACCTGGCAGGCTACAGTCCATGGGGTCACAAGGAGTTGGACCTGACTTAGCGACTGAACAGCAGCAATAAATCATCTTTTGTATAACTCCATGGAAAAATTCTCTTGCTATTTTGTTGAGGTTATCTAAACATATATCAAATTAAGAACAATTAAATCTTTAAGATGCTGAGTTTTCCCATCAAAATATATGATAAACATTTTCTTTCTTTAAATGTCTTTATGCCCCTGGACAGTGTTTTCAAATTTCATTTATATAGATCTTGTACACTTCTCACTACATTTATTCCTATATATTCATAGTCTTTGCTCCATTCAAGATTTTTTAAGCTAGTTGTAGTTCGCAAATATTAAGGCTGACGATTTCCAGATATGAACCTCTCGTAGCTATATTTTGTATTACATATAGTAGTTTTCCAGGTATATAATCATATCATCTCTAAATAGTGATGGTTTTACTTCCCTGCTTTTAATTTTTATAGTCCTTATTTATTTTCCCTTGTCTGTTTTGGGTTGGCCTTCACAACAACTTTGAATAAAGGATAAAGTATGCCTTTATATTATTCTCAACTTTAGCTTCTGTACCAAACATCAACAGAGTAGCCACTGTGTTCCAGGCACTAGGATAGAATAAATTCAACTGTCACTCAAGACTCAAACGCACCTTCTTCCAAAGCCTCTTTTGATCAGCTCAAGCAGAAGCTGTCGTTGTCTCTTTTGAATTCATATTTTGTTTTCTTTATGAATTCTTTTTGACTTAGAATTCGTTACAATATTGCTTGTGTTTTATGTTGTATTTTTTGGCCACAAGGCATATGGGATCTTAGCCCCCTGACCAGGGATCGAACTTGCAGCCCTGTATTTAAAGGTGAAGTCCTAACCCCTGGACCATCAGGGAAGTCCCTCCATAATAACTCTTAATGAGCTTCCTTGGTGGCTCAGCAGCAGAGAATTTGCCTGCCAGTGCAGAAAGCCTGGATTTGACCCCTGGGTCAAGAAGATTTGCTGGTGAAGGAGATGGCAACCCACTCCAGTATTCCTGTCTGGGAAATCCCATGGACAGAGGAACCTGGGGGGCTACAGTCCTTGGGGTCACAAGGAGTTGGACCTGACTTAGCGACTGAACAGCAGCAATAAATCATCTTTTGTATAACTCCATGGAAAAATTCTCTTGCTATTTTGTTGAGGTTATCTAAACATATATCAAATTAAGAACAATTAAATCTTTAAGATGCTGAGTTTTCCCATCAAAATATATGATAAACATTTTCTTTCTTTAAATGTCTTTATGCCCCTGGACAGTGTTTTCAAATTTCATTTATACAGATCTTGTACACTTCTCACTACATTTATTCCTATATATTCATAGTCTTTTATCCATTCAAGATTTTTTAAGCTAGTTGTAGTTCGCAAATATTAAGGCTGACGATTTCCAGATATGAACCTCTCGTAGCTATATTTTGTATTACATATAGTAGTTTTCCAGGTATATAATCATATCATCTCTAAATAGTGATGGTTTTACTTCCCTGCTTTTAATTTTTATAGTCCTTATTTATTTTCCCTTGTCTGTTTTGGGTTGGCCTTCACAACAACTTTGAGTAAAGGATAAAGTATGACTTTATCTTATTCTCAACTTTAGCTTCTGTACCAAACATCAACAGAGTAGCCACTGTGTTCCAGGCACTAGGATAGAATAAATTCAACTGTCACTCAAGACTCAAACGCACCTTCTTCCAAAGCCTCTTTTGATCAGCTCAAGCAGAAGCTGTCGTTGTCTCTTCTGAGCTTCATAGTTTCCTCCTCTGTGTCCCTTCCTACTGTTTATCCTGTCTCAGAGTTATTTGTGCCCTATTCTTACATAGTCCCCTAAAATTGTACAAGCTAGACAAGGCAGAGTCTTTGACTGGTCATTCAGCTGTGCTCAGAATTTGGTGCTGCACATAACAAATGCTCAACCCTGTGCTGTTTAATTAATTAATGTGACACTCTGCTTAAATAAACCCTAAACCTCTGCTAAAATAAAATGTGGGGTTTTCATGCAGAGCACTTAACCATAAGTAATAAACATAAATCTAGCTGACAAAATACACACATACACATATTCATATTCATCACTAGCCAAAAAGGGGTGCAGAGTTTACCTCTCAGTTGTTATGGAGGGAATAAAAAAGAAAGGAAAAAACCATTTGTACCCAGAGAGCCTGGACGTTCTGAACCTTGATCAGTTCTGTAAATCTAGACAAATACTATTAATCATCAAGTCGCTTCATGCCTTTTTATGTTTAACCTCCGAATCTTTTTCACTAAAAAGCCTCTCTCACTGGGTACAATAGAGTGAGTGACTTCCATATCAGTGTTGCTGTCTTTGTAATGTGCAGTTGGTTTTATCGGGTGGTGTGGAATGTCTTTTTGATTTTAAATTCCTATTTTTAGCTTCTCCATACTTTGTGTTGAGTGTTCATTCTCACACCAGATTTACCCACACACCCTCTGTAAGTCTCTATAAAAAGTCTTCATGCAGAGCTAGAGTTGTCTCGGGGACCTGTCTTAAGGCTGCTGGCACCTGGCTCCCACATTCTCAGGACCTATGTGAGGATGGACATGTGGACATGGATATGTGAACTTGGATTTTCTGACTCTCAGGTTATAATTCATAATAGGAAGAAAGTGGCTTGAGACCAGGAACTATGATTTGGCCCCTAGAACCTGGCACATTGGCTATCACACAATTTGACTGTTAATAAATGTGTGTTCAATGAATGAACAACTATATGGACAGTGAATGAGTGAACACACTTGTGTCTCAACAGGTGATGGATCACAACCTGACGTTTTCCATAGACTCTTCTAATTTTTCAATATGATTGAAATTGGCAGCTTGTGCATTTACACTCGGTTTAGAAGAGTTCCATTAACCTGGTCCGCATGCTATGTCATGAACTTTAGGTTGCTAACTTGATAAATATGGTTCCATTATTAATTCATGCATCTGAAAGAACACACGCTTTGGAAGCAATAGCAAATCCTTTTAAGCTCTATGCTCCGGTGAAGAACTTCTTTCTTTCACGTTCAGGAGAAAAAAAGGCAATGGTGGTGATGGTGGCAGACTGGTACCTTGAACCTCTGCTCAGAGCCTGTGGAGGAGAGACATCATGTTGCCAGGTCACCCATATGGTCATTTCTATGATTGGCCAAAACTGTATGCTCAGTATTTAACTCAAAGATTGGAGACATATTCTGGGTATTGCAACTGTTAATTCGTCCTTACCTTTATTTCCTCTCTTCCTTCCCTGAAACATTGGCGTGAGCTGAGTATTGTAGGTGCTTATATAGCTCTCTGCGCTGGCTCCATGAGAGAACATCTCCTCCCTTCCCTGACTCCCCTCTCCCTCTCCTGCCTCGAGTTCTTTCCGTCCTGTCGGCCATCTATTCTGGATGACCCTCCAGCATCTTGTCACCCCCAGGGTGTCCCAAGCCTTTGTGCATGGCTGAGCGGAGACCGGGGACTGGTGCAGGGCCTGGTAAGGGGCTGGCTCTACTGCTCCAAGGCTGTGGGATCCCTTTCTCTTCCTGTTGCCAGAGAGGACTCCTGGCACTGGAGATGTGACAGAAGTGCAACAACAGCCCCAGTGCCCAGGAGGGCTCATTTCTTTTGTCTCTTCTGTAGGAAGCTGAAGGGTAAACTGTTTAGAGACCGGCTGGGTATAAAATCCTGGGTTTTGTCTGCCTGGAGTGGACTGACTTCTAGGCTCTAGACCTTGATTTCAGCCTTAGAAAGTGGGTTTGGTTCCTCTTCGTTTGGTCAGAACAAAGGAGGCTGATGTCTGCTGTCAGTTACTGGGCACAAGCACTAGCAGTAAAGCAACCAATTCTCTGCTTTCCTCCTTCCTATTCAGTCAACTTTTAACAAAATGCTTGGGGGAGGGGGGCAGGGATTTCCATGATGTGCCCTTTCTAGAGCAAATGGTCTACTCAAGGATTCTTCAGAGAAGGCTGGAGCCCCACCGGACCTATCCACCTTCCCATTTGCATGCATGATTTACACACACTGAACTCCATCCACACATCCACAGGCAGCCCCCCTGGAGTTTTGCGAGACACAGGCTGCTGCTGCAGAGAATGTTAGAACCAGATCTTCCCTGAGACTCCTCTGACTGACTGCTCCCATCATGAGCAGATTTCATATTTGAGAATTGAGAATTCATATGGACCAGGGAAGGGATAGGCTACCAACCCCAGTATTCTTGGGCTTCTCTAGTGGCTCAGATGGTAAAGTAGCTGCCCTCAGTGGGGGAGACCTGGGTTTGATCCCTGTGTTGGGAAGATCCCCTGGAGAAGGGAAAGGCAACTCATTTCAGTATTCTTGCCTGGAGAATTCCTTGGCTGGTCCATGGGTTGCAGAGAGCTGGATACGACTGAGCAACTTTCATTTCACTTCACCACACAGGGTGTGTGATCATTTTAGGAAAAAAAAACCATAGGTCTGGTTCCCAGAAGGTAAGTGAAAGTGTTAGTCTCTCAGTCGTATCTGACTCTTTGTGACTCCATGGACAAGCCCGCCAGGTTCTTCTGTCCATAGGATTCTCCAGGCAAGAATACTTGGAGTGAGTTACCATTTCCTTCTCCAAAGGATCTTCCTGACCCAGGGATCAAACCCAGGTCTGCTGCATTGCAGACAGATTCATTACTGTCTGAGCTGGCAGGGAAGCCTTCCCAGAAGATAAAACAGGTTTTAGTTCTTGACACAGTAAGAAAAACAGGATCCTGCTGTGTCCCAGTTGGCCCTAATGGTAAAGAACCCACCTGCCAATTCAGGAAACTTAAGAGATGCCATTTCAACCCCTGGGTCCGCAAGATCCCTGGAGAAAGAACTGGCAACCTACTCTAGTATTCTCTAGTATTCTTGCTTAGAGAATTCCAGGGACAGAAGAGACTGGTGAGCCTCAGTCCATAGGGTCTCAAAGAGTCAGATTTGACTTGATTGAAGAGACTTAACATGCATGCTGTGCTCCAGGCATCCAGCAAAGCGGAAGGCTGGCCCTAGAGCAAATGGTCTACTCAAGGATTCTTCGAGAAGGCTGGAGCCCCACCGGACCTATCCACCTTCCCATTTGCATGCATGATTTACACACACTGAACTCCATCCACACATCCACAGGCAGCCCCCCTGGAGTTTTGCGAGACACAGGCTGCTGCTGCAGAGAATGTTAGAACCAGATCTTCCCTGAGACTCCTCTGACTGACTGCTCCCATCATGAGCAGATTTCATATTTGAGAATTGAGAATTCATATGGACCAGGGAAGGGATAGGCTACCAACCCCAGTATTCTTGGGCTTCTCTAGTGGCTCAGATGGTAAAGTAGCTGCCCTCAGTGGGGGAGACCTGGGTTTGATCCCTGTGTTGGGAAGATCCCCTGGAGAAGGGAAAGGCAACTCATTTCAGTATTCTTGCCTGGAGAATTCCTTGGCTGGTCCATGGGTTGCAGAGAGCTGGATACGACTGAGCAACTTTCATTTCACTTCACCACACAGGGTGTGTGATCATTTTAGGAAAAAACAACCATAGGTCTGGTTCCCAGAAGGTAAGTGAAAGTGTTAGTCTCTCAGTCGTATCTGACTCTTTGTGACTCCATGGACAAGCCCGCCAGGTTCTTCTGTCCATAGGATTCTCCAGGCAAGAATACTTGGAGTGAGTTACCATTTCCTTCTCCAAAGGATCTTCCTGACCCAGGGATCAAACCCAGGTCTGCTGCATTGCAGACAGATTCATTACTGTCTGAGCTGGCAGGGAAGCCTTCCCAGAAGATAAAACAGGTTTTAGTTCTTGACACAGTAAGAAAAACAGGATCCTGCTGTGTCCCAGTTGGCACTAATGGTAAAGAACCCACCTGCCAATTCAGGAAACTTAAGAGATGCCATTTCAACCTCTGGGTCAGGAAGATCCCCTGGAGAAAGAACTGGCAACCTACTCTAGTATTCTCTAGTATTCTTGCTTAGAGAATTCCAGGGACAGAAGAGACTGGTGAGCCTCAGTCCATAGGGTCTCAAAGAGTCAGATTTGACTTGATTGAAGAGACTTAACATGCATGCTGTGCTCCAGGCATCCAGCAAACATGATTTAGAATTATTCCAGAAAGAAAGGGAGTGACTTGTGTTGTGTGCTCACCTTTGCTAAGGAATGTGCAGAGAGAAGGGAGCACCGTCTTTTTACTCCTAATCTCTTACAAGGGACTGTGAACTTAAAGATGTTCCAAACTTGCTCGGTATCATATCAAAAAAAGATATGATTCCCCAGAAAATATTTTAATGAAAGTAAAACAGGCACTAAGAGCCTCATGTAATACTAGTCTTGCCTATTTCACACCTTCAGAGTCTTTTAATAATCTCCATTATGTGGCTATGTGATTTATATCACACAACCTCAGACCCTTTACATTTTTTAAATAATTCACCAGCAAGAACCAACATCAGAACTGAACGCTAATAAGATTTGGTCTGAGAGGCCAACATGGTAAGATTGTTAATGTTTAATGCACTCACATCAAAGTGGGATAATCCTGCTGCCGAAGGTCAAGAGAGCTTTAAAAAGAATAGAAAAGAAAACAACAACTGTAGCTGTTCTATTTTCCTCACTCAAATAAATCTAGTGTAAATGTATTATAGCCAGGCCCAGGAGAGACATTTCCTGGCAATCTGGCGATTTCCCTCATATTGTTCATGTGGTTTGTCTCTTTCTTCTTTCTCTTTATTTCTAATGATAAGGATGAAAATCATCCCTGGAAGGTGCCATGCCTTCCAAGTGCCTCTCATTGTTACTCTGAAGGACCACTCTTGGGTTTTATTACAGTAATTGATAGACAGAGTTCATTTGCACACAAAATTGTGGATGGTTTTAGAACTCTGGTGATGGGAGTTATCACTGCTGATGAGAAAAGGAAGAATGACCTTCAGCCATGCAGTAGGAAATTGCAAAGAGTTACGCTCTTGGTTCCCTTGCTGAATCAAAAGATTACATGGGTCAAGATCAATTTCTTCATTTTCTTTAGGCAGCATTCTGAAGAGGCCCCTTCAGAAAGCTCCAGCCCTAGGATATCTAGCAATTGAAAAAAGAAGCAAATATTCCTGGGGACTATGTGATCCCGGGTCTCAAAGAGTCAGATTTGACTTGATTGAAGAGACTTAACATGCATGCTGTGCTCCAGGCATCCAGCAAACATGATTTAGAATTATTCCAGAAAGAAAGGGAGTGACTTGTGTTGTGTGCTCACCTTTGCTAAGGAATGTGCAGAGAGAAGGGAGCACCGTCTTTTTACTCCTAATCTCTTACAAGGGACTGTGAACTTAAAGATGTTCCAAACTTGCTCGGTATCATATCAAAAAAAGATATGATTCCCCAGAAAATATTTTAATGAAAGTAAAACAGGCACTAAGAGCCTCATGTAATACTAGTCTTGCCTATTTCACACCTTCAGAGTCTTTTAATAATCTCCATTATGTGGCTATGTGATTTATATCACACAACCTCAGACCCTTTACATTTTTTAAATAATTCACCAGCAAGAACCAACATCAGAACTGAACGCTAATAAGATTTGGTCTGAGAGGCCAACATGGTAAGATTGTTAATGTTTAATGCACTCACATCAAAGTGGGATAATCCTGCTGCCGAAGGTCAAGAGAGCTTTAAAAAGAATAGAAAAGAAAACAACAACTGTAGCTGTTCTATTTTCCTCACTCAAATAAATCTAGTGTAAATGTATTATAGCCAGGCCCAGGAGAGACATTTCCTGGCAATCTGGCGATTTCCCTCATATTGTTCATGTGGTTTGTCTCTTTCTTCTTTCTCTTTATTTCTAATGATAAGGATGAAAATCATCCCTGGAAGGTGCCATGCCTTCCAAGTGCCTCTCATTGTTACTCTGAAGGACCACTCTTGGGTTTTATTACAGTAATTGATAGACAGAGTTCATTTGCACACAAAATTGTGGATGGTTTTAGAACTCTGGTGATGGGAGTTATCACTGCTGATGAGAAAAGGAAGAATGACCTTCAGCCATGCAGTAGGAAATTGCAAAGAGTTACGCTCTTGGTTCCCTTGCTGAATCAAAAGATTACATGGGTCAAGATCAATTTCTTCATTTTCTTTAGGCAGCATTCTGAAGAGGCCCCTTCAGAAAGCTCCAGCCCTAGGATATCTAGCAATTGAAAAAAGAAGCAAATATTCCTGGGGACTATGTGATCCCCATAAAAGGGCATGGCTCCTGGGGGTAGCCTGGGGTCACTGGGTTCAGTTTGTGAGTGCACACGGATGGCCCCTGCAGAGTTTCTGTGGGGTCAGGGGACTCTGGTGTTCTGTAGCAAGCTTCCACAGAAGCTTATAGTTGCTTTATTTGACTGGTAAATATTTTCCTGGTACTTAGACCTAATTTTCTCTGGCAACCGTTGTTCCCATAGCTTTATTTATTTACTTATTTATTTTAATTTTTTGGCCTATTTTCACTGATTTTTTATTCATTTATTTTCACCCATCTTCACATTTTGGCCTGTGTGGGCCTCCCATCACAGTGGCCTCTCCGGTTGCAGAGCACTGGCTCTCAACGCATGAGCTCCAGAGTGCTGCTCCTAATTGGACACACCAGTCCAGTCGCTCTGCGGCATGTGGGATCTTCCTGGGCCAGGGATAGAGCTGGTGTCCCTTGCACTGCAAGGTGGACCCTTCTGGACCACCAGGGAAGCCCTATTCATTTTTTAATTGGAAGAAAATTGCTTTACAATATTGTGTGGGTTTTTGCCATGCAACAAGAGTCAGCCATAAATTATACATATATCCCCTTCCTCTAGAGCCTTCCTCCCCTTCCCCCATCCCACCCCTCTAGGTCATCCCAGAGTGCTCTGCTGAGCTCTCTGTGTTGTATAGCAACTTCCCATAGCTTTGAGATAAATTCACCCACTGAAAACTCAAGGATAAATCCTCATGCTGGGACTTCCACATGCCTCAGAGCAGCTGGACCGGTGTGTCCAATTAGGAGCAGCGCTCTGAGCGCATGCGTTGAGAGCCAGTGCTCTGCAACCAGAGAGGCCACTGCGATGGGAGGCCCACACAGGCCAAGGAACAAAGATGGATGAAAGTAAATAGATAAATAACCAATAAAAGAGAAAAAAAATCCTCACGCTGATCTGTTATCACACGTCATTTTGCCAAGGAACATTCGTGAAGAAAGCTATAAAGTGGCCAGTTAAGTGTTTGTGAGTTTTTTGTTTGTCTTTTCATCGTTTTGGGTTTTAGTGGGGGAAGGATCTTTCTCAGATGAAAAAGCCAGGTTCTGATTTTAGCCCTGCCCACCAACTTAATGTGCTTCTTTATGCAGAGGGTTGAATCTTTCTGGGAATTAATTTCTTTGTTTGTCAAATGGCCTAGTAATACCTGCCCCAGTTGACCTACAGCATGGTAGTATGGGTAAAGTAAAATTACAAAGGTGAAAGTGCTTGCAAAATTCTAAAATATTTAGATAGCATTTCCTGGCAAGTCGCAGGAGTAACGAGCTACAGTTCTACAGCAAAAAGATGATGATGAGGGTTGAATGTTAAAAGGCTTTGAAGAGACCCTGACACATGAATTGCACCCTGTAACTGGCAGCTGGAAGGCCAGGCTGTGAGGGTGTTAGCTCAGCAAAGCCCTTCTTTAACTTCCTCCCAGCTTCCCAGATGGCTCTATGGTAAAGAATTTGCCTGCAGTGCAGTAGATGCAAGAGACATGAGTGGACTTCCTGGGCCAGGGATAGAGCTGGTGTCCCTTGCACTGCAAGGTGGACCCTTTGGACCACCAGGAAGCCCTATTCATTTTTAATTGGAAGAAAATTGCTTTACAATATTGTGTGGGTTTTTGCCATGCAACAAGAGTCAGCCATAAATTATACATATATCCCCTTCCTCTAGAGCCTTCCTCCCCTTCCCCCATCCCACCCCTCTAGGTCATCCCAGAGTGCTCTGCTGAGCTCTCTGTGTTGTATAGCAACTTCCCATAGCTTTGAGATAAATTCACCCACTGAAAACTCAAGGATAAATCCTCATGCTGGGACTTCCACATGCCTCAGAGCAGCTGGACCGGTGTGTCCAATTAGGAGCAGCGCTCTGGAGCGCATGCGTTGAGAGCCAGTGCTCTGCAACCAGAGAGGCCACTGCGATGGGAGGCCCACACAGGCCAAGGAACAAAGATGGATGAAAGTAAATAGATAAATAACCAATAAAAGAGAAAAAAAATCCTCACGCTGATCTGTTATCACACGTCATTTTGCCAAGGAACATTCGTGAAGAAAGCTATAAAGTGGCCAGTTAAGTGTTTGTGAGTTTTTTGTTTGTCTTTTCATCGTTTTGGGTTTTAGTGGGGGAAGGATCTTTCTCAGATGAAAAAGCCAGGTTCTGATTTTAGCCCTGCCCACCAACTTAATGTGCTTCTTTATGCAGAGGGTTGAATCTTTCTGGGAATTAATTTCTTTGTTTGTCAAATGGCCTAGTAATACCTGCCCCAGTTGACCTACAGCATGGTAGTATGGGTAAAGTAAAATTACAAAGGTGAAAGTGCTTGCAAAATTCTAAAATATTTAGATAGCATTTCCTGGCAAGTCGCAGGAGTAACGAGCTACAGTTCTACAGCAAAAAGATGATGATGAGGGTTGAATGTTAAAAGGCTTTGAAGAGACCCTGACACATGAATTGCACCCTGTAACTGGCAGCTGGAAGGCCAGGCTGTGAGGGTGTTAGCTCAGCAAAGCCCTTCTTTAACTTCCTCCCAGCTTCCCAGATGGCTCTATGGTAAAGAATTTGCCTGCAGTGCAGGAGATGCAAGAGACATGAGTTGAATTCCTGGATCGGGAAGATCCCCTAGGAAAGGAAATACATAACAGTCCACTCCAGTATTCTTTTTTTTTTTTTAAGACTTATTTATTTATTTATTGGGCGGGGGTCAGGTTGGGGAGGGAGGGGAGTGGGCGGGCCACTTCTATTGGTCTTTCATTTCTCTATTTTCATCCATCTTTGTTCTTTGGCTCCTGTGGGCCTCCCATCGCGGTGGTCACTGTCGTCGCAGAGCACTGGCTCTGGGTGCACACACGCCAGAGCTCCAGCTCGGTAATTGGACACATCGGTCCAGCCACTCCGCGGCACGTGGAATCTTCCCAGGCCAGGGATCGAACTGGCGCCCTTTGCACGGCAAGGCAGTGTCCTTACCCACTGGACCACCAGGGGAAGCCCCACTCCAGGATTCTTGCCTGGAGAATTCTATGGACAGAGGAGCCTGGTGGCCTACAGCCTGCTGGGGTCCCGAAGAGTCAGATATGACTGAGCAACCAGACAGTTACAATAAGGCGAAACCAAGGAACCTGACTGGCCTCTCTTCAATGCTAATATTCATCGTTATGATGCTAATATTCTTTTTTGTATCCTCACATTTCTGCTTTCCAGACATTTGTCAGAAATTAGTTATCCTATGGAAGACAATCCAGTATCAACAAACAGCAACTTTGGAACTGGAATGAGCTTGGTGATGTTTGAAATCTAGCTCGTCCATTTACCTGCTGGCTTTGACCTTAGGCAACCTTCCTCAATACCTTGGGCCTCAGTTTCTTCAATGGGGTATAGTATTATACCATCTCACCCTCAGGAGATGACACAGATGCCACAGTCAGAGGCTGCCTAATTGGCAGGGCCCAAAATGAAAATGCAAGATCCTTTGTACAAACATAAAGAATTTCAAAATGGTGACAGCAGAGCATTAAACCAAGCATGGGGGTCCTGGCAAGTCGCAGTCGCAGGAGTAACGAGCTACAGTTCTACAGCAAAAGATGATGATGAGGGTTGAATGTTAAAAGGCTTTGAAGAGACCCTGACACATGAATTGCACCCTGTAACTGGCAGCTGGAAGGCCAGGCTGTGAGGGTGTTAGCTCAGCAAAGCCCTTCTTTAACTTCCTCCCAGCTTCCCAGATGGCTCTATGGTAAAGAATTTGCCTGCAGTGCAGGAGATGCAAGAGACATGAGTTGAATTCCTGGATCGGGAAGATCCCCTAGGAAAGGAAATACATAACAGTCCACTCCAGTATTCTTTTTTTTTTTTAAGACTTATTTATTTTTTTATTGGGCGAGGGTCAGGTTGGGGAGGGAGGGGAGTGGGCGGGCCACTTCTATTGGTCTTTCATTTCTCTATTTTCATCCATCTTTGTTCTTTGGCTCCTGTGGGCCTCCCATCGCGGTGGTCACTGTCGTCGCAGAGCACTGGCTCTGGGTGCACACACGCCAGAGCTCCAGCTCGGTAATTGGACACATCGGTCCAGCCACTCCGCGGCACGTGGAATCTTCCCAGGCCAGGGATCGAACTGGCGCCCTTTGCACGGCAAGGCAGTGTCCTTACCCACTGGACCACCAGGGGAAGCCCCACTCCAGGATTCTTGCCTGGAGAATTCTATGGACAGAGGAGCCTGGTGGCCTACAGCCTGCTGGGGTCCCGAAGAGTCAGATATGACTGAGCAACCAGACAGTTACAATAAGGCGAAACCAAGGAACCTGACTGGCCTCTCTTCAATGCTAATATTCATCGTTATGATGCTAATATTCTTTTTTGTATCCTCACATTTCTGCTTTCCAGACATTTGTCAGAAATTAGTTATCCTATGGAAGACAATCCAGTATCAACAAACAGCAACTTTGGAACTGGAATGAGCTTGGTGATGTTTGAAATCTAGCTCGTCCATTTACCTGCTGGCTTTGACCTTAGGCAACCTTCCTCAATACCTTGGGCCTCAGTTTCTTCAATGGGGTATAGTATTATACCATCTCACCCTCAGGAGATGACACAGATGCCACAGTCAGAGGCTGCCTAATTGGCAGGGCCCAGTGCAAAATGAAAATGCAAGATCCTTTGTACAAACATAAAGAATTTCAAAATGGTGACAGCAGAGCATTAAACCAAGCATGGGATCCTTCTGAGCCCAGGGTCCCATGCAACTGTGCAGGTCCCACTGCGAAGCTGCCTCTGGCCACAGTTCTTGCACAGCGGCTGCCTCTGATGATCAAACTGCTTCTTCCTTTCTGTCTCTGATCTTAGGGAGCCAGGTGATAGGATTGAGAAAGGATAACTTATCTATACAGCCGTCCCATCTCTGTGTCTGTTTTCCTAAGCGCTTTAAAAAGTCAGCTCAAGAAAATAAAAAACTAACAGAATCATTATACATAAGAGGTTAACATATATATATATGTGTGTGTGTGTGTGTGTGTGTGTATATGTGTATATATATATATATATATATATATATATATAGTTATAGTTAGTTCTAGTTACAGTTACAGTTATTGTTGTTATTGTCTGGGCTTCTCAGGTGGCTCAGTGGTAAAGAATCCCCTTACCAATACAGTGTAGATTTGATCCTTGGATTGAGAAGTTCCCCTGGAGAAGGAAATGGCAACCCACTCCAGTCCATGGAGTCACAAAGAGTCAGCACCTGAGCAACTGAGCATGAGCATGATGTTGTTTAGTTAGTAAGTCATGTCCAATTCTTTTGTGACCCGTGGACATGGGCTGCCTAGCTTGGGTCCGAAGAGTCAGATATGACTGAGCAACCAGACAGTTACAATAAGGCGAAACCAAGGAACCTGACTGGCCTCTCTTCAATGCTAATATTCATCGTTATGATGCTAATATTCTTTTTTGTATCCTCACATTTCTGCTTTCCAGACATTTGTCAGAAATTAGTTATCCTATGGAAGACAATCCAGTATCAACAAACAGCAACTTTGGAACTGGAATGAGCTTGGTGATGTTTGAAATCTAGCTCGTCCATTTACCTGCTGGCTTTGACCTTAGGCAACCTTCCTCAATACCTTGGGCCTCAGTTTCTTCAATGGGGTATAGTATTATACCATCTCACCCTCAGGAGATGACACAGATGCCACAGTCAGAGGCTGCCTAATTGGCAGGGCCCAGTGCAAAATGAAAATGCAAGATCCTTTGTACAAACATAAAGAATTTCAAAATGGTGACAGCAGAGCATTAAACCAAGCATGGGATCCTTCTGAGCCCAGGGTCCCATGCAACTGTGCAGGTCCCACTGCGAAGCTGCCTCTGGCCACAGTTCTTGCACAGCGGCTGCCTCTGATGATCAAACTGCTTCTTCCTTTCTGTCTCTGATCTTAGGGAGCCAGGTGATAGGATTGAGAAAGGATAACTTATCTATACAGCCGTCCCATCTCTGTGTCTGTTTTCCTAAGCGCTTTAAAAAGTCAGCTCAAGAAAATAAAAAACTAACAGAATCATTATACATAAGAGGTTAACATATATATATATGTGTGTGTGTGTGTGTGTGTGTGTGTATATGTGTATATATATATATATATATATATATATATATATATATATAGTTATAGTTAGTTCTAGTTACAGTTACAGTTATTGTTGTTATTGTCTGGGCTTCTCAGGTGGCTCAGTGGTAAAGAATCCCCTTACCAATACAGTGTAGATTTGATCCTTGGATTGAGAAGTTCCCCTGGAGAAGGAAATGGCAACCCACTCCAGTCCATGGAGTCACAAAGAGTCAGCACCTGAGCAACTGAGCATGAGCATGATGTTGTTTAGTTAGTAAGTCATGTCCAATTCTTTTGTGACCCCGTGGACTGGAATGGGCTGCCATTTCCTTCTCCAGGAGATCTTCCTTACTGAGGGATCAAACCTACATCTCCTGCATTGGCAGGTGAGTTCTTTGCCATTGAGCCACCAGGAAACCCCATACATACACATACATACACACACATGTATACACACACACATGGGGAGAGGAGGAGGAAATGATGGGGAAGGTAAAGTTCACAGTATCTGTGTGTTTGGGTATGTCATCTGTATCTTCACTTTGTAAAGGAGAAGACAAAGTAACCTTCCATAGTTACTGTGTCAATGGGAATAGTTTGTCTCCATGTAGTAGAAAATGTGAATCACTCTGTCTGTATTTGATGGGGAGAAGTCCTCCTAATATGAGTCTTAGAAGCAGATTGCTGTCTCAGAGACTGGATGGCTCACAGACATCACAGTTCTGTCCTGCTATTCTCTTGGTCTTTTCTTCAAGATTACAGGATGACTGCTTTCACTCCAGGTATCACAACCATAGTCAAGAGGAAAATAAACGGGGGAAGGAGCAGTATCAGCCATCTTGTTTTAATTTCTCACGCAAGTTCAGTTGCAGACTTCTGCTTATGTCTCATTGGCTAGAATTAGGTCTCATAGAAGTTGCTAGCTACATAAAAGGCTGTTGTTGTTGTTGAGTCACTAAATCATGTCTGGCTCCTTGTGACCACATGGACTACAGCATGCCAGGCTTCCCTGTCCTTTACTATCTCCCAGAGTTGGCTTAAACTCATGTTCATTGAGTCAGTGATGCCATCCAGCCAGCTTATCCTCTGTCACCCCCTTCTCTTCCTGCCTTCAGTCTTGCCCAACAGCAGGATCTTTTCCAATAAATTGGCTCTTTGCATCCAGTGGCCAAAGCACCAGAGCATCAGCTTCAGCATCAGTCCTTCCAATGAATATTCAAGGTTGATTTCCTTTAGGATTGAGGACTTTGATCTCCTTGCTGTCCAAAAGTCTCTCAAGAGTCTTCTCCAGCACCACAATTTGAAACCATCAATTCCTTGGCACTCAGCCTTCTTTATAGTCCAACTCTCACATCTATACATGACTACTGGAAAAGCCATACCTTTGAGTGTACGGACCTTTGTGAACAAAGTGATGTCTCTGGTTTCTAATAGCCTGTCTAGGTTTGCCTTGGAAGCTTTTCTTCCAAGGAACAAGTGTCTTTTAATTCCGTGGCTGCATAAAAAGCTGAGAGAGTGTTTGCTTTTCCATCATGTACACTGATGGTGAGATAGAAGGGTGTTTAAACACTTCTTCTTGGGTGAATCATATAACAGCATAGGCTCTGTGACACAGATAGCAAGTGGGAGGGCCAGAGACTGAACCCACATCCCCTGAGTCTGAGCTTAGTGATTTTATCACTGTGCCAGATTGTACTTCTTTAAGAAATCTTTAGCACCATCCCACTTGGACACTTTCTGCTGAAATGAGCAGATTGCTGTCTCAGAGACTGGATGGCTCACAGACATCACAGTTCTGTCCTGCTATTCTCTTGGTCTTTTCTTCAAGATTACAGGATGACTGCTTTCACTCCAGGTATCACAACCATAGTCAAGAGGAAAATAAACGGGGGAAGGAGCAGTATCAGCCATCTTGTTTTAATTTCTCACGCAAGTTCAGTTGCAGACTTCTGCTTATGTCTCATTGGCTAGAATTAGGTCTCATAGAAGTTGCTAGCTACATAAAAGGCTGTTGTTGTTGTTGAGTCACTAAATCATGTCTGGCTCCTTGTGACCACATGGACTACAGCATGCCAGGCTTCCCTGTCCTTTACTATCTCCCAGAGTTGGCTTAAACTCATGTTCATTGAGTCAGTGATGCCATCCAGCCAGCTTATCCTCTGTCACCCCCTTCTCTTCCTGCCTTCAGTCTTGCCCAACAGCAGGATCTTTTCCAATAAATTGGCTCTTTGCATCCAGTGGCCAAAGCACCAGAGCATCAGCTTCAGCATCAGTCCTTCCAATGAATATTCAAGGTTGATTTCCTTTAGGATTGAGGACTTTGATCTCCTTGCTGTCCAAAAGTCTCTCAAGAGTCTTCTCCAGCACCACAATTTGAAACCATCAATTCCTTGGCACTCAGCCTTCTTTATAGTCCAACTCTCACATCTATACATGACTACTGGAAAAACCATACCTTTGAGTGTACGGACCTTTGTGAACAAAGTGATGTCTCTGGTTTCTAATAGCCTGTCTAGGTTTGCCTTGGAAGCTTTTCTTCCAAGGAACAAGTGTCTTTTAATTCCGTGGCTGCATAAAAAGCTGAGAGAGTGTTTGCTTTTCCATCATGTACACTGATGGTGAGATAGAAGGGTGTTTAAACACTTCTTCTTGGGTGAATCATATAACAGCATAGGCTCTGTGACACAGATAGCAAGTGGGAGGGCCAGAGACTGAACCCACATCCCCTGAGTCTGAGCTTAGTGATTTTATCACTGTGCCAGATTGTACTTCTTTAAGAAATCTTTAGCACCATCCCACTTGGACACTTTCTGCTGAAATGAGCAGACAGAAGTCACTCCACATGATGGAAATTTTAAAACAAGGAATATATTTACTATGCCTTGCCTTAAGGCTCCTCAGAGAGAAATTCCTCCAAGTTATGTAAAACTGAGAGATAGGTGGCATACAGACAATTTATTCCTCCCCTGAGAAATCCTGTGCTTTTGAAGTTTCATAGAACTAGTTGTTGTATGTTTGCAAACATGTAACAGAAATTGTGTAAGATTTCACTTCAGGCTCTGTGCCCTTCCAGCCTTAAGCTAGCGCTCCTCCCATCCTGCTTTAGATGACAATTGACTTTTTTTTGGTAGGAACTATTTACATATGAAGATCAGATTTGGATGTCCTTAAAAATGTATTAAATTCACTTTTCTAAAGCAAGATCAGAGTCAAAAACATGCATAAATATCAGTTGGAGAGGTTAGAAACAAAAACCAAGATGGAATGTCTCTACTATAATCACCACATGCATTTACCACAGCAGGGAAGTTAAGTAAATTCAGTCCAAGGTAGAGAAAGAATAAAATCTGGAAATGTAAATATGTTTCTGTTGGAGATACTTGAAGTCACATTATTGCCAGTTTCTTCTCTTTTTTAGCTGGGAGTGTTGTATGATGAATTTTTGTTGTGTTTTCTTTAAATGCTCCTGGCAGTGAATTGGAAATATAGCACCTGCTAAATGTTTAGTCAGTAGTTGAAACATTGAATAAATCATGAAATCTGTAGGTGAACTGAATAATAGCTGCCCTGGAGAGAATTATTATTCAGTGTTGACAAAATAAATCTTGCATTCTTCTGGGGAATCTTTTATTTTTAGCAAGGGTGTTTGACATTCCTAAGTCAATTAAGAGTTTTGACAGATTGGAATGTTATTGAACTGCCTAAGAACTGCCATTTATGTGCTAGGTACCAGGTTAGACAATTGTATAAGCAATGGATTATTAAATTCTCTCCCAGGAGTGTATAGTTCTAACTCTGTCTCTCTCAGTGAATAGCCAAGACCCTGACAGGTTATATAAGCAGTAGACCAAGGCTAGGAAGGAGTCAAATTTTTCTGCCGCTTCTTCATAAAAGTGCTTCCCAGGCAGATTGGTTCACTTAACCCCTGTTACAGCTCATTTTACTTTGTCTACTCCATGCACAGAGGTCATAAAGGTCAAATTCTCAGACTTCCTTGTGGCTTGGCTGGGGGTAACCACTAGACACAGTTCTATTCAATGATGTGTGATGAATTCCCTAGGAAATCTTCCCTCCCCTAAGTAAAGCCTCTTTGCTTTTTGCCCTTTGTTCAAGAAAAGAAGATTCACTCTCTAGGCTTTCAGTGGGTACTCTTGTCTATGAAAAGGAAAGTTACTTGGTTAAGGTTGGGGTAGGAACAAGTCCAGTTCCTCGATGGTGTGTTTGACCACTTTTACTAGCCCTAAACTACCTGATGTTAGAATCCTTGTTACACTAGAAAAGTAATATCTTAATTGTATTCGGGAGGCCATTGGTAGGTGTTCTGTCTCGCTGTCCATTCTCCACCCACCTGCAGTCAAATCAGTGCATCTGTGTTTCTCAAAGTGTAGTTCCTAGTGTACATGTTGTTTTCGAGGCAGGTAACTCAGAAAGGTGATTACACACATACATAGTTAATGTTACTCTTAGAATGCAGTTCCATTAAAATGGTAGTATAAGTTCTATGACTGATGACTAGTAGTAATTTAAGTAAAAGGTATAGTAGTCAAGTAGACCGAGGTTCTAGTGTTGGACGTAACACTTATTGGTTATGTGATCTTGAGCAGATAGTTAAGCATTCTAAGTCTCAGTTTCTCATGTGTGATTGGAAATATTCAATAATAGTAGCTCCACCTCATAGGGATTTGGGGAGCATTTTAGCACTGGTTCGGGCACAAAACATCCACATAGTTGTTGGCATTATTATTGTTGATAATAATAACAGAATTATTCAAGACTTATAGACTGAAGGATCAGTTATGAAATATATAACAACAAAGGTAAAAGTGCTCTAATCTTCTCTCCCTGGATTCATCTGTTATGATTCCTTTTAAAATTTAATAACATTAGTATCCTTCGAGAATTAAATCAGTATTTCTTAAATACTAGTAATTTCTCATCCTAGTGAAGTTTTTTTGTGTCTCTGGGAAATGGAGAAAATGTCTATGTTTGCCCCTTCTCTCTATTTTCATTGTCAAAGGTCTTAGCCACTTTACCTAATTATTATAGCCAAGTGCTTCCTGACACATGTATGGCCTCAAAGTTTAATACTCAATTTCATTACTTTTGACACTCAGTCCCCTGTATTGTGTTGATTTGTAAAAACAAGATTCTCAATGCTAAACCAGAAAGAAGAGCCCAGAGTCTTTTATACACTTTGGAACAGTAAACACAGCATGCAGTCCTTTATATTTTAAGACTTTATGAGAAAGAAAGCTCTTGCTCTTTTCCTCTTAAAAATCATAAAACAAAACAAAAGTAAAAAGTATAAACTCCATTTTCAGTAAATCTAGGAGAGTCTGTATCTGTGAACCACAGTCTGTGACTTAGGACTGGCCAAGTGCAACAGGGCAAGATTTCAGGAAGAGCTAAGGCAAAATGACTATAAACAGGCTATCAAGTTCAACCAAGCAGACAGAAAATACAGCTCCAGAACTGGCTCTACAGAGAAAGCATAAGCGAAAGGATGAAACCAAGAACCCTTTGAAAAATGGCAACTGTGTTACAAAGCTGGAAACAAAAGCATACTTAGGCCTTACCTGACAGTATGTAGTAGCAGATTAAGCCAAAAAGGAAATTCATAGGTATGTTATGGACATTTGTAAGGCATTGCAGTAGCCTGTTGGTTGAGAAGAAGCACAACTAAAATAATTCATAAATACACAAACCTTTGTAATGAGATTCAATGGTGAATCAGAGAGAAGTTTTACCTACACACAGGAGCATCCTGCCTCCTACCGGACATGAACTTCTTTCAAGTATCTGTATCAAGGAAGAATTATCCTCATTCAGTGAGCAGTAACAATACAAAAGGAACCAGCCTAGAATACTGTAGTATGCTACTGGCTACCGCAACACTATTGCAATAAAAAGGGAGAAAAAGAAATGGAAAAGCAAATGGTAAATGGAGGACACGGACTACTAGTGATTCTAACAGACAACTGAAAAAAATAATGTTTGACCATCAACTCAAACAAATTAAAGAAACCACAGACAAGTTCAGAACAGGTGAAGAGGTCAGGGATGGTGTGGTGAAATGAGAGGAGGAAAGGAAAAAATGATATGGCTGAAGTGAAAGTAGGAAGTGAAGTGAAGTAGGAAAATTAGCAGAGATATGAAGGCGATTGTGAAGCAGCACCAAGGAAAATACGTACTGCTGAAAATAGAAGAGGAAGTCTGAAGGACAGGATTCTCAAAGCAAATAAAGTGAAAAACACACTAATAGCTTTAAAAAGAGTAGAGGGAAAGTAGTAGATTTGCCTGACAATGAAGAGCCCACAGGTATCTCATAAAATATCGCTGAAAAGAACTGAAAAAATGAAACACAAAGAAACAGTCAAAGATATAATTCCACACAACTTGCAAAGAATAAAAGATGATTAGAATTTATTGATTGAAAGGATCAACCATATTCCAGGAGAATTTGCTTAAGAGCCATCAACACTGTACTGCATTTTAGGAGTATTAAACTTTAGAGATAATGAATCGTTTGGTCAACCTAACAGGATACAAAAAAGAACTGGCTCTACAGAGAAAGCATAAGCGAAAGGATGAAACCAAGAACCCTTTGAAAAATGGCAACTGTGTTACAAAGCTGGAAACAAAAGCATACTTAGGCCTTACCTGACAGTATGTAGTAGCAGATTAAGCCAAAAAGGAAATTCATAGGTATGTTATGGACATTTGTAAGGCATTGCAGTAGCCTGTTGGTTGAGAAGAAGCACAACTAAAATAATTCATAAATACACAAACCTTTGTAATGAGATTCAATGGTGAATCAGAGAGAAGTTTTACCTACACACAGGAGCATCCTGCCTCCTACCGGACATGAACTTCTTTCAAGTATCTGTATCAAGGAAGAATTATCCTCATTCAGTGAGCAGTAACAATACAAAAGGAACCAGCCTAGAATACTGTAGTATGCTACTGGCTACCGCAACACTATTGCAATAAAAAGGGAGAAAAAGAAATGGAAAAGTAAATGGTAAATGGAGGACACGGACTACTAGTGATTCTAACAGACAACTGAAAAAAATAATGTTTGACCATCAACTCAAACAAATTAAAGAAACCACAGACAAGTTCAGAACAGGTGAAGAGGTCAGGGATGGTGTGGTGAAATGAGAGGAGGAAAGGAAAAAATGATATGGCTGAAGTGAAAGTAGGAAGTGAAGTGAAGTAGGAAAATTAGCAGAGATATGAAGGCGATTGTGAAGCAGCACCAAGGAAAATACGTACTGCTGAAAATAGAAGAGGAAGTCTGAAGGACAGGATTCTCAAAGCAAATAAAGTGAAAAACACACTAATAGCTTTAAAAAGAGTAGAGGGAAAGTAGTAGATTTGCCTGACAATGAAGAGCCCACAGGTATCTCATAAAATATCGCTGAAAAGAACTGAAAAAATGAAACACAAAGAAACAGTCAAAGATATAATTCCACACAACTTGCAAAGAATAAAAGATGATTAGAATTTATTGATTGAAAGGATCAACCATATTCCAGGAGAATTTGCTTAAGAGCCATCAACACTGTACTGCATTTTAGGAGTATTAAACTTTAGAGATAATGAATCGTTTGGTCAACCTAACAGGAATACCAAGTAACCTATATAAGACCAAAAGATTTTTAAAATTAAGGCTAATTAAAAAGAATGGAATAGTGCCATTTACAGCAACATGGTTGAACCTAGAGATTGAGTGAAGTCAGACAGAGGAGACATATCTTATGGCATACCTTATATGTGGAATCTAAAAAGAAATGATACAAGTGAACCTACTTACAAAACTAAAAAATAGAGTTACAGACTGAAAATGAACTTGTGCTGGGATTGGGGGGCAAGTGGAGGGAGTGATAGGGAGTTTGGGATGGACAGGTACATACTGCTATATTTAAAATGGATAACCGAAAAGAACCTACAGTATAGCACATGGGACTCTGCTCAATGTTATGTGCCAGCCTGGATGGAAGAGGAGTTTGGGGAAGAATAGAAACATGTGTATGTATGGCTGAGTCCCTTCACTGTTCACTTGAAACTATCACAATACTGTTAATCAGCTATACCTTGATAAAAATTTGAAAGTCTAAACATTAAAAAGAAAGAGCAACAAAAAAGTCAGGATAGCCAAAGATTTCCTTCCTGAAGCAATCAAAAATAGTGGACATAATGCCTAAGAAGCCCTCAGTGAAAGAGAAAAAAAGTGGACGGCCTAAGGATTTTACGCATAGCCACCGTCAATCAAAATAAAGATAGAAGATAAAACTTTTCCAACAATTAAGAACTCAGAGAAGTCAGTTCTAATGAGTCATTCTTTTAAAAAACTATTAAAGGGGGACTTCCCTGGTGGTCCAATGGGTAGGGACACCATCTTGCAGTACAAGGGGTGCCGGTTTGATCCCTGGCCTGGGAAGATCCCACGTGCCGCAGAGCGGCTGGACCCATGTGTCCAACTACTGAGCCAGAACTCTGGAGTGCGTGTGCCCAGAGCTGGTGCTCTGCAGCAAAAGAGGCCACTGCGGTGGGAGGCCCACACAGGCCAAAGAACAAAGATGGATGAAAAGACCAACAGAAGTTAACAAACAAAAAAAAAGCTTAAAAAAAACTATTAAAGGAAAGACTGTAGCTGACTAAGAGCTGAATGGGGAAAATCTGGCAAAAGAACTTCCAAGTAACCTATATAAGACCAAAAGATTTTTAAAATTAAGGCTAATTAAAAAGAATGGAATAGTGCCATTTACAGCAACATGGTTGAACCTAGAGATTGAGTGAAGTCAGACAGAGGAGACATATCTTATGGCATACCTTATATATGGAATCTAAAAAGAAATGATACAAGTGAACCTACTTACAAAACTAAAAAATAGAGTTACAGACTGAAAATGAACTTGTGCTGGGATTGGGGGGCAAGTGGAGGGAGTGATAGGGAGTTTGGGATGGACAGGTACATACTGCTATATTTAAAATGGATAACCGAAAAGAACCTACAGTATAGCACATGGGACTCTGCTCAATGTTATGTGCCAGCCTGGATGGAAGAGGAGTTTGGGGAAGAATAGAAACATGTGTATGTATGGCTGAGTCCCTTCACTGTTCACTTGAAACTATCACAATACTGTTAATCAGCTATACCTTGATAAAAATTTGAAAGTCTAAACATTAAAAAGAAAGAGCAACAAAAAAGTCAGGATAGCCAAAGATTTCCTTCCTGAAGCAATCAAAAATAGTGGACATAATGCCTAAGAAGCCCTCAGTGAAAGAGAAAAAAAGTGGACGGCCTAAGGATTTTACGCATAGCCACCGTCAATCAAAATAAAGATAGAAGATAAAACTTTTCCAACAATTAAGAACTCAGAGAAGTCAGTTCTAATGAGTCATTCTTTTAAAAAACTATTAAAGGGGGACTTCCCTGGTGGTCCAATGGGTAGGGACACCATCTTGCAGTACAAGGGGTGCCGGTTTGATCCCTGGCCTGGGAAGATCCCACGTGCCGCAGAGCGGCTGGACCCATGTGTCCAACTACTGAGCCAGAGCTCTGGAGTGCGTGTGCCCAGAGCTGGTGCTCTGCAGCAAAAGAGGCCACTGCGGTGGGAGGCCCACACAGGCCAAAGAACAAAGATAGATGAAAAGACCAACAGAAGTTAACAACAAAAAAAAAAGCTTAAAAAAAACTATTAAAGGAAAGACTGTAGCTGACTAAGAGCTGAATGGGGAAAATCTGGCAAAAGAACTTCCAAGTAAACACTGAATACATTTAGCTTTTGGATTAAGTCTAAAATAAATATGGAAAGTTTGGTTGCAGGAAAACAAGTATAAATCCTGACTATATGCAGATATTATAATTACTATGATAATAAGAATAGACAAGTGAGGTGATATATGCTGATTTTTTTCATCATTTATAGATGAAAATCAAAGGATCTTATTTAAGCATAAATCAGGAAATTGCTCTATAAGGATATTAAATATGCAAAGGTAAAAAGTATAACACACACACACCATATATATATATATATGGGGGGGTTGCTTTCTGTGCTGTGTTCAGTCATGTCTGATTCTTTGGACCCCACATCTACCAGGTTCCTCTGTCCATTGAATTTTCCAAGCAAGAATATGGAGTGTGTTGACATTTCCTACTACAGGAAATCGTCCTGATTCAGGGATTGAGCCCATGTCTCTTGTGTCTTCTATACTGGCAGGTGGATTATTTGCCACTGAACCAGCTGGGAAGCCCATATGTGTGCTTAGTTATATCTATCTATCTATCTACACACACATGCACACACAGACACTTACATATGGTATCCTCGCTGATGGCTCAGATAGTAAAAACCTGCTTCTAGTGCAGGACACCCAAGTTTGATCCCCGAGTCAGAAAGATGCCCTGGAGAAGGGAATGGCTTCATACCTGGAAAATACCATGGACAGAGGAGCCTGGCAGGCTACAATTCATGGGGTTACGAAGACATGACTGAGCAACTAACATTTTCACTTTCACATACATACGTAATTGTAATATTAATTGCTCAGTCGTGTCCAACTCTTTGCAACCCCATGGACTGCTCTCTCTATGGACTTTTCCGGGCAAGAATACTGGAGTGGTTTGCCATTTCCTTCATATTCTGAACCTAGGGATTGAACTCATGTCTCCTACGTGGCAGGCAGATTCTTTACCATCTGAGCTACCAGGAAAGCTGATGCATACATATATGAGCATATATGCATAGTTATATATGCTTTTCTAGCTGCATATATATGAGCACTGAAAAACTATAAAGAAGCTGTACATGGGGAAAATCTGGCAAAAGAACTTCCAAGTAAACACTGAATACATTTAGCTTTTGGATTAAGTCTAAAATAAATATGGAAAGTTTGGTTGCAGGAAAACAAGTATAAATCCTGACTATATGCAGATATTATAATTACTATGATAATAAGAATAGACAAGTGAGGTGATATATGCTGATTTTTTTCATCATTTATAGATGAAAATCAAAGGATCTTATTTAAGCATAAATCAGGAAATTGCTCTATAAGGATATTAAATATGCAAAGGTAAAAAGTATAACACACACACACCATATATATATATATATGGGGGGGTTGCTTTCTGTGCTGTGTTCAGTCATGTCTGATTCTTTGGACCCCACATCTACCAGGTTCCTCTGTCCATTGAATTTTCCAAGCAAGAATATGGAGTGTGTTGACATTTCCTACTACAGGAAATCGTCCTGATTCAGGGATTGAGCCCATGTCTCTTGTGTCTTCTATACTGGCAGGTGGATTATTTGCCACTGAACCAGCTGGGAAGCCCATATGTGTGCTTAGTTATATCTATCTATCTATCTACACACACATGCACACACAGACACTTACATATGGTATCCTCGCTGATGGCTCAGATAGTAAAAACCTGCTTCTAGTGCAGGACACCCAAGTTTGATCCCCGAGTCAGAAAGATGCCCTGGAGAAGGGAATGGCTTCATACCTGGAAAATACCATGGACAGAGGAGCCTGGCAGGCTACAATTCATGGGGTTACGAAGACATGACTGAGCAACTAACATTTTCACTTTCACATACATACGTAATTGTAATATTAATTGCTCAGTCGTGTCCAACTCTTTGCAACCCCATGGACTGCTCTCTCTATGGACTTTTCCGGGCAAGAATACTGGAGTGGTTTGCCATTTCCTTCAGGGAATATTCTGAACCTAGGGATTGAACTCATGTCTCCTACGTGGCAGGCAGATTCTTTACCATCTGAGCTACCAGGAAAGCTGATGCATACATATATGAGCATATATGCATAGTTATATATGCATTATATACCTATATATATATAGCTGCATATATAGATGGAAGAAAGAGAAAATGAAGAACAATTTTTTAAATTGATGTTTAGTTGATATACAATATTTTAAATTACATTTATACAACAGTTTTTATTGTTCAGACTGGGAAGATAAACATCACTGTGTCAAGAAATAAAGGATTTTATATAATTATAAAATTTAGTTATAAAGGTGATAACTGGAAAAATTAATCATAACATAAATGTGCCCAGATAGTACAAGAAACACTCACAAAAGCAAAACAAATATAAGAAAAGTATAAGATTTTGACAAATAAAGCAATAGAAAAGTAAAAATGACACAAAATGTGGTCAATTAAGAATAAACACATCTGTCATACCAATAAATATGTAGGCTAAACTCACAATTGAGTAATTAAATAAAACTTAACCACATGCTATATACCAGACACATACCTAAAGCAAAGTGGCTCAGAATCTTGAAAGTAGGATGATGAACAAAGGAATATCATAATTCCATAAAAACCTTAATATAAAATAATGTTTATTTTAGGTCAAAAAGCATCATTATTGTTGTTCAGTCACTAAATTGTGTCTGACTCTTTGCAGCATGACAGGCTTCCCTGTGCTTCACTGTCTCCCAGAGCTTGCTCAAATTCGTATCTGTTGAGTCGATGATACCATACAACCATCTCATCCTCTGTCACCTCCTTCTCCTCTTGCCCTCAGTCTTTCCCAGCATCAGAGTCTTTTCCAGCAAGTTGGCTCTTCATATCAGGTGGCCAGAGAATTAGAGCTTCACCATCAGTCTTTCCAGTAAATATTTCAGGGTTGATTTCTTTTAGGATTGACTGCTTTGATCTCCTTGCTCTCGAAAGGACTCTTAAAGAGTCTTCTCCAGCACCACAATTCAAAAGCATCAATTCTTTGTCACTCAGACTTCTTTATGGTCCAATTCTCACATCCATACATGACTTCTGGAAAAACCATAGCTCTGAGTGTGTGGATCTTTGTCAGCAAAGTGATGCATACATATATGAGCATATATGCATAGTTATATATGCATTATATACCTATATATATATAGCTGCATATATAGATGGAAGAAAGAGAAAATGAAGAACAATTTTTTAAATTGATGTTTAGTTGATATACAATATTATAAATTACATTTATACAACAGTTTTTATTGTTCAGACTGGGAAGATAAACATCACTGTGTCAAGAAATAAAGGATTTTATATAATTATAAAATTTAGTTATAAAGGTGATAACTGGAAAAATTAATCATAACATAAATGTGCCCAGATAGTACAAGAAACACTCACAAAAGCAAAACAAATATAAGAAAAGTATAAGATTTTGACAAATAAAGCAATAGAAAAGTAAAAATGACACAAAATGTGGTCAATTAAGAATAAACACATCTGTCATACCAATAAATATGTAGGCTAAACTCACAATTGAGTAATTAAATAAAACTTAACCACATGCTATATACCAGACACATACCTAAAGCAAAGTGGCTCAGAATCTTGAAAGTAGGATGATGAACAAAGGAATATCATAATTCCATAAAAACCTTAATATAAAATAATGTTTATTTTAGGTCAAAAAGCATCATTATTGTTGTTCAGTCACTAAATTGTGTCTGACTCTTTGCAGCATGACAGGCTTCCCTGTGCTTCACTGTCTCCCAGAGCTTGCTCAAATTCGTATCTGTTGAGTCGATGATACCATACAACCATCTCATCCTCTGTCACCTCCTTCTCCTCTTGCCCTCAGTCTTTCCCAGCATCAGAGTCTTTTCCAGCAAGTTGGCTCTTCATATCAGGTGGCCAGAGAATTAGAGCTTCACCATCAGTCTTTCCAGTAAATATTTCAGGGTTGATTTCTTTTAGGATTGACTGCTTTGATCTCCTTGCTCTCGAAAGGACTCTTAAAGAGTCTTCTCCAGCACCACAATTCAAAAGCATCAATTCTTTGTCACTCAGACTTCTTTATGGTCCAATTCTCACATCCATACATGACTTCTGGAAAAACCATAGCTCTGAGTGTGTGGATCTTTGTCAGCAAAGTGATGCCTGTGCCTTGTCATTACATTAAGCAGAAAACATTAAGTAAGAAAGACAAAGATACTTTGTATGATAAGGTATGTTTCAAAAAAAAAGAACCAGCAGTCTTAAGTATTTCTACACCACTAAAGTAGCATGGGAAGTTATCAAGCAAAGCCTCAGAAAACACAAGGAAAAATAGAAATACTTTAGTTATAAGAGGTTTAACAAATAAAATGGACCAAAAGAAAGTAATGATATAAATGGCCTAAATAACATAATAAAGGTTGCTCGCTCTCTCTCTGTGTGTGTGTATATATCTATATCAAGCGATCCCTAAAAACTGACTGTACTTTACATCCTTTTTTACATGTCCATAGAACATTACCCCAAACTGACTGTACTTTAGACCACACTAAAGCAGACTGACTTTTTAATGTGCCCCATTTCTATCTGTGAAATTTCATATCCTATATATGTGGCACCCATTCAAAAGATTAATCAACTTAATTTAAATCCCAATTCAAATCCTTTTTCAGCTTTGTGATCTTATGCAGACCATACCCCACTTTTCCTCTCTGTGGAGAAGAAATCATCATAATCCACCCTCACAGGTTGTTATCAGAGCTACATGAGATAGTAATGGGAACATAGCCTCATTGACACAGAACATGCCAATGAGAATTCAAGTAAGTTGCTGCAATCTATTATAGCTTAATAAACTGCATAATTAAGCTTTGCTATAGTTTTAATTTTCTCTGAAATACACAAATAGCTTAAACATCTGCTTTCCTTAGGCATAATTAAGTAAGAGGGAAAGCAGTATACATCATCAGTCAGGCATTCTTTCTTCATTCTAAAAGTAATATTTTTTACTAAAAAGCCAAGTCTAGGTACTAACTAGTCCTTGACACAACTAGAATAAGGTTAAAGGGTTAAAGTCACCAAAGCATAATTATGTACTGACCTTGGACTTCAGATATTTGGATTAAAATCCTGCCTCCATCACTCTGGATATTTTGTTACTTCTCTGCCCTTTCATGTGTGTGTGTGTGTGTTTGTGTGTGTGTGTGTGTGTGTGTGTGTGAGTCATTCAATTCTGTCCGACTCTTTGCAGTCTCATGAACTATAGCTGCCAGGCGCCTCTGTCCATGGAATTCTCCAGGCAAGAATACGGGGGCAGGTTGCCATTTTCTTCTCCACTACCCCTCCATAACATCACTGTAAAATGGGAACAACTACCTCACAGAGGGTCTGTGTGGATTAAAGTCAGTCTGTCTAGAAAAGCACCTGATACATACCATGCAATTAACAAGTTTTGGAAAAGTATTAAACAGCTACTCTATGCAAGGACCAAGAAATGATTCCTGCCTTCAGGATCCTTACACATGAATATGGGGGAGAAATCCATCACTCAGATGTCTACAGGATCAAGCCATTTAGTGGTAGAAAATGAAATGAAGAGGTAAACACAACTAAAAAAGAGCCATCACCAGTGAACCAGTGGCCATGTTGACTAACTGTAGCCAAAATACCAAGGGAGAGAAAAGCCAGCACCCAAGGTCTATATATCACATTTGCAAGCAGAGGAAAGACTTCTTCCTGCGTGGTGAAGTATAAACTCCTGGATGGTATCACACACATTTGTTTGTGTTCTCCACAGCACCAGAGAAAGGAGCCATGCAATAAACATTAGTGTAGGACCACCACTGGGGATGCAAATGTTTCTCCGGCATCAGGAGCCTTGTTGAGATCTGCCATCAGACTCTGGATCCCAGATAATGGTTTTAAACCTTCGAGTCCCCTTCTCTCCAGTTACCAGTCTTTGTTCAGGACTGGTATAAATGCATTCATGCACTATCAGCACTGGACAGTGCATTAAATTCATGTATTAAATGGGAAACCTGGTGAAGGAAATGGGAATCCACTCCAGTCTTCTTGCCTGGAGAATTCCATGGACAGAGGAGCCTGGTGGGTGACAGTCCATGGCGTTGCAAAGAGTTGGCCATGACTAAAGCACCTTAACACACACACACCACGCACAAATGGGAAACTAACACAGGCTGACAGCCACCCTGTGTTCCAGAAGCTGCTTGCCCATGGACATGAAAGACCTTCCTTGCTAAGGGTAGCAGTTTCTCAGAGAAGTGACCAGGCATTCAGATTTCATTTACAGTGAAGGAATATGCATGAGGCCAATGGGCTATATATTCTCAAAGGGTCTGTTGATATCCTCTGCTTGGTGAGATGGGCCTGCCTTAGCTAAGTTATTACTGGAGAGGGTTGGACAGGAAGAAGCGTCCTTGGAGGAGAGCCTATAGACCTGCATTTTTTTTTCTAAATTTTTTTTTGTTGGGGGGAGGGCTTGGTTGGAGAGGGAGGGGGGCAGGTGGGCCATTTCTATTGGTCTTTCATTTATCTATTTTCATCCATCTTTGTTCTTTGGCCCCTGTGGACCTCCCATTGCAGTGGCCACTGTTGTCGCAGAGCACCAGCTCTGGGCACATGAGCCCCAGAACTCCAACCCAGTAATTGGACACATCGGTCCAGCCGCTCCGCAGCACATGGGATCTTCCCGGGCCAGGGATCGAACCAGAGCCCCTTGCACTGCAAGGTGGTGTCCTTACCCACTGGACCACCAGGGAAGCCCCTGGACCTGCATTTTTACTTGGTGTCCACCATGGGCGGCCTTGCCTGGCACTTCAAACTTCAGACCAAGGCTCCAAGGACAGAGGTGGTCTGCCTTTTGTCCTCATTCTGGCCGTCTTCTTTCTGTTCACTCTTTTGCCCTCCTTTTCTTCCATTGCCCTAGGCACTCTCTTTGAAGTGGTACCTCCCAACCGCCTTGAGAACCTCTCTTTAAGGCACTCCCCTCCCCACCAGCCCTGGCAAAGGAGAGCTAAGGGAAGTGTGTTCAATTTATGATTGTAGCAAGTGGCCAGTTATTCCCAACAATGGGTTGTCTACAGTTTGAGTTTGCAATATTTTCTTCCTTAGAGAAGAAAGACACACTGTTTACAAATGTGAAATTATTCTGATTAATCTCTGGTGCATTCCTCAGCAATGCAAAGAGTTAAATGATACATGAAATCACCTGTCAGCCCCCATTAAAGGGGGCTGTGTTTACATATCCAGAGGCAGCCTGGGAATTGTTTAAGTAGAGAGTTGCTAAGCAAAAAAAATGGGAAACTAACACAGGCTGACAGCCACCCTGTGTTCCAGAAGCTGCTTGCCCATGGACATGAAAGACCTTCCTTGCTAAGGGTAGCAGTTTCTCAGAGAAGTGACCAGGCATTCAGATTTCATTTACAGTGAAGGAATATGCATGAGGCCAATGGGCTATATATTCTCAAAGGGTCTGTTGATATCCTCTGCTTGGTGAGATGGGCCTGCCTTAGCTAAGTTATTACTGGAGAGGGTTGGACAGGAAGAAGCGTCCTTGGAGGAGAGCCTATAGACCTGCATTTTTTTTTCTAAATTTTTTTTTGTTGGGGGGAGGGCTTGGTTGGAGAGGGAGGGGGGCAGGTGGGCCATTTCTATTGGTCTTTCATTTATCTATTTTCATCCATCTTTGTTCTTTGGCCCCTGTGGACCTCCCATTGCAGTGGCCACTGTTGTCGCAGAGCACCAGCTCTGGGCACATGAGCCCCAGAACTCCAACCCAGTAATTGGACACACCGGTCCAGCCGCTCCGCAGCACATGGGATCTTCCCGGGCCAGGGATCGAACCAGAGCCCCTTGCACTGCAAGGTGGTGTCCTTACCCACTGGACCACCAGGATAGCCCCTGGACCTGCATTTTTACTTGGTGTCCACCATGGGCGGCCTTGCCTGGCACTTCAAACTTCAGACCAAGGCTCCAAGGACAGAGGTGGTCTGCCTTTTGTCCTCATTCTGGCCGTCTTCTTTCTGTTCACTCTTTTGCCCTCCTTTTCTTCCATTGCCCTAGGCACTCTCTTTGAAGTGGTACCTCCCAACCGCCTTGAGAACCTCTCTTTAAGGCACTCCCCTCCCCACCAGCCCTGGCAAAGGAGAGCTAAGGGAAGTGTGTTCAATTTATGATTGTAGCAAGTGGCCAGTTATTCCCAACAATGGGTTGTCTACAGTTTGAGTTTGCAATATTTTCTTCCTTAGAGAAGAAAGACACACTGTTTACAAATGTGAAATTATTCTGATTAATCTCTGGTGCATTCCTCAGCAATGCAAAGAGTTAAATGATACATGAAATCACCTGTCAGCCCCCATTAAAGGGGGCTGTGTTTACATATCCAGAGGCAGCCTGGGAATTGTTTAAGTAGAGAGGCTCCTGGCTCTGCAAGTCAACTAGACACAGTTCAGCCCGAGTTACTTTGGAGGCGCTGTTTGGGGCCCCAGCTTGCACTTGGCTGAGGAAACTGACAGACACAGCGGGCTGCTGCCAGCACCCGGTCTCCTTGAGAACAACTTGAGCTAAGCTCCTGCAGGCTCCAGATGGCTCACACACTGCAGCGGAGCTTTGCAGAGTCCCCCAAAGCTTCACCAAAAAAGAAAGTTGGCGATGTTTCAGTTTGTGCGGTAGGTTCGCCCTCAGACAGTGGACTTGAGGATTATTGTTGGGGTTTCAGAGACGCTGTCTAATAATACCGATGATACCCATCTGGATTTGGAAACAATAAAAGAGGGAAACAAAGGGGTGGAGGTGGGTAAAAATCAAAATATCACCTGTAATTAATGTGTGAGTCTATGGATGTGGATGTATCTACAGAGAAGGTTAATGAGTGGTTGCCTAGGGCTGGTGAAAGTGGTGGGGTCAGGGGATGAAAGGCAGAAATAGAGTGGCTGCTAATGGGTGTGCTATTTCTGATTAGGATGATAAAACTTCCAAAACTGAATGTGGCAATGGTTGCACAATTTCGTGACTATACTATAAACCATTGAATTTTATACTTTAAACAGATGAAGTGTATGGTAGTTGAATCAAACTCAATAAAGTTATTATTTAAAAAATATCACCTGTGTGACTGACCAAGGCTCCAAGGACAGAGGTGGTCTGCCTTTTGTCCTCATTCTGGCCGTCTTCTTTCTGTTCACTCTTTTGCCCTCCTTTTCTTCCATTGCCCTAGGCACTCTCTTTGAAGTGGTACCTCCCAACCGCCTTGAGAACCTCTCTTTAAGGCACTCCTCCCCACCAGCCCTGGCAAAGGAGAGCTAAGGGAAGTGTGTTCAATTTATGATTGTAGCAAGTGGCCAGTTATTCCCAACAATGGGTTGTCTACAGTTTGAGTTTGCAATATTTTCTTCCTTAGAGAAGAAAGACACACTGTTTACAAATGTGAAATTATTCTGATTAATCTCTGGTGCATTCCTCAGCAATGCAAAGAGTTAAATGATACATGAAATCACCTGTCAGCCCCCATTAAAGGGGGCTGTGTTTACATATCCAGAGGCAGCCTGGGAATTGTTTAAGTAGAGAGGCTCCTGGCTCTGCAAGTCAACTAGACACAGTTCAGCCCGAGTTACTTTGGAGGCGCTGTTCGGGGCCCCAGCTTGCACTTGGCTGAGGAAACTGACAGACACAGCGGGCTGCTGCCAGCACCCGGTCTCCTTGAGAACAACTTGAGCTAAGCTCCTGCAGGCTCCAGATGGCTCACACACTGCAGCGGAGCTTTGCAGAGTCCCCCAAAGCTTCACCAAAAAAGAAAGTTGGCGATGTTTCAGTTTGTGCGGTAGGTTCGCCCTCAGACAGTGGACTTGAGGATTATTGTTGGGGTTTCAGAGACGCTGTCTAATAATACCGATGATACCCATCTGGATTTGGAAACAATAAAAGAGGGAAACAAAGGGGTGGAGGTGGGTAAAAATCAAAATATCACCTGTAATTAATGTGTGAGTCTATGGATGTGGATGTATCTACAGAGAAGGTTAATGAGTGGTTGCCTAGGGCTGGTGAAAGTGGTGGGGTCAGGGGATGAAAGGCAGAAATAGAGTGGCTGCTAATGGGTGTGCTATTTCTGATTAGGATGATAAAACTTCCAAAACTGAATGTGGCAATGGTTGCACAATTTCGTGACTATACTATAAACCATTGAATTTTATACTTTAAACAGATGAAGTGTATGGTAGTTGAATCAAACTCAATAAAGTTATTATTTAAAAAATATCACCTGTGTGACTGATGGACCTATCAGAGAGCATGGGAACAGTGACGCTGGATGGACACCAGTGGACTGTCACTTACTTGGCACAGGAAGCCATAATCCTTATCCTGTGGGGCAGGACCCTGGTTCCTTTTGCCCTGGAGCAGGGAGCAGAGATGAGCTAGATTTTCTGTAAGCACCACGTGCCCAAGAAGGAGCAGCCAGAGACTAATCATGTGGCCCTTATGGCGGACTCTCCATATCAGTAGACTTCTATCCTAGGTTGGTTGAACCCACATTTATGAAAACGTCACTGCATGTGCCTATTTGCATAATGGACTTGAGCATCCTCAGATTGTGGTATTTATGAGGGTCCCAGAGCCATTCCCTTTGGATACCAAGGAATTACTGTACTCATTTTTCAGCTAATCTTCTCCCCTCTTCTGCTGAGAAGAGGGAGGGTAGAGGCTGTGGCAAGAGACACATCTGGAGGGGAGACTTGCCCTAGGATACAGCATTCTTTGTATGTACTAAAGGGGACAAGTCAAGGTGAGGATTTGGAGGAAAGAGATTATGAGAGCTGGAGAGGATTTTGGAAGCCATGGGATGCTTTTATTTGCAGAAGGAAACTGAGGCATAGACTCACCCATGATTATTAGCTAAGAGCAGGGCTGAGTTCTATGTGGCCCCCTCCTGGGGGTGTGCAGGATGCCTTCTGAATGGCACAGCAGAGAGAATGAGAAAGATAAAGTGATGACCATACTGCCTCCCCAGTCCTACCCCCACCACATCTACCCACCTCCTCAGAATGGGATATGCTTAGAGGATGCATAATAAGCTCACTGCTATTTGTAGCACATTATGATTTAGAAAAAAAAAAAAGTTTAATATCATGAAACTGAGTCAAATAAAGATCTTTGCCGATGCTTTGTCCTTGAGCTTTTTCAACTCTGAACAGACAGTTGGGAATGTAATCAGCTCCTGCCTGAGCCATAGGGCAGCTTCACAGGAGGTAGAAGAGGGGAGGGGACCTAATTGGTATGTCACTAGGAAGATGCTATTGCCTCCCAGTCGGACAGGGATCATTGTCACGCCTGCTTTTGCAAATGCTCAGACCTCCAGGCAGCTCTGTGGCTCCTCTCTGTCCTCTGGACACCTTCCCCGCTGCTATGTTTACCTCATTGATAGTTCCCACTGTCAGAATCAGATTTCTCCCAGCCGCCCACTGTGCTGCTTGATTCACGCCTTGTATTTTGTTGGTGTCTGGGGCTCAAACCCCGAGCTGCTTTGGCTTGCCCCCCGTGGAGCAGTCACACAGTGTGCCAGAGACACAGGAAAGGGCTTTGTGACCGTGGGGAGGTGACACCTTTGCCATCACACTCCCCGAGGGCTCTCGTGTTCTCCCTGCCAGGGGAGCCACTGGAATCTAAACACCTATCAGCTGAATTTTATTTCTAGCCCTGTAAGACAACAAGTTCTTTCTCTTACTCTTTCTCTCTCTCTCTGCCCCCACCCCCCGAACTTCTACTCGCATCAAATCTCTGCATCCCAAAATGACCTATGTGTGGACAAAGACTTTATCTGTCAGAATTCATTATCAGATGAAAGTTTTCTCTCTTTCTCTGTAGCACATACATTATCACAAGTGCAGGTGGTATTATTTTCTCTCCATCTCAGCTGTTCCCCTCCACTAAACCTTCTGCCTCCACAACCCACCCCCAGGTTCCTGATGCCCAGGAGACTGTCTGAAGCTAGCATGTAATTGGTGTCCAACAGGAGGCCTCTGGGAGACAAAAAGGAGTTATCTTAAGGGACTCACCCATATTTTTAAATGCTTTTTTAAACTGATATACAATTGATTTACAATGTTACAGTTGATTTACAATGCTATGTTAGTGTCAACTGTAGAACAGAGTGATTCAAATTATTTTTTCAGATTATTTTCCATTATAGGTAATTAAAAGATATTGATTACAGTTTCCTGTGCTATAGAATAGATCCTTGTGTTTTATTTTCTATGTAGTGGTATGTATATGTTAGTGCAAAACTCCTAATTAATCCCCTCTGACTTTTCCCCTGTGATAACTATAAATTTGTTTTCTATTTCTCTGAATCTGTATCTGTTTTGTTAATAAGTTCAGTTTTTAGATGTCACATGTAAGTGATATTGGACTTCCTTGGTGACTCAGATGGTAAAGAATCTGCTTGCCATGCAGGAGATCTGGGTTCAATCCTGGGTGAGGAGAAGGGAATGGCTTCCTACTCCAGTGTTCTTGCCTGGAGAATTCCATGGACAGAGGAGCCTACTGGGCTAGTCTGTGGGTTCACAGAGTCAGACATGACTGAGTCACTAACACTTTCACTTTTATTTTTACTTGGACTGTGGTTTTATTTAAGTTGGTAGAGGAGCTAAGCACTGCCCTGCCACATCTACCCCTGACATGTTATGCTCTCATATGATCTAGGTCCCTTGCTTTTATGCTCACTATAGTTTGTGGGTGTCTTCTTAGATCTGGTGCCAGATGGGAGCTTGGTCTCCCTCAGTGTGTCCTCATCAGTCCAGAGGAAGGCTCTATCACCTGCCTCACTCATGTTGCTATGTTTCTGTTAATGCATCCTGTGATAAAATTAATCTCTATGTTTTGTGTTTGCTGCCATGTTACATTGTGTTTAGTTGACTCACGTGAAAAATATCTAATATTTGCACTGCCAAATCATATATCTTTCAAGTTGCATGGTATTCTATCGACATATTTGGGCCCTAAGAGTAGAGGGTTACATTTTTTGCTTATCACAGACAGTTTTAGAATAAACAGAAACCAGCTCTGTTTGTAATACTCCTTACTCCTGATTCCAGAAAATAATGTTTTCCTGCACGCCTAGTGCTGAATCTAGTCTCAGAATCTGGTATTTACTCTGAGCCCTAACGTTAGATGTGGTTTTGGCTTTTTAGAAAGGCAGAGTGTGCTGTGTGGCTTCCTGGGAATCAGACCGTATGCAAGATGTCAAATAAGTCAATCTGGCATGTGGCACATTGTCTCATCTGGAAATAATTAGTCATCCTCTCTTGAGAGAGAGAGAGAGAGAGAGAGAGAGAGAGAAAGAGGAGGGAGAGAGCAGTTGAGAGGAAAGGGACCATGAGAGGAAACTGTTTTCATTTCATGTTGAATGGGAGTTGGAGAAATTCCTATCACCTGTAAAGTCATTGAGAAATGTTAAGTTTGTTAGGTCTGCCATAAGAAAGGATTACAGACTGAGTGGCCCAAGCAACACAGATTTATTGTCTCAAAGTTCTGCGTCTAGAAGTTCAGGATCCTGGTGTCCACAGGGTTGGTTCTTTCCGAGGGTCGTGAGGGAAGGATGTGTTCTGCGGTGTGCCCCTCAGCTTACTGATGACCGTCATCTCCCTGTATTTCTATACGGACTTCCTATTACATGTCTCTGTGTCCATGTATCCCTTTTGTATAAGGACACAGTTTTGGGGATGAGGACCCCCCTAATGGCCTCTGTAAACACCCTGTCTCCAGATCAGGCCAGATTCTGAGGCATTGGGAGGTAAGGATGTGAAAGTAGGACTTTGAGGAGGACACAGTTCAGCCTACAACAAGTGGATTCACGACAGGCTAATAAGGAGAGTATCAGCCTTGCAGTGGGGAACTCCTGCAAAGCCAGTAGAGCTGCTTGCGGAAGTCTCACCCAAGACATGGGTTTTCTGATGTGATCCCAATCTGAACTTGGTCCCGTTCCCACTGAGCATGTACCTACTCCACACTCCTGCCAAGCATTTGAGGCCCTGTGACAGCCTTTCTTTTGTCTGAGGTGGGAGAAGAGCCTATCCCTTCCAAACTGCTCTAATCACTGTTTCAAATCCAGCACTTTCTTCCATCTGTATCGCTCCTCTGCACCTCCCAGTTCCTGCAAATCCTTCACCCACAAACAGAGGAGAGAAAAGTCACTTTCACTCAGACAGGAGGAGCCAGGTGCCCTACCTATAACTTTTCCTCTCTAGTTTCTCCTGACCGCTGGGTGGAATAGACCACATGCTTAGTCACTTCAGTCATGTCCAACTCTCTTTGCAACCCCCTGGACTCTAGCCCACCAGGGTTTTCTGCCCAGGGGATTTTCCAGGCAAGAATACTGGAGTGGGGAGCCATTCCCTCCTCCAGGGGATCTTCCCAATGCAGAGATCAAACCCAGGTCTCCCGCATTGCAGGCAGATTCTTTACCATCTGAGTCACCAGGGAAGCCCAAGAATACTGGAGTGGGTCTCCTCAAGGGACCTCTGCACTAAAAGGTAGGTATTGAAGGAAGACTCTCCTGTCTGGTTTCCCAGCACCTAGCAACTAGTGAGGTCTTAACTGTACTTGGGATCTATGATGATTCACCTCCTGTTTTCCTCTTAAGACTGTGTCATCTGGCTTTGCCTATGCAGAATTGAGGGAGGTTCCCACACTGGTTTGTCTTAGTCTCTCTTCCCCAGGGGTAACTCTCCTGTGCTCACTAGAGTAGTTGGGGGACATCCAACCTGAAGAATGATGTCACTAAAGAAGAAAATGCCCCAGGAAGAAAAGTGACAGGATCAGCAGCAATAGGGCAACCATCCAAGGAAACAGTGAAAGGACAGGGTCCTCTCAGAACAGGTGGAGAGAGGCCAGGGGAACCACAGGCACAGAATCAGAGGCTGAAGGGCTGAGGGGAGGTGTGCAGGATGTGATGTCATCACCAACTGCAGTGAGATGTTAGCACCAAGCAGTGGTTCGCCCTGGGTTCTTCTGAGTGCAGACAGCAGTGGTTCTGAGCAAAGCAGACAGGAACTTTGGGGGGCAGGCACCTGGGCAGTCTGCAGGCACCCCTGTCAGAAGAGGTGTGGACAGAAGTGAGAAGGGAACCTGAGGATGTCTGAGCCTCAGGTGCAATCCTTTTTCTTTTTATTCTCTGACTCTTCTCTAGGCAAGAGTTTATAGTGTTTGCAGTTACTGAGGAAATTTAATTCTAGCCCTTCTTGCTCCACCTGGAAATTCTCTTTTCTCTGAAGCTCTGGGAGACTGAAGGACTGGCTTTCTCATTTCCCTGAGATTAAGGGATGAGTACTTCCTCTTTGAAGATCTGACTGTTATCCTTTCTATTTTCTTTCTCCATTCAGTAGAACACAGGTACAGAAGACGAAGGCTTATCTTCAAAGATGAGGACTGTCTCTCCCTTTTAGAAAGTTATGGTCTAGAGGGAAAAAAAGCATAACTTTAGTAGTAGAAAATAAGTCCTAAGTGGAGGCTTATAGCACTTACTGCTGAAACCGAGGGGAAAACTCTGTGTTCTGGATCTTGCCCCACATTCTTTGAATGGAAAAAGGGAATAACAAATATAGACATTCATTTTGCTTATCCATTCTACATATAATAGTTTACATTTGCTAACCCTGACCACCCCACCATCCCTCCCCAGTCCTCTTCCCCATACCAATCACAAGTTTGTTCTCTATGTCTGTGAATCTGTTTCTGTTTCACAGATAGATTCTGTATAAGCTATCATATATAGAATGGATTAAACAACCAGGTCCCACTGTATAGCACAGAAATCTATATTCAGTATCTTATGATAAACCATAATGAAAATAATACTTTTAAAAAAGAAATATATATATGTATAACTGAATCACTTTGCTGTACAGCAGAAATTAACACAGCACTGTTAATAAAATATACTTCACTAAAAATACAGACATTCACAACACATATGTTTTCATGTGCTAGGAAGATCAAGGGACATTTCCTGGAGGAGGAGCTTTGATCAGGGACTGGGATCATGATGAGGATCCAGGTGGGTCTGCAATGGTGGACGAATCGTTAATCCATAAGCAAGGATAGAATGCAGATAATTGCTTGCAGATCCATGTGTCCAGGAACTGAAAGAGCTTGGAGAGCTGAAGCTGAAAAGGTAGTTTGATGCCAAATCATGGAGGACCTTGAATTCCACAGAGGAAACTTGGTATTTATTTTGTCGCAGAAGGGAGCCACAGCAGGTGTTTGATGAGATTATTTACACAAACGATTCTAAGCTCTAAAATTTGATCTGGTGGCCAGTTCAGCTGGGAGCTGGAGAATCTGTTGAGGAAGAGTCTGAAAGGATGAGTGATTCCAGAGTCCAGGATGTGCCTGGCGGAAGCAGGGGGTGAAGGGAGCAGAGGGAGGACAAGTCTTATGTTTCTTGCTCCCTTTCAAGAGCAAAAATCTATAATAAGATTCCAAGATACTAGAGAGATTTCTCTGGAAACAAAGATGCTGACCTCTCCCCAGTGGTAAGGGAAAGGTGATGTACATGTTGAACTAGAATATTTCTGTAGAAGGCTTCATGTTCACAGTTGGAGCATTTTATGGTGCTGATCTAGTTATCTAGATTGTGTTGTTGCATTATATTCCTTGTCCCATTATCATTGGTAGGCTAGATTGAAAAATATGGCAAGGAGAAATTGTGGATGGGGAATAAAAAAGGGATATTTGTTTTTCCATGTGTAGATTGTGGCGTTGAAGTTAATTAGTGGTCTGCTGTATCCCATTTAAGAAGCTCCCGGAAATAACCTCTGAGCCACTCATCTAATTGGTCCCAGTAGACCAAAACCTGAAACCTTTAAAATGTCATGGAAGCAATTACTTTGGGTAAGAGACAGCCATCCTCCCTATCATCATCCTTGACATCTTCCCCAAGCAGACAGCCACAATTCCTGGTTGACCATTGGTTTGGCTGTTAAACTGCAGAAAAAGCAGAGAGCAGTAGAGCATAGGAAATCTACTCTCTTCCTCCCCAGGAGGAGAAAATATTAATCTGCTTTGCCATACAGAATACTGTTGTTGTTGGTTTTTTTTTCAAACATTTATTCTTAAGTAGTGGGTCACTCTTGCTGCTGTAATAAATTACCACAATTTGAATGGCTTAACCCAACATATATCTATTTTGTAGTTTGGGGGTTCAGAAGTCTGAAATGGGTCTTTCTGTGCTCAGGTGTTGGCAGGCCTGCATACCTTTGTGAAGGTTCTCAGGGACGATCTGTTTCCTTGGCTGTTTTGGCTTTTAGAGTCCTGTCACATCCTTTGGATTGTGGCTCCTCCTTCCATCCTCAAAGCCAGTGAAGTCCCATTTCTCTGACCCCTTTTCTGTGGTCACCTCTCTCTCTCACTGACTGTAGCTGGGAAAAGGCCGCATCTTTCAAGGACTCATGTGATTAGACTGAACCCACCTGGATAGCCCAGGACAACCACTCCATCTTAAAGCCCTAAACCCATTACATCTGCAAAGTCTCTTTTGCCATGTAAGGTGATATTCATAGTATCATAGTATCATAGATATTCATAGGTTTTAGTAACTGGGATGTGGATATTCCTTGGAGGAAATATTTTTATGCCTTCCACACTGTGTATTAAACTTTTAAACAAAAGATGTGGCCTCATCTTTTCCATCTCTTTACACTCATCTAAAACCTTAAATTAAGCCAGTCTAGGAACTGCCCTAGCACTGGTGTAGAGACCCAGGGATCCAGCTCTGGAGCAAGACTGCCAGGGTTTCTTACCAATAATCTCATTATTCAAGTCTCATTTGGCCTTGGACAGTTTACCTTCCCTAAGTATCAGTGTGCTTGGTTCCCAATAAGAAGCAGATGGAACTCTCAAATTACAGTCATTTGAGACTATAATAAAAAGATTTTAGGTCCTTTAACACTGCTAGAATGTCTCATTGGCTGGTGTCCATTTTCCTCATTTGCATTGTATCTGACCCTCCCCAGTCAGAGATTATTCTGTGGCTTGCCCAAGGGACCTGCTGTGCTCATATTTCCAAACAAACAATAGATTCTTCTCCAAGAGAGACAATGCCTTCTAAGGCTTGACTCTTCCAGCCAAGCTCATGGGAAAGTCATTTCCTCTAGAGTATCATCAACAAACAATTTGTTCACTGACCTAGAACATCATTCTTGCCTACTTTTCAGTTAAACAGAAAACAATGTTTTTCATAAAGATAATTTATGAAGTACTACATATGGTAATATTAAAACCATAAAAATAAACTTCTAGGAGACATAACAAATAACGCCATTGCGTCTTCCCAGTCCAGCCCTGCCCCGAGTGATGTCAGGCTTAGTACACTGGGGAACTGGCTCCTGGCTCAAGTCGTACCTAAGTGTCAGTTCCTTGAACGTTGTTGCTAAGGTTCATGGAATCTTAAGATTTCTGTTTATTTAACACATTTCCAAAGCCAAATGATCTTAAAAGATGTAAATACCAATTTGACTCTAAATTGCAGATAACACTACTCCTGACACCCTAAAATATTAAGTATCTCATTCAGTGCTGGATTTCAGAATAAAGTTGTTCAAAAACATAGCACTCATGTTATTTATTCATTCATTTATCCACCCACAATGCAAGAGATGTGGGTTTGATCCCTGGGTCAGGAAGATCCCCTGGAGAAGGAAATGGCAACCCACTCCAGTATTCTTGCCTGGGAAATCCCATGGACAGAGGAGATCTCAAGGGCTATAGTCCATGGGGTTGAAAGAGTCAGATAGGACTTAGCGACTAAACCACCTCCACCATATTTGATGATTCATTAATATATAATTGCTGAGTCCCCACAATTAGGATTAAATGGTGAGCAAAACAATACTATGGGAAATGCAAGTACAAATTATAGTGATAGCTTGATAGAAAAGATAGGGAGTTCTAGAAGAGCTTATAACAGAAACAGTGAGAAACCATAGACAGATTTTCAGCTGAGAAGCTAAAGGATCAAATATTTCTTTGAAGAACATCACAAAGCCTATGTGTAAAGAACAGTTGAGAGATGAAGCAAGATCTGCCCAACCATCCTTCATGAACATTTGTTAATATAAGGTCTTAGTGGCAGACAATGTTACTTGGTTAGTCCCATCCCATTTCCACTGCCCTATTCCCATCTTTTCATGTTCAGTAGAGGCTGAAAAAGCTAACAATGCTCTTCCCAGCTTCTTTTGCAACCACGTGTGGCCATATGACCCTGTTCTGGACAATGAGACTAGAGCAGAGATCTGTTGAAATTTTCTGGGAAAGAATATGAAGGAATATGTTTTTCCAGATAAAAGGAACATGTATGACTGCACCAATGTTCCCTGTTTCTCCCCACATTTCTACTTCTTTAATGTAGAAGTGATGTCTACATCTGGGGTATCTATCCAGAAACTATGAAGGAATGACCAAGATGGTGATTCATGTTGAATTGGAAAACTGCCATATGCTGCAGCCACCCACTTGCATGGGTTTCCCTGGTGACTCAGATGGTAAAGAATCTGCAGTGTGGCAGACCTGCATTTGATCCCTGGGTTGGGAAGATCCCCTGGAGAAGGGAAGGAGTACACACTCCAGTATTTGTGTCTGGAGAATTCCATGGACAGAGGAGCCTGGCAGGCTACAGTTCATGGGGTCACAAAGAGGTGGACACGACTGAGCAACTTTTGCTTCACCCACATACAGATTACTTGTTACATTGGGAAAATACAGTAAGTCCCCTACATATGAATGAGTACCATTCTGAAAATGCATTCATAAGTCCAACAAAGTTAGCCTAAGTGGCCAACACAATAGGCATTGTACTTCTCACACAAATAATGTGTAAAAAAAAAAAACATAAAAAATACAGAAAACATTTTTAATCTTTAATCTTACAGTATAGTACCTTTGATACTTCTTTAGCAGTACCAGCTACATCTCTGCTACTTTTTTCCCTTTTTTTAAATTTGTTTTTTTTTAATTGAAGGATAATTGCTTTACAGAATTGTGTTGGTTTCTGTCAAATATTAATATGAATCAGTCAGAGCCCACCCTGAACCCACTCAATCTCATCTCTGCTGCTTTTATGCTTGCCTCTGGACAGCCTAGACTTGAAATAAAGATACTGTGCTATCGTTTTTCATACAGTGCTATACAGTAAAGTACGCAGAAGTACAACCCCTTGTAGAGGATACTCACATGTGACAATGGAAGCTAAACATCTGACCTAACTTACATGACTGGACAAGCAAATGCATGTTTGCACCTTTGAAAGTTCACCACATGAGGAGTTTTATGTAGGGGACTTACTGTATCCTCCATGTTTGGATTTTTAAAAAAAATCTTATTGAAGTATAGTTGGTTTACAATATTGTGTTAGTTTCTAGCATATAGCAAAGTGATTCAGTATATGACTGTCCCCATGAAATTAAAAGACTTCCAAGGCTTGTTCCTTGGAAGAAAAATTATGACAAACCTAGATAGCACATTAAAAGGAAGAGACATTACTTTACCAATAAAGGTCTGTCTGGTCAAAGCTATGGTTTTTCCAATAGTCATATATGGATGTGAGAGTTGGACCATAAAGAATGCTGAGCACCAAAGAATTAGTGCTTTTGGACTGTGGTGCTGGAGAAGACTCTTGAGAGTCCCTTGGACTGCAAGGAGATTAAACCAGTCAATCCTAAGGGAAATCAACCCTAACTATTCATTAGAAGGACTGATGGCTGAAGCTGAAGCTCTGTACTTTGGCCACCTGATGTGAAGAATCAACGCATTGGGAAAGATCCTGATGCTAGGAAAGATTGAAGGTAAGAGAGAAGGGGACTGCAGAGGATGAGATGGCTGGATGGCATCATAGACTCAATGGACATGAGTTTGAGAAAACTCTTGAGAGATTGTGAAGGACAGAGAAGCCTGGCGTGCTGCAGTCCATGGGGTTGTGAGGAGTCAGACAGGAGTTAGCAGCGTGAACTATTTGTTCAGATCTTTAATCTTACAGTATAGTACCTTTGATACTTCTTTAGCAGTACCAGCTACATCTCTGCTACTTTTTTCCTTTTTTAAATTTGTTTTTTTTTAATTGAAGGATAATTGCTTTACAGAATTGTGTTGGTTTCTGTCAAATATTAATATGAATCAGTCAGAGCCCACCCTGAACCCACTCAATCTCATCTCTGCTGCTTTTATGCTTGCCTCTGGACAGCCTAGACTTGAAATAAAGATACTGTGCTATCGTTTTTCATACAGTGCTATACAGTAAAGTACGCAGAAGTACAACCCCTTGTAGAGGATACTCACATGTGACAATGGAAGCTAAACATCTGACCTAACTTACATGACTGGACAAGCAAATGCATGTTTGCACCTTTGAAAGTTCACCACATGAGGAGTTTTATGTAGGGGACTTACTGTATCCTCCATGTTTGGATTTTTAAAAAAAATCTTATTGAAGTATAGTTGGTTTACAATATTGTGTTAGTTTCTAGCATATAGCAAAGTGATTCAGTATATGACTGTCCCCATGAAATTAAAAGACTTCCAAGGCTTGTTCCTTGGAAGAAAAATTATGACAAACCTAGATAGCACATTAAAAGGAAGAGACATTACTTTACCAATAAAGGTCTGTCTGGTCAAAGCTATGGTTTTTCCAATAGTCATATATGGATGTGAGAGTTGGACCATAAAGAATGCTGAGCACCAAAGAATTAGTGCTTTTGGACTGTGGTGCTGGAGAAGACTCTTGAGAGTCCCTTGGACTGCAAGGAGATTAAACCAGTCAATCCTAAGGGAAATCAACCCTAACTATTCATTAGAAGGACTGATGGCTGAAGCTGAAGCTCTGTACTTTGGCCACCTGATGTGAAGAATCAACGCATTGGGAAAGATCCTGATGCTAGGAAAGATTGAAAGTAAGAAGAGAAGGGGACTGCAGAGGATGAGATGGCTGGATGGCATCATAGACTCAATGGACATGAGTTTGAGAAAACTCTTGAGAGATTGTGAAGGACAGAGAAGCCTGGCGTGCTGCAGTCCATGGGGTTGTGAGGAGTCAGACAGGAGTTAGCAGCTGAACTGAACTGAATGTGTGTGTGTATTCTTTTTCAGATTCTTTTCCATTATAGATTATTATAAGATATTGAATATAGTTCCCTGTGCTATATACAATAGGACATCATTATTCACCTGTTTTAAGTAAAGTAGCATGTATATGTTTATCCCAGACTCCTACTTTATCCTCTCCATCTTCACCCTTTGGTCACTATAAGTTTCTTTTCTATGTCTGTGAGTTGGTTTCTGTTTTGTACATAAGTTCATTTATGTCATATTTTAGATTCTACATATAAGTGACACGATATGATGTTTGTCTTTCTCTGACTTACGTCACTCAATATGAAAATCTCTAGGGCCATTCATGTTGCTGCAAATAGCATTGTTTCATCCTTTTTTATGACTGAGAAATATTCCATTGTGTATCCATGCACAATATTCCATGGTCTTTATCCATTCCTCTATAGATGGGCATTTAGTTTGCTTCCATGTCCTGGCTATTGAAAATAGTGCCGCTATTAACATTGCGATGTATGTATATTTTTTTAATTATAGTTTTCTCTGGATCTATGCCCAGGCATGGGATTACAAGATCATATGGTACTCCATTTTTAGTTTTTGAGGAGCCTCCATACTGCTCTGAATTTGGATTTTTAAAAACTTTCTGTCAGTGGCATCTAGATTGACACATTGATTCAAAAGTAAGCTTAACTGAACACCAATTAGCGGCACTGCAATCATTGTCATAGCTAGTACGAGGAATTTCAAATTTCTGCTCCTGCCATTGAATGGGATGGAAAAAGGAAGTCATGATGGTTCCCCTTCTGAGGGCCCTTGAAAGTGGTATTCCTTGGTGTTTTTCTTTGAAACTCATACTTATCTCTGCCATCAACACAGCATAGATTCCTGGATCTTTCTGAAATTTATCAGTCCATGATGAAGAAAAATAGATTCTTTTACCTGCTTTTTGTAACCATAGAAACTAGATCAGTATGTGACACTATAGATTCTTAATAAATGTCCACTAAACCAGTAGGTAAGGCTAAGGACATTTACGAGTTAACAACAGGAGTATTCTCTGTTTTTAAAAATAGGAGAAATGGTCTGATCTTATAGAACACATATGGGAAAGAGCGTGCACAGTGAAGCATGCCCATTTTGGATTAAGAAATATGATGGTCATTTTCCAACTCTCATTCCTGCCTCCAGGCTGATAAGATATGTCCAGAGTCATTTTCACTCATTCGCAGGCAGACCAAAACAGAAGGGGTTTTTAATGAATGCAGGAGCTGAAGTAACAGTCATTAGTAGCTAGAAATAGACGACTGATTGCAAAGTCAAGATGAAATGCTTCAATAAAAAAGACCTTCAGGCCTGAGGCACATTCTGCTTTCTTTGCTAAAGTTGGGGTGGCCTTTTTTAAAAAATAATGGCAACAGAGTTTGCCTATTCTTGAAGTTTTCTAATCTTCTGCTGAGGAAAAATTGGAAGAGCTAAATAAATTAGTTACCAGGTAATTAATTTACAGAAATAAAACTCATATTGGCCCTTAGTCATTTCTGTGATGCCTGCCATCTATCCAAGTAGAGAAAGGGCTGGCCTAGAAGGGGCAGGGACAGGGCCTCTTTGGATCATGTCTCTGTTCGCCTTCTGATGCCATCTGTCCAAAATAATTTCTCAAAACATCAAAAGTCCCTGATTCTACTCAGCACATTTCCCTCACCTTGAACTGCTCAGCATATGGGAGTATTCTGCATGTATCCACCAGGCAGGTGGGCAGAATGGGAACCCAGGAGCCAGATTGCTGCTCAGAGTCCTTCCTCACAGACACAGCTTTGCATCTGTCAAGTCAAATAAGTCTCTCATGTTTTATAACTATAAATTTTAGTTAAGCAGCCTGGGATATCACTGTAGAGATCAGGGAAGTGAAATCCAGAGAGGTTAAGTAACTTGTCGAAGGTCAACACAGTGAATCAGTGAAATTGAGGCTAGCATTTCTCTTGGGCCTCAGACCAGTGTTTTTCCTACTGCCCTGCTGTGGCTTCCATTTGTAATGGGAGGATTGCCTCTCTCCACTCCTCTCTTATACCCCATGACTATTTCAATGAGTTATGTCTACGGTCCTCATAGCATTCTTTGTTTCAGAGAAAACCCACTATGGTACAGTGAGAGGTTTCCATTTTCCCTGCCGCTTGGAAGGGTGTTTTACCTGCTTGTCAGTGCTGGGTTTTGAGCTCCTTGGAGAAGAGTGTCTGGTTATTATGAGCCATCCAGGCAGAACTGGCTGAGTTGGCCATGTGGTTTGCTTTGGGGATGGGCTTATTGATTGGCTCAGTGTAACTTAGTCCAACATTAGAGAGGAAAAATAGAATGCAGGAGCTGAAGTAACAGTCATTAGTAGCTAGAAATAGACGACTGATTGCAAAGTCAAGATGAAATGCTTCAATAAAAAAGACCTTCAGGCCTGAGGCACATTCTGCTTTCTTTGCTAAAGTTGGGGTGGCCTTTTTTAAAAAATAATGGCAACAGAGTTTGCCTATTCTTGAAGTTTTCTAATCTTCTGCTGAGGAAAAATTGAAAGAGCTAAATAAATTAGTTACCAGGTAATTAATTTACAGAAATAAAACTCATATTGGCCCTTAGTCATTTCTGTGATGCCTGCCATCTATCCAAGTAGAGAAAGGGCTGGCCTAGAAGGGGCAGGGACAGGGCCTCTTTGGATCATGTCTCTGTTCGCCTTCTGATGCCATCTGTCCAAAATAATTTCTCAAAACATCAAAAGTCCCTGATTCTACTCAGCACATTTCCCTCACCTTGAACTGCTCAGCATATGGGAGTATTCTGCATGTATCCACCAGGCAGGTGGGCAGAATGGGAACCCAGGAGCCAGATTGCTGCTCAGAGTCCTTCCTCACAGACACAGCTTTGCATCTGTCAAGTCAAATAAGTCTCTCATGTTTTATAACTATAAATTTTAGTTAAGCAGCCTGGGATATCACTGTAGAGATCAGGGAAGTGAAATCCAGAGAGGTTAAGTAACTTGTCGAAGGTCAACACAGTGAATCAGTGAAATTGAGGCTAGCATTTCTCTTGGGCCTCAGACCAGTGTTTTTCCTACTGCCCTGCTGTGGCTTCCATTTGTAATGGGAGGATTGCCTCTCTCCACTCCTCTCTTATACCCCATGACTATTTCAATGAGTTATGTCTACGGTCCTCATAGCATTCTTTGTTTCAGAGAAAACCCACTATGGTACAGTGAGAGGTTTCCATTTTCCCTGCCGCTTGGAAGGGTGTTTTACCTGCTTGTCAGTGCTGGGTTTTGAGCTCCTTGGAGAAGAGTGTCTGGTTATTATGAGCCATCCAGGCAGAACTGGCTGAGTTGGCCATGTGGTTTCTCCGCATGGCTTGGCTGTCAGATAAGGGCCACCTGCTTATTGATTGGCTCAGTGTAACTTAGGTCCAACATACTCCCTGGTGACACAGAACTTCATATTAAAGGATGACAGAGAATTGATGTTGCTTTTCTTCAAGAACAAAAGGTACCAGAATTTAGGTGGAACCAAACAGTTAAGGTAACAGTAGTGTATGCCTCTCCCCTCCTCATTCCTAAACTAGAAGCTGTGACCTTCCAATAGAAGATAAATCTAGTCAAGCCCCTGAGACCAAGAGAGAAAATGCTGAGCAACAAGACATCAGGAGGCAGTGGGCCAAAATAAACTCTGAGAGGGTTGAGAATCTGATTATCCAGATCAATAACTCTTTTTTCTCCTCTACCCTCTTAGGACTGAACTAAACTTTCCCTTCAATGCAAACAGTATTAAGTGCCTTCTATCTACCCATGTTGGCAGACACTGGTTGAGGATAAAAGATGAATCTTAGATTTGATAGAAAGAGCTTGGGCATTGGCGATAGCAATACTTGGGTAAGAAATCCTGGCTTTGTCACTTACTGGCTCTGTGTCCTCGGAGAAATCACTTAACCTTTCAATAATTTCAATAATCTCTGATGAGTGATCTAATTCTTAGTACGTGATGAGCCATCACAAGAAGATGGATCTTCTTTAGAAAATAAGTAAATATCATACCTTTTTAAGATTCAGTGGTGTGATAAGGCAACTAAACAGAGCAATGGAAAAAAGGATATGGTGATGTGTTCTACCAGTCTTTAAATAAAGTCCACATCAATAAAGACTGGAACTTTTGCCAGTTGCTGTCAAGTTGGGGCTTCCCAGGTGGCGCTAGTGGTAAAGAACCCACCTGCCAATGCAAGAGACATAAGAGATATGGGTTTGATCCCTGGGTAGGGAAGATCACCTGGAGGAGGGAGTGGCATCCCATTCCAGTGTTCTTGCCTGAAGAAATTCCATGAACAGAGAAGCCTGGCAGGCTCCAGTCCGTAGAGCTGCAAAGAGTAAGACACAACTGAAGCAACTTAGCATGCACCCACACAATGTCAAGTCAGGGGTCTAACTGAACTGAAATATGGGCTTTCCTCCAATTCCCAGTGATTTTTCAAGCCATTTCATAAAAAGCAGTAATGCAAGTGATGCTTATGGTTTCACATAACATGCTAGGTCAAAAGCATAGATTACTTTGGAAATACCGTTTTTCTAGAAATAACTCTCTTGGACTATCAATAAGTAATAAATACTCAAATTACTCTGAATCACAGGGTTGAGTTTAGAGGGCAGAAGGTAGGGCCCTAATTGAGTATATTAATAAGAATATGGATGAAAGTCCTCCTTATTCTGTTTGTGAAAGAATACAGGGTCTTCAGAGCATGACCCTTTTTCCTGAAGTGATATATTTAACCACTGCCTTAGGGGGCAGGAGCTTAAGATTTTTTTCTCACTATCAGTCTTTCACAGGAAAATCAGGGACTATATCCAGAGGAGAATGGTCTCCTTGTTTGGCTTGTTCTCTGAGACACTTATTGGGTGACAGGGCATCATAGGGGTTATAAGCCTGATCTCTGGGTTGTGTGGCTGGATTCAAGTTCACGGCTACCACTGGGTAGCTGTGTGACCTTGGGAAGCTAGTTTAACCTCTGTGGTGGTCACTGATGCTACTCACAGGTGGCCAGGTTCGCTCTCTGTGTCCTCGGAAATCTTAACCTTTCAATAATTTCAATAATCTCTGATGAGTGATCTAATTCTTAGTACGTGATGAGCCATCACAAGAAGATGGATCTTCTTTAGAAAATAAGTAAATATCATACCTTTTTAAGATTCAGTGGTGTGATAAGGCAACTAAACAGAGCAATGGAAAAAAGGATATGGTGATGTGTTCTACCAGTCTTTAAATAAAGTCCACATCAATAAAGACTGGAACTTTTGCCAGTTGCTGTCAAGTTGGGGCTTCCCAGGTGGCGCTAGTGGTAAAGAACCCACCTGCCAATGCAAGAGACATAAGAGATATGGGTTTGATCCCTGGGTAGGGAAGATCACCTGGAGGAGGGAGTGGCATCCCATTCCAGTGTTCTTGCCTGAAGAAATTCCATGAACAGAGAAGCCTGGCAGGCTCCAGTCCGTAGAGCTGCAAAGAGTAAGACACAACTGAAGCAACTTAGCATGCACCCACACAATGTCAAGTCAGGGGTCTAACTGAACTGAAATATGGGCTTTCCCCCAAATTTCCCCAGTGATTTTTCAAGCCATTTCAAAAAAAGCAGTAATGCAAGTGATGCTTATGGTTTCACATAACATGCTAGGTCAAAAGCATAGATTACTTTGGAAATACCGTTTTTCTAGAAATAACTCTCTTGGACTATCAATAAGTAATAAATACTCAAATTACTCTGAATCACAGGGTTGAGTTTAGAGGGCAGAAGGTAGGGCCCTAACTGAGTATATTAATAAGAATATGGATGAAAGTCCTCCTTATTCTGTTTGTGAAAGAATACAGGGTCTTCAGAGCATGACCCTTTTTCCTGAAGTGATATATTTAACCACTGCCTTAGGGGGCAGGAGCTTAAGATTTTTTTCTCACTATCAGTCTTTCACAGGAAAATCAGGGACTATATCCAGAGGAGAATGGTCTCCTTGTTTGGCTTGTTCTCTGAGACACTTATTGGGTGACAGGGCATCATAGGGGTTATAAGCCTGATCTCTGGGTTGTGTGGCTGGATTCAAGTTCACGGCTACCACTGGGTAGCTGTGTGACCTTGGGAAGCTAGTTTAACCTCTGTGGTGGTCACTGATGCTACTCACAGGTGGCCAGGTTCGCTCTCTTCCTGGCACTCAGAAGACTGGACCCCCGACTCTTTTGTGGTTATGTGGTGACTCATTTTGTCCAAAGAATTGTGACATTATTATATTAACATCTAGTCTATAACATGTAATAAGTTATGCTAGAGTCTCCAGTCCCTCTTGTCCCTCTAATACAACGACCAGCAACATTCAAGATGGTGGCTGCTACATCAGCCTGAATCCCGCAGTAAACTACAAAGAGCAGAGTTTCCCTGGTGACCTCTGATAGACTTGTGGCATGAGAGAGAAAAGATTGGTTATGTGAAGTCATTGTGATTTTGAGAATTAACTGTTATTACAACTTAACCTAGTCTAGCATGATTGATACTCCTCACCAAATCTCAATTTCTTTATCTGAAAATGAGGATAATAGTGGAAACGAGGTTATGAAGTACTCATGGGAGTAAACTAGGATAATATGTCTATAGTACTTAGAAGAGTACTGCATAATAAATTCTTAATATATTTTGGCTAATTGTACTTTAGTATTACCTTATGTCTTATCCTAACTTTGTCTCTAACAAGTTATCTATTTATTACAAGTAAGCTCTTAATCATGTGACTTTGAGAAACTCATCCACAAATTGCTATCCTAGTACATTAGACTAGCTGAACTACAGCTTTAAATTTTTAGACTTAAAATTATGCGACTTGTATGGAAGTACTCAGGGAATCCATCCCAGTATTTCAAACTGCATTCTGTTGCTTAAGGGAACAATGCATGTGATAAAATGAAACACTATCTTCTCCTCTTTTCCAGTCATCCTCCCCCAGCACTCGACAAACATAAAAGATCTATGTCCTTGGTGCAGGCTGCTCTGTAGCCTATTCTGAAGATTTTTGCCCAGGGAATTACATCTGGCTTGTAAATGCTCAGCTACAGATTGGTTTCTCAAGTTAGGCATCTGTGTCCTTGGTAGTCCATCTCCTCTCTTTGTTCTTTTTTCAGTATATGTACACAGTACCTTGTTTCACCAATACGATTTCACCTGTCTCCAGTCCATAGCCCACCATAGTCTTTCTCCTGATAGTGTGGTTTTCTCTAGTTCAAAAGGAGAGGGCCTGTTCTAGCTTCACCTTAGTCCTGGCTCAAGGCAACCCCCCTCACACCTCCACTCACAACCATGAAACTTGTCCTTCAGCTTCTCAGTTCAGCACTTTCATGTCTTGATTTGTACTCATCTTTTTCTCCTTGTAACTCTGACTGGATTTTTCTCTGGTTCCACAGGGAGTCCTGCCTGTATTTCCAACAGCAGTGTGTTAATATATCACAGGAAATTGCCTTTTCTTTAGGTTGAATATGGCAATTTCATATGATTCAAACTATATATAAATCCAGTTTGGGGAAGGAGAGGAACTTCATCACATATATACTGAATTACCTGTTGAATCCTTCAAAACTTTTTCCTCCCTGCCTAACTGAACTGGGGGTAGGGACTTCTTAACAGACCATGCTTTTTGCTTTTTATATATAACCCTCTGGCCTCTCTATCCCCAACACTAGACCCGTAGCTAATTCTGCTACTATGTTTATTGATGAAGCAGAGGCCCTTTCCTATTGTTGGCATCCATGTTCCCACATTTTGGCTGTTTAGAAAGGTACCATTTGCTGTTACTTTGTGAGATGCAGTAACATTTCTTCTTTTTAATCTCTTTCAGATTGAAGACATCATTACAAAGATGCAAGATGACAAGACAGGGGGTGTGCCCATCAGAACAGTCAAGAGCTTTCTCTCCAAAATCCCCAGTGTTGTCACAGGTAAATGTTCTCCTTACAAGGTGTTGATGGCAGCAAGGAAAGGTTGCTGAAGTGTTGTGTAGCCTTGATCATGACTGGGAGGTATCTAATAATTTGTGAATGACAAAGATCTATGTCCTTGGTGCAGGCTGCTCTGTAGCCTATTCTGAAGATTTTTGCCCAGGGAATTACATCTGGCTTGTAAATGCTCAGCTACAGATTGGTTTCTCAAGTTAGGCATCTGTGTCCTTGGTAGTCCATCTCCTCTCTTTGTTCTTTTTTCAGTATATGTACACAGTACCTTGTTTCACCAATACGATTTCACCTGTCTCCAGTCCATAGCCCACCATAGTCTTTCTCCTGATAGTGTGGTTTTCTCTAGTTCAAAAGGAGAGGGCCTGTTCTAGCTTCACCTTAGTCCTGGCTCAAGGCAACCCCCCTCACACCTCCACTCACAACCATGAAACTTGTCCTTCAGCTTCTCAGTTCAGCACTTTCATGTCTTGATTTGTACTCATCTTTTTCTCCTTGTAACTCTGACTGGATTTTTCTCTGGTTCCACAGGGAGTCCTGCCTGTATTTCCAACAGCAGTGTGTTAATATATCACAGGAAATTGCCTTTTCTTTAGGTTGAATATGGCAATTTCATATGATTCAAACTATATATAAATCCAGTTTGGGGAAGGAGAGGAACTTCATCACATATATACTGAATTACCTGTTGAATCCTTCAAAACTTTTTTCCTCCCTGCCTAACTGAACTGGGGGTAGGGACTTCTTAACAGACCATGCTTTTTGCTTTTTATATATAACCCTCTGGCCTCTCTATCCCCAACACTAGACCCGTAGCTAATTCTGCTACTATGTTTATTGATGAAGCAGAGGCCCTTTCCTATTGTTGGCATCCATGTTCCCACATTTTGGCTGTTTAGAAAGGTACCATTTGCTGTTACTTTGTGAGATGCAGTAACATTTCTTCTTTTTAATCTCTTTCAGATTGAAGACATCATTACAAAGATGCAAGATGACAAGACAGGGGGTGTGCCCATCAGAACAGTCAAGAGCTTTCTCTCCAAAATCCCCAGTGTTGTCACAGGTAAATGTTCTCCTTACAAGGTGTTGATGGCAGCAAGGAAAGGTTGCTGAAGTGTTGTGTAGCCTTGATCATGACTGGGAGGTATCTAATAATTTGTGAATGACAAAGTGATATGTTCAGTGTGCTTCTTACATAAAGTCAAGTTCTTGTTCTGGTTTCTAGGAAGAAGCTACTCTTTGCCAGTCATAGATTTCATCAGCAAATAATAAAGAATGGTCTAACCATGACCAGCCTGTGGTTGAGGCTTCTAGAAAGAAATAAGTTCATTAATAAACTGGCTAGTCCATTAGCCATTTGGCCTATGGGATGTGCAAAAGCACATAACATCAAATAAATTATTTTATATTTAAATAAGCTTCAAGAAAGTCTTAGGTTCTTCTACAGAATGCCTTAAAGTGTTTTAATTGTGATTGTACTTGAACTTCCAAAAGAAGTGGTTTTAAGTTTTTCTGCATTACTTTGGGGTTTTGTGAGAGGTCAAATATATCTTTAAAAATTGTTAATTATACGGCTTCTCTGGTGGTCCAGTGGGTAAAGAGTCTGCCTTGCAGTGCAAGGGGCACTGGTTCGATCCCCGGCTTGGGAAGATCCCACATGCCGTGGAGCAACTGGACCAGTGTGTCCAATTATGAGCCAGCAGTCTGGACCACATGCACCCAGAGCCAATGCTCTGCAGTGAGAGAGGCCACAGCAATGGGAGGCTCACACAGGCCAAAGAATAAAGATGGATGAAAATAAATAAATAAATATCCAATAAAAGAGGCCAAAATTTAAAAAAAAATCATTAATTGTAAAATCTATCGAACACATGAGTATAGTTTCAAGAAGAATAGAACAGGTCACATGCAGCACCTATACTACCATGCCACTTCATAAATAATGCATAACTGGTATCTCAGAGCCTCTGGGGAGTGTAGTGGATAGCATCTACCTCCTTTCCAATAGAGGGACCACTATCTACTTTTATAGCAAATAAATCATTGCTTTTCTTCACAATCTTCCCACATGCTTAGATTGCATGCTAAATTAGTCCATTGATAGGGTATTTAGTAAGGGTATATCCCTTACTATCCAAGCAAGTAACCAAATAAAATGAAAGTTTAGATGATTCCCTAACTTTCAAAACCCCTTTGGGGCATTAGATTTCATCAGGCAAATAAAGTCAAGTTCTTGTTCTGGTTTCTAGGAAGAAGCTACTCTTGCCAGTCATAGATTTCATCAGCAAATAATAAAGAATGGTCTAACCATGACCAGCCTGTGGTTGAGGCTTCTAGAAAGAAATAAGTTCATTAATAAACTGGCTAGTCCATTAGCCATTTGGCCTATGGGATGTGCAAAAGCACATAACATCAAATAAATTATTTTATATTTAAATAAGCTTCAAGAAAGTCTTAGGTTCTTCTACAGAATGCCTTAAAGTGTTTTAATTGTGATTGTACTTGAACTTCCAAAAGAAGTGGTTTTAAGTTTTTCTGCATTACTTTGGGGTTTTGTGAGAGGTCAAATATATCTTTAAAAATTGTTAATTATACGGCTTCTCTGGTGGTCCAGTGGGTAAAGAGTCTGCCTTGCAGTGCAAGGGGCACTGGTTCGATCCCCGGCTTGGGAAGATCCCACATGCCGTGGAGCAACTGGACCAGTGTGTCCAATTATGAGCCAGCAGTCTGGACCACATGCACCCAGAGCCAATGCTCTGCAGTGAGAGAGGCCACAGCAATGGGAGGCTCACACAGGCCAAAGAATAAAGATGGATGAAAATAAATAAATAAATATCCAATAAAAGAGGCCAAAATTTAAAAAAAAATCATTAATTGTAAAATCTATCGAACACATGAGTATAGTTTCAAGAAGAATAGAACAGGTCACATGCAGCACCTATACTACCATGCCACTTCATAAATAATGCATAACTGGTATCTCAGAGCCTCTGGGTAGTGTAGTGGATAGCATCTACCTCCTTTCCAATAGAGGGACCACTATCTACTTTTATAGCAAATAAATCATTGCTTTTCTTCACAATCTTCCCACATGCTTAGATTGCATGCTAAATTAGTCCATTGATAGGGTATTTAGTAAGGGTATATCCCTTACTATCCAAGCAAGTAACCAAATAAAATGAAAGTTTAGATGATTCCCTAACTATCAAAATCTGGCTGTTTGCTTTCCAATTTGGGAGAACCAAGAGAAGTAAATTTCTACTGCACACTTACAGGAAGGCTAAAATAAAAAAAATTCTGACTATACAAAGCCGGGGTGAGGTTATGAAGCAACTGGAACTCTCACATGCTTTTGGTGAGAAGATAAAATGATGTAGCTACTCTAGAAGTTTCTTATAAAGTCAAATATATACTTACCATGGGACACAGCAATCCCACTCTTAGGCACTTATCCAAGAGAAATGTAAACTTGTGTTCAGACAAAAACTTGTCAGTAGTCATAAAAGCTTTGTTGATCATATCCAGACCAGAAACAACTCGAATGTCCTTCAGTGAGTGAATGAATGAACAGACTTAGATACATCCATATCCAGAAATAAAAAGGAGTGAACTATTGATAATATGCACCTACTAGGATGAATCTCGAAATTATTTGTCTGAATGGAAAAAGTCAATCTCAAAAGATTACATACTATATTAGTCCATTTACAGGACATTCTAAATTATAAACAAACCAAAAAATCACAAAACCGATAGTGATAGACAATGGATTGGTGATTGCCAAGGACAGGGGAATATAAGGGAATTCTATGAGGTGATAGAACAGTTCTATACTCTGATTGGGTCAGTGGTGGTGATATGAATCTATACATAGGTCAAGATTCATAAGACAGCACACCAAAAAAGTCAACATACTCTACATTACTTTGAAAGCTAAATACACTCAGTTGAGGTACCCATAACTATCCCAACTGATTATTCAGACTGTCACTGTCTGAACTCAAGTACCAAGTGGATTTGAATAGTGAAAGATGCTTGTATTATTAGTGTTTTCTAATTTTAAAATTTATATAATACCCTGCTATTGGCTGTAATATTTTTCATATATTTCTGGATTTTGCTTGATAAAGTCTTCTTTGGGATGTTTGTATCTGTCTTCATGGCAAGATTGGTCCATTGTTTTCTTACACTTCTTTCTAGTTTTGGCACCAAATTTATGCTAGCTTCGTAAGATGAACCATGGTATGTATATCTTTTGTTGACATTGTGTTGTCCTCTGAAAAATAATTTTACCTTGAATCTAGTTTTTAAATGTTTAGTTTTAATTATTTTATTTTTATTTGTAGATGCACCATCTATTTCTTCTTTCAATATGCTTGCTTTCTCACTCATTCAACAAATATTTACTGGGTATTTACTATTTTCTAAGTATTATTGGGCACTGGGAATTCAGAAGTAAATGAAATAGATTAAAATTTCTGCTTTCGTGGAAATTTATGGGAAGCAACTGGAACTCTCACATGCTTTTGGTGAGAAGATAAAATGATGTAGCTACTCTAGAAGTTTCTTATAAAGTCAAATATATACTTACCATGGGACACAGCAATCCCACTCTTAGGCACTTATCCAAGAGAAATGTAAACTTGTGTTCAGACAAAAACTTGTCAGTAGTCATAAAAGCTTTGTTGATCATATCCAGACCAGAAGCAACTCGAATGTCCTTCAGTGAGTGAATGAATGAACAGACTTAGATACATCCATATCCAGAAATAAAAAGGAGTGAACTATTGATAATATGCACCTACTAGGATGAATCTCAAATTATTTGTCTGAATGGAAAAAGTCAATCTCAAAAGATTACATACTATATTAGTCCATTTACAGGACATTCTAAATTATAAACAAACCAAAAAATCACAAAACCGATAGTGATAGACAATGGATTGGTGATTGCCAAGGACAGGGGAATATAAGGGAATTCTATGAGGTGATAGAACAGTTCTATACTCTGATTGGGTCAGTGGTGGTGATATGAATCTATACATAGGTCAAGATTCATAAGACAGCACACCAAAAAAGTCAACATACTCTACATTACTTTGAAAGCTAAATACACTCAGTTGAGGTACCCATAACTATCCCAACTGATTATTCAGACTGTCACTGTCTGAACTCAAGTACCAAGTGGATTTGAATAGTGAAAGATGCTTGTATTATTAGTGTTTTCTAATTTTAAAATTTATATAATACCCTGCTATTGGCTGTAATATTTTTCATATATTTCTGGATTTTGCTTGATAAAGTCTTCTTTGGGATGTTTGTATCTGTCTTCATGGCAAGATTGGTCCATTGTTTTTCTTACACTTCTTTCTAGTTTTGGCACCAAATTTATGCTAGCTTCGTAAGATGAACCATGGTATGTATATCTTTTGTTGACATTGTGTTGTCCTCTGAAAAATAATTTTACCTTGAATCTAGTTTTTAAATGTTTAGTTTTAATTATTTTATTTTTATTTGTAGATGCACCATCTATTTCTTCTTTCAATATGCTTGCTTTCTCACTCATTCAACAAATATTTACTGGGTATTTACTATTTTCTAAGTATTATTGGGCACTGGGAATTCAGAAGTAAATGAAATAGATTAAAATTTCTGCTTTCGTGGAATTTAGACTTTAGTGGAAGAGACAACAAAATAAATAAGGAAAGTTTATAGATTCCATCAGTGATAAAGACCAAAGGGAAAAATTAAGTATGAAGAGGATAGGAGTGTTAAAAATTTGGAACCAGTGGCCAACCAAGAGCTTCCTGAGAAGGTGACATTTGAGTAAAGATGGGAGGAGATGCAGAGTTGAATTATGTGGATGAGGGAAAGGGCAATCCAGAAAGCCAGCCAGTGCTAAAACTCCAAGGTAGCCATGTTGCTGGAGTCTTGAAAAAATAAGAAGAGGGAACTGCAATAGAGTGAATAATGGCACTTACCTGGTGGTCCAGTAGGACTCCAAGCTTCCACTGCAGCAGGCATGGGTTCAATTCCTTGTCAGGGAACTAAGATTCCATAAGCCAAATGGCACAGCCAAAAAAAAAAATACAGTGAAGAAAGGATATAGAGACGATGTCAGAGTGATAATAGTGAACTAGATCATGTAGCCTCTTGGGTGCCTGGAAGACTTTGCGCATGAGTGACATGCTCTGACTTATATTTCAATGAAAGTCAAGTGAAAGTCAAGTCTCTCAGTTATGTCCAACACTTTGCGACCCATAGACAGCCATGGAATTATTCATGCAAGAATACTGGAGTGGGTAGCCTTTTCCTTCTCCAGGTAATCTTCCCAACCCAGGGATCAAATCCAGGTCTCCTGCATTGCAGATGGATTCTTTACCATCTGAGCCACCAGGGAAGCCCAAAAATACTGGAGTGGGTAGCCTATCACTTCTCAAGACAGTTTTTCTGACTCAGAAATCTAACAAGAGTCTCCTGCATTGCAGACAGATTCTTTACCAGTTGAGCTACAAGGAAAAAGAAATGTTTTTGTGTGGAGCTGTTTGTATATTTAGACAATCCCTTGTAGGTTGTACCATTGGCAAATATTTTCTCTCATTCTGTAAGTTGTCTTAGTTTTGTTTATGGTTTCCTTTGTGTAAAAACTTGTAAGTTTAACTACATCCCTTTTCTTTATTTTAATTTTTATTTCCATTACTCTAGAAGACAGACACGAAAAGATAATGCAGTGATTTGTGTCAAAGAGTGCCCTGCCCATGTTTTCCTCTAAGAGTTCTGGTCTTACATTTAGGTCTTTAATCCGTTTTGAGTTTACAGTGTTAGAGAATCTCTGTTCTAATTTCATTCTTTTACATGTAGCTATCAGTTTTCCTTGCATCACTTATTGAAAAGAGTGTCTTTTCTTAGTTTTATATTTTTGCCTCCTTTGCCATAGATCATGGGCTTATTTCTGGACTTTCTAGCTTGTTCCATTGATCTACATGTCTCTTTTTGCAAAAACTTCATTTTTAGACATGTTAAATTTTAGGGACCTATTATACATTCAACTTGAAATAACAAGTAGGCACTTGGGTTTGTGGATCTAGATTTTTAAAGGAAAGTCTGAGCTGGGACATAAGTGATCAGCATAGGAATGGTATTTAAACCCATGGACTTAATGAACTTACTAAGGGAGTAAGCATAGATGGAAAACATGGTCTAAATCCTGAAACTTGGGATACACTAGTATACAGAGTATGGTCATGGAAGGAAGAAATCAGCAAAAGAAACTGTGAAAGAGTAATTGGAGATGAGGAATTTTAGGAGGATATGGTTTCTTGCAAGTCAAATTTTCTAGAAAGCATTTCAAGCAAGAGTAGAGTTGATTGACTATATGGAATGTAAAATAAAGATTGAGAAACAACCACTGAATTTAGCAACATTGACTTTACTGCTGACCTTGGTAGGTTCATATTCTGTGAAGCATTGAGAGCAAAAGCCCTATTGGAGTGGGTTCAAGTCAGAATGGAAATACAGTGAGTTTAGGTAGTGAGTATTATTAAACTTTGTAGGAGTTTTCCTTAACAGGGAAAAGTACAATAATATCTAAATAGGTAAATGAGATTAGGATATGTAGGCTTTTAAACTAGTATGAAAGTTACAGTATGTTTTTATGATGATGGGAATGATTCAATAAAGAGGAAAAATTAGTGCAGGTCAAAAAGGTAAAATTCAAGGAGTGATTGCCCTAAGGAGGTAAGGAATTGAATCTGATGTACCAATACATGGACAGTTTTAGCTAGAAACATATATAGTGTATTCATAGGAAGAGATGGGGAAGCATAGCGAATACATGCTAAGTCACTTCAGTTGTGTCTGACTCTTTGTGACGCTATGGACTGTAGCCCACAGGACTCCTCTCTCCATAGCAAATACACACATGTACAAATAAGCATAAAGGGGTTGTGGGAGCTTGTGGAAGTTTTCTTCTAATCATTTAAATTTTCTTAGTAATATGGAGATCAAAAAGGGTAGAGATTTTAAACGATTGGGAAGAGATTAGAAGCTATGAAATAATCATTTAGGAGAGTAAAGCAATTAGATTAGGGAAACAGAGTTTTGACACCTAGATAGCATTAGGGGCTCTCTTAATCATTATTAACATTTGTGAATTTAGAAAGAGGCAAATCTTCCTCCAGCCACATTTAGCTTCCTTGATTTTGGGCATGTATCAAGTAGAAAATTAGATTTCATTAAAAGTCTTTAAAGGACTCTAGCAAGTATCAGAGTATGATGAATCAAAAGGAAACAAGAAAATAATTAAAATTATTGACCATTAAATTTTAACTGAGTAAGGGAAAACATGAGAATATGAGATGGTAAAGAACAGTGAAGAGTAATGATTATAATAAACTTGTAGGTTCCAGTGGCAAAGGAGTTTTGGAGCTGGAGGTGAGAGAGAGCTGGAAAGGTAGGAGGTGGAAATTGTATAACAGAGCATCTGAAATTGAGGTTATAGAGGCTGCAGTCTATTGCTGATGGCAAAATGGAAGATATGGCCATGGGAATAAGTGGATGAGATAGGAAGGAGGCCTTGGAAGTAGGAGGTCATGATTTTGGAAGAGTGAGCTCCCTGGATATTGAAATCACTTCTGAGGAGCATTAGAAAGGATACTTGTGAGTCTTTTTAGGATGAGATGTAGGGACCCAGGAATCAGTATGTGACTTTCAGCAAGGGGTACAGGTGGCTAAATCTGGTGTCATGAAAGTTACAGTATGTTTTTATGATGATGGGAATGATTCAATAAAGAGGAAAAATTAGTGCAGGTCAAAAAGGTAAAATTCAAGGAGTGATTGCCCTAAGGAGGTAAGGAATTGAATCTGATGTACCAATACATGGACAGTTTTAGCTAGAAACATATATAGTGTATTCATAGGAAGAGATGGGGAAGCATAGCGAATACATGCTAAGTCACTTCAGTTGTGTCTGACTCTTTGTGATGCTATGGACTGTAGCCCACAGGACTCCTCTCTCCATAGCAAATACACACATGTACAAATAAGCATAAAGGGGTTGTGGGAGCTTGTGGAAGTTTTCTTCTAATCATTTAAATTTTCTTAGTAATATGGAGATCAAAAAGGGTAGAGATTTTAAAGGATTGGGAAGAGATTAGAAGCTATGAAATAATCATTTAGGAGAGTAAAGCAATTAGATTAGGGAAACAGAGTTTTGACACCTAGATAGCATTAGGGGCTCTCTTAATCATTATTAACATTTGTGAATTTAGAAAGAGGCAAATCTTCCTCCAGCCACATTTAGCTTCCTTGATTTTGGGCATGTATCAAGTAGAAAATTAGATTTCATTAAAAGTCTTTAAAGGACTCTAGCAAGTATCAGAGTATGATGAATCAAAAGGAAACAAGAAAATAATTAAAATTATTGACCATTAAATTTTAACTGAGTAAGGGAAAACATGAGAATATGAGATGGTAAAGAACAGTGAAGAGTAATGATTATAATAAACTTGTAGGTTCCAGTGGCAAAGGAGTTTTGGAGCTGGAGGTGAGAGAGAGCTGGAAAGGTAGGAGGTGGAAATTGTATAACAGAGCATCTGAAATTGAGGTTATAGAGGCTGCAGTCTATTGCTGATGGCAAAATGGAAGATATGGCCATGGGAATAAGTGGATGAGATAGGAAGGAGGCCTTGGAAGTAGGAGGTCATGATTTTGGAAGAGTGAGCTCCCTGGATATTGAAATCACTTCTGAGGAGCATTAGAAAGGATACTTGTGAGTCTTTTTAGGATGAGATGTAGGGACCCAGGAATCAGTATGTGACTTTCAGCAAGGGGTACAGGTGGCTAAATCTGGTGTCATGAGAGTCAATGCTATGTGTTTTTTAGAGAAGAGGGATCAATTGAAAACCGTATGAGTGAAGCCATGAGAAACAAGGAGGTGGCTTACCTGTCCTCAAACCCCATGGAATGTAAGGCATGGGGCAGGGAGGATAGCCACCAACTAAGAGGCTACAAGCTAGGCTTCAACAGGATGTGAACTGAGAATTTCCAGATCTACAAGATGGACTTAGAAAAGGCACAGGAACTGGAGATCAAATTGCCAACATCCATTGGGTCATAGAAAAAGCAAGAGAATTCCAGAAAAACTACCTCTGCTTCATTGACTATGTAAAAGATTTGGATTGTGTGGATCACAACAAGTTGTGAAAACTTCTTAAAGAGATGGGAATACCAAGACCATCTTACCTGTCTCCTGAGAAACCTGTATGCAAGTCAAAAAGCAAAAGTTAGAAACAGACATGGAACAATGGACTGGTTCCAAATTGTGAAAGTAATACATCAAGGCTGTGTATTGTCACCCTGCTTATATAATTTATATGCAGAGTACATCATGTGAAATGCTGGTCTGGATGAAGCACAAGCTGGAATCAAGATTTCCAGAAGAAATATCAATAGTTTCAGATATGCAGGTGGCACCACCCTAAGGCAGAAAGTGAAGAGAAGCTAAAGAGCCTCCTGATGAAGGTGAAAGAGAACAGTGAAAAAGCTGGCTTGAAACTCAACATTCAGAAAACAAGCATCATGGCATTAATAGAAAAATAAACAGAGGAAAGAATCATGAGTTTTTCTTGTGTATATTCTAGGACATTTCTCTGAGGATATATGTCAGTTATCTATTGCTGCATAAACAACTACCTCAAACCCTAATGATTTTTTATTTTTCACAATCATTATTCCATGAATTAGCAATTCAGGCAGTTCTTTTGCTGTTCTCATCCATGTGGCCCTAGTCATCCAGTGGTTCATTTTAGGCTGGAGGCTCTATGATAGCCCCACTCACTTGCTTGGCAGTGGTGCCTTCTCTTCACTGAGGCTTCTGTTCTCCTCCGCATTGCCTCATAGTCCCCAATAGGCTAGACTGGGCTGCTTCACAGAGTGATGGTGTCAGAGTTCTAGTAGAATCAGCAGACCATTCTGTCAAGTTAGAATGCATTTTACCAACATATTCACCTTCTGATTAACCACTGCCACTTAACCAGATGCTAACTCGGTGTCTACTGTCAAATATGATCAGGTCCCTTATAGCCAGCATAGCCCAGGCTGGGGTTGAGGTGCCCAGCCAAACCCCAGTACAGAAGATAAATCTCATGCTCAACCTATTCAAAATATCAAACACATCATTCAGTCAGTACCAGCTGTGGCAGAGGAAACAATTAGAAATTGTTCCGTCCCTAATTCATGTCTGACTCTTTATTCTAATTAGCAATTAGAACACAGGAAATTCAGTCGGCAACTCTAACCAAGACTCAAGAACTTCAGCCTACACCAAAGAAGAATTTCACAATAGTGCTGTTGATGGAGCCATGGTTGCAGCCAGTCCAAAGAGTGTTTTGTTCAGAGCTAGCCAGAGCTAGCAACAACACAGCAGATCCAAGCTCTTCCCCCCGACCACCCTCCCCTAGGAAAAAACTCTGGGGTGATATTTCAGGAAATCATTATTCCTCTTCACTCTCCTAGCACTACTTGTAGTACAGTGGAGACCCATATACAGAGAAAATCTAGATGTCTTTTGATACCAACCAAGTGAAAATCCATGAATATATGGCCACTCTATTACTATGCCAATGGAGGCTGTGTCTATAGAAGAGTCATTGCCTTTTTCTCCTTCTCAGCAGACTCCCCTAGTCATTTAACCATTTGTGAAATAACCAGCCTCCCATCACAAACCACAAACATCTCAAACATTTCAGGAGTTTTATCATCTCCATGAGCAACAACTAGGAGTAGGTGTCTCTTCTGAATTGGACTCCATTCCTTAGTAAAAAGATTGAAAGGTAAAGGTTAAGAATAGATATATGTATATGTGTAACAAATCACTTTATTGTACAACAGAAATTAGCAACTTTGTACAACTATATGTCAATAAAAATAAATAAGTCAGAAAAAATAAAATCACTTGCTTGGCAGTGGTGCCTTCTCTTCACTGAGGCTTCTGTTCTCCTCCGCATTGCCTCATAGTCCCCAATAGGCTAGACTGGGCTGCTTCACAGAGTGATGGTGTCAGAGTTCTAGTAGAATCAGCAGACCATTCTGTCAAGTTAGAATGCATTTTACCAACATATTCACCTTCTGATTAACCACTGCCACTTAACCAGATGCTAACTCGGTGTCTACTGTCAAATATGATCAGGTCCCTTACAGCCAGCATAGCCCAGGCTGGGGTTGAGGTGCCCAGCCAAACCCCAGTACAGAAGATAAATCTCATGCTCAACCTATTCAAAATATCAAACACATCATTCAGTCAGTACCAGCTGTGGCAGAGGAAACAATTAGAAATTGTTCCGTCCCTAATTCATGTCTGACTCTTTATTCTAATTAGCAATTAGAACACAGGAAATTCAGTCGGCAACTCTAACCAAGACTCAAGAACTTCAGCCTACACCAAAGAAGAATTTCACAATAGTGCTGTTGATGGAGCCATGGTTGCAGCCAGTCCAAAGAGTGTTTTGTTCAGAGCTAGCCAGAGCTAGCAACAACACAGCAGATCCAAGCTCTTCCCCCCGACCACCCTCCCCTAGGAAAAAACTCTGGGGTGATATTTCAGGAAATCATTATTCCTCTTCACTCTCCTAGCACTACTTGTAGTACAGTGGAGACCCATATACAGAGAAAATCTAGATGTCTTTTGATACCAACCAAGTGAAAATCCATGAATATATGGCCACTCTATTACTATGCCAATGGAGGCTGTGTCTATAGAAGAGTCATTGCCTTTTTCTCCTTCTCAGCAGACTCCCCTAGTCATTTAACCATTTGTGAAATAACCAGCCTCCCATCACAAACCACAAACATCTCAAACATTTCAGGAGTTTTATCATCTCCATGAGCAACAACTAGGAGTAGGTGTCTCTTCTGAATTGGACTCCATTCCTTAGTAAAAAGATTGAAAGGTAAAGGTTAAGAATAGATATATGTATATGTGTAACCAAATCACTTTATTGTACAACAGAAATTAGCAACTTTGTACAACTATATGTCAATAAAAATAAATAAGTCAGAAAAAAATAAAATGACAGCAACAACAAAAAAGAATGCTGGACAAAATGAAACTGATGTAACCAGCACAGTATTTCTCTCTTCCATTGCTGGACAAGAAAGTGTCCCTACCTATATGTGACCCTACCACCTGAGTAAATAGAAAGTTCTTTCAATGATAGAGAAGAGACAAATAACATGACGAGGTCCTCTGATAAAAGCTAAGAACTGCAAGAATTCTCCCAAAGACTATACTCATGAGGAGAATGTGTGTCCCAGCACATCCAAGATGCCATCACTAATGCAAGCTCTAGAAAGCTACTGATCACTACTTTCTCAGCAGCCTGGTGAAAAATTAAACACGAGAATAATATTCATATGCAGGAAATAGTCCTTTTGAAAGGCCCTTCTCTGCTGCCCAACTATACTGAGTTGAAAACTTTACCAACTTGTCCAAATCATCCAAAACGTTAAAAAAAACAGAAGCAACTATTAATGATCTACACCAAAAAATAAACATAATACACAAAATATGCAGATGTATATATCTGTAATGGATCAGATGACTGAGTCTGGGTGGGAAAGTCCAATCTGAAGGCTTTAGAGTATAAGAAGATGGTCCCAGAACAAGAATATATTTCAAAAAAAAAAAATCATCATTGAAATAGAAGGTGGATATGGACTTTGAGGAAAAGAATTAGTGAAGAATGAGGATAGAGGCAAGGAAAAGATGTAGTTGTAAGAAGAGCAGAACATCAGAATAAAGACAGTTTTCTAAAATTAATGGGTGGCCATCAAAGGGACCCATGAAACACAAAAAAGATCATTTTTTAGATGAGTTCCTTTTGAATCCAATTTTATGGTCCATTTATTTACAGCTCTCCTAATGCGCTGGTACCTATCAATTGGAATCAGTTACACAAGAGATAGTAGGCATTTCTTGATCTTCTGCCCTGCAAATTAGGTTTATCTGGTGAATTCCTGCAGGACCTATACAGGACATTTAGGTGGCACGGCCCAAGAGACAGCTGGAAGTGAGGGACTGACATTCTGGAGAATATTTTCTGTAAGAGATGTGTTTTGGAGAGTCATCAGAGCCTAAGTGGCAGAGGTTTCTAGAGACATCTTGTGGTTGTCGTTTACTTGCTAAGTCATGTCTGCGTGTTTACAATGCTATAAACTGTAGCCTTCCAGGCTCCTCTTTCCATGGAGGAGATTCTTTCCGGGCAAGAATACTGGAGTGGGTTGCCGTTTCTTTCTCCAGGGATCTCCTGACGCAGGGATTGAGCCTCTGTCTCCTGAGTTTCCGTGAATTCTTTACAACTGAGCCACTCAGGAAGCCCTTCCAGAGACATGACTGGGTACTAAAATTTGCACATCTTCCATCTGTAAGCTATGTACCAGTATGTCCTTTACTTAGCCTGAGATAATGTGCTTATCCATGCCATTTTCTATAATTTTGATTTAAATTTTCCCTGTTGACATCAAGAAATTATCTTCACCTCTCAGGAGCTCATAAGTGAATTTACAGATCTTGGTAAAGTGAAGAGAGTAGTGGAATGCCCATTGGTTCAGAGATCTTGGAGTTAGGAAGGCCATCCCAGGGAATAAATGTACCAAAATGAAGAGAAAATCAAACAGAAGAACCATTAAATACAATTAATCTCCCAAAAGTGAAAAATTAAGAGCTATAAGCAGTGAGGCTTAGCATATAAATAACTTTCAGAGAATATAGCTGGAGAATTAAGAGAAAAAATAGGGAAGAAAGAGAATCCAATATTAGATTTATAGCCAAGGCTCATTGGCTTTGGGGAATGGAAGGCTCATTCATAAGAAATAAAATTGCCAAGCCATCTCATCTTCCAGAGGCCTGGTACTTCCTGGAAAGGTGCACAGAGAACAGGTACTTACTGACCACCTTATCACTCCCTTTTCAGGACTGTAGATCAGCCTCCTTGGGCCCTGCTTTTTGACCTGTAACTAGGTTACAAAGATGGTGATTGGAGCCAAGATCGGGAGGTTTCTGAGTTTCCAGCTTCCAGCCTGCCAGCCCTCTCCACTCTCCACCTGCTCTGCATGTGATAGACATATCCTGGGCCGAATGTCTGCCAACTCCAGGAAACCAGCCAGCATGCGTGCCCTTGCCCAGCTGTCTTATACAGTCATTCCAGGATAATTCTCCATTATCTGAATATCATGAGGAATTTTCCAGGGAGTTTGAAGATTAATTTCTTCCAGGGCACCATCAGAAAAACAAATTCCTACCATGTAAGAGCCATAAGATAGATCAAGTCACATTTACTTTTGCAGACAGGAAAATTGAGTCCCAGAGACATGATGTCATGTGCACAAAAATCACACAGCTTGTTAGGAACCAAACCAAGATAGAATCTGGATTCCTTGCTACCATTACAATGCTGTTTCCATTACGTTATAGGGAAAATTATAGAGTCTTCCATTGGAAAAGTTCCTTACAGGTGTCGGATGCATTCCCTGAGAGCACAAGAACCACGTGGATGGCTTATTCAGAATACACATCCAAGGATATCCCTATGTGCCTGGGCTCAGTAACCTCTGCTTTCAGCATCTACTCAAATTATCTAATATATCCTATTTCAATTAGAGAGTCAATACAACCATCACATTCCTACCAAGTGTTCTCTAGCCTCAGCTTTAATAACCTCCAATGATGAATGTTATCATCTCTCATTCTCACTTTGGACAACTTTGACTTTTAGAAACTTCTTCCTTGTGATAAACTGAAACTTATTCACAGCCAGGCCTGTCACAATCAAGAAACAGAGACATGACTTTGATTAGAAGTATGCCCATATAACTCTCCTTCTGAATTTTTACTATACAGTAATTTTCAGATTGTAATGCTAGGTGTGTATATATATATATATATATATATATATATATATTCTATTGATCTCAACACATGTTTGTGTATATTTCTATCTCTTTATAGTCCACAAATTTCTCTTTTGAATGATTTTATGGTTACATAAACTTAACTTATTTAGTGCTGCTATAACACAAAGTTTATTTATTGAGGTCCTAATGTAATATAATATACCTTTTGGATATCCTAAGTATATTATTCCGACATAGGTACTGAGTTTCCAGCTTCCAGCACCTCCACTCTCCACCTGCTCTGCATGTGATAGACATATCCTGGGCCGAATGTCTGCCAACTCCAGGAAACCAGCCAGCATGCGTGCCCTTGCCCAGCTGTCTTATACAGTCATTCCAGGATAATTCTCCATTATCTGAATATCATGAGGAATTTTCCAGGGAGTTTGAAGATTAATTTCTTCCAGGGCACCATCAGAAAAACAAATTCCTACCATGTAAGAGCCATAAGATAGATCAAGTCACATTTACTTTTGCAGACAGGAAAATTGAGTCCCAGAGACATGATGTCATGTGCACAAAAATCACACAGCTTGTTAGGAACCAAACCAAGATAGAATCTGGATTCCTTGCTACCATTACAGTGCTGTTTCCATTACGTTATAGGGAAAATTATAGAGTCTTCCATTGGAAAAGTTCCTTACAGGTGTCGGATGCATTCCCTGAGAGCACAAGAACCACGTGGATGGCTTATTCAGAATACACATCCAAGGATATCCCTATGTGCCTGGGCTCAGTAACCTCTGCTTTCAGCATCTACTCAAATTATCTAATATATCCTATTTCAATTAGAGAGTCAATACAACCATCACATTCCTACCAAGTGTTCTCTAGCCTCAGCTTTAATAACCTCCAATGATGAATGTTATCATCTCTCATTCTCACTTTGGACAACTTTGACTTTTAGAAACTTCTTCCTTGTGATAAACTGAAACTTATTCACAGCCAGGCCTGTCACAATCAAGAAACAGAGACATGACTTTGATTAGAAGTATGCCCATATAACTCTCCTTCTGAATTTTTACTATACAGTAATTTTCAGATTGTAATGCTAGGTGTGTATATATATATATATATATATATATATATATATTCTATTGATCTCAACACATTTTTGTGTATATTTCTATCTCTTTATAGTCCACAAATTTCTCTTTTGAATGATTTTATGGTTACATAAACTTAAATTATTTAGTGATGCTATAACACAAAGTTTATTTATTGAGGTCCTAATGTAATATAATATACCTTTTGGATATCCTAAGTATATTATTCCCATATTTGTGTTGAATTAAATTAAACCAATTATTAATATTAATATAATTTATTTTTTAATTATCATGCCAACATGTATACATACATAGGTGTTATACCCTTCAAACAGTTATCTTCAAAAGTTGCATGTTTATTTCAAGAATACTGTCATTGATTTGATTATTTCCAGAATTCCTCTCTGATAAGAACTTTTAAGGCGTATAGAGTTTGTTAAAATGTCCTCAGGAGAAGCATAGTCATAAATCCATATATGTGTATACACACAGACATGCATATACCTACATACACATATATAGTCACAATTGACTTTGAGATTTCTGCTTTGGGGCTAGGGGACCATCCTGTGCAAACTAATCATCTCGCTGAGAGCCACCACAAAACTTGGAGATAAGGTGAAATCAACTTGATGTTACTGGAGAGCTAATAAGAGAGTCAAGAATTATTGGGCTAAGATTTATAATAATATGAAAATCCATAGATATAATCCTGCCTTTAGGGATGGTGTTTACCCTGGGATATTTGATAAGACAAATAGGCAATTGCAAAACTGAGGAGTACTTATGATATCACGAAATGAGAGTAACTAAAACTGGAGTCTGAAGACTGCTGAAGAGGAAGATATTGAGATATTGACCATAATTTCAAAGAAGATTCTGAAAGACTAAAAAGTAAAATGAAACTATCCAACCTTCATACAAATTGAAGATCAGCTTCCAGTAATCAGATAGGTCAGAAAAATCTAAATTCTTGATACTGGTGAAAAGTGATTCCGTATCATTAGTACCCCTGGCACTTGGAAGAAGCAGATAAAAATACTTTCTAGAAGAACATAACTTTATTCTAGTCCTCAGGTTTTTTTCAACCAGTGACTTTCCAAATAAAAAGTCAGTACACAGTCAGAGATAACCAGGCACATAAGGAAGAGAGCTTAACAGGAACAGGAGCTAGTAGAAACAATAGGTGATTAAAATAAACTCAAAAGAGTTCCCAGATAGTGAAATTATCAAGACTTTAAAATAACTTTAAAATAACTATCATGACTATGCTCTTTACACATATAGAAAGCAAAAGGGAAATTTTCTTTTTTTTTTTAAACCTTTATTTTACTTTTAACTTTTACAGAGTTTTGTTGTTTATAGATATGTATGTTCTCAGATTAGTCATATGTATATCCCCCTCTTCCCTCCCCTCCCGACCATCACACAGCACCCCTGAAGGATCCCCTTTTCTCACAGAGCAATGACTAGAGCTATTTTCTTCACTTATGATAGTACAGGCCTTCATGCTACTTCCTTTACACCTCTCACCCACTGTTCCTTCCCCACAATGTCCATATGTCCACTGTTCATGTCTGTCTTTCTGTCGCTTCACTGCATGTGTCATCATCACCATCCTACTAGATTCCATATATATGTGTTAATATACTGTATTTGTCCTTCTCTTTCTGACTGACTTCACTTTTTAGGATACGTTCTAGATCCAGCCACCTCATTAGGGCTGATTCTTCTGCATTTCTCTTTACAGCTGTGTAGTATTCCATTGTATATATGTACCAGAGCTTTTGGATCCATTCATTCGTTGATGGGCATCTAGGTTCCTTCCATGTTCTAGCTATTGTATAGACAGCTGCAATGAACATTGGGGTACAGGTGCTTCTTTCAATTTTTATTTCATCAGGGTATAAGCCTAAGAGTGGGATTGTTGGGTCATACGGTGCTTCTATTTTTAGTTTTTTAAGGAATCTTCATACTGTCTTCCATAGAGGCTGTATCAGTTTACATTCCCACCAGCAATGCAGGAGTGTTCCCTTTTCTCCGCAGCCTCTCCAGCATTTATTGTCTGTCGATTTGTGGATGATGGCCATTCTGACAGGTGTGAGGTGATATCTCATTGTAGTTTTGATTTGACTGGTGAAAAGTGATTCCGTATCATTAGTACCCCTGGCACTTGGAAGAAGCAGATAAAAATACTTTCTAGAAGAACATAACTTTATTCTAGTCCTCAGGTTTTTTTCAACCAGTGACTTTCCAAATAAAAAGTCAGTACACAGTCAGAGATAACCAGGCACATAAGGAAGAGAGCTTAACAGGAACAGGAGCTAGTAGAAACAATAGGTGATTAAAATAAACTCAAAAGAGTTCCCAGATAGTGAAATTATCAAGACTTTAAAATAACTTTAAAATAACTATCATGACTATGCTCTTTACACATATAGAAAGCAAAAGGGAAATTTTCTTTTTTTTTTTAAACCTTTATTTTACTTTTAACTTTTACAGAGTTTTGTTGTTTATAGATATGTATGTTCTCAGATTAGTCATATGTATATCCCCCGCTTCCCTCCCCTCCCGACCATCACACAGCACCCCTGAAGGATCCCCTTTTCTCACAGAGCAATGACTAGAGCTATTTTCTTCACTTATGATAGTACAGGCCTTCATGCTACTTCCTTTACACCTCTCACCCACTGTTCCTTCCCCACAATGTCCATATGTCCACTGTTCATGTCTGTCTTTCTGTCGCTTCACTGCATGTGTCATCATCACCATCCTACTAGATTCCATATATATGTGTTAATATACTGTATTTGTCCTTCTCTTTCTGACTGACTTCACTTTTTAGGATACGTTCTAGATCCAGCCACCTCATTAGGGCTGATTCTTCTGCATTTCTCTTTACAGCTGTGTAGTATTCCATTGTATATATGTACCAGAGCTTTTGGATCCATTCATTCGTTGATGGGCATCTAGGTTCCTTCCATGTTCTAGCTATTGTATAGACAGCTGCAATGAACATTGGGGTACAGGTGCTTCTTTCAATTTTTATTTCATCAGGGTATAAGCCTAAGAGTGGGATTGTTGGGTCATACGGTGCTTCTATTTTTAGTTTTTTAAGGAATCTTCATACTGTCTTCCATAGAGGCTGTATCAGTTTACATTCCCACCAGCAATGCAGGAGTGTTCCCTTTTCTCCGCAGCCTCTCCAGCATTTATTGTCTGTCGATTTGTGGATGATGGCCATTCTGACAGGTGTGAGGTGATATCTCATTGTAGTTTTGATTTGCATTTCTCTAATTATTAGTGAAGTTGAGCATCGTTTCATGTGTTTTGGGGCCATCTGTATGTCATCGTTGGAGAGGTGTCTGTTTAGGTCCTTTTCCCATTTTTTGATTGGGTTGTTCGTTTTTCCAGTGCTGAGTTGTCTGAGTTGCTTGTAGATTTTGGAGATTAATTCTTTTTCTGTTGTTTCATTCGCTATGATTTTCTCCCACTCTGTGGGCTGTCTGTTCAGCTTTTTTGTAATTTCTTTTGCTGTACAAAAGCTTTTAAGTTTCATTAGGTCCCACATGTTCATTTGTCTTTTTAGTTCCACTATTCTAGTAGGTGGGTCAGAGAAGATCTTGCTTTGATTGATGTCCTTGAGGGTTTTGCCTATATTCTCCTCTAAGAGTTTGATGGTTTCTGGCCTTACATTTAAGTCTTTAATCCATTTTGAGTTGATCTTTGTGAATGGTGTCAGGGTATGTTCCAACTTCATTTTCTTGCATGTAGCTGTCCAATTTTCCCAGCACCATTTGGTGAAGAGGCTGTCTTTGTCCCATTTTATATGTTCGCCTCCTTTGTCAAAAATAAGGTACCCATAGGTGCGTGGCTTTATCTCTGGGTTCTCGATCTTGCTCCATTGGTCGATAGTTCTGTTTTTGTGCCAGTACCATACTGTCTTGATGACTGTTGCTTTGTAGTAGAGTCTGAAGTTGGGGAGGCTGATCCCTCCAGCTCCATTCTTCTTCCTGAGAATTGCTTTGGCTATTCGAGGTCTTTTGTGTTTCCATATGAACTGTGTTATTCGTTGGTCTAGTTCTGTGAAGAATGTTATTGGAAGTTTGATAGGGATCACATTGAATCTATAGATGACATTTGGTAGTATGGTCATTTTCACAATATTGATTCTTCTGACCCAGGAACATGGAATATTTCTCCATCTGTTTAAGTCTTCTTTAATGTCTCTCATGAGTGTCTTGTAATTTTCTGTGTACAGTTCTTTTGTTTCTTTGGGTAGGTTTATTCCTAGATATTTGATTCTTTTGGTTGCGATGGTGAAGGGGATTGCCTCTTTGATTTCGTTTTCTGATTTTTCATTGTTTCTGTATAGGAATGCCAGTGATTTCTGTATATTGATTTTGTATCCTGCGACTTTGCTGAATTCATTGATTAACTCTAGTAGTTTTGTAATAGTGTCTTTGGGATTTTCTATGTATAATATCATGTCATCTGCAAATAGGGAGAGTTTGACTTCTTCTTTTCCAATCTGGATTCCTTTGATTTCTTTCTCTTCTCTTATTGCTGTTGCTATAACTTCCAGGACTATGTTGAATAAGAGTGGTGAAAGTGGACACCCCTGTCTTGTTCCTGATCTTAGAGGGAATGCTTTGAGTTTTTCACCATTGAGGATAATGTTCGCTGTGGGCTTCTCATATATGGCTTTCCCTATGTTAAGATAAGTTCCTTCTATGCCCATTTTTTGAAGAGTTTTTATCATAAATGGATGCTGTACTTTGTCAAAGGCTTTTTCTGTATCTATTGAGATGATCATGTGATTTTTGTCTTTCAATTTATTGATATGGTGTATCACATTGATTGATTTGCAGATGTTGAAGAATCCTTGCATGCCTGGGATGAACCCAACTTGATCGTGATGAATGAGCTTTTTGATGTGTTGCTGAATTCTGTTTGCTAGGATTTTGTTGAGGATTTTGACATCTAGATTCATCAGTGAAATTGGCCTATAATTTTCTTTTTTTGTGATGTCCAAAAGGGAAATTTTTAGCAGAGAACTATACATATGACTAATCTGGGAACATGCATATCTGTAAACAACAAAACTCTGTAAAAGTTAAAAGTAAAATAAAGGTTTAAATTTTAAAAATTTCAAAAAACACTCATATGACATTTTAATAAAAATTCTAAAGCAGATAATTTTAATAATTGAGATTAAAAACTTGATGCATGGGTTTAATGGCATACTACACGTGACTGAAAAGAGAACTGTTTATTCAAAGATAATTCAGACCCAGGAACATGGAATATTTCTCCATCTGTTTAAGTCTTCTTTAATGTCTCTCATGAGTGTCTTGTAATTTTCTGTGTACAGTTCTTTTGTTTCTTTGGGTAGGTTTATTCCTAGATATTTGATTCTTTTGGTTGCGATGGTGAAGGGGATTGCCTCTTTGATTTCATTTTCTGATTTTTCATTGTTTCTGTATAGGAATGCCAGTGATTTCTGTATATTGATTTTGTATCCTGCGACTTTGCTGAATTCATTGATTAACTCTAGTAGTTTTGTAATAGTGTCTTTGGGATTTTCTATGTATAATATCATGTCATCTGCAAATAGGGAGAGTTTGACTTCTTCTTTTCCAATCTGGATTCCTTTGATTTCTTTCTCTTCTCTTATTGCTGTTGCTATAACTTCCAGGACTATGTTGAATAAGAGTGGTGAAAGTGGACACCCCTGTCTTGTTCCTGATCTTAGAGGGAATGCTTTGAGTTTTTCACCATTGAGGATAATGTTCGCTGTGGGCTTCTCATATATGGCTTTCCCTATGTTAAGATAAGTTCCTTCTATGCCCATTTTTTGAAGAGTTTTTATCATAAATGGATGCTGTACTTTGTCAAAGGCTTTTTCTGTATCTATTGAGATGATCATGTGATTTTTGTCTTTCAATTTATTGATATGGTGTATCACATTGATTGATTTGCAGATGTTGAAGAATCCTTGCATGCCTGGGATGAACCCAACTTGATCGTGATGAATGAGCTTTTTGATGTGTTGCTGAATTCTGTTTGCTAGGATTTTGTTGAGGATTTTGACATCTAGATTCATCAGTGAAATTGGCCTATAATTTTCTTTTTTTGTGATGTCCAAAAGGGAAATTTTTAGCAGAGAACTATACATATGACTAATCTGGGAACATGCATATCTGTAAACAACAAAACTCTGTAAAAGTTAAAAGTAAAATAAAGGTTTAAATTTTAAAAATTTCAAAAAACACTCATATGACATTTTAATAAAAATTCTAAAGCAGATAATTTTAATAATTGAGATTAAAAACTTGATGCATGGATTTAATGGCATACTACACGTGACTGAAAAGAGAACTGTTATATTCAAAGATAATTCAGAAAAAAATTCAGAATAAAGACAGAAAATGAATAGGATGAGCAACTGAGAAGTAGGGATAAAACACATAGAAGTATGAGAAAGTTAAACAAGTGTTTCATGGAGTCTTTTATATATATATATATAGAGAGAGAGAGAGAGAAGAGAAGAGAAGGAATGAGGCAGAACCAACATTTGAGGAGAAATTGAGAATCTTTTCATAACTAGCAGAAGATACCAGTCCACAAAATCAGGAAGCCAAACAATCCTCAAGCAGAAAAAACTCAATCTACACTTGTACATGGTAGAAAAATTACAGAAAACCAAAACCAAAGATAAAATTTATAAAGACAGTCAGAAAAAAAGTACAGATCTAACATCAAAAAGACAACAATCAGACTCAAAGTTAATTTTCTTGAGAAACAGTGGAAGCTGAAAGATAATAAGCTGATAGCAAATAATTGCCAATCTAAAATTCTATACAGAGCAAAAATATCCTTATACCAGCAAATTTAACATCATAGATGAAATGTAAAATTCCCTTAAAGCATAAATTACCAAAACTGACTCATGAAGAATTTTAAAAGTAAATAGAACTTTTAAAGTATTTAAAGAAATTGAACAAACTATAGGCCCAGTTGGTTTCCTACATAAAGATTTAAAGGAAGAAGTAATATCCATTCTACCTCAAAAAGGTGAGAGTACTTCACAACTCATTTGATGAAGCTAAGATTATCGTGACACCAAAAATAGATCACAACATGACAAAAAATACAGTGTGTCTTTCACGAAGGTAGAGGCAAAAATTTTAAACAAAATATTAGCAAATTTAATCTAATATATCTAAATCAGAAATTGGCAAACTTTTTCTCTAAAGTCCATGTTGGTAAATACCACAGACTCTGTGACCTACAAAGTCTCTGCTGCAATTATTGAATTCTCCACTAATCTGGGAACATGCATATCTGTAAACAACAAAACTCTGTAAAAGTTAAAAGTAAAATAAAGGTTTAAATTTTAAAAATTTCAAAAAACACTCATATGACATTTTAATAAAAATTCTAAAGCAGATAATTTTAATAATTGAGATTAAAAACTTGATGCATGGATTTAATGGCATACTACACGTGACTGAAAAGAGAACTGTTATATTCAAAGATAATTCAGAAAAAAATTCAGAATAAAGACAGAAAATGAATAGGATGAGCAACTGAGAAGTAGGGATAAAACACATAGAAGTATGAGAAAGTTAAACAAGTGTTTCATGGAGTCTTTTATATATATATATATATAGAGAGAGAGAGAGAGAGAGAAGAGAAGAGAAGGAATGAGGCAGAACCAACATTTGAGGAGAAATTGAGAATCTTTTCATAACTAGCAGAAGATACCAGTCCACAAAATCAGGAAGCCTTTTTTATTGTACATGGTAGAAAAATTACAGAAAACCAAAACCAAAGATAAAATTTATAAAGACAGTCAGAAAAAAAGTACAGATCTAACATCAAAAAGACAACAATCAGACTCAAAGTTAATTTTCTTGAGAAACAGTGGAAGCTGAAAGATAATAAGCTGATAGCAAATAATTGCCAATCTAAAATTCTATACAGAGCAAAAATATCCTTATACCAGCAAATTTAACATCATAGATGAAATGTAAAATTCCCTTAAAGCATAAATTACCAAAACTGACTCATGAAGAATTTTAAAAGTAAATAGAACTTTTAAAGTATTTAAAGAAATTGAACAAACTATAGGCCCAGTTGGTTTCCTACATAAAGATTTAAAGGAAGAAGTAATATCCATTCTACCTCAAAAAGGTGAGAGTACTTCACAACTCATTTGATGAAGCTAAGATTATCGTGACACCAAAAATAGATCACAACATGACAAAAAATACAGTGTGTCTTTCACGAAGGTAGAGGCAAAAATTTTAAACAAAATATTAGCAAATTTAATCTAATATATCTAAATCAGAAATTGGCAAACTTTTTCTCTAAAGTCCATGTTGGTAAATACCACAGACTCTGTGACCTACAAAGTCTCTGCTGCAATTATTGAATTCTCCAAAAGCAGCCACAGATAACATGCCAATGAATGGGCATGGCTATGGTTGTATGAAAGTGTGTTTACAAAAGTAGACAACAGGGCTTCCCTGGTGGTCCAGTGGGTAGGGACACCGCCTTGCAGTACAAGGCACGCCACTTCGATCCCTGGCCTGGGAAGATCCCCAATGGATGTGTCCAACTACCCAGCCGGAGCTCTGGAGCGCATGCGCCCAGAACCGGTGGTCTGCGACGAGAGAAGCCACTGCGATGGGAGGCCCACACAAGTCAAAGAACAAAGATAAATAAGTGAAAGACCAATAGAAGTGCCCCCTCCCCGAAAAAATAGACAACAGACCCTCTGTAAAAGCAAAGTAAAAAATAATTAATTAGTAATAATAAAAAAAGGAAGTTTGGAGACAAAGGGTCTAAAGAGCCTGAAAATGAAATAAAATCCTTGCCCATTGTTAGTCTCTAAAAAAAAAAAAAAAGAATAGATGACAGGCCATAGTTTGCCTACCCTTGCTTTAGATGCATCTAATAAACAAGATCTTGAACAAAATAGGCATATGCAGAAGGATACATACTGTATGATTTCATTTATGTAACATTCAAAAACCAACTATGGAATGGTAACAGTGAGGCTCATATAATAGGCAATAAAAGTGACAAGAAAAAGAGGAAGGTGACTGCTGGTCACTACAGGCAGGTATGGTGATTGGGCTAAGACATTCAAGGAACTCCTGGAGTGTTAGGGAAATTTCTTTAACCTCTGTTTCGTAAACGAGTGGTTTATTTAAAGAAACAGTACACATTGTATGTAGTATTTCATGATTGAAAACAAATTTTCTTTTTGTTTTTTTCATTAAAATGTAATTTGAAGTCAGTTTGGTGAGTAAGGTCTGGGTCAGGCCAGTTGCTAGGGTATAATGCCTGTTTTGGTTTAAATAAGGTTTGATTGGATAAACAAAACTAGTTTTCTTGTTGTCCTTGGAAATTGGTGCATGTGTTTATTTTCAAAGAGGATTTCCCCAAAATTTGTAGCACAGCCAATACAGCTTGAAATAAGGGTGTAGTCTCTGAGGAGTCAACTCTGAAAAAGGACAATGCATAATTAAATATTGACTATGCTCTATTTGCCTTAACAAATATAACTCTTCTATAACACCTTTTCCTTCAGTGTATGCATTTTTTTCTTTCTTCTTTTGAAGTTCACTACAGCGACATCCTGAAATCCTGTCAAGTTATAATTGTGAAGCAAAAGACATAACTCTGAGATTCTTGGCCCTGGTGCCATTAAAATCTTACTCTAAATGTCACATTAATTCATCTTTTCACATTTTTCCTTGTTTGATTTTTTTTTCCTTCAAGAAGAAATGGTAAGTGGAATGAAAAAGGAAAAGACAGTTCATATATTAAAAGTGAAAATACACCACACGAGGCTCTAATTTGGATCCTAATATTTCTTTTTAAGCACTTCTATTAAAAAGTCTGTTTCAGGGCGTCCTTGGTAGTCCAGTGGGTAAGGACACTGCCTTGCAGTGCAAGGGGCACCGGTTGGATCCTTGGCCTGGAAAGATCCCCTGTGCCGTGGAGCGGCTGGACTGATATGTCCAACTACCGAGCTGTAGCTCTGGAGCGCTAGCACCCGGAGCCGGCAATGCTCTGCAGTGAGAGGGGCCACTGTGATGGGAAGCCCACACAGGCCAAAAGAACAAAGATGGAAATAAATGAAAGACCAATAGAAGTGACCAAAAAAAAACGTCTGTTTCAGAGTGAAATTAAATTTAAAGAGAGAGTGGAGTCCAACTTTATTTTGAATTGAGTCACTGAGTCTTTTTAAAAGAAAGAATCAGAAACTGTCGTGGGCACTGTGCTTATAACAAGGGGTGGTAGGTTAGCAGCAAGGACTATTGATTTCATGAATCAGTTGTTATAGCACAGAATTATATACTTTAAATTAGGGCTGGATGTGTGGCTGGTAGGAAGACGAACAAAATCTTATTTCTGGCAGGAAATCTATGTCAAGATTGTGAACATGTAGACCATTAACTTTCAGCTTAGCCCCTTTTGCAGCTTATGTTGTCATTCTGTTCTTCTGAAGACAATGGTACCAGATAAAACTTTAATATGGAAGCACAAAACATTTTTATTGACATATTAGAGTAATTATGACGTGTTATGTATTAAACCATTTTAAGCTAAATTTGGGAGCTGTTATTGTATCATCCATAAAGGCTTTTTTTTCTTTAAATGCACTGACATTAATAAGGCATGCTCAACACAAATAAAGCCTAATCCTCTCTTCAGTTGAAGCCAGAGAAAATTTGAAGCTATTTTTATATAAAACTTGGATTATGACACAGCTCAGTTTTGGGTCCTAAGACACCATTTTCTAGGTCCAAGAACCATATCATTGGCTCAGGATCTTCTGTAGACTCCAGTTTTACCCTTTATATTTGTCAGATAATATGCCCTTAGGGTATTATTTTTCTGACAATTAATAACAGCAGTATTTGTTGAACTCATCATAGCTAGCAGTTGTTGACCATCTACAACTATAGTGCTTGAAATGCTCCCACCTTTATCCTGATGTATATAAGCAAACTGCTGGGATGGAGAGTGATTTGGGAGGTCCAAAGAGGGCCCTCTTAAGAGTTACTGTTGTAGATTTTTCTAAACAACTCTTCCTAAATCCAAGTATTTCCCCCTCTAAACCAAGGTAGGAGATCTCCAAGAAAATCACTAGTGATTAGGAGTGCTACAAGAAGGGGCACATTGGATCCTCTCTGTGAATAGATTCCTACTGAGCTCTTGAATCCATAGTTTTTTTCTTATTTCTGCCACCAAGAGGAGGAATGTGGGTAAACTCATGGAAAGCTTGGCAAGCATCTTTTTGCACTTGTGGATGTATGTGAACCAAGAGTGATGTCTGCTTCTTGAAGCTAAGAGGCTGGATGGAGCAGCCACACCAACAGGCAAATAGGAACCATAGTGTGGTATGATGTCCAAGAGGGCTTCCCTGGTGACTCAGACAGTAAAGAATCCACCTTCAATGTGGGAGACCTGGGTTCAATCCCTGGGTTGGGAAGATCCCCTGGAGAAGGGAAAGGCTACCCACTCCAGTATTCTTGCTTGGAGAATTCCATGACACGTCCATGGGTCGCAAAGAGCTGGACACTATTGAGCGACTTACACTTAACTTCATGATATCTAAGGAGATATGGAACATGGCCCCTAGGATCCTTGTGACCATTCTCAGAAGGATCTCCATTAAATTATGACGTGTTATGTATTAAACCATTTTAAGCTAAATTTGGGAGCTGTTATTGTATCATCCATAAAGGCTTTTTTCTTTAAATGCACTGACATTAATAAGGCATGCTCAACACAAATAAAGCCTAATCCTCTCTTCAGTTGAAGCCAGAGAAAATTTGAAGCTATTTTTATATAAAACTTGGATTATGACACAGCTCAGTTTTGGGTCCTAAGACACCATTTTCTAGGTCCAAGAACCATATCATTGGCTCAGGATCTTCTGTAGACTCCAGTTTTACCCTTTATATTTGTCAGATAATATGCCCTTAGGGTATTATTTTTCTGACAATTAATAACAGCAGTATTTGTTGAACTCATCATAGCTAGCAGTTGTTGACCATCTACAACTATAGTGCTTGAAATGCTCCCACCTTTATCCTGATGTATATAAGCAAACTGCTGGGATGGAGAGTGATTTGGGAGGTCCAAAGAGGGCCCTCTTAAGAGTTACTGTTGTAGATTTTTCTAAACAACTCTTCCTAAATCCAAGTATTTCCCCCTCTAAACCAAGGTAGGAGATCTCCAAGAAAATCACTAGTGATTAGGAGTGCTACAAGAAGGGGCACATTGGATCCTCTCTGTGAATAGATTCCTACTGAGCTCTTGAATCCATAGTTTTTTTCTTATTTCTGCCACCAAGAGGAGGAATGTGGGTAAACTCATGGAAAGCTTGGCAAGCATCTTTTTGCACTTGTGGATGTATGTGAACCAAGAGTGATGTCTGCTTCTTGAAGCTAAGAGGCTGGATGGAGCAGCCACACCAACAGGCAAATAGGAACCATAGTGTGGTATGATGTCCAAGAGGGCTTCCCTGGTGACTCAGACAGTAAAGAATCCACCTTCAATGTGGGAGACCTGGGTTCAATCCCTGGGTTGGGAAGATCCCCTGGAGAAGGGAAAGGCTACCCACTCCAGTATTCTTGCTTGGAGAATTCCATGACACGTCCATGGGTCGCAAAGAGCTGGACACTATTGAGCGACTTACACTTAACTTCATGATATCTAAGGAGATATGGAACATGGCCCCTAGGATCCTTGTGACCCTTGGATTCTCAAGGAAGGATCTCCATGAAGACTGAAAAAGAGAGAAAAAGAGGAGAAATGAAGGATCAGAGCTCACCCAATTCTACAAGTCCATCTGAAAAGTACTGATAAAGGAAAAGAAATGAGTTAAATTGGGATTAAATTTTAAATGCAGGTGACCAGAAAGCTAAAGGGTCTACCCAAGATGTCATTAAACAGTGGCAAAGGAGATCTGACTTTTCATGTTCAAGAGAAATGATTAGGGAAAAGAAAAGTCGTGTCATGTCTATACATCATTGAGTTCAGATTGTACAATAAATTGGATTTAATACTTAGTGACAAAAGGAATTGGGGACTTCTTTTTCTGGTCACACAGCTAACTAGATGTCAGAAGAATACCTTTTGATCACAACACTTACCTGATAAGACAGTAAGAGAAATCTTTCAAGGCTCTAAGCTAGAAAGTGAGAATTCAGAAAAGTCAACTATTATAGCATTAGCCTTTTCTCAGGGGACATCTATAAATCCCATGTAGTCCAGACCCTGGCTTTTAAGAGCCTATGCATGTGGATGTTAAAAAGCAAAATTGAGTAGGGAGACAATCACTTCAGAAACCCCTGAGGGGCAATAACATTCTTGGGTAAACTAGGGATAAAGAGCTTCAGAAAGAAAGATGATAGGAATATTTTCAGCCTTGATTTTTATTAGAGTGAAAGAAAGAAGAAAAATATCTCCCTTCATAATTCCTAATTACAAATCCTAAGTCTCATCTTGCTGGTGTGTCTCACCAAAGTCCATGTGCCTCCTCCCCTGCAAAATAAAAAGAAAAAAAGCAAAAAAATAAAAAGTTTGTCTATTGCAATAGTGCCCCCACGTTGCTAGCAGAAGCAAACACATTTCCTCTCTGGAGAAACATATTTTAAGTATGGACCTCAGAAATGTCCAGAAAATGGCAAAAATGTAAGAGAATAAACTGGCATGAGGGAAAATCAGCAAAAGGCACAAATGAAAATCCACTACATAAAGATTATAGATGTTGGAATTATCATATACAAAAAATAATGGCAAAATGTTGAAAACTTACACTTAACTTCATGATATCTAAGGAGATATGGAACATGGCCCCTAGGATCCTTGTGACCCTTGGATTCTCAAGGAAGGATCTCCATGAAGACTGAAAAAGAGAGAAAAAGAGGAGAAATGAAGGATCAGAGCTCACCCAATTCTACAAGTCCATCTGAAAAGTACTGATAAAGGAAAAGAAATGAGTTAAATTGGGATTAAATTTTAAATGCAGGTGACCAGAAAGCTAAAGGGTCTACCCAAGATGTCATTAAACAGTGGCAAAGGAGATCTGACTTTTCATGTTCAAGAGAAATGATTAGGGAAAAGAAAAGTCGTGTCATGTCTATACATCATTGAGTTCAGATTGTACAATAAATTGGATTTAATACTTAGTGACAAAAGGAATTGGGGACTTCTTTTTCTGGTCACACAGCTAACTAGATGTCAGAAGAATACCTTTTGATCACAACACTTACCTGATAAGACAGTAAGAGAAATCTTTCAAGGCTCTAAGCTAGAAAGTGAGAATTCAGAAAAGTCAACTATTATAGCATTAGCCTTTTCTCAGGGGACATCTATAAATCCCATGTAGTCCAGACCCTGGCTTTTAAGAGCCTATGCATGTGGATGTTAAAAAGCAAAATTGAGTAGGGAGACAATCACTTCAGAAACCCCTGAGGGGCAATAACATTCTTGGGTAAACTAGGGATAAAGAGCTTCAGAAAGAAAGATGATAGGAATATTTTCAGCCTTGATTTTTATTAGAGTGAAAGAAAGAAGAAAAATATCTCCCTTCATAATTCCTAATTACAAATCCTAAGTCTCATCTTGCTGGTGTGTCTCACCAAAGTCCATGTGCCTCCTCCCCTGCAAAATAAAAAGAAAAAAAGCAAAAAAATAAAAAGTTTGTCTATTGCAATAGTGCCCCCACGTTGCTAGCAGAAGCAAACACATTTCCTCTCTGGAGAAACATATTTTAAGTATGGACCTCAGAAATGTCCAGAAAATGGCAAAAATGTAAGAGAATAAACTGGCATGAGGGAAAATCAGCAAAAGGCACAAATGAAAAATCCACTACATAAAGATTATAGATGTTGGAATTATCATATACAAATATAGACTAATTGCTACATCAGAGCATGTGAGATTGTAATGTTTGCAAGTCAAAACTGTTCAATATCTGAAATTTCATATATTTTACCTAACATTCTTAAAGAAATGAGGGGGTATTGGAAATATCTTGAAGGAGTAAGTGTTGTGTACTCTCAAAATAGACTAAGAACTTTGATAAGTAGCCAAATGGAAAATTCTAGAAATGAATAATATAATAATTGAAGACAGAAACTTAATAGAAATGTTCAACAGAAAGTTTGCCTTAGCTAAAATGAGAAATAATGAACTGGAAGATAGAGCAGATGAAAATTCACAGCATGTAGTATGGAAAGGTAAACACAGAAATAATATGAAGAAAAGGTTGTAGAAAAAAGTGAGAAATGCAAACTAATCAAATTCTGAGACGGAAATAACAGAAAATGGAAAGGGCAATTCATCCCATTTGTTCTGTTTATTTCCTTCTTCATTTATAGATACAACAGTTGACAGTTTTATGGAGTTGATTAAAAAATTCAGTCTTCAGCTTCTAAAGCTCAAGAAAATTCCAAGCAGAATAAGTGAAAATAAATTTGTGTCTAGCTACATTCACTTCACACTGGCAAAACATAAAAAAGAAAATCCTCATAACAACTGAGAGGAAAGACAGATTGCTTTTCCAACAGATGACTGACATGTAACCTCTCGTATATAAAAATGGAAGCTACAGGGCAATGGAAGAAAATCTTCCAAGCATTTAGAGAAAATAACAATTACTTAAAGCTCTACATGTAATGAAACAATCTTTCAAGAGTAGAATTATTCATATAAAATGAAGGGAGTATATTATTAACATACATTTACCAAAGGACTTTCTATAGAATATATTTCAAAAAGAAGAAAAAGTATCCCAGGGGAAGTCTAAGACGCAAAAGGAAATAGTAAGTAAGGAATGCAGTGATTGAACAAGCATGGACTACATAAAGAAAAGCCAATAATCTTCATCCTAAGTACTGAATAGCCACTTGTGGTCAGGACAGATATATGACATTTCAGTAATTCAGAAATACATTGAATAGAACTACTATGGACTTTAAGATTTATATATGTATTGGTTTGCTGTTGCTGCTGTAACAAATTACCACAGAGTCATCAACTCAACACCTACTTATTATCTTACAGTTGTGGGGTTAGAAGTTCGAAATGAGTCTTATGAGGCTAAAATTAAGGTATTGACAGGGCTGTGTTCCTTCTGAAAACTCTACAAAAAAAGTGTCTTGCCCTTTCCAACTCCTAGAGGAGTTGACTTATGACCCCTTCTTGACTTATGACCCGTTTTCCATCTTCAAATCCAGCACATCTGGCTGAACCTGTCTTAGACTGCATGACTTTACCAGTGAGTCTTCTGTCTGCCTCTAACATCTTAAAGAACCCTTGTTGAGCTCTGCCACCCACAGATAATTCAGGATAATCTCCTCGGTCTCAAGATCCCCAATGACATATGCCAAGTCTCTTTTGTCACATTATTGTTGTTGTTGTTGTTCAGTTGCTAAGTCATGTCACAGATTCCAGGGAGAGTATGTGGATATGTTTCATGGGGAGGGAATCATTATTCTACTGGCAACTACATTGTGTCTTAAATTTTCTAGGGAACTTCCAGGAGAATAGAAATAGAATATAAGCATTTTCTCCTCACAGAGAGAAGAACAACCTCAACCCAACAAACAGAAAAGGCAAATCAAAGAAAATACATAATATATGCTAGTGAGAAATAGGTCTAAATACATGAATAATTACAATACACATAAATAGTAAACTGCATTTAAAAGAGCATGATTATGAGACTGTAATTTTTTTTATAAATCAAGCTATATACTATTTATAAGAGATTTTCCTAAAATACAGAAAAATAAGAAAAATAGACCAAGCACTAATTCAAAGAAAGTTGGCATGACTATATTAATCCTACTTAGGAAAAAGTAGAATTTAAGACAAAATAATATGACTAGAGAAAACAAAGGTGAATAAATAAAAGTTTTATTTACAAAGATGTAACAGTTCTAAACTGTGTGTATTTAATAATACAGCCTCAATGTATTAAAAAAAGAAAAAGAGAGAGACCTGCAAAGAGAAATTAACATATCCCTAATTATGATGGAAAATTCTAATACAACTGTTTCTTAATGTAACTGATAGATAAGCAAAGAGTAAATGAGAAAGTACCATATAGAAGATATGAGCTGTAAAATTAGCAGGCTTGATCAAATGAATACATATTTAAAACATAGCCAGTAACTCAGAATTCACACAAAACATTTATTAAAACCTAGCTCAATGGCTCAGCGGGTAAAGTATCTGCTTGCCAATGCAGGAGACACAGGATGTGTGGATTCAATCCCTGAGTTGGGAAGATCCCCTAGAGAAGGAAATGGCAGCCCACTCCAATATTCTTGCCTGAAAATGTCCATAGACAGAGGAGCCTGGTGGGCTGCAATCCAATGGGTCACAAAGAGTCAGGAATGACTGAGTGACTAAGCATGCACACAAGCTAATAATAGACCGTAAAACAAATCTCGACAAATTTCAAAGATTTGATATTAAACAGGCCGCATCCATCACCACATATAGTTGCAAATCTTTTTTCTTGTGATGAGAACCTTGAAGATCTATCCTCCTAGAAATTTTCAAATATACAGTATCAATATTTTTAAACATAGTTGCCATGTGCTGCATTACATCTCCAGAATTTATCTTGCGACTGGAATTTTGTACAATTTAACCCTCTTTACCTGTTTCACCTACCCCTCTGGTGACCACCAATCTCTTCTCTGTATCTAAGAGTTCATTTCTTTCTTTTTTTTTTTTTTTCAGATTCCATGTGAGATCATATGGTATTTGTCTTTCTCTATTTCTCTTAGTATGATGCCCTCAAGCTCCATCATGTAGTCCCAAACAATGAAATTTTCTCCCTCTTTTATGGCTGTATAGTATGGCATTGTATGTATGTGCAAATATAGATATATATACTATATATATAGCATTTTTCTTTATCCATTTATTGATTAATGGGCATTCCTTTAATCATATTGTGATGATTTATTTTACAATGAACTTTCTAGGCACTTGCAACTTATCTATGCACATATTATAGTTAAAACAATTTCACTATACATAGTAAAATTATGTACATATGCATGTGAGCCTATGTAGGTATATGTGGATAAGCATGGGGAAACAGAGATAGGGATATTTTAAAGGAAAAACATGAAATGGAAGTGAATGAGCACATTTGCTTTCATCGTGGGTTCCAATGTCTTGCTGTGGATGTCTGTTCAGCTGCTAGCTGTGGTCTTGGTGCTCTGGGGACGATACATGCACGTCAGCCAGTAACTCAGAATTCACACAAAACATTTATTAAAACCTAGCTCAATGGCTCAGCGGGTAAAGTATCTGCTTGCCAATGCAGGAGACACAGGATGTGTGGATTCAATCCCTGAGTTGGGAAGATCCCCTAGAGAAGGAAATGGCAGCCCACTCCAATATTCTTGCCTGAAAATGTCCATAGACAGAGGAGCCTGGTGGGCTGCAATCCAATGGGTCACAAAGAGTCAGGAATGACTGAGTGACTAAGCATGCACACAAGCTAATAATAGACCGTAAAACAAATCTCGACAAATTTCAAAGATTTGATATTAAACAGGCCGCATCCATCACCACATATAGTTGCAAATCTTTTTTCTTGTGATGAGAACCTTGAAGATCTATCCTCCTAGAAATTTTCAAATATACAGTATCAATATTTTTAAACATAGTTGCCATGTGCTGCATTACATCTCCAGAATTTATCTTGCGACTGGAATTTTGTACAATTTAACCCTCTTTACCTGTTTCACCTACCCCTCTGGTGACCACCAATCTCTTCTCTGTATCTAAGAGTTCATTTCTTTCTTTTTTTTTTTTTTTCAGATTCCATGTGAGATCATATGGTATTTGTCTTTCTCTATTTCTCTTAGTATGATGCCCTCAAGCTCCATCATGTAGTCCCAAACAATGAAATTTTCTCCCTCTTTTATGGCTGTATAGTATGGCATTGTATGTATGTGCAAATATAGATATATATACTATATATATAGCATTTTTCTTTATCCATTTATTGATTAATGGGCATTCCTTTAATCATATTGTGATGATTTATTTTACAATGAACTTTCTAGGCACTTGCAACTTATCTATGCACATATTATAGTTAAAACAATTTCACTATACATAGTAAAATTATGTACATATGCATGTGAGCCTATGTAGGTATATGTGGATAAGCATGGGGAAACAGAGATAGGGATATTTTAAAGGAGCATAAAAATATGTCATGAAATGGAAGTGAATGAGCACATTTGCTTTCATCGTGGGTTCCAATGTCTTGCTGTGGATGTCTGTTCAGCTGCTAGCTGTGGTCTTGGTGCTCTGGCAGGAGACGATACATGCACGTCCTTCTACTCTGCCATCTTCATCTTGGCCTCCTCAATGAGCACATTTACTTTTAGAAGATGAATCGGGCTTTGCTGTGCTTTGGGAGTATATCCTGTCTCATCCATCTAACTTTGGGCTTTTAGAAGGCAGAACACCACTGAAAACCATTCAAGCTTATATATTCCAAAGGTGGTTCTGCTCTGGGTGTTGTGTGTTTCATCCACACTGTCAAGCTTCTGTAAACAAACCTGGAACATGATCCATCTAACGGACTGCTCCCTAGTCCTTATCCAATTATCACCTATTCTGCTTATTAATAGCCTTAAACAGGAGATAGGTCTGCCTGCAACTGACACCCTCCTTTTATGGTTTCCACATCCAGCTCTGAGCAAGACTGTGGAGGACATAGGCAAAGTTCTGAGTTCTGAGTTATTGTCAATACTGAGCCCTCACCTATTCCTTCTCTTGCATTGCTTCTAAGAAAGGTCATATATCCCTCAAGGGAGAGCCCAGGGCAGAGCTGGCTGTGGGAGCCCTGCGCTCCAAGGGCAAGCATTGAGGATGTGGAGGCAGAGAAGGAAGGAACTGTCTGTTATTATTTTAAAGAAATAATGAACTGAATAAAAATCAGTCTGCTTTATATTATCACCAGCAATTCTAAATAATCTTGGTTTGATTATATGTCTCCCCACAAAACTGTGTTTTTTTGAACTGAGTTCTTAATTGCTATACTCACTAATGCATAAAGTAATATATACATGTAAGCTTCAAATTAGCTTATTTTAATAACTATTATTAATAATCTCACATTCTACACAAAACTTAACTCAGAGAACCAGGAGTTACATACTTCTCAGCAAACTTAGCACCAAGCATCCAGTGTGGAAGAAAATGCATGACAGTTTGGTATGAGGTGCAGTCCCTGTCTCAAACCATTTGCCACTCTTTAAACGACTGGTGAAAATAAGCACTGATAGCACAGAGATTGTAAAGATGAAGAAGCAGAACTCAAGTTATTTCTGTCCTTCTGTGTGACCACTAGGAATTTATACTTGTATTTAAATTTTGTGTCTAAAACTGAAAACAATGAGAACCATGAAAACTACAAAGTGTAATGTTTTTTTGGTAAATATAGTTTCAGTTCATGTATCAAATATTCACTGAATTTTAGAAATAGCTTTAATTGTAAAAGCTATTCTCTTTTTGTTGTGTTTGGTTTTAAAGCTAAAAAACCCACACATAAATGAAGAAATTACACTTTATATGACAGAGCAGTACAATCTAGCATAAATTATGCCCTTTTTGGATGTTTCCATATTATTAAAGTTCACTTTTTGATCGTTGTCTATGAGGAAAGGGTGTTAGAAATGATCTGTTCCAGGTCTTAGCTACATAGATGTAGCATGGAATGCTCTTTCCTTTTCAGTGCCTGAGGTGGTCAGTGGGAAATCTACAGCTTAGGGAGAGAGGAAGAGGGGTGCCTTAACTAGAGGGGTCTTGGTTGGGTGTCCTTAAGGGAATATTCAACTTGCACATTTTTTTTCTAAACTTGGCCCACCTGAAAGCATACCTTGCTTTCCATTTCACTTATATGGTCATCCTTTTCTGTAAACTGAATGATTCAAATCACCAAGGTCTTGTCAAAAATATATGTCAAGCTTGGATGCCATATACATCCCATTGCAACTACATCCTCACAGCCATTTCAGTGTTCTTCTAAATGCTTAGATATTATATTAAAAGTACATAAGGAGTACCTCACTTTGCAGAATTCTTTCAGGGATGACTCGAGGAGGAACATCTTCTGAAAAGAACAGTACACTTAGCATACCTTACACTGTGTTTTGAACTGAGTTCTTAATTGCTATACTCACTAATGCATAAAGTAATATATACATGTAAGCTTCAAATTAGCTTATTTTAATAACTATTATTAATAATCTCACATTCTACACAAAACTTAACTCAGAGAACCAGGAGTTACATACTTCTCAGCAAACTTAGCACCAAGCATCCAGTGTGGAAGAAAATGCATGACAGTTTGGTATGAGGTGCAGTCCCTGTCTCAAACCATTTGCCACTCTTTAAACGACTGGTGAAAATAAGCACTGATAGCACAGAGATTGTAAAGATGAAGAAGCAGAACTCAAGTTATTTCTGTCCTTCTGTGTGACCACTAGGAATTTATACTTGTATTTAAATTTTGTGTCTAAAACTGAAAACAATGAGAACCATGAAAACTACAAAGTGTAATGTTTTTTTGGTAAATATAGTTTCAGTTCATGTATCAAATATTCACTGAATTTTAGAAATAGCTTTAATTGTAAAAGCTATTCTCTTTTTGTTGTGTTTGGTTTTAAAGCTAAAAAACCCACACATAAATGAAGAAATTACACTTTATATGACAGAGCAGTACAATCTAGCATAAATTATGCCCTTTTTGGATGTTTCCATATTATTAAAGTTCACTTTTTGATCGTTGTCTATGAGGAAAGGGTGTTAGAAATGATCTGTTCCAGGTCTTAGCTACATAGATGTAGCATGGAATGCTCTTTCCTTTTCAGTGCCTGAGGTGGTCAGTGGGAAATCTACAGCTTAGGGAGAGAGGAAGAGGGGTGCCTTAACTAGAGGGGTCTTGGTTGGGTGTCCTTAAGGGAATATTCAACTTGCACATTTTTTTTCTAAACTTGGCCCACCTGAAAGCATACCTTGCTTTCCATTTCACTTATATGGTCATCCTTTTCTGTAAACTGAATGATTCAAATCACCAAGGTCTTGTCAAAAATATATGTCAAGCTTGGATGCCATATACATCCCATTGCAACTACATCCTCACAGCCATTTCAGTGTTCTTCTAAATGCTTAGATATTATATTAAAAGTACATAAGGGAGTACCTCACTTTGCAGAATTCTTTCAGGGATGACTCGAGGAGGAACATCTTCTGAAGAACATAATTTTAGCAGACAGAGTTCACACTTAGCATACCTTAGCAGCCAGCAGCCAAGTATCCTCAGTGCTTCTCACCGAAGAATTCTTAAGAAAGGAATTTTAGGCAATCAGGATGTCTACCTTATATCATACAGTAGAGAATCTTGTTGTTGGGGTTTTGCTCCTGGTGAACCAGCATTTGATACATGTCTTATTTAATATTCCAAATAGCAAAGGGACACATCACCATGGGACCCTTTTGATGAAGGTGAGGCTTCACAGGGTTTTCTCACTTTGCTGAGGGACCGACCCCAGGCTGCTTGGTGATGGGCTGGGATTTTCACCTGGTCAGCCATCAGCACCCTCCTCACTGTCTGTGGCCTGTGTTTAGACCTGGCTTCGACCTTCGGTGTAATGCTAGACAAAAGATTTCAGTGGGACAAGTGGGGAAGCCAGAGTGTTTCCTGAGCTGCCCTTTAATTTGTAAACATTCCCAAAATCTCTTTGCAACCTGTCCTTTCAGGAGAAAGCTACTGTCACAGGTTGACCTTTCATTCTGCCATGGAAGAGCTCCACATGAATGTGCTGAAGGAGAATTCATTTGTGCCTTCCACACTGATGCCATAACATGTGCAGTCCTTAGACACAGCTGTGCAAGAATGATGGCTTTGTTCTCCTGTAACTGAACTTTATTTCTGTATGACATATCTTTTCTCAGAGTGGCATCTTGAGTTTGTGGGGAAGGAAGGGGATGAGGTCTCGGACTGAGAAGGTGGGCAACTCTTTTGCCCACTACATAAAATTGTGGGGCGAATTAAATGAGTTAATATGTAGCAATATTTAAAATAGTGTCTGATCCACAGTACGAGTTGTATCTGTACAATGTTTCCAGTTATTAGTATTAGCAGCAGTACCAGTCTTATTATTTCATTGTTTCATTGGTCCTTTATTTGGAAGCACACAAAATACTAGATTTACCAGTTAGCTATGAAACCTCTACTGGAAGTCTCAGGCCCATCTGCCAGACACATTATTTCTGCTTCTGCCTCATACTGGGAATGCAGATTGTGGGGGCAGGGGTGCAAGGAGATGTAAGACCTCACAGACTCACTGTATTTCCCTTGGGAGGTCGAGGGATGCAAATTATTTATGTCCCAGATGCCCTATCTTTGTGCAGCTGGCTACCCATGTCCCTTGGGGAGGCCAGCCCCTCTATTTCCCTTCCTTCTCTCTTGGGCCACTGGACCACACACAGACTGCTTTTCTTGGAGTGGAGGGGGTTGCAAAGAATGAGATTCTTGAGACTCAGGCTCAGAGGCACAACTCTTGGTCTGCTGAGACACAACTCTTGGTCTGCTGAGACACCGCCTCCCAAAGCAATAAGTGAGAGTCCCCTAACTGTTCCCTGGGGCAAAGGGCAGGTGCTGGGTGATGGAAGTGTGGTGGGGAAAATCATTTAAATTGATATATAGAAATATTCCTCCAAAAATACCAAAAAAAAACGTTGTAAAGGCCCTTCCAACATCCAAACATAAGACTCTCTCACCTCTGTCCCACCACTAGATCCCCAGGGCCTGACACAAGGTCTAGAAAAAATTAGGATACTAAGGGTCATGAGCCATTGACCTCTTCAGTGGTATAATCATTTACTTCCCAAGACCCACCAATAATTATGGCTGCTTTGTTTTTTTCTGTCATTGAGACCCAAACTGTTTTTTGAGACTCAGGGGAAAGAAAGCCCCACAACAGAATTCTTTAGATAGCTTGTATTAAAGTTTGAATGCTCTGTGGAAATTAACGAAGTTGAAGCCTATCTCATGTGAATAAAAATCTTGGAGTCACATTAATTAAATGAATCTGTTGAATTCATTTTCATAAATTCTTCTGAGTCAATTGCACATCATCAAATTAACAATAAAAGTCAAAGTAGAATCTAAAGTTTGGGTCCAAGGAGAGCACACACTGAATAAACAGACTTGTGTAGTTAAAAACTCAATAACAGATGGTAGGAACAGCAAAGTGCAGGAAAATGGCAAAAAGTATTTTTTAAAAAATTAAATGGATGCATAAAATAGATGAATGCCAAACCTCTGTTGCCATATAAAACAGAAGATTTTAAAGAGCTGTGATTCTTCGTATAGAGTGAAGCTTTTCACATCAGCTGTGGAAGTGCCTGGAAAAGGCCTGAGTATGGATATGAGGGAAAAGTTTAATGGGGAAAAGAAAGCCCCATTCTCATGGGAAAGGTAGAGATAAGTATTGATGTCATAAATTTAGCTATTATACCAGTCTCCTCCAAAGTCATTGTATTTGTCTAGTAAAAGCCACTTACCATGATAGCTTCCAGAAAGGGTACATGGATAATCATAATATACTACAAGTTAAGGTCTGTTGTGATCTACTGGCCCAAATGACTCATTTTACAGGCAAGGAAATGGAGACTGAGAGAAGTTGGCTGAGTGAACTCTGCAGGGTCCCATGATGAGTTAGTGGTGGAATCAAAGACTAAACCCAGGTGTCTCACTCTCAGTTCAGTGCTGAAATGTAGACCTGATCCTCACAAGTTGCTGGAGACTACCCTCTGGGGCCACAGATAAGCACTGGTCTTCTAGAAACTTCCAATCAGACCTCATGTGCCAGGGTTGTGTCCAGAGCTGAGGAGGGTGCTGTCCTGGCTGGAGGCAGAGACTGAAATTGGTAAAGGCAAGCACGTGGAAAAATCAGCTGAAATCAAAGCAGAATGCTTTTCTAATTTAAATTACCATTGGAAAGAAAAGCGAACACTTAACCGTAATTCATGAATATGTTCATTGTTTTTTTTTTTTTCTCCCACAGACACTAATTTATTCTGAAAGAAATGATCCATTTCATTTCCAATCCTACTTTTACTTTCAAGAAATTCAGACTTCAAGAGAAAAAAGCTTCAGTGCTGTATTGTGATAGCTTCAATAGTTAAGGATATCAGCGTTCATGACTTTGAAAAGTCATTAACAAAAATTGGCCATGAAAAAGGGAAATCTGTTTATTTCACAACAACCATCCATTTTATACAAGTTAATAATTCCTTATCTCTCACTGGAGAAAAACACAGCTCCTGACTTTGTGCTGCCGGGATTGGCTTCTTCACAATGGCTGACCACGAAGAACCCCCAGGGCTGGTCGGGCTCCAAGCCTTGGCCTGGTCCTGGTTGAAATGGCAAAAGTATTTTTTAAAAAATTAAATGGATGCATAAAATAGATGAATGCCAAACCTCTGTTGCCATATAAAACAGAAGATTTTAAAGAGCTGTGATTCTTCGGATAGAGTTAAGCTTTTCACATCAGCTGTGGAAGTGCCTGGAAAAGGCCTGAGTATGGATATGAGGGAAAAGTTTAATGGGGAAAAGAAAGCCCCATTCTCATGGGAAAGGTAGAGATAAGTATTGATGTCATAAATTTAGCTATTATACCAGTCTCCTCCAAAGTCATTGTATTTGTCTAGTAAAAGCCACTTACCATGATAGCTTCCAGAAAGGGTACATGGATAATCATAATATACTACAAGTTAAGGTCTGTTGTGATCTACTGGCCCAAATGACTCATTTTACAGGCAAGGAAATGGAGACTGAGAGAAGTTGGCTGAGTGAACTCTGCAGGGTCCCATGATGAGTTAGTGGTGGAATCAAAGACTAAACCCAGGTGTCTCACTCTCAGTTCAGTGCTGAAATGTAGACCTGATCCTCACAAGTTGCTGGAGACTACCCTCTGGGGCCACAGATAAGCACTGGTCTTCTAGAAACTTCCAATCAGACCTCATGTGCCAGGGTTGTGTCCAGAGCTGAGGAGGGTGCTGTCCTGGCTGGAGGCAGAGACTGAAATTGGTAAAGGCAAGCACGTGGAAAAATCAGCTGAAATCAAAGCAGAATGCTTTTCTAATTTAAATTACCATTGGAAAGAAAAGCGAACACTTAACCGTAATTCATGAATATGTTCATTGTTTTTTTTTTTTCTCCCACAGACACTAATTTATTCTGAAAGAAATGATCCATTTCATTTCCAATCCTACTTTTACTTTCAAGAAATTCAGACTTCAAGAGAAAAAAGCTTCAGTGCTGTATTGTGATAGCTTCAATAGTTAAGGATATCAGCGTTCATGACTTTGAAAAGTCATTAACAAAAATTGGCCATGAAAAAGGGAAATCTGTTTATTTCACAACAACCATCCATTTTATACAAGTTAATAATTCCTTATCTCTCACTGGAGAAAAACACAGCTCCTGACTTTGTGCTGCCGGGATTGGCTTCTTCACAATGGCTGACCACGAAGAACCCCCAGGGCTGGTCGGGCTCCAAGCCTTGCCTTCCTGTATGTTTCATCTCCTTAGTCGTTTCCTGCTGTTCCCCTGCCATCTTCTTCATCTGTCAAGAGCATCTTTTATTTATTTATTTATTTCACTGAGATTTCTTGGGCCAGGAAGAGAAGTAATGGCATGCCAAACAAGGCACTAGGTGTAAAGAATGCAAGGTGGAAAGCAAAATAGCCCACCCTGCACCCTGGAGCTGATAATCCAGTCGTGGAAACATTAGGCAAGAAATCCTACAGATAAATGAATGATTGTGCATGTGACAGTGGGCTCAGAGAAAAAGAAAGTGTAAGAGATCACCACAGAGAATTTCACCAGGCTGACATGTGAGCGGAGATGAGGAAAGTAAAAACCAGGTAAAGATGGCTGGAAAGAGAGAACCAGGCAGAGGGGACTGCAGGTGCAAGATGCCACAGCAAGTACTTGGGACTAAAAGATGATTATGGTGGGGGGAGCAGAATAAGACAGGGACACATGGCCTGATAGGAGGCTGGAAGGGTCCACAGGGATGCTGATCATGAGAGCAGTCAGGAAAACCACTGGAGGTTTGAAATAGGTATGACGGGATTAGATATGAATTTTGAGAAGGTCACTCAGGGTTCAATTAGAGAAGTAGAAGCTCTAGGACATAGCTCTCTGTGTAGGAATATTATTGTAAGTATAACTATGAATATATGGAAGTGTTTTTTTGGCTACACCACACAGCTTCTTCTAATTCCCCAACCAGGGATTAAACCTGTGCCCTCAGCAGTGAAAGCTCGAAGTCCTAACCATGGGACCACCAGGGAGTTCCCTGAATATAAGTGTTTGTTACAGAATTTTGACGTGACCCAATTATGGTTGCCAGTTCAGCAGTCTCTGTACGGCTATTGCCTTTGCATCTAGTCAACTGATGTTGGATCTTAGAGTCCACAGGATGGGCAGTCAACAGGGAAGATGGATATAAAGTAGAGAGAGTGAGGAATAGCTGGAACCCACTGGAACCCGTAAAACTGAAACCATGTCAGTTCTCACTGCCTGCCTTGATGATGCAGTGATGCTGCTGGACAGTGCTCCCATCATCAGGGAAAGAAACACACACTTGGCCCAGGAGACCAAGGAGCCGAACAAAAATCCAGGGAGATGTGGGACAATGATGTGAGCCTCCAGATAAGGAACAAGATGCACGTCCTTATCTGCTGTTTCCCTTCTGCGCTCAGCCCAGGAAGACCTCTTGGGGTCCCACCCTAACTCTAAACACTGGGGAAGGGAGCCTGGAAGGTGGTTCAGCCTCGCCAAGATGACAGAGCTACCCAGAGAGCCTGGCTGCCATGTGGAGAGACTGTGCAAACCTTCCACCTTCCTCCCTGGCAGCTCCTACCCTGTCTCCTGAGTCAAGTGTACACTCACAAGGGGTGTAGCCTCTCCACTCTGCATGCCAGCAGTAAGGGGGGACATTTGGAATTCCCAGGTGAGCTGCCAGCAGGCAGACACTGAGAAGCAGCAACTAGTAACATTACAAGTCCATTGGACGTCAAAGGACACCCCCACCATCACAACCAGAGCAAGTTGAGGAGAAGAGACACTCTTCACGGCCAGATCAAATACGGAGTGCAGCTTCTCAGAAACAGAGACAGAGACTAGAGAAAAACATGTATGGACACCACAGGGGAGAGGGCGGTGGCATGAACTGGGAGATTGGGATTGACATCCATACGCTGCTCCTGCTTAGTTGCTCAGTTCTGTTCAACTTTTTTGCAACCTTATGAACTGTAGGCCATCAGGCTCCTCTGTCCATGGAATTTTCCAGGTGAAAATACTGGAGTGAATTGCCATACCCTTCTCCAGGGGATCTTCTCAACCTAGGCATCGAACCCAGGTTTCCTGCATTGCAGGCAGATTCTTTACCACTGAATCACCAGGGAAGCCCCATACATACCTACTATATATAAAATAGGTCACTAATGAGACCCTACTGAAGCACAGGAAACCCTACTCATTGCCCTGCAGTGACCTAAATGGGAAGGAAATCCAAAAAAGAGGGGATATATGTGTACATATGACTGATTTCATTTTGCTGTATAGCAGAAACTGATATACCAGTGTAAATCAACTAAACTCCAATTTTTAAAAAAAGTGGTGATTTCTGAAGATAATATCAAACCGTCCATGACATACCCTTGGAACCGAGAACCTGAGATTTTTCCCATTTGGTTTGTCTGCTCAGATACCTAGGGTGTTTTGTACCTTCTCCTGCCTGAGGATGTCCAAGCCATACACCATGAGAGGATATGACACAGTTTGACCACCTTTCTGCTGTTTCCTTCTGCGCTCAGCCCAGGAAGACCTCTTGGGGTCCCACCCTAACTCTAAACACTGGGGAAGGGAGCCTGGAAGGTGGTTCAGCCTCGCCAAGATGACAGAGCTACCCAGAGAGCCTGGCTGCCATGTGGAGAGACTGTGCAAACCTTCCACCTTCCTCCCTGGCAGCTCCTACCCTGTCTCCTGAGTCAAGTGTACACTCACAAGGGGTGTAGCCTCTCCACTCTGCATGCCAGCAGTAAGGGGGGACATTTGGAATTCCCAGGTGAGCTGCCAGCAGGCAGACACTGAGAAGCAGCAACTAGTAACATTACAAGTCCATTGGACGTCAAAGGACACCCCCACCATCACAACCAGAGCAAGTTGAGGAGAAGAGACACTCTTCACGGCCAGATCAAATACGGAGTGCAGCTTCTCAGAAACAGAGACAGAGACTAGAGAAAAACATGTATGGACACCACAGGGGAGAGGGCGGTGGCATGAACTGGGAGATTGGGATTGACATCCATACGCTGCTCCTGCTTAGTTGCTCAGTTCTGTTCAACTTTTGCAACCTTATGAACTGTAGGCCATCAGGCTCCTCTGTCCATGGAATTTTCCAGGTGAAAATACTGGAGTGAATTGCCATACCCTTCTCCAGGGGATCTTCTCAACCTAGGCATCGAACCCAGGTTTCCTGCATTGCAGGCAGATTCTTTACCACTGAATCACCAGGGAAGCCCCATACATACCTACTATATATAAAATAGGTCACTAATGAGACCCTACTGAAGCACAGGAAACCCTACTCATTGCCCTGCAGTGACCTAAATGGGAAGGAAATCCAAAAAAGAGGGGATATATGTGTACATATGACTGATTTCATTTTGCTGTATAGCAGAAACTGATATACCAGTGTAAATCAACTAAACTCCAATTTTTAAAAAAAGTGGTGATTTCTGAAGATAATATCAAACCGTCCATGACATACCCTTGGAACAGAGAATCTGATATTTTTCCCCATTTGGTTTGTCTGCTCAGATACCTAGGGTGTTTTGTACCTTCTCCTGCCTGAGGATGTCCAAGCCATACACCATGAGAGGATATGACACAGTTTGACCACCTCTTTTCTCAGAGAGTTGGGAGCCAGGATAGAGCCTGAAGTAGGATGTTCTGTGATGTAAGATGAGTATTTTTGATATCAAGTAACTCAGTTGTCCTTGAATCGACTATATCTTAGAATCACCTATATAACTTTATAGACTTTCCACTGTCCAAGCTTCCCAGAGCTTGGGGTGTGGGGGCAAGACGTTGCTAGTTGGTAAATCTTCCCAGATGATTCTAACATGCAACCAGGGTCAAGAATCAGAATTCCAGTCCTCTTGTTTCCATATAAGAAGACTGAGTCATAGAGAAGTTAGGTGTGCCAACCAACAGGGCTCCAAGGAACAGAATTCAAGTCTCCTAAGTCTGAAACTCAACACTTTCCACTGGGTATTCTGCCATATCCTCTGTCAAACATTTATTAAAACTGCGTACTCTAACATGACCTAAGAATGTGGTGATTTTAGAAATAGGTTATTATGAACACAGGTGGCAAGGTTAGCCCTCATTCATTCAATTGGGCCTTCCCAGGTGGCTCAGTGGTAAAGAATTTTCCAGCAATTCAAGAGACCTGGGTTCAATCCCTGAGTGGGGAAGATCCCCTGGAGGAGGAAATGGCAACCCATGCCAGTATTCTTCCCTGGAGAATGCCATGGACCGAGGAGCCTGGTGGGCTATAGTCCATGGGGTCACAAAGAGTCAGACAAAGCTGAAGTGTCTCAGTATCCATTCATTCAAACTCCTAAAACATGTGGACAAACACATGTGACCCTGCGATCCTAATGCTTCCAGGCAGACCCAGGTTATTCATTTACCTTATCCATAGCATGAGAAGAGAAAGGAAAACACAAGTTTAGAAACATACTGTTCACTAGAATTCATTCTGCAATGATTCTTTAAATTACAGGAGAGCCTCAATAGCCAATAATTAGGTCTCCTAAAAATGGAGCCATCTTAACTAGTTTATGGCCGCATGCTCAGACTAAGACAGAGCCCAGAGCCTCTCTGCTAGCCTGCTTCAAAAAGGACAGTAGCAGTGGTGAATCATATTAAGAAAATGTTTGTGAACTAGAAAAGCAACATATAACCTACATTTTTTCCTCCTAATTATCATTAATTATTTCTTTTAAAAGCAACAAAACCAAATTTTTGGACATTTTTCAATCTGTGGCAATAACATGATATACTAGTATCTACTTTTACTGTCACCTTATTTTTGTTTAACTTAAAGAAAAATGGCAGTATTGTTTGTAAAAAAACCATACATACTACTTCTAAAGAATTTAACATTTTCAGAAAAGTACAAAGTAGTCTTCCAAATCTCACCACCCAAAACTAGCAATATTGAACATTAAATAAGCATCAGTTTAGACTCTTTCAAAAAGAGAGAGGGGGCATGTGTGTGTGTATGCATGCTGACTACTTAGACAAACTATAAAATTGGGTTCATACTCTCAGGCCTTTTTAAAATTTAAATATATGTTCAGATCAATTTTACTTATGTATAGAATTAAAAGAAATGAAGTAACCCTGGAAGGATTCTGAAACTTATATGAGTGCTTCTTTACTATCTAACATGATTTTTCTCCTGAAGATGCCTTAACAAAAATTAATTACAGAAGTCACTGTGGTCATAAAATTTTTCTTAACTACATGGTTCAGTTTTATCTAATGTCAGTCAACCTCTTGCTATGAAGGAATATTAACTTCTTCCCATTTTTGTAACCCTGTCCTCACAATTTTTGTAGCTTGCTCTCCTTTTTTTCATTCAACACATGTTCACGGAGGGTCTACCTTGTGCAAGTCCCTGTCAGCATACTGGGTCAATAGCTATAAGATGCAGACAGACCAGACAAAATTCTCACTCATCACAGTCCTTGCATATTTTCACAGCAGAAAAAATAAATTACAATTTTGATATTGTGCAGATCCTGTTCACTAGCCAGAAGTCCCACAAATGCTCAGTATTGTTTCTATATTCAAATTCATTTGATGTTTTTATATAGGTGGAAATCTGGTAAACTAGACAGATAGCCAAAAACATTTTTATGAAAATGGGACAATTTTCTAACTTCACTTTCATCTTGGAAAGTCAGTTCTATCCTTCATGTACCTTCTAACATTCATTTCTCATGACATACCTCTCCACTTCTGCCTCTTTAGAAGGGAAAATTCTCTCCTTTCCTGATTCACAGGGAATGTTTCCCTACCATGCTACCTCCTAGGTTTGATTTGAAGGAGGAAATCTGGGCTAAGAGGTGGTCGTTGTGGGCTGAGGCTTTCTCCATTGCTGCTCTGCAGAGCTGCCTAGACTGTCAGGGTAGAAGCATGTGGCTTTGTATTGTGTGCTTTTCCCTTATTGGTTGCTGCTGATAAAAATTTTGACTGGTTTTCACTATTTTTGATGTTGTCATTGTTCAGTTTATTAAGTATCATTCAATTAGAGAAATGTTATAATCTGTCTTGGCTGTCTTGTCTAACTCTTTAAAATACTATTATGAACACAAACCCTTGATATAAAATCTTACCACCATATGTTTCCTGGAGTAAGGATAGGAAGATATTTAACTAAATTTTCCTTGTCTGTTTCATGTTGGATCAACTCCTAAAGAATAATTTCTACTATTCTTGTAAGCCTTCCCATCCCTGGCTTGTTCTGAAGAGTTTCAAAGCAGATGGGAGAATCTTTGATAATTGGAAAGGTGCATAAGACTCATTATTGCAACCCACTCCATCATTTGTGAGGGTATCACAGCTATGTCGTTACTAGAAATAAAGAACAAAATTCACAAGTGAGTTTATATGTGTGATCTGTTGCCACATGATAGGATGGAGAAGAAGAGGTTGACTAGGTGACCTCCAAGGACCTTTCCCACCTGGAAATTCTGTGGCAGTTTGGGATTTCCAAATGATTTGAAAGAAAATGAAAAATACCTAAATAAATCACACAGCTACTTAAGAAACCCTCTGAAGAGCCCAAATATTAGAAGGATGCATTCAACAAAGCAAGGAAGGTAAAGAAATACACATATCCAATGCTGAAAGAATTATATTCAGACAGACTAAATTCCCTCATAACTCAGTTGGTAAAGAATCTGTCTGCAATGCAGGAGACTCTGGTTCAATTCCTGGGTCAGGAAGTTCCCCTGGAGAAGGGATGTGCTACCCACTCCAGTAATCTTGGGCTTCCCTGGTGACTCAGATGGTAAAGACTTCACCTTCAGTGTGGGAGACCTGGATTTGATCCCTGGATTTGGAACATCCTCTGAAGAAGGGAAAAGCCACGCAATGCAGGATTCTTTCCTGGAGAATTCCATGGCTTATCTATAGGTCACAAAGAATCAGACATGACTTAGCAACTTTCATTTAAAATGCTGAGAAAGTTTGGAGTCTTGTGAGCTATCCCAAGGTCCAAAAATGACAACATAAAGAGACACATTTGGACTGACAAGAAGACTGAATGAGGGTCTCAGAGGAAGCAGTAGCCCACTGATGATGTTCAAGGATATTTTAAAGAAAAGACTTTTAAAAGTATGAAAAGAGTACAGAGAAAATAACATGATATAGAGTGAGTTGGAACCTGTTGAGAATAATTGTTTGAGAAGGACTCAAGAGAGTAGCAGTGGCTGTCAGTGGTGGATGCCAGCCCAACTGTGGAATCAGGCAGGGAGTGTGCTGACCCCACTGTCTTTCCATTTCCCCACCTCCCTCTGGGGCTACCTCCCTTTGTTTCAAGCCAATCAGAAACCAGAGGGCAAGGGGACCCATTAATCCTCTCCATCCAGGATAACCTCTCCAGGCTCAGAGCAGGGTGGAGCCAAAGCTGAGAGACAAGTTGAAGATACCCAGCAAGAAGGACAAACAGGGGACAGGATTACTTACTTCTTAAAGAGGTTGAATTGTGATAGTACCTGATAGTAAGAAAGCAGGTGAGTTCAGTGTCCACATTATGTTTATCTTTTCTGTCAGAGGCAATGATCTAACTGGAAAGAAAAGAACAAAATTGAAGGCAGTAAACCAACAGTTACCTATTTCAAACCTGCTCAGTCTGTGGACCTCTATGAATTTTTATCTGAGTGCTGAAAAAAGTTACATTCAATTTTTCTACGAATGTAACTGACAGCCACTGCTTCTGTTTTGAGTCCCTTCTCAAACAATGAGCCAACTCATTGGAAAAGACTCTGATGCTGGTAAAGATTAAAGGCAGGAGGAGAAGAGGCTGACAAAGGATGAGATGGTTGGATGACATCACTGACTCAGTGACTTGAGTCTGAAAAAACTCCAGGAGATAGTGAAGGACAGGAAGGCTGGCATGCTACAAAGACCTTCAGTGTGGGAGACCTGGCTTTCATCTCTGGATTTGGAACATCCTCTGAAGAAGGGAAAAGCCACGCAATGCAGGATTCTTTCCTGGAGAATTCCATGGCTTATCTATAGGTCACAAAGAATCAGACATGACTTAGCAACTTTCATTTAAAATGCTGAGAAAGTTTGGAGTCTTGTGAGCTATCCCAAGGTCCAAAAATGACAACATAAAGAGACACATTTGGACTGACAAGAAGACTGAATGAGGGTCTCAGAGGAAGCAGTAGCCCACTGATGATGTTCAAGGATATTTTAAAGAAAAGACTTTTAAAAGTATGAAAAGAGTACAGAGAAAATAACATGATATAGAGTGAGTTGGAACCTGTTGAGAATAATTGTTTGAGAAGGACTCAAGAGAGTAGCAGTGGCTGTCAGTGGTGGATGCCAGCCCAACTGTGGAATCAGGCAGGGAGTGTGCTGACCCCACTGTCTTTCCATTTCCCCACCTCCCTCTGGGGCTACCTCCCTTTGTTTCAAGCCAATCAGAAACCAGAGGGCAAGGGGACCCATTAATCCTCTCCATCCAGGATAACCTCTCCAGGCTCAGAGCAGGGTGGAGAAAAAGCTGAGAGACAAGTTGAAGATACCCAGCAAGAAGGACAAACAGGGGACAGGATTACTTACTTCTTAAAGAGGTTGAATTGTGATAGTACCTGATAGTAAGAAAGCAGGTGAGTTCAGTGTCCACATTATGTTTATCTTTTCTGTCAGAGGCAATGATCTAACTGGAAAGAAAAGAACAAAATTGAAGGCAGTAAACCAACAGTTACCTATTTCAAACCTGCTCAGTCTGTGGACCTCTATGAATTTTTATCTGAGTGCTGAAAAAAGTTACATTCAATTTTTCTACGAATGTAACTGACAGCCACTGCTTCTGTTTTGAGTCCCTTCTCAAACAATGAGCCAACTCATTGGAAAAGACTCTGATGCTGGTAAAGATTAAAGGCAGGAGGAGAAGAGGCTGACAAAGGATGAGATGGTTGGATGACATCACTGACTCAGTGACTTGAGTCTGAAAAAACTCCAGGAGATAGTGAAGGACAGGGAAGGCTGGCATGCTACAAAGAGTCAGACATGAGTGAGTAACTGAACGGAACTGATTTAAGACCTCAAGTATCTTAATTTCAGGAAAATATTTGATGACACCTCTCACAGTTTTTTGGGAATATTGCCAGAGAAATGTTGCTATCTGGTAAAGCTGGGCTTGCCCCTGGATAAAGAGTAGTGTGCAGTGATTATTAGTTAGTAATGATGTGTACATAGCATAGAGGAGAGAGAGCACAAGATCCTATCGGATTCACACCTGTTCATGCTTTTGTAAAGGACATATACTCATATCAAAGTAATAACTGATTCAAAGCAAGAAATGAAAAGCAATTCTGAGTGACTTCCTTAAGATGCTTCAGGGTATGGAAAGGGTGGAAGTCTTGGGTGGGTGGGAAAGTATGGCGCAAAGCTTGAGGGAAGGTGTTTGATGAAGTTAGTCTGAAATGTATTGGATGGAATCAGAGCCAGAATGATCCTTCTCCTCTGCTGCTGAGCTCCGGATTCTAGCTCCTATGAATGGCTCTTCACCCCTAAGGGTAACCCCTGTTGCCCCTCCTTCTGTTGCCAGCCAGGCTGCTGTGTGAGCAGTCCCCACAAATGCAGAGATGTGGCTAGCAGCCTTGCATGCTTCAGGATTTGCTCTCTGTGATCCCATGGGGCAAGCATGACAAATAGGGCAAATGACAAAATTTTAGATCTCAACTGATGGATCACATTCAAAGAAATGTTATGTAATAGAATTTTATGATTGATAGACTGCATTTATCAATCATATGCTAAAGATGAGCCAGAATGAAGGCTCAAAGAGTGACAGGGTTGCCACTGCTTTTGCTTTGGTATTTCCATACAGTGTCTAAATGAAGAAAAGTGACAGTCCTCTTGTATTCTGACATAGTAAGATGGCATTAGAGGTGCTGTCTATATGGCAATGAATTCATTTCAGAGAACAATGACAGATCTCAGCATCTCACTGGGAGAGTGCCCAGCAGAGTGACGAGACTAGAAAATCTGTCAGCCTGAAGAACGGTGAGAGGAATTGGGAAACCCAGAGAAGAGGAAAGCTGACAGGGATTTACAACCCTGAGAGATTTGAACCTCAGTGAGATGAGGTTGCAGGGAAACAGACTTTTTTTTTTTTTTAACTTTTATTTTACTTTTAACTTTTACAGAGTTTTGTTGTTTACAGATATGCATATTCTCAGATTAGTCATATGTATTTCCCCCCCATCCCACCCCTCCAGACCATCATACAGCACCCGTGAAGGATCTACTTTTCTCACAGAGCAAGGACTATGGCTGTTATCTTCATATATGATCGTACAGGCCTTCAAGCTACTTCCTTTACGCCTCTCACCCATTGTTCCTTCCCTACAATGTCCACATGTCCACTGTCCATGTCTGTCTTTCTGTCACTTCACTGCATGTGCCATCATCACCATCCGACTAGATTCCATATATATGTGTTACTATATTGTACTTGTCGTTCTCTTTCTGACTGACTTCACTTTTTATGATATTTTCTAGAGCCAGCCACCTCATTAGGGCTGATTCTTCTGCATTTCTCTTTACAGCTGTGTAGTATTTCACTGTATATATGTCCCAGAGCTTTTGTATCCATTCGTTCGTCGATGGACATCTAGGTTACTTCCATGTTCTAGCTATTGTATAGAGAGCTGCAATGAACATTGGGGTACAGGTGCTTCTTTTGGATTTAATTTCATCAGGGTATAAGCCTAAGAGTGGGATTGCTGGGTTGTATGGTGCTTCTATTTTTAGTTTTTTAAGAAATCCCCATACTGTCTTCCGTAGAGGCTATATCAATTGACATTCCCACCAGCAATGCAGGAGTGTTCCCTTTTCTCCGCACCCTCTCCAGCATTTATTGTCTGTCAATTTGTGGATGATGGCCATTCTGACGGGTGTGAGGTGATATCTCATTGTAGTTTTGATTTGCATTTCTCTAATTATAAGCAAGGTTGATGTGTTTTTGGGCCATCTGTATGTCCTCTTTGGAAAGATGTCTGTTTAGGTCCTTTTCCCATTTTTTGATTGGGCTATTCGTTTTTCCTGTGCTGAGTTGTCTGAGTTGCTTGTAGATTTTGGAGATTAATTCTTTGTCTGTTGTTTCATATGCTATGATTTTCTCCCATTCTGTGTGGTGTCCAGCTTTTTTGTAGTTTCTTTAGCTGTACAAAAGTTTTTAAGGTTCATTAGGTCCCACATGTTCATTTGTCCTTTGAGTTCCGCTATTCTAGTAGGTGGGTCAGAGAAGATCTTGCTTTGATTTATGTCCTTGAGGGTTTTGCCTATATTCTCCTCTAAGAGTTTTAGGGTTTCTGGCCTTATGTTTAGGTCTTTAATCCATTTTGCGTTGATCTTTGTGTATGGTGTCAGGGAATGTTCCAACTTCATTTTTTTGCATGTAGCTGTCCAATTTTCCCAGCACCATTTGGTGAAGAGGCTGTCTTTGTTCAATTTTATATGTTCGCCTCCTTTGTCAAAAATAAGGTACCCATAGGTGCGTGGCTTTATCTCTGGGTTCTCGATCTTGTTTCATTGGTCTATAGTTCTGTTTTTGTGCCAGTACCATACTGTCTTGAGGACTGTTGCTTTGTAGTAGAGACTGAAGTTGGGGAGGCTGATCCCTCCTGCTCCATTCTTCTTCCTCAGGATTGCTTTGGCTATTTGGGGTCTTTTGTGTTGCCATATGAACTGTGTGATTCTTTGGTCTAGTTCTGTGAAGAATGTCATTGGTAGTTTGATAGGGATCACATTGAATCTATAGATGACATTTGGTAGTATGGTCATTTTCACAATATTGATTCTTCTGACCCAGGAACATGGAATATCTGTTTAAGTCTTCTTTAATGTCTCTCATGAGTGTCTTGCAATTTTCTGTGTACAATTCTTTTGTTTCTTTGGGTAGGTTTATTCCTAGATATTTGATTCTTTTGGTTGCGATGGTGAAGGGGATTGCCTCTTTGATTTCGTTTTCTGATTTTTCATTGTTTGTGTGTAGGAATGCCAGTGATTTCTGTGTATTGATTTTGTATCCTGCAACTTTGCTGAATTCGTTGATTAGCTCTAGTAGTTTTGTAATAGTGTCTTTGGGATTTTCTGTGTATAATATCATGTCATCTGTAAGTAGACAGAGATTGACTTCTTCTTTTCCAATCTGGATTCCTTTTCTTTCTTTCTCTTCTCTTATTGCTGTTGCTATAACTTCCAGGAGTATGTTGAATAATAGTGGTGAAAGTGGACACCCTTGTCTTGTTCCTGATCTTAGAGGAAATGCTTTGAGTTTTTCACCATTGAGGATAATGTTCGCTGTGGGCTTCTCATATATGGCTTTCCCTATGTTTAGATAGTTTCCTTCTATGCCCATTTTTTGAAGAGCTTTTATCATAAATGGGTGTTGTACTTTGTCAAAGGCTTTTTCTGCATCTATTGAGATGATCATGTGATTTTTGTCTTTCAATTTATTGATATGGTGTATCACATTGATTGATTTGTGGTTATTGAAGAATCCTTGCATGCCTGGGATGAACCCGACTTGATCGTGATGTATGAGTTTTTTTATGTCGTTGAATTCTGTTTGCTAGGATTTTGTTGAGGATTTTGGCATCTAAATTCATCAGTGAAATTGACCTATAATTTTCTTTTTTTGTGTTGTATTTGCCTGGCTTTGGTATCAGGGTGATGGTGACCTCATAGAATGTGTTTGGAAGTGTTCCTTCCTGAGCAATTTTTTGGAAGAGTTTTAGAAGGACAGGCATTAGCTCTTCTTTAAATGTTTGGTAGAATTCGGCTGTGAAGCCATCTGGCCCTGGGCTTTTATTTTTGGGTAGATTTTTAATCACAAATTCGATTTCTGAGCTTGTGATTGGCTTGTTCATAGTTTCTGGAACATGGAATATCTGTTTAAGTCTTCTTTAATGTCTCTCATGAGTGTCTTGCAATTTTCTGTGTACAATTCTTTTGTTTCTTTGGGTAGGTTTATTCCTAGATATTTGATTCTTTTGGTTGCGATGGTGAAGGGGATTGCCTCTTTGATTTCGTTTTCTGATTTTTCATTGTTTGTGTGTAGGAATGCCAGTGATTTCTGTGTATTGATTTTGTATCCTGCAACTTTGCTGAATTCGTTGATTAGCTCTAGTAGTTTTGTAATAGTGTCTTTGGGATTTTCTGTGTATAATATCATGTCATCTGTAAGTAGACAGAGATTGACTTCTTCTTTTCCAATCTGGATTCCTTTTCTTTCTTTCTCTTCTCTTATTGCTGTTGCTATAACTTCCAGGAGTATGTTGAATAATAGTGGTGAAAGTGGACACCCTTGTCTTGTTCCTGATCTTAGAGGAAATGCTTTGAGTTTTTCACCATTGAGGATAATGTTCGCTGTGGGCTTCTCATATATGGCTTTCCCTATGTTTAGATAGTTTCCTTCTATGCCCATTTTTTGAAGAGCTTTTATCATAAATGGGTGTTGTACTTTGTCAAAGGCTTTTTCTGCATCTATTGAGATGATCATGTGATTTTTGTCTTTCAATTTATTGATATGGTGTATCACATTGATTGATTTGTGGTTATTGAAGAATCCTTGCATGCCTGGGATGAACCCGACTTGATCGTGATGTATGAGTTTTTTTATGTCGTTGAATTCTGTTTGCTAGGATTTTGTTGAGGATTTTGGCATCTAAATTCATCAGTGAAATTGACCTATAATTTTCTTTTTTTGTGTTGTATTTGCCTGGCTTTGGTATCAGGGTGATGGTGACCTCATAGAATGTGTTTGGAAGTGTTCCTTCCTGAGCAATTTTTCAAAAGAGTTTTAGAAGGACAGGCATTAGCTCTTCTTTAAATGTTTGGTAGAATTCGGCTGTGAAGCCATCTGGCCCTGGGCTTTTATTTTTGGGTAGATTTTTAATCACAAATTCGATTTCTGAGCTTGTGATTGGCTTGTTCATAGTTTCTATTTCTTCCTTGTTGAGTCTTGGGAGATTAATCTTCTCTAAGAAACTGTCCATTTCTTCCAGGTTGTCCAGTTTGTTGCCATAGAGTTGTTCATAATAGTCTCCTACAATCCTTTGGATTTCTGCATTATCTGTTGTAATCTCTCCTTTTTTGTTTTTGATTTTGTTGATCTGGTTCTTCTCTCTTTTTTTCTTGATGAGTCTGGCCAGTGGTTTGTCAGTTTTATTTACCCTTTTGAAGGACCAGCTTTTTGTTTTATTTATCTTTACTATTGTTTCTTTCATTTCTTTTTCATTTATTTCTGCTCTGATCTTTATGATTTTTCTTCTTCTGCTGGCTTTGGGGTGTTTTTGTTCTTCTTTCTCCAGTTGTTTTAAGCGTAAGGTAAGGTCATCTGTTTGAGATTTTCCTAATTTCTTGAGGTAGGATTGAATTGCTATAAACTTCCCTCTTAGAACTGCTTTTGAAGTATCCCATAGGTTTTGCACTGTCGTGTGTTCATTGTCGTTTTCTTCTAGGAATTTTTTAATTTCTCCTTAGATTTGCTCGGTAATCTGTTGGTTTTTTAGGTATGTGTTGTTTAATCTCCATGTGTTTGTGTTTTTAGCAGTTTTTTTCCTGTAGTTGATCTCTAGTCTCACTGCATTGTGGTCAGAAAAGATGGTTGATATAATTTCAATTTTCTTGAATTGACTGAGGTTTGATTTGTGGCCCAAGATGTGGTCTATCCTGGAGAATGTTCCATGCGCACTTGAGAAGAAAGTATATTCTTCTGCTTTTGGATGGAAGGTCCTAAATATATCCATGAGCTCCATCTCTTCTAGTGTGGCATTTAAGGCTTGTGTTTCTTTAGTAATTTTCTGTTTTGATGATCTGTCCGTTGGTGTGAGAGGAGTGTTAAAGTCTCCTACTATGATTGTGTTTTTGCCAATGTCTTCTTTTATGTCTGAAAGTATTTGTTTTATGTATTGGGGTGCTCCTGTGTTGGGTGCATAGATATTTATGATTGTTATGTCTTCCTCTTGGATCGATCCCTTGATCATGATGTAGTGTCCTGCCCTGTCTCTTCTAATCTTCTTTATTTTGGGGTCTGTTTTGTCTGATATGAGGATTGCTACTCCAGCTTTCTTTTGATTTCCATTTGCATGGAATATCTTTTTCCAGCCTTTCACTTTCAGTCTATGAGTGTCTCTAGGTCTGAAGTGAGTTTCCTGGAGGCAGCATATGTATGGGTTGTGTTTTTGAATCCATTCAGCCACTCTGTGTCTTTTGGTTGGGGTATTTAGTCCATTGACATTCAAAGTAATTATTGATACAAATGATCCTATTGTCATCTTCTTAGATGTTATGACGGGTTTGTTTCGTGAATCTTCTCCTTTTATACTTGTTGTCTATATAAGTCCCTTTAACACTTGTTGTAAGGCTGGTTTGGTGTGACTAAATTCTTTTAATTTTTGCTTATCTGTAAAGCTTTTGATTTCTTCATCAATTTTGAATGAAATCCTTGCAGGGTAGAGGATTCTTGGTTGCAGATTATTCTCTTTTAGCCGTTTAAATGTGTCCTGCCATTCCCTTCTGGCCTGCAGAGTTTCTGTTGAAAGATCAGCTGTTAAACATATGGGCTTTCCCTTGTATGTCACTAGTTGCTTTTCCCTTACTGCTTTGAGAATTCTGTCCTTGTATTTAATTTGTGTTAGCTTCAGTAATATGTGTCTTGGTGCGTTTCTTCTCGGGTTGATTCTGTATGGTGCTCTTCATGCTTCTTGGACTTGATTGACTATTTCTTTTCCCATGTTGGGGAAATTTTCAACTATAATCTCTTCAAAAATTTTCTCATAGCCTTTCTTTTTTCCTTCTTCTTCTGGAACCCCTATAATTCAAATATTGTTGCGTTTGATATTATCCCATAGGTCTCTGAGGCTATCCTCTGCTCTTTTCATTCTTTGAACTAGATTCTGTTTTTCAGCAGTTACTTCCACCATTCTATCTTCCAGCTCACTTATCCAGTCTTCTGTCTCAGATACTCTGCTCTTGATTCCTTCTACAGTGTTTTTAAGTTCAGTAATTGAGTTGTTTGTCTCTATTAGTTTTTTGATAAGTTCTTGTATTTCTTTATTCACTGTGTTAGTTGTGTCTTGCAATTTCTCTAACATTCTGTTTTCATTGTCTTTGATCATCTTTACTATCATTCTTCTGAAATCACTTTCAGAAAGTTTGTCCCAATCCTCTTCACTGATTTGATCTTGTGTGTTTGTAGATTGTTCCTTCACTTGTGTGGTATTTCTCTGCCGTTTCATTGCTATTATTAATTTTTTAACTAACTCTGTTTGGGGTTTCCTTTTCCCAGACTTTGAGTTACGTCTGTCAGTGTTTGTTGTTTGGATGGGGCTTCGTATTCTGGGTGATTCCGGTGGTTGGTTTATGTCAGGACTTGCATACAAGTGCTTGCCTTTGTTGCCGTTCTCACTGTTTATTGCTCTCTAGTGTTAGGCGTTCTCTAGTATTGTAGAGTTTTGGAGTCAGTGCTCCCTCCCTAAAGCCCCGGGGCTTGTTGCCTGACCAGGGAATGAAGATTTCACGGCTGGTTTGTTGTGGCATTAAATGATATTAAAACATATATACGCGAATGAGAAACAGAAGTTATACCTTTGACAAATAGCAATTAAGATATTATGCATATACTATCTAGCATATTGAATTATACACATAAACATATACAGCTTTAACATAACCCAAGCATTCCAACCAAAAATACAGTATAATACATTAGCACAGCAAATAGAGAAAACCAAGAATGATATCCGCCAGTTAATAACCAAACTAAGTAGAGCACAAATTGGAGAATAATGCTAGAGCAGGGTCCCCACTGGGGATAAGGCAATGAGGACAGAACAGACTAATAAATATGGTGGGAAAAGGGAAAAAGAGAAAGGGAGGATAGAAGAGAAATACAGAATAATACTGCAAAGTTAAATATAGGGAGATAAAGATTTGTATGTATTAGAGTTTAGTGCTATAGGAAAGAGGCATCAGAGAAAGCAAAGAGTTAGAGAGGAAGTAGTAGTGCAAATAAAATTTTTTAAAAATTAAAACAGAGATAAGTATATCGAAAAATATAGAAAAACAAAGCAAAAACAATAAAAACAAACAAAGCCCCCACAGAACCTTAAAAGGCCAATGTGGAACCAGAAGTTTATACCAAAATAAAATATGTGGTTTAAAAGGAAAAAAGAAAAAAAAATAATTATGTAAACTTGAATATATTCAGTTTTACTGATAAGATTAGTGGCTTTGATAGAGTTCAATGGAGGAAATAAACACACCCACACTCACACACACCACCCCCCCCCCAAAAAAAAAAACAACAAAAAAAAATGGGGTTGGGCACTGAGGGGGTTTGGAAAAAAAAAAAACAATTGAGAAAAAAAAGCAATAAAAAGAATAAGAAATAAAAATGAAATTTAAAAAATCCAGCAGTAACTCCAGCTTCAGACAAAACGTGAAAATAGTGTTCATGTTCTTCTGTCTCTTGCTGACTATTCAGGAATTATCAGTCTTTTTCTTGCCTCTGGCAGTGGTTGGATCTGAAGACCTCTTTGACTGCTTGTTTATTTCGGCCTATTCCGGAACTAAGAGGCCCGCCCAGGCTGGCCCTGGGAGTTTCTTAATGCTTAATCCAAATCCCTTTTCTTGCTGGGTGGAACTAAATTCCCTCCCTGTAGTTTGACTACCAAACTACAGTAGGGAAAATGGCGTCTCTCTCACAAAGGATTTATTCCCACACTCTCTATGGGAAGCACTTCTGCAGTGACCCAGACCCTGCAAGCCACCGTTGACCCCTGCCACCGCGGGAGACGTCAGATTACTCAGAGGTGAGTCTGGCTCAGTCTCATGCAGGATCGCTATTCCCCTCTCCCGGATCACGGTTCGCACAGAGGTTCCAGTCCTACTCAGGGGCTCTATGATCTAGTTAATGGTAACCTCCTTTAAAGGAAACTGAGTGGCATCCTTCCGAGGACTGCTCAAGGGCACTTCTAGCTCAAGGGGGCACTTGGGCTCTCCAAAGCAGGTCTGGCTCAGTTCCTTGTGGGCGTCACCACTCCTTTTCCCGGTCTTGGTCTGCAGCAGGCTTTGTGCCTTTGGCCCACCCAGCCTCTCTGGAGGGTATGAGGTTTGACTTTTAAGAGCGCGATTGCACCCTTCCTACCATCTTGTTGCGACTTCTTTGTTCTTTGGTGTGGGATATCTTTCTGTGATCAGATCCAACCTCCTCCTGTCGATGGTTTCCCAGGAACTGGTTGCAATTCAGGCGATTTTGCAGGAGAGATGAGAGCACATCCCTCTACGCCGCCATCTTAGCTCCACCCCTCTGCACCCTGGTTTTGAGCTTTGGAAACAGATTTTAAGATCAGTGTAAGGGCAAAAAAATCCTTAACAACTAGAGATGTTTCAAAATGGACTCACTATCTCTTTGAGATGGGGTCACCACAGTGAGAGTATGGAGAGAGGACTGGATGACACCTGTCAGAAAGGCTGGAATGTATTCCTGCAAGGTCTTGACTGCATCCCAGTCCACTTGTTCATATGCCTCTGAATCGTGAGGGGCAGTGGAAGGTAGCACAGAAAAGAGAGGGAAGAGGACCATCTTGAGTTATTTTCACCCTTCCTTTTCCCTGAAAGATGACGAGTCAGTCTACTCTTAGAAGGATAGATGGAAAGCTGACCCAAAGTGACTACTAATAATGTCTTGCATTTCTTTAGCTATTTAAAATCCTGAAAGGATTTAATGAAGCAAAGACAAAAGAACTACTTTTAGGAGAACTGGATTCAGGATCTGGCTCCACCAAAGACTATTTCACCTTGGGCAGACACCCAAGTCTTAACTTCCCTCTTGGTAAAGCACTGTCCACCTAGGTTGGTTGTTGAGAGCTCATACATGATGACATAGATTATATTTATATATGTATTTATACAGATGTGAATATGCAGAAATGGTTGTAGTTTTTCTGTTGCTCAATCATGTCTGACTCTTTGCGACCACATGGACTATGGCACTCCAGGTTTATCTCTCCTTCACCATCTCCCAGAGTTTTATCAAGCTCGTGTCCATTGAATCTGTGATGCCATCCAGCCATCTCATCCTCTGGTGCCCTCTTCTCCTCCTGCCTTCAATCTTTCCCAGCATCAGGGTCTTTTCCAATGAGTCAACTCTTCACATCAGGTAGCCAAAGTATTAAAGCTTCAGCCTCAGCATCATTCCTTCCAGTAAATATTTCAGGGTTGATTTCCTTTAGGACTGACTTGTTTTGTCTCCTTGAAAGTCCAAGGAGCTCTCAAGAGTCTTCTCCAACACCACAATTTGAAAGCATCAATTCTTCAGCATTCAGCCTTCTTTATGGTCCAGCTCTCACATCCATATATGACTACTGGGAAAACCATAGCTTTGACTATACATACCTTTGTCAGCAAAGTGATGTCTCTGCTTTTTAATATGCTGTCTTAACTTTCCTTCCAAGGAGTAACTATCTTTTAATTTCATGGCTGCAATCACCGTCCACCGTGATTTGGAGCCCAAGAAAAAAAAAAATTTGCCACTATTTCTACTTTTCCCCTATCTATTTACCATGAAGTGATAGGACCAGATACCATGGTCTTAGTTTTTTTAGTGTTGAGTTTTAAGCCAGCCTTTTCACTCTCCTCTTTCACCCTCACCAAGAGGCTCTTCAGTTTCTCTTCATTTTCTGCCATTAGAGTGGCTACCCCCAACCCCTGCAACTTCATGTCAGCACAGGTAAACTCACTAAACCTCCCAATGACCATGGCTTTGGGAAAACACAACCTCTCCATTGACATCAGGTCTCCTTGCCTCCTGGCAACACTCCACCAAAGGAATCACTTCCAGGACATCCTTTGGTGATGAGATTTAATTTTCTATTAATACTTCCTGAAATGAATCCACTTTCACTTCCAGCTGTGGTCCCTGCTTTGTAACCTTCTTTCCGAAATCAGAATGTCATTCAGTTTTTCAGGACTGCCGTCTTTCATGACCCTCTCTTTTCCATACATCCTTGGATTGCTGAGGATGTGTAAGTCCAGGTCTTAATGTAATTGGAGTCAGTAAACAGAAGAGGGAATGGGTTAGGGGTAGGGTTTAGATGTATCCAAGACCTGGGGAAAAGATCTGTGACTGCAAAAGAAAATGCTACTTAGCAAAACATCAGGCAAGCACTTTATTGTGCCCATCTGAGTTTTTCTTGTTGTGAAAACTGAAACAGCAGAGGTGGTATGTGGGTGTAGGTGACGGGGGACTGGAATGATACAGACACTGGGAATTGTTTATGAGCAGCATATAGGCTGGGGCAATTTTCTGTCACCAGATATCAGATTTATCCCAAAGATAGAAAGAGCCCCATTTGTCATGACAGGTTCCAGCTTTGTGTCTTCTTTGTGTTTGATATGCCTGTTCTTTCCTTGTAGTTGAGGTACAGCTCTATGAGTATCTTTACCTGAGGATTTTGAGGTCAAGACTACAAGCCAGCTATACAAGCAATTATACCTGTCTATTGGTTACAGGTAGCAGGTGCACAGGCAGCAGCGACCACCTGTGAGTTGCCCAACATGAGCATCCAATCTGGATTTCATTGTTGGGTTGGTCAATGTTGTTCAGGTATTTACAGCTAACATGAATGTGGTCCTTATGAAAATCACTTATGAGAATGACTAAGGTCACTTTTGATAATGGAAACTGTATGGAGATTTCTGCTGAAAAATTACACTGATGTTGTTATATTCTGTTAGTAATCAATTACATTTGATTTGTAAAGTATCATGTCATGTTGTTTTGTAGGTTCTAAAACCAAGTCTGAGGGTCTTCCTTCTTAAAGACTGGTGGCCATCTTTAACTGACTGTCATAGCACTTAAGAGTTGTGGGATGATCTGGGTCCTCTCCTGTATGGCCTGTGCAGCTCTGCCCAAAACCACCTGTGCTAGGCTGCCTCTGTATGTGTGTGTGTGTGTGTGTGTGTGTGTGTGTGTGTGGTGTGTATGTGTTAGCTCTCTTAATTTTTTCTCATACACACGTACAGGGAACCATCTTGCAGCAATGAGTCTGCACTGGTGAGTGGCTATGGAAAGCCTCCAGGACCTCCAGTGTGCTGTTTCCTGTCACCGTACTGACTGCTGTATGGCTCAGCTGTCACTTTCACCCCAGCACACTCAGCGCTCTTCCAGGCAGTGACCTGGAATAGCCTCCTTTTAAAGTCTCCTGTGTCAAGAAACGCTACTTCCTGTTAGAAGCTGACTCTGTGTGGAAATGCAGATGAGATACTATGACCTTTCCAAGGCAATGACCTGGGTTTAAAAAGATCTCCCCCATCTGAGTTTTTCTTGTTGTGAAAACTGAAACAGCAGAGGTGGTATGTGGGTGTAGGTGACGGGGGACTGGAATGATACAGACACTGGGAATTGTTTATGAGCAGCATATAGGCTGGGGCAATTTTCTGTCACCAGATATCAGATTTATCCCAAAGATAGAAAGAGCCCCATTTGTCATGACAGGTTCCAGCTTTGTGTCTTCTTTGTGTTTGATATGCCTGTTCTTTCCTTGTAGTTGAGGTACAGCTCTATGAGTATCTTTACCTGAGGATTTTGAGGTCAAGACTACAAGCCAGCTATACAAGCAATTATACCTGTCTATTGGTTACAGGTAGCAGGTGCACAGGCAGCAGCGACCACCTGTGAGTTGCCCAACATGAGCATCCAATCTGGATTTCATTGTTGGGTTGGTCAATGTTGTTCAGGTATTTACAGCTAACATGAATGTGGTCCTTATGAAAATCACTTATGAGAATGACTAAGGTCACTTTTGATAATGGAAACTGTATGGAGATTTCTGCTGAAAAATTACACTGATGTTGTTATATTCTGTTAGTAATCAATTACATTTGATTTGTAAAGTATCATGTCATGTTGTTTTGTAGGTTCTAAAACCAAGTCTGAGGGTCTTCCTTCTTAAAGACTGGTGGCCATCTTTAACTGACTGTCATAGCACTTAAGAGTTGTGGGATGATCTGGGTCCTCTCCTGTATGGCCTGTGCAGCTCTGCCCAAAACCACCTGTGCTAGGCTGCCTCTGTATGTGTATGTGTGTGTGTGTGTGTGTGTGTGTGTGTGTGGTGTGTATGTGTTAGCTCTCTTAATTTTTTCTCATACACACGTACAGGGAACCATCTTGCAGCAATGAGTCTGCACTGGTGAGTGGCTATGGAAAGCCTCCAGGACCTCCAGTGTGCTGTTTCCTGTCACCGTACTGACTGCTGTATGGCTCAGCTGTCACTTTCACCCCAGCACACTCAGCGCTCTTCCAGGCAGTGACCTGGAATAGCCTCCTTTTAAAGTCTCCTGTGTCAAGAAACGCTACTTCCTGTTAGAAGCTGACTCTGTGTGGAAATGCAGATGAGATACTATGACCTTTCCAAGGCAATGATGTTAAAATTCCCTCAGCAGTTGAAGCTGAAGAGAAAGGATCATCTCACGACCTCTCAAGAGATCAGGAACACTGTTACCCTTGTCATTATCTTAACTTCCGCTCCAGTCTTTCATAATATTTGTTGCAGTCTGTGTTCACCAGAAGTGACCCGCATAGGAAAGCGGGGCTAGATGTGAGACCATAGAGCCACCTAAATAAACCACGGGATTTGCTCTGCTTACTGATATCAGCCAGTCTTCCTCTCTACACCAGTGGAGAGAAGGAGCTTTAAATGCAAAAGATACGCTTCCAAAAAAGTTGTATTTAAATCATTTAAATCAACCAATTCATACCAATTAATTCACTAATAACCTTTTAAAGGACATATTAAGGGTTCATTTTTGTCATTCCAACATGAAGATAGACTTGCACTAAGCATTTTTAGATTGAATCCAGGCTACCCTAAGATCTATACACCTGCCTTGGTGGCTGTCAGATGACTTCAGGATTTGAAAATTCTACTAATTTTTTTTTAATTTTGTGGGGTGTTTATAACATTTGTTTTCAATTCTTTTGATGATCTTTTCAATGTTTATGATACATATATGTGTGTGTGCTTTAGTCACTTAGTTGTGTCCAACTCTTTGTGACCCCTGTCAGGCTCCTCAGTCTACAGAATTGTCCAGGGAAGATTACTGAAGTGGATTGCCATTCCCTTCTCTAGAGGATATTCTCAACCCAGGTTTCGAACCCAGATCTCCTGCATTGCAGGCATTCTTTACCATCTGAACCACCATGATAAGTATATGTGTATACATATATACCTATATATGTGTGTGCTGAGTCGCTTCAGTCTTGTCTGACTCTGTCCGATGCTGTGGGCTCTAGCCCGCCAGGCCCCTTTGTCCATGGGGATTCTTATGCAAGAATACTGGAGTGGATTGCCTTGCCCTCCTCATATCTCTCTATATATACACATATATAACCTAAATGATTATATACGTACACACACACACATACATACATACATACATGCACATATTAGTTAATACCACCTAAACAACTAAGGACTGCTGAGGGATTTCACTGTCTGTATTCTCGGTCCTGAAGGTAACCTACACATCATCTGAAATGGTATCATTTAATTCTAAATATCTGCAAAGCCTGTCTGGCTGTCATTTGGCTGACAGCATCCATCTTGCACTCACTTTGTGTGTGTTGTAATTGATCACCAAGTGCAGAAGTGAAACTTGTTTGGCTATGATGGGTACAGTTGAATGACATTTTTATAGACTGGAAGTTTAGTTTCTTTGAGCACTTAATAGATTGATTTGGCATCATGGAAATGACATAGCCCATCACAGTCACATATGTCTTGAAGTGTCACAGTCTAATGATAAAGGACAGAAAAGGGCATCTTAGGTAATTGGTACATTTCTGCTGAATGAAGTCATGGCAGGCTGAACAAACAGAATTTTCCCAGTAATTTGGAAGGATAAAAATGATGGGGAAATTGAGTCACCACAGGGAGTCTGCCCTGTGGCTTTGTCCCTTGTTTACCTTGCTAGCAGTTATCTTTCCTGGGTTCCATCTGGGTACATATCACGTTAGCGGCAAATACAAAATGACTCTTACTTCGATGAAAGAAAGGTTCTTTTTTTCCATTGAAGTATAGTTAAGCTACAATGTAGTGTTAGTTTCAGGTGTACAGGAAAGTGATTCAGATATATACATCACTGTGGACAGTGACTGCAGTCATGAAATTAAGAGACACTTGCTCCTTGGAAGGAAAGCTTTGACAAGCCTAGACAGCATATTAAAATGCAGAGACATCATTTTGCCAACAAAGGCCCATATAGTCAAAGCTATGGTTTTTCTAGTAGTCATGTCTGGATGTGAAAACTGAACCATAAAGAAGGCTGAGAGTCAAAGAACTGGTGCTTTCAATTGATGCTTTCAACCTGTGGTGTTGGAAAAGACTTGAGGGTCCCTTGGACTGCAAGGAGATCAAACCAGTCAGTCCTAAAGGAAATTAACCCTGAAATATTCACTGGAAGGATTGATGCTGAAGCACCAATACTTTGGCCACCTGATGTGAAGAGCTAACTCATTGGAAAAGACCCTGATGCTAGGAAAGATTGAAGGCAAAAAGAGAATGGTGCAGCAGAAGATGAGATGGTTAGATAGCATCACCAACTCAAAGGACATGAGTTTGAGCAAACTCCTGGTGATAGCAGAGCTCAGAGGAGCCTGGCGTGCTGCAGTCTATGGGGTCTCAGAGTCAGATACCACTCAGCAGCTGAACAACAACAACAGCATAATATATATAAATATGCTTTTTCAGGTTCTTTTCCATTATAGGTTATTATAAGATAGTGCATATAGTGTAGTCTGTGCTATAGAGTATGTCCTTATTGTTTACCTATTTTGTATATGGTAGTGTGTCTCTGTTAGTTCCCCTTGGTAACCAGAAAAAACTTTGTGAAACAAAGTTTTTAAACATGTATTTCAGTTACACTTGGTTCTATAAAAAACTAGTACATTATTTTTGAAAGTAATAACAGAAATAATTATAGCAACTCCAGCGAGGGGGGATCCATCTTGTTCAGAGTTCAAAGACTGAAGTTAACAAAAACAAAATGCACAAATTCTTTTTGCCAATGTCATTTATGTTCTACCAACATGGCAGCTTCACGTGATTTGGCCTCAGAAGCACAACAGTGGTAATTTCATGTCAGCAAAGCAGTCTCCGTCCCAAGCATAAATTCTTCTTAATTTGAATCTCACCCATCTGTATCTCTGTATGTAGTTATGCATTCATTTGTTGTAGATGTGTATAAGAACTAAATGCATAAAAAGTTTAATCCTAGTTCAATGTTTGTAAGATTGAAATAAAAATCATGTAAATCAGTCCCAGAACATTGTAAATGAACTATACTCCTATAAAAATACTCAGCCCTTTTACCATGATTTATGTTATACATATGCTCTTCCTGTTAGTCCTTTCCTTTTTTCACTTGCTGAATTTTTTCACTATCTAATAATTTTAAAATATTTATGTAGATGAAAGTTTTCAATTGATCAACAATTTATTTTATTGAATAAAAATTAAGAAGAAATAAAAAAATCAGTGCTAGAGTACCAGGAGAACTCTAGATACATGGCTTGATTTTGAAGAAGCTTGAGCTGACTATTCCTCTCCTCCATGGACCCCAAGCAAAGGCGCCAAGGCTGGGGTCCTTTCTTCTTGTTACCTGTTCTTGTAAGCCTCAAATTCATAAAACATCAGATTTGTAAGTGAATTTGATTCTCTTACTTTTATTTCTTCAACGTATTTTCAGATCTTAAAGTTAACTCCCATGCATTATCCAGAATTAAGCCTGTCATTCTGTTTCGAACCTTAGATCTTTTTGTGAAAATATCAGTCACTCAATCATGTTAGTCACTCTTTGCAACCCCATGAACTGTAACCCGCCAGGCTCCGCTGTCCATGGGATTCTCCAGGTGAGAATACTGGAGTGGGTTTCCATTTCCTTCTCCAGGTGATCTTCCTGATCCAGGGATCGAACCTGAGCCTTTTGCATCTCCTGCATTGGCAGGCAGATTCTTTACTATCTGAGCCACCAGTGAAGCCCTAGACCTTTTTGTGGACTCCCGGATTCCATAAGGAAATAGCAGAAGACCCGGACTTCAGGCTCTAGTGCTCATGCACCCGAGTCCAGGGCTGCCGAGTGCAAACAGGGAGCTTATCCCCAGACCCAGGCTTGGGAAGATGTAAGCACCTCACTCTTTGAATACTCCAAGGTAGCCTGAAGGTGTGGTTAAGAGTGTGAGCTTCAACAACAGGCTTCCTGGGTTCAAATCCCACCTCTGATATCAGCTATGTAACCTTAATTCCTCAGTGCCTCAGCCACAGAGTGGGTCTAAGGATAGGGTGAATACTCCCATAGCGGTGTAAGAATTCAAGACAAGTTACTTGGTACCTGCAGTATTACTGAACAGTACCTGGCACATAAGAAACTTTCAATGAATGTTAGTTTCTAACATAATTATTTCTTTTACTGTTATTAGTACTCTTACTGCTACTGGCAAAGGAATTTAACCCTTCAGGCACGGATCAGCATTGAATGCTGATTGTTACATCTGCATAAATGGGTTGCAGCAGCCAGTGTTCAGATTTCAGGAGGGATCCCCACTAGCTGCATTGTGTGATAAGCACCAGGCTCTGAAAAGAAATTAAAACCTGCAGATTTATTGAGATATTGGCCATTATCAGACATTTGAAAAACCCCACTAGCCTGAGAATTGTGTCTCTTACTTTAAAAAGGCCCCTTTTCTTTACCTGTTCTTGTAAGCCTCAAATTCATAAAACATCAGATTTGTAAGTGAATTTGATTCTCTTACTTTTATTTCTTCAACGTATTTTCAGATCTTAAAGTTAACTCCCATGCATTATCCAGAATTAAGCCTGTCATTCTGTTTCGAACCTTAGATCTTTTTGTGAAAATATCAGTCACTCAATCATGTTAGTCACTCTTTGCAACCCCATGAACTGTAACCCGCCAGGCTCCGCTGTCCATGGGATTCTCCAGGTGAGAATACTGGAGTGGGTTTCCATTTCCTTCTCCAGGTGATCTTCCTGATCCAGGGATCGAACCTGAGCCTTTTGCATCTCCTGCATTGGCAGGCAGATTCTTTACTATCTGAGCCACCAGTGAAGCCCTAGACCTTTTTGTGGACTCCCGGATTCCATAAGGAAATAGCAGAAGACCCGGACTTCAGGCTCTAGTGCTCATGCACCCGAGTCCAGGGCTGCCGAGTGCAAACAGGGAGCTTATCCCCAGACCCAGGCTTGGGAAGATGTAAGCACCTCACTCTTTGAATACTCCAAGGTAGCCTGAAGGTGTGGTTAAGAGTGTGAGCTTCAACAACAGGCTTCCTGGGTTCAAATCCCACCTCTGATATCAGCTATGTAACCTTAATTCCTCAGTGCCTCAGCCACAGAGTGGGTCTAAGGATAGGGTGAATACTCCCATAGCGGTGTAAGAATTCAAGACAAGTTACTTGGTACCTGCAGTATTACTGAACAGTACCTGGCACATAAGAAACTTTCAATGAATGTTAGTTTCTAACATAATTATTTCTTTTACTGTTATTAGTACTCTTACTGCTACTGGCAAAGGAATTTAACCCTTCAGGCACGGATCAGCATTGAATGCTGATTGTTACATCTGCATAAATGGGTTGCAGCAGCCAGTGTTCAGATTTCAGGAGTGATCCCCACTAGCTGAATTGTGTGATAAGCACCAGGCTCTGAAAAGAAATTAAAACCTGCAGATTTATTGAGATATTGATTATGCCATTATCAGACATTTTTCCCGATCAATGGAAAGACCTGCCACCCGGTAAGCCTGAGAAGGTTCTGCCCTTCAGTTCCTCCATGTACTCATTTACATCCCTTCCTCAGCCAACAGCTGACCAGGTTTCAGTGCCTTTGGGAGAAGGCGGCTGTCGAGCCTGGAGAGATGACTCGCCATTAAGCTAGGAAGGGCAGAAAGCCAGACAGAAGATCTCAGGTGTATTTATTTTTTCTGAACTGTAGAGAGCCTGGATATGGAGACCTTTAGCCCCTCTGGCACTCTATTTATTAACAGTGCTGCTACAAATAAATCATTCCCAGGGAGGCAGGGTAACTGAGTGCAAAGGATGAACTGTGGACCTAGTTCTGGGTTCAAATCCCAGTGCCGCCACTCGTTAGACAGATGAACTTGGACACATGACTTAGCAAATCTGTGCTTCAGTTTCCTCACGCATGAAATATATATGAAATATACATACGAGATAGTACGCTTCAGTGAGTTATCTGGGTAAAGCAGGTGGAATGGCAACTGGCACATGGACAGAGCTGTTGGTGCTGTTTCTCTTCCTCACCTCTTTGGACCTCAGTCTCCACACCAGTCATGAGAAGCAAATGGACTGGGTACTTTTTTGTCCTTTTGTACTCAGGTTTTTGTTCAGCAGCTCTCAGGCTGTGCTTTCAGTCAAAGGTGGGGACGGCCATAGGGTAGCCAGGAAGAGGTACAAGAGCTGAGAGGCTGTGCCTGTTTCACTGTTCTCCTTCCCTCCTCCCCCCAGTCCCAGCCTTGACCTCCCTGCAGAAGCCCTTTTCCTGGATCCAGACTGTGTGAGATCCAGAACTGTGTATTACTGAACAGTACCTGGCACATAAGAAACTTTCAATGAATGTTAGTTTCTAACATAATTATTTCTTTTACTGTTATTAGTACTCTTACTGCTACTGGCAAAGGAATTTAACCCTTCAGGCACGGATCAGCATTGAATGCTGATTGTTACATCTGCATAAATGGGTTGCAGCAGCCAGTGTTCAGATTTCAGGAGTGATCCCCACTAGCTGAATTGTGTGATAAGCACCAGGCTCTGAAAAGAAATTAAAACCTGCAGATTTATTGAGATATTGATTATGCCATTATCAGACATTTTTCCCGATCAATGGAAATCCCCGCCACCCGGTAAGCCTGACAAGGTTTTGCCCTTCAGTTCCTCCATGTACTCATTTACATCCCTTCCTCAGCCAACAGCTGACCAGGTTTCAGTGCCTTTGGGAGAAGGCGGCTGTCGAGCCTGGAGAGATGACTCGCCATTAAGCTAGGAAGGGCAGAAAGCCAGACAGAAGATCTCAGGTGTATTTTTTTTTTCTGAACTGTAGAGAGCCTGGATATGGAGACCTTTAGCCCCTCTGGCACTCTATTTATTAACAGTGCTGCTACAAATAAATCATTCCCAGGGAGGCAGGGTAACTGAGTGCAAAGGATGAACTGTGGACCTAGTTCTGGGTTCAAATCCCAGTGCCGCCACTCGTTAGACAGATGAACTTGGACACATGACTTAGCAAATCTGTGCTTCAGTTTCCTCACGCATGAAATATATATGAAATATACATACGAGATAGTACGCTTCAGTGAGTTATCTGGGTAAAGCAGGTGGAATGGCAACTGGCACATGGACAGAGCTGTTGGTGCTGTTTCTCTTCCTCACCTCTTTGGACCTCAGTCTCCACACCAGTCATGAGAAGCAAATGGACTGGGTACTTTTTTGTCCTTTTGTACTCAGGTTTTTGTTCAGCAGCTCTCAGGCTGTGCTTTCAGTCAAAGGTGGGGACGGCCATAGGGTAGCCAGGAAGAGGTACAAGAGCTGAGAGGCTGTGCCTGTTTCACTGTTCTCCTTCCCTCCTCCCCCCAGTCCCAGCCTTGACCTCCCTGCAGAAGCCCTTTTCCTGGATCCAGACTGTGTGAGAGTCATCCACAGGGCAGACATTACCTCCCCTTTTTACTGCCTGTGTGCAAACTGAAAAGAAACTATTTACCAGAAAACAGAATTAGGAAGAAGGGGAGAAGGACATTAGAGCAGGATCAGAAAGATATCATTTGGAAGAAAAGCTCTAACAAACCTAGTCAGCGTATTAAAAAAGCAGAGACATCACTTTACCAACAAAAGTCCATTTAGTCAAAGCTATGATTTTTCCAGTAATCATGTATGGATGAGATTTGGAGTGTAAAAAGGGCTGAGCACCAAAGAATTGATGCTTTCAAACTGTGGTGCTGCAGAACACTCTTGAGAGTTCCTTGGACAGCAGGGAGATCAAACCAGTCAATCCTAAAGGAAATCAACCCTGAAATATTCATCGGAAGGACTGATGCCAAAGCTCTAATACTTTGGCCACCCCATGTGAGAGTCAATCATTGGAAAAGATCCTTGATGCTGGGAAAAATTGAATGTAGGAGGAGAAGAGGGTGAAAGAGTATATGATGGTTGCATGGCATCATTGACTCAATGAAAATGAGTTGGAGTCAACTCGGGGAAATAGCTCCAGACAGGTAAACCTGGCATGCTGCAGTTCATAGGGTTGCAAAGAGTCAGACATGACTTAGTGACTGAACAACAACAGAAAGATAAGCACATGGTTGCTATTTTTATTTTTTTCTATAGTAATAGTGCAGCCAAGCTGCAGACTGAGCACATGTGAGGATAGAGAAGCACACCCACAGCTGTGAGAGAACCTGCAGACTTTCCTTCCGGGAAGACGACTTGAAGCACATTTATTCTGCTGGACTGCTGCTCTTTCTCACCTCTCTTCATCCCTTTCACTGTCTTTTTCTGTCCTTGAGTGTCTGCAGATAAAAGCACAAATCTGCTGAGAGGATGCCTGTCCCAAGTGGTCAGATGAATGACAGCCACAGCTCTGCATAGGTAAGCTCCCAGGCTGGCGCCTGGGCTAGCCAGGAAGAGGTACAAGAGCTGAGAGGCTGTGCCTGTTTCACTGTTCTCCTTCCTCCCCCCAGTCCCAGCCTTGACCTCCCTGCAGAAGCCCTTTTCCTGGATCCAGACTGTGTGAGAGTCATCCACAGGGCAGACATTACCTCCCCTTTTTACTGCCTGTGTGCAAACTGAAAAGAAACTATTTACCAGAAAACAGAATTAGGAAGAAGGGGAGAAGGACATTAGAGCAGGATCAGAAAGATATCATTTGGAAGAAAAGCTCTAACAAACCTAGTCAGCGTATTAAAAAAGCAGAGACATCACTTTACCAACAAAAGTCCATTTAGTCAAAGCTATGATTTTTCCAGTAATCATGTATGGATAAGATTTGGAGTGTAAAAAGGGCTGAGCACCAAAGAATTGATGCTTTCAAACTGTGGTGCTGCAGAACACTCTTGAGAGTTCCTTGGACAGCAGGGAGATCAAACCAGTCAATCCTAAAGGAAATCAACCCTGAAATATTCATCGGAAGGACTGATGCCAAAGCTCTAATACTTTGGCCACCCCATGTGAGAGTCAATCATTGGAAAAGATCCTTGATGCTGGGAAAAATTGAATGTAGGAGGAGAAGAGGGTGAAAGAGTATATGATGGTTGCATGGCATCATTGACTCAATGAAAATGAGTTGGAGTCAACTCGGGGAAATAGCTCCAGACAGGTAAACCTGGCATGCTGCAGTTCATAGGGTTGCAAAGAGTCAGACATGACTTAGTGACTGAACAACAACAGAAAGATAAGCACATGGTTGCTATTTTTATTTTTTTCTATAGTAATAGTGCAGCCAAGCTGCAGACTGAGCACATGTGAGGATAGAGAAGCACACCCACAGCTGTGAGAGAACCTGCAGACTTTCCTTCCGGGAAGACGACTTGAAGCACATTTATTCTGCTGGACTGCTGCTCTTTCTCACCTCTCTTCATCCCTTTCACTGTCTTTTTCTGTCCTTGAGTGTCTGCAGATAAAAGCACAAATCTGCTGAGAGGATGCCTGTCCCAAGTGGTCAGATGAATGACAGCCACAGCTCTGCATAGATAAGCTCCCAGGCTGGCGCCTGGGCTGGCCTGGGAGGGGGTGGGGGACACTCACCATTATCAAGTTGTGCAATTTAGCAAATGGAGGGTGGCAGGCTGGAATGATAGTGAGTTTATCTGTTTTCGGTGCACTCAAGCCTTTTGCCAAACAGAGGTTCTCTCTGAAGATGCAAACCTGGAGCCCACCCAGAGAGCGAGCTACTGGGGTTGCATTTCCCAGCCCAGCACAGTGGATGCCACTGAAGCTGGCTGGAGAGACAAGCAGGCACAGGGGTCAACAGAAGCGTTCTTTTCTTTACCATGAGAGAAAGATCATGTTAATTGGCAAGAAATCCTAGGGTGTTTGCATTGTAATTAGTCATAATAAGATACTCTTCAAGCCTAGCATTTATTGATGGCTGGCTTTACGTGGGGGCACTTTTTCAGGTGCCTTCCAAGTACTAGCTGGTTTTGTCCTTAGTGCTTCCAGGGAACGCCACTGCTGTCATTGTCTTTAACACAGGGCTGAGGCCAGGTGGGAGGAGGAGAGGTATTAGAATCAGAATAGATGCAGAAGCAGCTTAGCCAAATGTCTCAATATACAGATGACGGACCCAAGAGATGGCCAAGTGCCTGGAACAATGCAGTAATTACTGTGACAGAACTAAGTCTCACATTGTGAGCTCGCCCCAGATTTTCTGTGTATTCGTCACCCAGTGCAAACATGTGGGTAACAAGGATCTCCCAAGGCCAGAGAAGCTTCACTTTCTAATAACCTGTTCTCTCTGAGGGTCTCCAATTGCAGGCCTGTGTTTGGAGTTAGTCGTAGCCAAATGCTGCCCGGCTCTACGGATCGGGATCAGCACCGCATACACTACAAGAAGCTGAGGATTTGAGATCTCAGGGTTTGCGGCAGACACTGGGCAGATGCTGGGTCTCCGAGCCACTGAACCCACTGGCTTAATTATACTTCTTTAATAACCAGTCATCGTGGCTGCATGATTTATGAGGCCCGGGTGATACTTAGCTCCTGCGTGTTTCACTTTGCTCAGTTTGCCCCTCCCACTGTCCTTTAGCAAATCCACAACTTTCCTTTCCTGCCCACTCAGTTTTTCCCTTTCATCTTTTGAACCGCCACAATTAGCATGTTAATTTAATCCACATATCCAGCAGCTCCAGGAACACGTTTAAACTGATGAAAAACCTTCACAAGTGACTTTTCACTATAACCAGGGTTTCCCTTGGCCTTCATTATTTGCCTCTGGAAAATACTATCGATTACATCAAACAGATTTCAGATCTTTACCTCTGGAAGTAAGAAATTAAGCAGTTATTCAGAACACCAGTGATTATTAATTTAAAAGAAATAAAAAATCAATCTCACAATCCTGGATCCTAGTGTTTTTCTCCTAGCTGGAGATACAGCCTGCTGAAGCATTGTGGCTTTCAAGAGCAACAGCACCCCTGTGTGGTCATAGTATGCATTGCACCCCAGGAGCACTTGATTAGGTGGGAAGAAATGCCGACCTAAAGCAAGGACCCCAATTTGCCCCCAAATAACTTCAGCTTTGAATCGACAGGCTGTTTGTATCAAAAAATATGAGTGCAGATAGATTTTATTGTGCTGATATTCTGTCTTAAAATGTGGAGATTTCTTTTTTTGGCCCCGTGAAAGCAGGAACAAAAGCAGAGAGCTACATGATTGGTTGGAATAATTTCCACGATTTGAAAGTGTGGGGTGAGTGGAAGAGATGGGATTGGAGAGAGGGATGAGTTAGTTGGATGGAGGGAAGATCAGTGAAGAGATGAGATGTGGCAGGACAGGCTGGGAGACAGAGTAGAGTGTGGACAGGGTAAGGTTTACCTGGTAAGAGGAATTATGGACTTAATCATTTGTGATTTAAACTAAATTGTAGGCTGCAACAGAAATGTCTTGCACCCAGAGCAGAGAAATGCTGTCACCAAAATTCAGAATTACCAATTATAGTAGGATGCCTTTGGTGGCTACCTCCCAACCCCAGGATGACCCTCCATGCCCACCTGAGAAAGGATTTAATTTCTCCTGACTGTGAGCTGAATGTGTGAGCTGAATGTGCCCCTCCAGGTGCAGCTAAAATCACCCTACCATGACCTCTGAGGGGCCATAGTGGAAAAGGAGAAGCTCTGGAGCTAAAACTCCAAGGCTGGGTCCTATTCCCACATCAGAGGGACCCCAAGGGAAGAGGGTATTCATCACCGATATTCTTCATTGTTCTTAAATTCTCTGTGGACAGTGCACCCCGATTGCCTGTCCCCTGCCTACAACTTCCACTGCCTCCTTGCTTAGAGACCCCGGAACAACTTAACTTGGAAGCTGGGTCTCCAGTTTCCCCATCTGAAAATATGAGAATATCACTCCCTGTTGACCTCCCAGAGGCACTTCATAAAATTCTTATATCACTGTAACTTTAATGTGCAACTTTGTGTCTGATATATTATATAAATGAATATATAATATAAAATATATATATTTATTTTACAGTATAATAAGGGAGTGAAATGAGTTGGCAATTTCTTGTTAGTATCTATGTTTTTAGAGAAACTAAATCTAGAGAAATGAGAAGTCAAAGTCTGCTGTGGGAAGATGACCCTTGGATTAGAGTTAAGTGAAAAACAAATCATTTTTCTTGGGAGAACTGAGTTCAGGTCAGTAAGCCAACCCAGGAGCATCTGGGAACCCCTGTGTACTCAGGAATGGGTGCACATGTATGGGTGTGGGCAGGGGTCACACTGAAGAGTATCAAAGGGACAAGTAAGTTAGTGTCATCCATGGAGGAATTTGCCAATCATTAAGTGCAGGAGGAGAGTGAAAAAGCTGGCTTGAAAATCAATATTCAAAAAATGAAGATCCTGGCATTCAGTCCCGTCACTTCATGGCAAATAGATGGGGAAAAAATGGAAACAGTGACAGACTTTATATTCTTGGGCTACAAAATCACTACAGACAGTGACTGCAGCCATGAAATTAAAATATGCTTGCTTATTGGAAGAAAAGCTATGACAAACCTAGACAACATATTAAAGAGCAGAGAAATTACTTTGCTGACCGAAGTCCACATAGTCAAAGCTATGGTTTCTCCATTTGTCATGTATGAACGTGAGAGATGGACCACAAAAAAGACTGAGTGCCAAAGAATTGATGCTTTCACGCTGAGGTGCTAGAGGAGACTCTTGAGAGTCCCTTGGACATCAAGGAGAGCAAACGGCTGCTGCTGCTGCTGCTGCTTAGTCACTTTAGTCATGTCCAACTCTGATCCCATGGACTGCAGCCCGTCAGGCTCCTCCATCCATGGAATTGCCCAGGCAAGAACACTGGAGTGGGCTGCCATGCCCACCTCCAGGTGGAATCTTCCCAACCAGGGATGGAACCTGGGTCTCCTGCATTGCAGGCAGATTCCTCACCACAGCCATCAGGGAAGCCCCATATAGATAGATAGATAGAGATATTATGTATGGATGTCCATGGAATTTTCCAGGCAGGAATACTGAAGTCAGTTGCTATTTCCTTCTTCATAGAAGATCAAACTAGTCAATCCTAAAGGAAACCAGCCCTCTGTACACACTGATCCTGAAGCTGAAGCTCCAACACTTTAATCACCTGATGCAAAGAGCCAACTCATTGGAAAAGACCCTGATGCTGGGAATGATTGAGGGCAGGAGGAGAAGTGGGCAACAGAGGATGAAATGGTTGGACAGTATCACATGACTTAATGGACATGAGTGTGAGCAAGCTCTGTGAGATGGCGAAGGACAGGGAGGCCTGGTGTGCGGCAGCCCATGAGATCACAAAGAGACAGACAAGACTTAGTGAGTGAACAACAACAATGAGGTGCAGGAGGTCAAAAACAGTGGAGTCACTTACTAAGACTATGAAGAGGGTTGAGAGAAAGGTCATCTGGGGACAGAGGCAGGTAAGTGTTGGATGGACACAGCTACAAACCAAGGAATGCTGAGGATTTTCAGAAACCACCAGAAGCCAGGAGGAAGGTATGAAACAGATTTCCCTCCCAGCTTCTAGAAAGAACCAACTCTGCCAAAACTTTGATTTCAGACTCCTGGCCTCCAGAAGAGGATCCTTCAGGCACTTTTTGAGTGAGAAAGACAACTTTGGAAGGATTGTTTCAGCAACCACTAGTGAGTGTCAAGGCTGACTAGAGATAAGATTGTTAAATCGGCTGGAATCTTCCATTACAGAGCCTTTTCTTTCCCACCCATGTTCTATCCATATAATATTAGCCTGTCCCTCAGGCCTATGCTTAATGGCCTCAGGCTGCTTTCTCCTCTCAAGAGTGAATGGTTGGCCCCTGATTCTAACACGTAATATATGAGATAGAAATAGCAGCAATATATTCAATGCAAAATCCATTATCACATACAAGTAAGGAGTCAAGGTTGCTGCCCCCATCCCCTGGGAATTCATAGACTAATTGAAAGAAAGTTTCATATCCATCCATTCATTCACTCGGTGCTGGACTGGGGTTATGATGAGCAAAACTGAGCCAGTCTCTCTCTTCAGGTGGCTTCCAGTCTCCAGGGGACATTTACTCAGATGATGAGGCCATACAGGTGGCATTTCAGGCATGAGCTGGTTTTGGTAAATAAAGGTTGGAGGTCTCCTTGAGTTTCTGCCTGCTTGGGGCTCTTTCTGGTAGGACCCAGCATTCAGTCTAGCCTGTTTCTGCCCATGAAGGCAGACTGAGAGGTCTGTCCTATACCATCTTTGCTAGAAGGTCCCAAGTACTGTGGGTTCAAATCCTTCACATTTCTTGCAGAGCACTAATTTTGGGGTGAGTTTTCTGGGGATTTATGATGCTTCACTTCACAAAATATGGGATAGAAAAAAGTAGAGTGTAACAAATAAAGCATCCAAGGCTTGTTCAGTTTTGAGATGGCAATGAGGATCTTGTGACTTCTCTTGAGTTGATGAGGTCACTTACAAAGAGACAGACAAGACTTAGTGAGTGAACAACAACAATGAGGTGCAGGAGGTCAAAAACAGTGGAGTCACTTACTAAGACTATGAAGAGGGTTGAGAGAAAGGTCATCTGGGGACAGAGGCAGGTAAGTGTTGGATGGACACAGCTACAAACCAAGGAATGCTGAGGATTTTCAGAAACCACCAGAAGCCAGGAGGAAGGTATGAAACAGATTTCCCTCCCAGCTTCTAGAAAGAACCAACTCTGCCAAAACTTTGATTTCAGACTCCTGGCCTCCAGAAGAGGATCCTTCAGGCACTTTTTGAGTGAGAAAGACAACTTTGGAAGGATTGTTTCAGCAACCACTAGTGAGTGTCAAGGCTGACTAGAGATAAGATTGTTAAATCGGCTGGAATCTTCCATTACAGAGCCTTTTCTTTCCCACCCATGTTCTATCCATATAATATTAGCCTGTCCCTCAGGCCTATGCTTAATGGCCTCAGGCTGCTTTCTCCTCTCAAGAGTGAATGGTTGGCCCCTGATTCTAACACGTAATATATGAGATAGAAATAGCAGCAATATATTCATTGCAAAATCCATTATCACATACAAGTAAGGAGTCAAGGTTGCTGCCCCCATCCCTGGGAATTCATAGACTAATTGAAAGAAAGTTTCATATCCATCCATTCATTCACTCGGTGCTGGACTGGGGTTATGATGAGCAAAACTGAGCCAGTCTCTCTCTTCAGGTGGCTTCCAGTCTCCAGGGGACATTTACTCAGATGATGAGGCCATACAGGTGGCATTTCAGGCATGAGCTGGTTTTGGTAAATAAAGGTTGGAGGTCTCCTTGAGTTTCTGCCTGCTTGGGGCTCTTTCTGGTAGGACCCAGCATTCAGTCTAGCCTGTTTCTGCCCATGAAGGCAGACTGAGAGGTCTGTCCTATACCATCTTTGCTAGAAGGTCCCAAGTACTGTGGGTTCAAATCCTTCACATTTCTTGCAGAGCACTAATTTTGGGGTGAGTTTTCTGGGGATTTATGATGCTTCACTTCACAAAATATGGGATAGAAAAAAGTAGAGTGTAACAAATAAAGCATCCAAGGCTTGTTCAGTTTTGAGATGGCAATGAGGATCTTGTGACTTCTCTTGAGTTGATGAGGTCCAGCCAACGGGCAGTAACCCTGAGATGCTATTTATAGTACTTTGGCAGTGAAAACCTTCAAAGGAAGAGTAGTTCTTCCTTTGTTGAGATTCTGTGATTCAGAGAGATTTGAAAATGCATCGTAGATAATATCTGCATAGATAATATCTGCCTTAACAACTTACTAATGAAATGAAAAACTATATTATATTCATTCCTTGATGTGGAGCAAATGTTTTCTTTAGTGTTATTTCAAGCTTCTCATTGGCAGATACTCACACACCTACCTCCTTAGCATCATTATGCTTACATAGATGTTGTTGTTTAGTCACTAAACTGTGGCCTGTCAGGCTCATCTGTCCATGGGATTTTCCAGGCAAGAATACTAGTGTGGGTTGCCATTTCCTTCCTCCGGAGATCTTCCTGACCCAGGAATCAAGCCCTCATCTCTTACATTTCAGGTAGATTCTTTACTACTGAGCCACCAGGAAAGCCTATATAGATGTTACTCATCACAAAATGCCAAGAACCAGGAATTGGAGTTCTGGGTGGCATCTCTATAATCTCTACTCAGAGCCAAAGCAATCTGCACAGTTGGCCGTGTTTGAGGTTTTATTTATTTCAGTCCATAAACCCTTCCATGATAGATGTTTTCATTTGGACTACAACTCTATGCTTTAGATGATGCTTCGGTGCTTAGAACAATGTCTGGCATGCAGGAGGCATCCAGTAAGTATTTGCTGAGTGCATAAGTTAGTGAATTCAACAAAACTTTACAAAAGTTCTTTGTCAAAACTCGACAATATTGGAAGCACAACAGCACATGAAGAAACCATAAAGGAAAGAGTTGATATATTTGAACATAAAATATTTAAAAGCTGTCTCTAGAGAAGAACCTTAAATATAAATGAGAAATTGGAGGAGGGGAAACTGAGCAGCACAAAGTTCAGATACAACGTTAGGCATGGTCTGTCCTATACCATCTTTGCTAGAAGGTCCCAAGTACTGTGGGTTCAAATCCTTCACATTTCTTGCAGAGCACTAATTTTGGGGTGAGTTTTCTGGGGATTTATGATGCTTCACTTCACAAAATATGGGATAGAAAAAAGTAGAGTGTAACAAATAAAGCATCCAAGGCTTGTTCAGTTTTGAGATGGCAATGAGGATCTTGTGACTTCTCTTGAGTTGATGAGGTCCAGCCAACGGGCAGTAACCCTGAGATGCTATTTATAGTACTTTGGCAGTGAAAACCTTCAAAGGAAGAGTAGTTCTTCCTTTGTTGAGATTCTGTGATTCAGAGAGATTTGAAAATGCATCGTAGATAATATCTGCATAGATAATATCTGCCTTAACAACTTACTAATGAAATGAAAAACTATATTATATTCATTCCTTGATGTGGAGCAAATGTTTTCTTTAGTGTTATTTCAAGCTTCTCATTGGCAGATACTCACACACCTACCTCCTTAGCATCATTATGCTTACATAGATGTTGTTGTTTAGTCACTAAACTGTGGCCTGTCAGGCTCATCTGTCCATGGGATTTTCCAGGCAAGAATACTAGTGTGGGTTGCCATTTCCTTCCTCCGGAGATCTTCCTGACCCAGGAATCAAGCCCTCATCTCTTACATTTCAGGTAGATTCTTTACTACTGAGCCACCAGGAAAGCCTATATAGATGTTACTCATCACAAAATGCCAAGAACCAGGAATTGGAGTTCTGGGTGGCATCTCTATAATCTCTACTCAGAGCCAAAGCAATCTGCACAGTTGGCCGTGTTTGAGGTTTTATTTATTTCAGTCCATAAACCCTTCCATGATAGATGTTTTCATTTGGACTACAACTCTATGCTTTAGATGATGCTTCGGTGCTTAGAACAATGTCTGGCATGCAGGAGGCATCCAGTAAGTATTTGCTGAGTGCATAAGTTAGTGAATTCAACAAAACTTTACAAAAGTTCTTTGTCAAAACTCGACAATATTGGAAGCACAACAGCACATGAAGAAACCATAAAGGAAAGAGTTGATATATTTGAACATAAAATATTTAAAAGCTGTCTCTAGAGAAGAACCTTAAATATAAATGAGAAATTGGAGGAGGGGAAACTGAGCAGCACAAAGTTCAGATACAACGTTATATCCTTACTACTTAATGGGTTCCTATTAATCGATATAAAAAGGTGGGTACTCCAACAGAAGAAATACATTATTTTTTGGACTCAAAGCATGCTTTAATCCCAGCTTCACCAATACTGTGTACAACCTTGAGAAAGTCTTGGAACATCTTTGAGTCTCAGCTTCCCCATCAATAAATATATTAGAAACTTTGAAATTTCACTTTTAAAAAAAGAGTGATTGTCTTAAATGGGCTATCATTTCTCCCAATAAGATTGGCAATGATAAATAAGAATGCTGGTTAGGATTAGGGAAATAGGCAGAAGTGTGCACTTTCAGAAGGAGGAGAATTGGTTCAGTGTATCCTGAATGTCCCTGAAGGATGAAATGGCCCACTTTAGCGTTCTTGCCTAGAGAATCCCAATGACAGAGGAGCCTGGCAGGTTATATAGTTCATGGGGTCACAAAGAGTCAGACATGACTGAGTGACTGAACATATTGTGAAGGCCTGTTTTGCCGTAGATTCTGAAACCTTGAAAGTGACCCATAAATTTCACTTGTAGAGAATTCTCTTAAGGAAATCATAGGGGCATGAAAAGTTGATGCTGTTTACTGCTCTATTACTTATCTTCCTCCTCCCCCCCACCAAGGTGAAAACTATTCTTTGAAGGGACCTAGATACAAAACTATAAAAATTTATTTTTAGAAAGAGATGAAGGAAGTAGCATGAAGGCCTGTACTATCATAAGTGAAGAAAATAGCTCTAGTCGTTGCTCTGTGAGAAAAGGGGATCCTTCAGGGGTGCTGTGTGATGGTCGGGAGGGGTGGGAAGGGGGGATATACATATGACTAATCTGAGAACATACATATCTGTAAACAACAAAACTCTGTAAATGTTAAAAGTAAAATAAAGGTTTAAAAAAAAAAAAAAGAGATGAAAGAGGGAGAACCTAAGAGGCAAATTTTATGTGTGATTTTTATTTTCTTCTTTATGCTTAACTGCCTTTCCTAAGGTTTTTATTGACATAAAATATTTTACTCTTGTATTCACAAAAATATATTTTTTCTAAACTAAAAAATTATGGCTGCTTAGATAATAATATAATTATTACCAAGTGACAAACACACTTATGAAAACCTTACCATAAGCCTCTGAGTTACCCTATATCAAATCCTTACCATAATTCTCAGGGATAAGTAGGGCAGGTGGCCTTATCCCTCCACATGACAAATCTGAGACTCTGAAAAGTTAAATGGCTGTTTGACAGTAGATGAGTGAAGTCCAGGGTGCTATACCACAGTCCAGTAGGTATTTCCTGCTCTGTAATCTTGCCTCAGAACAAAAGTCCAAATGACTGTTAGACCATTGTTGGCCTCCAAAGTATAGAGCAAACTCTTTCATAGTTTTGGGAACACTTACCCAAGCATGTGCCTATTATATCATTAGTGTCAAGCAGACAAGACAAATTTAATATTCCTATTTTACAAGTGGGGGGCCTGAGGCTCAGGGGTGTTCCATGACTGTCTCAAGGTTGTACACAGTATTGGTGAAGCTGGGATTTAGGCATGCTTTTAGTCCAAATCCCTTACTCTGTCCACTTGAGTTTGGCATAATAATAATCTCTTTCTTAACATCTCTCAGTCTGTCCAGTTGTGTTCCTGAAGGCTTGTGATTGGCTTAAGTCCTGTTTAAGTGCCCTTTCTCTGTGGTTTTCATGAGGCTAACAGGGCTTTGGGGCTATCTTTGTGTGCCAGGTTGTATTTCTAAAGAGGTCTGGAATAATATCTTCTATCCCACATGCTCTTCTAGAATCTCCATCCCAAAAGGTAGAGCCCATAGAGTATGACTGAAGCTATGCTTCATAACATGGTGCTCATGTTAGCCAAGGCTAAGTGATAAAATTTGCATGCACAGCTGCCTTGTGGTCATGGGACATACGCTCTTGGAATGCAGTCACCCTGCTGTGAAGAAGCCTAAGAAGCCCATGGAGAGGTCCACGTAGAAAGGAACTGAAGCTCACACCCTTGGCTGAAGCCCTAGCCATTGCCAACAGCTAGCTGGCAGCCATTGTTCACTTTCCCCTTGAAACCTGCCCTTCGTCAGGTCACCTCAGCTGATCCTGCAACGTGTTTTATTGACATAAAATATTTTACTCTTGTATTCAAAAAAATATATTTTTCTAAACTAAAAAATTATGGCTGCTTAGATAATAATATAATTATTACCAAGTGACAAACACACTTATGAAAACCTTACCATAAGCCTCTGAGTTACCCTATATCAAATCCTTACCATAATTCTCAGGGATAAGTAGGGCAGGTGGCCTTATCCCTCCACATGACAAATCTGAGACTCTGAAAAGTTAAATGGCTGTTTGACAGTAGATGAGTGAAGTCCAGGGTGCTATACCACAGTCCAGTAGGTATTTCCTGCTCTGTAATCTTGCCTCAGAACAAAAGTCCAAATGACTGTTAGACCATTGTTGGCCTCCAAAGTATAGAGCAAACTCTTTCATAGTTTTGGGAACACTTACCCAAGCATGTGCCTATTATATCATTAGTGTCAAGCAGACAAGACAAATTTAATATTCCTATTTTACAAGTGGGGAGCCTGAGGCTCAGGGGTGTTCCATGACTGTCTCAAGGTTGTACACAGTATTGGTGAAGCTGGGATTTAGGCATGCTTTTAGTCCAAATCCCTTACTCTGTCCACTTGAGTTTGGCATAATAATAATCTCTTTCTTAACATCTCTCAGTCTGTCCAGTTGTGTTCCTGAAGGCTTGTGATTGGCTTAAGTCCTGTTTAAGTGCCCTTTCTCTGTGGTTTTCATGAGGCTAACAGGGCTTTGGGGCTATCTTTGTGTGCCAGGTTGTATTTCTAAAGAGGTCTGGAATAATATCTTCTATCCCACATGCTCTTCTAGAATCTCCATCCCAAAAGGTAGAGCCCATAGAGTATGACTGAAGCTATGCTTCATAACATGGTGCTCATGTTAGCCAAGGCTAAGTGATAAAATTTGCATGCACAGCTGCCTTGTGGTCATGGGACATACGCTCTTGGAATGCAGTCACCCTGCTGTGAAGAAGCCTAAGAAGCCCATGGAGAGGTCCACGTAGAAAGGAACTGAAGCTCACACCCTTGGCTGAAGCCCTAGCCATTGCCAACAGCTAGCTGGCAGCCATTGTTCACTTTCCCCTTGAAACCTGCCCTTCGTCAGGTCACCTCAGCTGATCCTGCAACGTGTGAAGTGAGTTGAACCCATCAAGCTCTGCCCAGATCGCAGATTCCTGAACAAAGTAAATGATTATTTTAAGCCATTCACTTTTCAGGCATTTTGTTAGACAGCAATAAAAGATGGATATGTCAAGAACTGAATCACAAGGGCTTCCCTGGTGGTCCAGTGGATAGAGAGTCCACCTTGCAGTGCAAGGGGCACCAGTTCGATCCCTGGCCCAGGAGGATCCCATGTGCTATGGAGCGACTGGACCGGTGTGTCCAATTACGAGCCAGTGCTCTGGAGCACATGTGCCCAGAGCCGGTGCTCTGCGACAGGAGAGGCTGCTGTGGTAGGAGGGGAGGCCCATACAAGCCAAAGCATACAAATGGATGGAAAATGAGTAAATAAAAAATCAATAAGAAGAGGCCAAAAGAAACTTGAATCACTTTTAAAGTTAATTTTAATATGAAAAATATATTCATATTTATTAAGCACCTATGACATGTGAGATAGTTGCTTGAGAGTATCAGCAAACAAAAGTGATGGAGATCTCTGCCCTTATGGAGCTTGTATTTCAGTGAGGGGAGAAGACTAGATAATAAGTATAATAAAAATGTGGCATTGAGTATGTGGGCTTCCCTGGTAGGCTCAGATGGTAAAGAATCCTCCTGCAATGCAGGAGACCTGAGTTCAGTCCCTGGGTTGGGAAGATCCCCTGGAGAAGGGAACCCACTCCAGTATCTTACCTGGAGAAATCCAAGAACAGAAGAGTCTGACAGGACTGTAGTCCATGGGGTTGCAAAGAGTGGACTCAGCTGAGCCACTTTCACTTTCAGTATGTGAAAAGGGATAAATGCTTCTGAAAGTTTAAAAGATAAAACAGGGAAAGGGAATCAGGAGAGCAGGGGTGGAGCTGTTTGCTGAATGAACAGTGTGGTCATTAGTTATCTATGAGAACCTTCTCTATAGTGCAGGGTTGTCTGTTTGCAGGACATATACTAAGTTAACTTAAAATGCATTCCAGTATATGTTAGTGTGGTTCATTACGAATGTGATCTATAAAAGAACCAGCCATTGTTCACTTTCCCTTGAAACCTGCCTTCGTCAGGTCACCTCAGCTGATCCTGCAACGTGTGAAGTGAGTTGAACCCATCAAGCTCTGCCCAGATCGCAGATTCCTGAACAAAGTAAATGATTATTTTAAGCCATTCACTTTTCAGGCATTTTGTTAGACAGCAATAAAAGATGGATATGTCAAGAACTGAATCACAAGGGCTTCCCTGGTGGTCCAGTGGATAGAGAGTCCACCTTGCAGTGCAAGGGGCACCAGTTCGATCCCTGGCCCAGGAGGATCCCATGTGCTATGGAGCGACTGGACCGGTGTGTCCAATTACGAGCCAGTGCTCTGGAGCACATGTGCCCAGAGCCGGTGCTCTGCGACAGGAGAGGCTGCTGTGGTAGGAGGGGAGGCCCATACAAGCCAAAGCATACAAATGGATGGAAAATGAGTAAATAAAAAATCAATAAGAAGAGGCCAAAAGAAACTTGAATCACTTTTAAAGTTAATTTTAATATGAAAAATATATTCATATTTATTAAGCACCTATGACATGTGAGATAGTTGCTTGAGAGTATCAGCAAACAAAAGTGATGGAGATCTCTGCCCTTATGGAGCTTGTATTTCAGTGAGGGGAGAAGACTAGATAATAAGTATAATAAAAATGTGGCATTGAGTATGTGGGCTTCCCTGGTAGGCTCAGATGGTAAAGAATCCTCCTGCAATGCAGGAGACCTGAGTTCAGTCCCTGGGTTGGGAAGATCCCCTGGAGAAGGGAACCCACTCCAGTATCTTACCTGGAGAAATCCAAGAACAGAAGAGTCTGACAGGACTGTAGTCCATGGGGTTGCAAAGAGTGGACTCAGCTGAGCCACTTTCACTTTCAGTATGTGAAAAGGGATAAATGCTTCTGAAAGTTTAAAAGATAAAACAGGGAAAGGGAATCAGGAGAGCAGGGGTGGAGCTGTTTGCTGAATGAACAGTGTGGTCATTAGTTATCTATGAGAACCTTCTCTATAGTGCAGGGGTAAAAAAGAAGGTACAGTCTGTTTGCAGGACATATACTAAGTTAACTTAAAATGCATTCCAGTATATGTTAGGTGCAGACAAATACTGTTTGATTTCACATAAACAAATACCTGGAATAGTCAAGAAGTCATAGAGTCAGAAAGCACACTGGTAGATGCCAGGGGCCAGGGCTGGAGGGCTGGGGAGGGGAATGGGGAGCTCGTGTTTAGTGGGGACAGAGTTTCAGTTTAGGAAGGGAAAAGTCTGGGAGACGGATGATAGTGAGAGTTGCACAATAATGTTAATGTACTTAGTGCACTGAACTGTATAGTGACGTGTTAGGAGAGTATGTTTTAATGTGACTTTCACCACAATATTTTTTAAAATGTGGTTGAAGAAGTCTCCAGGAGAAGGTACCATCTGAGCACAGATGTGAGTTCACCTTGGTGATACCTGGGAAGACACTGATAGGAATGTCAGATGATGTAGTCTTGCTGACCACTGTGAGGACTTTGACCATTTCAGGGTTTTGAGCAGATCTGTCCTGACCAACATTTTGAAAGCTTCACTCTTTCACCATGTGGAGATCCACCATGGATGGAAGCAGAGAGACCAGCGAGGAGCTTAGACGGGAGACAGAGGCTCAGCCTTAGGCAGAGCAGTGAAGGTGGTGAGAAGAGCTAGATTTCAGACCGTATTTTGAGATTAGAACGTAGGGCTGAATGCAGCTTCCTGTCTGATTGGATGTGAAATATGACAGGAAGCAAGAATTCAAGGAACACTCTGAGGTTTTGGATCTGAGCATCTCTAAGGATGGGGCAGTCCCCAGCTGAGGTGCCAAGGACTCAGAGTGAGAGATGAGGAAGGTCAGGAGTCCATCCTGCTGTGTTGTCCAGCATTTGGACTTTATGGGTTTTAAAGACCCATTTGTTCCACAAATGTCTATAGAGTGACTACTGTGTGGTGGGCGCTGAGCTTGGTACAGGAATTTAGAGATGAATAAATCACAGTGTGTTTATTTCTATAAGTGGATTAGGGGTAGTGAGAGAAACAGATAACTGGACAGGTGACAGCAATGCAATGTGACAACCCGTGTGATAGAGATGGACCTGTATGGACTGTGGGACCCCATGGAGTGCGGGTGGGAGTCACATCTGGGCTGGGCCCTGAAGGCAAAGTTGATGGACCAGCATGTGCAAAGGTCAGGGGTGGGCAAGGAGAGGCTGGAGGTGTAGGCTTGAACCTCTGTAGGTCCTATTAAGAGTCCTAAACCTTACCCCAAACCTTATGTTAAAAATAAGACTTCTCCCACTTGACTGGAGGTTGGAGTGTGTTTAGAGAAGATGTTATTTCATAAGAGAAAAAAAAGATATGTAAGTATTTGCACAGCCTTTAACAATCATTATAATGTATTTTCTAAATTCTGGAACCCTGGAATAGAAGCCTAGAGCCTATTCAACTCTGACTCCTCCTGGGATCTGTGCAATTTGCAAACAAGAGGAGTAAGATGATTTGAACGTGAAGGTCACTGGAGTACAGGACAGGAAATTGAGAAGCTGATGTATTCAGTGGGTCTCCCACATGGATAATGATGTCACCAAAGATAATAGCAGGATTTGGGGTGGAGAACAAGATGGTGATCCAGGTTCCAAAGTCTTCCACAAATGAGAAGTTAACAAAAATAGAGAGAGATGATAGTCCAGAGGAGTAGAGAGGAAATGGGTGGTATATATAAGCCTCAGATAACCAGAAATTTTTACATGGAAAAAGAAGACATATCATGACGGGCAAGATGATGCCTACTTCCCCTCTGAACCCCAAATTAGGTGGTAGGATAAGGGATGGCACAAGAAGGAAGGGCATTGGAAACAGGGGAGAATCCATGTAGACCAGGAGATAGAAGGACCATTCTGTGTTTCAGTAAAGGCTACACAGGAACTTTTTTCACTGGTGGAGCCAGAGAACAGGGATTCCAGATGTGGGAATGGGCATGGGTCAAGGACCAATTAAGGGAAAAGGAGGCTCATATCAACATGGAAATGAGCTGAGAAATTAACAGGACTCCAAGGCACTTGGGTTTTGCCCACTGAGTTAGGATGAGGAGGAATTAGCTAATGTCAACATTTCTGATCACTCAAGTTATAGGTAATCTAACACATATTTGTGAATTAGTTGGACAGATGGATGGATGAACAGATGGGAGACTTATTTATCTCTAGAAGGCTCTATCTCACCCTGGAATGATGATGTTTTTAAGAGAACTCTGGCAGGATTTTTCCTCTCCCAGGTCCTCATGGTATGGTGGAAGCAGTAGAAGGGCAAGGGGATGCCCCAGTGGAACATTGTCAACTCTCCCTGGGGACTGACTTGTTCTTAAATGTGGCCTTAACCATCCCATGGCTGTCTTCAAATTTTGTATCCTAGAGGTGTACGTGGAAGAAAGCCATTTTTCCAATGGTCATTGGGGAAATTCCCCTTGATGTACTCTCTTGAAGGTGGACACTGGACATTTCAAGTGGAGGGAGCCATGAAAACAAAGGTCTGGAGGAAGGAAACCCAGATGCATTGAGCAGTGTGTCTAGTCATGGGCTGCAGTGGACAAAGGTGCCACGGTAACTGAGGTCATGTTGTGGAGGACTTTCTCAGCTGTTGGCACCTGTAACCTTGGAAATTCATTTGGCTCTCAAAAGAGTCAAGCTACTTGGATTAAGATAGCTAACCCTACTTATTAAGAATCTCTCGCCCAATACGAAATAGATTGCATATTCTTTGGAAAGCCAAACGTTTACTTCTCTTTGACCCAAATTAATCTCTCTGAAGTCTAGTGCTTCTACTATGCCATTTCTCATGGCACTGTAGAGAGCTTTGTATTGATCTTTCTCCCTACCAGATGTTAGCTTTTTGAATCCTATCTGACTGCTTACAAAGTCTCCTGCCACTGCATCTAGGTCCTTCAGTGATGCTCACAGGGCAGGGGGCAGGGGGCTTTCCAGGCAAATGCTTGCCTTGGTCTTCAATGTCAATCCCAGTTGGGTCACCTTCTCTCCTTTCATGCTGGCGGTGGTCCAGGGAATCTTTCTGCTTTCCTTCCCTTAAGGCCTCATCCTGGTCTTGGCCTTGGGTTTTCCCATATGAGGGAAAGAGGAGAAAGCTTAAAGGATATTTGTCTTTATTTAGTTAGTTATTTTTGTCTATCCAGAATCTGAATGTCTTGCTTTGATTATGAAACTCCCAAATAATGAATTTCACTGGGGCCAAAGACCACTCCCAACTATAGGTGCAGAAAGTATGAGACATTGTCTTGCCCAACTCTGGGTAGAGCCAGGACATACGATGTGTCCCAGGCTCTGCCAGTCACGTGTGCCCCTGGCAGACTTTTACTTAGGAGCCAAGGATATAAGGGACAGAGTACTTTCTTGCCCCTCTCAGAGCCTGTTCTGGACTATGTTGGTGGACATTTTCCAGTTGCCTTGCCTCAAGTCTGGTTTTCTAGTCTTCATCAGTAGCAAGCTCTGTAGAATTCTATATGGTCCAAGGACATGAGGGATGTCATTTAAGAAGAGAGAGATAAGCGTGTCCCTGGCCTCTCACTTTCTTGGGGGAAGATATGTCTCAAGAAATGGGCAGTTCTGAGCTGGGATCATGCCTTGAGTACATAAGTGAAAACATAGTAGAGAAGCTAAGACACCCAAGAAAGAGTAGGGATAATGGAATAAAAGCCTGACATCATTGCCTTAACTAGATCTATTGGTAATTTTTAGTCTGTGTCAGTAAAAAACTTTCCTTTGTACAATAACTTCATAATGGGTCTCTGAGGACCCCCACACTGTCCTTCCTCCTTCCCAACCTTCACCAGGCGGGTAAAACAGAATAGTGGGTAAACCATCTCACTCTGGTTAAAGCATCTCTGCTTCCAGGGAGGGTGGGTGAGTGAGAGCCATAATCCTGGGAAACCAGCTGTGTTCCATTTACTGGATTTTGGGTCGTTTCTTATTTTAGTAAAATTTATGTGACTCCAGGACCATGTTTCTAGGAGTATCCACTTGAAACAGAGGAGATATTTAGCCACATTCTACAGTTGCAACCCAATATAATGGCAGCCAGTGAACTCCCCTAGAAAAGGGGTGTCACCATTCCAGTCAGAATGATTATCGTCATTCCACCTCAGCATATCTGCATCTGAGGAATAGAAGTCTTAAAATGTATACAATTGTCTCAGGAATTCTCTGGTAATCCAGTGGTTGGGACTCAGTGCTTTCAGTGCTGGTGCTCAGGTTCAAATCCTGGCTGGGAAACTGAGATCCCACAAGCTGTCTAAGATCTAAATGAATAAATAAAGGTCTCATTCTTTTCTTTAGCTTTGCACCTGCCAATTCACTGCACATAACTTGACTGAAAAAGAGGTGTTCACAAGGTTGAGGCTGAGTCAAATATGGTAAAGTAGTTTTCTGTAATGCAAATATTCTGCCTTGTTTTCTGTGTTAATTGCCTATGAATAGATCATAGACTGAAACTAGAAATTGCTTCCCTCTACTAGGCAGCTTGGGGACTAGCCACTATATTTGTTATAATTTGGTAAGAGATAAGCGTGTCCCTGGCCTCTCACTTATCTTGGGGTCCAAGGACATGAGGGATGTCATTTAAGAAGAGAGAGATAAGCGTGTCCCTGGCCTCTCACTTTCTTGGGGGAAGATATGTCTCAAGAAATGGGCAGTTCTGAGCTGGGATCATGCCTTGAGTACATAAGTGAAAACATAGTAGAGAAGCTAAGACACCCAAGAAAGAGTAGGGATAATGGAATAAAAGCCTGACATCATTGCCTTAACTAGATCTATTGGTAATTTTTAGTCTGTGTCAGTAAAAAACTTTCCTTTGTACAATAACTTCATAATGGGTCTCTGAGGACCCCCACACTGTCCTTCCTCCTTCCCAACCTTCACCAGGCGGGTAAAACAGAATAGTGGGTAAACCATCTCACTCTGGTTAAAGCATCTCTGCTTCCAGGGAGGGTGGGTGAGTGAGAGCCATAATCCTGGGAAACCAGCTGTGTTCCATTTACTGGATTTTGGGTCGTTTCTTATTTTAGTAAAATTTATGTGACTCCAGGACCATGTTTCTAGGAGTATCCACTTGAAACAGAGGAGATATTTAGCCACATTCTACAGTTGCAACCCAATATAATGGCAGCCAGTGAACTCCCCTAGAAAAGGGGTGTCACCATTCCAGTCAGAATGATTATCGTCATTCCACCTCAGCATATCTGCATCTGAGGAATAGAAGTCTTAAAATGTATACAATTGTCTCAGGAATTCTCTGGTAATCCAGTGGTTGGGACTCAGTGCTTTCAGTGCTGGTGCTCAGGTTCAAATCCTGGCTGGGAAACTGAGATCCCACAAGCTGTCTAAGATCTAAATGAATAAATAAAGGTCTCATTCTTTTCTTTAGCTTTGCACCTGCCAATTCACTGCACATAACTTGACTGAAAAAGAGGTGTTCACAAGGTTGAGGCTGAGTCAAATATGGTAAAGTAGTTTTCTGTAATGCAAATATTCTGCCTTGTTTTCTGTGTTAATTGCCTATGAATAGATCATAGACTGAAACTAGAAATTGCTTCCCTCTACTAGGCAGCTTGGGGACTAGCCACTATATTTGTTATAATTTGGTAAGGATTGTCCAGGAAGCCAAGAAAAGCCTAACTATAAATGCCTTTGGGAAAAGAGAGCATCTTAAGTAGGATTTACAGGAAACTCATCCTAAATGGTCTTCTGTAACTTTCAAGTTCTGGCTCTGCCTGTCTCTTTAATCATACCCTCTCCTCCTTACCATCCTTCCCCTGAGCCACAAAAAATGACTGATTCAAAACAATGATTCTGGAGCAAAGTGCCTAAGTTCAAATTCTAACTTCACATACCATGCAATCTCAGCAAGTGCCTCTCCTGTCTCTGCCTCACTTTCTTCATTTGTAAAATGGAATAATGACAGTAACTGCTTAATCAGGTTCTGTGCATATAAATGAGTTAATATCTGTAAAGTGCTTGGAACCATGCCTGGCATATAATTAATATTATATCAATGTTTGCTGATATTGTGCACCATGATTCTGTGGGTTTGAATATGTTGTTCTCTCAGCCTGCAATGTAGTAACCCCCTCGCCAGCCAATTCCAACTTGTCCTCCAAGGTTCAGCTTAAGCAGCACCTCCTCCAGCAAGATGCTTCTGGCAGCCAGATGTGAGGTGGGATGCCTTGTCCATTTTCCCAGTTTTCTGCAGATGTATCTATCAGAGCATTCAGTGCACTGAAGTATGGTCAATGGTTTACTGGTCCATCTTCTCCAAAAGCTGTGAGGTCCTTGATCATAGGAAAATCTTATTGAACTTTGTGCCTAGCAGTTAACATTATCCTAGGACTTAATGTAAATAAACAATTGTCTCAGGAATTCTCTGGTAATCCAGTGGTTGGGACTCAGTGCTTTCAGTGCTGGTGCCCAGGTTCAAATCCTGGCTGGGAAACTGAGATCCCACAAGCTGTCTAAGATCTAAATGAATAAATAAAGGTCTCATTCTTTTCTTTAGCTTTGCACCTGCCAATTCACTGCACATAACTTGACTGAAAAAGAGGTGTTCACAAGGTTGAGGCTGAGTCAAATATGGTAAAGTAGTTTTCTGTAATGCAAATATTCTGCCTTGTTTTCTGTGTTAATTGCCTATGAATAGATCATAGACTGAAACTAGAAATTGCTTCCCTCTACTAGGCAGCTTGGGGACTAGCCACTATATTTGTTATAATTTGGTAAGGATTGTCCAGGAAGCCAAGAAAAGCCTAACTATAAATGCCTTTGGGAAAAGAGAGCATCTTAAGTAGGATTTACAGGAAACTCATCCTAAATGGTCTTCTGTAACTTTCAAGTTCTGGCTCTGCCTGTCTCTTTAATCATACCCTCTCCTCCTTACCATCCTTCCCCTGAGCCACAAAAAATGACTGATTCAAAACAATGATTCTGGAGCAAAGTGCCTAAGTTCAAATTCTAACTTCACATACCATGCAATCTCAGCAAGTGCCTCTCCTGTCTCTGCCTCACTTTCTTCATTTGTAAAATGGAATAATGACAGTAACTGCTTAATCAGGTTCTGTGCATATAAATGAGTTAATATCTGTAAAGTGCTTGGAACCATGCCTGGCATATAATTAATATTATATCAATGTTTGCTGATATTGTGCACCATGATTCTGTGGGTTTGAATATGTTGTTCTCTCAGCCTGCAATGTAGTAACCCCCTCGCCAGCCAATTCCAACTTGTCCTCCAAGGTTCAGCTTAAGCAGCACCTCCTCCAGCAAGATGCTTCTGGCAGCCAGATGTGAGGTGGGATGCCTTGTCCATTTTCCCAGTTTTCTGCAGATGTATCTATCAGAGCATTCAGTGCACTGAAGTATGGTCAATGGTTTACTGGTCCATCTTCTCCAAAAGCTGTGAGGTCCTTGATCATAGGAAAATCTTATTGAACTTTGTGCCTAGCAGTTAACATTATCCTAGGACATTCTCATGCTGAATGAATGGATGAAACCATACTGAAATTCATCAGATTCCTAGGTTTATTCCCTTGCTCATTTGGTCCTTCATTCATTCAAAAATATCTGCTGAACATCTATGATGTACCAGATATTTTTAACAAGCATTTTTTTGATGATCTGTCTATCATTTGTGTTGACCCCTGCATTTAGCTAGGACAAAGAGAGAAAGTAGATTTCACGTTAATAGCTGCTTACCATTTGATTTTACCAAGAGAAATTTTGGAGGCCGAAAGTCTTAGTGATAAATGAGTGAGTTACTTCTCTCAAACTCAAAGCCCTGTTTTAGCCAGACTCAGACACATCTGATTAGTAAAATTTCAGCTTTACAGAGAATGTTCTGCCAGAAGAATTACTTGAATCCTCTTTTGAACCAGTTGCCACAATACTTTTACAACTGTTTATGCTACCTTCTAGGGTATGTTTCCTCAATGTTTCCTCAGTTCTGGTTTTTGTTTTTGGCCACTTCTATTGTTTTTGGGGTTTTTTTTTTGGTCAAGATTTATTTATTTATTTATTTAGGTGGGGGTGGGGTGGGGAGGGAGGGGTGCAGGCGGGCCACTTCTATTGGTCTTTCATTTGTCCATTTTCATCCATCTTTGTTCTTTGGCCTGTGTGGGCCTCCCATCGCGGTGGCCTCTGTTGTTGCATAGCGCCGGCTCTGGGTGCATGCACTCCAGAGCTCCGGCTCGGTAATTGGACACATTGGTCCAGCCGCTCCACGGCACATGGGGTCTTCCGAGGCCAGGGATCAAACCGGCGCCCCTTGCACTGCAAGGCAGTGTCCTTACCCACTGGACCACCAGGGAAGCCCTACAACTCTTTTCTTAATGAATTCAAAGTCTGGATCTCTCAATCTACCACCTTCCCAATGGCATGGATCTGACCATTGCTGGGAAAATATTTTAGTAAAACAGACAGTGTTTTTTTTATCATGTTATTTGATCAGACAACAGCCTTTAGTTCAGTGCACTGAAGTATGGTCAATGGTTTACTGGTCCATCTTCTCCAAAAGCTGTGAGGTCCTTGATCATAGGAAAATCTTATTGAACTTTGTGCCTAGCAGTTAACATTATCCTAGGACATTCTCATGCTGAATGAATGGATGAAACCATACTGAAATTCATCAGATTCCTAGGTTTATTCCCTTGCTCATTTGGTCCTTCATTCATTCAAAAATATCTGCTGAACATCTATGATGTACCAGATATTTTTAACAAGCATTTTTTTGATGATCTGTCTATCATTTGTGTTGACCCCTGCATTTAGCTAGGACAAAGAGAGAAAGTAGATTTCACGTTAATAGCTGCTTACCATTTGATTTTACCAAGAGAAATTTTGGAGGCCGAAAGTCTTAGTGATAAATGAGTGAGTTACTTCTCTCAAACTCAAAGCCCTGTTTTAGCCAGACTCAGACACATCTGATTAGTAAAATTTCAGCTTTACAGAGAATGTTCTGCCAGAAGAATTACTTGAATCCTCTTTTGAACCAGTTGCCACAATACTTTTACAACTGTTTATGCTACCTTCTAGGGTATGTTTCCTCAATGTTTCCTCAGTTCTGGTTTTTGTTTTTGGCCACTTCTATTGTTTTTGGGGTTTTTTTTTTGGTCAAGATTTATTTATTTATTTATTTAGGTGGGGGTGGGGTGGGGAGGGAGGGGTGCAGGCGGGCCACTTCTATTGGTCTTTCATTTGTCCATTTTCATCCATCTTTGTTCTTTGGCCTGTGTGGGCCTCCCATCGCGGTGGCCTCTGTTGTTGCAGAGCGCCGGCTCTGGGTGCATGCACTCCAGAGCTCCGGCTCGGTAATTGGACACATTGGTCCAGCCGCTCCACGGCACATGGGGTCTTCCGAGGCCAGGGATCAAACCGGCGCCCCTTGCACTGCAAGGCAGTGTCCTTACCCACTGGACCACCAGGGAAGCCCTACAACTCTTTTCTTAATGAATTCAAAGTCTGGATCTCTCAATCTACCACCTTCCCAATGGCATGGATCTGACCATTGCTGGGAAAATATTTTAGTAAAACAGACAGTGTTTTTTTTATCATGTTATTTGATCAGACAACAGCCTTTAGTTCAGTGTTTATTCTGAGCCATACAATCTCACTACTTGCCAAAAAAGCAACTGACAAGGGATTAATCTCCAAAATAAACAAACAGCTCATGCAGCTCAATATTAAAGAAAGAAACAACATAATCAAAAAATAGGGGGAAGATCTAAATACATATTCTTCCAAAGAAGACATACAGATGGCCAATAAATGTGAAAAGATGCTCAGCATCACTGTTAGAGAAATGCAAATCAAAGCTATAATGAGGTATCTCCTCACACCAGTCAGACCGGCCATCATCAAAAAATCTACAAACAATAATGCTGGAGAGAGCGTGGAGGAAAGGGAACCTTCCTACACAGTTGGTGGAAATGGAAATTGTTGGGAGAACAGTACCGAGGTTTCTCACACAAACAAAAAAACCAGAACTACCATATGACCTACAACCCCACTCCTGGGCATGTACCCAGAGAAAACCATAATTCAAAAAGATCACTGCACCCCTGTATTTGCCGCAGCACTCTTTACAATAGCCAGGACATGGAAGCAACCTAAATATCCATTGACAGAGGAGTGGATAAGATGTGGTACAGATAAACTATGGACTATTGCTCAGTCATAAAAAGGAATGAAATAGTGCCCTTTGCAGAGATGTGGAAAGACCTAAAGACCTTGGTCATACAGAGTGAAATAAGTTAGAAAGAGAAAAACAAAATAGCTTATATGTGGAATCTAGAAAAATGGTACAGATGAACTTATTGGCAAAACAGAAATAGAGACACAGACATAGAGAACAAAGGATACCCCTTTGGATACCAAAGGGATCAGGGGTAGGATGAACTGAAAGATTGGGACTGACATATGCATGACTATGTATGAAATAGACAACCAGTGAGAACATGATGTGGAGCACAGGGAGCTCCACCCAGTGCTCTGTGGTGATCTAAATGGGAAGGAAATAGAAAAAAGAGAGGAGATATGTATGCATACAGCTGATTCACTTTGCTATACAGGAAAAACTAACACAACATTGTAAAGCAACTATACTCCAAAAAAAATAATTTTAAAATGTTTTTTCTGTCATGTTTGTTTCTTATATATTATTTGTGTGAAAAGCGTTTAAGCTCGTTACAGTGCAATTGGGTAGCTAGGCTAACTTTGTTGGACTTAGAAACTGGACTTACAAATGCACTCTTGGAACAGAACTCATATGTGTGTCAAGAACTTACTGCACAAGGTTTCTCGATTTGAAATGCTCCTGACACATTCTCTGAACAAATGCCAGCCTTCTTGGTCTGGAGCAATGAATCTTGCGCATTAGAAAGACGCCATTCCTCCCCGAAGTCTCTGACCGGACCAGTGTCTGGAGCTTGAAGTCACTCCCAGGCTGTGTTCACTCGGCAGAGCTTGGCCATGCACCGGTTCCAGAGTCCTGCAATATGCTTTCAGGAAATGTAGTGCCATAAAAGTCAGAAAGCAAGTTTAAACTTGTTATAAATCAGCAGGGAATACAGAAAGCCTTCATGGTCTCTTTGACTTGTGGCGCTGGGCAGAGCTGTCTGGTGCTATACATGGTGATGAGTATTGGTTTTTCCTGAATCATGACAAAAGCAGGGAAGCAAGATAGCTCTAGAGCAGGTTCCAGGAGGAACTGGTGGAGGGCCCAGAGCTGGAGCTCCTTTATCCTGCTGTTTCCCGAGGAAGGGGATGGACTGCTGGCCAAGTCAGAGAAGAGTCAAGCCCTGGTGCTCAGGGTAACGGAAGGCCATTCGAGAGGAAGGAAGGGCAGGCTTGGGTCCCCTGCCAGCAATGCCCCTGACAGGCCCAGGGCTTGATTCCAAAGCCCTCTCTTCTCTGTCTGCATGATCTCCTCTGGTGATCACCCAGCCTCACTGCTTGAGGTATGTTCCTACACACCAGTAGCACACACATACCATCCCTAGTCTGCTCTGTCCCTGAACACTCAGCCTTCTGTGTCCTCTAGCAGACTAAACATCTCCACTTGATGACCGCAGTGAATATCTGTCTCAGACAAAACATGGCCAGTAATGAACCCAGGTTTCCTCCCCAGCGTGCTTCCCTACCTCAGGCAAGCTAAACTCCACCCGCATTCAATTAGTCAAGCAAGAAACCAGAAGTCAAACCCAAGTCCTCTTGCTCTCATGCTCTGTGTTCCATGCATTCAAGGGAACCAGGAGCTCTCCCTCCAAGATAGACCCAGAGCCCAATTTGCTCCTCTCCATCTTGCTGCCGCCAAGGAGCCCAGCCAGCATCAGATTTCTTCTCTAACCCACTAAAAATGGCTGTTGACCGGTCTCCTGCTTCTCTTGTCCCTCTGCAGTCCCTTCTCCACAGAGCACCCAAAGCATCCTTTTAAAATGCACAGGGCTGGGGCTTCCCCTGGTGGTCCAGTGGGTAAGGACACTGCCTTGCAGTGCAAGGGGCGCTGGTTCGAGCCCTGGCCTGGGAAGATCCCACATGCCGCGGAGCGGCTAGACTGATGTGTCCAATTACCGAGCCGGAGCTCTGGAGCACATGCGCCCAGAGCCGGCGCTCTGCAACGACAGACGCCACCGCGATGGGAGGCCCACAGGAGCCAAAGAACAAAGATGGATGAAAATAGAGAAATGAAAGACCATCAGAAGTGGCCCGCCTGCTCCCCTCCCTCCCCAACCCAACCCCCACCCAAAATAAATAAATAAATAAATCTAAAATGCACAGGGCTTCACTGATAGCTCCGTGATAAAGAGTTCACCTGCCAATGCAGGAGACACGGGTTTGATCTCTGATCCGGGAAGATCCCACATGCTGTGGAGCAGCTACGCTTTTGAGACAAAACTATGAAGCTTGTTGCTCTAGAGCCTCGGAGCCACAACTATTCAGCCCATGTGTTGCAACTACTGAAGCCTTTGTGCCCTAGAGCCCAAGTTCCACAGCAAGAGAAGTCACTGCAACAAGAAGCCTGCTCACCTCAACTAGAGAGTAGCCCCCACTCCCTGCAACTACACAAGAGCCTGTGGCATCAGTGAAAACCCAGAATAGCCATAAATAAATAAATAAATAAATAATTTGTTTAAAGTGTGATTTTTAAAAAAATGCAAAGACCCCTCCATTCTCTAGCCCTCCAGAAGCTTCCAGGGGGTGCAGCCCCTCTGTCTCAGACAAAACATGGCCAGTAATGAACCCAGGTTTCCTCCCAGCGTGCTTCCCTACCTCAGGCAAGCTAAACTCCACCCGCATTCAATTAGTCAAGCAAGAAACCAGAAGTCAAACCCAAGTCCTCTTGCTCTCATGCTCTGTGTTCCATGCATTCAAGGGAACCAGGAGCTCTCCCTCCAAGATAGACCCAGAGCCCAATTTGCTCCTCTCCATCTTGCTGCCGCCAAGGAGCCCAGCCAGCATCAGATTTCTTCTCTAACCCACTAAAAATGGCTGTTGACCGGTCTCCTGCTTCTCTTGTCCCTCTGCAGTCCCTTCTCCACAGAGCACCCAAAGCATCCTTTTAAAATGCACAGGGCTGGGGCTTCCCCTGGTGGTCCAGTGGGTAAGGACACTGCCTTGCAGTGCAAGGGGCGCTGGTTCGAGCCCTGGCCTGGGAAGATCCCACATGCCGCGGAGCGGCTAGACTGATGTGTCCAATTACCGAGCCGGAGCTCTGGAGCACATGCGCCCAGAGCCGGCGCTCTGCAACGACAGACGCCACCGCGATGGGAGGCCCACAGGAGCCAAAGAACAAAGATGGATGAAAATAGAGAAATGAAAGACCATCAGAAGTGGCCCGCCTGCTCCCCTCCCTCCCCAACCCAACCCCCACCCAAAATAAATAAATAAATAAATCTAAAATGCACAGGGCTTCACTGATAGCTCCGTGATAAAGAGTTCACCTGCCAATGCAGGAGACACGGGTTTGATCTCTGATCCGGGAAGATCCCACATGCTGTGGAGCAGCTACGCTTTTGAGACAAAACTATGAAGCTTGTTGCTCTAGAGCCTCGGAGCCACAACTATTCAGCCCATGTGTTGCAACTACTGAAGCCTTTGTGCCCTAGAGCCCAAGTTCCACAGCAAGAGAAGTCACTGCAACAAGAAGCCTGCTCACCTCAACTAGAGAGTAGCCCCCACTCCCTGCAACTACACAAGAGCCTGTGGCATCAGTGAAAACCCAGAATAGCCATAAATAAATAAATAAATAAATAATTTGTTTAAAGTGTGATTTTTAAAAAAATGCAAAGACCCCTCCATTCTCTAGCCCTCCAGAAGCTTCCAGGGGGTGCAGCCCCTCTGTCTCCCTTCTCACCTCCAGTTCCCTACACCTTTCTTCTGCTTGTTCCCACTGTTCTCACTGCTCTTCCTCCAAATGCATCATTGCATCCTTCCTGCCTCTCTGGTCTCCATGTAAATGTCACCTCACCCTCCTAGTCTTCGCACCCTCCTCCTAGTTTTCGCAACCCCCAGGCCCCTCATTATTGCACTGTTTTTTCTTACCTAAATGCCCAAAGTAGAAAAAGGGGTTAGGGATTTCAGGAGGAAAGAGTGAGGGCAGGGAAGGTGAGCCATGTGGCTTGACTGCCGCCAGCTTCCCCATGGACTGTGTGTCCTTGTCTTACGAATACCTTGTTATCCAGGGCCCTCGCCAGCCCTCAACAGGGTCAGGGCACACAGGCCTCCAACCAACTCCTCACTCCTGCCACTGCTTCTGCTGTATGGTCATCAACACCCACCCCCTCAGACATCTCAGCTCTCAGCCCTGGGGATTCAAGGTTGTCTTTGGGGGTGAAGTCTAAAGGGAGCAGTCTTTTGAGACAAGATGGCAGTGGATCCCAGAGAAGCTCAAGGCCACACTCTCCCTGAAAAGATGATAGGGAAGGGAAACAATGGTGGTGTCCTGCACGTGAGTCTCTCTGGGTTGGGGGTGCCTTGATGAAGGCAGCTGAGCAGTGATCCAGGATGGTGTCCGGCAGCAGAGGTGTGAGGGATGCAGGCTGACCAAGCAACCCATCACCTCCTGAGGTCAACTGCAGGAAGGGACTATGGGACCACTGACAGTGGCCACAAGGCCCAGGTCGAGGGAGGAAAGGAGGGAGAGGCCAGCATCCTGATGCCAGGAAAGCATGAGCTCATTCCCCAGAAGTTCTGACATCATCTGCCTATAGCTCTCAAGCCTGGTTCTTTTTCTGATTCACGCTTGACTCTCAGCCCCTGGTGACTGGCTCAGTGCTGAGGGAACATGAGTGACGCTAAACTATGCCATGACATTTGCTCTTCCAGGACTCTGTTCCCTTCCACAGAGACTACACATAGTGCTAGCTGTCCCCTTTGCTGTTGCTGTGGTTGCTTTGAATGGCTTTGTTCTTGGTTCTACCTCCAATACTTTCCTCCTCCATCTTTTCTGTTTCTCACTTCCTTCTCTGTGAACTTTCTCCCGACACTAGGTGAACTGGAGTTACATACTCTGTCTGTGGCCCATGAATGCGCCCACAAACACTCCAATCCAGCCCTTATAGCCCAACAGGTATACTTTTTTTAAGGACAGAGCTGTCTTATTGATCACTGCAGGTAAATGAATGAGAGTGGTCCAGTTGGTAGTAATCACAATAATTATGACGACGATGATAAAGTCAGCATGTGTTCATATGAAGGACACAGGGTGAAGTTTTACAGTGCCGGCCCCAGCTTCCCATGGACTGTGTGCCCTTTACGAATACCTTGTTATCCAGGGCCCTCGCCAGCCCTCAACAGGGTCAGGGCACACAGGCCTCCAACCAACTCCTCACTCCTGCCACTGCTTCTGCTGTATGGTCATCAACACCCACCCCCTCAGACATCTCAGCTCTCAGCCCTGGGGATTCAAGGTTGTCTTTGGGGGTGAAGTCTAAAGGGAGCAGTCTTTTGAGACAAGATGGCAGTGGATCCCAGAGAAGCTCAAGGCCACACTCTCCCTGAAAAGATGATAGGGAAGGGAAACAATGGTGGTGTCCTGCACGTGAGTCTCTCTGGGTTGGGGGTGCCTTGATGAAGGCAGCTGAGCAGTGATCCAGGATGGTGTCCGGCAGCAGAGGTGTGAGGGATGCAGGCTGACCAAGCAACCCATCACCTCCTGAGGTCAACTGCAGGAAGGGACTATGGGACCACTGACAGTGGCCACAAGGCCCAGGTCGAGGGAGGAAAGGAGGGAGAGGCCAGCATCCTGATGCCAGGAAAGCATGAGCTCATTCCCCAGAAGTTCTGACATCATCTGCCTATAGCTCTCAAGCCTGGTTCTTTTTCTGATTCACGCTTGACTCTCAGCCCCTGGTGACTGGCTCAGTGCTGAGGGAACATGAGTGACGCTAAACTATGCCATGACATTTGCTCTTCCAGGACTCTGTTCCCTTCCACAGAGACTACACATAGTGCTAGCTGTCCCCTTTGCTGTTGCTGTGGTTGCTTTGAATGGCTTTGTTCTTGGTTCTACCTCCAATACTTTCCTCCTCCATCTTTTCTGTTTCTCACTTCCTTCTCTGTGAACTTTCTCCCGACACTAGGTGAACTGGAGTTACATACTCTGTCTGTGGCCCATGAATGCGCCCACAAACACTCCAATCCAGCCCTTATAGCCCAACAGGTATACTTTTTTTAAGGACAGAGCTGTCTTATTGATCACTGCAGGTAAATGAATGAGAGTGGTCCAGTTGGTAGTAATCACAATAATTATGACGACGATGATAAAGTCAGCATGTGTTAATCATTTGTTCAGTGCTGAAGGACACAGGGTGAAGTTTTTACAGGAAATATCCTATGTCTCCCGCTCAGACTGTGGTTTTATCATATGTCAGAGAAACTGAAGCTTAGAAAGAGTGTGGCACATCCCCAATGTCACAGAGCTGATGGGAGGAGCCCAGATTCAGATACAGGATTCCAATTGGTGGCCCCTCCTGTGGGAGATGCCAGGATAAGGGCTTGGTTGTAGCTGGGATAGAGGAGAGATGTTGGGGTTCCTTGAGGTTCTGTTTTGCCTCAGGAACTGGAAATGGAACTGAGAATAGATCTTCTACTGATGGAGAAGGTCTCAGACCAGTTTTTTAAAGGATGGGCTCATTCATCTGATGAAACAGAGAAGCTTAAAAGATCAAAGCTAAAGCTAGCTCTGAACCGTTGAGTCTAGGCCTGTGGCCTTCCCCCATGGCTTAAACAGTAAAGAAGCCACCTGTAATACAGGAGACCCAGGTTCGATCCCTGGGTTGGGGAGATCTCCTGGAGAAGGGAATGGCAACCCACTCCACTATTCTTGCCTGGAGAATCCCATGGACAAAGGATCCTTGCAGGCTATAGTCCATCAGGTCGCAGAAGAGTCGGACATGACTGAGTGACTTAGCAGTCTAGGCCTGCAGAACAGGCCAAGGGAGGAGCCAGGAGGAAGGCTTGATTCTACTCGAGGCTCACTGCCCGGGAGATCAGCTCCAGGCAAGATTCCACTCTAGGCAGATGGAGGTATGTATCAGCTATATGCAGAAAGAAACCAGAATAACCCAGGGATCAGTGTGCCCACTTCCACTTCCTCATTTAAATACTCACAACACAAAGCATTCCAGTAGGTCAGTTTCTCCCCCACTTTCGCCCGACACTAGGTGAACTGGAGTTACATACTCTGTCTGTGGCCCATGAATGCGCCCACAAACACTCCAATCCAGCCCTTATAGCCCAACAGGTATACTTTTTTTAAGGACAGAGCTGTCTTATTGATCACTGCAGGTAAATGAATGAGAGTGGTCCAGTTGGTAGTAATCACAATAATTATGACGACGATGATAAAGTCAGCATGTGTTAATCATTTGTTCAGTGCTGAAGGACACAGGGTGAAGTTTTTACAGGAAATATCCTATGTCTCCCGCTCAGACTGTGGTTTTATCATATGTCAGAGAAACTGAAGCTTAGAAAGAGTGTGGCACATCCCCAATGTCACAGAGCTGATGGGAGGAGCCCAGATTCAGATACAGGATTCCAATTGGTGGCCCCTCCTGTGGGAGATGCCAGGATAAGGGCTTGGTTGTAGCTGGGATAGAGGAGAGATGTTGGGGTTCCTTGAGGTTCTGTTTTGCCTCAGGAACTGGAAATGGAACTGAGAATAGATCTTCTACTGATGGAGAAGGTCTCAGACCAGTTTTTTAAAGGATGGGCTCATTCATCTGATGAAACAGAGAAGCTTAAAAGATCAAAGCTAAAGCTAGCTCTGAACCGTTGAGTCTAGGCCTGTGGCCTTCCCTCATGGCTTAAACAGTAAAGAAGCCACCTGTAATACAGGAGACCCAGGTTCGATCCCTGGGTTGGGGAGATCTCCTGGAGAAGGGAATGGCAACCCACTCCACTATTCTTGCCTGGAGAATCCCATGGACAAAGGATCCTTGCAGGCTATAGTCCATCAGGTCGCAGAAGAGTCGGACATGACTGAGTGACTTAGCAGTCTAGGCCTGCAGAACAGGCCAAGGGAGGAGCCAGGAGGAAGGCTTGATTCTACTCGAGGCTCACTGCCCGGGAGATCAGCTCCAGGCAAGATTCCACTCTAGGCAGATGGAGGTATGTATCAGCTATATGCAGAAAGAAACCAGAATAACCCAGGGATCAGTGTGCCCACTTCCACTTCCTCATTTAAATACTCACAACACAGAGGTAGATTCTGTGATGGACCCATTTTGCAAGTGGGTAAACTGAGTCTCAAGGTAGTTGAATAACTCATCCAAGATGATGAGCTAGCAAGGGGCAGAGTCAAGGTTTGGCCCCAGGTCTGTCTGATTACAAAATCCGTATTCCACAAAGCCAGAGCTCCAGGGTCCCAAAGCTAAACTTAGCACAACACCAATCAAGTTTTTGCCCAAGTGTCTGTGTGTCCCAGACTCCTCTTGAAACCTGATCTGCTCACACTTTCTGCTGTGCACACTTTTCCCTTCCCAAGGGGGTGGCAGGTGTCCAGCGCGCTGTGCAGACCTATGCCTTAGAGCCTGCTGTGGAAGCATGTCAGCATTATTCCCAAACGGTGTGGTTAGATGGCTCAGATTCCAGGCAGAGCAACTGCAGCAGGCACACCTGTGTGTCACAAAGGCTGCGCCTCTCCTGCTCCCCTCGAGAATGCCTTAGCTTCTCAAACCACGTTTCAGATTCAAAGGCGCACAGAAGAGATGAGCAGCAGATAACACTGGAAGGCAACAGAGCCCCTGAGGCCATCCAGCCCTGGGTCCCCTCCAGCCCTCTTGGAAGGCACAGCAGTCCTCAGAATGTTTGTCTCACTCTCCAGTGGGGCTAGTGGGCACCTGGCATTGGCTCACGTCTCCCCAGAGCTGCAGATCTGCTTGTTTGTTTTTTTCATTTCTGCCTTTGAACTGAGCAGAAGGCAGGCATGGTGGCAGCCACCCTCAGGGAGCAGGGGCGACGCCCACAGCGGCCAAGATCCTCCATCTCCCCGGGCAAGGCCCATCCATAGACTCTATCCAGCCTCCCCTTTAATAAGCTGATCGCTGAGCTGAATCCCGGGTGTGCTCCTCCTCGCCCAGGACGCTTTTGATTGACAAAACTAATCTCTCCTCCACCCCCACGTCTGCTGCCGCCCGCATCCTCTTGCAAATCATGTACTCGGCGGGTGACAATTAGATAGAAGACTTGGGATTCGGACGCGGAGGGTTATGAGGTTATGAATCAATCGTGGGGGCCCGGGTGAGATAACAAACGGGGGAGCCCCGCTCAGACACCTCTCCCCAACCCTCAGAGCCTACCAGTTGATTTATGAGTTGGTAATAACCTCGCCCGGTCTCCTGCCCCCTATTATTTTTCATAATGCATGGTAAGCCGGGAAATGCAGTCGGAGCGGGGGAGGGGGCTGGCAGGAGAAGGCCCACCAGGGAGTTGCTTCCTGACTGGCTGTCTTTCCTGCTGTGTGAGCTGTGGGTCGCTGAGGGGCGCAGTTGCCACGTGCCCATGGAGACCGGCAAGCCGTGGTGCCTGGCCTGGAAGAAGACCCCCAGGAACTGGCCTCCGGGGAGGCCTGGTTTAGGACAGAATAAGGCAGTGATGCTTGGGTACAACTGGGTTCAAAATGAGAGTCTGTGTGTCTGGATTTAATTGCTCCAAACTGTTCAAATCAACACCCTCCTGTCAAGAGGGAAGAATCTCGCGCTGGATCAAAGCCAGTCACAGGCAGTTTGAACTCTGCAGCCGGAGAGCCAGTGGGACCAGCCGCAGGGACATGCAAAAGCAAGGTGCCAGGGTCTTTCACCTCTGAGAAGACCGTTGAAGACTTCCTTCACCTTTCCTTCTACTGATTGTCCACTTTAAATGACAGCCAGAGTTGAATGAGCAGAAGAAGGCAGTTCAAACTGCTGTCTAATGTTTTGGAGTTTTTTTAATTGAAATATAGTTGATTTATAATAGTGCTTTAATTTCAAGTATACAGCAAAGTGATTCCGTTATACATATATGTATATAAATATGTATACATATATGTCTCTTTTTGTCCTTTTTCATTATAGTTTTGTTTTTGTTTTTTAAACCTATATTTTACTTTTAACTTTTACAGTTTTGTTGTTTACAGACATGCATGTTCCCAGATCAGTCATATGTATATCCCCCCCTTCCCACCCCTCCCAATCATCACACAGCACCCCTGAAGGATCCCCTTTTCTCACAGAGCAATGACTAGAGCTATTTTCTTCACTTATGATAGTACAGGCCTTCATGCTACTTCCTTTACGCCTCCCACCCTCTGTTCCTTCCCAACAATGTCCATATGTCCACTGTCCATGTCTGTCTTTCTGTTGCTTCACTGCGTGCGACCCCAGGATACTGAATATACCTTCCTGTGCTATGCAGTGAATTTTTTGTTGTTTATCTAGTTGCCTAATGTTTTTTAAAAGCATTTATTGCAGCTTCTTTTTACAAGGAGAAAGGTGATTTTTGGAAGAAAATGTGAGTGAATGAAAATCCCTGAAACTCCTATAAAGCAGCAGCTGCAAAATGCCAAACCAAGATTGATGCTGTTCTATGATGAAGTTTTCATGCCCCAAACATTGATAAAAAAAAATTTGTTAATGTCATGAGTATGTGCATACAAATGGATATGTATTGTATGATGCCCATTTGAATGTATCTATTGGAGCATCTGCATTTATTAAACCACAAGCCGGCAAGCCGTCCCCAAAAAATAAGGCGGGGTGATGCTTGGGTACAACTGGGTTCAAAATGGCGGCATTTAATTGCTCCAAACTGTTCAAATCAACACTTCCTCCTGTCAAGAGGGAAGAATCTCGCGCTGGATCAAAGCCAGTCACAGGCAGTTTGAACTCTGCAGCCGGAGAGCCAGTGGGACCAGCCGCAGGGACATGCAAAAGCAAGGTGCCAGGGTCTTTCACCTCTGAGAAGACCGTTGAAGACTTCCTTCACCTTTCCTTCTACTGATTGTCCACTTTAAATGACAGCCAGAGTTGAATGAGCAGAAGAAGGCAGTTCAAACTGCTGTCTAATGTTTTGGAGTTTTTTTAATTGAAATATAGTTGATTTATAATAGTGCTTTAATTTCAAGTATACAGCAAAGTGATTCCGTTATACATATATGTATATAAATATGTATACATATATGTCTCTTTTTGTCCTTTTTCATTATAGTTTTGTTTTTGTTTTTTAAACCTATATTTTACTTTTAACTTTTACAGTTTTGTTGTTTACAGACATGCATGTTCCCAGATCAGTCATATGTATATCCCCCCCTTCCTTCCCCTCCCAATCATCACACAGCACCCCTGAAGGATCCCCTTTTCTCACAGAGCAATGACTAGAGCTATTTTCTTCACTTATGATAGTACAGGCCTTCATGCTACTTCCTTTACGCCTCCCACCCTCTGTTCCTTCCCAACAATGTCCATATGTCCACTGTCCATGTCTGTCTTTCTGTTGCTTCACTGCGTGCGACCCCAGGATACTGAATATACCTTCCTGTGCTATGCAGTGAATTTTTTGTTGTTTATCTAGTTGCCTAATGTTTTTTAAAAGCATTTATTGCAGCTTCTTTTTACAAGGAGAAAGGTGATTTTTGAAAGAAAATGTCAGTGAATGAAAAACCCTGAAACTCCTATAAAGCAGCAGCTGCAAAATGCCAAACCAAGATTGATGCTGTTCTATGATGAAGTTTTCATGCCCCAAACATTGATAAAAAAAAATTTGTTAATGTCATGAGTATGTGCATACAAATGGATATGTATTGTATGATGCCCATTTGAATGTATCTATTGGACAATCAGCATTTATTAAACCACAACATAATGACAGGTCTTTGCTTGATGCCAGAGATGAAAAAGTGTAACAGAGTTCTGCTCACTCAGAACTATAATTATGGATTGAATTGCATCACCCCCAAAAATTATATGTCGTGGTCCTAACTTCCAATCCCTTAGAATGTGACTTGGACACAAGGTTGTTGTATGTGTAATTAGTTAAGATGAACTAGTTTACGTGGCCCTAGTCTACTATGTCCTTAAAACAAGGAGAAAGGGGACTCAGAGACATGCCCACAGGAAGATGCCATATGAAGATGAAGGCTGAGATGGGGATGATGCTTCTACAAGACAAGGTACACCAGAGACTGTCAGCAAACCTCGAGGAGTAAGGGGAGAGACTGGACAGCTTCTCCCTCACATCCCTCAGATGAACCAACTCTGCCCACACCTGCGTGTCGAACTTCCATCTTTAGAACTGAGAGACAGTACATTCCTTTGGTTGAAGCCGCTAGGTTTGTGGTGTTTTGTTAGGCAAGCCCAGGAAATGAATACAAAGGGGGAAGCAGACACCAACCAAATCATCACATTGTGGATGTCTTGTTCCAAACCGAGAAAAGTGCTCCAAGAGAAGGATCTCCCTTCCAGGAAAATGTCCTCAGAGGAGCAAGGCCACAAGAACTGCTGAAGGAGGTTCCCTACCACCATGCTCCATGAGGCTCCGCCAGCCTCCTGAAGCTTGTCTGCTGCAACTCCCTCCTTTGTTTCCTTCTGTCAACAGACCCCTTCCTAAAAGCATCAGAAGACACTTGAGATTCTTCTAAGGCCTAACATGGAAAAGCAGGCAGGTAACGAGAAGCTCAAGTTACTGCTGCATCTTGGAGCTACACTGATAACTTGGTGAGATGCTTGGCGCCAATGTGAATATAAAACACAGACTCTCTCCATAGCTCATGTGTGCTACGCTTATTACATTCCAGGCACTGTGCCGGCATTGCACGCACAGCATCTCCTTTAAACCCACAGGCTAAACAGAGGGTCCTTTTATTATTGGCCTCATTTTCATATAAGGAAATGAGGGCACGGAGCTAGTAGGTGACCTAATAAAAACCAAGTCATTTCCGCAAAACCACAGGCCAGGCTTTTGGAGACAGTTTCTCTTGCTTTACCCTGGAAATAGGTGGAATTTCCCCCAGTTCACCCATGGAGATGGAGATTGGAGTGAAAGTGTTAGTTTCTCAGTCATGTCTAACTCTTTGCGACCCCTGAACTGACTGTCCATGGAATTCTCCAGGCCAGAAAATACTGGAGTGGATAGCCATTTCCTTCTCCAGAGGATCTTCCTGACCCAGGGATTGAACCCAGGTCTCCCACATTGCAGGCAGATACTTTACCATTTGACCTACCAGAGGTTGGAGTGAATGGTGGTTAAGGTACCTGCCCAGAGTCATACAATTGGAAATGATGTACCATGAGTTGAAGTTAAGTCTGTCTGACTTTATAAGCAATGTGCTTTATTGCTTCATATGCTTGGGAAACAAGTGTGGATCTGTTAAATGCGTCCCATTTGCCTTGGAAAAATCAAACCCATTGACCAAACAGGACTTCTCAAAAATGCCGCTAGACGTCATCATGCTAGTGCATCCACTTGTATTTCCTTATCTCTCTCTCTCTCTTTCTTTTAATTTAATTTATTTATGGTCTTTCTGTGCGTGGGCCTTCTCCAGTCATGGCAAGCAGGGGCTATTCTCTAATTGCAGCGAGCAGAGCTATGCTCTAGTTTTGGTGCGTGGGCACATGGGCTTAGTTGTCCCACAGCATGTGGGAACTTCCAGAATCAAGGATCGAACGCATGTTCCCTGTGTTGGTAGTCAGATCCTTCACTGTTGAGCCACCAGGGAAGCCCTGTATTTCCTTCTCTCTTACTGCCAGTTATTTGCTGTGTCCACCCGGCAAAACCCAGATAAATGTTTCCTCTTGAGCTTTCTCTGATAGCTAAATGTTATGTTTTTATTATTTTTTAACTAGGGCATAAAAGAATGGTCTAAAACTGAAATGTCTCTACTTATAGAGTGGCCTTCAATTCATCTGCAAAATGGAGATAATGATCTATTTATATCATGGAATGATTATGACGCTAAAAGAATCTGTCTACCAGTGCAGGAGACATAAGAGAGGAGGGTTCGATCCTTAAATACCAATCATTTCCAAACCACAGGCCAGGCTTTTGGAGACAGTTTCTCTTGCTTTACCCTGGAAATAGGTGGAATTTCCCCAGTTCACCCATGGAGATGGAGATTGGAGTGAAAGTATTAGTTGCACAATCATGTCTAACTCTTTGCGACCCCTGAACTGACTGTCCATGGAATTCTCCAGGCCAGAAAATACTGGAGTGGATAGCCATTTCCTTCTCCAGAGGATCTTCCTGACCCAGGGATTGAACCCAGGTCTCCCACATTGCAGGCAGATACTTTACCATTTGACCTACCAGAGGTTGGAGTGAATGGTGGTTAAGGTACCTGCCCAGAGTCATACAATTGGAAATGATGTACCATGAGTTGAAGTTAAGTCTGTCTGACTTTATAAGCAATGTGCTTTATTGCTTCATATGCTTGGGAAACAAGTGTGGATCTGTTAAATGCGTCACCATTTGCCTTGGAAAAATCAAACCCATTGACCAAACAGGACTTCTCAAAAATGCCGCTAGACGTCATCATGCTAGTGCATCCACTTGTATTTCCTTATCTCTCTCTCTCTCTTTCTTTTAATTTAATTTATTTATGGTCTTTCTGTGCGTGGGCCTTCTCCAGTCATGGCAAGCAGGGGCTATTCTCTAACTGCAGCGAGCAGAGCTATGCTCTAGTTTTGGTGCGTGGGCACATGGGCTTAGTTGTCCCACAGCATGTGGGAACTTCCAGAATCAAGGATCGAACGCATGTTCCCTGTGTTGGTAGTCAGATCCTTCACTGTTGAGCCACCAGGGAAGCCCTGTATTTCCTTCTCTCTTACTGCCAGTTATTTGCTGTGTCCACCCGGCAAAACCCAGATAAATGTTTCCTCTTGAGCTTTCTCTGATAGCTAAATGTTATGTTTTTATTATTTTTTAACTAGGGCATAAAAGAATGGTCTAAAACTGAAATGTCTCTACTTATAGAGTGGCCTTCAATTCATCTGCAAAATGGAGATAATGATCTATTTATATCATGGAATGATTATGACGCTAAAAGAATCTGTCTACCAGTGCAGGAGACATAAGAGAGGAGGGTTCGATCCCTGGGTAGGAAGTTCCCCTAGAGGAGGACATGGCAACCCACTCCAGTATTCTTGCCTGGAGAATTCCATGAACAGAGGAGCCTGGTGGGCAACAGTCCAAAGGGTCACAAAGAGACACAACTAAAGCAACCTAGATGCATGCATTATTATAGTAGAATCATTCCAAAACCTCAAAGAGAGAACGTACTCAATAAATTAGCTCAATAGCTAAAGCAGTAATTATTATTATCATTAAATGAGTAATGCTCTGCTTCGGGAAGGAAGTTGAGGACAGAAAATAACTTTTGCAATTATTATGTATACTTCTTGGAAAGTTATTCAGGGATAAGAGGGGCAGAACAATGTAGTGGAAATAATATTTGACATGAGATATCCAGGATTCCAAACAAGGTTGTATTACATACTAACATGTGACCTGGGGCCTCTCGGGATCTAATCTTTAAAATGGGTATAAGAGTGATTATATTTTACATAGTTACTGTCAAGGTGACATGTGACTGCAAGGTTAAGTGTCCAGTGCTGGCCTAGTACTCAGAGGGCCCTGGGGAATGCCATCCTTCTGGGTGGACATTGGCCTGCACATGGCACCTGCATGCATGATGAGATGGCCTTCTCCACTCAAAGGAGCAGCAGACACTTTGCCAGGTACGTGAAAATCCAACAGAGGACACAGAGTCATACCCTTGCCTAACAAGTACTGTCTTATTCTCGGTTGGGTTCCAGAAAAATAGTTTACTCAGATGGAACAGTTTTTCCCCATGGCAGTATGTAGTCCTTCACTGTTGAGCCACCAGAAGCCCTGTATTTCCTTCTCTCTACTGCCAGTTATTTGCTGTGTCCACCCGGCAAAACCCAGATAAATGTTTCCTCTTGAGCTTTCTCTGATAGCTAAATGTTATGTTTTTATTATTTTTTAACTAGGGCATAAAAGAATGGTCTAAAACTGAAATGTCTCTACTTATAGAGTGGCCTTCAATTCATCTGCAAAATGGAGATAATGATCTATTTATATCATGGAATGATTATGACGCTAAAAGAATCTGTCTACCAGTGCAGGAGACATAAGAGAGGAGGGTTCGATCCCTGGGTAGGAAGTTCCCCTAGAGGAGGACATGGCAACCCACTCCAGTATTCTTGCCTGGAGAATTCCATGAACAGAGGAGCCTGGTGGGCAACAGTCCAAAGGGTCACAAAGAGACACAACTAAAGCAACCTAGATGCATGCATTATTATAGTAGAATCATTCCAAAACCTCAAAGAGAGAACGTACTCAATAAATTAGCTCAATAGCTAAAGCAGTAATTATTATTATCATTAAATGAGTAATGCTCTGCTTCGGGAAGGAAGTTGAGGACAGAAAATAACTTTTGCAATTATTATGTATACTTCTTGGAAAGTTATTCAGGGATAAGAGGGGCAGAACAATGTAGTGGAAATAATATTTGACATGAGATATCCAGGATTCCAAACAAGGTTGTATTACATACTAACATGTGACCTGGGGCCTCTCGGGATCTAATCTTTAAAATGGGTATAAGAGTGATTATATTTTACATAGTTACTGTCAAGGTGACATGTGACTGCAAGGTTAAGTGTCCAGTGCTGGCCTAGTACTCAGAGGGCCCTGGGGAATGCCATCCTTCTGGGTGGACATTGGCCTGCACATGGCACCTGCATGCATGATGAGATGGCCTTCTCCACTCAAAGGAGCAGCAGACACTTTGCCAGGTACGTGAAAATCCAACAGAGGACACAGAGTCATACCCTTGCCTAACAAGTACTGTCTTATTCTCGGTTGGGTTCCAGAAAAATAGTTTACTCAGATGGAACAGTTTTTCCCCAGTGGGCAAGACTGATGAGTAAGTTATCAATTGCTTCGGTTACCAGAACCATGATATACAACCTGCCAGTTGAAGGTAACTTGAAATTTGTAGGTGACTGGAACCAGTCTTTTGTCAGGTTTACTTAATCTGATTTGGGCTCAGATTGATACAAAGCTTTAGAGGAAATGAAAGAAGTGTGTCATGGTAGGATACATTTGGGTTCTGACTTATTGCAAAAGAAGTCCCAGGTATCTTTCATTCTTTAGGGATGAGAATGAAGCACCTGAAGCCATGACTCTCCACATTCTCTCCACTTTCGTCTCAGAGGCCAGTTCTTCCCTCTCTGCTCTCCATCCTAAAAAGTATTTTTCTCAGTACAAAAGTAAAATACGAATGTTCTATGAATCTAAAAAGGCAATGTAAAGAACAGAAATCTCCCATAATTTGACCCCCTTTCCAGAAATAACCTAAAAGTAGTTTAAATATATTTCCAGAACTTTTCTTCTCCATAGGTGTATATATCTATATGTGTATCCATAGTAGAAAACAAGTATAAATATATACTTTCTATTGTAAAAAATGTCATTTTATAATATACATTGTTCTCAATATGGTTTTCCACTTAATACAGTAGGTGTGGGATAAATATTTATTGTATGGATGAGCCATAAATTATGTATTCAGTCCCCAAGTTGTTTCTAAATATCCTTCCAATAAACATAATTTTATGTACATGTGAAAGATATAATTGAAATATGAGCACAGAACACATACAGAAACATAAAGCATACCTGCAGATAATAAATACTTTCAGAACTCTGTCAACAGTCCATGCAACTTGTGAAGAAGTGTTTCAGGTGCCCTCTGGTGTATTTCATGAATATTCCTACAATATGTGTTGATAAATTAGCCTCAAAAAGAAAGAATGGCTATCCTGCATTTGTTTCTAATGTTACTATATTGGCTTCAAGTTCATGCGCAAGGCAGCTTGAAAAAGATAAGAACCAGAATCCAATAGTAGTAACAAAATCAGTTTTGGATGAAATCAAAAAATAATCTGCCTCAAATTCTTATTAGAATAAGAAGGAATGAATGATTGGGAGAAGCAGGAATGAAGGAAGAAAGGGAAGAGAAGAAGAAGAAAAATGCTTTCTCCTGATAATGATTTGGATTATTTTCACCTGATTCTACAGTGAAAGATTCTTAAAGGACATAATATTATGACAGATTTCCCTTCCTTACTTCTTCCCAAGACTGAGTCTGCCACGAGGCTGAAGGTGGCCCTTCCTGGATTAGTCTGGTGAAGCCTCAAGTAACCCGTGCCTATGAAAATGAAACTGTCCACACCCCCGGGCCTCGAGGTGTGTGCTCAGTCCGCCAAGCAGGGCCCACACACGCTGAGGATGGCAGTGGGATTGTGCCGCTGCAGACTGAGGGCAGTGGCCTGCACAGCCGGGGGCGGCAACTCAGTCCCACTGGGGCCTGAGGATGGTCACCCAGCTCCCTAGATGAGACAGGGACGGTAGTGTGGTTGCACCAGCGACAAGAAGCCCAGGTCTCTGGCCTCTGTGGCTCCAGGGGAGAAGGCCAGGGGGGTTGTGACTTTCCTTTCTTTACCAGATAAAAGGGCTTACATGTGATCCTTCAGCTCTGTGAATGCAAACCGGAGCCTGGTGAACAATTAGGCCGGACATGAGTGCAGAAAGCCAAAGGGAGCAGAAACCCAGACAATGGCGCTGAAGGCCAGAGTGGGGTGGAGGGGGAGCGGATATGATAGCAAGGAAGGAGTTTCAATGTGAATGAATACTAATTAGTGACATGGATATTAATGATGACAGTAATTAACAGGGGAAAGGAAGGGCTGTCATTGTCCCAGGGTGAGTAATCAATCTTGGCAGGTGATAAATAATGGTTCAGCAAGCTCAGCAGAAAGATAATCCCCCTGCCCGGGGGAGAGCTGTTGCTGATGCTGGAAACCTCTCCGTTCCTAGGCAACCCACAAAAAAAAAGGACTATTTTTCTTTTGAGGGAAAAACAGGTTAGAGTCTCCCCCCTCCCTACCCCCAACTTGGGATTACAGTTCTTATTTGATTTCTGCTTTGTTCTTCATTTCCTAGGACAAATGTTGAACTTGTATAGTTTGGAGGAAGTGGACACACACACACACTCTCTCTCTCTCCCTTTCTCTCAAAGAATATGAATGAATAGGAATGTTTTTGATCCAAAGTTTAGCTCATAGATGCCATCCAGGAGCAGGAGTGGGGCAATGCTTAGAAGTCTTGTTTTAGAGGTTGAAATATGCGGAACTTGCAGGGCTGTCAGTGGAGGCTGGTCCTGGAGGGTTGGGGGAGGACACAGAAAGAGCCCAACAGTCTGCTCTGGAAGATTCCTTCTCCTTCCAGAGAGCCAGAGAACAGCAAAATGTCTAGCACCCAGACCTATACTGGTCTCACTTCTCACCCCAAGTCAAATTTCTGAGCAACCTCGCTTCTGGATAAAGGACAATATTTGAACATCTGCTAGTTCTACAATGTTTCAGCCAGAAGTGCATCCCAGGAGAGCTGCTGGCAGGCCCTCTCCCCAACCCCATGCCCAGTATCTAGAAACACTGCTGCTTTTAGACTGTTTTCCATCAAACATTTCATCATCTTGAGGTGACAAAGCCATCTTCAAAGGTCTGCACTTGTTTAAAGTGAGATGTGGGAAGCTCAGAACCTCCCAGAAAATTGGACTCCTCTATCCCATGTGAACCATGCTGGCCTGAGAACACTGGTTCTAGGTACCACATCTAAAGGAAGGCAAACAATAGCTCACATATTCAGAGAATTGTGACCACAATGGTGAGGAAACCCAGATCATATTTTGAGAAGGAACAACTGAGGAATCCAGGCATGTTTCACTTGAAGCAGGGTAAACTCAAGGATAACAATGATAATACACTGAGTGGGCTGTCCAAATAGTTGAAGGACTGTCTCACAGATGAGAGGTCCAAGTTCATTTTTCTATCATCAGAGAATAAAACTAAGACCGAAGAGGAATTCAGAGGAGGGCAATTTTTGGCTGAAAGAAATCAAAGATGATTTAACTGAGACAGATTGGCCAGCAAGAAATGTGTGAGTTCCCAGGCACTAGGGTTTGTCTAAGCAGAAATTATAGCACCTCTTGTCCAGAGTATTGTGGATGATGCTTGGCTAGGGTTGAAGCAGATAAGCTTTAAAGGTCCCTTCTGATTCTTATGACTTTGTTAGTTGAAGTCATGTGCTGCTAAACTGCTTCAGTCATATCTGACTCTTTGCAACACCATAGACCATAGCCTGCGAAGCTCCCCTGTTCATGGGATTCTCCAGGCAAGAATACTGGAGTGGGTTGCCATGTCTTCCTCCAGAGGATCTTCCCAACCCAGGGATTGAACCCACGTCTCTTATGTCTCCTGTATGGGCAGGTGGCTTCTTTACCACTAGTGCTACCTGGGAAGCCCAGTTAAGGTAATACAAGATACAGAAACAGATGACACTCAAATGCCTGGGACTCAACAGGACCAAGTTTATTTTTCAATCAGGTCAGAGCCCAAAGTGGGCAAAAATTTTCACATCTGTTCAGCATCCCAGGCTCCTTCCACATTGTGGCTCTGCCCTCACATAGGTCCTTGGAGTTTTCCCCATTCATCTAGCAGATGGGGATGAGCATTGGTCTGAGTCTGAAAATGGCATAGGGAATCTCCACCCACATTCCACCTGCAGACAAGTCTTGAAATGTAATCTAGCTGTGGCCCAGGTGAGAGAGAACAGAGGTCTTGATGAACACATAGAAGTGTCTTCCACAGACACAGGGGCTTATTCATTCAGGATAAGCCCAGACTAGAACCAACTAGAGGTTTAGAGGGTTTGGGCTTTTTTTTGTTGTTTTTTTTTTTAGGAAACTGTGTGGTCCTCTGTGTTGGAGCAGGCCTTGTCAGTTGAGGATAAGGAGCTAAAAGAAGTCTCCTCCCTCAGGAAATGTTCTGGGAACCAGGAGGGATAAAACATCCTCTAGCCTGTCAACCAAATATGCATTCTCAGAAAGTCCCTTTCCTAGAAATATGGACAAAAGATCATCCTAAGTCATCAGAAGTAGATTTTTTGAGGAAAAGAATGAAATTGTGATTATGGAAGCATACTAATGGGTGGATTGGTTAGGAAGGAAATATACTAATATGACCTAGCTCTGCAGGTGTGTGCAAATTGGAACTAGGAGTCTCTCAGGTAACTGTTTCCTCTGGCAGAGAGTTAAACATCCAGGAGGTCCTCAACTGGAATTGCTTTATCGTTGCAGGTACTGACATTGTACAGTGGCTTATGAAGAACCTTTCCATCGAGGATCCAGGTACTTGACCCTTGACCCTAATTTGACCCCATGATATTAGTAGACAGCCATAACCAAGTTCCAAGCCAGTTTCTCCTACCCTCCTGAGAACTGGGCTTATACACATGAACTCTAAGATGTGAAATCACTCTACAAATAGAATTTATTTATTTCCTTCACTGAATTTCTGTCTTTAAATTTAAATTATCCTTAGAGGAAATGAGCAACTATTTAGAATGCCAAAGAGTCTGATACAATAACATAGACTCTGGTTAGCCACAGCAATTAAAGATAAGTTGTAGCACTGTCACAGAACAGCCTTCTACAGCCAGCTCTTAAAATTAGATTGCCTGATCCACAATTAAGAGGTTTAATTATTTGCTAAGACTCCTTCTGTTCTCTGTTTCTAGAAGAAGTGATCTTCTTTCAATGTTGATTGCGCAATGCAATTAAGAAAACCTCTCCAGAAAAACAACAGCAAACCCGGCCAATAAAGCAGTTTTCAAATCTGTCCTCCCACTAGCAAATAAGCAATAACATTTATTTTATAGCATGATTAGAAAATGCGGGGATTCCAGGAAAACAATGACATTTTTAGATAATAACTTTTCTGAAGTTATTACACATTCGCTGTCTTAACTAAACATTCTTGATGCCTGAAAGTCATATTTACAAACATCCATTAATGTATTCTGATGTTCTTGGAGATTAGACCTACTTACCTCCAATTAAATGGCCTTCAATTGTTCTGCTTTTTCAAGACTTTTTTTTTTCAAGTGTCCATTCTAGGTGTCTAACCTTCAGCTGTGATTCCTTGCCAGGGTCAATGTGACAGCTCAGGCATCAAACCCTTTTAAAAGTCATCAGAAGTAGATTTTTTGAGGAAAAGAATGAAATTGTGATTATGGAAGCATACTAATGGGTGGATTGGTTAGGAAGGAAATATACTAATATGACCTAGCTCTGCAGGTGTGTGCAAATTGGAACTAGGAGTCTCTCAGGTAACTGTTTCCTCTGGCAGAGAGTTAAACATCCAGGAGGTCCTCAACTGGAATTGCTTTATCGTTGCAGGTACTGACATTGTACAGTGGCTTATGAAGAACCTTTCCATCGAGGATCCAGGTACTTGACCCTTGACCCTAATTTGACCCCATGATATTAGTAGACAGCCATAACCAAGTTCCAAGCCAGTTTCTCCTACCCTCCTGAGAACTGGGCTTATACACATGAACTCTAAGATGTGAAATCACTCTACAAATAGAATTTATTTATTTCCTTCACTGAATTTCTGTCTTTAAATTTAAATTATCCTTAGAGGAAATGAGCAACTATTTAGAATGCCAAAGAGTCTGATACAATAACATAGACTCTGGTTAGCCACAGCAATTAAAGATAAGTTGTAGCACTGTCACAGAACAGCCTTCTACAGCCAGCTCTTAAAATTAGATTGCCTGATCCACAATTAAGAGGTTTAATTATTTGCTAAGACTCCTTCTGTTCTCTGTTTCTAGAAGAAGTGATCTTCTTTCAATGTTGATTGCGCAATGCAATTAAGAAAACCTCTCCAGAAAAACAACAGCAAACCCGGCCAATAAAGCAGTTTTCAAACCTGTCCTCCCACTAGCAAATAAGCAATAACATTTATTTTATAGCATGATTAGAAAATGCGGGGATTCCAGGAAAACAATGACATTTTTAGATAATAACTTTTCTGAAGTTATTACACATTCGCTGTCTTAACTAAACATTCTTGATGCCTGAAAGTCATATTTACAAACATCCATTAATGTATTCTGATGTTCTTGGAGATTAGACCTACTTACCTCCAATTAAATGGCCTTCAATTGTTCTGCTTTTTCAAGACTTTTTTTTTTCAAGTGTCCATTCTAGGTGTCTAACCTTCAGCTGTGATTCCTTGCCAGGGTCAATATGACAGCTCAGGCATCCCTGTATTTTAATCTGATGTTCTTCATCTACTTTCTGCGTGATTATTATTATTTTTTTTTTGGAGGGAAACCTTGCTGGGTCTTCGATGCTGTGAGGTCTTTTCTTTCACTGCTGTACATGGACTTCTCACTGGAGTGGCTTATCTCTCGTGGAGCACTGGGCTCCAGATAGAGCACAGGCTCAGTAGTTGTGGTACACAGGCTTAGTTGCTCTATGATATGTGGGATCTTCCCAGGCCAGGGATCAAACACATGTGTCCTGCACTGGCAAGTGGACTCTGCCACTGCGCCACCAGGGAAGCCCCTAGACTACTGACTATGAAACAATACAATTTACAAAGAATTCAATTAAGCATAGTCACCAGAAATCGGAGTGCCAGAAAAGCACGTTGTAAATGGAAGCTTTTCTCACTAACTTTTCTCACCATCATGACTGATGGCCAGTCTCATGACGAGTGAAAATTCTTAATTCTAGTCAAGTTCTTAAACCACAGGAGAAAACTATAAATGCTAATCCTTTTAAGGGAAAACGCTGAATTGACTACCCTATGTGTTTGCTTTATGTATCCTAGACTTCTGATTGTCTGCTTTTGAAATCTAGACTACCTAAGTCTCTGTGAGTTCAGTTACATGTAGAGTCACCCTTCCTCATGGTAGTTTTTTTTTTTTTTTTTCTCTTCCAAGAACACTGTTTCTCTGCCCTTCTAAATTACGATTTTCAGAAAATGCCTCTCCAGAAAAACAACAGCAAACCCGGCCAATAAAGCAGTTTTCAAATCTGTCCTCCCACTAGCAAATAAGCAATAACATTTATTTTATAGCATGATTAGAAAATGCGGGGATTCCAGGAAAACAATGACATTTTTAGATAATAACTTTTCTGAAGTTATTACACATTCGCTGTCTTAACTAAACATTCTTGATGCCTGAAAGTCATATTTACAAACATCCATTAATGTATTCTGATGTTCTTGGGGATTAGACCTACTTACCTCCAATTAAATGGCCTTCAATTGTTCTGCTTTTTCAAGACTTTTTTTTTTCAAGTGTCCATTCTAGGTGTCTAACCTTCAGCTGTGATTCCTTGCCAGGGTCAATATGACAGCTCAGGCATCCCTGTATTTTAATCTGATGTTCTTCATCTACTTTCTGCGTGATTATTATTATTTTTTTTTTGGAGGGAAACCTTGCTGGGTCTTCGATGCTGTGAGGTCTTTTCTTTCACTGCTGTACATGGACTTCTCACTGGAGTGGCTTATCTCTCGTGGAGCACTGGGCTCCAGATAGAGCACAGGCTCAGTAGTTGTGGTACACAGGCTTAGTTGCTCTATGATATGTGGGATCTTCCCAGGCCAGGGATCAAACACATGTGTCCTGCACTGGCAAGTGGACTCTGCCACTGCGCCACCAGGGAAGCCCCTAGACTACTGACTATGAAACAATACAATTTACAAAGAATTCAATTAAGCATAGTCACCAGAAATCGGAGTGCCAGAAAAGCACGTTGTAAATGGAAGCTTTTCTCACTAACTTTTCTCACCATCATGACTGATGGCCAGTCTCATGACGAGTGAAAATTCTTAATTCTAGTCAAGTTCTTAAACCACAGGAGAAAACTATAAATGCTAATCCTTTTAAGGGAAAACGCTGAATTGACTACCCTATGTGTTTGCTTTATGTATCCTAGACTTCTGATTGTCTGCTTTTGAAATCTAGACTACCTAAGTCTCTGTGAGTTCAGTTACATGTAGAGTCACCCTTCCTCATGGTAGTTTTTTTTTTTTTTTTCTCTTCCAAGAACACTGTTTCTCTGCCCTTCTAAAATAGCCACCATACTTCTGACATATTTTATCATTATCTTCACTGATAATAGCAGCAGAAATGGTTTATTCTGAGAGCCCAGAACCACCTAGTGGTTGAACAGGTGGCAGGAATCCTCTGACCCTGATAGGCAAAGCCTCTGAGAAAGTTCCCAAGTGTTAGGGATCTTATCTATGATAGTCTGCCCTTGGGAGGGTATCAAGGTCTTAGAACTCATCTGGGCTTCTGAGAGGTAGTTTAGCAGAAGAACTAAATGACAATTCACCAACAGAAATAAGGCCAACAAAGAACTTGGGAAATCAGGTAGCTTTAGTCTGCCCTTCCTGCTTTCTTCCTTCCCATCTGCAGCAAAATCCTAAAGGATGAAGTGAGACTTCTAGCTCCAGACTGCTGGATTTATGGTTCTTGATGGAGAAGGAAATGGCAACCCACTCCAGTATTCTTTTTTTTTTTTTTGGCCACTTCTATTGATTTTTCATTTATTTATCTCCATTCATCTTTGTTCTTTGGCCTGTGTGGGCCTCCCATCGCAGTGGCCTCTCTCGCTGCAGAGCACTGGCTCTGGGCGCATGCACTCCAGAGCTCCAGCTCAGTAGTTGGACACATCGGTCCAGCCACTCCATGGCACGTGGGATCTTCCCAGGCCAGGAATTGAACTGGTACCCATTGCACTGCAAGGCGGTGGCCTTACCCACTGGATTGCCAGGGAAGTCCTACTCCAGTATTCTTGCATGGAGAACCTGGCATTCTACGGTCCATAGGGTTGCAAAGAGTCAGACATGCCTGAAGTGATGTAGCCCATGGTTTTTGAAACATATAGACTTCAGAACCAAACCAGGCATCACTAAGCAAGTAAAATACAACTCCTTTCATTCTGATTCTACCAGTGACATATGTATACACTCCTTTCAAAGGAGAATTCCAGATTCTAAATAGGCAAAACAGCTGAATTATATACAACCTCTTGAAAGTTGTAACACTGGCACTGAACAACCTTCTACAGCCACCTCTTAAAATTACATTGCCTGAACCACAACAAAGAGGTTTAATTACTTGCTAAAATTCTTGAAAAGTTTGTAAACAAAGTCAATACATGACTCTTAAAAACTACAGGAATTATGAAATTAATAATTCCTAGAGACTCCCTGAGTGTGTCCATATTTCTACAACCAAAAATTAATTTTTATTGGTAAGAATACTATTATACTTGTGAAAGATTACCATGTGGACTTTCCATGTGGTGCTAGTGGTAAAGAACCCACTTGCCAGTGTGGGAGACTTAAGAGATGAGGGTTTGATCCTTGGGTTGGGAGGATACCCTGGGGGAAGGCATAACAACCCACTTCAGTATTCTTTCCTGGAGTATCTCCATGACAGAGAAACCTGATGGGCAACAGTCCATGGGGTTGCAAAAAGTCGGACACAACTAAAGCATCTTAGCATGCACACAACATGTACAATGGAACCATCATAGGTTTCTTTTTTCTTCATTCTGCTCAGGGCAAATATAAATTCTTCAGTATTTATGTGAATCTATTTATGGCTGGTGCTAAAGTAACAAAATAACAGGTTGATCATGGCAAAAACATCAATATTTCTATTAGGTTGGCCTCCCTATGTTACTGCCTACTGTTCTGCCAATTCTTCCTCCAAATCCTCTTCATCCATAAGAGCAGGGTAATACCCTCCTCATTGCTGGCAGGACTGTCATTATCAGGGAAGGCAGTGTGAGTCTGAAGACATTATGGGCTACTTGTTCATTGCTGGTGATGATTTTAAAAAAATAATGAAACTAAAACTATGAATGAGGGCTACCGGCACTTACTGAGTACTTAACATGCACCAGAGACTGCTAAGCACTTTATGTGAAGCATCTCACTTAATTACAAGCTTATCCACATCAGAACCCATTGTCTTAACTAGGAAAATGGACTTTCTCTGGAATTCTTGAGAGTTAAACAATGTCAGACTCTCAGAATTGGGATCCAGAGGAGTCCCAGACACGTGTGACCTTCCCAGTCATTGATATCTCCACCCATCCCAGTGCAGTCATATCAGAAATCATCAATCAATGACACTGTGACCTAGGGGTGATGACAGATAAGTTACAGCTGCCTTTCTGTCCCCCTACCCACCCCCACTTACACTTCAGCTAAGTAGCCCTGCATTCTGACAGTTTTGTAAGAACTTCTCTTTCTTCTGCCCTGTCCCTGCAGTTGAAGCAATACACTTGGGAAGCCTCATAGCTGCCCAAGGCTACGTCTTTCCCATCTCAGACCATGTTCTTACCATGAAGGATGATGGCACGTTTTATCGTTTTCAGGTAGGCCTGCAGCCAGTCCTTTTCTTCTCATTATATGACCTCAGATTAGACTACCTAGAGGGTTTGATCCTTGGGTTGGGAGGATACCCTGGGGAAGGCATAACAACCCACTTCAGTATTCTTTCCTGGAGTATCTCCATGACAGAGAAACCTGATGGGCAACAGTCCATGGGGTTGCAAAAGTCGGACACAACTAAAGCATCTTAGCATGCACACAACATGTACAATGGAACCATCATAGGTTTCTTTTTTCTTCATTCTGCTCAGGGCAAATATAAATTCTTCAGTATTTATGTGAATCTATTTATGGCTGGTGCTAAAGTAACAAAATAACAGGTTGATCATGGCAAAAACATCAATATTTCTATTAGGTTGGCCTCCCTATGTTACTGCCTACTGTTCTGCCAATTCTTCCTCCAAATCCTCTTCATCCATAAGAGCAGGGTAATACCCTCCTCATTGCTGGCAGGACTGTCATTATCAGGGAAGGCAGTGTGAGTCTGAAGACATTATGGGCTACTTGTTCATTGCTGGTGATGATTTTAAAAAAATAATGAAACTAAAACTATGAATGAGGGCTACCGGCACTTACTGAGTACTTAACATGCACCAGAGACTGCTAAGCACTTTATGTGAAGCATCTCACTTAATTACAAGCTTATCCACATCAGAACCCATTGTCTTAACTAGGAAAATGGACTTTCTCTGGAATTCTTGAGAGTTAAACAATGTCAGACTCTCAGAATTGGGATCCAGAGGAGTCCCAGACACGTGTGACCTTCCCAGTCATTGATATCTCCACCCATCCCAGTGCAGTCATATCAGAAATCATCAATCAATGACACTGTGACCTAGGGGTGATGACAGATAAGTTACAGCTGCCTTTCTGTCCCCCTACCCACCCCCACTTACACTTCAGCTAAGTAGCCCTGCATTCTGACAGTTTTGTAAGAACTTCTCTTTCTTCTGCCCTGTCCCTGCAGTTGAAGCAATACACTTGGGAAGCCTCATAGCTGCCCAAGGCTACGTCTTTCCCATCTCAGACCATGTTCTTACCATGAAGGATGATGGCACGTTTTATCGTTTTCAGGTAGGCCTGCAGCCAGTCCTTTTCTTCTCATTATATGACCTCAGATTAGACTACCTAAAAAAATGGATGATATTTAAGGAAGCAACCCCTACCTCCTACCAGATCTGAGAAGATCAAGCAAACTTGTTTGGGCCATTTTTTGTCCCGTCCATGTAATAGTAAAAAACAACAACAACAACAACAACAAAACCCTCATGCAGAACCTACCATTCATTGGGTGTTTTACACATATCTCCTTATTTATTTTGAAGAATGAACTTTGGGGGAATAAATAACACCGATTTTACAACTGGGAAAACCAAGGTACTTGGAGAATTAATAGGACATTTAGTCAGTCTAGGTAACAGCCTTGATTTGAACCCAGGTCAGCCAGATAGCAAAGTCCTTGATCCTTCTGCTGTATCATGCTGCCATCTTGGTGTGAAGTTTCTATTCACTACCTAGTAACACTTCCCAACCATTTTCCACTCATTTTCTCAGATCTTGTCCTACAATGAATTTGAGCAGAGCATAAGGGGCTGTGCCAAGGTCTAAACCAAAAAGCTTGGGAGTAGAGCTCTTCAGACAGGGTCAAAGAATGTCTAAGTCTACTCAGCTGCCATAAGAAAATATCAGTACCACAGACAGGGTGGTACTGTTAAACAGCAGAAGTGTATATCTCACAGTTGTTGAGTCTGGAAGTCTACAATTACGGCCCAAGTCAGGTTCAGTTTGTGAGAAGAGCTTTCATCCTGGCTTTCAGATGATCAATTCTCACAGTATCCTCAAGTGGCGGAGAGAGAGAGACAGAGAGATAGAGAGACAGAGGTTGTTAGCTCTCTGGTGTTTCCTTTTATAGAAGCACTAATCCTGTGTGATCAGGGACCCACCCATATGATCTCACTTAACTTTAACCACTTCCTTACTCCACATGCAGTCACGCTGTGGGGTTAGGGCTTCATCACAGAAACTCACTAGGCCACCTCTCCGTCCATAGCAAAGGATAAAGGAACTTCAAGCTTGTAAACTCTTTCTTCTGCCCTGTCCCTGCAGTTGAAGCAATACACTTGGGAAGCCTCATAGCTGCCCAAGGCTACGTCTTTCCCATCTCAGACCATGTTCTTACCATGAAGGATGATGGCACGTTTTATCGTTTTCAGGTAGGCCTGCAGCCAGTCCTTTTCTTCTCATTATATGACCTCAGATTAGACTACCTAAAAAAATGGATGATATTTAAGGAAGCAACCCCTACCTCCTACCAGATCTGAGAAGATCAAGCAAACTTGTTTGGGCCATTTTTTGTCCCGTCCATGTAATAGTAAAAAACAACAACAACAACAACAACAACAAAACCCTCATGCAGAACCTACCATTCATTGGGTGTTTTACACATATCTCCTTATTTATTTTGAAGAATGAACTTTGGGGGAATAAATAACACCGATTTTACAACTGGGAAAACCAAGGTACTTGGAGAATTAATAGGACATTTAGTCAGTCTAGGTAACAGCCTTGATTTGAACCCAGGTCAGCCAGATAGCAAAGTCCTTGATCCTTCTGCTGTATCATGCTGCCATCTTGGTGTGAAGTTTCTATTCACTACCTAGTAACACTTCCCAACCATTTTCCACTCATTTTCTCAGATCTTGTCCTACAATGAATTTGAGCAGAGCATAAGGGGCTGTGCCAAGGTCTAAACCAAAAAGCTTGGGAGTAGAGCTCTTCAGACAGGGTCAAAGAATGTCTAAGTCTACTCAGCTGCCATAAGAAAATATCAGTACCACAGACAGGGTGGTACTGTTAAACAGCAGAAGTGTATATCTCACAGTTGTTGAGTCTGGAAGTCTACAATTACGGCCCAAGTCAGGTTCAGTTTGTGAGAAGAGCTTTCATCCTGGCTTTCAGATGATCAATTCTCACAGTATCCTCAAGTGGCGGAGAGAGAGAGACAGAGAGATAGAGAGACAGAGGTTGTTAGCTCTCTGGTGTTTCCTTTTATAGAAGCACTAATCCTGTGTGATCAGGGACCCACCCATATGATCTCACTTAACTTTAACCACTTCCTTACTCCACATGCAGTCACGCTGTGGGGTTAGGGCTTCATCACAGAAATTCAGTAGGGCACCTTTCAGTCCATAGCAAAAGGATAAAGGAACTTCAAGCTTGTGCCCCAGTAGACAGTGCTTGTCTGACTCCTGCGTTAGACTTCTGTTGTCTCAGGATATGACGTTTTTTGCCCTATAAACTAAGTTTTCTCACTTTATTTGGTCGACCTCAGATTTTATTCCTCAACACCGAGATTCAAATATTGACTAGCCTTGGCCACGCGAAGAACAGGAGTGAGTCAGGGTGCACTGTCAGCATGAATGGGAGGTACAGACAGAGCCCATCAGGGAAGGGTCCTCCCTGGATGCAAGGCAGGACTGCCCTGAGCCCCAGGCAAGGGAAGGCATTTGCTGGTGTCCTCAGTTCTGACACCTGTGCCCTTTTGCAGGCCCCATACTTCTGGCCTTCAAACTGCTGGGAGCCTGAAAACACCGATTATGGTGAGTACTGAAGCCATGGCCCACGCTTTGTGGGAATGTCGAAGTCACACTCCTGCTGTCTGGGTCACACTGGTGCATGGGGTGGAGGGTCTTTGGCCTGCTTAGCCCTTTCTCATAGTGTTGACATGTCCTAAGGTTCTTGTTCCACATAATGATGAAAGGCAGGACACACTGAAAGATGTAGCCATTGGAAGGGAATGGAGGAAGGGAAGAAAAGTTTTGTCAAGTGTGGTCAAGGTGCTCATTCTATGGGGCCAAAGAGAACTGGGCTAGTGGCCATTGACCACTCCTTCCTGGAGCAGGGTTTTGGGGGAAGACTGGATCAAGGGGGTACATCACCCTGACCATTTCCTTTCTCAGAGACTTGTTTAATGTTGTTGTTTTTAAAAATAATTTATTGGTGTTTTTGATGGTTGGAAGTTAGAGGAGAAGAGTAACAGGCCATAGAGAGGTATACCAAAGTTACCTTACCTAAAAAAATGAGCAAAGGTAGGAAGTCTACAATTACCGGCCCAAGTCAGGTTCAGTTTGTGAGAAGAGCTTTCATCCTGGCTTTCAGATGATCAATTCTCACAGTATCCTCAAGTGGCGGAGAGAGAGAGACAGAGAGATAGAGAGACAGAGGTTGTTAGCTCTCTGGTGTTTCCTTTTATAGAAGCACTAATCCTGTGTGATCAGGGACCCACCCATATGATCTCACTTAACTTTAACCACTTCCTTACTCCACATGCAGTCACGCTGTGGGGTTAGGGCTTCATCACAGAAATTCAGTAGGGCACCTTTCAGTCCATAGCAAAAGGATAAAGGAACTTCAAGCTTGTGCCCCAGTAGACAGTGCTTGTCTGACTCCTGCGTTAGACTTCTGTTGTCTCAGGATATGACGTTTTTTGCCCTATAAACTAAGTTTTCTCACTTTATTTGGTCGACCTCAGATTTTATTCCTCAACACCGAGATTCAAATATTGACTAGCCTTGGCCACGCGAAGAACAGGAGTGAGTCAGGGTGCACTGTCAGCATGAATGGGAGGTACAGACAGAGCCCATCAGGGAAGGGTCCTCCCTGGATGCAAGGCAGGACTGCCCTGAGCCCCAGGCAAGGGAAGGCATTTGCTGGTGTCCTCAGTTCTGACACCTGTGCCCTTTTGCAGGCCCCATACTTCTGGCCTTCAAACTGCTGGGAGCCTGAAAACACCGATTATGGTGAGTACTGAAGCCATGGCCCACACTTAGTGGGAATGCAGAAGACACACTCCTGCTGTCTGGGTCACCCTGGTGCATGGGGAGGAGGGTCTTTGGCCTGCTTAGCCCTTTCTCATAGTGTTGACATGTCCTAAGGTTCTTGTTCCACATAATGATGAAAGGCAGGACACACTGAAAGATGTAGCCATTGGAAGGGAATGGAGGAAGGGAAGAAAAGTTTTGTCAAGTGTGGTCAAGGTGCTCATTCTATGGGGCCAAAGAGAACTGGGCTAGTGGCCATTGACCACTCCTTCCTGGAGCAGGGTTTTGGGGGAAGACTGGATCAAGGGGGTACATCACCCTGACCATTTCCTTTCTCAGAGACTTGTTTAATGTTGTTGTTTTTTAAAAATAATTTATTGGTGTTTTTGATGGTTGGAAGTTAGAGGAGAAGAGTAACAGGCCATAGAGAGGTATACCAAAGTTACCTTACCTAAGAAAACAAAGAGTGAGCAAAGGTAGGCACTGGGTAAGCAGGGAATTATTGTGTTCCAAGCAAGGATTTATTAGATTCTTGCTACGTACCCTCCATAAAAGCTGTTTCATATATGTATGTATTAGTCATCTAAAGTTATGTTATCCCTGTACTTCAGCTGAGGCCCAGAGAGGTCACCTCCTGATCCCTATCACACTGTACTCTGATTGGATGCCCCATCGATTGCGAGCTCCATTAGAGAAAGGCTGGTCCACCTCATTCACTCTCTTATCATCAGAACGTAGTAAATGCCAGAGCCATAGTGAGCACTCTAAATATTTGCTGATGGTTCTGGTTCTTTGACTGTGTGTATCACAACAAACTGTGGGATATTCTTAAAGAGATGGGAATACCAGATCACTTTCCTGCCTCCAGAGAAATCTGTATGCTGTTCAAGAAGCAACAGTTAGAACCAGACATGGAACAACAGACTGGTTCAAATTTGGGAAAGGAGTACATTAAGGCTGTATATTGTCACCCTGCTAATTTAACTTATATGCAGAGTACATCCTGAAAAATGCCAGGCTGGATGAAGCAGAAGGTGGGAGCAAGATTTCTGGGAGAAATATCAATAACCTCATATATGCAGATGACACCACCCTTATGGCAGAAAGCAAAGAGGAACTAAAGAGCCTCCTGATGAAGGTGAAAGAGGAGAGTGAAAAAGTGGGCTTAAGGGCTTCCCTGGTGGTCCAGTGGGTAAAGAGTCTGCCTTGCAGTGCAAGGGGCACCAGTTTGATCCCTGGAGCGGGAAGATCCCACGTGCCGAGGAACAGCTGGACTGCTGTGTCCAATTATGAGCCAGCACTCTGGAGCACATGTGCCCAGAGCTGATGCTCTGCAATGAAAGAGGCCACTGCAATGGGAGGCCCACACAGGCCAAAAAATGAAAAAAAAAAAAAAAAGAAACAATAAAAGAGATTGACATTTAAAAAAAAAAAAGTGGACTTATAACTCAACATTCAAAAAACAAAGATCATGGTATCCTGCCCCATCACTTCATGGTAAATAGATGGGGGAAAAGTGGAAACAGTGACAGAATTTATCTTCTTGGGCTCCAAAATCACTGTGAATGGTGACTGCAGCCATGAAATTAGAAGACGCTTACTCCTTGGAAGAAAGGAGTTATGACTAACCTATACAGCATATTTATTAAAAAAACAGAGACATCAATTTACCAACAAAGACCCATATAGTCAAAGCTATGGTTTTCCCAGTTGTCATGTACAGATGTGAGAGTTGGACCATAAAGAAGGCTGGGTGCCAAAGAATTGATGCTTTCAAACTGTGGTGCTGGAGAAGACTCTTTTTCAAATTAATTTACTTATTTTAATTGGAGGATAATTACTTTACAATATTATGATGGTTTATAAGATGGGGGAGCACATATACACCTGTGATTAATTCATGTTGATATACAGAGAAGACTCTTGAGAGTCCCTTGAACAGCGAGGAGATTCAGACCAGTCAATCTTAAAGGGGAAACCCAAACCCCGAATATTCATTGAAAGGACTGATACTGAAACTGAAGCCCTAATACTTTGGCCACCGGATGGGAAGAGTCAACTCACTGGAAAAGACCCTGATGCTGGGTAAAATAAAAAGGCAGAAGGAGAAGGGAATGATGGAGGGTGAGATGGCTGGATGGCATTATCAATTCAGTGAACATAAGTTTGAGCAAACTCCGGGAGAAAATGGAGGGCAAAGAAGACTGACATATATGCAGAGCCCCTTACAAAGCAAAGAGGAACTAAAGAGCCTCCTGATGAAGGTGAAAGAGGAGAGTGAAAAAGTGGGCTTAAGGGCTTCCCTGGTGGTCCAGTGGGTAAAGAGTCTGCCTTGCAGTGCAAGGGGCACCAGTTTGATCCCTGGAGCGGGAAGATCCCACGTGCCGAGGAACAGCTGGACTGCTGTGTCCAATTATGAGCCAGCACTCTGGAGCACATGTGCCCAGAGCTGATGCTCTGCAATGAAAGAGGCCACTGCAATGGGAGGCCCACACAGGCCAAAAAATGAAAAAAAAAAAAAGAAACAATAAAAGAGATTGACATTTAAAAAAAAAAAAGTGGACTTATAACTCAACATTCAAAAAACAAAGATCATGGTATCCTGCCCCATCACTTCATGGTAAATAGATGGGGGAAAAGTGGAAACAGTGACAGAATTTATCTTCTTGGGCTCCAAAATCACTGTGAATGGTGACTGCAGCCATGAAATTAGAAGACGCTTACTCCTTGGAAGAAAGGAGTTATGACTAACCTATACAGCATATTTATTAAAAAAACAGAGACATCAATTTACCAACAAAGACCCATATAGTCAAAGCTATGGTTTTCCCAGTTGTCATGTACAGATGTGAGAGTTGGACCATAAAGAAGGCTGGGTGCCAAAGAATTGATGCTTTCAAACTGTGGTGCTGGAGAAGACTCTTTTTCAAATTAATTTACTTATTTTAATTGGAGGATAATTACTTTACAATATTATGATGGTTTATAAGATGGGGGAGCACATATACACCTGTGACTAATTCATGTTGATATACAGAGAAGACTCTTGAGAGTCCCTTGAACAGCGAGGAGATTCAGACCAGTCAATCTTAAAGGGAACCAACCCTGAATATTCATTGGAAGGACTGATGCTGAAGCTCAAGCTCTAATACTTTGGCCACCGGATGTGAAGAGACAACTCACTGGAAAAGACCCTGATGCTGGGTAAAATAAAAAGGCAGAAGGAGAAGGGAATGATGGAGGGTGAGATGGCTGGATGGCATTATCAATTCAGTGAACATAAGTTTGAGCAAACTCCGGGAGAAAATGGAGGGCAAAGAAGACTGACATGCTACAGTCCATGGGGTCACAAAGAATCAGACACAACTGAGTGACTACAACAACTGGTTCTTTATTAAAGATGATTACCAGACACTCAGTAGAGGCAGCAGAATTTGAACTCAGATGCTCTTTTCATGGTCTGTCCCTCTGCAGAGCACCCTCATCATCAGTTCAGTTGCTGGGGAAGCCCACGGCAACTCTCCTTGGGACTGGGGCACATGAGACCTGAAGCTTCCCCTTGGGTTCTTTCCAGAATGCTTTTCAAAGGAAGGCAGAGCCAGCTCCAGCTGGATGGTATTCCAGGGAGTCTGTCCTGAGACCTTGTGATAAGCTATACCCTCTGGATCACACTTCTGAGGGAGGGGAAGCCATCAATTGGAAATAGTCCTGAGGCTAGAATTCTGGCAAGTCACTGCCCTACAAGGCTATAGAGGTTCTGTTTCCAAGTCTGGAGCATGTCCCTGAGGTAGGGGGCAGAGCCCCGTGACTGTCTCATCAGCTGTCTGTAGGCATCTTCACAGGTCTCTCTGGAACTGCGCTGTGCCCTAAATGATGTGATAAGTCAGTCCAGCCAGGTTTCCAGCTTGAAATGGGAGCAGCATTTGGCTGCTCATAAAATAACTGCTTCTGGGGCTGAAATACTGCTCACAAAAGCCCAGCTTAGAATTTGAATAATTGTATCTCAGTTCCATGCAGCAGCCGTGTACCCTTGTGAATGTGAAAATCAATATTTTTCCAGGCAATGGAGAGGGTGAGGCCGTAAAACCTGGCCCAAGTAAGTTTCAAATATTTACTTGAATATAAACCCACAACCAGCAGCCATCTTACCTTCCATACAACAAGGTACAGTTCCCTTTCTCTACAGATTTTTTGTAATTTTAGTTGTGTTAACAGGAACAGGGGTAGAAATAATCATTTATATCAGGCTCTCACTGAAGCAACATTACTTTGAATTCTTGTACCTCTGTTTTGGGAATTCAGATGGAGAGGTTAAGAGTTCAGGATGCAAAATACAGCCATTTCCAGGTCAGTCAGTTGACAAGTTACTTACCTTCTCCGAGTCACTGAAATCTCATTTTAAAAACAGAATAATAATAGTACTTCTCTCCCTGTGTTGTTGGTTAGGATTAAATTGTTTTGTTCATTAGAAATGGGTATAAGTTCTGGTGTATGGTACATAGTGAGGAGTCAACCAAAACCACAGTGGGGGTTGGCATTATTACTCCCGGGGTGATGTTTGATCTTATTTGTTCTGTCGTAGCCCTCTTGCCAGAAAGGATGTGACACTGAAGCTAAAAATTCAGAATAAGTGTGGCTTGGATGGACAAAGAATCAGAACATTCCTTTAATTTAACATATATTGACCATCCGCTCTGTGTCAACTGCTCTGCCATAGGTTTGAATGAGTGACAGGTTTGCCCTCCAAGCATCCCAGGCTGGAGAGAGAACACAGTAGGGTCAAGAAGAGAATGGGGAGGAGTTTGATTCAAGTCCTCAAAGAGTTTATGTTGATGAAGCCTGATTACAAAGGTGGAATAATTTGGGATGAGCCAGTTTACAGAAAGGTCTTCATGGTCAAGGAGAGACATTTAGAACAGACCTGGGAGCTTTCAAGGGCGCCTGTGTGTCCCCAGGAGTGGGGAATAACCTTAACATTCCCTTGTCTATGAAATGAAGCTATAACAAAACTCGCCTCATAGGTTATTATAAGGATTAAGTAAGCAGACATTTGGAAACTCCCTAAAACACTGCCTGACATTCAGCAAGTTCCATATACATGGTAGCTACTAGTGTGATGATTTCCTCAGCAGTTTCCAAGGAGAGGGTGAGGCCGTAAAACCTGGCCCAAGTAAGTTTCAAATATTTACTTGAATATAAACCCACAACCAGCAGCCATCTTACCTTCCATACAACAAGGTACAGTTCCCTTTCTCTACAGATTTTTTGTAATTTTAGTTGTGTTAACAGGAACAGGGGTAGAAATAATCATTTATATCAGGCTCTCACTGAAGCAACATTACTTTGAATTCTTGTACCTCTGTTTTGGGAATTCAGATGGAGAGGTTAAGAGTTCAGGATGCAAAATACAGCCATTTCCAGGTCAGTCAGTTGACAAGTTACTTACCTTCTCCGAGTCACTGAAATCTCATTTTAAAAACAGAATAATAATAGTACTTCTCTCCCTGTGTTGTTGGTTAGGATTAAATTGTTTTGTTCATTAGAAATGGGTATAAGTTCTGGTGTATGGTACATAGTGAGGAGTCAACCAAAACCACAGTGGGGGTTGGCATTATTACTCCCGGGGTGATGTTTGATCTTATTTGTTCTGTCGTAGCCCTCTTGCCAGAAAGGATGTGACACTGAAGCTAAAAATTCAGAATAAGTGTGGCTTGGATGGACAAAGAATCAGAACATTCCTTTAATTTAACATATATTGACCATCCGCTCTGTGTCAACTGCTCTGCCATAGGTTTGAATGAGTGACAGGTTTGCCCTCCAAGCATCCCAGGCTGGAGAGAGAACACAGTAGGGTCAAGAAGAGAATGGGGAGGAGTTTGATTCAAGTCCTCAAAGAGTTTATGTTGATGAAGCCTGATTACAAAGGTGGAATAATTTGGGATGAGCCAGTTTACAGAAAGGTCTTCATGGTCAAGGAGAGACATTTAGAACAGACCTGGGAGCTTTCAAGGGCGCCTGTGTGTCCCCAGGAGTGGGGAATAACCTTAACATTCCCTTGTCTATGAAATGAAGCTATAACAAAACTCGCCTCATAGGTTATTATAAGGATTAAGTAAGCAGACATTTGGAAACTCCCTAAAACACTGCCTGACATTCAGCAAGTTCCATATACATGGTAGCTACTAGTGTGATGATTTCCTCAGCAGTTTCCAAGGAGGAAGAGGAGAAGGAACAAACATTTTCTAGCCTAAAATGTTTGCCCTAATAAAAATCTACTCTGAAACTAACTTGTATTGTCGTATGAAGGCAAACTATTTTGCCTGAAGATGAAGCTTCAATACTTTGGCCACATGATGGGAAGAACCAACTCATTGGAAAAGACCCTGATACTTAGCAAGATTGAGGGCAGGAGGAGAAAGGGGTGGGTGACAAAGGATGAGATGGTTATGGCATCTCCAACTCAATGGACATGAGTGAGCAAACTCCAGGTGATAGTGAAGGACAGGGAAGCCTGGAGTGCTGCAGTCCACAGGGTTGTGAAGAGTCAGACATGACTTAGCAACTGAACAGCAACAACATGCCTGAATGAGGAGAGGAAGAGATTGACAAGAAAAGGAGAGACTAGATCTTAAAGAAACAAACATGCTTCCTATTTTAGAAGCCTGACCTTTCTTCTGAGGTCACTAAGGAGTCAATGCAGGAAATGTAGGCAGGAAGGCAACATGGTCATATTTATGAAAGGTCACACTGATAGAGGATGTTTGGGATGAAGCTGAGTGGAGAGGATGAAGGGAGGCTGTCAGGATTGGAAGATGGGGATCCTCATCCAATCCTGACCTATAGAAAGATTACAAGAGGTCAGATGGCATGGCATTCACAGAAAAACATATTCTTCACCATACAGTGCTGGGTGCATAATGAAGGCTGACTGGCTGGATGAGTGGATGAAGAAATGGGTGGATGAATTTATGATTCCACCCTATAACTGGTCTTATGTGTACTGTAATTTCTCTTCTTCCTTCAGCCATCTACCTCTGTAAGAGGACAATGCAGAATAAAGCAAGGCTGGAACTGGCAGATTATGAAGCAGTAAGTATGATTATTATCCAGGTATGATGTTGGAAGAGAGTATAAAATACCTCCAGCTCTGTCTCAGCTAGCATTTCTCTCTTTTTCTTTCCCCAACCCCTTCAGATAGTGGGAAGGAAGTCTCTTCTATGTCCCTTCTTCTCTTCTCAGCTCTTCTTATCATCACAATAAAATCTCAGCAATTAAAAAAAAACTCAACCTAAAATTTGCTGAAGAACTAGAACAGACACTTCACCAAAGAGGACATAAGGATGACAAAGAAATACATGGAAAGATATTAAACAGCCATTAGAGAAGCACATATTACATCTATGGTGCACAGCTATTAGATCGGCTATAATGAAAAGCAATGGTAGTACAAGTGCTAGTGAAGATGTCGTAAGCAACTGGAACTCTCCTATATCTCTGGTGGGAATGCAGCCACTCTGGAAAATGGTTTGGCAGTTTCTCAGGAAATTCAGTGCACATGCACCATATGCAACCAAGTGATTCCACTTTTACATAACATGCCCCAGAGAAATAAGAACTTATAGCCACACCAAAACCTGTACACTAATGTCTATAGTAGCTTTACGTGTGATAACTCAGAGCTAAAAAGCAACCCAAGTGCACTTTAACAGATGAATAGTTAAAGAAACTACTCTACAGCCATGGAACAGAGTGCCATTCTTTAGTGAAAAGGAATGAACTAGTAATCCAGCCACTAGGATGAGTATCAAAGGCATGCTGAGTGAAAGAAGCAAGTCGGGCTTCCCCTGGTGGTCCAGTGGGTAAGGGCACCGCCTTGCAGTGCAAGGGACGCCGGTTCGATCCCTGGCCTGGGAAGATCCCACGTGCCGCGGAGCAGCTGGACCTATGTGTCCAATTACCGAGCCGGAGCTCTGGTGTGCATGCGCCCAGAGCCGGTACTCTGCAACGACAGACGCCGCCGCGATGGGAGGCCCACAGGAGCCAAGGAACAAAGACGGATGAAAATAGAGAAATGAAAGACCAATAGAAGTGGCCCGCCCGCTCCCCTCCCTCCCCAACCCGACCCCCACCCAAAATAAATAAATAAATCTTTAAAAAAAAAAGAAAGAAAGAAGCAAGTCTCAAAAGATTCCAAACTATGTGATTCCATTTATGTGGTACCATTTTTTTTTTTTTAAGACTCATTTATTTATTTATTTTGGGTGGGGGTCGGGTTGGGGAGGGAGGGGAGCGGGCGGGCCACTTCTATTGGTCTTTCATTTCTCTATTTTCATCCGTCTTTGTTCCTTGGCTCCTGCGGGCCTCCCATCGCGGCGGCGTCTGTTGTTGCAGCGCACTGGCTCTGGGCGCATGCGCTCCAGAGCTCCGGCTCGGTAATTGGACACATCGGTCCAGCCACTCTACAGCATGTGGGATCTTCCCAGGCCAGGGATCGAACCGGCGCCCCTTGCACTGCAAGGCGGTGTCCTTACCCACTGGACCACCAGGGGAAGCCCCAACATATGATAATTTTTTAAAATTGCAACTTCATACCCAGTTTGAAATAGAAATTCACCAGGGCTTGGCAGTAGATGCAAAATCTAAGAACCAAATTCAATCCAGTAGATAAGATGATGTCAGATAGAGATACATGCTTCCAGCTTTCCTCCTCCTCCTTCTTTCACAAGGCATGATTTCTTGCAGACACTGGAGACCCCACCCAACTCAGAGCCATTCCCATTTAACAGAGCCAAGGGACAAAGAACTTGAAGAGTCACAGATAATGTTTTAAACATTTAAAACTTGGGGTTGCAAACCCTTTCCCCCAAGCCATAGTTTGTACAGGTCATAGGAAACCTAAGATATTGGCCAGCTTTTCACATGTCCTCCAGAGGAGGTGTCACGGAGTCATAGAATGATGGAAGGACTGGCAGCCAGGAGGAGGGGCAGCATTAGGAGCAGTGAAGACTGGATAATCCTGCATGAAGAGCAAGCACTTTCAGATCCACCCACCTCCCCATGTCCCTCCCACTCTCGTGACCTCAATCTTCCAAAACAAGCATGAGGTCCCACTCTACCAGAACTCGTCACTCATGGGTACCTGTGTCCAACTTCATGCACGCACTGAACCATCACTCCCCTTTCCACACCCCAAGGGGATCATGCATGCTATCAGAAATCAGGACCAAGGCATGGCCCTCCACTCTCCTTTGTGCCACTAGCATCACAGGACCTGTGGATGGGAGGAGACAGCATTGTAGGGTACAGAGCAGGAGTTCACCAGCAGCCCTGGGACCTGGCTAAAGGTTGCTTATAGTGGGAGCCATGAAACATCAGTCTGTTGGGACAGATGATCTCCCCATTCATCCCCAGCATGGCTGTTCTGTGCTTCTGAGCATCCTAAGCACCAGTCCCTCCCCATCTGCCCTCGTGTGCCAGCAATCACCCCTCTTGCAGAAGACTGCTGGCTGGCTTTCATGCACCCAGCCCCAACTGCTTTAATTTGGGCATGACTACATCCCTTCCTGAACATGACCTATAGCAACAACCCAGACTGCAGGAGCATGTGCCCTGCATCCTGTGTCTCCCCTCTTGGTAGTTGTCTTTTTTTTTAAAAAAAAAAAAAAAAAAAAAAGCAGCTCCTAAATGGAAACATGATAACACCAAGTTCTGACATATTCTGTTTTCTCTTCTCTTGCCCTACAATAGTCTGCTTTGGTATGAGTAAAGAATATGGCATTAAGGTGTTCTTTCAGGTTGAAGTTCTGTCTAAAAGTGGTTAGAAACTAAAAGAGCATTTTGTTTTCACAATTCAGTCATTTTATTGTTTTTTTTTTTATTTATTATATCAAGACCATTTAACAGAGCCAAGGGACAAAGAACTTGAAGAGTCACAGATAATGTTTTAAACATTTAAAACTTGGGGTTGCAAACCCTTTCCCCCAAGCCATAGTTTGTACAGGTCATAGGAAACCTAAGATATTGGCCAGCTTTTCACATGTCCTCCAGAGGAGGTGTCACGGAGTCATAGAATGATGGAAGGACTGGCAGCCAGGAGGAGGGGCAGCATTAGGAGCAGTGAAGACTGGATAATCCTGCATGAAGAGCAAGCACTTTCAGATCCACCCACCTCCCCATGTCCCTCCCACTCTCGTGACCTCAATCTTCCAAAACAAGCATGAGGTCCCACTCTACCAGAACTCGTCACTCATGGGTACCTGTGTCCAACTTCATGCACGCACTGAACCATCACTCCCCTTTCCACACCCCAAGGGGATCATGCATGCTATCAGAAATCAGGACCAAGGCATGGCCCTCCACTCTCCTTTGTGCCACTAGCATCACAGGACCTGTGGATGGGAGGAGACAGCATTGTAGGGTACAGAGCAGGAGTTCACCAGCAGCCCTGGGACCTGGCTAAAGGTTGCTTATAGTGGGAGCCATGAAACATCAGTCTGTTGGGACAGATGATCTCCCCATTCATCCCCAGCATGGCTGTTCTGTGCTTCTGAGCATCCTAAGCACCAGTCCCTCCCCATCTGCCCTCGTGTGCCAGCAATCACCCCTCTTGCAGAAGACTGCTGGCTGGCTTTCATGCACCCAGCCCCAACTGCTTTAATTTGGGCATGACTACATCCCTTCCTGAACATGACCTATAGCAACAACCCAGACTGCAGGAGCATGTGCCCTGCATCCTGTGTCTCCCCTCTTGGTAGTTGTCTTTTTTTTAAAAAAAAAAAAAAAAAAAAAGCAGCTCCTAAATGGAAACATGATAACACCAAGTTCTGACATATTCTGTTTTCTCTTCTCTTGCCCTACAATAGTCTGCTTTGGTATGAGTAAAGAATATGGCATTAAGGTGTTCTTTCAGGTTGAAGTTCTGTCTAAAAGTGGTTAGAAACTAAAAGAGCATTTTGTTTTCACAATTCAGTCATTTTATTGTTATTTTATTATATATATTTTCTTATTATTTTTTCCAGTTGCATAGTACCTTTGTAAAAACAAAAATTCAAACAACAAAGGAAAGAGAGAAAGTAGGCTGCAGCCCTTTCCCCTATGCTTTTTTCTGTACATACAGTTTTTTTTCTAACAAACTTGAATCACACCATAAACACTGTGTAAGCTGCTTCTTTCTCCATTCATATACTATAAGGATATTGAGAATCTTCCTATAACACTAACAATAAACTGCAGTCTCATCTTTAATGGTTGCCTAGTATTCCATGTGGAGAAGGGAATGGGAATCCATTCCAACATTCTTGCCTGGAAAATTCTACAGACAGGGAAGCCCGGTGACCTGCAGTCCATCGGGTCTCAGGGGGTCAGACACGACTGAATGACTGACACACACACACACAGTACTCCATGATGTGACTGTATCATGATTTAGGTAACTGCTCCCCAGTTGACTGACCTTCAGGCTTTTATCAGCCTTGTTTCCTGTAAACAGTGGGAGAATCAAATGGGTGGGACTTTTTGAGATGCTTACACAGAGAGCCATGGTAATAACTGAGTTTACATGTGTTGGTTTTCAACTAAAGTTCCTTTTATATTAATAATCCACTAATGAAAGTAATCAGTTAGTTTTGACATGAGCTCCATGAAAATACACAGCATGATGTGGGCTCTGGCCTTGCCTTCCATCAGAATTAAATGGGTCATTAGGGGACCTGCCAAACACCCCTCCTCACTGTCCTATCATGCCACTAGGTTACTTGACAGACATTGAGAAAAAGCTTCTTCCCTTTCCCTCTGAAGGAGGCCCAGGATGTCTTTTCTTTCTTTTTGGTTTTTGGATTTTCCTTTTATGAGCATCACAAACCTAAACACTTTCTTCCTTCCCACTTTTCAATCTGACTTTCAAAGTCATTAATGCCAGGTTCTCTGGATTCCCCATTGCTACCACCTTCCCAGCTCTCCCCACTTGCTAGAAGACAAGTCTTGAGAAATCACTCTTGATCTTGCAGTCGGTTGCAAAGAACCCCCTCATTCCTTCCCTAAAACCTGCATGAACAACCACAAACCAGTCTCCCTGTCCTCAGTGGCCTTTAGAAGTGCTGTGTGAGTCATGTTCCTCTAAACACACACAAGAAAAGAGGGATCAGGGGAAGCACAGGGACTTCAGGCTTAATGGATGTGTAAATGAATATTAATAGTTCTGCTCTGTACAGAAGGGACTGGTGCAAAGTCAAATTGGGTTCATGTCTGGTAGATTTAAAGTAGGGCGCTACTGTTTTGTTGGGGGGTAACCACAATGGATGGCTGCCTTGTAATAACCATAAGTGTCCATGTGCAACTTTATGATGATTAATGCCTGCTTGTTGATTTTCATTTCTCTTTAGGAAAACTTAGCAAGACTGCAGAGGGCCTTTGCAAGGAAGTGGGAATTCATCTTTATGCAAGCAGAAGCACAAGTCAAGTAGGTGAACTTAACAGAGACCCTTGCAAAAGAGAAAAAGACTCTCTGGCATTTAAAGATGGTGTGAGAGTAGTGTTTTCTCCTATGGCCCGTCATGGTTAGTCACTGTCTCTCTCATGACAGTGGCGGAGGAGAAATCAAGGTCAAGCTGTATAAGTTACATCTCTGTCACCCATGGCACCCAAAAATAATTTCCAAACTATATGCTCCTGTAGGCAATGTTCCTCCCAAATGTATAATTCTGCTTCTAAGAAGATGTACCTAATTTCCAAGGAAATGTCTAAATCTTCCATGCTCAGAGGCTAAAAGTCATTAGACCCACATTACTTGTTGGTCTGCAAATTTCATCTTTATAGGCAAACATACCGGTGTTTTAGGCAAGCCAACAAGTGGCCCCTCCATGATCTCTCCCACGGGGAAGAATTCAGAACCAATCAAAAATAAGGCACAGGGCTTCCCCTGGTGGTCCAGTGGGTAAGGATACCGCCTTGCAGTACAAGGGGCGCCGGTTCAATCCCTGGCCTGGGAAGATCCCACGTGCCGCGGAGCAGCTGGACGGCTGTGTCCAATTGCCGAGCCAGAGCTCTGGAGCACAGCGCTCTGCAACTGACAGACGCCACCGTGATGGGAGGCCCACAGGAGCCAAAGAACAAAGATGGATGAAAATAGAGAAATGAAAGACCAATAGAGGTGACCCGCCCGCTCCCCTCCCTCCCCAACACTACCCCCGCCCAAAATAAATAAATAAATAAATAAATAAATCTTTAAAAAAAAAAACAAGGCACAGAAGGCAGATGGTTGGAGTCCAAGGTGTCAGATTCCTACTGATAAAACTAGTTCTGAGCCATGATTTTGGACCCATCACCACAAATCTTTACCTTGGAATTAGCCTGCCCATCCAGGGCAGAACTGTGTATCTATAGGACCAACCCCCACCTGAGGGCAGAGTCAGGCCCCGTATGTTTACTGGATGCAGAGAGTGGGTGTCTTGAGAACAGAGTGACCCAGACAGAGCCCAGATGGATCAACCTCAGCTTTCTCAATTTCTTCTTTCAAATGTGCCAATAAGTTGACAAGAGATGAAGAGAAAGTTGGAGTGTTTTATTTTGTTTTTTGTTGTTGTTGTTTTTTTTTCCCCATATTCTTCCCTCCCATGGACTGTAGTGGAGATTCCTCCTTTTTTTTTTTTTTTTTAAGATTTATTTATTTATTTATTTTGGGCGGGGGTCGGGTTGGGGAGGGAGGGGAGCAGGCGGGCCACTTCTATTGGTCTTTTATTTCTCTATTTTCATCCGTCTTTGCTCTTTGGCTCCTGTGGGCCTCCCACCGTGGTGGCCTCTGTTGTCGCAGAGCACCGGCTCTGGGCGCACGCGCTCCAGAGCTCCGGCTCAGTAATTGGACACATCGGTCCAGCCGCTCCGCAGCACGTGGGATCTTCCCAGGCCAGAGATCGGACTGGCGCCCCTTGCACTGCAAGGCGGTGTCCTTACCCACCGGATCACCAGGGGGAAGCCTAGATTCCTCCTTTTTGAGGACACAGGAGAATGTCCCCCAGCCCACCGACGTGGTCGTCAACCAGACCCTTTTGATTCTGGGAAATCGACTTGCTCATCCTTTCCAGCAACAAGCTCTGATTTAGCTGCAAGTGATGGTGGAAGAAATGGGATGGAGAAGTGGGTAGGGAAGGATGCTTAGCTGGGAGGAGGACTGCATCCTTTTACTGGGCACCACCTGCCCCTGAGAAGCTCCTGTGGGTCTTCAGAGAGCCCCTCCCCACGCTCTGGGCAGTGTTGCAGCCCAACCCCCAGGGCTGTGCCTCAGACTGTGTGGGTGACATTGATGTCAGGTTTGGTCACAGTTGGAAATGACTTGAGGTCATTGGGTCGAGTGAACTGTATGATGCTACTTACCCTTCTCCCCCTCCCTTGGCAGCCTCTGCCCCTACGCATGATTCCAGGCACCTGCCCCCCACTTCCGTGCTCCCAGAAGCCCTCAAGGAAGGGGAAATTAGGAGGGTGGGTGAGTGGGTGAGAAACAGGATGAATTGAGCCAGTGTACTCCGGAGTCCCTGGAAGGGAAGAGGAGGGCTGACTTACACTTCCAGGGCCACACTGCATCACATGTCATAAAAGGAGGAGAGAGTGCCCCTCTGTACATACATGGTATTTCTCCATTCACTCTTTTGATTAACTGTGCGATTGTATTTTAATTCTGGGCCATTTAAATACCCAGTAATCATCACAAAAATCACCAGGTTATTATGACTTTATTTCAATCTAGTAAACTGAAGTACTCCCGAGAGAGTCAAGAACCAGAAGTTACACAGCCATTAATTTGAGTTACTTTTTACTTGCATGGAGTAATATGGACTGCTTTTTTAGGCTCTTGTCTCTGCTCCTGATCACAACATAAAGAATCTGTCTGTCTGTCTTGGCAATTTGTGCCCCTTGGCCAACTGAGGCCTTGATATTTGCTTTCTGGGTCTTGTCATTCACTAGGGCTATTCCTTTGCTTTTAGAAAACCAGATGGTTTAAGTGACTTAAAACACATAACTGCAGCATTTTGAAGGCATTTCTGCTGATTCTGAAGCTAAAGCAAACTTCTAAATTTGAGGATGAAACATTGTTAGCCTGTGGTTACATTTCTTCCCATGATATGCAGTGTCCACTTTGATAAAGGAGAGCTTGACAACAGCTAATACAGTTTAACAACTTAATAATTCGTCCGATCGAACCAGACCCTTTTGATTCTGGGAAATCGACTTGCTCATCCTTTCCAGCAACAAGCTCTGATTTAGCTGCAAGTGATGGTGGAAGAAATGGGATGGAGAAGTGGGTAGGGAAGGATGCTTAGCTGGGAGGAGGACTGCATCCTTTTACTGGGCACCACCTGCCCCTGAGAAGCTCCTGTGGGTCTTCAGAGAGCCCCTCCCCACGCTCTGGGCAGTGTTGCAGCCCAACCCCCAGGGCTGTGCCTCAGACTGTGTGGGTGACATTGATGTCAGGTTTGGTCACAGTTGGAAATGACTTGAGGTCATTGGGTCGAGTGAACTGTATGATGCTACTTACCCTTCTCCCCCTCCCTTGGCAGCCTCTGCCCCTACGCATGATTCCAGGCACCTGCCCCCCACTTCCGTGCTCCCAGAAGCCCTCAAGGAAGGGGAAATTAGGAGGGTGGGTGAGTGGGTGAGAAACAGGATGAATTGAGCCAGTGTACTCCGGAGTCCCTGGAAGGGAAGAGGAGGGCTGACTTACACTTCCAGGGCCACACTGCATCACATGTCATAAAAGGAGGAGAGAGTGCCCCTCTGTACATACATGGTATTTCTCCATTCACTCTTTTGATTAACTGTGCGATTGTATTTTAATTCTGGGCCATTTAAATACCCAGTAATCATCACAAAAATCACCAGGTTATTATGACTTTATTTCAATCTAGTAAACTGAAGTACTCGAGAGAGTCAAGAACCAGAAGTTACACAGCCATTAATTTGAGTTACTTTTTACTTGCATGGAGTAATATGGACTGCTTTTTTAGGCTCTTGTCTCTGCTCCTGATCACAACATAAAGAATCTGTCTGTCTGTCTTGGCAATTTGTGCCCCTTGGCCAACTGAGGCCTTGATATTTGCTTTCTGGGTCTTGTCATTCACTAGGGCTATTCCTTTGCTTTTAGAAAACCAGATGGTTTAAGTGACTTAAAACACATAACTGCAGCATTTTGAAGGCATTTCTGCTGATTCTGAAGCTAAAGCAAACTTCTAAATTTGAGGATGAAACATTGTTAGCCTGTGGTTACATTTCTTCCCATGATATGCAGTGTCCACTTTGATAAAGGAGAGAGCTTGACAACAGCTAATACAGTTCTTAATAATCCAAATCTTAATAATTCAAATGGACAGTTGCATTCCTGGACACTCCTTAGGCTCCCTCTACTACATTACACATAATTGGTAATTTGCAATCTAGCCGACAACAAGCTCACTTACCATGTGTGGGTTTCTTTGGGTTTCTTTGAGGGAACCATATAGCCAAATCGTACAACTCTGCACAGAGCAGGAGCCACACAGGTGCCAAAAGCCCTGTGTACACTAGGCTCCTAAAAACGTGACCACAGAGTAGGCACATGGATCGGGAAGAAAAACAGAATAAAAAGTCTCTGATTTCCCTTCTTTCACTCTTTCAGGATTGATCGGAAAAAGGATAAAACAGAAAGGAAAATTTTGGATAGTCAAGAACGAGCCTTTTGGGATGTCCACAGGCCAGTGGTGAGAAAGCCCTGCTCGGTTCTCTATTTTTCCATTTGTTTCTGTTCCTTCACTTAAAAGAAAAGACTGTCTTTAGCCACCAGGTATCTCACTCTTAAGAAAATTGCTAAGCTTTGTGAAATGGGTTTTGTCATTCATTCAGATCATCTCAGTAGATTTTCTGGAATGTATGTCAGGTCTACCTTTTAAAAAATGATCTATTCATGGAATATGGGAGTAGTGATGAGAGAGCTGTGGGGAAACCCACCCAGGAACTTTGGGCCCTAAAGTTTATAGTCCTAAAGTAAGCAGTTGCCATTTCTACTGTCATTCCAATTTCTAAAGTATTCTCTTTCAAATGCAACTGGCTGGTGTTATTCACAGTCCCTGATCACCGAGAGCACTGAATTAGTGGATTCTGAATCATTACTGGGAGAAATACAGGGTTAGGTTCTTGCAAGTCTCCAGTCCATTTTCATCGACGGATCAATACATAACCTTCTTTAAAGTGTGCTTTGGTTTAAAGACACCTTAGTGTGTGTTGTTATTCCGTCATGTCTAACCTTGCAACCCCATGGACTGTGGCCTAAACTTTGTTAAATTTGAGGATGAAACATTGTTAGCCTGTGGTTACATTTCTTCCCATGATATGCAGTGTCCACTTTGATAAAGGAGAGAGCTTGACAACAGCTAATACAGTTCTTAATAATCCAAATCTTAATAATTCAAATGGACAGTTGCATTCCTGGACACTCCTTAGGCTCCCTCTACTACATTACACATAATTGGTAATTTGCAATCTAGCCGACAACAAGCTCACTTACCATGTGTGGGTTTCTTTGGGTTTCTTTGAGGGAACCATATAGCCAAATCGTACAACTCTGCACAGAGCAGGAGCCACACAGGTGCCAAAAGCCCTGTGTACACTAGGCTCCTAAAAACGTGACCACAGAGTAGGCACATGGATCGGGAAGAAAAACAGAATAAAAAGTCTCTGATTTCCCTTCTTTCACTCTTTCAGGATTGATCGGAAAAAGGATAAAACAGAAAGGAAAATTTTGGATAGTCAAGAACGAGCCTTTTGGGATGTCCACAGGCCAGTGGTGAGAAAGCCCTGCTCGGTTCTCTATTTTTCCATTTGTTTCTGTTCCTTCACTTAAAAGAAAAGACTGTCTTTAGCCACCAGGTATCTCACTCTTAAGAAAATTGCTAAGCTTTGTGAAATGGGTTTTGTCATTCATTCAGATCATCTCAGTAGATTTTCTGGAATGTATGTCAGGTCTACCTTTTAAAAAATGATCTATTCATGGAATATGGAATTAGAGATGAGAGAGCTGTGGGAATCCCACCCAGGAACTTTGGGCCCTAAAGTTTATAGTCCTAAAGTAAGCAGTTGCCATTTCTACTGTCATTCCAATTTCTAAAGTATTCTCTTTCAAATGCAACTGGCTGGTGTTATTCACAGTCCCTGATCACCGAGAGCACTGAATTAGTGGATTCTGAATCATTACTGGGAGAAATACAGGGTTAGGTTCTTGCAAGTCTCCAGTCCATTTTCATCGACGGATCAATACATAACCTTCTTTAAAGTGTGCTTTGGTTTAAAGACACCTTAGTGTGTGTGTGTATTCCGTCATGTCTAACCTTTGCAACCCCATGGACTGTGGCCTGCCATGCTCTTCTGTTCATGGGATTTTCCCAGGCAAAGATACTGGAATGGGTTTCCATGCCCTTCTCCAGGGGCCCTTCCTGACCCAGGGATGTAAATTGTTGATCATTGACTGTAAACTCACAGCCAAGAGCACTACACCCATGCCTGCATGGCACTTATCTAATATACCTATTTTATCCATAAAGCAACCTTCCTGCACTTAGGAGCGTAAGATAACACATCAGCACTGGGCTTGGGTGCCATGTTAATCAGAAAAATCAACAAAAGAACAACAACCAAAAAAACACACACAAATGTGTAAAACACAGTGCCAAATAGACCGTGAAAAGGACACTTGTTTATAGCAGAAGATGAAACAAGAAGGCGCCTCTCAGGTCAAGCACCTTAGCATGTTTGCAGCTCTGCACACATCCACCAATGACCACGAAGGCATCGCAAACATCAGCTTGGGAATGATAGGTAAATTTCAGGAAGTACGCAAATTCACAAATACAAAATCCACGAATAATAAAGTTGGACACATTTCTAGTTTCTTACTATTAAAACAAATCATGCATTTTCCTCATGAAATGGAACTAAAATGAATAAACTGTGTCAGCCTTCCTCATGTCTGATTAGAAGCAACACCAAAATAATAATTCCCCATCCTGGTAGTAGAATGGTTTTAGATGGTGTGTGTGTGTGTGTGTGTGTGTGTGTGTGTGTGTGTGTGTGTGTACGCTCAGTTGCTCAGTCTTTGTGACCTTGTGAACTGTAGCCTGCCAGGCTCCTCTGCCCATGGAGTTTTCTAGGCAAGAACACTAGAGTGGGTTGCCATTTCCTACTCCAACAAATCTTCCCAACCCAGGGATCAAACCCACATCTCTTGCATCTCCTGAATTGACAGGCAGATTCTTTACTACTAGGACCACCTGAGAAGCCCTGAGATGGTTAGGTGTGTGAAATAACAGCGGCTCTGACTGAAGAATCCACTACTTTGAATAATGAGTTTACTCTTGTAAACTACACTGTACCATCTACGTATCTACCTTGTACCATCTACATATCATCCTTAGATAATACGAGGTGTGCTGTTTTATTTCGTATGAGAACTCTGTGGAGGAACATATATTACAGATGGAATATCTTTGTAAAAACAAATCGTAAATGGCAAAATGGAGGTAATCATGTATTACCTGCAACGGAAAAGACAAAGAATGGTTCTGAGGGTGTCACTTTAGCCAACTTGGAAGGTATGAGTTTCACTTAGTAATTTACATGATGTTTTATTTCTCAGCCAGGCTGTGTGAACACAACTGAAATGGATATCAGAAAATGTCGACGTTTGAAGAATCCACAAAAGGTTAAAAAGGTTCGCTAGTTTAGCTGAATTAAAATCCTTTATGGAACGTGCCCTTCCATTTCTGATACTGTTCAAATAATAATTTGCTATTGGTAATTCTTCCCTGTGTTGTCCTTCGAAACCCTTTCATTCATTCTCCACATATTTATGGAGTGGTGGGCATGGGCTTGGCACTGTTCTGGATGCAGAAATACAGCAGCAAGTCCTGCAAAGCCCACAGCCTGGTAGGCATCAGTCAAGCTAGCAGGCACTGGTGGGAAGTTTAGGATGGTTCAGGAATGGCACCAGGGGGCGCCAGTCTAGGGGCTTCCCAAAGGTTTCCGTAGGCTCAATCACGGGTGCTGAGATCCAAAGGGTCAGTAACTCTTGGCTGCTGAGGAGGTAGCAGAGAGTAAACGGAAACATAGGAACTAAAAGTAGGAAATCCCACAGGCGAAGGCCAAAGGCCAGCCTGATACTTTGACACAAATGAAAGTCTGTCTCTAACAAAAGGAAAAATTACAAGTAGCCAGAGTTGTGGGTATGTTGGAAAAATAAGTCCAGGAAAATGGTCAGCTGATAAGGAAAAAATCCAAAAGCTGCCATCTCAAGTTTGTACCAGATAGGCATGTCATCTGCTGACCACTAGAAAATCTAGAGGGGGTCTCTTTGTGCAGAATGTTCAGGAGTTGTTCTTGTACTTTTCTTGTCTCAAACCACCTGGGGCATTCAATAAAAATGAGTGAAAGTCAACTCAGTCATGTCCGACTCTTTGCAACCCATGGACAAACCATGGAATTCTCCATACAAGAATACTAGAGTAGCTAACCCTAACCCTAACCCTAACCCTTCTCCAGTGGATCTTCCCAACCCAGGGATCAAACCCAGGTCTCCCACATTGCAAGCAAATTCTTTACCAGCTGAGCCACCAGGGAAGCCCAAGGATACTGAAGTGGGTAGCCTACCCTTCTCCAGGGGATCTTCCCAACCTAGGAATAGAACTGGGGTCTCCTGCATTGCAGGTAGATTCTTTATCAGCTGAACTACAAGGGAAGGAGCAGGCTCCAAAAAATGCATAACAGTGCAGGCTCCCAACCCCCTCCCACAAAGATCCTGACTCTGTAAGACAGAGCTCAACAATGTGCATCTTTACCAAATACCCAAGAGAATTCTTTGCAGATAGTCCATGGGCCATGTCTGGAGAGAAGCACTGTTATACAAGGAGACCATATAAGCTCAAAGAAAGGAAGAATTTTCTAGCAGTGGTAACCCAAAGATGGGACCAATTGTCTCAAGAAGCAGGGTTTTCATATTGGAGAAATTCAAGCAGAGGCTGATCACTTATAGTCAGGGTGTCGTAGAGGTGTGGGGGCGGGGCAGAAGCATCGGATGAGTGTTCAAAGTAGCTGACCCCTTGGGCCACCGTCAGCTCTTGAGGGTGTTTGATTCAATGTACTTGTTTATTCTCTAGTCAGTGTATGGCGTGACTGAAGAATCCCAGTCTCAAAGCCCAGTGCATATTCCCAGTCAGCCAATCAGGAAAACTACAAAAGAAGACATCCGGAAACAGGTGAGTGAATTGGCTGCTGCACTCTCAAAAGGATAGGTGGCCAGTTTGAAAGCCTTTTGAAGGTTTGGCTCGGAAGGCTGAGTGCACTTTGAGACCCTGGAAAGCACAGTGGGAGCAGCCTGGGTGACTTGAACCTTTGAGCGCTGTGTGTAAGTCAGAGAGGCTCAAGGGGATAATTTCTCCACCAAGTTACTCCAGCATTTAGTAGAAAAGGACATAAGTGAGTTACCACAATACCACTGGCTGACTCCCATAATAGGGTTTCCCACAAGAGGCTGTAGGAGCTGGGTTGGGGCAAGGGCTCATGTCATAGGATCCTTAAAATTATAATGCACTTCCAGAACAAATCAGCTCAGGACCACCAACTTCATTGCTCTGATTCAAAAGGAAAGTTGACAAATAGAGCAAGCGCTACTCCTAATACCATTTCACCGTTATTTGGTTCCATGTTATCAGCCTCCATGATGAGGAGTTAACTGCTCAACCCAGATCAACAGACAGTGGCTAATTACATTAGTCTTTCCAGGAGTTCCCTGGTAATGAAGTGACTTGAGGGACTGTCTTTACATTATGCTTCACTGGCTTCTGTAAAGCAGAAGGAGATACCCAAAGGCATAAAGGCATCTCGTTGATTCCAGGAAAGTACACCAAACACGTGGGCATGGTGTAGGTGTGAAAGTTAGGTAGGAGATTGCTGGAGATTAATCAAACCAGATAGTTATGGTTTGGGAGTTACCTAGGTTCATGGCATCTGTGCAGAGAATTCTTTGCAGATAGTCCATGGGCCATGTCTGAGAGCACTGTTATACAAGGAGACCATATAAGCTCAAAGAAAGGAAGAATTTTCTAGCAGTGGTAACCCAAAGATGGGACCAATTGTCTCAAGAAGCAGGGTTTTCATATTGGAGAAATTCAAGCAGAGGCTGATCACTTATAGTCAGGGTGTCGTAGAGGTGTGGGGGCGGGGCAGAAGCATCGGATGAGTGTTCAAAGTAGCTGACCCCTTGGGCCACCGTCAGCTCTTGAGGGTGTTTGATTCAATGTACTTGTTTATTCTCTAGTCAGTGTATGGCGTGACTGAAGAATCCCAGTCTCAAAGCCCAGTGCATATTCCCAGTCAGCCAATCAGGAAAACTACAAAAGAAGACATCCGGAAACAGGTGAGTGAATTGGCTGCTGCACTCTCAAAAGGATAGGTGGCCAGTTTGAAAGCCTTTTGAAGGTTTGGCTCGGAAGGCTGAGTGCACTTTGAGACCCTGGAAAGCACAGTGGGAGCAGCCTGGGTGACTTGAACCTTTGAGCGCTGTGTGTAAGTCAGAGAGGCTCAAGGGGATAATTTCTCCACCAAGTTACTCCAGCATTTAGTAGAAAAGGACATAAGTGAGTTACCACAATACCACTGGCTGACTCCCATAATAGGGTTTCCCACAAGAGGCTGTAGGAGCTGGGTTGGGGCAAGGGCTCATGTCATAGGATCCTTAAAATTATAATGCACTTCCAGAACAAATCAGCTCAGGACCACCAACTTCATTGCTCTGATTCAAAAGGAAAGTTGACAAATAGAGCAAGCGCTACTCCTAATACCATTTCACCGTTATTTGGTTCCATGTTATCAGCCTCCATGATGAGGAGTTAACTGCTCAACCCAGATCAACAGACAGTGGCTAATTACATTAGTCTTTTCCAGGAGTTCCCTGGTAATGAAGTGACTTGAGGGACTGTCTTTACATTATGCTTCACTGGCTTCTGTAAAGCAGAAGGAGATACCCAAAGGCATAAAGGCATCTCGTTGATTCCAGGAAAGTACACCAAACACGTGGGCATGGTGTAGGTGTGAAAGTTAGGTAGGAGATTGCTGGAGATTAATCAAACCAGATAGTTATGGTTTGGGAGTTACCTCCATGTGGTTGCTAAGCTTTGTAGAATATATACTATCTTGAAGTTAGCAATCACTTCTGGGAATCAAGACTTAAGCTGTAACATAGTACAGGAGAACATGTGATGTAAGCTAAATTGTAGAGTCTATTTTTTAAGTGTGATAAGAATTTCCAAAAGGGGAAATGAGTTGCTGGAGTGTAAACTTGAAGGGCTGGAGAAGTCTGTCCAGAGGACATGTTTGGATGTGAGTAGAAATACAGGACTTGGGTTCCTGGGATGAAAGGGGGAGAATATTCCAGCTTAGTCCTAATACTTATGTTCTGTCTTTCCCCAGATAACATTTTTGAATGCACAGATTGATAGACATTGTTTAAAAATGTCCAAAGTGGCTGAAAGGTATGTTTCCCCTTAATATTATTACTTTCTTCTGATTCAGCAAAGGAGAAATGTTCCAGGGTTATGACTGACAAGTGTGTACCAGGAGGCAGACCACAGTCATTTCTTAAACTGATGGGTGAAAAAACCACAGGCCCTGTGTGGGTACAGCTAAGATAGCAGACCTCCCTTGAGTGATGTCAAGAAACTTTCTGTTGCTAAAGCTTTTCACGGGGGTGGCCAAGATACCTTGTCAATCAAGGAAGCTACATAATGCACTTCTACCTTCAGCCTCTTGATTAATTCAAATGGAATTGCTCCCTTTTCAGCTATAAAATGCCCAGATTCACTTTATAGGGGGAAAGAAATTATGTGTGCCGTTTGAGATGATGGCTAGGCAAACAGGAGGGACTGGTCTATCAGCAGACATTCCACCTCTACACACCATCAGCTGCCCAACTGCATCAAATCAACTGTAAAGAAAATATTTGGTATCTGCAGCCTGGCTTCAGCAAGAGCATTAGTCCTACAATCTGCACCAGGAGTTGGTTCCACTCTGTTACCTCATGGGACACTCAGTTTTGTCCATGGAACAGTCTGTTTTCGAACTCTCTATGAAGAGAGGAGACCACCTAGAGTCCTACGGAATAAATCTGAGCAGGCAATCCCAAACATGGTGTAGGTGTGAAAGTTAGGTAGGAGATTGCTGGAGATTAATCAAACCAGATAGTTATGGTTTGGGAGTTACCTCCATGTGGTTGCTAAGCTTTGTAGAATATATACTATCTTGAAGTTAGCAATCACTTCTGGGAATCAAGACTTAAGCTGTAACATAGTACAGGAGAACATGTGATGTAAGCTAAATTGTAGAGTCTATTTTTTAAGTGTGATAAGAATTTCCAAAAGGGGAAATGAGTTGCTGGAGTGTAAACTTGAAGGGCTGGAGAAGTCTGTCCAGAGGACATGTTTGGATGTGAGTAGAAATACAGGACTTGGGTTCCTGGGATGAAAGGGGGAGAATATTCCAGCTTAGTCCTAATACTTATGTTCTGTCTTTCCCCAGATAACATTTTTGAATGCACAGATTGATAGACATTGTTTAAAAATGTCCAAAGTGGCTGAAAGGTATGTTTCCCCTTAATATTATTACTTTCTTCTGATTCAGCAAAGGAGAAATGTTCCAGGGTTATGACTGACAAGTGTGTACCAGGAGGCAGACCACAGTCATTTCTTAAACTGATGGGTGAAAAAACCACAGGCCCTGTGTGGGTACAGCTAAGATAGCAGACCTCCCTTGAGTGATGTCAAGAAACTTTCTGTTGCTAAAGCTTTTCACGGGGGTGGCCAAGATACCTTGTCAATCAAGGAAGCTACATAATGCACTTCTACCTTCAGCCTCTTGATTAATTCAAATGGAATTGCTCCCTTTTCAGCTATAAAATGCCCAGATTCACTTTATAGGGGGAAAGAAATTATGTGTGCCGTTTGAGATGATGGCTAGGCAAACAGGAGGGACTGGTCTATCAGCAGACATTCCACCTCTACACACCATCAGCTGCCCAACTGCATCAAATCAACTGTAAAGAAAATATTTGGTATCTGCAGCCTGGCTTCAGCAAGAGCATTAGTCCTACAATCTGCACCAGGAGTTGGTTCCACTCTGTTACCTCATGGGACACTCAGTTTTGTCCATGGAACAGTCTGTTTTCGAACTCTCTATGAAGAGAGGAGACCACCTAGGGAGTCTCTACGGAATAAATCTGAGCAGGCAATCCCAAACTGAAGGCTTATTCATCCATATGCTACTGTTAAAGTGATGGCCAATCTCTGAAGGCTCAAGTGCTTAAGCTTGGTCTTAGTGTTTATTGGCTATCACAGTAAAGTGAGTCCTTTAAGCCCACTTGACACAGAGGACTGGCTGTGCATTCAACCTGTAAGCCTTTCTCTGCTGGCCCCTGGGTTCATCCACATCTTCGTTAAGATAAAGAACAGCAAATGGAGACAAAGAAAACTCCATACCCAAACGTCAAACCTGGATTCACACTTTGCCCTCAAGTGGACAAGGGCACCTCTGGATATGGGCTCATCTCTTTGAGGACATCTTGTATCTATTCCAGGACTTGTCAGTAGTGTCACAATTCACGTTCTGAGTCAAATACTTGTTTGTGGCAGGAGGGTGTCCTGTACATGATGTTCTGCAGCATTCTTGACCTCTATTTCATGTGTGTGTACTCACTCAGTCATCTCCGTCTCTGCAACCCCATGGACTGTAGCCCACCAGGTTCCTCTGTCCATGGGATTTTCTAGGCAAGAATGCTAGAGTGGGTGGATCCAGGGTATCTTCCTGACTCAGGGATCAAACCCACATATCCTGCACTGGTAGGTGGATTCTCTACCATTGCGTCACTTGGAAAACCCCTGACCTCTACCCAACTAGATGTCAAAACCTCACCTCACAGTTTATGACAACAAAAATGTCTGTCACGTGTCCCAGGAGGGGGGCAAATCGAACCTGTTGAGAATTCCTGGCATTCCTGTTTTCCCTAATGTAAGTGCTTGAGAAGGTTGCCATGGCTGGAACTCACCTCACATCTAGACAAGTGTTCTGAGGTCACAATGTTAGCCTGCATGTCTGGGGAGCCCCTCACCCCACTATCCTAATGTGGGATTTCAGAGTACCGGTCTCTAAGGTTGCTTTTCAGACCTCACTGTGGTTGCCTTTGTCTCAGCAGAGCGCTTGTGAATGAAATAGCTGGGAGGACCTTGACTCCACTGGTGGTGGAGCCTGTGAGGAACCTAGGGAAGTTTTTCTTAAAACCCGGAAATAAATCTGAGCAGGCAATCCCAAACTGAAGGCTTATTCATCCATATGCTACTGTTAAAGTGATGGCCAATCTCTGAAGGCTCAAGTGCTTAAGCTTGGTCTTAGTGTTTATTGGCTATCACAGTAAAGTGAGTCCTTTAAGCCCACTTGACACAGAGGACTGGCTGTGCATTCAACCTGTAAGCCTTTCTCTGCTGGCCCCTGGGTTCATCCACATCTTCGTTAAGATAAAGAACAGCAAATGGAGACAAAGAAAACTCCATACCCAAACGTCAAACCTGGATTCACACTTTGCCCTCAAGTGGACAAGGGCACCTCTGGATATGGGCTCATCTCTTTGAGGACATCTTGTATCTATTCCAGGACTTGTCAGTAGTGTCACAATTCACGTTCTGAGTCAAATACTTGTTTGTGGCAGGAGGGTGTCCTGTACATGATGTTCTGCAGCATTCTTGACCTCTATTTCATGTGTGTGTACTCACTCAGTCATCTCCGTCTCTGCAACCCCATGGACTGTAGCCCACCAGGTTCCTCTGTCCATGGGATTTTCTAGGCAAGAATGCTAGAGTGGGTGGATCCAGGGTATCTTCCTGACTCAGGGATCAAACCCACATATCCTGCACTGGTAGGTGGATTCTCTACCATTGCGTCACTTGGAAAACCCCTGACCTCTACCCAACTAGATGTCAAAACCTCACCTCACAGTTTATGACAACAAAAATGTCTGTCACGTGTCCCAGGAGGGGGGCAAATCGAACCTGTTGAGAATTCCTGGCATTCCTGTTTTCCCTAATGTAAGTGCTTGAGAAGGTTGCCATGGCTGGAACTCACCTCACATCTAGACAAGTGTTCTGAGGTCACAATGTTAGCCTGCATGTCTGGGGAGCCCCTCACCCCACTATCCTAATGTGGGATTTCAGAGTACCGGTCTCTAAGGTTGCTTTTCAGACCTCACTGTGGTTGCCTTTGTCTCAGCAGAGCGCTTGTGAATGAAATAGCTGGGAGGACCTTGACTCCACTGGTGGTGGAGCCTGTGAGGAACCTTGAGCTTCTTTCTCTGTAAAAAAGGGACAAAAATGGTTGTCCTGGTATATTCTGAGGGTCAGAACTAGCCGGGGAAGGACCCTTTAAAGTTTGCTGTCAGAGGAGAGTATGTATGTGGGCACATCTTTCCCTGGGTCTGCTTGCTAGCGAAAGTGGTTTTGAGTGTGAGCATCCAGATGGGAGAGGGGATTATGACTGAGAGTCCCAAACCATAGGGCTGGGAATTGGATTCCGTGATCTGGAGTAGAGCAGGGGAAGGACTGCATATTGGAGACCCTGAGGTAGACTGCACAGGTCTCTGAGGATTTAGGGAAGCCACTGCCCACCACCCACAATGACCTGAGAGCTCCCATCAAAAGGGACACCTGGCTTGGTCTCATCTTTGGTGTGGAGGGAAAGATCCCCAAGCAATCAGCGCGAGGGTGGCCAGGTGAGCAGGTGAATGAAGCAGGAAAGGAGACAGCCGCAGGTCAGGGGGTGGGGAGCCTGGGCACTCCTATTGTTGGTTTGTTTACATACCTCACCTGATACCATCTAATTACGCTTGAGAGGCTGCTCACACTGAAGAAATTATTCATTCCAAGCCTGCACTCCTCACTCCCCAGCCAGAAGCTTTCATGAGTCTCCGCCCAGCAGAGACTGCATTTTATTCCCAGCAGCAATAACTGGCAACTTTTCAAAGTGACACAAGGGTTTTTCATTAGAGCCACAAGGAAACCCCAGATAGGAGGAGGGAGCCGAGACGAGTGTTAGCGAGAGATAAAGCAGCCTGGAGCCTTGGTCTGTCAGCAGCTCGGCAGGGGTGGGGAGAGGGAAGTGGCACTGGCACCTGGCCTTGGGTACCACGGCTCTGCTCGCCAGAGAGGACAGCTGAGCTGTCTCAGGTGGGCCATCCCCCTGATGGATCTCGGGTCCCTGGACCCGCTCCAGGTGATTGTGGTAATGAGCCAGGGGCCATCAGGCAAAGGATTGCAGCCCCCAGAGAACAGGTGCACATGGTGTTCCATTTAATTCTCTGAGGACTGAAAGTGGGGAGAGGGCAGGCAGACTGGTGATCATAAAAGTCCAGTTCTTTAAAAGGCAAGAGTCAAGACTGAGTCAAAGGATGCAGCCAGACCAAGCTGGGAAGAGAAAAAAGAAACTTTGCCAAGTAAAGGAACAGAACCAAACAATTTACAGGGTGCATGTAGAGCCAGCCATTTGGGTTTGGATTCTGCCTCTGCCATTTTTCTAACTCTGTGATCCTGGGACAGTTGCTTCGCCTCTCTGTGCCTTGGTTCACCTGTTTGTTTAAAGAGGAGAGAGCAGTAGGACTTAACTAACAGGGTTATCTACTACGAGAGCTTGATCCAGTCCTTTGTACATATAACACAAGCAATGAATGTGAACAATTATTATTATTTTCCATTGTGGTGCTTTGGAAAGGAGCAGAATTCAAGTGCATACTGTGGCACGAACTGTGTGAGTGGTGTCCAGGGGGAACAAAGGCAGGCGAAGGAAAGAGGCTGGCCCTGCAAATGGCAGTTTCATGTTCGTGCACTTTTTCCCACCTCTCTGTTTTCACCCTCCCCCACAGGGAGCCCTGCAGGCTCCTGAAGGCTGGCCTGCAGCCTGCATTCTGTGGGTCTCCCCTCAGCTGCCTCCTGTGGCACCACTAACCCAGCACCTTTGAGGAAGGAGGGGCCGTATGTAAAGAGGTTGGCTCTTCTGTGCAGATTTTCTTGGGTCATTCTAGGTTTGCCCATTCTGTCTCATTGTCCCCATGAATGGTCAAATGTTCAGAAATGTCAGCATCATGGCAACCAAGCTATATTTCCTGGCAATGGTACCAAAGCCCGTCTGAAATGTCATCCAATTTGGGCTTCAGATAGTGCAGTCCCTGTGCACACAAATAAATTGTCCAGACAAATAATGCTTAACCTCTTGAGCTTTTCATTTTAACTATTTTGAATGAGAATGTTTCTTAAACACATCTTTGCCTTCTTAGAGAAAGGACACTGCATTTCAGTTTTCTTGATAACTGAGGGTCCCTGTTTTTATACGGTACTTTTAAAACTCTGTCAGTGGGGCTTTCCTGGTGGTCCAGTCGGTAAGGACACTGCCTTGCAGTCCAAGGGGCACCAGTTCAATCCCTGGCCTGGGAAGATCCCACGTGCCGCAGAGGGCCTGGACTCATGTGTCCAATTACCGAGCCGGAGCTCTGAAGCGCATGCACCCAGAACCTGTGCTTTGCAGCAACAGAGGCCACTGTGATGGGAGGCCCCCACAGGCCAAAGAACAAAGATGGATGAAAATAGATAAATGAAAGACCAATAGAAGTGGCCCGCCCACCCTGCTCCCTCCCCAACCCGCCCTCCCCAAAACAAGACAGCTCTGTCAGTGATCAGGATCTTATCAATTGCCACAAAAAATATTTCCCTTTCCTTAATAAAATAGAAATGTTAGTTGCTCAGTCACGTCTGACTCTTTGGGACCCCAAGGACTGTAGCCTATCAGGCTCCTCTGTCCATGGAATTCTCCAGGCAAGAATACTGGAGTGGGTCGCCATTCCCTTCTCCAGGGGATCTTCCTGACATAGTGATCGAACCCAGGTCTCCTGCATTGCACGCAGATTCTTTACCATCCTAGCCACCAGGGCCCCAGACCAGTATGTTCACCTGGGAATTCCAAGCAAGATAGCAGAAGGGTACAGAGCTCCTTGAGGCTTGGAACGGGCACTCTGACACTTCTGCTGCATTTTCTTAATTAAAGTCACAGGCTGGGTTCAGATTCAAGGATGGGGAAATAGACTCAATTTTTAAAACTGATCTACCACACCAGAAAATCAAATAATCAAGTTTATTAGTCTCCATTCTAAAGCAAGAGTAGAGAGTCTTCATGAGGTGTGCTCTTCCACATAGCAGGCAGTTTGCCTTGGGGTTTAGAGTTTATTTCATTGTAGACACTGCCCAGAAGCCCTTTTGGTCATTTACATGTGTTTTCTCAAGAGTTGAAGTTGCCCAGTAGATGAGGTCTTATTTATCTTTGCAAGAGCCCTCAAGGGGATCCACTTTTATTTAGCCCAGCCTTATAGCACTGGACAAACCAACTTTGAGAATGCAAGAATCTATACATTCTCGTTCCAAATTGTCTGGCAAATCTATTTTGCTCCATTTCCCTACCCTTAGTGGCACTGAGCTCTGACCAGTCACAGCCTGGATCATGCCACGCTAACCTACATGGAGAAATAGTGTTGTGTCATTTTATATCTGCTTCTGCCCTTGGCTCATCTTTACCTGCTCCCTGGGAGTCATGTGTGCCTCACAGCTAAGGACTGGATTGATTTTTTACCATCACCTTGCCTGCCCATGTCTGAGATCACTGCTGGCCCCTGAAATTGTAGCTGGTTCTTTCTCGGCTTCCTGACCCCTCTGTGATCATGAAATGTAATTAATGGAATGAGATAAGACAGCAAGAGACTACATGTCCTAAGGGTCCATTAAAAACCTGCGAGTGTGATAGAAGTCTGTGAACTTAATATCTAATGATAGTTTCAGAGGGGAAAAAAGCAGGGGGCCCAAGAGGTCATTACGACATTGTTTCTATGTGATTCCAGACACCATGGAATCCTTGTTTCTCTCTCCCAGCTCATGTGAGGTGAGAGAAACAAAAGCATTAATGCTAACACTGTAGCCAGAGTGTATCCAGTCCAAGATCTAGAAAGCCTGCAATATCTGGCCTGACATATGCTCTTCTATCTGAGGGCCTACGTTCAGCTCCATGGCCCTTCCCCCATCCCGGTTTTCTCTGTTGCATATCTTTTCTCTGGGTGACCCATAATTAAAGAATTTTCTTTAAAAAAAGGAAAGATGAATGAACGAACAAGAAGCAAACTTTCTTCTTCGATGTCTTCAGTGCTGCTCTGCTTTTCATTCCCTTCCTATTCAGATCCTCTTTCAGCCCCATTCCCTTGTGCATCATCATTTAGAAAGTACATGTACCAAACAGGGTAACACACTCTCTCATTCACCCTTCTCACATTCAGTCTCCAGATTTCCTTCCCACGAGAGGCCTCGACTTCCAGAGAGAGCTATGAGCACATTTGTGCTGTATTTCTAAAATCAGAATGGTGGCCACTCTCCCAAAATGCTTTGTATTTCATGCCTTTGTTCCCCTTGAGTAATAATTTCCACAACTGCCAGCCAGCACCGCTTTTTAGCCCAGCCTTATAGCACTGGACAAACCAACTTTGAGAATGCAAGAATCTATACATTGTCTGGCAAATCTATTTTGCTCCATTTCCCTACCCTTAGTGGCACTGAGCTCTGACCAGTCACAGCCTGGATCATGCCACGCTAACCTACATGGAGAAATAGTGTTGTGTCATTTTATATCTGCTTCTGCCCTTGGCTCATCTTTACCTGCTCCCTGGGAGTCATGTGTGCCTCACAGCTAAGGACTGGATTGATTTTTTACCATCACCTTGCCTGCCCATGTCTGAGATCACTGCTGGCCCCTGAAATTGTAGCTGGTTCTTTCTCGGCTTCCTGACCCCTCTGTGATCATGAAATGTAATTAATGGAATGAGATAAGACAGCAAGAGACTACATGTCCTAAGGGTCCATTAAAAACCTGCGAGTGTGATAGAAGTCTGTGAACTTAATATCTAATGATAGTTTCAGAGGGGAAAAAAGCAGGGGGCCCAAGAGGTCATTACGACATTGTTTCTATGTGATTCCAGACACCATGGAATCCTTGTTTCTCTCTCCCAGCTCATGTGAGGTGAGAGAAACAAAAGCATTAATGCTAACACTGTAGCCAGAGTGTATCCAGTCCAAGATCTAGAAAGCCTGCAATATCTGGCCTGACATATGCTCTTCTATCTGAGGGCCTACGTTCAGCTCCATGGCCCTTCCCCCATCCCGGTTTTCTCTGTTGCATATCTTTTCTCTGGGTGACCCATAATTAAAGAATTTTCTTTAAAAAAAGGAAAGATGAATGAACGAACAAGAAGCAAACTTTCTTCTTCGATGTCTTCAGTGCTGCTCTGCTTTTCATTCCCTTCCTATTCAGATCCTCTTTCAGCCCCATTCCCTTGTGCATCATCATTTAGAAAGTACATGTACCAAACAGGGTAACACACTCTCTCATTCACCCTTCTCACATTCAGTCTCCAGATTTCCTTCCCACGAGAGGCCTCGACTTCCAGAGAGAGCTATGAGCACATTTGTGCTGTATTTCTAAAATCAGAATGGTGGCCACTCTCCCAAAATGCTTTGTATTTCATGCCTTTGTTCCCCTTGAGTAATAATTTCCACAACTGCAAGCCAGCACCCGCTTCCCATTTTCCTTGAAGCCTGACAGCATCCCTCCCTCTTCCCTCTCACCTACTATGTAAGGATTCCATATGTATACACTTCACTCTTGGGATACTGTGTGGGGAAAAACCAGTCTTCCCTTTCCCATGTTTTTCCCTTCCTCTGATGCCACCATACTCATGGCACTTCAGATGCTAGATACGTGGGGATGTTTCCCCCCTACCTGGCAATTCTCTGACACCAGCTGGGTGTCCTACAACTTAATTCGGTCTGACACTCTACCTGGAGCTAGGGTCAGATGCCACAAGTTCAGGTCTCAATCCTATCAGACAGCTCCTACCCCGCTCCAGATGCCAATCATAATAGGTCTTTAGGTTCCCCACAACTTCTGTCTGACTTGACTACAAACAAAAGTTGCCATGACCCCTCCCTTGGGTTTGATTGGCTTATATAGGGTCTCACAGAACTCAGAGAAACACTTAACTCTCACTTACCAGTTGATTAAAGGATACAGATACACAGCCAAAGGGATGATACACAGGGTGAAGTCTGGGAGGGTCCGGAGCACAGGAGCTCCTGTCCCTGTGGAGTTGGGGAGCATCATTATCCCCATGCAGATGTATTCACTACAGGAAGCATGAAATGAGCCCACCTGGCAGAGGGATGCCCCTCCATGAAGCTGTCCCAAAACCAACTTATCTCCTGATCCTTGCTGCCACAGTGCTCAGTTAGAGCTCCTTTGCCTGTTCACTCTCACCTGAGATACCAGGCAGCTTGTAGGAATGAAGCCTTACCCATGCCAAATGCACAATCTGCAGATTTACAGGGTGGTGGATCTGGTTGCAAGCCCCTACCTGACAGTTGTAGGGTAACTGAAGGCCTCTTGGAGGACTTTCCTATGTTCTTATCAGAAAGTGCTGAGTGCTCATCAAGGTCATGATGCCATATATGGTGAACTTGACTATAACGCACCAGGCTCCTCTGTCCATGGAATTCTCCAGGCAAGAATATTGGAGTGGGTAGCCATGTCCTTCTCCAGGGTGTCTTCCTGACTCAGAGAGTGAACCCCCAGGTCTCCTGCCTTGCAGGCAGATTCTTAACCATCTGAGCCATCAGGAAATCCGTGAACTTGACAAAGATCATCAGTTCAATGGCTCCCCCAAGAACCAGACTGAAGTTTTACAACTTGAACCACTGATCCTCCCACCCCGTGGGGTTAAGATCCATGCATGAGGCAATGTGTTTACAACTAAAAGTGTCACCGGCTCCTTCCTCTTCATTTGATGAAGAAAATATCCTGAGCCTCTCAGAAAACTGAAGAACAGGATGTGGTGCCTCTCAAACTTTTTTTTTTTTAAACTCCCTGCCCCCTCAATCATGTCTTGTTTATTTATATTTATTTTCATCCATCTTTTCTATTCTTTGGCATGTGTGGGCATCCCATTGCAGTGGCCTCACTCACAGCGGAGCACTGACTCTGGACTCATGCACTCCAGAGCGCTGGCTGGTAATTAGACACACCGGTCCAGCTGCTCCGTTCACGTGGGACCCCTTTCCACTTACCAGTGGATTAAAGGATACAGATACACAGCCAAAGGGATGATACACAGGGTGAAGTCTGGGAGGGTCCGGAGCACAGGAGCTCCTGTCCCTGTGGAGTTGGGGAGCATCATTATCCCCATGCAGATGTATTCACTACAGGAAGCATGAAATGAGCCCACCTGGCAGAGGGATGCCCCTCCATGAAGCTGTCCCAAAACCAACTTATCTCCTGATCCTTGCTGCCACAGTGCTCAGTTAGAGCTCCTTTGCCTGTTCACTCTCACCTGAGATACCAGGCAGCTTGTAGGAATGAAGCCTTACCCATGCCAAATGCACAATCTGCAGATTTACAGGGTGGTGGATCTGGTTGCAAGCCCCTACCTGACAGTTGTAGGGTAACTGAAGGCCTCTTGGAGGACTTTCCTATGTTCTTATCAGAAAGTGCTGAGTGCTCATCAAGGTCATGATGCCATATATGGTGAACTTGACTATAACGCACCAGGCTCCTCTGTCCATGGAATTCTCCAGGCAAGAATATTGGAGTGGGTAGCCATGTCCTTCTCCAGGGTGTCTTCCTGACTCAGAGAGTGAACCCCCAGGTCTCCTGCCTTGCAGGCAGATTCTTAACCATCTGAGCCATCAGGAAATCCGTGAACTTGACAAAGATCATCAGTTCAATGGCTCCCCCAAGAACCAGACTGAAGTTTTACAACTTGAACCACTGATCCTCCCACCCCGTGGGGTTAAGATCCATGCATGAGGCAATGTGTTTACAACTAAAAGTGTCACCGGCTCCTTCCTCTTCATTTGATGAAGAAAATATCCTGAGCCTCTCAGAAAACTGAAGAACAGGATGTGGTGCCTCTCAAACTTTTTTTTTTTTAAACTCCCTGCCCCCTCAATCATGTCTTGTTTATTTATATTTATTTTCATCCATCTTTTCTATTCTTTGGCATGTGTGGGCATCCCATTGCAGTGGCCTCACTCACAGCGGAGCACTGACTCTGGACTCATGCACTCCAGAGCGCTGGCTGGTAATTAGACACACCGGTCCAGCTGCTCCGTGTCACGTGGGATCCTCCCAGGCCAGGGATTGAACCAGCGCCCCTTGCACTGCAAGGTGGACTCTTACCACTGGACCACCAGGGAAGCCCGGCCTCTCAAACTTTAATGGGCATATCATTCACCTGGGTGACCTTATTACCAAGGCAGATTCTGGCTCAGTAGGTCTGGGTAGGGCCTGAGCACCTGCATCTCTTACAAGCTCCCAGGGGATGCCTGTGCTGCTGGTTCATGGATCACGTTTTGAGTAGCAAAGAGATGAAACTGCCAACGAATGTCTTCACATTGTCAGAAGTAAGCTACGTGGCCACATCTGCCTTTTGCAATTCAGTAGCAGGAACTGTGGCTTTGAATCTGCCATTACAGAGAAAGTTGGTGACATTCAAGCTGCCAATGATCAGGGAAAGATTTTATTGTGGATCAATAACCACAAAAAAGATTTATATCTTTTGGCCTAATAATTCCCCTTATGGATATTAATTCTAAATAAATAACCTAAAAGACAGAAAACCTTATGTGAACAATGGTGTTTTACTATAGTCATAAGTGTGTATACTAAAAAGAAAATAAAAAGTCTATGTCTAATAGAAATAATTACATAAATTATAAAAATTCATCTAAGATATTAATAATGTTGTGGACCAATGTTTGTCTTCTCTCTCTCCCCAAAAGTAGCTTGTCAGTAAAGGAATAAAAAATGGTATAAACTCACAGGTTCAACCAATGAGTGGATGAACATTTTCCACACATTTTTCCCAGGTCCCAAGTGTAAGGAATTAGGCAGCATGACCACAGACTTCTGTCTCTCTTTGTAATGTTGTGTTTCTTTTTATTGGGTGCTGAGTTCAAGGGGGATCATCTTATAATTTTTATGCCTGAAATATTTCAAAATTTAATTAAAAGCAAAGTGAATGGTGATGGAGTAAAGAACATTATGTCCTCCTTGCAAGGGGTGGTAGAACGATAACAAAACAAATTTGCCTACAAAATCTGGCTTTGGCTCTTGAAGGCACCCAGGAACATGGAAGGCAAGAAAGAGGCATGGGGGGCTTCCCGTGGTGGTCCAGTGGGTAAGGACACCGCCTTGAAGTGCAAGGGGCGCTGATTTGATCCCTGGCCTGGGAAGATCCCACGTGCTGCGGAGCTACTGGACCGATGTGTCCAACTACCAAGCCGGAGTTCTGGAGAACATGCGCCCAGAGCCAGTGCTCTGCGACGAGAGGGACCACTGCCATGGGAGGCCCATGCAGGCCAAGGAACAAAGATGGATGGAAATAGATAAATTAAAGAGCAATAGAAATAGCCAAAAAAAAAGAGGAGGAGGCATGGGGTAACCCCAGGGTAATGGGTGGTCAGTCTCCAGAGTTTTTGGATCATTGGATCTGAGCCCCACAGGGAGACCTTCTCTCTCTACTAACCAGAAACACAGGAGATGGGCACTTTATTCTCTAGAGAAACTGAGTCCCATCAGCTCAGAACTCCGGTACATCATATCACAAAGGGCTAGCTGAAAGCATGAGAATTACTGAGCTAGTTGCATACGGGCTGTGGAACCCCTCCCATCCGCTGCTCTCTGGAAGCCAAATGCAGATGCCCTCAAGCAAGAGACTGCTAACTACAAAGCACAGGCCAAATTCACTCCATTGCATTCCCTGTGTTTGCAAATAAAGTTTTATTGGAACACACATTTATTCACGAATTATTTGCTTTTGTGCCGTGATGGAAGAGCCACTTAGATACAACAGACACCATCTGGTCTGCCAAGCCTAAAATGTTTACTTGGTCTTGTAGAGAAAATCTGCCTACCTCTACTCTGGGTTTCCCTAGTGGTTCATTGGTAAAGAATCCACGTGCCAATGCAGGAGGTAAGAGTTCAGTCCCTGAGTCAGGAAGATCCTTGAGTAGAAAATGGTGACCTACTCCAGTATTCTTGACTAGAAAGTCCCATGGACAGAGGAGCCTGGCAGGCTACAATCTAGAGGGCTGCAAAGAGTTGGATATGACTGAGCACACAATATCCTTGGAGACATGGATATTTTATCCATAAAATAAGAACTAGACACTACGATAAACAAGAGTGAACTCTGGAAAACATAGTGATGGTCAAGACTGAAAAAAATAAAGTTCAGAAGAACCACTGAACAAAAAGACAAGAGAACAAAAAATAGGAGGGAAATTTTAGGAATATTGGGTTATCAACTCCAACATTTAATTAAGAATTATTAAAAGAGAAAACAAAGGAAAAGATTTTGAAATTAGCATAGAAGTACCATAAGATTTCTGGGAAATATTTTTTGTACCCATTGATGGCCCATTGTGCCTGGAACAGTGAATACAAACTACTAGCAAGGGTCATGGGATTTGAGAGCACTACAGCAATAAAGAGATAACACAAAGCTTTCAGAGAGAAAAGAAACCAAAAAAAAGAACAAAAATTAAAATAGATTCAGACTTTTCAACAACAGCATAACCAGCTGGGTATCAAAAAAAAGTGGAATAATGCCCTCAAAATTCTGAAAGAAAATGACTTTTAACCCAGGGTTCTATGTCCAGCACTGTGAGTGAAGTATAAAGTAAAAGCATTTTTAGGCTTACAAAGACTCAAAATATTTAGCTCTTATGCATCCTTTCTTAGTAACTGTGTTTGCAAGATACGGCTAAGTTTTAAATGCAGATGCCCTCAAGCAAGAGACTGCTAACTACAAAGCACAGGCCAAATTCACTCCATTGCATTCCCTGTGTTTGCAAATAAAGTTTTATTGGAACACACATTTATTCACGAATTATTTGCTTTTGTGCCGTGATGGAAGAGCCACTTAGATACAACAGACACCATCTGGTCTGCCAAGCCTAAAATGTTTACTTGGTCTTGTAGAGAAAATCTGCCTACCTCTACTCTGGGTTTCCCTAGTGGTTCATTGGTAAAGAATCCACGTGCCAATGCAGGAGGTAAGAGTTCAGTCCCTGAGTCAGGAAGATCCTTGAGTAGAAAATGGTGACCTACTCCAGTATTCTTGACTAGAAAGTCCCATGGACAGAGGAGCCTGGCAGGCTACAATCTAGAGGGCTGCAAAGAGTTGGATATGACTGAGCACACAATATCCTTGGAGACATGGATATTTTATCCATAAAATAAGAACTAGACACTACGATAAACAAGAGTGAACTCTGGAAAACATAGTGATGGTCAAGACTGAAAAAAATAAAGTTCAGAAGAACCACTGAACAAAAAGACAAGAGAACAAAAAATAGGAGGAAATTTTAGGAATATCGGGCTATCACCTCCAACATTTAATTAAGAATTATTAAAAGAGAAACAAAGGAAAAGATTTTGAAATTAGCATAGAAGTACCATAAGATTTCTGGGAAATATTTTTTGTACCCATTGATGGCCCATTGTGCCTGGAACAGTGAATACAAACTACTAGCAAGGGTCATGGGATTTGAGAGCACTACAGCAATAAAGAGATAACACAAAGCTTTCAGAGAGAAAAGAAACCAAAAAAAAGAACAAAAATTAAAATAGATTCAGACTTTTCAACAACAGCATAACCAGCTGGGTATCAAAAAAAAGTGGAATAATGCCCTCAAAATTCTGAAAGAAAATGACTTTTAACCCAGGGTTCTATGTCCAGCACTGTGAGTGAAGTATAAAGTAAAAGCATTTTTAGGCTTACAAAGACTCAAAATATTTAGCTCTTATGCATCCTTTCTTAGTAAACTACTAAAGGATGTGCTTCAGCACAACCCAGGAGTAAACCAAATAGGCAGACATGGAATCCAGGAAACCAGAGCTCTAAGAGAAGTGAAGGAAGGCCTGAGATAATGGTTTTGCATCAAGCCTAAAGAGCAAACACTCAGACTAGAGCAAGAGGACTCAAGACTTTGGGGAGAGTGCCTCCAGGAGACAGAGAGATAGAACTGATTGATTATATAATGTGTTTAAGATGTGGGAAAGTGTTTTTACAAATTTGTTAGAACATTTAAAAAATATAATACACTACCGGATCCAGCAACAAATAATTTTTACATAATTTAATAACATGAACACTGACTATCAACAAAACAAAAGTGTTATATTTGAAGGATCATGGTGAAGAGAATTGGGGATTGATGAATAGAAAGTTAATCTTTCTTTAAAATTGATAATCGAGAGCAGCTATGAAAACATATAATTTAGGAATATACAGGTAAATCCTTTTTTAAAAAACACAGGAAAGAAATGCCTCTGTGAGAAGATAGGAGAAAAAAAGCATTGCTGCTTCTCTTTGTACAGGAAATCATTTAGTATTATTTTATCATTTTAATTATCTTACACGCATTTTGAAAAAAGTAAAATTTTGTTTAAAATTATTATGTGACTTTTTAAATTCTAACTGTAAGAACTAAGTTACTTTTTGGAACAATGCTTTTAATAGGTTAGCTCCTTTTGGTCTGCCAGGATTTTAAAGTCTTTATGGTAAAAAAGTCCTCCAGCTGGGGATGCTGGGCTGGCAGCGTAGAAAACCTGTGGCCGATCCCCTAGCAAGAGATAGACAGCAATGGTTTTCACTACAGCAATAAAGAGATAACACAAAGCTTTCAGAGAGAAAAGAAACCAAAAAAGAACAAAAATTAAAATAGATTCAGACTTTTCAACAACAGCATAACCAGCTGGGTATCAAAAAAGTGGAATAATGCCCTCAAAATTCTGAAAGAAAATGACTTTTAACCCAGGGTTCTATGTCCAGCACTGTGAGTGAAGTATAAAGTAAAAGCATTTTTAGGCTTACAAAGACTCAAAATATTTAGCTCTTATGCATCCTTTCTTAGTAAACTACTAAAGGATGTGCTTCAGCACAACCCAGGAGTAAACCAAATAGGCAGACATGGAATCCAGGAAACCAGAGCTCTAAGAGAAGTGAAGGAAGGCCTGAGATAATGGTTTTGCATCAAGCCTAAAGAGCAAACACTCAGACTAGAGCAAGAGGACTCAAGACTTTGGGGAGAGTGCCTCCAGGAGACAGAGAGATAGAACTGATTGATTATATAATGTGTTTAAGATGTGGGAAAGTGTTTTTACAAATTTGTTAGAACATTTAAAAAATATAATACACTACCGGATCCAGCAACAAATAATTTTTACATAATTTAATAACATGAACACTGACTATCAACAAAACAAAAGTGTTATATTTGAAGGATCATGGTGAAGAGAATTGGGGATTGATGAATAGAAAGTTAATCTTTCTTTAAAATTGATAATCGAGAGCAGCTATGAAAACATATAATTTAGGAATATACAGGTAAATCCTTTTTTAAAAAACACAGGAAAGAAATGCCTCTGTGAGAAGATAGGAGAAAAAAAGCATTGCTGCTTCTCTTTGTACAGGAAATCATTTAGTATTATTTTATCATTTTAATTATCTTACACGCATTTTGAAAAAAGTAAAATTTTGTTTAAAATTATTATGTGACTTTTTAAATTCTAACTGTAAGAACTAAGTTACTTTTTGGAACAATGCTTTTAATAGGTTAGCTCCTTTTGGTCTGCCAGGATTTTAAAGTCTTTATGGTAAAAAAGTCCTCCAGCTGGGGATGCTGGGCTGGCAGCGTAGAAAACCTGTGGCATCCTCTGTGTGCCCCAGAGGCCCTGAGATCCACCATCCCTGTTGGGAGGGTGACACACAGACAGGTTTGGACCAGTGTATCAGTAAAGCTAGCATAACCAGGGAGGTTTCAGGGAAAGAGTTAGGAGGGGAAAAGATATAAAATGCATGTGTATGCTGCAGCTCCAATAATGCAGCAACAGTACATCCATCATGAGGAGAGAACAAGGACAAATGACGACACTTTGAGGTGTCAGAAGTGGAAGTAGAGGTAGATTTTCCTTTTAGCTTAGAATTATATGAAGACTGGTACAGTATTTGCGTTAAACAGAATGTATGTCTTGGTAGGAAATCTGTAGCATTCTTTGCTTTGCTTTCCTCCTGCAGCTTAATTGCTTACACGGAACAGTATGTGGAATATGACCCTCTGATCACACCCGCTGAGCCGTCCAACCCCTGGATCAGCGACGATATCGCCTTATGGGACTTAGAGACGAGGTAAAAATTAATTAATTAATTAAAACTAGTTTTAATGTTTGAGAGGAGGGGACGATGCATGAGACCATGAGATTAAATTATTCCCTATCTTAATTTGACTCTTTTTATCAATAGAACAGAAGCCCCTCGAGAAAACACACAAATGATTTCCTTCCTCATGATTTATACCTCTTTAGAGCTTTGGATATGGATCCTTTATGGCTTCCCTCTGACCTCTGTCTAGCCCTATGGATGTTAGGAAAACTGGGACAGTCTCTCACAGTTCCTAGTTCTGATTGCGGCAGGGCAAGCATCTGTGGGTCAGTTTGGTTTGTATACATTAGCAACAATCACAATTGCAGCTAGCACTTTGTACTGGCCACTAGTATCTTCCACTGAGTCCCTACAACAGGTAAACATTATTATTCTCAGTGTTGAACAGATGGAAAACTGAGGCACAGAGGAGTTAATGAACTTGCTCAAGCTGACACACCAGGAAGGCGGTGGTTAGCATTAGAAACCAAGTAGAGAGCCCCAGAGCTGTGGTCTTCATCTCTCTGCTCTTCTGGAGTAGCAGGCAGCAAAGGTTCCATTCAGAAGTTCCTTATCAACGAGAAAAAAAAATAAAAGTATTAGTTGCTCAGTCCAACTGTTTGCAACCCCATGGACTGTAGCCCACCAGACCCCTCTGTCCATGGAATTCTCCAGGTAAGAATGCCAGAGTGAGTTGCCGTGCTCGTCTCCAGGGGATCTTCCTGACCCAGGGATCAAGCCCAGGTCTCCTGCATTGCAGGTGGATTCTTTACCACCTGAGCCATCAGGGAAGCCCATTCCAATGAGAAGATGTGTAGCGCTCTGTAATGCCCGTTAGGAATAAAGTAAACATACTGTACTTTCTTCTAATTTGTATGTATTTCAAATAGCTATTAAGTTTTTAGAACATAAATACATACTAAGTTATTTGACCTTTTAATAAACAGAACTGTTAAGGTGACTTGTTTTCTTGGTCCAGGGGCACCATGAAACACTTACTGAGACATTAAAGGCCCGTGAGCTAAGAAAGTGTGAAAAGTTTTAATTTACTGTCTATCCCTTTAGATTTATATGCATATACAATATTACATTCTTTTGGATAAATAGGTTCATTATATATATGGATATATACTCAGTCACAAAGTGTGTCCAATTCTTTGCGATCTCACTGACTATAGCTCACCAAGCTCCTCTGTCCATGGAATTTTCAAGGCAGAGTGGAGTGGGTTGCCATTTCCTCCTCCAGAGGATCTTCCCAACCTAGAAATTGAACTCAGATCTCCTGTATCTCCTGCATTTGCAGACAGATTCTTTACCATTTAGCCACCTGGGAAACCTTTGTTATATGTGTGTGTGTGTTTGTATCCCATAGTTTTTTAATTAACAATATATCATGGCAATCTTTCCATGTAATCATATGTAGATCAAACTGTTCTTTTTAAGAGTTAAATAATGTCCTCTTGCACAAGTGTAGTAAAGTTTATTTAACCTACCAGGTCATAAATATTTAAGTTCTAGCCTTTTTTTATTCCTGCTAGCATAAACAAGGATAAAAGGAACATCCTTATACACAAGTCCAATTATTTCTTTTTTTTTAAAGATTTATTTATTTATTTATTTTGGGGGATGGGGAGGGAGGGGTGCAGGCAGGTTACTCCTACTGGTCTTTCATTTGTCTATTTTCATCCATCTTTGTTCTTTGGCCCATGTGGGTCTCCCATTGCAGTGGCCTCTGTTGTCGCAGAGCACCGGCTCTGGGCGCATGTGCTCCAGAGCTTGGGCTCGGTAATTGGACACATGGGTCCAGCCGTTCCACAGCATGTGGGATCTTCCCAGGCCAGGGATCAAATCAGCGCCCCTTGCACTGCAAGGCGGTGTCCTTACCCACTGGACCACCAGGGAAGCCCCAATTATTTCTTTAGGGTAAATGTCCAGGGTAAATTGCTAGGAATACCACACATGTTTTCATTTTAGTTCATGTAGTCAGATTCCCCTGAAGCAAAGTAATAACTTCTTTCATGCCCTCAGTTTAAAACCACCCATTTCCCTACATTCTCACCAATCCAAACATTTTCAATCTTTTTCATCTTTGCAAATCTGATAGATTAAAATAAACATTTCATTTTACTTATAGTTTTTGTTAGCATACTCGAGAATCATTTCACATGATTACTAGCCACTCATTGTTTTTTTGTGGCTTGCCTGTTTTTGTGTTCTTTGTTATTTTTCTAGTGATGTGTTTACCTTGAACATGAAGTTAATAAATGGTCAGATTTACTCAAATCACGTAGTTAATATTTTTCATGGCAATTTATGTTTTCTGAATCTTATTTTACTTATTTCTTTTTCTCTTTCTTGAGTTTTTCTTTATTAATCAAGTTTTATATTAGCTTTGTTACCCTCATTTTTAGTCTGGTCATGTGTATGTGTGTGTGTATGTTGCTTCAGTCGTCGCCGACTCTTTGTAATCCTATAGATTGTAGCCTACTGGGCTCCTCTGTCCATGGGATTCTCCAGGCAAGAATACTAGAGTGGAAAGTGTCTTTAATTTTATTAACTTTAACTTTTATTTTTAAATGTCATTATTTCAAGTACATAACAATGAAGTATAACAATGAAAACTAGAAGTTTTTCTTTATGTCTTCCTCTTCCAAATCCCACTCTTCCCCAGAGCTTTTATTGAGAAATATGTCTCAAAATGTTGGTTTAAAATATACCAGGTTGACATAAAATGTTGGTTTAAAATATACCAGGTTGACATAGCTATGTCAACCTGGTATATTTTAAACCAACATTTTGAGACATATTTCTCAATAAACATTGAAAGAAAAATAGTATGTAGAAGGATGTGTGTGTGTGTGTGTGTTAAGTCACTTCACTCATCTTTAACTCTTTGTGACCCTGTGGACTGTATAGCCTGCCAGGCTCTTCTGTTCATGGGATTCCCCAGGCAAGAACACTGAAGTGGGTTTCCATCCCCTTCTCCAGGGTATCTTCCTGACTCAGGGATCAAACCCACATCTCTTGTCTCCTGCATTGGAAGGTGGGTTCTTTAACACTAGCACTACCTAAGAAGCCATATGTAGAAGGGTATCTTCTTTCTCATATTTCTGACATGCCCTTGGTAGTCCCTTTGATCTGATCCAAGAACTTAAATCTTTTTTAACTTGTTTCTTCTCTCTCTTTCTTTCTTTCTTAAGTTATTGCTACTCTGTTTTTTTTAATGGTTTACTCCTAAGTCAAGGCATTTATTTTATTTTATTTTATTTTATTTATTTATTTTTTGGCTATTCTGAGTTTTCACTTGCTGTCACAGGTTCTTCTCTAGTTGCAGTGAATAGGGGCTACTCTAGTTGAGGTGAGAAGGCTTCTTGTTGCAGTGACTTCTCTTGTGGAACTCAGGCTCTAGGGCACATGGGCTTCAGGAGTTGTGGCTCCGAGGCTCTAGAGCGCAGGCTCCATAGTTGTGGCTCACGGGCTTAGTTTCTCCGCAGCGTGTGGGATCTTCCTGGCTCAGGGATGGAACCCATGTCTCCTGCATTGGCAGGCAGACTCTTTACCACTGAGCTACCAGGGAAACCCAGTTATTGCTACTCTTTTCTCCATTCTACCCACTCTTTTCTGAAAATCCTTTTGTAGGAGTTCTAGTCATCTGGGGTACAGTGGCAGCATCTCTTATCTTTTCTCTATTAAAAGACCATCTCTTAGTCTTCTAATTCTATTTTCAAGGACAGAATTCCTTGAGTTACTCTTCAGAGTCACCAGTCTCAATAGTGTCCATTCTGGGATTTTGTACTTTAACAAGTTTTTCTTTTCCTACTGAGAGTTGAGAAGAATGATTGATCATTATGCTTCCATTTCCAAGAATTTGTAATATTTCTTGGACATTTTTTTATTTTTGGTCGACTCTGTTCTAGTGATGTTTAGCCTCTTGAATCACCCTGAGGATGGAATAAAGATTTTTTTTCATATCTCCCCTCTATGTCTGCCACTTAGTTTATTTCACAGAGCATCATTGATCAGAGGATCATTGTTTCATTACTCCAATCACTGTTTAGAGGAGATCAATCTTTGTCAGATGCCTGACAATTTAGGGGTACTATTGGTTTTCATAAATGAAGATCTTGGCTTTCAACTTTCACTATATACTGAGACCACCTGGAGAGCTTATTTTTAAAAATATCCATGCCTAGTCCCCTCCCCAAGTCAACTCACGTCATAAGTGTGGCAGTGGCACACTGTTTGCTTGCTTGTTTTTTAAGTTTATGCTAATGTACATAAGTAGAAGTAGAATGATTGCGGGGATTCATGGGTAGCTCAAGCCCCACCTTTCCTTAGTCTAATGTCCCTGCAGCCAGGTATGTCACTCTGTTTCAGGCCCTGATGGAATTTCTTAAAGTTCTTCAGTTTCCTCTCCATGCTGCTCTCCAAAAAGATCCCACTTTAGATGTGTTGAGGGATCTTAGGGAATACAAAAGATCTTCTTGTTGCAGTGAACTACTCTAGTTGAGGTGAGAAGGCTTCTTGTTGCAGTGACTTCTCTTGTGGAACTCAGGCTCTAGGGCACATGGGCTTCAGGAGTTGTGGCTCCGAGGCTCTAGAGCGCAGGCTCCATAGTTGTGGCTCACGGGCTTAGTTTCTCCGCAGCGTGTGGGATCTTCCTGGCTCAGGGATGGAACCCATGTCTCCTGCATTGGCAGGCAGACTCTTTACCACTGAGCTACCAGGGAAACCCAGTTATTGCTACTCTTTTCTCCATTCTACCCACTCTTTTCTGAAAATCCTTTTGTAGGAGTTCTAGTCATCTGGGGTACAGTGGCAGCATCTCTTATCTTTTCTCTATTAAAAGACCATCTCTTAGTCTTCTAATTCTATTTTCAAGGACAGAATTCCTTGAGTTACTCTTCAGAGTCACCAGTCTCAATAGTGTCCATTCTGGGATTTTGTACTTTAACAAGTTTTTCTTTTCCTACTGAGAGTTGAGAAGAATGATTGATCATTATGCTTCCATTTCCAAGAATTTGTAATATTTCTTGGACATTTTTTTATTTTTGGTCGACTCTGTTCTAGTGATGTTTAGCCTCTTGAATCACCCTGAGGATGGAATAAAGATTTTTTTTCATATCTCCCCTCTATGTCTGCCACTTAGTTTATTTCACAGAGCATCATTGATCAGAGGATCATTGTTTCATTACTCCAATCACTGTTTAGAGGAGATCAATCTTTGTCAGATGCCTGACAATTTAGGGGTACTATTGGTTTTCATAAATGAAGATCTTGGCTTTCAACTTTCACTATATACTGAGACCACCTGGAGCTTATTTTTAAAAATATCCATGCCTAGTCCCCTCCCCAAGTCAACTCACGTCATAAGTGTGGCAGTGGCACACTGTTTGCTTGCTTGTTTTTTAAGTTTATGCTAATGTACATAAGTAGAAGTAGAATGATTGCGGGGATTCATGGGTAGCTCAAGCCCCACCTTTCCTTAGTCTAATGTCCCTGCAGCCAGGTATGTCACTCTGTTTCAGGCCCTGATGGAATTTCTTAAAGTTCTTCAGTTTCCTCTCCATGCTGCTCTCCAAAAAGATCCCACTTCTCAGATGTGTTGAGGGATCTTAGGGGAATACAAAAAGATCTGCAGAAAACAATGAGAAGTAGAAGGAAACCTCAGCATCTTTAGAAGTCTTCCTGCCTTGCTGAAATGTTTATTTCATCCATATTTGCTCTACCAGCCCTAGGTTACAGAAGCACCACTCTCTGGTTTACTGTCCATGCGAGAAGCTGGCCAGAAAATATCCCCCTTGTATTTGGAGACCCTCTCTGCCCCAGGGAGGCATGTGAATATGTGTCTCATATTTCTGAGTTTATTTCCTATATCCCATTCAATACCCACCAACTGCCTCTAGTTCCAGTTTTGATGTTCAGAACTTGGGGTTTCCCCAGGCTTCTGCTGGTAAACCCAGTTACCCTATTCCCAGATGGCCCCACTGGAAGTCTAGTCAGCAAGCAATCAGTTTTGTCACATGTTCAGTCCACCTGCTTAATAAGTTCCCCAACTTCCTCAATGTTTATCTTTTGCTGATAGGAGATTTCTTTGCCTCTTCCACACTATGTTTTGTTTTGTTTTTAATATTTCACTGAACTTCAGACTCTTGTCTGTTCCCTCCTCTGGGATCACTTCCACTCACATGGCTGGCATCCCTTCTCTTTCAATCCTCATTTGTCATTAATGTCCCTTCCTCAGAAAGATCTCCGGTGACCACTCACTCTGTAGTGGCCATCCCATCCATCCAGTCTTTCTATATCACATCCTTCCCCACCCCAGATCTCTTTCTGAATAGGACTTACAATCATTTTTAGCACCTAGGCTTGTGTCCAGCATGGAGTAGGTACTCAAAAAGTATAGGCTGGATGGAGGGTGGCTGGAGCAGTGACCATTTTGTTGGCTTTTTTTTTCTTTTTGGTATTTGGGAAAGAAGGGTTAAGTGTGTGAATTTAATTTACCTTGATGACACTGGGATTTCCTACTTTTTTTTCTTGAAAGTCACCAAAAAAAAAAAAAAAAACCATGATAATTTGGGGAAATGGTGGCCACCTGGCATGCTGGTTTATCCCAACCTATCAGCACTTTGTCCCCAGAAGACTCACTGCCCTATGCTCTGGCTGCTGTTCTTAGAAGTCTTCCTCTCATGCTGCTCTCCAAAAAGATCCCACTTCTCAGATGTGTTGAGGGATCTTAGGGGAATACAAAAAGATCTGCAGAAAACAATGAGAAGTAGAAGGAAACCTCAGCATCTTTAGAAGTCTTCCTGCCTTGCTGAAATGTTTATTTCATCCATATTTGCTCTACCAGCCCTAGGTTACAGAAGCACCACTCTCTGGTTTACTGTCCATGCGAGAAGCTGGCCAGAAAATATCCCCCTTGTATTTGGAGACCCTCTCTGCCCCAGGGAGGCATGTGAATATGTGTCTCATATTTCTGAGTTTATTTCCTATATCCCATTCAATACCCACCAACTGCCTCTAGTTCCAGTTTTGATGTTCAGAACTTGGGGTTTCCCCAGGCTTCTGCTGGTAAACCCAGTTACCCTATTCCCAGATGGCCCCACTGGAAGTCTAGTCAGCAAGCAATCAGTTTTGTCACATGTTCAGTCCACCTGCTTAATAAGTTCCCCAACTTCCTCAATGTTTATCTTTTGCTGATAGGAGATTTCTTTGCCTCTTCCACACTATGTTTTGTTTTGTTTTTAATATTTCACTGAACTTCAGACTCTTGTCTGTTCCCTCCTCTGGGATCACTTCCACTCACATGGCTGGCATCCCTTCTCTTTCAATCCTCATTTGTCATTAATGTCCCTTCCTCAGAAAGATCTCCGGTGACCACTCACTCTGTAGTGGCCATCCCATCCATCCAGTCTTTCTATATCACATCCTTCCCCACCCCAGATCTCTTTCTGAATAGGACTTACAATCATTTTTAGCACCTAGGCTTGTGTCCAGCATGGAGTAGGTACTCAAAAAGTATAGGCTGGATGGAGGGTGGCTGGAGCAGTGACCATTTTGTTGGCTTTTTTTTTCTTTTTGGTATTTGGGAAAGAAGGGTTAAGTGTGTGAATTTAATTTACCTTGATGACACTGGGATTTCCTACTTTTTTTTCTTGAAAGTCACCAAAAAAAAAAAAAAAAACCATGATAATTTGGGGAAATGGTGGCCACCTGGCATGCTGGTTTATCCCAACCTATCAGCACTTTGTCCCCAGAAGACTCACTGCCCTATGCTCTGGCTGCTGTTCTTACAGCACAGGATTCATAACACCTGACCTAATACCTGCAGTGTTCTGTTCACCTTCAAGAAGAGTCAAGTTACTCAGATTCAAGTGAAAACAAAGAGCAGCTGTGAGGCCCTGTTTCTTCCGCTAGCCGGCCATTCCCAGTCAGTCAGATGCTGCAGTGATTGGGAATCTGCCTCTGGTGGCATGGAGTCAAGGATCAGCACCGACATCCCTGTTCAGTCTAGAGATGTAACAGCCTTTTGTCCATGAAACAAAGGCTGAATGTGACCAGTAAACTAATCAAAGGTCGTCTTTCTCTCAGTTTCAGTTTAATTCAACAAATAGTATTGAGAACCTATGTGCTGCGTTCTGAGCAAGAAGGTCTCTCCAGGTGAACAGACGTGCTGACTTACCTCCCAGCTCCAGGATTCCTCCTTGTTTGGCAAAGGACATTAACATCATTTGGGGCACAGAATCAGGCTCTAAGGGTGGGAGTGTTGGCAGAGAGTTCACAACAAGTAGAGAGATTATGCCCCATAAGAAAATTAGATGAATGTACTTTCTGTCCCTGAGAGGGGAGATTTCAGGGCAGTGAAAAGTGAGGGTGGAGAGAGGAGCAGAGTGACAGGAGAGACCAAGCTTCCATGCAGGGCCAGGAAAATCCCTAGAGCTGAGGTGTCCAAAGAATTCTCAAATACTCAAAATAGGCATACTGAAAATGTGATTTTTAAATTGCCTGCTGCTAGATAGTGCAAATGTGTACCCCATTCTCAAGACCCTCCAATTTCAGCAAAGGCTTCTACCCTCTCGAATACTTCATATAAAGCTGGCTTTTGGTGAAGATGGGTGAGACTATGTGGAAGAGTCAAAGCAGCATGGGGGACAGGAGGAGTCACTTGGGACTTCATGTTGTCTGAGGTTGGCTGTGATTTTTCCTGGGCGTGGGTAAATGGCTACAGACTCTTTACAATGTCCAGGGTGGAGGGCATCACAGCCAATGTCTGGTTTCTACAGAGATGAACATACCGTCTCTGTCATTACACACAAACCAGCGGGAGATGACAACAAGGCCTAATAGAATAATTGGCAGGATGATGCAGGATGTAGCATAGATAATAGAAACTTATCCTATAATCCTTTCTCCTTTTCAGATAAACAATTAGATCTAGAAATCCAAGAATGAGAAAGGGCATGTTCAGAGGTCAATACAAGGCTTCCCTTTTAAAGGTTACACTTGAAGTCTATCTAATGAAAATTCTGAGAAGTCAAATTTAGGTAAAGAAAATAGTGATCACCAGGACTCATCACTGAGGAAGAATCAGTCCCAAATGGTCAGATCTCCGTTGGAAAGAGCTCTGTCTTCTAAACACAACCAGGAAAGTGTCTCTGGGAAGGTGCCACCAACCAGATACTGACTCTAGCAAGAACCTGGCATTGCCTGCAGGATTGTGGTTCATGGTTTGCTCTCACCACATGGTATAGGCTTGGCTTGCTCTCTCTGATAGGCAACAGGCACATGAGCAAAGAGCTACAAGGAACCCAGTTCATCTTGCTTAGCCAAAGGCATCCACTCCCAATCAGTCTACTAAGAGATAGAGACCATACCTGAGCTGCCCGTGTCCAGCTTATCTGATAGAATTGTACAACTATGATATTAGTTTACCTCCCTCCCTATGGTAGTCAGTCTCCACGTGTGACACCATCAATGCTTTCCTCTTTGTATGCATGGGCTGCTTCTTACATGGAAAGGGGACACCTCCCTTCCTTTTCATCCAATCTAGTGTTGATGCCTTATTCAACCAACAGAGTACGGCAGGAGTAGCATTCCAAGAACAGGTCATACAGCAGCCCTTGGTCATCTGAGACATTTGCTCCTAAGACATTCTTTCATAAAATCTGTTGGCTGTGAGAAATCCAAGCAATAAGAGAGACCATGAGATCAGTTGCTTTAGCGGCACTTCTGATCAAAATACAGCACCTTCTGCCATGTGGATGAGCTGTCTTGGGTGTCCAACCCAGTTCACCCTTTGGATGGCCCCACCCCCAGCTGCCATCCAACTACCACCTCTTGAGAGACCCCAAGTGAGAACCTCCAAGCTGAGCCTAATCAACCCATGGAGTGGTGAGAGAGAGGAATAAATTGTTCTAAGGTACTGAGTTTGAAGATGATTTATTACACAGTGACAAACAACAAGACCACTCCTTGTTGAAGTATTAGGATCCTCAGGGTTTCTTGGAACCTTGAGTAAAATTATAATTGTTCCTTCAATAGTCATGGTCTTGAGATGGGCTTTCTGGGTGTTTACTCTTTAAGGAACAATCCTCCATTTCATAATTTTTCTAATAGCTCAAAATCTTTTGAAGATAGCTGAATGTTTTTATAGATAGATGCTTATTCAGAATCTGGCTTTATTTTTCTCAATTTGGGAGATCAGCTGGAACGAAAGGCATTTTCCCTTGGAGAAAGCCACCTGTCTTTGCTGTGTTAATTTGGGCCACTCATTGGGAGGCAGGAATTTGGTGAGAAGCAGTGAGCACAGAAGAGAAATTAGAGTTAGAAAAAGGCATCCAACTAGCAGTTAGAAAATGATGTCAGTATAAGGACACATCATCCACATCACTCTACACATTTTCTTATTGATTTCCCTTTAGTGTTAAACACTTGCTGTGTGAAAAACACTATGATAAATACAAAGATGCATGAGATGTGGTCTCAGAACTCACAAGGTAGCTGGAGAGACAACAACATAAACCCATTAAAAGCTAAGTAATGGTACAAAAACATAATTAGAGTACAACCCATACTCCCCACTATCTGATAGAATTGTACAACTATGATATTAGTTTACCTCCCTCCCTATGGTAGTCAGTCTCCACACCATCAATGCTTTCCTCTTTGTATGCATGGGCTGCTTCTTACATGGAAAGGGGACACCTCCCTTCCTTTTCATCCAATCTAGTGTTGATGCCTTATTCAACCAACAGAGTACGGCAGGAGTAGCATTCCAAGAACAGGTCATACAGCAGCCCTTGGTCATCTGAGACATTTGCTCCTAAGACATTCTTTCATAAAATCTGTTGGCTGTGAGAAATCCAAGCAATAAGAGAGACCATGAGATCAGTTGCTTTAGCGGCACTTCTGATCAAAATACAGCACCTTCTGCCATGTGGATGAGCTGTCTTGGGTGTCCAACCCAGTTCACCCTTTGGATGGCCCCACCCCCAGCTGCCATCCAACTACCACCTCTTGAGAGACCCCAAGTGAGAACCTCCAAGCTGAGCCTAATCAACCCATGGAGTGGTGAGAGAGAGGAATAAATTGTTCTAAGGTACTGAGTTTGAAGATGATTTATTACACAGTGACAAACAACAAGACCACTCCTTGTTGAAGTATTAGGATCCTCAGGGTTTCTTGGAACCTTGAGTAAAATTATAATTGTTCCTTCAATAGTCATGGTCTTGAGATGGGCTTTCTGGGTGTTTACTCTTTAAGGAACAATCCTCCATTTCATAATTTTTCTAATAGCTCAAAATCTTTTGAAGATAGCTGAATGTTTTATAGATAGATGCTTATTCAGAATCTGGCTTTATTTTTCTCAATTTGGGAGATCAGCTGGAACGAAAGGCATTTTCCCTTGGAGAAAGCCACCTGTCTTTGCTGTGTTAATTTGGGCCACTCATTGGGAGGCAGGAATTTGGTGAGAAGCAGTGAGCACAGAAGAGAAATTAGAGTTAGAAAAAGGCATCCAACTAGCAGTTAGAAAATGATGTCAGTATAAGGACACATCATCCACATCACTCTACACATTTTCTTATTGATTTCCCTTTAGTGTTAAACACTTGCTGTGTGAAAAACACTATGATAAATACAAAGATGCATGAGATGTGGTCTCAGAACTCACAAGGTAGCTGGAGAGACAACAACATAAACCCATTAAAAGCTAAGTAATGGTACAAAACCATAATTAGAGGTATGTCATGAGAAAACCTTTCTATACAATGGAGGGAAATAGTGGGGCTGTCAGTTCCATGGATTGTCTGAGTTGGGCCAAGGTAAAGTTATCATACCAATCACCTTGGGATGAATGTCCTGAGGTATTTTACTTTTCAGAGTCATTTTATAACCATAGAGACCATTCCATGGTAGCAACATGTCTAAATCTGATCTTGAACTTTTAAAGGGATGATGCTTAGAAATAACCAAGTGGTACAAGAAAGACGTGTATAGAAAAGTTCTATCCAAGAGCTTTTAATAGAATAGATCCCAATGACCAGATGCACTAGAAGAAAAGAAGCAGATGTGGGGTGTTCAGATACAGAAATAGGGTTGTGAATCATGGGTAACTGAAGGAACCCAGATGTACTAGGTTGAATATTGTCACCTAAAAATTGAAGTCCTTCCCAGACTCTCAGAATGTGACTTTATTTGGAAGCAGGAACATTAAAGATGCAATTAGTTAAGATGAGGTCATCCTGGGATAGAATAAGCTCTTAACCCATTTGTGTTTATTGTTCAGTTGCTTAATCATGTTCAACTCTCTTGTGACCAAACTGACTGCAGCGGGCCAGGCTCCTCTGTCTATGGGATTCCCCAGGCAAGAATATTGGAGTGGGTTGTCATTTTCTTTTCCAGGGGATTTTTCCAACTCAGGGATTTAACCCACATCAACTGCATTGGCAGGCAGATTCTTTACCCGCTGAGCTGTGAGGGAAGCTCCCAGAAATAGAAGAGTTGGATTTGAATCACTTCATTCCAGAGCTGTCCATATGTAAAGTCCCTTAAATTTAAATTCTAGTTATTTAAAATTAAGTAAAATGTCACCATTGGGAGCAGAATTTGGTGAGAAGCAGTGAGCACAGAAGAGAAATTAGAGTTAGAAAAGGCATCCAACTAGCAGTTAGAAAATGATGTCAGTATAAGGACACATCATCCACATCACTCTACACATTTTCTTATTGATTTCCCTTTAGTGTTAAACACTTGCTGTGTGAAAAACACTATGATAAATACAAAGATGCATGAGATGTGGTCTCAGAACTCACAAGGTAGCTGGAGAGACAACAACATAAACCCATTAAAAGCTAAGTAATGGTACAAAACCATAATTAGAGGTATGTCATGAGAAAACCTTTCTATACAATGGAGGGAAATAGTGGGGCTGTCAGTTCCATGGATTGTCTGAGTTGGGCCAAGGTAAAGTTATCATACCAATCACCTTGGGATGAATGTCCTGAGGTATTTTACTTTTCAGAGTCATTTTATAACCATAGAGACCATTCCATGGTAGCAACATGTCTAAATCTGATCTTGAACTTTTAAAGGGATGATGCTTAGAAATAACCAAGTGGTACAAGAAAGACGTGTATAGAAAAGTTCTATCCAAGAGCTTTTAATAGAATAGATCCCAATGACCAGATGCACTAGAAGAAAAGAAGCAGATGTGGGGTGTTCAGATACAGAAATAGGGTTGTGAATCATGGGTAACTGAAGGAACCCAGATGTACTAGGTTGAATATTGTCACCTAAAAATTGAAGTCCTTCCCAGACTCTCAGAATGTGACTTTATTTGGAAGCAGGAACATTAAAGATGCAATTAGTTAAGATGAGGTCATCCTGGGATAGAATAAGCTCTTAACCCATTTGTGTTTATTGTTCAGTTGCTTAATCATGTTCAACTCTCTTGTGACCAAACTGACTGCAGCGGGCCAGGCTCCTCTGTCTATGGGATTCCCCAGGCAAGAATATTGGAGTGGGTTGTCATTTTCTTTTCCAGGGGATTTTTCCAACTCAGGGATTTAACCCACATCAACTGCATTGGCAGGCAGATTCTTTACCCGCTGAGCTGTGAGGGAAGCTCCCAGAAATAGAAGAGTTGGATTTGAATCACTTCATTCCAGAGCTGTCCATATGTAAAGTCCCTTAAATTTAAATTCTAGTTATTTAAAATTAAGTAAAATGTGAAATTCAGAGATTTCCCTGGAATTTCAGGGATTAAGAATCCTCCATTCACTACGGAGGACTCAGGTTTGATCCCCGGTCTGGGAACTAATATCCTACATGCCATGGGGCAACTAAGTCCTTGCACTATAACTACTGAGCCTGAGCACTCTGAGGCCCATGCACCATAACTAAAGATCCCATGTGCTGCAATTTTAAAAATAAATTAAAAAATGAAATCCAGTCCCTCAGTGACACTAACCACGAGAGGAGGACCTCATAGCCATGCGTGGCTGGTGGCTACTGCATTGGAGAAGGCACATACAGTATCTTGCACCACTGCAGAAAGTTCTGTCAGACAGCACTGGTCTAGAGCTAATTTGTCTTTGCAAACTTTCCACATGCTCTCTTCCCCTTTGTATTATGTGTAATTTCCTGAGCTAAATACTGAGAACATGTCAACTCCATAACACAAGGAAGCATGAGTTTCTTCACTTAACGATGAAATTTCTTCATTTAATGGTATCTGTTAGACATCATAAAAAATATGTGTGGGGGCTTCCCTGGTGGTCCAGTGGGTAGAGAGTCCACCTCACAGTGTAAGGGGCGCCAGTTCGATCCCTGGCCTGGGGAGATCCCACGTGCCATGGAGTGGCTGAACCAGTGTGTCCTATTGCAAGCCAGTGCTCTGGAGCGCATGAGCCCAGAGCCGGTGCTCTACAACAAGAGGGGCCACTGCAATGGGAGGCCCACACAGGTCAAAGAACAAAGATAGATGAAAATAAATAAATGAAAGACCAATAAAAGAGACCAAAATTTTAAATATATATATGTGTGTGTGTGTGTGTGTGTATTTTTTAAAAGGAGGGAAATACGTAGATGAGATCTCTGTACCCTGTGCCACAGTCCAGGGCTCACAGTTTAGTGCTGGCAGGTGAAATGCACCTTTTCATACTTTCCTACATGTGGGCCTCCCTGGTTGGCTCAGTGGTAAAGAATTCGCCTGCCAGTACAGGAGATATGGGTTTGATCCCTGGGTTAGGAAGATCCCCTGGAGAAGGAAGTGACAACCCACTCCAGTATTCTTGCCTGGGAAATCCGATGAACAGTGGAGCCTGGAGGGCTACAGTCCATGGGCGGGGGAACGGTCACAGAAAAGCTGGACACGACTTAGAGACTAAACAACAACCAAGACTTAGCATCACCTGTTCTTATTATATAGTCTCCGATATTTAAGAGTTTGGAGTTTTTACTGTTGTTTTGTTTCTGTAATCGTATATTCTTGTAAACCTCTTATTCTTTTTGAACCTAAATTAAACATCAATAAATAAATGAATTTCAAAAAAGAGGGGAAATAAATATTGCTAGACCAATACTTCTCAGAGTTTTATGCGCACCTAAATCACCCAGGAATTTTGTTACGGTGTGGATTCCAGTTCCATGGGTCTGCGATGGGGCTGGAGATTCCACTGCCGGTCCACAGACCACAACTTGGGTGACAGATAGCTGTGGATTCCTCATGAACTAGGACCTTATTGCCACTTAGAAAGGTCTGACACATGAATACAGCAAAGGAACTATAAATGGAAAGACGAAGCTGAAAGAAATATTTTCGTCTTCCAACACCAAATGAGTAAGACCAACTCTCTGTCCCCACTCCATACTTTGGTTTGGAGAGAGTCCCATGGATGTGAAGCAGCATAGCAGAGCTAAGAGCTGTACTCTGGAGTCACGCTGTCTGGACTTGAGTCTCAAGTCTATCCCTTCCTAGTGCATCTTGCCATGGTGAATTGTCACCAGGCCTCAGTTTACCTATCTGCACAATGGGGACAATGTTTGTGCAATTTTCAGAGTAGTTTCAAGGGTTCAGTGAGTTAACAGCTATGAAGTTCTGGGAACAACACCTAGACTCTAATAGACATGGTGCAGGTGGTGGTTAAATCAGTGAATGGATGCAACATTTGCTTCTAAGCAACTGTATTGGCCTTATTCCAGACGAGTTGATGTATTTCTGATCAGGGGACCATCACGTTGTTATAAATTGGTCTCTGTTTTTTTCCTGGGCTTTGAGGGAGGGGTAGGTAGTAAAGGCAGCATCTTTGATGAAAGATCAGATTCATAAGGTGTCCGCAGTTTTGTTTTGTTTTGTTTTGTTTTAAGTGAAAAAAAAAAAAATGATAAGAGTCAAGAGTTGGACCTCCTCCTGGCAGGAGTGACCCAGGGAAGCCAAGTCAGTAGTGCTGTCCTATGTCCGACAAGCAGATACTTGTCAAGCATCCCCTAAGTGTGGGGTCTTCCAAATGCCTTTTTTGGGGGGGGGCCTCTTTTATTGGTCCTTCATTTATTTGTTTTCATCCACCTTAATTCTTTGGCCTGTGTGGACTTCCCATTGCAGTGGCCTCTCTCATCACACAGCACCAGCTCTGGGCGCATATGCTACAGAGCGCTGGCTCGTAATTGGACACATGGTCCAGTTGCTCCACGGCATGTGGGATCTTCCCAGGCCAGGGATCAAACTGGTGCCCCTTGCACTGCAAGGCAGACTCTCTACCCACTGGACCACCAGGGAAGCCCCCAAACACCTCTTTTAAAGACTTTTTACTATTGGCCAGTGTGGGTGTACAAGTCTGCATTCAGGATTTGTGCAGGTTTGATGGAATCTATCACTTAAATATGAGATATTTCTACTTGGCCCATGACAGCAAAATAAATTTGAGTTGTTGAGACTGTGGTGCAGATTTCTGCCGGATATTGATTACATTTTAAACCTTTGTTCCCCCTCCCAAAGCAAAGAGCCCAGTCAGCAGCGAGTGAAGAGGTGGGGCTTCTCTTTCGACGAGATCCTAAAGGACCAGGTGGGACGGGATCAGTTTCTACGATTCCTGGAGTCAGAATTCAGTTCAGAAAACCTCAGGTAAATCTCTTCAAGGTTTGAATTCTGTGCAGAGAGTCTATGAAGAAATTTGCATCATCCGTCTCTCCACCTTGCTCTCTCAGTCGAATGTTATGGTTCAAATGCCAGTTAACCTGGCCAAGGCTGGCACGGAGAACACACTCTTTGTTGTCACTAGATTAGCACCCACCGACACCAACGTTTGAGTTCTTTAAATCCAGATGACATTTGTTCAAGCTGTTGGAAACGTGTCTTCAATAATAAGTCAATGATTAAATGGGTTTAATGACGCCATCCATGCACTAAAACCATAAAACTGGAACTCCATAGTGGAAAGGCAGCTCAGAGACCTTCTCTTTAAACCTCTCCAGTCTCTGGGGTCCCAAATACTTGACAGGCTAACCAGGAGAAAGAGGGGTCAGTGGGCTCACTTCAGAATTTCAAAAAATCAAAATAAATATTGTTCAAGAATTGGAGTCATAACTGTAAAAGCTATCCTCTTGGGGGGAATTCTAGCGACTCCATATAGTGGTTACTTTGATCACTTGGTACCAGTGAAAACAGTGATTGTTTCTGTTGGTCTATGACTACTCAAGATGAGGGGAAATGTACTCATGTATTGATAGTTGCTGTTTAGTAAGAACAAAAACAGTTCAAGACATGGTACTCATGGTAAGAGAAGGCAAATGAACTCATAAAAGGGGGTAGGGAGCATGGTCATGCAAAATTGGGTAACATGTGGTGTATTCAGGTTTTCATTGTATTAAATGTAGAAACAGAGACATACAGAAAATGTGGCTTATCTAAGATCCTGACTCATCTTAGTCAAGTGGTGCCGTAGGTGAGATGGGAATCTCGGTGTTTTCTTGACATCAGGCTCTCTTTTATATACGAGGTTAACTCCCATCTTCCAAGAGCATTTTTCCAAAGAGTGACTTTATTATGGTTTTTTCACTTGGGAAAAATGTATGCTGTGGACAAAAGACTGTGTGCTCTAGTATTGATGTGCCAAATCCATGTTATGTATTTGGAGTTGGAGACCATATCAGTTCCATGCATCCATCGAATGACATTTATTACACACCTATGCTGTATCCAGTCCCCAAGAATCTGCTGAGGGATGCAGGAAAGGCAAGATGCGGGATCTTGGCCTACTGCAACCTTGTAGGTCCTTGAGGAAAAACACGTTTAAGGATTTAGGAAATCCTTAAATCATAAAATGAATATAGATGAGTGGAAACTCGAAGAATCATTTTGGAAGTGTTTTATAGAGGGAGGGATGGATGGAAACCAGAGTAGACACATCATCAACTGGGCTTTGAAGAGTTAACCTTGGCCAAGGCTGGCACGGAGAACACACTCTTTGTTGTCACTAGATTAGCACCCACCGACACCAACGTTTGAGTTCTTTAAATCCAGATGACATTTGTTCAAGCTGTTGGAAACGTGTCTTCAATAATAAGTCAATGATTAAATGGGTTTAATGACGCCATCCATGCACTAAAACCATAAAACTGGAACTCCATAGTGGAAAGGCAGCTCAGAGACCTTCTCTTTAAACCTCTCCAGTCTCTGGGGTCCCAAATACTTGACAGGCTAACCAGGAGAAAGAGGGGTCAGTGGGCTCACTTCAGAATTTCAAAAAATCAAAATAAATATTGTTCAAGAATTGGAGTCATAACTGTAAAAGCTATCCTCTTGGGGGGAATTCTAGCGACTCCATATAGTGGTTACTTTGATCACTTGGTACCAGTGAAAACAGTGATTGTTTCTGTTGGTCTATGACTACTCAAGATGAGGGGAAATGTACTCATGTATTGATAGTTGCTGTTTAGTAAGAACAAAAACAGTTCAAGACATGGTACTCATGGTAAGAGAAGGCAAATGAACTCATAAAAGGGGGTAGGGAGCATGGTCATGCAAAATTGGGTAACATGTGGTGTATTCAGGTTTTCATTGTATTAAATGTAGAAACAGAGACATACAGAAAATGTGGCTTATCTAAGATCCTGACTCATCTTAGTCAAGTGGTGCCGTAGGTGAGATGGGAATCTCGGTGTTTTCTTGACATCAGGCTCTCTTTTATATACGAGGTTAACTCCCATCTTCCAAGAGCATTTTTCCAAAGAGTGACTTTATTATGGTTTTTTTTCACTTGGGAAAAAATGTATGCTGTGGACAAAAGACTGTGTGCTCTAGTATTGATGTGCCAAATCCATGTTATGTATTTGGAGTTGGAGACCATATCAGTTCCATGCATCCATCGAATGACATTTATTACACACCTATGCTGTATCCAGTCCCCAAGAATCTGCTGAGGGATGCAGGAAAGGCAAGATGCGGGATCTTGGCCTACTGCAACCTTGTAGGTCCTTGAGGAAAAAACACGTTTAAGGATTTAGGAAATCCTTAAATCATAAAATGAATATAGATGAGTGGAAACTCGAAGAATCATTTTGGAAGTGTTTTATAGAGGGAGGGATGGATGGAAACCAGAGTAGACACATCATCAACTGGGCTTTGAAGAGAATGCAACATACTGATGTAGACAAGAAAGAAGGAGGCAGGGTGCTCTCACCTGGAAGACCCCAAAAGCAGAGAGGCAGCAGGGCTCCCCCACCATACACACCACACAGTCCTGGGTAGATGCCGATGAACTGGAATAGTGATGGATTTCCAGGCAGCCGTGTGCCTCTTATAAACAGATAAGTTTGAATATCTGATTTCAGGTTATGACACCAAGAGCTCTTTCTTTGGGCTGAGGTGCTATTCTAAACACATCTGGGTTTTGCTTCAATTCCTAATTGAGTATTCAATAAAGGGCTCAACTCTAGACCTCTGTATCAGGGTGGTGGTCAGACCAGCCTCCCAGGCTGTGCCTGCAGGTGGCCCTACATGGGAAGCCATGCCCTCTGTAGCCAGCATGATGTCCCCAGGCAGGCTCTGTGTGGTTCCTTCAGGCTCTAGCTCCACCCTCCACTTGATCCCCATGGGCCAGCCCTAGGAGTTCTCCGCATGTCCCCTTCTCATCCCTGTCCACTGTGTTCCCAAGATGGAGCGGTAGAGAGGCTCCCTTTACCTGGCTGTTTCTCAGCTCCCTGCACCATCGCGGAGACTTCAAAGGATGACCACAGCATCCCTGTCCTTAGTGAGTGGCCCCGGGACGAGAACATCGGCTGGTTCAGAACTGCCTTGCCGAATCTGAACGCAGCCAGGGCCACAAAATCTGCCTGCATTTCAGGCCGGGAGCCCATGGAGGAGGGTTTTCCAGCCTTATTGGCTGCGCCTCTGCCAGTGCCTTGCACCAGGGGGGCTGCATTCAGTCCTGGGTGAGAGCGTGTGTGTGAGCACATGGTAACTAATCTCTACCCCCAGCATGAATGCATAAATCCAAACTTAAAGAGGTCCCCTCTGATCCATGACAGGAGAGCGGATAAAGGAAATAGAACAGCAGGAGATTAAAAATGGGTAACTAGCCTGAACGTTTAAGGATTTAGGAAATCCTTAAATCATAAAATGAATATAGATGAGTGGAAACTCGAAGAATCATTTTGGAAGTGTTTTATAGAGGGAGGGATGGATGGAAACCAGAGTAGACACATCATCAACTGGGCTTTGAAGAGAATGCAACATACTGATGTAGACAAGAAAGAAGGAGGCAGGGTGCTCTCACCTGGAAGACCCCAAAAGCAGAGAGGCAGCAGGGCTCCCCCACCATACACACCACACAGTCCTGGGTAGATGCCGATGAACTGGAATAGTGATGGATTTCCAGGCAGCCGTGTGCCTCTTATAAACAGATAAGTTTGAATATCTGATTTCAGGTTATGACACCAAGAGCTCTTTCTTTGGGCTGAGGTGCTATTCTAAACACATCTGGGTTTTGCTTCAATTCCTAATTGAGTATTCAATAAAGGGCTCAACTCTAGACCTCTGTATCAGGGTGGTGGTCAGACCAGCCTCCCAGGCTGTGCCTGCAGGTGGCCCTACATGGGAAGCCATGCCCTCTGTAGCCAGCATGATGTCCCCAGGCAGGCTCTGTGTGGTTCCTTCAGGCTCTAGCTCCACCCTCCACTTGATCCCCATGGGCCAGCCCTAGGAGTTCTCCCATGTCCCCTTCTCATCCCTGTCCACTGTGTTCCCAAGATGGAGCGGTAGAGAGGCTCCCTTTACCTGGCTGTTTCTCAGCTCCCTGCACCATCGCGGAGACTTCAAAGGATGACCACAGCATCCCTGTCCTTAGTGAGTGGCCCCGGGACGAGAACATCGGCTGGTTCAGAACTGCCTTGCCGAATCTGAACGCAGCCAGGGCCACAAAATCTGCCTGCATTTCAGGCCGGGAGCCCATGGAGGAGGGTTTTCCAGCCTTATTGGCTGCGCCTCTGCCAGTGCCTTGCACCAGGGGGGCTGCATTCAGTCCTGGGTGAGAGCGTGTGTGTGAGCACATGGTAACTAATCTCTACCCCCAGCATGAATGCATAAATCCAAACTTAAAGAGGTCCCCTCTGATCCATGACAGGAGAGCGGATAAAGGAAATAGAACAGCAGGAGATTAAAAAAAAAAAAAAGTATAGCCCAAGAGTTTCTAAAATCCTCTCTGCAAGCCCAAATTCTTCTTTTATGATATTCAGCATAATTGGATATAGGGGGAAGCTTTGGTTTTAAACCACACAACTTCAGGGCTCTTGGGTCACCCAGAACAGGGTCCTTTCTTCCGCCTCCACTTACAGTCATCCCTGTGGCCTCAGATACCAGCTTGGTGTTCATGGTGACCCAGGTCCTAAGGACATGGGGCTGAATGCATCCCGCCCTTTGTCCAGAGCAGCCAAGAGGGGCCCCGCATCTGCACTTGCACCACCCCAGTGGTCCCTGTGAAGGGCGCACGCCAGGGCCATGCCATGTGGCACACCCCAAGGACACCACCCATCTGTGGGGTTGGCCACGATAGGGTTGTCCTTACTCCCCTAGATGGGTCAAGTCCAGGCAGCTGGCCTTGGAGCAGGGAGGGAAAGAGACAGACTGCCTAGAACTCAACTGGACACCCTGCGAAGGCCTCGACCTCTGCCCTCCCAAGCTCCATTGCTTCCCTCTAGTGAAAGGGGTACTTAGAGCATGACATTTTTGCATGACACCTAGAAAAATCTTGCCAGTTAACCAGCCAAGTGGTTCAGTCTCTGCCAGAGCCTCAGAATACAGAGCAGAGGCACCCCGAAGAGACATAGGTGTTGTTCTCACTACAACAAGAGGGTCACTCTGGACCCTTTAAGGAAAGATGTCCGTGATCATACACTGCAAGTTGATGTCCCCTTTCATCATTTTATTGGAGGTGGGGGTGAGCCTGTGAGAAGGGGAGGAACAACACCTCCAGGCCCTGGAGGTCTTGTGGCCAGCGCTGCAGCCAGCCGGGCTTGTGGTTGTAGGCTTTCTGTGGAGCCCTAGGCTGAACCTGGGGCTCTGTTAGAACAGAGTGGGACCCCCCACCCCCAGGAGACAGCTGTTTGCTCAGAGCCTCTAGTATGCATACAAGGTTCTCAGGCAGAGAGCCCCAGGTAGTGATCTGACCTGGTCCTCTCTTCTCTCTGTGTGTTTTCCTAGAAGGGTGATCCATGACAGGAGAGCGGATAAAGGAAATAGAACAGCAGGAGATTAAAAAAAAAAGTATAGCCCAAGAGTTTCTAAAATCCTCTGCAAGCCCAAATTCTTCTTTTATGATATTCAGCATAATTGGATATAGGGGGAAGCTTTGGTTTTAAACCACACAACTTCAGGGCTCTTGGGTCACCCAGAACAGGGTCCTTTCTTCCGCCTCCACTTACAGTCATCCCTGTGGCCTCAGATACCAGCTTGGTGTTCATGGTGACCCAGGTCCTAAGGACATGGGGCTGAATGCATCCCGCCCTTTGTCCAGAGCAGCCAAGAGGGGCCCCGCATCTGCACTTGCACCACCCCAGTGGTCCCTGTGAAGGGCGCACGCCAGGGCCATGCCATGTGGCACACCCCAAGGACACCACCCATCTGTGGGGTTGGCCACGATAGGGTTGTCCTTACTCCCCTAGATGGGTCAAGTCCAGGCAGCTGGCCTTGGAGCAGGGGAGGGAAAGAGACAGACTGCCTAGAACTCAACTGGACACCCTGCGAAGGCCTCGACCTCTGCCCTCCCAAGCTCCATTGCTTCCCTCTAGTGAAAGGGGTACTTAGAGCATGACATTTTTGCATGACACCTAGAAAAATCTTGCCAGTTAACCAGCCAAGTGGTTCAGTCTCTGCCAGAGCCTCAGAATACAGAGCAGAGGCACCCCGAAGAGACATAGGTGTTGTTCTCACTACAACAAGAGGGTCACTCTGGACCCTTTAAGGAAAGATGTCCGTGATCATACACTGCAAGTTGATGTCCCCTTTCATCATTTTATTGGAGGTGGGGGTGAGCCTGTGAGAAGGGGAGGGACAACACCTCCAGGCCCTGGAGGTCTTGTGGCCAGCGCTGCAGCCAGCCGGGCTTGTGGTTGTAGGCTTTCTGTGGAGCCCTAGGCTGAACCTGGGGCTCTGTTAGAACAGAGTGGGACCCCCCACCCCCAGGAGACAGCTGTTTGCTCAGAGCCTCTAGTATGCATACAAGGTTCTCAGGCAGAGAGCCCCAGGTAGTGATCTGACCTGGTCCCTCTCTTCTCTCTGTGTGTTTTCCTAGAAGGGTGATGGGAGCCCCTTATCCCTTCCTATCTTTGTCACCCTTCCATCTCCCCTGCACAACAAAACATGTATTTTTTTTTGCCTGTGCTGAGAGGCATACAATATCTTAGTTCCCCAACTGGGGAATGAACCCACATCCCCTGCTGTGGGAGCACAGAGTCTCAACCACCAGACCACCAGGGAAGTCCTACCCCTGCACAAGTCCTCATCCCCTCCGACTCGACACCCACTGCCGCGTGGCAGGGCACGAGTTAAAAATCAAAACCCACAGCCAAGAGCATCCCCGTACATTTTTTATGAGCTGTAACATCTCCTGAGAGAATGTGGTTGTTCTTCTAACCTATAGATTGATTATCCTGGTCCCACACAGTGTCAGCTGAAGCGAGAAGCAGTTAAAGAGAGCGCAGGGGAGTCACCTGAAGCGTGCCTGGAGCCCTCTCATCTCCTAGTTGCCCGAGTCCTAGGAAGACTCTGGAAGGTTGGCCAAGCCCGGCCAGCTTCTCCACGAACAAAACACATGGCTCATGGGAACAGAGATGCTCACATACCACTGGGTCAGTTTGTGGCATTTCAGCCATGGCCTGGCCAACATCCCTCAGCTTGGGTGGTGCCGCTGGTGGTGAGGTTGCAGCCCAACCCGAAACTAAGTCAAGTGACAAGTGACAACAGTTGTTCTTGACCAGCAGAGGGCACAGAAACCCTTCCTTCTGCATGGAGTTGGCTTTTCCCTGGGAACTCTGGATTTTTCTAACACATGAAAATCGTGGTTGATGAAAAGATAAGTAAGTAAGGAGCCAGGGCCTGCCCAGACCTCCAGGAAGGATGGAGCACATCCAGCTGTTTCATGGTTCCCCTCATCCCAGCTGACCTTGAGGAGGAAACCCCATTCCCTGTCAGCACCCCGGCCCCACAGGAGACAGGAGGCCACCTGGGGGCAGCTCTGGACAGCCTGCAAGTCCTCTCCACTGCTGCTCAGTCCCGAGGTGTCTCCCTGAGAAGCCCAGGCTGCCTCCCCGAGAAGGCCAGTTGCCACCTGCATTCCTACGTGGGTGACACGGATCGCATGCCAGCATTGGGCTGCCTCTCCCAACTCTGCCGACTCCAGCAAAGCAGGACAGGTGGTCGCCCTGATGCCCACGCCTCCTCCTGTGCTGTCAGTCATGACAGCCCTTCTGCCGCCAGCCACAGAGGCTCAGCGCAGGGTGGGTGGATCGGCTGCCTCCTCCCTGCTGGCATCCAGGAGCCACAGCCGCACCTGCGGGCTTTCGATAAGAGCGGAGCCTCACAGGCCTCGATGGGCCCCCTGTCCATCTGCAAGAGATGGGTGAGGGGCGTCGCTAGGGCTCTTTCGAGGGGAGGGTGGCAGAGGCTCCGTGCCCCCAGCTCAGGCCCGTGGGCTCACAGATGGCAAATACAAACCAAGCCTATTCTGAATTTCAAATTGACACAAAGGTTCTTCGAAGCAGTGGTGGTAAGCACATATGGGATGTCAGGAGACTGTTGTGACAGCATTTGTGCTGTCACCTGAGAGAGATAAGGCAGGTCAGCTCCAAGACAGACAGAAGGCTGAGAGAGTCCCCATGCATGCAGGGAGAGCAGGCTGCTGTCTGGGGCATGTCACCTCCCTTCCTGTTCCTCCTCCCTCTGATCTCCTTCCTCTCTGAGCCCCTCCTTTGACTTCTCCTCCAACATGCCTGTTGTTTCTTTTCATACTTTTTTAAAATTCTTGGTTCCATCTGATAAAAGGGAAACTTTTCATTTTTTATGTAAAAGTTTATTACATTTGATTCAGAAATTTCCATTCCCATCTGCTCCAGACCTTCTCTCTACCCAGCTGAGTGGCTCCCAACTCTTTCTGCCAAAAGGGTCGGAGGTCTCAGGACCCACGGGGAGCTTGCGGCCCTCAGAAGCAGCGGGGCCTCCCCAGAGCTCTACCTCAGAGCAGACTGAGGCCAGGACAGAAGGTAACACCCACGTGACACTGAGCGAAGAGTCAGGAAGTCTCCTGGGGGTCATCATTTTTGGAAGAAACCACAGCGTCTGGTAGGCTGGGGAAGGCTGCTGGCCCAAAGGAGTGGCTTCCAGCCCAGGACTCAGCCAGACGGGACTCCCTGGGGCTGTGGAGGACTCACCAGGCTGCCCATCAGCACTCCTTTTGGTGCTTTGAAAAACCTACACAGCTCCTCTCTTTAAAGCTGGTTTCCTAGATTTTACCTGCCCAATAAACACAGTCCTCTGGGAGAAGAAAGCCTTTATAGGTACTGCCACCAGCAGGTGACTGTTTTTAACCTGTAAGCGCTTGGCCACCTCCTTCGTTTCATGGCCAAGCTGGGAGGGTGGAGGGACAGAGACATGAGGAGCCTAGGGCATGGCCGGAGGGTGGAGGAGACCCACTCCCGGCTGAACTTCAAGGACCCATCTGAACAACTCGACAGTTAAGAGCCCCCTTCAAGCTCTGCCCCCTGCCCCTCTCTGGACTCTGGTTAAAGACCAGAGTCCTTCCTCTCCCTGGGTAACCAGAGGACGTGAGCACCAAAGACCTGAGGTGAGCAGAAAGACAGAAGACTGGTAAGAAAGGGCAAGTGAGGCCAATGACAGTGGCAGGAGGCCCGGGCCACTTCCACCCAGGCTCCTCGAGAAAGAGGTTTTCAGGCCCTACGGGGCCTGAAAGCATTTCAGGGTTACGCCAGGATGGGACCGGCTCATACCTGTCTCACATGCCCCTCCACCTGCTCTGTACCCACTGGGCCAGGAGAGAGAGAGGCCCAGAAAGATATAACGATGCCCAGACAGCGACACAGCTGGGATGAGGACGCCTCCTCTTCTGGCTGAGTGAAGTCAGGTCTCCTTTCCTGCTTCTTGCTCTTCAGGACCGGTGAGGGAACCATGAGGGTTTTCTTTAGGAAGATCCTAAGAATCCCAAATGACAAGTCAAGAGGAAAATTGAAGCTCAAAGAGCTTGTGTCTCTCACATAAACGCAGGACCCAATGCCCGGGCAAGGTCTAGGCCCTCCCAGAAGCAGCGGGCCTCCCAGAGCTCTACCTCAGAGCAGACTGAGGCCAGGACAGAAGGTAACACCCACGTGACACTGAGCGAAGAGTCAGGAAGTCTCCTGGGGGTCATCATTTTTGGAAGAAACCACAGCGTCTGGTAGGCTGGGGAAGGCTGCTGGCCCAAAGGAGTGGCTTCCAGCCCAGGACTCAGCCAGACGGGACTCCCTGGGGCTGTGGAGGACTCACCAGGCTGCCCATCAGCACTCCTTTTGGTGCTTTGAAAAACCTACACAGCTCCTCTCTTTAAAGCTGGTTTCCTAGATTTTACCTGCCCAATAAACACAGTCCTCTGGGAGAAGAAAGCCTTTATAGGTACTGCCACCAGCAGGTGACTGTTTTTAACCTGTAAGCGCTTGGCCACCTCCTTCGTTTCATGGCCAAGCTGGGAGGGTGGAGGGACAGAGACATGAGGAGCCTAGGGCATGGCCGGAGGGTGGAGGAGACCCACTCCCGGCTGAACTTCAAGGACCCATCTGAACAACTCGACAGTTAAGAGCCCCCTTCAAGCTCTGCCCCCTGCCCCTCTCTGGACTCTGGTTAAAGACCAGAGTCCTTCCTCTCCCTGGGTAACCAGAGGACGTGAGCACCAAAGACCTGAGGTGAGCAGAAAGACAGAAGACTGGTAAGAAAGGGCAAGTGAGGCCAATGACAGTGGCAGGAGGCCCGGGCCACTTCCACCCAGGCTCCTCGAGAAAGAGGTTTTCAGGCCCTACGGGGCCTGAAAGCATTTCAGGGTTACGCCAGGATGGGACCGGCTCATACCTGTCTCACATGCCCCTCCACCTGCTCTGTACCCACTGGGCCAGGAGAGGAGAGAGGCCCAGAAAGATATAACGATGCCCAGACAGCGACACAGCTGGGATGAGGACGTCCTCCTCTTCTGGCTGAGTGAAGTCAGGTCTCCTTTCCTGCTTCTTGCTCTTCAGGACCGGTGAGGGAACCATGAGGGTTTTCTTTAGGAAGATCCTAAGAATCCCAAATGACAAGTCAAGAGGAAAATTGAAGCTCAAAGAGCTTGTGTCTCTCACATAAACGCACTCCCGGGTCTTCTCTCCTTGTGGACATGAAGCTGCGTTACCCAAGTTGGCCCCTGGGTGGCACCTTTAGGCCATACACTTGACTCCAAACACTTCTCTGAACAGCAACAGAAAAACATGCTTAACCTTTAAAAAAAGAGCACATCTTACTTTGGGTGAAATTCAGTGACAGATTGAATGCACCTTCCTCCATGTCATGGTTCAGCTTTTCTTGTTCCTGCCCTTTGGTTAAGTACGTGTGATTCCCGTGGCTGCGGGAACCACAGAACCAGGGACCTGTCCTCATGTCTCGTTGATGGGAAGACGGGCCTGTTTGCTTCACAGGGCACAAAATGTGCCACCCAGACCTGAGTCCTGCTGAAATCCCTCTCCAGGGATGCCTTGGGAACCATCCTCACAAGCCAGGGAGCTGTTGTCCAAGCTCTGGCCCTGGCTGCTGCTGTTCTCAGCAGAAAATGAGCTCACAGCTCACACCCGGCCCTCCAGCACGATGCTGATGCCGAGGGATTTGTAAGAGGCAAATACGGATGTGGGCAGGAGGCTCCTCTCTCCAGAAATCCCTGGAGAATCTTTTGTAAAGGGATCCTGCATGTATGTCCATTTAACTTTGTTTGAGGTGAGCCCATCTAAAATCCAACAGATATTTCTTAAGTACCTACTATATGCAGAACACCATGCCTGACCGTGATGCTGCAAATAACCTCAGTTTCTCAATCAGTAACATGAGTGAAGGGGTCCTTCTAGCTCAAATATTCTTTTTTTGTTCTTTGGCCTCCCATCACAGGAAGGGCCTCCCTCATTGCAGAGTATCGGCTCTGGGCGCGTGTGCTCCAGAGCTCTGGCTCCATAGTTGGACACATTGGTCCAGGCACTCCGCGGCACGTGGAATCTTCTCCCTCATTGCAGAGTATCGGCTCTGGGCGCGTGTGCTCCAGAGCTCTGGCTCCATAGTTGGACACATTGGTCCAGGCACTCCGCGGCACGTGGAATCTTCCCAGGCCAGGGATCGAACTGGTGCCCCTTGCACTGCAAGGCGGTGTCCTTACCCACTGGACCACCAGGGAAGCCCTCAAATACTCTTAATGGGTCCAAGATTCTATTACTTTCCTTCATGTGAATGCCTCCAACTGATCCCCACCAGATATGAAAAAGGGACTCATGTTGTCTCAATTATGGCATCAATGTCAAACAATGGTTCTCACCCAGGGCTGACTTTACCTCCCAGGAGACATGTGGTAATGTCCAGAAACTTTCTGGCTGTCCCAAGAGGGGAGAGGATGCCCCTGGCCTCTGATGGGTCAAAGCAAAGGTTGCTGCTACGTGTCTTTCGATGCACGGGGTGGCCCTTATGACAAAAAATTATCCACTCCCAATTGGCAACAGTGCCAAGGTTGAAAAACCTTGATATAGAGAGAGAGAAATCTTTTTTTGGTAGCCAGAAGCAAGATGCGCTTCTAAAATGCATTTAGTGCCATAACAGAGCCCCTTTATCTTCTCAGCAGTCCCTACAGCCTTCGTGACCTGGGACGTGGCACTACGTGGGTTCTCCTCTCCAGCAAACTCCCTGGCCCTCCAGCACGATGCTGATGCCGAGGGATTTGTAAGAGGCAAATACGGATGTGGGCAGGAGGCTCCTCTCTCCAGAAATCCCTGGAGAATCTTTTGTAAAGGGATCCTGCATGTATGTCCATTTAACTTTGTTTGAGGTGAGCCCATCTAAAATCCAACAGATATTTCTTAAGTACCTACTATATGCAGAACACCATGCCTGACCGTGATGCTGCAAATAACCTCAGTTTCTCAATCAGTAACATGAGTGAAGGGGTCCTTCTAGCTCAAATATTCTTTTTTTGTTCTTTGGCCTCCCATCACAGGAAGGGCCTCCCTCATTGCAGAGTATCGGCTCTGGGCGCGTGTGCTCCAGAGCTCTGGCTCCATAGTTGGACACATTGGTCCAGGCACTCCGCGGCACGTGGAATCTTCTCCCTCATTGCAGAGTATCGGCTCTGGGCGCGTGTGCTCCAGAGCTCTGGCTCCATAGTTGGACACATTGGTCCAGGCACTCCGCGGCACGTGGAATCTTCCCAGGCCAGGGATCGAACTGGTGCCCCTTGCACTGCAAGGCGGTGTCCTTACCCACTGGACCACCAGGGAAGCCCTCAAATACTCTTAATGGGTCCAAGATTCTATTACTTTCCTTCATGTGAATGCCTCCAACTGATCCCCACCAGATATGAAAAAGGGACTCATGTTGTCTCAATTATGGCATCAATGTCAAACAATGGTTCTCACCCAGGGCTGACTTTACCTCCCAGGAGACATGTGGTAATGTCCAGAAACTTTCTGGCTGTCCCAAGAGGGGAGAGGATGCCCCTGGCCTCTGATGGGTCAAAGCAAAGGTTGCTGCTACGTGTCTTTCGATGCACGGGGTGGCCCTTATGACAAAAAATTATCCACTCCCAATTGGCAACAGTGCCAAGGTTGAAAAACCTTGATATAGAGAGAGAGAAATCTTTTTTTGGTAGCCAGAAGCAAGATGCGCTTCTAAAATGCATTTAGTGCCATAACAGAGCCCCTTTATCTTCTCAGCAGTCCCTACAGCCTTCGTGACCTGGGACGTGGCCACTAGGGAGGCGTGGGGATGCAACAGAATGAGAGCTGTGGGATGTCACTTCTGGGACCACATCCAACAGAGTGGCTACGGACAGACTGTCCTTGTGCTTGTTTCAGGTTCTGGTTGGCTGTCCAGGATCTCAAGAAACAGCCCCTCCAGGATGTGGCCAGGAGAGTGGAAGACATCTGGCAGGAGTTTCTGGCTCCCGGGGCCGCAAGTGCAATCAACCTGGATTCTCACAGCTATGAGATAACCAGCCAGAACGTCAAAGATGGGGGGAGATACACATTCGAAGATGCCCAGGTTTGTTCATCTAGTCCAATAGTTCTGTCCCAAGATGTCCACATGTCAGCTCCACCACCCTACCCATGAACGCACATCCAGGTCATTGTATGTAGTTACAGTCTCAGGCTTTGTTATTTATAAGGCCATCAATAGGGACCATTCCAGGTGGATGCTCAGTGAAATTCCAGGAGGATTGTTTTCCTAAATGAGTTACATAATTTCATAGACATCAATCACTATGTGTATTATCTTTCCCAGGAAGTCTCAAAGCATTTTACAAAATCTGAAGTCCTATGATAAGTCATAGTAGAAACTGGAAAGCTTAGCACAACATCATCAGAGTGGCGAGAGTAAGGTAGAGGGCCGAGGGTCAAGGCCACACTCGTAACCACCACCCTGCACTGTGGCCCCACCCCCCTCCCTGCGGTCGTGTTTGGGGAGCACGTGTGTGCTCCACGCCTTGTGCCAACGTGATGAGATACCATGAAGAACAGACCGAAGTCCCTGCCCTCGAGGATGTTAGAGGCTAGTGGGAGAGAAAGGCAGGGAAATGGGCAACGTCACCAGTAAGTGAAGTGCCTCGGAAGGATGAACTCCAGAGGGAGGGCAGCCCATGATTGGTGGGTGGTGGGGTGACCGGCAGGGGCTCACAGCCCTGCACAGCACGGTTAGTGCACAGACGCTGGTGAGGCTGGTGGAACAAACAGAAACCACAGAAGCCTCCCTAAACAGCAAGCTTAACTTGAGGGCTGGGAGGTGCCCTAAACAAACCGTTTCTCACCAGAAGCAAGATGCGCTTCTAACATGCATTTAGTGCCATAACAGAGCCCCTTTATCTTCTCAGCAGTCCCTACAGCCTTCGTGACCTGGGACGTGGCCACTAGGGAGGCGTGGGGATGCAACAGAATGAGAGCTGTGGGATGTCACTTCTGGGACCACATCCAACAGAGTGGCTACGGACAGACTGTCCTTGTGCTTGTTTCAGGTTCTGGTTGGCTGTCCAGGATCTCAAGAAACAGCCCCTCCAGGATGTGGCCAGGAGAGTGGAAGACATCTGGCAGGAGTTTCTGGCTCCCGGGGCCGCAAGTGCAATCAACCTGGATTCTCACAGCTATGAGATAACCAGCCAGAACGTCAAAGATGGGGGGAGATACACATTCGAAGATGCCCAGGTTTGTTCATCTAGTCCAATAGTTCTGTCCCAAGATGTCCACATGTCAGCTCCACCACCCTACCCATGAACGCACATCCAGGTCATTGTATGTAGTTACAGTCTCAGGCTTTGTTATTTATAAGGCCATCAATAGGGACCATTCCAGGTGGATGCTCAGTGAAATTCCAGGAGGATTGTTTTCCTAAATGAGTTACATAATTTCATAGACATCAATCACTATGTGTATTATCTTTCCCAGGAAGTCTCAAAGCATTTTACAAAATCTGAAGTCCTATGATAAGTCATAGTAGAAACTGGAAAGCTTAGCACAACATCATCAGAGTGGCGAGAGTAAGGTAGAGGGCCGAGGGTCAAGGCCACACTCGTAACCACCACCCTGCACTGTGGCCCCACCCCCCTCCCTGCGGTCGTGTTTGGGGAGCACGTGTGTGCTCCACGCCTTGTGCCAACGTGATGAGATACCATGAAGAACAGACCGAAGTCCCTGCCCTCGAGGATGTTAGAGGCTAGTGGGAGAGAAAGGCAGGGAAATGGGCAACGTCACCAGTAAGTGAAGTGCCTCGGAAGGATGAACTCCAGAGGGAGGGCAGCCCATGATTGGTGGGTGGTGGGGTGACCGGCAGGGGCTCACAGCCCTGCACAGCACGGTTAGTGCACAGACGCTGGTGAGGCTGGTGGAACAAACAGAAACCACAGAAGCCTCCCTAAACAGCAAGCTTAACTTGAGGGCTGGGAGGTGCCATCTCTAGAGATAAGCATCAGATCCGTTTCTCACTTCCTGGCCCCTACCTTTTATATCCTCCCGCCATCCTGCCCCTGGTGACAAGGCTCAAGGTTTGGCTCTGTCTCGTCAGCCCTCTGCATTTCTCGCACCTGTGGGGTCTCCAGATGAGAACTGCCCTCCCACAGACATTATCTAATTTAGGAAACTCAGTCACCGATGCAGATAATGGCACGAGACCAGACATGGTCCAGATTTGCCTTGTCATTTGCTCAGAACCTCCGAATAGACACACTTCCCAGCCTGAACCCCACAACTGTCTTTTCACATGACCCCTGCTCATGAGTTCCACTGAATGCCTATGCTGGGTAGCTTTGGTTCTGTAGAGTTCAGTGGCTTTTCTTTATGAAATCCTGAGTCCCTCATACCCTTTACAGCTTCAAAGTAAAATATTTAAGTCATGAGAAATCTTTCTTTTTTTTCTGGTAGATTTGTGTGTGTGTGTGTGTTCCAAGCACCACTGCTCAGTATTATCACTCTGAACAAGATGTCAGGAAGGATTTATCTTAGTGTTTTATTATGGAAACTTGTAGACATTATTTTTATGGAAAAGTAGAAACCTTTGTGAATTCTCATCCAGCCTCAGCAATCATCAGTATAAGACAGATCTCACTTTATCTGTGGCCCCACCAACTTTTTCACCGTTTGTTTTCAACCGAATCCAAGAGTTTATCATTTCATCTGTAAATGCTTAGGTTTGTATCTCTAAGGAAAACTGACACTTTGGTCTGAACATTCCCACAATACCTTAGCAAATGAGCACTTATCTCTTCATCAAATGTCATGCAAGTGTTCAAATTTATAGGTGTTCCACAAATGCCTTTTTTAATCGTTATTCAAAATCAGAATCCAAATAAGGCCCACGCATGTAGATCATCATGTCTCTTAAGTCCTTGGTAATCTACAGGCTCCTTTTACATTCTCCTTACCTACTCCCCAAACCCCTCACAGTTTGTTTAATGAAGAAGTTGGATCTTTTATGCTGAAGAGATTCCACAGTCTGGATTTTTCTGATTGCAACCTTGTGATGCTGTTTCATGGATCCTTCTACCATCTGCATTTCCTATAAATTGCTAGTTTGACTTAGATATTTAATCAGATTTTAGCTTGATTTTTGTGGGCAGAACTACTTCCTAGACTGTGCTGTGCTCTCTTGTCAGAAGGCAGTGATGTCTAGTAGCCTCTCGTTGTGGTTTTAGCAGCCATTGATGTTCATAGTTTAGATCCATCAGTTAATTAGGGGTTGCAAAATGATGTTCTAATCCTGTCATTCTTTCTTCTTTATTAACTGAAATACAAATAATCAAATACGTCTACCCTTTGATTATCTAGTAATACAATCCACATAGGAAAGATGAAATACATGTTTGATTCATTCCCTTTTTTAATGAAATCTGGGTAGCTTTGGTTCTGTAGAGTTCAGTGGCTTTTCTTTATGAAATCCTGAGTCCCTCATACCCTTTACAGCTTCAAAGTAAAATATTTAAGTCATGAGAAATCTTTCTTTTTTTTCTGGTAGATTTGTGTGTGTGTGTGTGTTCCAAGCACCACTGCTCAGTATTATCACTCTGAACAAGATGTCAGGAAGGATTTATCTTAGTGTTTTATTATGGAAACTTGTAGACATTATTTTTATGGAAAAGTAGAAACCTTTGTGAATTCTCATCCAGCCTCAGCAATCATCAGTATAAGACAGATCTCACTTTATCTGTGGCCCCACCAACTTTTTCACCGTTTGTTTTCAACCGAATCCAAGAGTTTATCATTTCATCTGTAAATGCTTAGGTTTGTATCTCTAAGGAAAACTGACACTTTGGTCTGAACATTCCCACAATACCTTAGCAAATGAGCACTTATCTCTTCATCAAATGTCATGCAAGTGTTCAAATTTATAGGTGTTCCACAAATGCCTTTTTTAATCGTTATTCAAAATCAGAATCCAAATAAGGCCCACGCATGTAGATCATCATGTCTCTTAAGTCCTTGGTAATCTACAGGCTCCTTTTACATTCTCCTTACCTACTCCCCAAACCCCTCACAGTTTGTTTAATGAAGAAGTTGGATCTTTTATGCTGAAGAGATTCCACAGTCTGGATTTTTCTGATTGCAACCTTGTGATGCTGTTTCATGGATCCTTCTACCATCTGCATTTCCTATAAATTGCTAGTTTGACTTAGATATTTAATCAGATTTTAGCTTGATTTTTGTGGGCAGAACTACTTCCTAGACTGTGCTGTGCTCTCTTGTCAGAAGGCAGTGATGTCTAGTAGCCTCTCGTTGTGGTTTTAGCAGCCATTGATGTTCATAGTTTAGATCCATCAGTTAATTAGGGGTTGCAAAATGATGTTCTAATCCTGTCATTCTTTCTTCTTTTATTAACTGAAATACAAATAATCAAATACGTCTACCCTTTGATTATCTAGTAATACAATCCACATAGGAAAGATGAAATACATGTTTGATTCATTCCCTCTATTTGCCAATTTAAAAAATAATGAATGGTTTACTGTCATCTTCCAATGGAGACTAATTAGGGTTTCTGTGTGTGTGTGTGTGTTTTAGTATCCTTGTAAACCCATGGGTTTAAGTGTATTTGATATGTTTTAATCAATTTTTTTTTATTATTGATGCTTGCATTGTGCTGTCTCTGGCCAGCTGGTTCCTTCTGACATGACCCTTGTGGTCTTTGATGTCATCCAAATATTAAAGAAGCTAAAATGATCCAAGCCCTTCCCCAGACTTGGAATCAGCTAGTTCTCCAAGGATCCCTGGTTGTTCTTAGTGGGAAATGTTTTCAGAGAGGATTATCTGGACACTTAGAGGCCCTCAGTGTTCCTGGGTTGGTCATCATTTTTAGAGTTTTCCAGTGGCCAGATCTAGGACGTAGGTGGTAGTTGTTGTTTCTGATAAATATACATCATGAATTCACACTGATACTTCCCATTCAAATTCAAAGCTACAGGGGCTTTTATTTAACCCCTTCTTTCTTAGGTCTGTGTCTCTTTTTTCTATAATCTTGGTTCTCAAGGACACTATAGATGACAGCATTCGTTCTTCGTGTCATTTGCTTTGTCCTACATCACCACAGAGAAGCCTCAGACTCACAATGCCAACTGGCCATAGTGATAGAATCTGATCAGTTCTGTCATTGCCTGGCTCTTTAATAGGTGTGTAGTATTCCATTGTGGAAGCACCATAGTTTAGTCAACTTGTCTTCCCTTCTTGACATTTATGTTGTTCCTAAGTCAAGAAATATTTGATGGAAAAGCGTGGGAAGTCAGAACTTCCTGCCCTGACATGTTTCTAGATATACACCTCCATTAGTATGATTCTCTGCCACCCTCCAAAGGGTTAGGTTTTATCGAAAACTGAGCCATTGATGTTCATAGTTTAGATCCATCAGTTAATTAGGGGTTGCAAAATGATGTTCTAATCCTGTCATTCTTTCTTCTTTATTAACTGAAATACAAATAATCAAATACGTCTACCCTTTGATTATCTAGTAATACAATCCACATAGGAAAGATGAAATACATGTTTGATTCATTCCCTCTATTTGCCAATTTAAAAAATAATGAATGGTTTACTGTCATCTTCCAATGGAGACTAATTAGGGTTTCTGTGTGTGTGTGTGTGTTTTAGTATCCTTGTAAACCCATGGGTTTAAGTGTATTTGATATGTTTTAATCAATTTTTTTTTATTATTGATGCTTGCATTGTGCTGTCTCTGGCCAGCTGGTTCCTTCTGACATGACCCTTGTGGTCTTTGATGTCATCCAAATATTAAAGAAGCTAAAATGATCCAAGCCCTTCCCCAGACTTGGAATCAGCTAGTTCTCCAAGGATCCCTGGTTGTTCTTAGTGGGAAATGTTTTCAGAGAGGATTATCTGGACACTTAGAGGCCCTCAGTGTTCCTGGGTTGGTCATCATTTTTAGAGTTTTCCAGTGGCCAGATCTAGGACGTAGGTGGTAGTTGTTGTTTCTGATAAATATACATCATGAATTCACACTGATACTTCCCATTCAAATTCAAAGCTACAGGGGCTTTTATTTAACCCCTTCTTTCTTAGGTCTGTGTCTCTTTTTTCTATAATCTTGGTTCTCAAGGACACTATAGATGACAGCATTCGTTCTTCGTGTCATTTGCTTTGTCCTACATCACCACAGAGAAGCCTCAGACTCACAATGCCAACTGGCCATAGTGATAGAATCTGATCAGTTCTGTCATTGCCTGGCTCTTTAATAGGTGTGTAGTATTCCATTGTGGAAGCACCATAGTTTAGTCAACTTGTCTTCCCTTCTTGACATTTATGTTGTTCCTAAGTCAAGAAATATTTGATGGAAAAGCGTGGGAAGTCAGAACTTCCTGCCCTGACATGTTTCTAGATATACACCCTCCATTAGTATGATTCTCTGCCATTTTCCGGGTACCTACTTACAAATATTGGGCTGGCTGAAAAGGTCATTTGGGTTTTCCATAACATCATACAGAAAATCTCAAACGAGCTTTTTGGCCAACCCAGCATATTGTATCTCTTATTGAAGCAGATAGGGCATGAGGGTGCCCAAAGCCCCGGTGACCTCCCTGTCTGTCAGGACTGCATTCTGTGACTTCTAGTGAAGCACTTTTCCTGGTTTCTCTTTTCAGCCCACTCCTTTTTGTTCTTTCAGTGTGTTCTCATCATAAGTATACAAAGTGCTTCTCCCTAGTGCTGTGACCTTGTGCAAGTTCCTTAAACTCCGCAAGTCCTCTTTCCCTCATCCGTAGAACAGGGATACAATGGTACTTATACTGTGGAAAGGGAATTAGGTGAAATAAAGCATATCAACAGCTAATAGTGTCTGGCCCACAATAAGATACTACAATTTTATTTGATTAATGTCATAATATTGTTTTCTTATACTTATGTGTTTAACAAATTTGTGAAAAAGATTGAAATAATTGCACATAATCTTAGCACCCAGAGATAACTCCTATTCGAGTATTTTTTCTCTCTCAGTGTATGTGTATAGAGTGGTTATGCAAATAGTGTGATTCTATTGCCTGCCTTTTACACTAAACTAGGCACTGGTTTAAAAGGCTGAATCTCTTCTGGAAATGGCAGCCACTTTAAAGTGTGAGCTTTGTGGGTCATATCATCTATATCACGACCATTCGATTCTGCCATATGAAAACAGCTACACTATCACAGAGTGACCCATAAATAAGTGGGCATGTTGAAAACCTTTACTCGTGGACCCTGAAATCTCGTGAAACCTTCTTCTTTTGATTTTTCTCAGGCACTTAAAAATACAAAAACCATTCTTAGGACATAAAGTTCAAAGGCCATGAAGATGTAGACTAGTGGTGGCAGAGTTGGAGACCCCCGTGCTGAACGATATATCATGAAAATCATGAAAACCTTTCAACAAGTCCAGAAAGACAGAAAATAAAGGGTTGGAAGTGGTTAATCTTTTGTTTAGTGTTAGAGGACACCCTGGGGCAGTCACCACAACCTGCCAGTCGGAATGTTTCTGCAAGGGACTGAGTGTTCCAGAGCCCATGACCAAGGGGAAGTCAGACCATAAGGACCACATTGCCTTGTCCCTCCCGGCCAGTCCTGCTGCCTGCGCTAGCTGCACAGGTGTGACTTCGAGGTTTCCAGGTTAGGGGAGAGGGCTAAAATCCAGCCAGAACATGCTCTCTGGTCTCCCAAGTTGCTGGGCAAGTCCACTGCTCAGATCACACTGCCCCTGGGTTATTAGAGCCAAGGCCTGGTTCTCACGCAGAGACCTAGAGACACTCTGGCATCTAGAGAGAACCCCCACGCTGGGCAGCGGGCTCTGATCCTAGCCACACATTCTGTCTAGGATTGCAGGGCTGTACCTGTAAGTCCTTCAAGCTTTTTCGCCTCGGTTTGCACATCTGAGGGGGAAGTGGGAAAGTGATGCCACAATTTTATTTGATTAATGTCATAATATTGTTTTCTTATACTTATGTGTTTAACAAATTTGTGAAAAAGATTGAAATAATTGCACATAATCTTAGCACCCAGAGATAACTCCTATTCGAGTATTTTTTCTCTCTCAGTGTATGTGTATAGAGTGGTTATGCAAATAGTGTGATTCTATTGCCTGCCTTTTACACTAAACTAGGCACTGGTTTAAAAGGCTGAATCTCTTCTGGAAATGGCAGCCACTTTAAAGTGTGAGCTTTGTGGGTCATATCATCTATATCACGACCATTCGATTCTGCCATATGAAAACAGCTACACTATCACAGAGTGACCCATAAATAAGTGGGCATGTTGAAAACCTTTACTCGTGGACCCTGAAATCTCGTGAAACCTTCTTCTTTTGATTTTTCTCAGGCACTTAAAAATACAAAAACCATTCTTAGGACATAAAGTTCAAAGGCCATGAAGATGTAGACTAGTGGTGGCAGAGTTGGAGACCCCCGTGCTGAACGATATATCATGAAAATCATGAAAACCTTTCAACAAGTCCAGAAAGACAGAAAATAAAGGGTTGGAAGTGGTTAATCTTTTGTTTAGTGTTAGAGGACACCCTGGGGCAGTCACCACAACCTGCCAGTCGGAATGTTTCTGCAAGGGACTGAGTGTTCCAGAGCCCATGACCAAGGGGAAGTCAGACCATAAGGACCACATTGCCTTGTCCCTCCCGGCCAGTCCTGCTGCCTGCGCTAGCTGCACAGGTGTGACTTCGAGGTTTCCAGGTTAGGGGAGAGGGCTAAAATCCAGCCAGAACATGCTCTCTGGTCTCCCAAGTTGCTGGGCAAGTCCACTGCTCAGATCACACTGCCCCTGGGTTATTAGAGCCAAGGCCTGGTTCTCACGCAGAGACCTAGAGACACTCTGGCATCTAGAGAGAACCCCCACGCTGGGCAGCGGGCTCTGATCCTAGCCACACATTCTGTCTAGGATTGCAGGGCTGTACCTGTAAGTCCTTCAAGCTTTTTCGCCTCGGTTTGCACATCTGAGAAGTGGGAGTGATGCCACCTAAGCCCTTTGGAACACCTCCCTCTATCCCCGCACTAGAATCAGGAGCCCTAGGGTGGCTTTCTCAGTTGGTCACCGTGGTTCTCAGAGGCTGTGCCACAGTGATCAGAGTGAGTATGTGGGGTCAATAGCTGGAGTGAAGGCTGAGCCAGATTTATGGATTCATTTGAAACACAGGGCCTGGAGGGTGGGGTGCAGGCTCTCTCCGAGGGCTGTGTTTCTTATTTGACCACATGCATTGTTACAGGAAAGTGAATCGCCTGCGTATGCTTCCTGTGGAAATATCCCACAAGACGCCCTGCCAGCCTGGGCCCAGCATTTGCATTTGTGTTTTGCCCATCCCTTTGGCTGTTTTGAAAATTTGGGCCAAGACCAAATCTTCCATAAAGTTCTGTGCTCTGTGACCGTAGTCCTCAGCTGTTTAATGTGTTGTTCCAGTTTCACAGATTTAGCTTCGTGAAGGGAGAAAAAGAAGAAAAATGAGCCATGATTTCTTTTTTTGTGGACTCAGTTCTTTAAGCTAGGAATTGAATTCTGTCCTCAATACTGGGGGCAACCAGAGAGCTATATTACCACCCACTTGCCTTGTGGGTCTCAGGCAAGGATCTTGACCTCCTGTGCCTTAGTTTTCTCATCTGTAAAATGGGGGTGGTGTCTTCTCTAAGCCGTCTAAGAGTGTTTGGGAAATCAAACGAGCTAGTAGCCCTAAAAACTCTTTGAATAAATAAAAGTGCTATATACTTACATGTGTGAACTCATAAAAATTAATGACTTTAATATCCCCTGAGGTCTTATAAAATTCCAAGCTACATCTAAAAAGAACTCTCCCAAGAAAATGCCTGCTCTTAGAAAGAGTTCCTAGTGGGCAAATGTGAAAATAAAATATAGGTTCCTGATCTTGGGGGCCTTCAGTGTGTCTTCCTAAGAAATGTGAACTTTCTCGCCCTAGGAAAGCATTGGCAACTTAGAGCTGAAAGGAAAGATTGCAAGTCCTCTGGCATCTAGAGAGAACCCCACGCTGGGCAGCGGGCTCTGATCCTAGCCACACATTCTGTCTAGGATTGCAGGGCTGTACCTGTAAGTCCTTCAAGCTTTTCGCCTCGGTTTGCACATCTGAGAAGTGGGAGTGATGCCACCTAAGCCCTTTGGAACACCTCCCTCTATCCCCGCACTAGAATCAGGAGCCCTAGGGTGGCTTTCTCAGTTGGTCACCGTGGTTCTCAGAGGCTGTGCCACAGTGATCAGAGTGAGTATGTGGGGTCAATAGCTGGAGTGAAGGCTGAGCCAGATTTATGGATTCATTTGAAACACAGGGCCTGGAGGGTGGGGTGCAGGCTCTCTCCGAGGGCTGTGTTTCTTATTTGACCACATGCATTGTTACAGGAAAGTGAATCGCCTGCGTATGCTTCCTGTGGAAATATCCCACAAGACGCCCTGCCAGCCTGGGCCCAGCATTTGCATTTGTGTTTTGCCCATCCCTTTGGCTGTTTTGAAAATTTGGGCCAAGACCAAATCTTCCATAAAGTTCTGTGCTCTGTGACCGTAGTCCTCAGCTGTTTAATGTGTTGTTCCAGTTTCACAGATTTAGCTTCGTGAAGGGAGAAAAAGAAGAAAAATGAGCCATGATTTCTTTTTTTGTGGACTCAGTTCTTTAAGCTAGGAATTGAATTCTGTCCTCAATACTGGGGGCAACCAGAGAGCTATATTACCACCCACTTGCCTTGTGGGTCTCAGGCAAGGATCTTGACCTCCTGTGCCTTAGTTTTCTCATCTGTAAAATGGGGGTGGTGTCTTCTCTAAGCCGTCTAAGAGTGTTTGGGAAATCAAACGAGCTAGTAGCCCTAAAAACTCTTTGAATAAATAAAAGTGCTATATACTTACATGTGTGAACTCATAAAAATTAATGACTTTAATATCCCCTGAGGTCTTATAAAATTCCAAGCTACATCTAAAAAGAACTCTCCCAAGAAAATGCCTGCTCTTAGAAAGAGTTCCTAGTGGGCAAATGTGAAAATAAAATATAGGTTCCTGATCTTGGGGGCCTTCAGTGTGTCTTCCTAAGAAATGTGAACTTTCTCGCCCTGAAGACAGTAGGAAAGCATTGGCAACTTAGAGCTGAAAGACGAGGAATCAGATAATGAGAGGCAGAGCAAAGCCGAGAGAGATCTGAATCTCAGGGCGTGTAGTCTGAGGCACTGTAGGCAGGTTTTGGAAGAGAGAATGAAACCAGAGGAAGTATCATGAGCCTAAGGCTTCCTCTGGGGGGGTTCACCTCTTCCCAGAGCTTCCGCAGAAGAGAGATGGGAATCAGCTGGCTGGCATGGTAGCTGCCCAGTTTCGATTTTAAAAGTCTCAAGAGCATCTCAGCATGTTCCAAGGACTGTGTGCTTGGACTCATTCAGTTACTCACCCGTCTCCCCCTCCATCCATTCCATAACAATTCCTTCTCCCATTTGAGTTGGGAGACCTTGCCCTGTGGGCAGTGAAGTTCTATACCGGGGGAGATGGCCAAGGATATAAGGGGCCTGGGTGGCTTTTTGCCATTGGGCACAGCTTGTCCAAGAGCACAGCATTCTTTACAGACAAAACAAGTCTAAGAAAATGCTGCATTGAGATTGGGTTGGATTGGATTAGAAATCTGTCTGTCAAATGGATTGACAGTGAATCTGGTGGGCCGATCCAGTCTGTTGGCTTTAGTCCCTGCAGGTTCCCATGTAGGTTTCTTCGGTATTCAAGCCTCTTTTCTTTTCCAGGAAAAGAAGTAGCTGCTGAGATATCCCACCCAGACCTGTACTTGCAGTATCTGGGCTTCCAGCACCTTTGGATTTGAACCAGCACCTCTCTTTTCTGGGAGCAGTCAACTGGTCTTCCTTACCTTCTGTAAATCCTGACACTAAAATAATGCTCAGCACACAATTATGTTTTAAAAAAATTTTTTTCTTGACAACTTGGTCCAGAATGATAACAAACTCAGCTGTACCTATCATCAAAAAAATCCCCGAAAAACCAGTTAATTTGTCCCTTTGTTTTCCACTTTAAAAAAATCTTGCCACATGACCTCGGTGAGCACCTATAGGAAGTGATCAATAAATACAGGTTAAACTCAATCTCTAAAGTATGCCAATTCAGACAGATTTGGAATATCCACTAAAGGCCAGGTGTTCTAGACTCTGAGAATATACAGATACATAGGCTCTTCTCTTAAGCAGACCCCAATCTGAATTACTAAAACTCTACTGGGCCATGATTTACGCATGGAATGATCAAAGAGCAACCTCAAGGTCAAAATGAGATCAGTGTACTTTAAGAGTTGAGAAACACACCATCAAGCTACACCCACCATGAGCAGACAAGCAGCCTCTAGTCAAAAGTCTCTATTTCTACCTAAACTTAGATGTTCAGAAGCAACAGGATTAAGGAATGCAAGGCTTCTAGCATTTGTTTTGTTCAAAAGCTGGAGGGAGCCCACGTTTACATTTGCCCCAGATGACTCAGAAACAGACGTCCTCCTAGCTCTGCGAAGGCTGTTACTCTTTGCACCAGTGGTGGAGGCGGTGCCAGTGTGCTCCAATATCAGAAGACCGCCCCAAGTTTCCTGATATTAATCCTCATTCAGAGGATGCTTCCTAGTGAACTTCCCAGGCCAAACATACTTTAATAAAAAATGCTATGGCACTGCTTACCCCAGGAATTACTCATTTTATTCTGTGGGTGGTTTTATTTTAGGGAGATGAACAGCAATGCATTTTGAAAGAAATGAATCAGTTGTTTGTGAGCAGACTCTGTTTATTACTACACAGAAGAGTAGTTCCTGAAGAGAAAGGAGTCTGAGAACCAAATTCCAAAATTTTTTTGTTGATACTTCAGAGCAGAGATCTCTTGCATCAAGCCCCATGACCTTGAAGAGGAGAAGAAAGCATTTGAAGGAAGTTAATACCCATGGTATGTGGGTAGGTGAAAGAAAATATGCAAAGCCGTCTTTGAAGCTACTCTTATCTAAGAATAGGGATTGAACAGCATCAAAATACTGTGCCCTTTGGCCAGTTAAATTGAACATGTTTATACAGATGCTTTGCAGGGTAAAGGCAAAAGATAATTCACTCTTACACTCTCTTAGGACTTAAATGTTGCATTCCATGTAAACAGCGACCCACATGTCCTGCTTAGAAGAACAAAGAAATCCAAATAGAGATTTCTCATTTAAGATCCATAAGACCCTAGAATTTTTTTTAAAAAAAGAATGCATACACACACACACACACACACACACGCACACACACACACACACACACACGTGTGTTGCATGTTAGTTGCTCCATTATGTCTGATTCTCTGTGGCCACATGAACTGTAGCCTGCCAGACTCCTCTGTCCATGGGATTTCCAGGTAAGAATACTGGATTGCCAATTTTCTTCTCCGGGAGATCTTCCCAGTGCTGGTCTCCTGCCTTGCAGGCAGATTCTTTACCACCTGAGCCACCAGGGAAGCATATTAATACGTATATATGTATGGGGCTTCCCAGGTGGTGCTAGTGGTAAAGAATCTGCCTGCCAATGCAGGAGACATAATGAGAGTCAGGTTCCATCCTTGGGTTGGAAAGATGCCCTGGAGGAGGGCATGGCAACCCACTCCAGTATTCTTGCCTGGAGAGTCGCATGGACAGAGGATCCTGGGCTACAATCCATAGGGCTGCAAAGAGGTATCAATTTGGCACACATACATATATATGTAAAACTGAATCACTTTGCTATGCAGCCAGAATGAACACAACGTTGCAAATCAACTCCATTTCAGGCCAAACATACTTTAATAAAAAATGCTATGGCACTGCTTACCCCAGGAATTACTCATTTTATTCTGTGGGTGGTTTTATTTTAGGGAGATGAACAGCAATGCATTTTGAAAGAAATGAATCAGTTGTTTGTGAGCAGACTCTGTTTATTACTACACAGAAGAGTAGTTCCTGAAGAGAAAGGAGTCTGAGAACCAAATTCCAAAATTTTTTTGTTGATACTTCAGAGCAGAGATCTCTTGCATCAAGCCCCATGACCTTGAAGAGGAGAAGAAAGCATTTGAAGGAAGTTAATACCCATGGTATGTGGGTAGGTGAAAGAAAATATGCAAAGCCGTCTTTGAAGCTACTCTTATCTAAGAATAGGGATTGAACAGCATCAAAATACTGTGCCCTTTGGCCAGTTAAATTGAACATGTTTATACAGATGCTTTGCAGGGTAAAGGCAAAAGATAATTCACTCTTACACTCTCTTAGGACTTAAATGTTGCATTCCATGTAAACAGCGACCCACATGTCCTGCTTAGAAGAACAAAGAAATCCAAATAGAGATTTCTCATTTAAGATCCATAAGACCCTAGAATTTTTTTTAAAAAAAGAATGCATACACACACACACACACACACACACACGCACACACACACACACACACACACGTGTGTTGCATGTTAGTTGCTCCATTATGTCTGATTCTCTGTGGCCACATGAACTGTAGCCTGCCAGACTCCTCTGTCCATGGGATTTCCAGGTAAGAATACTGGATTGCCAATTTTCTTCTCCGGGAGATCTTCCCAGTGCTGGTCTCCTGCCTTGCAGGCAGATTCTTTACCACCTGAGCCACCAGGGAAGCATATTAATACGTATATATGTATGGGGCTTCCCAGGTGGTGCTAGTGGTAAAGAATCTGCCTGCCAATGCAGGAGACATAATGAGAGTCAGGTTCCATCCTTGGGTTGGAAAGATGCCCTGGAGGAGGGCATGGCAACCCACTCCAGTATTCTTGCCTGGAGAGTCCCATGGACAGAGGATCCTGGCGGGCTACAATCCATAGGGCTGCAAAGAGGTATCAATTTGGCACACATACATATATATGTAAAACTGAATCACTTTGCTATGCAGCCAGAATGAACACAACGTTGCAAATCAACTCCATTTCAATTTTAAAATAGAAGGAAAAAACATGGGAAAAAAATATCCACAGAATCCTAGGATGGTCATCCAAAGCTGCATCCTGAGGACAACAAGCTACTATCTTTCACACATGTGGTTGTCCACATGGCCGTGGAGTCTTTTCTATGTTTATGAAGCAAATACTGACTTAGGATCCCCATCACTTCCCTACCTCCGTGCAGTCCTACCTTCTGGCCTTCTCCAGGACCCGTGCTGAGACAAGTGTTCATTTTCTCTAGACTTCAGATAGCCATGCCTGAGGTCTGAAGGCCTTTGGCTTAAGATATTCAAGGTCTCTTGAAAGGTGAGAGTCAGGAACCCCCTGGGTGACTTACTATGACACAGACTTGCTACCAGTAACTTCCCAGGGGTCTGATCAGCCCTTAGAGCTTTGCCAGATTAGCCCTTCCTTCTGGGGTAGGAGGTAAGTTGGCCAGAATCTGTGAGAAGAGAAGCCAGAGCCGGTGTCGCCCTAGGTTATTCCACTGGTGTCACTGGCAGTGGGGCTGGTGAGCAGTTCCAGAAGGGAATGGTGAGAAGTGACTGCATCCACCCAGGATGACTCAGACAGAAGCTTGAGAGCAGACCCCTAACACGTCTGCTAACCACAAGTTGGGGACTTTGTCTTGGCCACACAACCTGGTTCCCTCGAAACCCCAACTCAAGGACTGTGAACAGCAGCAGGTACTAAAAGTAGAGTGTGAGCCTTGGGGTCACAGAAGGTTGGGCTCAAATCCCGACTCTACTCTAGGAAGGCACTCAACTTCATAGGACTTTATTGTTCTCATCTGTAAAGTGGAGTTGTTTAAACCTAAAGACCAATTCTGAGAAAATAGCAACAGCAATGGAAATAGTACAACTGGACTCTGCTCACCTTTCCTCCCCGCCTCCCAGGAATCTTACGGTCTTTGATGTTCTCCTCATGTCATTTCACGGCATTTCTAGCAAGGACAGTCCCATCATGAAGACCCGTTATCATCATTACTTCACGTGTGTCCAGTTTTTATAATGGGTTCTCTTCTATCACTTTGGTTAACTGTATGCTTGGTGGGGCTGGAAAAAGCAGAGTGGGGACCTGAATCCCCACTCCCACAGTGGGGACCACCAGCCCAGTCCTCCTTCCAGCATCTCACACAGCAGCATCACCTCTTGCCCCACAGCCTTATTTTCCAACAGGGGATCACAAGGGACTGAACAGTGCCCTAAGTCTGGAGGTCGTTCCGGGAAGCGTGGATGTGGAAGACAGAGACAAGGTACAGACATCTGCAAAAAGAAAAATAGGACACTTGAAAAGGCCAAGAAGAGCTTTCAGCAGCGGTGCAGTGCTCCAGCTGAGTGGCCTCCCACTCCTGGAGGAGGCTCTAAAACAGGGGAAAGAGATCGGAGCTGTTCGGGAGCTCACAGCAGAGAGGACCATATAAGGGTTCTTAGGTAGTCCAGCTGCTCCAGCCTGCTCGGGGGGCCCAAGACCTGGGCATCGGTCTAATTACCTTCCCCGTCGCTGTGAGAGCCACTGTGTTTTGTCTAAAAACAAAGGAGATTTCCAGCTGAGAACTCTCACTGCAAAACGCTGATTTGTAGCAGGTGTGGTTTTGTTGCCCTGCCCACTCCCTCCACCTCTTTTTGCATGGGTTTTGGACTCTGCTGATTCTAGTCATTTTGAGTTTGTGGGGCTTTGTGTTTTATTTATCTCCACTGCTTTTTGTTCCTGAAAGAATCTTTTTTTACGGAGTATACTTGATTTACAATATTCTATTCGTTTCAGGTATACAACTTACTGATTCAATATTTTTACAGATTATACTCCACTTAAAGTTATAATGTATACACTCTACTCTAGGAAGGCACTCAACTTCATAGGACTTTATTGTTCTCATCTGTAAAGTGGAGTTGTTTAAACCTAAAGACCAATTCTGAGAAAATAGCAACAGCAATGGAAATAGTACAACTGGACTCTGCTCACCTTTCCTCCCCGCCTCCCAGGAATCTTACGGTCTTTGATGTTCTCCTCATGTCATTTCACGGCATTTCTAGCAAGGACAGTCCCATCATGAAGACCCGTTATCATCATTACTTCACGTGTGTCCAGTTTTTATAATGGGTTCTCTTCTATCACTTTGGTTAACTGTATGCTTGGTGGGGCTGGAAAAAGCAGAGTGGGGACCTGAATCCCCACTCCCACAGTGGGGACCACCAGCCCAGTCCTCCTTCCAGCATCTCACACAGCAGCATCACCTCTTGCCCCACAGCCTTATTTTCCAACAGGGGATCACAAGGGACTGAACAGTGCCCTAAGTCTGGAGGTCGTTCCGGGAAGCGTGGATGTGGAAGACAGAGACAAGGTACAGACATCTGCAAAAAGAAAAATAGGACACTTGAAAAGGCCAAGAAGAGCTTTCAGCAGCGGTGCAGTGCTCCAGCTGAGTGGCCTCCCACTCCTGGAGGAGGCTCTAAAACAGGGGAAAGAGATCGGAGCTGTTCGGGAGCTCACAGCAGAGAGGACCATATAAGGGTTCTTAGGTAGTCCAGCTGCTCCAGCCTGCTCGGGGGGCCCAAGACCTGGGCATCGGTCTAATTACCTTCCCCGTCGCTGTGAGAGCCACTGTGTTTTGTCTAAAAACAAAGGAGATTTCCAGCTGAGAACTCTCACTGCAAAACGCTGATTTGTAGCAGGTGTGGTTTTGTTGCCCTGCCCACTCCCTCCACCTCTTTTTGCATGGGTTTTGGACTCTGCTGATTCTAGTCATTTTGAGTTTGTGGGGCTTTGTGTTTTATTTATCTCCACTGCTTTTTGTTCCTGAAAGAATCTTTTTTTACGGAGTATACTTGATTTACAATATTCTATTCGTTTCAGGTATACAACTTACTGATTCAATATTTTTACAGATTATACTCCACTTAAAGATATTATAAACTGTTGCCCATAGTTCTAGTTGGTTTTGCTTCTGCCTTAGCATCTCGGGTAAGCAAAGCTCCCAGGGCCCGCCCAAGAAGGGAGATGAGGGTAGTGTGTCTCATCAGTGTGACATCCCTGTACTATCACGTCACCGGCCACAGAGGTGTGATCCCCTCCCCCCACTGAGAATTGTGGCCAAGATGTTCGTTGTGACTTAGGGTCTGAGAATCAGTTTCTCTAACTATGAAGACCCATCCTCACCTTTTGGGGAGCAGGTGCCTCCATACATGGCAGGAAGGCGGATGAGGATCCTGGTAGTTCTGCTTGTTTGTAGTCAACTCAATCATCTCTTCTCTAGAAAGAGAGAGAGGGAGCAAGAGAAGGAGGGAGCTGGAGAAGGAAGAAAGGAAAGAGAAAAAATGGGCAGAGAGGAAGGGAAGGAGAGAGCGAAGAAGGGGAGAAAATAAGACAGAAAAGGCAAAGAAGAGAAATGTAAACTTTCTCTCTCTCTCTCTCTCTCTCTCTCTTTTTCTCTCCCGCCCCTTGGGAATTCTCTGGGTGGGGGCTCATTGATTTTGCCAAGGCCTCTCCTGCTCTTTGCACATCCTGGATCTACATTTTCCTTAAGACTGGTTGTCTGCAAAGCATGGGAAACAAACCAGAACCCCTCATAAATCAGTAGGGGTCACTGCCAAGAGCTTTGTACACTTGCTGTCCCTGGCACTGATAAACTCATGGCGTTTGGGAACTGGCCAAAGACCCTGAGTCCTATCTTAATTCTCATTCCCAGAAAAAACTTCAGCACTCCATTCCCCCACCTCGTTTACTGTCTTTGTGTTTCTTAGACAGAGCTGGCAAGGCACAGGGAGCAGAGTTCTAGAACCGGGTACAGTAAAGGCTCCACTTCTTTGCTTAGGGGAGGAGAGGAGGGCAGAGGAGAGTCCAGGATCCGTAGGCTGTGAGAGAAGAGGCCCAGGCTGGAGGGTCCTGAGGCCACAGTAGGTGGCATGAGGGATCTGCAGGGATTCTTGGATTCTGTTTTGCTCAGACTATAGCTTGCACCTACTATTGTTGCTTTGGTGCTTGTTCCAAAGGGTAATTTGAGATGGTCACCAAGATGGCCAAGGGCTAGCAACAGGGTTGGCAGAGTAAGACCACCTTGTATAGCCCAGTTCCAACAGGCCATGGTCTCTCTACTCTCTCTCCACAACATCCCTGCCTTGGCTCTGGCCTTGGCAACAAATTGTCAAGGTGTGGCTATAGGGAGGACAAGAGCAGTGCCCAAACTGTTCCTCTGACCGAGGCTGACCCTCACACTCCGAACCCAGAAAGGGGACCACTGTCTGCTGTTCCTTCCTCCTCAGCCCTGGACAATCTTCTTCCCCTGGTTGACCAGACCAGAACTCAGAGACACTTCCTGTCTGCTTAGCTCTTCATACCATGATGAGGCTCTTTCAGGTTATTGGACAGCCGTTCCCCACCTCTGGCAGGGTAGGTCATTCTCAGTTATACCTATTCACAGCAACTTATTCCTGGAGACCTTTGCTCAATTAGTCACGCACACCCTTGTACAATGAAATATAAGCTCTGTGACAGCTAGGACCTCTTTTGTCTCAGTCATGCTGTGATCTCAGTGCCTGATGGAGTGTCTAACACCTAGGAGATTCTCAACAAATGTTTGGGGGATCAAATCCTGTTCTTTCTCAATTAACAAATTGTTTCTTTCAATGGTTTTTCTTGCCTATGATGAGTTGGAGGAATTAGCTGGATTGGAACAAACCAGAACCCCTCATAAATCAGTAGGGGTCACTGCCAAGAGCTTTGTACACTTGCTGTCCCTGGCACTGATAAACTCATGGCGTTTGGGAACTGGCCAAAGACCCTGAGTCCTATCTTAATTCTCATTCCCAGAAAAAACTTCAGCACTCCATTCCCCCACCTCGTTTACTGTCTTTGTGTTTCTTAGACAGAGCTGGCAAGGCACAGGGAGCAGAGTTCTAGAACCGGGTACAGTAAAGGCTCCACTTCTTTGCTTAGGGGAGGAGAGGAGGGCAGAGGAGAGTCCAGGATCCGTAGGCTGTGAGAGAAGAGGCCCAGGCTGGAGGGTCCTGAGGCCACAGTAGGTGGCATGAGGGATCTGCAGGGATTCTTGGATTCTGTTTTGCTCAGACTATAGCTTGCACCTACTATTGTTGCTTTGGTGCTTGTTCCAAAGGGTAATTTGAGATGGTCACCAAGATGGCCAAGGGCTAGCAACAGGGTTGGCAGAGTAAGACCACCTTGTATAGCCCAGTTCCAACAGGCCATGGTCTCTCTACTCTCTCTCCACAACATCCCTGCCTTGGCTCTGGCCTTGGCAACAAATTGTCAAGGTGTGGCTATAGGGAGGACAAGAGCAGTGCCCAAACTGTTCCTCTGACCGAGGCTGACCCTCACACTCCGAACCCAGAAAGGGGACCACTGTCTGCTGTTCCTTCCTCCTCAGCCCTGGACAATCTTCTTCCCCTGGTTGACCAGACCAGAACTCAGAGACACTTCCTGTCTGCTTAGCTCTTCATACCATGATGAGGCTCTTTCAGGTTATTGGACAGCCGTTCCCCACCTCTGGCAGGGTAGGTCATTCTCAGTTATACCTATTCACAGCAACTTATTCCTGGAGACCTTTGCTCAATTAGTCACGCACACCCTTGTACAATGAAATATAAGCTCTGTGACAGCTAGGACCTCTTTTGTCTCAGTCATGCTGTGATCTCAGTGCCTGATGGAGTGTCTAACACCTAGGAGATTCTCAACAAATGTTTGGGGGATCAAATCCTGTTCTTTCTCAATTAACAAATTGTTTCTTTCAATGGTTTTTCTTGCCTATGATGAGTTGGAGGAATTAGCTGGATTGGATGTGAAATGTGTTGCCATGGCCAGAAGGGCTAGGATAGGAGAGGTTTCCTTACTCCTCTTGGGGCAGAAGTGGGTGTTTTATGACCTAGGCATTTCAATCCCTCTGAGAAGTCAGAGAAAGAAGCAGGGGACTGTGGCCTTGGAGAGGGATTAGGAGAAGGTTCAGGCATGATGGACAGGCCTCTCCAGATGACTCAAGAACCACCTGGCTTTGCTGGCCAGATAGAAGCCAGGCCTGAGACAAGGAAACAGTGAGCCATTTTTGTTCCGGGTTAGCATTTGTACCTTGGTGTTCAGTTGCTCAGCTGTGTCTGTCTCTGGGAGCCCACAGAATGCAGCACACCAGGCTTCCCTGTCCTTCACCATCTCCCAGAATTTGCTCAAACTCATGTCCATTGAGCCAACCATGCCATCCAACCATCTCATCCTCTGTCAACCCCTTGTCCTCCTGCCCTCAGTTTTTCCCAATAGAAAGGTCTTTCCCAGTGAGTTGGCTCTTCATATCAGGTGGCCAAATTATTGGAGCTTCAGCATCAGTCCTTCTAGTGAGTATTCAGTGTTGATTTCCTTTAAGATTGACTGGTTTGATCTCTTTGCTTTCCAAGGCATTCTTGAGAGTCTTCTCCATTTGTACCTTAGATGTAAATGTTAGGCCACTTTAAAGAGATAACAAATGCAAAGACCATGATGTCTCTCAGTCTGGGATCTGAGGCCAGTATGGCTGGGCCATTATGTCCATGTAGGGACTTAGAGCCTCTGAGTTGAAGATGATCCCCCATCTCCTTCCACACTGATCATAAACCAAAACAAGTATGGAGCCTGCAAACTTGCTGGGTACTTGCAAACAGACTAGCATTTCAGTGACCCAAAAAAAGCAGCATAAATTCCACTAACATTTAACGCCATGCTGGACGCTATGCATATGTAAGAGATTAAAAACATATTATGGGCATCCCTGGTGGTCCAGTGGGTAAAGAGCCTACCTTGCAGTGCAAGGGGCACTGGTTCGATCCCTGGCCCAGGAAGATCCCACGTGCCACAGAGCAGGTGAACCTGTGTGTCCAATTACAAGCCAGCACTCTGGGGCACATGCGCCCAGAGCTGGAGTTCTGCAATGAGAGAGGCCGCTACGATGGGAGGCCCACACAGACCAGAGAATAAAAATGGATAAAAATAAATAAATAAATAAAAACAATAAAAGAGGCCAAAATTAAACACACACACACACTCTCACATTGTTCCCACAAGGAGCTTAAACTAGAGTAGGCTGGATTTTTCTCTGAAATTTGCAGAAAGACACTCAGTGACATGTGTTCTCACTAAACTTATTAACTCTGAGCACAGCTGGATCATCAAATTAGATTCAGATTGAAGTCAGTGCTTCATTTCACTTGATAGAAGCCACCTGAGACAAGGAAACAGTGAGCCATTTTTGTTCCGGGTTAGCATTTGTACCTTGGTGTTCAGTTGCTCAGCTGTGTCTGTCTCTGGGAGCCCACAGAATGCAGCACACCAGGCTTCCCTGTCCTTCACCATCTCCCAGAATTTGCTCAAACTCATGTCCATTGAGCCAACCATGCCATCCAACCATCTCATCCTCTGTCAACCCCTTGTCCTCCTGCCCTCAGTTTTTCCCAATAGAAAGGTCTTTCCCAGTGAGTTGGCTCTTCATATCAGGTGGCCAAATTATTGGAGCTTCAGCATCAGTCCTTCTAGTGAGTATTCAGTGTTGATTTCCTTTAAGATTGACTGGTTTGATCTCTTTGCTTTCCAAGGCATTCTTGAGAGTCTTCTCCATTTGTACCTTAGATGTAAATGTTAGGCCACTTTAAAGAGATAACAAATGCAAAGACCATGATGTCTCTCAGTCTGGGATCTGAGGCCAGTATGGCTGGGCCATTATGTCCATGTAGGGACTTCCTCTGAGTTGAAGATGATCCCCCATCTCCTTCCACACTGATCATAAACCAAAACAAGTATGGAGCCTGCAAACTTGCTGGGTACTTGCAAACAGACTAGCATTTCAGTGACCCAAAAAAAGCAGCATAAATTCCACTAACATTTAACGCCATGCTGGACGCTATGCATATGTAAGAGATTAAAAACATATTATGGGCATCCCTGGTGGTCCAGTGGGTAAAGAGCCTACCTTGCAGTGCAAGGGGCACTGGTTCGATCCCTGGCCCAGGAAGATCCCACGTGCCACAGAGCAGGTGAACCTGTGTGTCCAATTACAAGCCAGCACTCTGGGGCACATGCGCCCAGAGCTGGAGTTCTGCAATGAGAGAGGCCGCTACGATGGGAGGCCCACACAGACCAGAGAATAAAAATGGATAAAAATAAATAAATAAATAAAAACAATAAAAGAGGCCAAAATTAAACACACACACACACACTCTCACATTGTTCCCACAAGGAGCTTAAACTAGAGTAGGCTGGATTTTTCTCTGAAATTTGCAGAAAGACACTCAGTGACATGTGTTCTCACTAAACTTATTAACTCTGAGCACAGCTGGATCATCAAATTAGATTCAGATTGAAGTCAGTGCTTCATTTCACTTGGCGCCTTGCAGTGGTCCCCTTCCCATGAGTAGCCTTGCACCCTGCTTTTGTAAATATGGGGTCATCTGGGCAAGAATGAAGCTGGTGCCCAAGCAGCTGTTGTCCCTCTTAAGATGGCCAGAGAGGGACCCACATGGCACCAAGGTGATGCTTACTTTCTGTCTTCACTTTCTTTCTTTTGTTTATTTGGCTGCACTGGGTCTTCTTGGCTGTGCCCAGACTTTCTCTAGTTGCAGGTGGGGACTACTCACTAGTTGAGATGGGCTGGCTTCTCTCAGGGTGACTTCTCTTGTTGCAGAGCACAGTAGGCTCTGTTGTGTGGGCTTCAGTAGTTGTGGGGCACAGTCTTAATTGCCCTGTAGCATGTGGAATCTTCCCAGATCAGGGATCAAACCCATATCCCCTGAACTGGCAAGTGGATTCTTAACCACTGGACCACCAGGGAAGTCCATGCCTTCACTTTCTGTTGAGGCAGATAGGAGAGGTTATGGGGAGGGTGTTTTGTTGTCGGTAGGGATGTACCAACATCTCTAAAATGACCAGGTACCTCTACAGTGTGCCCCCAATGGAAGAAAGGTCTCTGTCTCACTCATCCCCTGGAAAGAATACCTGAGGAAGAGGTCCTTAATGACAGTGAAGCCTCTCTGATGAGCATTCTCTCCTCAGGCCAGCTCTGCATTCCTCTGAGCCCTTGGACCCTAGACGGGCTTCATAGGATGAACAGAGTATACATCAGAGAAGATGCATCCCTGCCTAACAAGCCCACCCTCCCTAGGGAAAGCCCACCCTCCTCCTAACAGGTCCTCTCTTGGGATGACCAGGCTTTCCCATGCAGCTGTGCTACCTTACATTTCAACTGATAAATAACCCCTTTTCAGTCGATAAGCTTCCTCTTGTAATGAACCTGGCTTTCCCTGTCCTTAATGAGGACAGATTTATTAGAAAGGGACCACAAGACTATAGGAATTAGCTGAAAGTCAAGGGTAAAATCCATTGCCATGGGCAGAATACAATGATTCTATGAGCCCAAGAGGGTGTCATGCTCCAGCATCTGGTATATTTGCCTCCATGCCCCCATGATCTGGCTCGAAGGGCACTCTTCCAGGATGGGATGGTGACCCTGACCTGTACAAATTGACCCAATTGCATCGTTCCCTGTGGACTATTTTTTTTTTTATTAATCTTTTTATTTTGAGATACTTCTAGACTCACAAGCACTTATAAGAAATACTACAGAGATGTACCATTTACCCAGCTTCCCCTAATAGTAACATCTGCAAAAACTATAGTACAATATCATGACCATGATGTTGACATGACTGCTGTGTCCCCTGAGTTGATCAGATTCCCCAATTTTGCTTGTACTCATATGTATGTACGTGTGCAAGCATGGGTGTGTGTGCATATAGTTCTTTTTTTTTTTTTTTTAAAGATTTATTTATCTATTTGGGCGGGGGTCGGGTTGGGGAGGGAGGGGAGCGGGCGGGCCACTTCTATTGGTCTTTCATTTCTCCATTTTCATCCGTCTTTGTTCTTTGGCTCCTGTGGGCCTCCCATTGCGGTGGCGTCTGTCTTTGCAAAGCGCCAGCTCTGGGCGCATGCGCTCAGAGCTCCGGCTCGGTGATTGGCCACATCGGTCCGGCCGCTCCGCGGCACGTGGGATCTTCCCAGGCCAGGGATCGAACCGGCGCCCCTTGCACTGCAAGGCGGTGTCCTTACCCACTGGACCACCAGGGGAAGCCCTATAGTTCTATACAACTCTATCACATGCGTAAGATGTGTCAAGATACAGAGCTAGTCCTTCACCACAAGAACCCTTCCTGCAGTCTGTTATAACCACATCTCCCTCCCCTCCTCACCCATCTCCTATCCCTAAAATCTGGCCACCACTGATCCACTGTCTGTGTCTACAATTTGTCATGTCAAGAATGTCACATCAATGGAATCGTACAGTATGTAACCTTCCAGGGCTCTTTTTTAATTCCTTTATTAGTCCCATAAGCTTCCTCTTGTAATGAACCTGGCTTTCCCTGTCCTTAATGAGGACAGATTTATTAGAAAGGGACCACAAGACTATAGGAATTAGCTGAAAGTCAAGGGTAAAATCCATTGCCATGGGCAGAATACAATGATTCTATGAGCCCAAGAGGGTGTCATGCTCCAGCATCTGGTATATTTGCCTCCATGCCCCCATGATCTGGCTCGAAGGGCACTCTTCCAGGATGGGATGGTGACCCTGACCTGTACAAATTGACCCAATTGCATCGTTCCCTGTGGACTATTTTTTTTTTTATTAATCTTTTTATTTTGAGATACTTCTAGACTCACAAGCACTTATAAGAAATACTACAGAGATGTACCATTTACCCAGCTTCCCCTAATAGTAACATCTGCAAAAACTATAGTACAATATCATGACCATGATGTTGACATGACTGCTGTGTCCCCTGAGTTGATCAGATTCCCCAATTTTGCTTGTACTCATATGTATGTACGTGTGCAAGCATGGGTGTGTGTGCATATAGTTCTTTTTTTTTTTTTTTTTTTAAAGATTTATTTATTTATTTGGGCGGGGGTCGGGTTGGGGAGGGAGGGGAGCGGGCGGGCCACTTCTATTGGTCTTTCATTTCTCCATTTTCATCCGTCTTTGTTCTTTGGCTCCTGTGGGCCTCCCATTGCGGTGGCGTCTGTCTTTGCAAAGCGCCAGCTCTGGGCGCATGCGCTCAGAGCTCCGGCTCGGTGATTGGACACATCGGTCCGGCCGCTCCGCGGCACGTGGGATCTTCCCAGGCCAGGGATCGAACCGGCGCCCCTTGCACTGCAAGGCGGTGTCCTTACCCACTGGACCACCAGGGGAAGCCCTATAGTTCTATACAACTCTATCACATGCGTAAGATGTGTCAAGATACAGAGCTAGTCCTTCACCACAAGAACCCTTCCTGCAGTCTGTTATAACCACATCTCCCTCCCCTCCTCACCCATCTCCTATCCCTAAAATCTGGCCACCACTGATCCACTGTCTGTGTCTACAATTTGTCATGTCAAGAATGTCACATCAATGGAATCGTACAGTATGTAACCTTCCAGGGCTCTTTTTTTTAATTCATCATAATTCCTTTGGGATTCATCCAAGTGCTTGGGAGGATCAGTAGTTTCTTCTTTCTTATCACTGTGGTTTTAATCATTGAACAGTATTACACCTCCACATGGCAGCAAGGCCCAACTACAAAGCTTCCGGGACATGATCCTCAAGGATCTTTTACCCTGAGAGAGAAAATAGGTTTTAGTTGATGTTTTCTGAAGGGGAGAAAACATGTTATATATTTTTCCAGGTTCACAGTAGCATAGTTTGGTTCATTTGTTCCTTTCCGCACGCAGCGGCTGGTTGGGTTGCAGTTGCCTTGAGCATCAGTTGACAGTTCTTTCTTGTGTCTTGCAACCTCCCATCTTCCCAGGAGCACATCTACAAGCTGATGAAGAGTGACAGCTATGCCCGCTTCCTCCGGTCAAATGCTTACCAGGACTTGCTGCTGGCCAAGAAGAAGGTACCCCTGGGAAGGGCAGCCTTGCCTTCCTTAGCACTGTTGACTTTTGCCTGCTGCTTGCTGCTGGTGTGATGTGAGAATACCATCTCTTGGGTTTTATTTCTTTTCTCACTTCTTTTCCTTCTGTCTCTACTCTCTAAGAGAAGACAATTAGGATTGTTACCACCCCAGCCTATCCCCGAGGTCCAGGGTGTGGCCTTCTATCTCCCTGTACCCAGCCCCTCCATCTGCCTATCTGCCCACAGTGGAAAGTATGACCACATATGAGCCCACTGGGGCTCAGGCCAGGCTGAATCCCTGATCCAGCCCCCTCCCACAGACTTTCCCTTCCTGATCAGCGCAGAGGTGAGTGTGAGGCAAGGACTGGGGTAGCCCCCTGGGAATAGAAAGGCTTATAGGTTTCCTGGGGCAATCAGGCTCTGAATATCCTTCCTGAGGTTGTTGCCCAGTCCTCTCTTCCATGTCTCACCTGCCCCACAGCATTTGCCTTTTCTTTTAATCCAGAAGTAACTACATACTAGCTCCTTCTTCCCCTCTCCACTCTGAATGAAGCCTTGGTTCCCCACAGCCCTCGGGGTCTAGATTTGGGGATGCAGGGACCCTGAGCATACAGGTTGTGAGGCATGACTGAGGCAGGAAATGAACTTGGCTGGATTTCTGGGAGGAGGGGGAAAGAGCCTGGGAAGGAGAAGGGGTGAGGGACAGGGGAGCAGGAGCTTGGCTCATGGGTCCAGTGTGCCTGCAAACCTTCTGTGCTTTTCAGGTCTGATCTGAGGGTCCACGTGTAACTCAGCATGACTCTCCTTGCACCAAATTCTAGGACTCTCGTGCTACGCCTCTTAGACCACATGCATCCCTTTCTTCTCCCTCTCAGCCTCCCAGCAGCCATCTCCTAGCTTGTGGTTGTTCAGCGACACGCCACTATCTGTGGGGCCGCCGCTCTCAGCTTGAAGCCCCTCCTTCTGTGTTCTGTGACCTCACGTGCTGGGAGCCTGTCTGTGTGTCTGGCTGGTGCCACATCACTTTCCTTTCCAGAAGAGCATTTCCATCCTGCTCGCCTGCCCTTAAGTAGCCCTGAGGACATCCCCGAGAGTCTGAGAAGGAGAAAGAAGTTTGGGGAACACAAAGACTAGTGGCTCAGTCAGTAGAGAATCCGCCTACAATGAGGGAGACCTGGGCTCGATCCCTGGGTTGGGAAGATCCCATGGAGGAGGGAATGGCAACCTACTCCACTATTCTTGCCCAGGGAATTCCACAGACATAGGAGGCTTGTGGGCTACAATCTATGGGGTCTCACAGAGTGGGACACAACTGAGTGACTAAGAAAAAACCCCAGCAATCTTGGCTTGCATCCCTTCCGTCAGGTGTCCCTCCTCTGATTGACAGTGTGAAGCCCGGCCTCCAACCAGGGCTGGTAGGAGGGTAGAGGTGGAGGGGCCCCAGTGGAGCAGGCTGACATCCCTGCAAATAATGGTTCTGATACCCAGCTTTTCAAGAAAGGTAAAGACTTTTCATATCGGCAGCCCAGATCTCAGGGGAGAAACTCAAAGCAAGCCTTCTTTATTTCCTGTTGCTCAAGACCTTGGACTGATCCCCATGTGGAGAAATTGTGGGTTCTTGCAGACTGGGCCTCCCAGGCCTGTCCACACACGCAGAAGAAGCCTGGGGCTGTTCAGTCTCCTTATGAGTCTGTGTACAAGGAGAAAACGCACCTCTGTGCAGGAAGTGGGGCTGAGATTCCTGTGTCCACAGGTCCTTCCATACAAGGAAGGCTTCTCAGAGGAGGTCACGTGAATGAGGCAGGGACAGACAGCCTGCCTGTGACATGTCACCAACGAAGTTCATTAGAACTGTTCTTCCAGCCCCTGCCAGGGGTGTCCTCAGGGCGGAAAGCTCCTGCAGGCGCCAATGCCCTTTCAATATCCAGGGGTTAGTTGTTTCTAAAATCAGTGACAAGCCTACCTTTTCCTCCACGTCCCCCTGAGCTCCCAAGCATGGACTGAAGCTGAAACAGCACGTCACGTTGGCCTAGAGCATCTTCTGATGCCAAGGATGGGCTCACCATGAGATCTGCACACCCGGGTCATGGAGGGCTGTGAGCCACAAGCCTCAGCTCAGAGGCAGGATGTAAAGCAGCCTCACTTTTCTGCTCACAAAGTCCCCTTATGGACTCTGGGGGCACAGCTCTCTGATCCTTCCTCCAAAATCCATCCTCTATCTGAGTATTTTAGCCGTTTTGATGAGCCAGGTCCTCAGGGGCAGGTGAACTGGGCTTTGAGGACCCCTCCAAGACACTTAAGTGTGATTTTCCAGGTCAGCTCTAAGGGCCTGTGAAGGCAGAGGAAGCCAAATGAGTCAGGCTGACGATCTCTCCATGAGGAGCAACTCAGTAGCCAGGGGATGAGAATGATAGGCACAGACTGCCAGCTGCACGGCTTGGGCTGGGCTCACTTGAGCCCCATGGATGACCCTGGGCTGCCCCCTGGATTGAAACTGAGTGCTGCCAGTCCCCAGTACAGACTCAGCATGGTGCCAGGCCCAGCACAGATCCTTCAGTGCCCTACGCCTGAAGGACGAAGACCAACCTGGCTCTGCGGCTGTGTGTCGTTCATGTGGCGTTTTCCTCCGGCAGTGTCCTCTCCGTCTTCAGCAGTCAGGCGAGGTGATGGAGCCTGACGGCCAAGGAAGCCATCTGCCCTTGTCCACACACACAGTGACTGCCTTTTGTCCCTTCGGTTTCCAGCACATCCCGTCAATCCACAGACCCCTGGCTGCTTCTTCAGCTCTCGAACTTCCATGGTGTGCTGTGTGTGTGTCTGTGAGTGTGTGTTCCTATGAGTGTGTGTGTCCACGTGAGTGTGTGTGTCCCCGTGAGTGTGTGTGTTCTTCAAATTTCCCAGGCATGGGTTCAGGACCCCAGCACTGGGCTCTAAACTAGCAGGTATTTGGGATATAATTCCCCCCCTCTCCACTTGGAAAAGCAGGAAACCTGGGGAGAGGGTCAGGTACACATCATACCCCCCTCCTCCAGAAAGGAGAGTTGTCGGCCTGGGGGAGCATCCTAGAGTTTGTCTCCTCTTCCCTCTTTGGTGAGGGAGGGACGCCCTCAGCCAAGAGTCCCCAGAAGGCTCCTGAGCTGCCTGTCACCTACTGTGAGTAAACCTAGCAAGGAGTCACCTGTCCGGGTACACAGAGAGTATTTCCTGTCCAAAACACTCCTCCTGAGACCAAGGACCTCTATGGTTGCACAGACTATATGGGTAGAGAGAGCTTCCTTGCTCTCAGGACATAGAACGAACATCCAGGGGGGCCACGAAGATGTCCTGGAAATTAGCAAGCATTCTGGCTGAAGGATCTCAGGGAAGGTCCTAACCTAGACTCATGGAGGATTGATGACTTTGTCTCACCCACAGCCACTTCCTAACATCTTAGTAGTATCCTCCCAAACCCCAGTGGCCCTGGGAGCTGGGCTGGCCTGTGTCCCCACTTAGGGTCCTAGTTGTCCCCAGCACATGGGCTTGGCTGGTTGAAAGCAGTCATCAGGCAGCTCCCAACTGCTCCTGAGGGCCCAGCTCCCAACCTGGTGCCGCCAACTGCAGCCCGGAAGCAAGATAAATGACTCCTCTAGAAGCAAACAGCCCTCTCTCCTCCATGCTCCAAGGCGGCAGCCCCATCTTTCCTGGACTTCTATTTCCTGTCTCTCCCACTGACTCTCGCATACAGTGCTGGCCGCTTCTCTTTTCCTGTTGTTTTTCTTTTCCACCCTGTTTTGCTTTTGTTTTGGTTCATTAGCTGCCACTGCTGCTCTTGAGGAACCATGTGTTATCTGAAGGTTTTTTTTTCTGTATTTTTCTCCCTATCTTTTTTTTCCCCCCCTAAAGCCAGAAAGTGAGCAAGGTCGTAGAACTTCCTTAGAAAAGTTCACTCGCAGTGTGGTAAGTGCAGCTGGTTTTCTCTGGTTTGGGCTTTTTTCCGTTTTCTCGGTGGTGGTTGTCGATTCCTTTGGGGTGGGAGGGAGCCCAGTGCTTTCCCCTCAGCACACCTACCCGTGGTCTTCTGCGAGTGTTGGTGGCTTCTCTCCTAGGGACGAGTCTGCAAAAGACTAAAGGCCCAGCAGCTCCCTCTGCAGACAGTGCACAGCCCCCTCTCAGCCTTGGGCCTGGCGTTTGCTCTCCTGTGCAGGGGGCCTCCAGAAGGAAGGGCCTCCCCACCCCCTGCCCTTGGGGCTGCTCAGTGGGTGCACCTTCTGCAGCAGCCCAGGAAGAAGGCCATCCAACTGGACCATGAAATCAATTGGCTCAAAACCATAGCTCATGTGAAAAGAAAATTCCAAATTTCCCCGTGTGAACTCCAGCAGTCTCCTGGGGGCAGGAGGCGAGCTGCTGCTGCTGCTTTGCCGGCGGCTTTTGCGTGTGTAGGAGGCGGCTGCCCTGCATGGACTCTGGCGATGTGGTCCAGCTGGCGGTGTGTGTGTATGTGTGTGTGCGTGTGTTGGTGGCCTCTGCATGAGTTCCCATGTCCCTGACAGCCCCTTGTCAGCCTCCTTTGCATAGTGGGGTAGGGAAAGGAGGGCAGTAACCATGGGGTGGCATGGTCGTCAGTGGGGGCGGTCATCCCTCAGTGCCCGTGGAGGTTCTGACTGTGGTCTGTAGACAAGCACAGATCCATCTGAGCTTCCCTGGTGGCGCTCGTGGGAAAGCACCCACCTGCCAGTGCAGGAAACATAAGAGACACAGATTCGGTCCTTGGGCTGGGAAGATCCCCTGGAGGAGGGCATGGCAACCCACTCCAGTATTCTTGCCTGGAGAATCCCATGGACAGAGGAGCCTTGTGGGTTACAGTCCAAGGGTCACAAAGAGTCGGACACAACTGAAGTGACTTAGCATGCACGCACACGATCTGTAAGAGTGGGGCTCAGGGTTTGGTGCTCGGGAAGTATCCAGTCCCCCTCATTCACTCATTCATCCAAAACCAGCTACTGAGTTCCTCTGGCCCAGCCACACTGTTCTCATGGAACTGAGCAATCTAAAGCCAGAAATAAGTTCAAACTCGCGGTGTGGTAAGTGCAGCTGGTTTTCTGGTTTGGGCTTTTTTCCGTTTTCTCGGTGGTGGTTGTCGATTCCTTTGGGGTGGGAGGGAGCCCAGTGCTTTCCCCTCAGCACACCTACCCGTGGTCTTCTGCGAGTGTTGGTGGCTTCTCTCCTAGGGACGAGTCTGCAAAAGACTAAAGGCCCAGCAGCTCCCTCTGCAGACAGTGCACAGCCCCCTCTCAGCCTTGGGCCTGGCGTTTGCTCTCCTGTGCAGGGGGCCTCCAGAAGGAAGGGCCTCCCCACCCCCTGCCCTTGGGGCTGCTCAGTGGGTGCACCTTCTGCAGCAGCCCAGGAAGAAGGCCATCCAACTGGACCATGAAATCAATTGGCTCAAAACCATAGCTCATGTGAAAAGAAAATTCCAAATTTCCCCGTGTGAACTCCAGCAGTCTCCTGGGGGCAGGAGGCGAGCTGCTGCTGCTGCTTTGCCGGCGGCTTTTGCGTGTGTAGGAGGCGGCTGCCCTGCATGGACTCTGGCGATGTGGTCCAGCTGGCGTGTGTGTGTGTATGTGTGTGTGCGTGTGTTGGTGGCCTCTGCATGAGTTCCCATGTCCCTGACAGCCCCTTGTCAGCCTCCTTTGCATAGTGGGGTAGGGAAAGGAGGGCAGTAACCATGGGGTGGCATGGTCGTCAGTGGGGGCGGTCATCCCTCAGTGCCCGGTGGAGGTTCTGACTGTGGTCTGTAGACAAGCACAGATCCATCTGAGCTTCCCTGGTGGCGCTCGTGGGAAAGCACCCACCTGCCAGTGCAGGAAACATAAGAGACACAGATTCGGTCCTTGGGCTGGGAAGATCCCCTGGAGGAGGGCATGGCAACCCACTCCAGTATTCTTGCCTGGAGAATCCCATGGACAGAGGAGCCTTGTGGGTTACAGTCCAAGGGTCACAAAGAGTCGGACACAACTGAAGTGACTTAGCATGCACGCACACGATCTGTAAGAGTGGGGCTCAGGGTTTGGTGCTCGGGAAGTATCCAGTCCCCCTCATTCACTCATTCATCCAAAACCAGCTACTGAGTTCCTCTGGCCCAGCCACACTGTTCTCATGGAACTAGAGAACAGCTGGGGAATGGGGATCCCACACATGGAACTGGCCAGATTTCCCTTCCCAAAGGATAGAAACCCACTGATGCTAACTTGCCTTTCCTCTGTTGAAAAGGATCCTTGTAAAGCTGAATACTGTGTGATTAGTATCTTTATTTTATCCTTTTAACATAAATTCTAAGAATCCTGGGTTGAAAGCAACCTGGTCATTTATCTGTCATAGCTAGATGCATCTTAACCAAATTTAAACATTATTTTGAATGTGGTAGAGATCACCATGACAGGAACTCCAGTAGGTGGCAATTAGAATATGGGTGCTCATCCTATCTCTTCTTTGGTTTTCTTTTCCCATGGTCTTTCCTCATGAGAAATTAGAACTTGCTGAATGTCAGGCCTTTGGTCCTCTGTCTGTCTTCATGGCTGGTTTGCCACAGCTAAGGAGCTTCACGCACCAAGAAGCTGCCACAGACTGTTGGAGGCAAGGCCGACGGGAGTCCCTCCACCCCCGACAGCTGTTAGAGAGTGGTAGGAACTCATTCCTCCCTCTCTTCTGAGGCCTAGAGGCTTCGGGTGGAGGCTGTTCCGGGATTCTGATGACAAGCCCAGAGTGTATTAGTAAGAAAGCAGAACTCCTGCACCCCCATGAAGGCCCTTCAGGTTGACCACAAGGCCTGAGGGTGTGAGGTAGCCTGGTCTTTGGATGAGGCATTCAGCCCTCTCCAGGCTGCTTTTCATGAGCCGTGGATGTTGGGAGAGCAAGCCTGATCTCCATGAAGCTCTGCAAGGAGCTTTTATTGATGTCCCTTCATCCCAGAAGTGGTGTTGGTTCAGTGGTTCTCCAAGGTCTGTTAACAAAGTGTTTGGGATGAGAAAGCACCAGACACCCTCCAAGCATCTGAAGTATGCACATGGGAGAACTTGAGTGAGGAGACCCATTGGTCACAAAGAGTCGGACACAACTGAAGTGACTTAGCATGCACGCACACGATCTGTAAGAGTGGGGCTCAGGGTTTGGTGCTCGGGAAGTATCCAGTCCCCCTCATTCACTCATTCATCCAAAACCAGCTACTGAGTTCCTCTGGCCCAGCCACACTGTTCTCATGGAACTAGAGAACAGCTGGGGAATGGGGATCCCACACATGGAACTGGCCAGTTTTCCCCTTCCCAAAGGATAGAAACCCACTGATGCTAACTTGCCTTTCCTCTGTTGAAAAGGATCCTTGTAAAGCTGAATACTGTGTGATTAGTATCTTTATTTTATCCTTTTAACATAAATTCTAAGAATCCTGGGTTGAAAGCAACCTGGTCATTTATCTGTCATAGCTAGATGCATCTTAACCAAATTTAAACATTATTTTGAATGTGGTAGAGATCACCATGACAGGAACTCCAGTAGGTGGCAATTAGAATATGGGTGCTCATCCTATCTCTTCTTTGGTTTTCTTTTCCCATGGTCTTTCCTCATGAGAAATTAGAACTTGCTGAATGTCAGGCCTTTGGTCCTCTGTCTGTCTTCATGGCTGGTTTGCCACAGCTAAGGAGCTTCACGCACCAAGAAGCTGCCACAGACTGTTGGAGGCAAGGCCGACGGGAGTCCCTCCACCCCCGACAGCTGTTAGAGAGTGGTAGGAACTCATTCCCCCCTCTCTTCTGAGGCCTAGAGGCTTCGGGTGGAGGCTGTTCCGGGATTCTGATGACAAGCCCAGAGTGTATTAGTAAGAAAGCAGAACTCCTGCACCCCCATGAAGGCCCTTCAGGTTGACCACAAGGCCTGAGGGTGTGAGGTAGCCTGGTCTTTGGATGAGGCATTCAGCCCTCTCCAGGCTGCTTTTCATGAGCCGTGGATGTTGGGAGAGCAAGCCTGATCTCCATGAAGCTCTGCAAGGAGCTTTTATTGATGTCCCTTCATCCCAGAAGTGGTGTTGGTTCAGTGGTTCTCCAAGGTCTGTTAACAAAGTGTTTGGGATGAGAAAGCACCAGACACCCTCCAAGCATCTGAAGTATGCACATGGGAGAACTTAGAGAGATGTTTTCAGGGCCAGCTGAAGGAGAAAAATCTCCCAAGCTCCTGAGATTTTTAGAATCTATATGAGAGAAAGCCTAACCTTCAAAACCAAAACATTCCTAAATTGCCTGATATTTTTCTACAAAGATTCTGAAGAGTAGTGCATTCTGAGTTTTTGTTTCCAGTAGTAGGGATGGAGATGGATTTGTATTGATTCAGAATCATAACATCATTTGGGGTAACAAGATGAGGCTGAGTTTGAGGAAATGGCCCACAGCTCTAGAGCAGTAGCAACTCTACGAATACTTGAAGCTGGAACTCAGGAATATGGTTTTCACAGCCCTGTATTCTAATCAAATGAAATTCACCAGTCAGTCAATATGCCTTGCAATTTGATAGCCATTTTCTGGATCTAAAGTGCTTGATTTCTTTGCAAGAATGTCTACATGAATATTTCATCTGCTATAGACTGTAAACTATAAAACTATAAAACCCAATGAAAGGCTAGTTATGTAGCATTCTCATGGTCCTGGCAGATATGTGAAGAAAGGTCATCCATGTCATGGGAAAAATGAGGGAGTGAAGCTGGACAATCCATGGACTAGGGATGTGAGGTCAGCTGCCATTCAGGACTAACTGGTGGCAAGAAATGTAGATCCAGATGGTTGGTTATCTCAGTCAGCTAACTTATCAAGAATCTGAGTCCAGCATTTCCCCCATGCAGTGCATTTCTTTTCTTGGTAAGGAACATTTGGAGAAACATTTGGAGAAAATAAATTGTTCTTTGCAAGACTACTGTATCGTGATGTGGAGGGATTATGTGTTGAAGGCCACAGATGCCCCCTTTGACATGAGATCCTAGAAAGGAGTTCAGTGTGGTTCACTGAAGCTGCTGGAGCCATGCTACTTTGGGTGCAGGAGCCTTACAATCCCCAACAGAGATATTGTTGTCTGCACTGCTTCTTTTAATGGAAGCTTCATTCTGAGTCACCCAGAACTTGAGTATCAGAGCAAATGGGAGATAGGCCATGCCAAGGCATTGTGTGCTTTGGCCACCTGGAGTCATAGAATTTGCATAAAGGTCTGCGTTCTGATAGGGCCGGCCCAGGTTCAGAAGGAACTATCACTCAAAATCCATGGTACAGTACAACCAGCCCATAGTGCATCTTTATCCAGAACAGAAAACAGGGTCCTTCTGATAGGCCCAGTCCCATAGATGCCCAGCTGGCCAAGCAAAGTGCAGCTGGATTTGACCCCTACTTGACCCTCAGCTATCCTGGGGCAGTGGATGACTCACACCATCCCACAGGGTGGCCCTGGTCACAAGAACCATAGGCCCAGGAAGAACTGTGACACATAGCAGGTTCTCAAAGCGGTGACTCCAACATGACCTTGGGTCAAATGAATGGTGCCTCTTCCCCAGTTCTGTCCACTGGGAAGCGTCCTCTCACAGAGGCAATAAAATACAAAAGCTATAGTAGGAGACTTCTGTGGATTGCGTTTGTATCACCTTCCATCTCCTCTTCAGACTCTGGTGGGAGGTCACAGGCATTGCTGACTCGGGGGAGGAGGGTCTTCCTGAACTAAAGACAACTTCCCTCTGCTCAGGGCTAACCAGCCTGCCATTCTCTGCTGTGTTCCTGGTTTTGCAGTGGACAGATGACCATAGGAGTGTGACGGGGGCAGAGGGAAGAGGCTGTCCATCTCCCAGCTCTCTCTTAAGCATGCTCATCCCTTCAGGTCAACTCTGACGCAGAGGAGAGAAGCGTGCATGGGAGGAAGGGGAGAAGGAGCAAAGGGCCAAGGCTCAACAGCAGCAATTAGATTGTCCCTTTACAGGTGGCCATCTGGTGAGAACTGCAGAGGGGGAACACTGAGGAGAGGAAGATAGAAACAGTCCTCTGTGTCTTTGTACAAAGGAGTTCAGTGTGGTTCACTGAAGCTGCTGGAGCCATGCTACTTTGGGTGCAGGAGCCTTACAATCCCCAACAGAGATATTGTTGTCTGCACTGCTTCTTTTAATGGAAGCTTCATTCTGAGTCACCCAGAACTTGAGTATCAGAGCAAATGGGAGATAGGCCATGCCAAGGCATTGTGTGCTTTGGCCACCTGGAGTCATAGAATTTGCATAAAGGTCTGCGTTCTGATAGGGCCGGCCCAGGTTCAGAAGGAACTATCACTCAAAATCCATGGTACAGTACAACCAGCCCATAGTGCATCTTTATCCAGAACAGAAAACAGGGTCCTTCTGATAGGCCCAGTCCCATAGATGCCCAGCTGGCCAAGCAAAGTGCAGCTGGATTTCGACCCCTACTTGACCCTCAGCTATCCTTGGGCAGTGGATGACTCACACCATCCCACAGGGTGGCCCTGGTCACAAGAACCATAGGCCCAGGAAGAACTGTGACACATAGCAGGTTCTCAAAGCGGTGACTCCAACATGACCTTGGGTCAAATGAATGGTGCCTCTTCCCCAGTTCTGTCCACTGGGAAGCGTCCTCTCACAGAGGCAATAAAATACAAAAGCTATAGTAGGAGACTTCTGTGGATTGCGTTTGTATCACCTTCCATCTCCTCTTCAGACTCTGGTGGGAGGTCACAGGCATTGCTGACTCGGGGGAGGAGGGTCTTCCTGAACTAAAGACAACTTCCCTCTGCTCAGGGCTAACCAGCCTGCCATTCTCTGCTGTGTTCCTGGTTTTGCAGTGGACAGATGACCATAGGAGTGTGACGGGGGCAGAGGGAAGAGGCTGTCCATCTCCCAGCTCTCTCTTAAGCATGCTCATCCCTTCAGGTCAACTCTGACGCAGAGGAGAGAAGCGTGCATGGGAGGAAGGGGAGAAGGAGCAAAGGGCCAAGGCTCAACAGCAGCAATTAGATTGTCCCTTTACAGGTGGCCATCTGGTGAGAACTGCAGAGGGGGAACACTGAGGAGAGGAAGATAGAAACAGTCCTCTGTGTCTTTGTACAAAGGACAGCACTTAAGTTAGGACAAGCGGCAGCCCTCAGTGAGGGTGGCATCAGCCATTCTGGTGCTCAACTGTCCTCTTGAGAGCCTCATTGGCTGTAGCCTTGAGCTCCAAAGATGGACCACAGGGTGGCCGAGCCATGCTGGAGGCCTCAGAGGCAAGCAGGGATGAGAATCAGGTGTTCATCCCCCTCCTAAGAGAACATCACAGTTGGGCTTTGCTGAGATGCTCCTAGGAATTGAAACAGCAAGGGCCAGGAGCTGAGGGAGCCATGGCGTGCGCCAAGCGGCATCTCCATCACAAGCATTTCTGTCCTGCCTGCCAAGGAATGCAGCGGGGAAGTCAGATGGAGACCAGGAAGCCCTAGGAGCCAGCTGTCACTTGCCTTCCTTTCCTCCCACCCGGGCCAAACGCCAAGAAAAAGCTCATGAGAGTAACCTCCCCCCAGCTTCCAATGGGCTCTGCAGGAAGAACCCCCCAGCCCCTGGCCCAGGTGTTGAACCAGATATGGAAGAATGAGACCCTCCGGGCAAGGCAGGGGGCAGGCAGCAGGCAGGCAGCCAAGGTGCTCAGCTGCCCCCGCTCCACCCCTCCCCCCAACCCACAGCAGTTCCTTCTGCCCACTTGGAGGCTGTTCCCCCTCCCTCTCCTTCTCCATGTGTCAGGGAAGAGCCATGCGCACTGCTGAAATGAGCTTTCAAACACCTAGATGCAAGGGAGCCCCAGAAGGCCTTGACCACAGACAAGCAGATCCTTTCAGGCCTCCAGCCAGGAGTGACGGGCTAGAGTTGATGTGGACTGTGAACAGTCTTGCAGCCCCATAGTGCCAGCCTGCTCCCACCTCAGGACTCTGAAATCCAGCAGTTGTGAGACCCAAGTCTGCCTAGAGATGGAGGTGGACTTCATAGCTGTGTTTGGGAGGGAAAGCATGAACACGTGTCTCTTCTGAGAAGCAAGGACTTCCCCTGGGACTCTGGGAAAACTCCTCAGCAGCCCTGCTCAGGGGAGGAAGGGGAGAAGGAGCAAAGGGCCAAGGCTCAACAGCAGCAATTAGATTGTCCCTTTACAGGTGGCCATCTGGTGAGAACTGCAGAGGGGGAACACTGAGGAGAGGAAGATAGAAACAGTCCTCTGTGTCTTTGTACAAAGGACAGCACTTAAGTTAGGACAAGCGGCAGCCCTCAGTGAGGGTGGCATCAGCCATTCTGGTGCTCAACTGTCCTCTTGAGAGCCTCATTGGCTGTAGCCTTGAGCTCCAAAGATGGACCACAGGGTGGCCGAGCCATGCTGGAGGCCTCAGAGGCAAGCAGGGATGAGAATCAGGTGTTCATCCCCCTCCTAAGAGAACATCACAGTTGGGCTTTGCTGAGATGCTCCTAGGAATTGAAACAGCAAGGGCCAGGAGCTGAGGGAGCCATGGCGTGCGCCAAGCGGCATCTCCATCACAAGCATTTCTGTCCTGCCTGCCAAGGAATGCAGCGGGGAAGTCAGATGGAGACCAGGAAGCCCTAGGAGCCAGCTGTCACTTGCCTTCCTTTCCTCCCACCCGGGCCAAACGCCAAGAAAAAGCTCATGAGAGTAACCTCCCCCCAGCTTCCAATGGGCTCTGCAGGAAGAACCCCCCAGCCCCTGGCCCAGGTGTTGAACCAGATATGGAAGAATGAGACCCTCCGGGCAAGGCAGGGGGCAGGCAGCAGGCAGGCAGCCAAGGTGCTCAGCTGCCCCCGCTCCACCCCTCCCCCCAACCCACAGCAGTTCCTTCTGCCCACTTGGAGGCTGTTCCCCCTCCCTCTCCTTCTCCATGTGTCAGGGAAGAGCCATGCGCACTGCTGAAATGAGCTTTCAAACACCTAGATGCAAGGGAGCCCCAGAAGGCCTTGACCACAGACAAGCAGATCCTTTCAGGCCTCCAGCCAGGAGTGACGGGCTAGAGTTGATGTGGACTGTGAACAGTCTTGCAGCCCCATAGTGCCAGCCTGCTCCCACCTCAGGACTCTGAAATCCAGCAGTTGTGAGACCCAAGTCTGCCTAGAGATGGAGGTGGACTTCATAGCTGTGTTTGGGAGGGAAAGCATGAACACGTGTCTCTTCTGAGAAGCAAGGACTTCCCCTGGGACTCTGGGAAACTCCTCAGCAGCCCTGCTCAGGGTGGCTCCTGCTTTGAGTCTCAGCCAGCTGGTAGTGTGACGTCTGAGCCCTGGTTTTGGCCTGTGTACAATGGCGTGGACTAGATCCTCTCAATGGCCCTTTGCAGCTGGGACGTTCCATGGGTCTGTGCTTCTTGAGTCTGTGCTTCTCTGTCCTGAGATTTTCGAGTTGTGCTAATCATCCCTTAGAATGGGAGTGGAGCCTGCCTGGGAATTAAACCATGGATGGACTTGAGTTGGGTGTCCATTTAAAATCCTCTGATGGGGATGTGAGGATAAACACCGGCAGAACCGAGTGCTGCAGCCACCTGACCCCCAGCCCCCATCCCTCCAGGACTCAGGGCACCTTCTGCACTGTGACCCCTGGAGGGCAAGGAGGGAGAGGTCACAAAGCACCACACACCCTGCCACCCGTGCCAGTTCTGTAGTGCTCACCCTTGTGGGACAGATGCCTAGCTGGGTGTGTGTTGGGAGGTAGGGTGAGGCCAGTCAGGCAGAAGGCTAGGCTCCATGCAGGCGCTGCCACATCATTCTGTGCAGGGGGCCAGGGCATGGGAAAAAATGAACTGTGAGCATTCGGGGAACCTCAACCTCATGCTGCTGCCCTGCTGCCACCCTCCTGCTACAGCAGGAGGTCCTTTCTGGGTCCCTGAAGACCTCTGGACTGGCTTACCACTGTCTGCTCAGAAATGCCCAAAAAGAGGTCCCAAGAGGGTGTGTTATCCTGGTTACAGACAGCAGTAGGTTAAGTCTTCTCTGGTCTCTATCCTTCTCTCTCCAACCTGGGTCCAAGTGAAGTTTGAAAAAAACAGGTTTACCCTTATAGTTCTATAGCTAGGAAGGGAAAATGTAAACGCCTGGTTTTTGTGAACCCACAATAAAATGCAAGTCAGCCGAATTAGCTTGGCTGTCTGGATACAGAGAAGACAAAGAGAGAGAGTGGTTCTCCATGGGGGCTCGGGAAAAGGTCTTTCTGAAACTCAGGGGAAGGGTGAGATTTTTATTTATCAAACGGGTCAGAGTGGTCATTTTTGGAGAAACCCAGCCTGAGATGTTGCCACTCCTCTGGGAGGGAGGAGCCTCCAACTGCTGTTGCTGATGGTCCAACCTGTCGACCCAGAGCAGCCAAAAACACCCTCCCCGCGGAGGGCCCACTCAAGCAAAAATGCACCTGTGACTCAGCTCCCTGACACCTGGGACAGCTAGGCACTGCAAAACGGCTGCCTCCTCCTCCTCTGGCTGGCCCTCCCTCTCCCCCACCCGGCCCTCTCCTGCCTTCCCCAGACCCCAGTGTGCCGAGCAGTCAAGTGAAAGACTCCTGTGAGGCAGAAAGGCACAGCTGTGTGTTTACAGCCACTGATTCAGATCCAAATCGCAGCCCTGCCAGTCTCCCGCAAGGCAGGCTGGGGACAGGCCGGGGATGGATGTGCCAGGCGGGAAGCTATTTCGGGAGCTGACCTGCAGCCCTTTGACGTAACAGAGTCTTCCTCCCACCCCCCCCCCCCCCCCCAACGCAGGAAAGACGTCCTCCTAGAAGGAGCACTCACTTTAGAAGTGGCTGATGCGGTTGTGGGATTTCTGCCTGTTCCTTGTCACTTGTGCAGTCAGATTTCTGGCACCTGTCCCCAGGCAGCCACTCGAGAAGCACCCCAGGCTCCCATCTGTCCAGTGAAAAGGCAGAGGGTGAAAGTGACCGACCCTCAGGGCCCTTGGCAGGATGAGCAGCAGGGAGTAGCCACCTGAGTTGGGGACGGGGGACCTTGGCTGCTGCGGAGGACCGAATCTACCTCGGACCTGCCAGGGAAGCAGTGGCACCACACAGAGGGCAGGAGAGAAACCTCCAGGCTATGGAATGGCAGGAACCTAGGAAGCAGACCAAACTGCCAATGTCAAGGTTAGGGAGGAGAGACCAAACGCTGCCTGCATCCAAACTGGAGGGCTGGAAGTCAGAGCGCTCAAGGTCTGGGGACTTTGAAAGCTGGGAAGTAAGATGGCTGTGGCGTTCTCCTGAAATGAGCTCCTGGTGAAAGCAACGTGGGAGTCTTCCCTGTCTGTGGGACTTCCCAGGTGGCACAAGTGGTAAAGAACCCGCCTGCCAATGCAGGAAACGTAAGATACACAGTGTTTGACCCCTGGGTCAGAAAGATCCCCTGGAGGAGGTCATGGCAACCCACTCTAGTATTTTTCTCTGGAGAATCCCATGTACAGAGGGGCCTGGCGGGCTACAGTCCATAGGGTCCCAAAGAGTCAGCCGTGGCTGAAGTGACTTAGCACCCCACTGAGGAGATTCAGCTAGGCACTGAAACGCCCCCCCCCCCCCCTTTTCCACCCGGCCCTCTCTGCCTTCCCCAGACCCCAGTGTGCCGAGCAGTCAAGTGAAAGACTCCTGTGAGGCAGAAAGGCACAGCTGTGTGTTTACAGCCACTGATTCAGATCCAAATCGCAGCCCTGCCAGTCTCCCGCAAGGCAGGCTGGGGACAGGCCGGGGATGGATGTGCCAGGCGGGAAGCTATTTCGGGAGCTGACCTGCAGCCCTTTGACGTAACAGAGTCTTCCTCCCACCCCCCTCTCCCAACTCAGGAAAGACGTCCTCCTAGAAGGAGCACTCACTTTAGAAGTGGCTGATGCGGTTGTGGGATTTCTGCCTGTTCCTTGTCACTTGTGCAGTCAGATTTCTGGCACCTGTCCCCAGGCAGCCACTCGAGAAGCACCCCAGGCTCCCATCTGTCCAGTGAAAAGGCAGAGGGTGAAAGTGACCGACCCTCAGGGCCCTTGGCAGGATGAGCAGCGGGGAGTAGCCACCTGAGTTGGGGACGGGGGACCTTGGCTGCTGCGGAGGACCGAATCTACCTCGGACCTGCCAGGGAAGCAGTGGCACCACACAGAGGGCAGGAGAGAAACCTCCAGGCTATGGAATGGCAGGAACCTAGGAAGCAGACCAAACTGCCAATGTCAAGGTTAGGGAGGAGAGACCAAACGCTGCCTGCATCCAAACTGGAGGGCTGGAAGTCAGAGCGCTCAAGGTCTGGGGACTTTGAAAGCTGGGAAGTAAGATGGCTGTGGCGTTCTCCTGAAATGAGCTCCTGGTGAAAGCAACGTGGGAGTCTTCCCTGTCTGTGGGACTTCCCAGGTGGCACAAGTGGTAAAGAACCCGCCTGCCAATGCAGGAAACGTAAGATACACAGTGTTTGACCCCTGGGTCAGAAAGATCCCCTGGAGGAGGTCATGGCAACCCACTCTAGTATTTTTCTCTGGAGAATCCCATGTACAGAGGGGCCTGGCGGGCTACAGTCCATAGGGTCCCAAAGAGTCAGCCGTGGCTGAAGTGACTTAGCACCCCACTGAGGAGATTCAGTAGCCATCGGGAGCTATGTGTGTGTTTGTCTCCCAGAGTGAGTGGACATTTCTGGACTGTTCCCGACAAAGTTAGAACAAATGGATAGAAGGCATGGGCAGGGTCACTTTACTAAGAAGACTCTAATAGCACCTTCCCCACGGTGGAATAGGTCACCTCCAGGAAGAAGGAGTTTCCTGGAAACGTTCAGAAGTTGAATGGCCAGGAATAGTGTAGAGCAGGTTTCTGTACTGGGTTCCATCATGTCTTCCAAGTAGAATTTTCACATTCATTAGATATTTGTGAAATACTGCGTTTTATTGTAGAGTTTATAAAGAAGCCATGGAAAAGGAGATTAGATCAGATGGAGGGAGTTTGCTGAGAATGGAGGAGAGGAATCCAGAGGAGTCAGGTTTGATGCTGCCTTGAAGGGAAAAAAAGCCAGATGACGATGAAGTCAGAGCAAGGCCACTGTCAAGAAGTGGAACTGCTGACCTTCATATGTCATTCTTGCCTTTGTTTTTTGTTTTGTTTTGTTTTAAGCCAATCACTGCTGCTGCAGCTGAACCCTGGGCAAAAGGGTTCTCTCTCTGGAATGCCTGGGAGGTCAGTGAGCAGGGGACACTCATACCCATGGGCTCAGGGAGGCTGAGCACAGCCAGGGAGTTGCCTGGCGAAAGCTTGGCCTGACATCGTTCCATCCAGAAAGGGTATGTTGTCAAAAGCAGAAAAGATGACTGAGCCAGTTGCCTTTACCCGAGGCCACTGCATGTTCCACGTGGACAAACTGGCACCCAAAATTTCTCAGCCTGGCCAAGAGCAGAACATGCCCCTTGCAGCCTTAGACCAAAGAGAAACTGTGCTCATGGTCTCCCTCCTCCCGGGCTTTGCCATGAGGAGGTCTGGCACCCACTCTAACCGTATTTACACAGTGTTTGACCCCTGGGTCAGAAAGATCCCCTGGAGGAGGTCATGGCAACCCACTCTAGTATTTTTCTCTGGAGAATCCCATGTACAGAGGGGCCTGGCGGGCTACAGTCCATAGGGTCCCAAAGAGTCAGCCGTGGCTGAAGTGACTTAGCACCCCACTGAGGAGATTCAGTAGCCATCGGGAGCTATGTGTGTGTTTGTCTCCCAGAGTGAGTGGACATTTCTGGACTGTTCCCGACAAAGTTAGAACAAATGGATAGAAGGCATGGGCAGGGTCACTTTACTAAGAAGACTCTAATAGCACCTTCCCCACGGTGGAATAGGTCACCTCCAGGAAGAAGGAGTTTCCTGGAAACGTTCAGAAGTTGAATGGCCAGGAATAGTGTAGAGCAGGTTTCTGTACTGGGTTCCATCATGTCTTCCAAGTAGAATTTTCACATTCATTAGATATTTGTGAAATACTGCGTTTTATTGTAGAGTTTATAAAGAAGCCATGGAAAAGGAGATTAGATCAGATGGAGGGAGTTTGCTGAGAATGGAGGAGAGGAATCCAGAGGAGTCAGGTTTGATGCTGCCTTGAAGGGAAAAAAAGCCAGATGACGATGAAGTCAGAGCAAGGCCACTGTCAAGAAGTGGAACTGCTGACCTTCATATGTCATTCTTGCCTTTGTTTTTTGTTTTGTTTTGTTTTAAGCCAATCACTGCTGCTGCAGCTGAACCCTGGGCAAAAGGGTTCTCTCTCTGGAATGCCTGGGAGGTCAGTGAGCAGGGGACACTCATACCCATGGGCTCAGGGAGGCTGAGCACAGCCAGGGAGTTGCCTGGCGAAAGCTTGGCCTGACATCGTTCCATCCAGAAAGGGTATGTTGTCAAAAGCAGAAAAGATGACTGAGCCAGTTGCCTTTACCCGAGGCCACTGCATGTTCCACGTGGACAAACTGGCACCCAAAATTTCTCAGCCTGGCCAAGAGCAGAACATGCCCCTTGCAGCCTTAGACCAAAGAGAAACTGTGCTCATGGTCTCCCTCCTCCCGGGCTTTGCCATGAGGACTCATCTTCAGCCCAGCTCAGGGGAAGGGACAGGCTCTCATGTCACATTCTTTCCAGCTGTCCTGAGGACCAACCTGATTGCAAATGACACTCCCTCCTCTCCCAGGCTTTGCCAGGACTGCTTTCAACTCATCATGGGCTGGTATAATTATGGTGATTATAGCGTATGCCTTTTTCTCTCTCCTCATCTTTTGCTTTCAGATTCTTTGAGGCCTCTCATTAAACATGGCGATCCCAATAAAGTCAGCAAAGTTTTAATAAGATGTATTTTGAAGCTAAAGAAAGCCCAGTCAGAGTTGATTGTTACTGTGTTCCCTGATACAGGCCTTTAAAACTGTGTTGTGGGTGATTAATGCCTGGATATTAGAGGTAGGGGAGAGAGAGGTACGGGAGTCCCTGGCGGTGTCGGGGTGGGGTGGGGGGCAGGGGCAGCATGCCTATACATTTGGAGAATGGTTTTACACCCTGCCCCCTGGCCTTTCTCATTTACACCCAGAGCATGGTGCATTTGAAGCCACACCCCTAATGGAAAAACCAGACTGTCACATAAGAATAGAGAGCCTGCTTCTACATAGTAGCAGGTTAATCTGGGACATAGAGTGGAGCAGCCAACACAAAGCTCAATCCAACTTTGTGCTGCAGCAAAAGTAGAGGGGAACTTCTGATGGATCCCCTGTCCTGGATGATTCTGGAAGGTTCTAAATATATTTAAAAAAAAAAAAAATCCAACCATTAGCAATTGAGAGTGGTCACCATCCTGTAGTCACATCCTCAAGGATAGCTTCCTTGGTAATGACACAGCTTCAGAGCCTATCATTTGCTGGCCTTCAATCAGTTTTGCTGAATTGTTTCTAGTTGTGTAGGGTGTTAGGAGAAGGATCACCAGGAAGGCATGCAGCTGGTGGAAGGTGGGGGCGTGGCCACCAGAGTCCCAGCTTGCCCTTCAGTCACTTTGTGCAGGTTTGATGTCAGATTCCCCTTTATTTCCATCCTCCCCAAGACTGCATGGAGAACTACACAGCAAGGTGCATGTTGCCCCAGCAAGAGTGTTCTGGGGGCCTCCAACTGACCCCCCAGGGCTGCCTGCCCTGAGCCATCCACACTGCTCCTTAGCCAGCAGGTAGTCGAGCGTGGTGAAGCAGCACTAACCATCTGGGGTTTAAAATGCTGGTGAAAACCTGGGGGTGATATTTCCCCCAACTACATTCTTATCTGCTGGCTCCACCCCCAAGAACAAAGTCCCTTTAGTGCCCACCAGAATGTAGAGTGGGCTCGGTCGGGGCTGGTGTTGGGCAGCCCCCCTTGAATTCTATTTCTCCGCCTGAAGTTGGTATAAGACCCCAGGCAAGTCATTCACGTGCCAGAGGGGTCCAATGACGCCTGCTGCCTGGGGTGACTGTTGTCACTAAATGAGGGCATAACAAGAACAGCTTCTCAGGTGCTCACAGTGTCACACTGTGGCCTCCGAGTCATGTGGAGCTTGGCCTGAGAGAGACATAGGTTCTTCTCCAGCTCCACTACTTAACTAGGTGACTACGCAGCGCCTCCAAGCCTAGGTCTCCTCATATGTAAAAAGGAGATAAGAGTAAATGATTAAGGATTTCCCGGTGGTTCAGTGATTAAGGTTCAATCTTCCAATGCAGGGGATATGGGTTTGATCCCTGGTTGGGGAACTAAGGTCCCACATGCTATGGGGTGTGGCCAAATTAACACAAAAGAGTACATGATTAAGAGGGACAAAACTTACAAAGTGCTTAGCATAGTGCTTGCAGTATATAGGCTCAAGCATAACTCTTGTATTATTATTTTTATTATGATGATGTTACCTACAGGCCACGCTTAGCTCTTACTCTCTATCTGATTTCCAACCGTGTTCTGAGAGGTAGGTATTACTGTATTTATTTTGCGGTTAAGGATGGGGACACAGATATCTCAAATACAACAATGCGTGCAAAGCACATTCATTCATTATAGCAACCGACTCATGACCCTACTCAATAAATGGTAGGTACTGTTATTGTCTTGTTTTAAAAATCAACTCAGAGAGCTGGTTTTTCTGCTTTCCTTAAGAACGGAGGGACTGTGGGGGTACCACGAAGACTGGCTTCTTCCCTGTGGTTCATTTCTCAGGGCCCCCTACACACTTCCTGGGAAGCTGTAGGAGCTGGGGCTTGTAGCAGTGTGGTGCCAGGACTAAAGAAGCAGATTGCCAGGATCTAGCACCCCCCCCTGGGTGCAGGACCTGGGCCTCCTGCGTCCAGGCCCAAGAAAGATCAGAGTCTGACGTGGCAGAGTTAAAGCGGTCTGGGGTGATATTTCCAACTACATTCTTATCTGCTGGCTCCACCCCCAAGAACAAAGTCCCTTTAGTGCCCACCAGAATGTAGAGTGGGCTCGGTCGGGGCTGGTGTTGGGCAGCCCCCCTTGAATTCTATTTCTCCGCCTGAAGTTGGTATAAGACCCCAGGCAAGTCATTCACGTGCCAGAGGGGTCCAATGACGCCTGCTGCCTGGGGTGACTGTTGTCACTAAATGAGGGCATAACAAGAACAGCTTCTCAGGTGCTCACAGTGTCACACTGTGGCCTCCGAGTCATGTGGAGCTTGGCCTGAGAGAGACATAGGTTCTTCTCCAGCTCCACTACTTAACTAGGTGACTACGCAGCGCCTCCAAGCCTAGGTCTCCTCATATGTAAAAAGGAGATAAGAGTAAATGATTAAGGATTTCCCGGTGGTTCAGTGATTAAGGTTCAATCTTCCAATGCAGGGGATATGGGTTTGATCCCTGGTTGGGGAACTAAGGTCCCACATGCTATGGGGTGTGGCCAAATTAACACAAAAGAGTACATGATTAAGAGGGACAAAACTTACAAAGTGCTTAGCATAGTGCTTGCAGTATATAGGCTCAAGCATAACTCTTGTATTATTATTTTATTATGATGATGTTACCTACAGGCCACGCTTAGCTCTTACTCTCTATCTGATTTCCAACCGTGTTCTGAGAGGTAGGTATTACTGTATTTATTTTGCGGTTAAGGATGGGGACACAGATATCTCAAATACAACAATGCGTGCAAAGCACATTCATTCATTATAGCAACCGACTCATGACCCTACTCAATAAATGGTAGGTACTGTTATTGTCTTGTTTTAAAAATCAACTCAGAGAGCTGGTTTTTCTGCTTTCCTTAAGAACGGAGGGACTGTGGGGGTACCACGAAGACTGGCTTCTTCCCTGTGGTTCATTTCTCAGGGCCCCCTACACACTTCCTGGGAAGCTGTAGGAGCTGGGGGCTTGTAGCAGTGTGGTGCCAGGACTAAAGAAGCAGATTGCCAGGATCTAGCACCCCGCCCTCTGTGGTGCAGGACCCTAGGATGCCTCCTGCGTCCAGGCCCAGAGCAAAGATCAGAGCATGAACTTCCATTCACCAGAGGTAGTGCCCCACACGGCAGAGCCTCATTCCCAGAAACTCCTCACCGCGCAGCTCTTTGCCTGCCTGGAGCCACCCGAGCAACACAACCTCACCACTCCCGGTTGCTCCCTCTGCCAGAGAAACAGAGGCTTCTCTATTATTTTAAGCACATACTACAAGGAGGGGCTACTGGAGGAGTCAGGACCAAGTAGCCGGGGAGGCTTTGAAATCCCTTTATAAGCCAGCCCCCTGGGTGCACGTTCCCACTGCTTGTACTATCGATAGAAACAGAAGCACAGAGGTCATTTCCACTGACACAAATGGCTTTGTCCTGAGGAGAGTCGAGTTTATAGATGTCTCTTAAGGTAAATGCTTTAGATTGGCATCTTAGGAGCCTGGGGTAAAACTCTACAGCCAAATACGTGGTGGTTTGTGAACCGTGCGTGAAATGCTCTTGTAAGTGCCTGTGGTGTAAACACGCACATGAGCGTGTACACAGGTGCATACGCAGGTGCATGCGCTGCCTGCCCGCTGCGCCCCGCCCTGTTTGGCGTATGCTACGTGTGTACCATACGCTGCAGACCTGCATGTGCCTCTGCGCATGGACCGCCTGCCCGCTGCCGCTGTGTGCACGTCTGGGTAGGGGCGCCCCTAAAGCCACCGGTCTTCACAGTTTCAGCTGGATAAGTTCTTCTTCACTTCCCTTCCTAAAAACACAATTGCCTAGTGCTGCTGGCGCAGAGTCAGAATGGCCGCTGCGTTTCACCCCCGAGGTGGCTTCCTTCCAGCAGTGGGTGAGTGATCCCGCTGCTCTCCTATCTGGGTTCAGCACAGATTGTGTTCATTTCTAAAGGGCCCCTAAGAACGGAGGGACTGTGGGGTACCACGAAGACTGGCTTCTTCCTGTGGTTCATTTCTCAGGGCCCCTACACACTTCCTGGGAAGCTGTAGGAGCTGGGGGCTTGTAGCAGTGTGGTGCCAGGACTAAAGAAGCAGATTGCCAGGATCTAGCACCCCGCCCTCTGTGGTGCAGGACCCTAGGATGCCTCCTGCGTCCAGGCCCAGAGCAAAGATCAGAGCATGAACTTCCATTCACCAGAGGTAGTGCCCCACACGGCAGAGCCTCATTCCCAGAAACTCCTCACCGCGCAGCTCTTTGCCTGCCTGGAGCCACCCGAGCAACACAACCTCACCACTCCCGGTTGCTCCCTCTGCCAGAGAAACAGAGGCTTCTCTATTATTTTAAGCACATACTACAAGGAGGGGCTACTGGAGGAGTCAGGACCAAGTAGCCGGGGAGGCTTTGAAATCCCTTTATAAGCCAGCCCCCTGGGTGCACGTTCCCACTGCTTGTACTATCGATAGAAACAGAAGCACAGAGGTCATTTCCACTGACACAAATGGCTTTGTCCTGAGGAGAGTCGAGTTTATAGATGTCTCTTAAGGTAAATGCTTTAGATTGGCATCTTAGGAGCCTGGGGTAAAACTCTACAGCCAAATACGTGGTGGTTTGTGAACCGTGCGTGAAATGCTCTTGTAAGTGCCTGTGGTGTAAACACGCACATGAGCGTGTACACAGGTGCATACGCAGGTGCATGCGCTGCCTGCCCGCTGCGCCCCGCCCTGTTTGGCGTATGCTACGTGTGTACCATACGCTGCAGACCTGCATGTGCCTCTGCGCATGGACCGCCTGCCCGCTGCCGCTGTGTGCACGTCTGGGTAGGGGCGCCCCTAAAGCCACCGGTCTTCACAGTTTCAGCTGGATAAGTTCTTCTTCACTTCCCTTCCTAAAAACACAATTGCCTAGTGCTGCTGGCGCAGAGTCAGAATGGCCGCTGCGTTTCACCCCCGAGGTGGCTTCCTTCCAGCAGTGGGTGAGTGATCCCCGCGTCTGCTCTCTCTAACCTTCTTGGGGATCCTTCAGCACAGAAGGTGTTCCCCAAACTGGAAGAGATGATCTGTTTGTCCATGGCCTCATCTCCACCCACCCTTCCTGTTCTCATACCCTAGTTTCATAGATGGTGTGCAGCATCCTTTTTTTCTTTTTCTTTTTTGGTCTTCCTATTTTTTTTCACACCCATAGTTTTTGTAAGAAGCGAGGGGTACAGACGTGACAGAGAGATGAGTCTGTTGTCCCAGAGCCAATGTAATGTCTTTAGGTATTGATCCTGTAACTCACTTCTGGGTCCTTCGCAGGAATGCCCACTAACTTTGAAGATGCTTTTAAATCCAATAGCAGCATCCTAAACCTTAGTCTCCCAGTTACAGCTTCCATTACTCTTTCTCTGTGACTCAGGGCCAAGGCCTAGGGGAAATGTGAAAATCTTGCCTTTCTACCTGTTGGAACACAAGGGGGGAGAAGGGCTAAGAAACCACCCATCCCCTGTCTCACAGGGATGGAAAGCATTGCAGGGACATGTGAAAAGCATTTGGAGGAAAGTAGAAAGGTTCCCTGTGGCTAGGAATTCCAAAAGTCCATGTTTCTGTCCAGAGATGCCTTGAAAAATGCTGCTTGACCTGTCCCCTGGTGTACTTTTTCAAGTTAGAAATACATGTCTGATAAATGCCCACCTAACTGCATTCCTGATAGTAGGGAGAGAGAAATGAATCAGTCTTCTTTGCACATGCTTCCAAATGGAGTTAGATGTCCACAGGAAGATGAGGCTTTGGGGCGGCAGGGGGCAGTCAGTGTATTGACCACCTGTGCTTTTGAAACTCTGCCTTGGCAGGTGGCTTAACCAAAGGCCCAGCCCATGGGTGTATTCTGGGTGAACGTGTTCACAGGAGATGAGAAGTACCCTTAGAGGGTGGGGTTAGAGTCCTCGTGGGTCCTGAGAAGAATGACACACTGCCAAACCAGCGATCCCCACCTGCTGTCTTGTCCACTAAACCTCAGCAGCAGTCTCCCCTGTTGCCATAATCGAGGGTCACTTGAACTTCCTATGTGGGAAAAAAGTAGCATCAAATTGTTGCCAGTAGAAACTCAGCCAAGACTCAACTGTTTCCTCGAGTCTTCTGACCCTTGCCTAATTTGGAATGACCCGATGCAGAGATGCCAAAGTACATTTAAGGAGAAGGAGGAGGAGTGGGAGGCAAGAATCAGCTATAGGAAGATGTGCTACTGAGGGGCCTTGTGAACAGAAACCCCACCTCCACTCCACCTCTGCATCCACCGAGAACTTGGGTCAGGCTGACCATAGGAAGAGCACCAGGGTTATTTAGAGCTAGAGGAAGGAGATAAGATATCCAGTAATAGGAAGGAGCATTTCTCCTGTAAAAAAAAGGAGAGGACTGTGTCCATTTTACTTTTTGGTTGAATCCACAATTGAGGGCAGCATCCTAAACCTTAGTCTCCCAGTTACAGCTTCCATTACTCTTTCTCTGTGACTCAGGGCCAAGGCCTAGGGGAAATGTGAAAATCTTGCCTTTCTACCTGTTGGAACACAAGGGGGGAGAAGGGCTAAGAAACCACCCATCCCCTGTCTCACAGGGATGGAAAGCATTGCAGGGACATGTGAAAAGCATTTGGAGGAAAGTAGAAAGGTTCCCTGTGGCTAGGAATTCCAAAAGTCCATGTTTCTGTCCAGAGATGCCTTGAAAAATGCTGCTTGACCTGTCCCCTGGTGTACTTTTTCAAGTTAGAAATACATGTCTGATAAATGCCCACCTAACTGCATTCCTGATAGTAGGGAAGAGAGAGAAATGAATCAGTCTTCTTTGCACATGCTTCCAAATGGAGTTAGATGTCCACAGGAAGATGAGGCTTTGGGGCGGCAGGGGGCAGTCAGTGTATTGACCACCTGTGCTTTTGAAACTCTGCCTTGGCAGGTGGCTTAACCAAAGGCCCAGCCCATGGGTGTATTCTGGGTGAACGTGTTCACAGGAGATGAGAAGTACCCTTAGAGGGTGGGGTTAGAGTCCTCGTGGGTCCTGAGAAGAATGACACACTGCCAAACCAGCGATCCCCACCTGCTGTCTTGTCCACTAAACCTCAGCAGCAGTCTCCCCTGTTGCCATAATCGAGGGTCACTTGAACTTCCTATGTGGGAAAAAAGTAGCATCAAATTGTTGCCAGTAGAAACTCAGCCAAGACTCAACTGTTTCCTCGAGTCTTCTGACCCTTGCCTAATTTGGAATGACCCGATGCAGAGATGCCAAAGTACATTTAAGGAGAAGGAGGAGGAGTGGGAGAGGCAAGAATCAGCTATAGGAAGATGTGCTACTGAGGGGCCTTGTGAACAGAAACCCCACCTCCACTCCACCTCTGCATCCACCGAGAACTTGGGTCAGGCTGACCATAGGAAGAGCACCAGGGTTATTTAGAGCTAGAGGAAGGAGATAAGATATCCAGTAATAGGAAGGAGCATTTCTCCTGTACAAGGAGAAAAAAGCAGCAGGGAGCGTGGGGACACACCACGTGGACAGGAGGCTGGGGAGTCTGTGCCTGGGCATCGTGCTGCCTGTGTTGGGCACAGCTGCTGAGCCCTTGTCACTCTTCGCCTCCCACATGCCTGCCAGTTCCTGATTTGTCCCTGCACAGCTGAGGACCATGGAGGAAGTCCTCCCATCACCCACTAAAACAGGTGGAAATTGGGTTTTGCCGAGAGTCCTGTAGGTGATGAGCATGATGAGAGGACAGGAGTCAGGGGGGTCCGGAAAGGTTTCCCCAGCCAGCTCCATTTAGGTATTTGGTTCTTATTGGAGTAAAGCATCTGCCTGCCTCTCCTTAGAAAGGTGAACCTCACACCTGCTTCTTTCGTCCCTGGGACTGTTGCTATGGAGATCTCAGAGGCATTAGCACCAGTAACACAAGGCCACAAACAGAAGTGGCAGCTTCACTGGCCTTTCCAATAGCCACCACGTTAAATCCATGAGCACCAAGCAGCAGTGAGCTGTTGCTCAGCTTAGCACAGTAGCCAAAGTCAAAGGGAAGCACCTCAGGAATGCCTGGGATGTTCTCGAGGATGCCCAAGAGCTGATACATGTTTCTCAATGAGGTTCAGAAAATCATCTTGGCCTGTCCAGAGAGGCCACCTGGTGTGGTGGGCCCAGAGGAGTCCTTAGTCCTGAGGGTTTGGCCTGTAAACCAGCTGTATGTGGAAAATTTTGATGGGTCACTTGAACTTCCTATGTGGGAAAAAGTAGCATCAAATTGTTGCCAGTAGAAACTCAGCCAAGACTCAACTGTTTCCTCGAGTCTTCTGACCCTTGCCTAATTTGGAATGACCCGATGCAGAGATGCCAAAGTACATTTAAGGAGAAGGAGGAGGAGTGGGAGAGGCAAGAATCAGCTATAGGAAGATGTGCTACTGAGGGGCCTTGTGAACAGAAACCCCACCTCCACTCCACCTCTGCATCCACCGAGAACTTGGGTCAGGCTGACCATAGGAAGAGCACCAGGGTTATTTAGAGCTAGAGGAAGGAGATAAGATATCCAGTAATAGGAAGGAGCATTTCTCCTGTACAAGGAGAAAAAAGCAGCAGGGAGCGTGGGGACACACCACGTGGACAGGAGGCTGGGGAGTCTGTGCCTGGGCATCGTGCTGCCTGTGTTGGGCACAGCTGCTGAGCCCTTGTCACTCTTCGCCTCCCACATGCCTGCCAGTTCCTGATTTGTCCCTGCACAGCTGAGGACCATGGAGGAAGTCCTCCCATCACCCACTAAAACAGGTGGAAATTGGGTTTTGCCGAGAGTCCTGTAGGTGATGAGCATGATGAGAGGACAGGAGTCAGGGGGGTCCGGAAAGGTTTCCCCAGCCAGCTCCATTTAGGTATTTGGTTCTTATTGGAGTAAAGCATCTGCCTGCCTCTCCTTAGAAAGGTGAACCTCACACCTGCTTCTTTCGTCCCTGGGACTGTTGCTATGGAGATCTCAGAGGCATTAGCACCAGTAACACAAGGCCACAAACAGAAGTGGCAGCTTCACTGGCCTTTCCAATAGCCACCACGTTAAATCCATGAGCACCAAGCAGCAGTGAGCTGTTGCTCAGCTTAGCACAGTAGCCAAAGTCAAAGGGAAGCACCTCAGGAATGCCTGGGATGTTCTCGAGGATGCCCAAGAGCTGATACATGTTTCTCAATGAGGTTCAGAAAATCATCTTGGCCTGTCCAGAGAGGCCACCTGGTGTGGGTGGGCCCAGAGGAGTCCTTAGTCCTGAGGGTTTCCACCTGCCTCCTTCCCCGACAGTGGTGGTCATGTACCAAGGAGAAGGCAGATGGGCCATGAAGGCCACTGACCAGCTGTATGTGCTCAGGCTAGTTGTCCAACCTCATGTGCCCAGGGAGGGTTAAAGGAATACCTCACTGGCAAGGATGCTGTGGACATAGTGCAGGTGCCTGTCAAATGTACAATGTGCTTGACACACCATAGTGGCTCAGTGTTTGATCAAAGGGTGGCTACTGGTAACTCCTTGACAGCTAACCTGTGTCCCTGGTAAGGGGACCATCCCCACGCTTCCACCATACAGATCTGGGTGAGTAGAACAGGAAGGCACTTGAGAAAGGTGTGTGCAGGAGATGCAGTGCCACCATGTGGGGCAAGAATAAGAAATTCAAGAAGGAAGTCCCTGGGAGGTAGAGGATAGAGGTTGGTCCTCTCACATTTAATTCAGATAGGAGGGCAGGCAACTCACCTTTGCTAAATTAAACAAAAAATTAAGTTAAAAAAGAAAAGCACTGCTAGTTGGCAACACAGAATAAAATAAGGTGTCTGAATCTGCTAATTGTCCCGGGAACATTCTGTGGGAACTGCTTCCAGCAGACCGGACTGCTGGCAGATTGCACGACCCACCACTGACATGATAAAATCGGACAACTTATGTTATGTACCTATGATGGGCTGTTATAGAAAAATCCATTGTTCTTGTTTTTGACCATAGTCCTTACTTTTTAAAATAGGTTTAATAATATTAATTCTTTATCCAGTGAGTTTTTATTAAAAAAAAAAAAAAAACTAATTCAATTTTCACCTGTCTCTTGGTTTGGAGGCACTGTTGTTTTATGTTTGTGGTATGTTGTTTTTAAAAAGTTAAATAAAGAGAATATTTTAAAACCAAATAAAATGCCCTTCAGCTTCTGAGAGAGATCAGAAAGCTTGGCGCGAACCCAGGAGTAGTACAGAGACCAGGAATGGATCTTGTGCCTGGGCGCCTGTCCCTCCCACCCTCACCCCACCCCCACTCCCGAAGAGTAAGAAAGCCAGAAACAGTCTCTCCTTCCGGATGCTGCTCCAGCCTAGCTCTGCTATGGATCAGCCGTGTGTAGCCATTGGTTAGTTCTCATTTCATCTGCCCAGCTTGCTGATGATGAAAGAGGAGAGTTGAAGTGTTTTCAAATTATTCTCTATCACTTGTAAGTTTTCCTGCAATCCCTTGACAGAGCTTCTCAGCCCTAAGCTATCTCAACCAAATGGCATTCTCACCCCGATTTTAAACATCCTTGAGAAAGAAGAAGCTACAGAATTGTTTACCCTTCCTTTTGAAATCTTGCCTTTGGCTTTGCTCAGGAGAGAATGGGTACCAGGGAGACTAACCTGTAGGGAGTCACCTGAGGAAGTCAGGCAGGTCCTTGGTTCCTCTGCCTCTTGACAAACTCAAGTCGGGATCTTTCTTTCCCAGACGGCTCTTAGTCAGGGGCTGACCGCTCTCCCCAGTGAATCCCCTACAGGTCTGGGACTCCACACATGTACTTGTCATTCATGATCTTGAGCATCAACTACTCAAAGGTAACTTTCAGCCTCCTTGAAAGGACAGCCTGTCTCTGGGGCCCCCCACATCTTGCCTGTGAGGTCACCTGGTGAGCCCTATTCAGCAAAACACCATTTTTCATTAGCAGGGATGAAAAATGCCTGTGTGTCACTACAAGGTGATCGGCTTGAATCGATGGAGACTAGAAATCATGTTCCAAATTCGTTCTATTGCAAGTTCTGGTTCCCCATGCAGAGGAATCCAGGTTTCTCCTATATTGGAGGGTAAAGCTCTGAATTTAGCCAAAAGGTAGTTTGCTGGGACAGTAACTGGAAAAGAGTAAGAAGTGCGGCGTTTCAAAGCAGAGATGTGATAGCTGGATTTTTTTTCTAATCTTTTTTTCTTTTGAGGCATAATTACATGTGGTAAAATCAATACATCTGAAATGTGTGGTTCAATGAAGTTGACAAATATTAGGTACCAGTGTGACGTACATCCCATCACCCCAGAAAATTCCCTTATATCCCTTCCCATCAATTCCATCTCTCTCCCCTAGAGACTACTATGGTTGAGTTCCATCCCCCTCGTAGCCTGGATTTAGACCTAGTGGACTTGGGATCCGGAACTTTGGTCTCAGGTCATTTGGGCAAATCAGCAAGACAATTTCATCAGCAGCTCAGATGTCTACTTCTGAGCACTGAGAAAGATCCTGCCTGAGCTGCTAGTGCTTGGCTCCTCTGCCCCCAGTATGCCATCTGACCCTCAGGGCCACCCTCTAAGCCACAGCCCTTCTCCCAGTCAAAGAGGTTAACATCCGTCTCCCAGGTAAGTGAGTGGCAAAAGCTCTTGGTCATCAGGATGGTGCATGCGTTGTTGGTTAATATCCGGAAGTGCGATGCACAGAGCCACAGCATGTCAAGCAGCATGTTGATATTTCCTGAAGCGTCTCACAAAAGGGAGCTCTTCCTTTTGTGCATTTCCTTTTAGAAACAAAGGATTCCATGTACACCTTCTTGCAGGCTTCTAGCCATCAAGGTGGCCACAGAGCTGAAATGATTAGTCAGGGTGGAGGGCTGGAATTGAATGCGTGGGTGTTTGTGAATCCAGCTCTGAGCCCATGGTCCATGAAATTGAAGGATCCCACATTCTACTGGATTAAACTTAGCCAAATGTCTCGAAGGTGAAAAGCGCTTTGTCTGAATGCAAAGCTTTGGTGTCTCTGGAATGTACCTTCTGCAGCTCAGTTCTTAAATCGCTGTGTATTTTTTCATTTGGACAAAGGCTGCCTGCTAATAGCATTTTCAACCACCTTCAGCTGCTCCACTCAGCTTTGCCAAGGCCTCAGGCTGAGCTGGCTGCATTTTCCTGGCACCATGATCCATTCCCAACTGACCAGCATTGAGGAACAGCATACATTCACACCATGAAAAAATGCCCTCCCCTGTAACTATGCAAGACGGCAGGCAGAGGCAGAATTACCACTCCCCTTCCTAAGTGTCTCCTGCAGAAACATCCAGACTGGAGGATAGGGGTGAAGAGGAGAGAGGGAAGAGCCCTAGATGGCTCAGGGCGAGAGCACGCCTCTCTGAGGGCAGAGCAGATAGCTAGGAGCTCCCAGCAAGCCCCTAACAGCGCAGACCTTGGAGCAGCTCATCTCTGAACACCAGTAGCCTCTGCTGTCAGATTTCACTTTGATCCCTGAAAATTACAAGAACCTCGGCTCTTCAGAGGAGAGGCAGCTGCTGAGCCAGTGTGATTGCAGGATTTCTTTCCCCCAAGCCCAGGGGCAGGCATCTAGCCTTGCCTGCGTCCTGCATGAGTAACCACCTTCCAGCCTCACCCGCGAGGTCACTGCCTAGCGAACAGATTGCAGCTGGGCTAAGCTGCCCCTGGGCTGACCTGAACCCTCATGACCTTCTTTAGCAGTAGAACTGGCATTTGGTAAATGCATGAGTGCAGGAGAAGGCGAGGGAGGCAAAAATGTCAAGGAGCTCCCGCTGGATGACTGAGAGGTGGGGAGCATTCTCCAGGCTGGTCTGCTGCACCCCATCCCCACCTCTGAAGCCCTGAACCAAGGAAACAGCTGAGGGAGGGGAGGGGAAGGATGGATGGGCTGACCACAGGTCTTTGGAGTCAGAGCTGTGAGGCTGAGCTCCAGGACTGAGGCAGGAAGAGATTAATTAGCGCCTCCCAGCCCTGCCCAGCCCCTATAAAACAGGGAGGGTGGGGGTAGGAATCCTCAAGGCCAAATTCACCTCCAACAGACAGACACACAGTCATCCAGAAATAGAATCTCTAACCTCCCTCAGCCACAGCCCCCTCTCCAGCCAATATAACCTCACTAATGAGAATGAAGCTGTAACGAGGGTCGCCTGGTAAACCTCACCTTCTTTGTCTCTGGGCTTTTACCATACCTGCTGGCGACCACCGGTGTTCAGCTTTCGTGATTCCTTTTGTTCACAGCCACAGCTGAATCAGAGCCCCAAAGGCCATTGTATGGCAAACCCAAAACATATATATTTGGGTATGCGATGTGTAATTTGTGGCCCTGGGGGAGGAGGGCTGGAAAGAACAGGGAGGAGCTGGTATTTGGTGTGGTTTCCACAGCAATAAGCAGTACCCAGGAGGACAGTGACATTCCTTGGTGCCTTTCCCGTGAGCAGGAATGGACAAGGGTGAAAGGGACTGGAGGAGGTTTGGCAGAGCCCCCCAGACCAGAGAGCCCTCGACTCATCAGCTCCACATTTCCCTGTGCTTCCCGCCTCCAGGGGAGCTTCCCTGATGGCTCGGTGGTAAAGTATCTGCCTACAATGCAGGAAACACAGGTTTGATCCCTGGGTTGGGAAGATCCCCTGGAGAAGGAAACGGCATCCCACTCCAGTATGCTTGCCTGGAGCATCCCATGGACAGAAGATTCTGGCAGGCTATAGTCCATAGGGTCGCACAGAGTCAGACACAACTGAGCGACTGAGCACACACACACGCACCTGCCTCAGGCCTGCACAGAGAAGGTATGGTCCCAGGTGCGCCACCTGGATGACAAAAGCCTCCAGCTCCATGTAAGAAAGGACAAAGAAAGTCCGGGCTATGTGTGTGCTTAGAACCAGGGCCGGAGTGACTCCTTGGAGGTCAGCCTCTGCCACCTATGAGCTATTGTTGTACCTAACCCGTTCCACACAAAGGAGTAGTCGTCCTGCTTTTAGTGATTTGTGAGAATGGGCACTTGAAACCCTCTCGGATTAAAAAAAAAATCTGATTAAAAAATCCTTAGCCCAGTATAAATGTGTCCGGCTGCAGGCTAAGTTTAGTGTATCTGAAGATTCAGATAAGGTTGCTGATGGGGAGATTGTGTGTGTGTGTGTGTGTGTGTGAAGACAGAAGGAGGGGAAAAACAATAAAAAGTTCTGTCTAACTAGCGAAAATGAGGAGTGAAAGGGGAAAAACAGAGCAAAGGGGAGGTAGATGCAGACTTCCCAACCATGCCTGAGGATGTTTCCATTTTTGGACTAGCTCCCATCCCTGCCCTGGGGATTTTCAAAGTCAAGGTGGCACATCCGTGGAGCGCTTAGCCAGATGACATATTGCCCTATGTCCAGCAAACTCACAGCCCGTGTTGTTCGTTTGTTGGAAATGCCCATTATCCATCAATTCATCAACCAGCAGGTTTATTGAGTACCCTACCAGGCTTCACAAACCAGATCAATTTTTTTTAATTACATCCCGCTTACATGCAGCCAAGCCCAGTAAACAGGATGAGCCCTCACACCCCACTTGGAAATGAACATGAGGAATTTCTGGCCCTTGTATCCTCACGCTACCGAATGCTGCAGCACGTGCTGACGAGCGACCGCAAGCTACCCTATGCAGATGGCACTGGTGTCGCTGGCCCACTGTCAATAATAGGATGGGTTCTGAGTGGTTTTGTAGACATGGTGACCAATCTGCTTGGGTCCACACGTACTCTCCTCTAGACCCCTGGCTGGTACTATGGATTTCAGAGGAGAGTGAGCAGAGGATAGGCACAGACCATGGCTTGGAAACAAGCAGGAACTGAGCCTTGCTCGTTGTCCTTCTAGTATCCAGCGCCGCATTAGCGGCTCCTCAGCCGCCGCCTTCCGCGCATGGGAACAACTGGCCTCTCAGAACCTCTGTGTCCCATGTTCCTAGCCTCACCATAGAATTCATTCATTCTTTCTTTTTTTAAAAAAATAACAAGAACAGTTAATGTCATTACGTTGTTTCTAAGTGATGGGCTTGTAAGACTTCCTGATGTGGAGTCATCAACGTCAACCTCTAGGTTCCAAGAACATAGGAGCCCCAAAACATAGGAGCACATTGCCCTGTGTCCTGCAGCCCAGGCCCCCAGCTTCGGGATACACTCAACCCTTCCCAGAAGTGGTCATCACAAGGACCCAAGAGGAGAGAATTCCTTGGCAACCCAGGGGTTAGGACTCCATGCTTCCACTGTGGGGGAGCCTAGATTCCATCCCTGGTTGGGGAACTAAGATCCTACCAGCTACATAAATAAATAAGTGAAAAATAAAGTGCCAATTTAAAAAAAGAAAAAGAAGAAGAAACAGGATTCAGGGATGTCCCTAGTGGTCCAGCAACTAAGGCTCCATGCTCCCAATGCAGAGGGCCCAGGTTCTATCCCTGGTCAGGGAACTATTCATATATTCCACGTACCGCAAATAAGACCCCGTGTAGCCAAATAAAAAATAAATAAGTAAAGGGGACCCAAGGAGAGCTCAAGCCTGCATTTCAAGTAGGATTTCTTCTATTTTCTTCAGACTGGTTAACTCATTAGTTCCAAGTCAGCCAGATCCTTAGCCATCATCTGCTTGGATCAGCCAACCACTCCCTTGATCTTACTAGTCCCTTCCTCACTTGGATAAAATCAAGTTCTGAGGCAGCCCACAGGCATTAACAGACACTCCAGAGGTTGAAATGCCTGACTGGGGTAAGTAACAACCTGCCCCTGAGCACTGGGTGTTGCACTCTCTGGGGTCAATCCAGAGATCAGAGGGGAGCTAGGTGGTTCGCCCCCGTGACAACTGCCACAATTAATCCGCCCATCTGGCTCTCTGTGTCTGTCCTGTGTGTGTGTGTGTGTGTGTGTGTGTGTGTGCCCGTGTTGCTCTGTGTCGCTGTCTCTGCAGGGAAAGTCCCTGGCGGGCAAGCGCCTCACCGGCATGATGCAGTCCTCCTGACGGTTCCCCCAACAGGCCCCGGGCCCGAAGACCACGTGGGCAACCGGAGGCGCTCCACATCCACGGACAGAGTGTCCCTGCGGGGAGAGTTGGTCACTGTGAAAGAGAAGGAGTGAGGGCAACGCCGGGCAACGGTGGGGAGAGGCGGTGTGTGCATCAGAGGGAGGCCAGAGAAAGTCCTCAGAGCCTGGGGTCGGCCGGGTAGAGGCCCCTGTTTACAACCCCTCTTCATTGTACAGTCGTGTGCCGACACCTCGCTCTGGAGGAGGTCCCAGTCCCTCCCGTGTTCTGGGGAGAGTACCCACAGGGGCTCCTATTGTGACTGTCACCTGAGGTTACATCCTGACCGTCATCGCTGCTCCTGCTGTCCGGGGATCACGCCTTCCAGCAGACTCAAGAGGACCAGCCGGCCCGAACACATCCAGTATTACACCCTTCTGCCTCCAGGGTCCCTGTGGCACTGGCCCTGGTCACACCTCTGTGTCCCGACTGCCTGCCCCATCGCCGCGGCCGCCGCGTGGACGGAGCCATCCAGGCTGCCCTCCCACCGTGCCCCCCAGTCACGTCGTCAGCCCTGAGCCACCACGTGGGTCTCAGCACCTCAAGATCTTCCAGCTGCCTCTGAGGCCACCTTTCAGAGAGGTCGCCGCAAGGCATGGACAGCTGCCTTCTGCTGCCATCCAGGGTCCGGAGGGTCCAGCACCAGAGGAAGCACTGGTGTCGATGAAACAGCTTGTGGGTTGAACAGCCATGAAGGTTCTGACCATCTTTAAAAATTTTTATTATTTCATAATTTATTCTGTCATGGCCCCTCACTCCTTGGTGTGCCCCCACGTGTCTTACTTAAAATAAATGTGGCCATGAACTTGGGGGCCATTGGGATCCTCCCCTCCAGTAGCCCCACATGGAAGCTGAGAGGGTCCGAGCTGGAGGGGCTCCAGCTCAGGCTGGCAGTCTCGTGTGTGGCCAGGCCCCCAAGGCCAGGTCTCAGCTACATCTGAGGCTGGGGCAGAATCTGCGTCCAGAGGCAGAGCCAGGGTCCAGTGGTCCTTTAATAGCCCAGCAAAGGCATTGTCCTCCACAATGCCCATCATCACAGAGAAACGCAAGCGCAAAGCTCAACTTGCAAGCACCTGCGTAAGACCCTCTCGTGTCCCCTTCCACGGGGTGTCAAAATGTTCATCGGCTAACTTGGCTGTGAGGGAGTGATGTGGAGCACAGTGTTGGGTGCCTGGTGCATAGTAGGTGCTTTGCAAATGGTAGCTATTACTCTCGTCGTTTCACTGTCTTTATTGTGAGTCCCATAAGCCCTCGGACAGAGTGGTATAAGCAACAAGCTTTTGAATTCAGACACTCACCCCTCTACCCCCATGACTATGACCATCCTCCTTGGATCTATTTTGGCCAGAGGGGAGAACATCTCCCTTGGGAATATATAAATAGCAAGCACAGAAGCAAAACAGTGACCCCTGTATTTCTTTATGCGTGTGGGCAAATGCACTAGCTGGTGAGTCTCATAAGCTTGTTTGCAGATGCTGCCTCCTGTTGGCTTCCCCCAGGACTGCCTTTCCAAGCCCACCTTTATGGTCTGTCCCCAGGACACCAGCTTCCATCCCTCACTGGAGGGCTGCTGAGGGCATGAGGAGCTGTGATTGCAGTGGTACCCTCGTGGGTTCTTGAACCCCGTGCCTCAGTTTCCCCCTTGGCAGTAGTTGTTCTCTACTAGTTGGTACAATGGAAATAGGAGACATTCAGTTACGTCCTCAGATTGTCTCCAAGGGTAGGGGGGAGGCGGCTTTACATCCAGGTTCCTGGAAGACACTCTTCCCCAATCCCCCTCCTCCTCTCATGCCAGGAGACCTGGACACACAGCCTGGCACTGGGCCAACATCCAGCACCTGCTTGAGGAGGAAATGAGTTGGGTGAAGCCCTTTCCCAGGTTGCGGGGTTTCCTGACCCCTCCTCTCCTCATCCCATGCTTGTTAATCCCCTTGCTTTCCACACAGATCCCCTGTTGCAGAGCAAAAGTTGCTGCTCAGGCTTGTCTGCACCCAGCGCCGCCCCAAGGAAGCTGCTCCTGCTGAGGTGCCCCATCTGTGCTGATGCTGAAGCACAGGCCCTGTGGACACCGGCAGTTCCAGAACAGCAGGTCCCTCTGGGCCCTCAGTTACCCCGGGCAAGATCCCAGCTGCCTCCTGTCCTTCCTCATGGCTGCAGTCAGGGCAGGGGTGGTCTCCTGGCCAGGACTTCTGTGCCATCTGACTGAGGCTTCGCCTACCCTGGAGGTCCCTGGAAGGCTCAGAGCCAGGTGAGCTGTAGCCCTGAGATGGAGTGGGCCAAAGGTGTCCAGACACCTCTGGGGACATCCAGCAGGCTCGATAGATGCAAAGGCACTTTCAGATGGATCCAAACCCAGAGCAATAACCCCCTCATCCTGTCTCCCAACCAAGGCACGCTCGGCCCTGTGACCACCATCACGTGCCCCCCAGCAGGTCACGCCCAGAAATGGGGGCTAGCACAGGATGGCTCCACCTAAGCTGGCCGGTCCAAGGGCAGTCTACGCAATCTAGTCCATCCAGGTTGGGTACCTAGTCCAAGGACAGTCTACTATGCAGACCTGAGAATGCAAGTACACTTGCAAAGGGCTTCCCAGGTGGCACTAGTGGTAAAGAGTCTGCCTACCAATGCAGGAAATAGAAGACATATGGATTAGACCCCTGGGTTAGGAAGATTCCCCTGGAGGAGGAAATGGCAACTCACTCCAGTAATCTTGCCTGGGAAATCCTGTGGATGGAGAAACCTGGCAGGCTACAGTCCATAGGGTCGCACAGAGTCGGACACAAGTGAAGCAATTTAGCACACATACTTGGAAAATCTGGCCAGTTCCCCATTGGCTTGGACAGCACAACCCAAAATTCAGACCAGATTAAACTTTAGAAGGTGATTCTGTAGTCAAAACAGACTTTGCTTTTTTTGCCCAGTCTTGCCTTAGTTCCCCTGCCTGGGCATGGTCTCTGGGTCTAGAACTCTTCCTGAGATGGGCGTACAGGGCAAATACCATGTTTGCAGCCCCACAGCCAAAGCATCAGGGCGGTCTAAGAAGTGACTACCCGCCCATCAGGGCAGACACACAGGCCCTAGGCACTGGGCATCTGACTGCCATAGACTTAGCCTACATGAAAAGAGTGAAACTTGTAGGTTGACCCATGTAAATGCCCAGCATGAGCCTGAACAGAGCAGCAAACTGTCTGGTCAGGGGATAGGCTCCTATCCTTCCAAGAAGCAATGCTTTGTCCTTCTGGGAAGGGGTTGCTGTGCCCCAGGAATTTAGCAAGGCCAAGCCGCCCAGGGCAGTCAGTGGCCCAGTGCTCCTGGCCCGCTCCTGCCAAGGGGTCAGGTACAGGCCAGCCTCTGGGAGGGACTTCTTAGTGCTCCACGTTGCTTCCTCGAGCAGTGAACACATGGGGACGTGCTCTGGGGGGCTCCCCTGGAGCTGGGTTCTTGGTGTGTTCAAACTACCTCACCAACAGGGCATGAAGCACGAGCCTGCCACCCATCCGGCTCCTCAGCTAGTTGTAGAAGCTGATGTTTTCCCTAAACTGCACCCTCAGCTAGGTTGTAGAAGCTGATGTTTTCCCTAGAAGCTCTAGTCCATCCAGGTTGGGTACCTAGTCCAAGGACAGTCTACTATGCAGACCTGAGAATGCAAGTACACTTGCAAAGGGCTTCCCAGGTGGCACGAGTGGTAAAGAGTCTGCCTACCAATGCAGGAAATAGAAGACATATGGATTAGACCCCTGGGGTAGGAAGATTCCCTGGAGGAGGAAATGGCAACCCACTCCAGTAATCTTGCCTGGGAAATCCTGTGGATGGAGAAACCTGGCAGGCTACAGTCCATAGGGTCGCACAGAGTCGGACACAAGTGAAGCAATTTAGCACACATACTTGGAAAATCTGGCCAGTTCCCCATTGGCTTGGACAGCACAACCCAAAATTCAGACCAGATTAAACTTTAGAAGGTGATTCTGTAGTCAAAACAGACTTTGCTTTTTTTGCCCAGTCTTGCCTTAGTTCCCCTGCCTGGGCATGGTCTCTGGGTCTAGAACTCTTCCTGAGATGGGCGTACAGGGCAAATACCATGTTTGCAGCCCCACAGCCAAAGCATCAGGGCGGTCTAAGAAGTGACTACCCGCCCATCAGGGCAGACACACAGGCCCTAGGCACTGGGCATCTGACTGCCATAGACTTAGCCTACATGAAAAGAGTGAAACTTGTAGGTTGACCCATGTAAATGCCCAGCATGAGCCTGAACAGAGCAGCAAACTGTCTGGTCAGGGGATAGGCTCCTATCCTTCCAAGAAGCAATGCTTTGTCCTTCTGGGAAGGGGTTGCTGTGCCCCAGGAATTTAGCAAGGCCAAGCCGCCCAGGGCAGTCAGTGGCCCAGTGCTCCTGGCCCGCTCCTGCCAAGGGGTCAGGTACAGGCCAGCCTCTGGGAGGGACTTCTTAGTGCTCCACGTTGCTTCCTCGAGCAGTGAACACATGGGGACGTGCTCTGGGGGGCTCCCCTGGAGCTGGGTTCTTGGTGTGTTCAAACTACCTCACCAACAGGGCATGAAGCACGAGCCTGCCACCCATCCGGCTCCTCAGCTAGTTGTAGAAGCTGATGTTTTCCCTAAACTGCACCCCGCTCGTTATGCTCCAAGTGCACGGGCTTTAAAAGTCGCCCCTAGGAAGCCACCCCAGAAGCCAGGAAGGATGGATGTCTGCTGAGTCTTGCACAATGTCTGAAGGGAGGTGTTCCAGCAAAATCCAGGAGCCAGAAAGCCCAGGGGGATGATCACATGCCACCAGTTTCCAAAAGGACTGGCCGAGCTGAGTATGTAGCAAGGACCACGTGTCGTACGGTCCAAGAGTGGCCAAATGAATCCCTGAGAACTCACCGTGGGACCATCTGAAGAGAGGTCTGCGCTCATGTAACCATGGCAATGGCAGATGCCGGAAACCTGCTCCTTAGTGCCACCCACTGATAAGGCATCACCCCCTGGGCACAACCTAGGGGCCATAACGTAGCAAAGTAGCAAATGTAGCAATAAGGGGCCTGGGCCATAAAGGGACAGGGTCCACACGACCCAGCCTCGGCCCTCCCCCCAGTCCTTCCTGAGGGCTCAGGGACAGCCGCTGTCAGCTGTCCCAGGAGGGAGGCCCCGCGCCCCACCAAGTGCGCCCGGTCTGTACTCTCTGCTCACTCACCGCATGATCACAGACACGTCTGAATGACCTTCTCATAGTGCATGCGGTTCTCATTAGTTTATTTTTCTGGAATTTGGGGATTGGACCCCAGAACCAAACATGCTGGTACCATCTGCAAATAAATGACTTGAACCCACTATAATCTAGCTAACTCTGTGTGACTCCTTGGTTTGGGGGGTTATTGGCAAGATTTACCACTAGAAAAAAAAAATCTACCACCCCGTTCCCACTTTCTCCTCCCTTCTCCCCACCCTGCCCCATTTACACACACACATACCACGTACACACAGCCTGTTTCCCCCTCGCTCACAAGCAGGATGCTTAGAAGCTCTAGGATGGAGAATACCTCTTGGAGAATACCTCTTGGAGAATACCTCTTCTATAACAGCACCAGAAGGCTAACACCCCTGACTCGCCAGGGTCTCCTTGGCCATGTGGTCTTTACACTCCATTGTCTGTGCTCAGCCATAAATCCCAGTGACCTGGTGAATGTCAGCCGTGGCCAGACACCAATCTGTCTGGCTTAAATAAAGTTCCAAGATGGAAGTCTGCTACGCACAGATGGGGATCTTTACAGGGAGTCTTGGTTTCCTGAGTGACAAACAATCTCATCTTTCACTCACATCAGAGCAGCAGGACTCTGAAAACCTGAAGCCAGGCTGACAAGGGGAGAAAGAGAACAAGGTCTGAAAGGAAGCACACACTCTGGGTCTTGAATACTGAAGTCACATGCCACCAGTTTCCAAAAGGACTGGCCGAGCTGAGTATGTAGCAAGGACCACGTGTCGTACGGTCCAAGAGTGGCCAAATGAATCCCTGAGAACTCACCGTGGGACCATCTGAAGAGAGGTCTGCGCTCATGTAACCATGGCAATGGCAGATGCCGGAAACCTGCTCCTTAGTGCCACCCACTGATAAGGCATCACCCCCTGGGCACAACCTAGGGGCCATAACGTAGCAAAGTAGCAAATGTAGCAATAAGGGGCCTGGGCCATAAAGGGACAGGGTCCACACGACCCAGCCTCGGCCCTCCCCCCAGTCCTTCCTGAGGGCTCAGGGACAGCCGCTGTCAGCTGTCCCAGGAGGGAGGCCCCGCGCCCCACCAAGTGCGCCCGGTCTGTACTCTCTGCTCACTCACCGCATGATCACAGACACGTCTGAATGACCTTCTCATAGTGCATGCGGTTCTCATTAGTTTATTTTTCTGGAATTTGGGGATTGGACCCCAGAACCAAACATGCTGGTACCATCTGCAAATAAATGACTTGAACCCACTATAATCTAGCTAACTCTGTGTGACTCCTTGGTTTGGGGGGTTATTGGCAAGATTTACCACTAGAAAAAAAAAATCTACCACCCCGTTCCCACTTTCTCCTCCCTTCTCCCCACCCTGCCCCATTTACACACACACATACCACGTACACACAGCCTGTTTCCCCCTCGCTCACAAGCAGGATGCTTAGAAGCTCTAGGATGGAGAATACCTCTTGGAGAATACCTCTTGGAGAATACCTCTTCTATAACAGCACCAGAAGGCTAACACCCCTGACTCGCCAGGGTCTCCTTGGCCATGTGGTCTTTACACTCCATTGTCTGTGCTCAGCCATAAATCCCAGTGACCTGGTGAATGTCAGCCGTGGCCAGACACCAATCTGTCTGGCTTAAATAAAGTTCCAAGATGGAAGTCTGCTACGCACAGATGGGGATCTTTACAGGGAGTCTTGGTTTCCTGAGTGACAAACAATCTCATCTTTCACTCACATCAGAGCAGCAGGACTCTGAAAACCTGAAGCCAGGCTGACAAGGGGAGAAAGAGAACAAGGTCTGAAAGGAAGCACACACTGTGGTTCTTGAATACTGAAGCCGGCTAGTTTGCTTCATGGCAGAAACTCTGGTCCTGAAAGTAGAAATGATCTCAAAAGTGTGGAAATAGGCCAATTCCTTGGCCATCTCCCAGAGCAAGACTTCCTGCCCCCCAAGGTCAAGGCCAAGGTCACAGATGCAGCAGCCCCTGCAGTGTCAGGTCTGTAACATACCCTACGGTCAGGTCCTGGCACCACTGTGAAAGAGTCACCCTTCCCCGTCCTCCTCCATCACGGCCACTGCCTCCAGGGAGCCCAGAATGCCTCCTCCCCAGCCCGGCCATCTGGCCTACTTCCAGATCTTTGTCCAGCAAGTTGCCACTATGCACACAGTCCCACTGACCACCAAGGACAGAGATCTGCTTGAGCTCCAACGTAGAGGTGCTCATTTGGGTCTGCCCATTACAACATGAAGGGCTGTGCTCACCCACGATTTTCTGACATCCCCCTTGAGTGCTTTCTCTCTCCCCGCATCCTTCTGGGGACTTCTGGCAAAAAAAAAAGGCATGAGGCGCTCCCTTTGCTTGGTTGTTGTTGTTGAGTCACTGCATCGTATCTGATTCTTTGCAACTTCAAGGACTGAGCAGACCAGGCTTCCCTGTGCTTCATTATCTCCCTGAGTTTGTTCAGATTCATGACCATTGAGTCAGTGACACCATCCAATCATCCATGCTCAGGCCCCCAGAGCCTGGGTTCCGACCCTCAGTCTTTTCTGGGATGTGGCAGTGTCCAGCCATTGTGGCTTGGAGAAGCATCCAGGAGGCCTTCTAAGGGACTTGTCCCCTCCTGGGCCACAGAGCTCCTTGGATGGGCCTTCCTCCAGTCTGCCTTCCTGAACAGAAGCCCCCTCCTGGAACTCTCCTTCCCGGGATTTCCTTCCAGCACCCACCATAAATCCCAGTGACCTGGTAAAGCCGTGGCCAGACACCAATCTGTCTGGCTTAAATAAAGTTCCAAGATGGAAGTCTGCTACGCACAGATGGGGATCTTTACAGGGAGTCTTGGTTTCCTGAGTGACAAACAATCTCATCTTTCACTCACATCAGAGCAGCAGGACTCTGAAAACCTGAAGCCAGGCTGACAAGGGGAGAAAGAGAACAAGGTCTGAAAGGAAGCACACACTGTGGTTCTTGAATACTGAAGCCGGCTAGTTTGCTTCATGGCAGAAACTCTGGTCCTGAAAGTAGAAATGATCTCAAAAGTGTGGAAATAGGCCAATTCCTTGGCCATCTCCCAGAGCAAGACTTCCTGCCCCCCAAGGTCAAGGCCAAGGTCACAGATGCAGCAGCCCCTGCAGTGTCAGGTCTGTAACATACCCTACGGTCAGGTCCTGGCACCACTGTGAAAGAGTCACCCTTCCCCGTCCTCCTCCATCACGGCCACTGCCTCCAGGGAGCCCAGAATGCCTCCTCCCCAGCCCGGCCATCTGGCCTACTTCCAGATCTTTGTCCAGCAAGTTGCCACTATGCACACAGTCCCACTGACCACCAAGGACAGAGATCTGCTTGAGCTCCAACGTAGAGGTGCTCATTTGGGTCTGCCCATTACAACATGAAGGGCTGTGCTCACCCACGATTTTCTGACATCCCCCTTGAGTGCTTTCTCTCTCCCCGCATCCTTCTGGGGACTTCTGGCAAAAAAAAAAGGCATGAGGCGCTCCCTTTGCTTGGTTGTTGTTGTTGAGTCACTGCATCGTATCTGATTCTTTGCAACTTCAAGGACTGAGCAGACCAGGCTTCCCTGTGCTTCATTATCTCCCTGAGTTTGTTCAGATTCATGACCATTGAGTCAGTGACACCATCCAATCATCCATGCTCAGGGCCTCAGAGACTGGTTTCCGACCCTCAGTCTTTTTCTGGGATGTGGCAGTGTCCAGCCATTGTGGCTTGGAGAAGCATCCAGGAGGCCTTCTAAGGGACTTGTCCCCTCCTGGGCCACAGAGCTCCTTGGATGGGCCTTCCTCCAGTCTGCCTTCCTGAACAGAAGCCCCCTCCTGGAACTCTCCTTCCCGGGATTTCCTTCCAGCACCCACCATGGGGGTTATAGGATCTGTGCCCACGCTGCACACCAGTGAGAAGCTGCAGCTCTGGCTTGTATTACAGGGTGAGGCATGGGCCTGGGCTTGAGCTCCCTCTGGCCTGGAGCTCTCTGTGAGGCTCCTTGCCCCTTAAGGCATAGGCCCAGTGCTCTCAGGACCTAGGCCTGGCCTGGGCAGACCTGGCTTATTTCAGCAAAGAGAGTAACATCTCCTGATGGCAGCGGCCAAGGCACACATCTCAGTCTGAGCATTTGTTTCCTTAATTGTAAAACAGGGATAAGAATTTCAGAATCTTATGGTCGTTGTCAATAATAAGGAGGGCTTAGCCTATACCTGGTACATAGTAAGTGCTCATGAACCATATGCTGATAGGAGCTATTGCTATGTCTGAAAAAAGCCCAGGGAGGCAGTGAAGGTGATAGGGATAGACTAAAACAGGTAGGTGGTTGTAGAGTCCTAGTAGGGGATGATAGGTAGACAGGTGAAACCTGAGAAAGGTTGGGAGGCCAGTGAGTTGATGATAACTCAGGAGAGCTGCTCCTTGTTCAGTAAAGCAGGCTTGCCTGGGTACAAACAGCTGGAGTACAAACAGATGAAGGAGGAGCTGGCGAAGAAGGAACTAATGAAGTATGCCTTGCATCTGCGTCTACTTGAGGGGGGCGGTCTTCTACCATCCTATATATATGTGGCTGCCCACTCACTCAAAGGAAGAGCAGAACTTTCCTGCCTGCTCACTTGCACCTCTTACAAGTACCCTATCCTAATAAATCCTCTTGCCTATCACTCTGCCTCTCACTGAACTCCTTCTGCGCTAAGGCACGAAGAACCTGAGCCTCAGTGGGTCCAGACGTTAGGTGAGTGCTGGATTAAGTCCCGGCCATGTGGGTTTGAGTCCCAGACAGGGTTTTGGCCGGGATTGACTCCTGACTACGGGATTCAAGTCCCAAGTGGGGTTTGGGCTGGGGTTAAACCTTAGCCACGTGGGTTCAAGTCCCAAACCAGGTTTTGGCTAGGTTCAAGCCCCAGTCACGTGGGTTCAAGTTCCAAACAGGGTTCAATCAGGTCTGGGCCCTGGGTTTAAGTCTCAAATTGAGGTAAAACCCTTTCAAAGGTGGAGTGCATTTGCAAACTCCTGGTGGGCAGTTTCTCAGCCCTTCTTGTCAGCGGGAAGGTGCATGTCTTTTTCCCTGTGCAGGTAGCAGTCTCTCTGCCCGTGACAAGTCCCTGTCTCTCTTCTTCCCAGAGGGCCTGTTCCCTCACTGTGTGTAACCTGAAAGCCCTCAATCAATAATCCGCATTAGACCTCAGTAAATAGCAGGGCAGAGGTGTCGGGGTGGGGAGGGATCTGGGGCGGGTTGGGGTGGGAGGCTTTCTTCTGCAGGCCCTGGAGGAACATGCAGGCTGTGTAGTCTCCTGATGGCAGCGGCAAGGCACACATCTCAGCTATTGTTTTTTGAAAAGGGAAGAACCCAAAAAGGAGGCAGTTGAAGGTGAAAAAGGGATAGACTAAAACCCAGGTAAGGTGGGGTTGGTAGGGGGGGTCCTAGTAGGGGATGATAGGTAGACAGGTGAAACCTGAGAAAGGTTGGGAGGCCAGTGAGTTGATGATAACTCAGGAGAGCTGCTCCTTGTTCAGTAAAGCAGGCTTGCCTGGGTACAAACAGCTGGAGTACAAACAGATGAAGGAGGAGCTGGCGAAGAAGGAACTAATGAAGTATGCCTTGCATCTGCGTCTACTTGAGGGGGGCGGTCTTCTACCATCCTATATATATGTGGCTGCCCACTCACTCAAAGGAAGAGCAGAACTTTCCTGCCTGCTCACTTGCACCTCTTACAAGTACCCTATCCTAATAAATCCTCTTGCCTATCACTCTGCCTCTCACTGAACTCCTTCTGCGCTAAGGCACGAAGAACCTGAGCCTCAGTGGGTCCAGACGTTAGGTGAGTGCTGGATTAAGTCCCGGCCATGTGGGTTTGAGTCCCAGACAGGGTTTTGGCCGGGATTGACTCCTGACTACGGGATTCAAGTCCCAAGTGGGGTTTGGGCTGGGGTTAAACCTTAGCCACGTGGGTTCAAGTCCCAAACCAGGTTTTGGCTAGGTTCAAGCCCCAGTCACGTGGGTTCAAGTTCCAAACAGGGTTCAATCAGGTCTGGGCCCTGGGTTTAAGTCTCAAATTGAGGTAAAACCCTTTCAAAGGTGGAGTGCATTTGCAAACTCCTGGTGGGCAGTTTCTCAGCCCTTCTTGTCAGCGGGAAGGTGCATGTCTTTTTCCCTGTGCAGGTAGCAGTCTCTCTGCCCGTGACAAGTCCCTGTCTCTCTTCTTCCCAGAGAGGGCCTGTTCCCTCACTGTGTGTAACCTGAAAGCCCTCAATCAATAATCCCGCATTAGACCTCAGTAAATAGCAGGGCAGAGGTGTCGGGGTGGGGGAGGGATCTGGGGGCGGGTTGGGGTGGGGAGGCTTTCTTCTGCAGGCCCTGGAGGAACATGCAGGCTGTGTGTGAGCTCTCCATCTGCATTCCTGTTTGTCTGACAAGCCTCTGTGGCTACTTCACTGGAATTTGCATTCTGAGCTCTTGTTCAAAAATATTTCATTTAGTGCCTCTTACTCAGACCTCAGAGGCTTCCATAGTGGCTCAGTAGTAAAGAATCCGCCTGCCAATGCAAGGAGATGCAGGTTCGATCCCTGGATCAGGAAGATCCCCTAGAGAAGGACATGGCTACCCACTCCAATATTCTTGCCCAGAGAATCCCATGGACAGAGGAGCCTGGCGGGCTACAGACCACAGGGTCACAAAGAGTCAGACATGACTTAACAACTGAACAACTCAGAGCCTGGATGAGCCAGGATGAGCGACTGGGCAAGGCCCCATCCTTCGAGGACATCTGTCCACTGCTTGGACATACCTACCTCCCAGAGGGAGGGCCTCATTCCTAAAACCACCCACCAAGCCAGTGAGACCTGTTTTCCCTCTTTTCCCCATTACATCATAGAAGACTCTTTTGAGCTGGGGAAGAGGTGAAGGTGTTACTTGGACTCAAGTCCAAGCTCGCCCTGCTCGCTGCATGACAGGCCAATGAGTCCGAGAGATAAGGTGTTGAGGCAAGGGAAACGACTTTATTTGGAAAGCAGCTGACCGAGAAGATGGAAGGTTAGTGCCTCGGAAAAAAACATCTTATTGGGGTTTGGATGCCAGGTTAGTTTATAGATCAGAGATGGGGGGAGGTGAGGAAGCAAAATAAAAAGGCCATTAATCTCACAAACATGGGATGGGGGAAATGGGATATACATATGACTAATCTGGAATTATATATATCTGTAAACATCAAAACTCTATAAAATCAAAAAAGCAAAAAAAAAAAAAAAAAAAAACTTGTGATTGTGGGGAAAAAAATAAACACACACATGCACACACAAAGATACTCCAGATAAAATGCCAAAAAAAAAAAAAGGTCTGGCAAACATCTCTTAGAATGGCAAGCCTCAGGCAGGGGAAGTGTTAACTTCTCTCTTCCTGCCATCTACAGGTGGACAGGATTCTTGAACAAAGGTATTTTACTTGAACACTCAGGCAGAGGGGCAGGGTCCTCAAGACAAGCCATTAAGTATGATTATAAGAATAATAGCAATGGAAAGCAAGTCAAAGAAACAGTTTGCAACAGGAAGCCAGAATTGATTTTCTCCCTGCAAAAGAGGGAACAGGGAAAAGTTTAAACACTAGATGAGACACTGGTTATCTCTTGTGGGTGCCCCGTCCATGACCAAAGCTGTAGTGCAGAATCTGTGAATATCAGCACTGCGAGGACCTTAGAGACTCTCTAGTACAATTATGAGTGTGTGTACAAGTGTTTGAGTGTGTGTAAGTGAGTGTTTGTTGTGTTTTATATCTCACTTGTTTATTGAAGTATAATTTGCATTTAGCCTTTTAGATATAGATTCGGATTTTGACTGATTTATACAATGATGCAACTGCCAGCCAAAAACCCAGAGTTAAGTCTATAACCCCTCAAAATTCCTTCATAACCGTTCATGGTTAAATCTCTGGCCCCACTCCCCAACCCTGGCAACTATTGATTTGTTTTCTGATCCTGTAGTTCTGCTTTTTCTCAGAAAAACCCATAAAGAGAATCAGACAGTATTGGCCTCTTGGGTCTGGCTTCTCTCACATAGCACAATTTACATATTGACTAGATCAGTAGAACATTCCTCAATGTTCTGTTTTCATACATAAAGAAATCGAGGCCCAAGGAATTTCCCTGGTGGTCCAGTGGCTAAGACTCCAAACTCCCAATGCAGGGGGCCCAGGTTTGATCCCCGGTGGTGGAACTAGATCCCACACTTTGCTACTAAGAGTCCCCATGCTGGGCTTCCCTGGTGGTTCAGTGGATAAGGACACCATCTTGCAGTGCAAGGGGTGCCAGTTCGATCCCTGGCCTGGGAAGATCCCACGTGCCACGGAGCCGCTGGACCGATGTGTCCAACTACCAAGCCATAGCTCTGGAGCGCATGCGCCCAGAGCCAGTGCTCTGGGACGAGAGAGGCCACTGCCATGGGAGGCCCACACAGACCAAATAACAAAGATAAATAAATGAAAGATCAATAGAAGTCACCAAAAAAAAAAAAAAAAAAAGAGTCCCCATGCTGCAACTAAGACCTGGTGCAGCCAAATAAGTAAACAAATACTGTTTTAAAAAAGAAAGAAACTGAGGCCCAAGGGAGGGAAGGCTGCTATGAGGTGAAAGATCCATGCCTGCTGTTCGGGACCTCATTTCCACCCAAGTCTTAGACCCCGTGGCCACAGTTTCTTCAGGAAAATCTTACCTTTTTAATCTCTCAAAGTCCATGAGCCCCTATTTGAGGCAGCACGTGTTCCTAGAGTCTGAACACTGAAGACAACGCATGACTCCTCAACCTAGCAGAAGTCACGTGGAAACAGAGGGAAGCAGTAGCACATATTGAAGCAAGGAATCACTGACTCACTGAGCAAGAAGTACTTCATAGACCCCTTGCATGTGTGAGTGCTTAGTCACTCAGCTCAATCAGGTCTGATGCTTTGCAACCATTTGAACTGTAGCCCGCCAGGCTCTTCTGTCATTTTTGGGGGGCTCACTTGTTTATTGAAGTATAATTTGCATTTAGCCTTTTAGATATAGATTCGGATTTTGACTGATTTATACAATGATGCAACTGCCAGCCAAAAACCCAGAGTTAAGTCTATAACCCCTCAAAATTCCTTCATAACCGTTCATGGTTAAATCTCTGGCCCCACTCCCCAACCCTGGCAACTATTGATTTGTTTTCTGATCCTGTAGTTCTGCTTTTTCTCAGAAAAACCCATAAAGAGAATCAGACAGTATTGGCCTCTTGGGTCTGGCTTCTCTCACATAGCACAATTTACATATTGACTAGATCAGTAGAACATTCCTCAATGTTCTGTTTTCATACATAAAGAAATCGAGGCCCAAGGAATTTCCCTGGTGGTCCAGTGGCTAAGACTCCAAACTCCCAATGCAGGGGGCCCAGGTTTGATCCCCGGTGGTGGAACTAGATCCCACACTTTGCTACTAAGAGTCCCCATGCTGGGCTTCCCTGGTGGTTCAGTGGATAAGGACACCATCTTGCAGTGCAAGGGGTGCCAGTTCGATCCCTGGCCTGGGAAGATCCCACGTGCCACGGAGCCGCTGGACCGATGTGTCCAACTACCAAGCCATAGCTCTGGAGCGCATGCGCCCAGAGCCAGTGCTCTGGGACGAGAGAGGCCACTGCCATGGGAGGCCCACACAGACCAAATAACAAAGATAAATAAATGAAAGATCAATAGAAGTCACCAAAAAAAAAAAAAAAAAAAGAGTCCCCATGCTGCAACTAAGACCTGGTGCAGCCAAATAAGTAAACAAATACTGTTTTAAAAAAGAAAGAAACTGAGGCCCAAGGGAGGGAAGGCTGCTATGAGGTGAAAGATCCATGCCTGCTGTTCGGGACCTCATTTCCACCCAAGTCTTAGACCCCGTGGCCACAGTTTCTTCAGGAAAATCTTACCTTTTTAATCTCTCAAAGTCCATGAGCCCCTATTTGAGGCAGCACGTGTTCCTAGAGTCTGAACACTGAAGACAACGCATGACTCCTCAACCTAGCAGAAGTCACGTGGAAACAGAGGGAAGCAGTAGCACATATTGAAGCAAGGAATCACTGACTCACTGAGCAAGAAGTACTTCATAGACCCCTTGCATGTGTGAGTGCTTAGTCACTCAGCTCAATCAGGTCTGATGCTTTGCAACCATTTGAACTGTAGCCCCGCCAGGCTCTTCTGTCCATGGGATTTTCCAGACAAGAATAGTGGAATGGGTTGCCATGCCCTCCTCCAAGGGATCTTCCCACCCAGGGATCAAATGCACATCTCCTATGTTTCTTATACATAGGAAAATGGCACTGCAGGCCATTCTTTACCTGCTGAGCTATCAGAGAACCCCTTATAGACCCCCTCATGATGACTTAATCGCTAAGTCGTGTCTGACTCTTGCAGCCCCATAGACTGAAACCCAGCAGGCTCCTTTGTCCATGGGATTTCCCAGACAAGAATACTGGAGTGGATTGTCATTTCCTTCTCCAGGGGATCTTAGATCCCCTACCAATAGGCGAAAGTTGATATAGGCATTCATCTGAAGAAGATATACAAATGGTCAACGAGTACATGAAAAGAAAAATTCAGCCTCATTAGCCATCAGAGAAATGCAAATCAAAAACACACGATGACATACTACTTGCCACCCACTAAGATGATTCTAATTAAAGAGACAGATAATAACAAGTGTTGGTGAAGATATGAAGAAATTAAATTTCTCCTACACTGATGATGGAAATGTAAAATGCTGCAGACACTTTAGAAAAGTCTGGCAGTTACTCAAAAAGATAAACAAAAAGTTACCATATGACCTAGTAATTCAACTGCTACATAGGTACCCAGGAGAAATGAAATCCTGTAGCTGTACAAAACTTTGGAGATGAATGTTCATAACTGCATAATTTCCCATGACCAAAAGGTAATTATAATATAAACTGATAAATGCCAACTGATAAATGCAGAAACAAAATGTGACACATCCATACAATGGAATATTATTTGGCTATAAAGAGGAATGAAGGACCGATACATAATACAATGTGAATGAGCCTTGAAAAACATGCTAAGTGAAAAAAGCCAGTTACCAAAGACTATATATGGTACAATTTCATTTAGATGAAATGTGCAGAATAGGAAATACAGGAAATAGGTACAGGAAATAGATTCATGATTGCCTAGGGTGAGGGAGGTGGTGGTCACTGCTAATGGGTATGGTGTTTCTATTAGGGGTAATGAAATGTTCTAAAATTGATTGTGGTGAGGTTTGCACAACTCTGTGAATATACTAGAGATGATTGACTTATACACTTACATGAGTGAATTGTATGGTATAGGAATCATATTCCAGTAAAGCGACTGGGGGAGCAGGGGTCGGGGGAGAGTAAGGGAAGGAGGAATGAAGGGAGGTGAAATAGCCATAGACCAAGAAGAAATCCAAGCCTGTTTTTCTAAGTTGCCAAGAGAACAGGACAGCTCCCTAGAGAGAACAGGAGAAGGCAGCCACAGATGACTTTAAAATCCTGCCTGTGTCAACGATAAGGTCAGCAGGTGCCTGGTCATCCCAGAGCTAGTGGTCCATTTCAGCCATCTCTGCCTGTGCTGAGAATTCAAGCCCCCTTGTAGGGAACTAATTAAATTAGGTGGATTAGTGGTCTGCAGGATAAGCCATCCACTCAACACTCTCCTGCATCCATTATGAGCCTTGTTTCCAAAGCTTTAAACCCCCAGGGACAGTCAGGCACATTCCAGGCAATGCCCTGGATGGAGTCAGAAGACTCGGATTCTAACCTTGCAATTGCCACCATTAGTCATGTGGCCATAGGTAGCTCATGGCCACCCACCCCACCCTACCTGGGGCCTATGTTAAAGAGAGCCAGGCCCCACCTCCAGAGGTTCCAAACAAGAAGTTTTGAGAAGAATCCCAAGAATCTCCATTTTTCACAAGTAATCCTATCTGCACAGCAAAGGAAACTATGAACAAAATGAAAAGGCAACCTATGGAATGAAAGGACACACTTGCACATCATATATATGATAAGGGGTTCATATCCAAAATATGTAAAAAAAAACTCATACAACTCAATAACAAAATGTCAAACAACCCAAGTTAAAAATGGGCTGAGGGACTGAACATTTTTCCCAAAGAAGACATACAAATGGCCAAAAAGTACATGAAAAGATGCTCAGTATCACTGATTATCAGGGAAATGCAAATGAAAACCATAGTGAGATATCCCCTCACACCTGGTAAAATGACTGTTGTCAAAAAGATAAGAGATAACAAGTGCTAGTGAGGATGTGAGAAATGGGAACCCTTGTACACTGCAAGTAGAAATGTAAATTGGTCCAGCCACTATAGAAAATAGTATTATATACAAAAAAAGAAAACCATATAGAGGTTCCTCAAAAATTAATAGAACTACCATATGATCCAAAAATTCTACTTCAGGATATATATCCAAAGGAAGTGAAATCACTGTGTTGAAGAGATATGCATTCTCAGGTTTGCTGTTGTTTAGGCACTAAGTTGTGTCTGAGTCTTTTGTGACCCCATGGACTGTAGTTTACCAGTTTCCTCTGTCCATGGCACTTATCAGGCAAGAATATTGGAGTGGGTTTCCTTCTCCAGGGGATCTGCCCAGCTCAGGGATCAAGCCCTCACCTCCTGCATTGGCAGGCAGGTTCTGCACCAGTGAGCCACCAGGGAAGCCCACGCCCATGTTCACTGCAGAGTTATTTACAATGCTAAAGATATAGAAATAACACCAGTGTCTGTCAATGAATGAATGGAAAAAGAAAACATGGTGTATATATGTAATGGCATATTATTCAGCCATAAAAAGAAGGAAGTCCTACCATTCTAGACCACATAGGTGGACCTTGAGAACATTATGATAAGTGAAATGGTAGGCAAAAATACTGCATAATTTCACTTATGTGTAGGATCTGAAAAAAAAAGAAAAAGAAACCCAAACTTATAGAAACAGATTGGTAGTTGCCAGGTGTAGGGGTAAGGAGTGGAGGACATTGGTGAAGGTGGTCAAAAGGTACAAAGCCCACATTATAAGACAAACACATTCTGAGGATTTAACTCACAGCATGCAGATTACAGTTAACAATACAGTTTTACATATTCAAATGTTCTAAGAGAGTAAACCTAACAAGTTCTCATCATAAGAAAAAATTTGTAACCATTCGAGGTGAAGGATGTTAACTAAACTTATCACAGTGATCTTTTCACAATAGTACATAAATAAAATCATTCTGAAGTACACCTTAAACTGACCCAATGTTATATACCAATTAGATCTCAATAAAACTGGAAAAAAATCCCAGGTGATTCTGCTACACAGGTAGATGAGAATCACTGGACTAGATGATTTCTGTTTTCTTTCAGCCTGAGAACTGTACAGGAAGAGGGTTTGAAGTGCAAAAATATGTATAAACCCTCCCCATGTCTTCTCCAACCAGAAGCCTCTCTCCATCTCCCCCAGGGTGAAGGTCTATGCACTGCAGTTTGGCCGCACCCAGAATTTCCTAAATCAACTCCTACCCCATCTGCTGGCCCTCTGCTTGCCACCCTAATAAACCTGTCCTGGATTCCTACCCACCCCCCCCCCAGAAAGAAAGCCCATCATTTAGGGGTTACAGATGCTCCATGTATACACATACACCCAGACGTATTCAAAGGGACACACACACATATTCACACACGTGACTATGAGCTAATCCATTGAGTAAAGACTTCTATTCAAGCGAGATTTTGCCAAAGTGAACTCACTGAGCCTACAGATGAATGCATCACATCAGAAACAAAGCAGAAACGCTGGGATCAAAAGGTAAATGACAAATTGGATCAGTGACTCTTCCTCTCACTGTGCCGTGGAGGCATGTTATTAACTGTCTGGACCTGCCCAGTGACTGGCAACACCCCTGCACACCAACACACACACAGCATCCACAAGTCCCCTCCCATGGTCTGGCATGAAATAGAGGTGACCTTGACACTTCTCACTCCTAAGCCTTGAGCACTAAGACCAGTGACTGCACTCACAATTTCGAACTTTGGGCAGGAAAAATCAAACTTTCCTTTTGGCTCTCTACATGGTACCAGCTGACAATCCCACAGAACTTCTGCCAGTTCACTCACACCCATGTTCTGTGCCATTCCCAGTCCCTGCTCCCCACCTCCCACCTCCTCCACAGTCCAGCCTTAGGTTTGGCAGAAGAGGAAGGCCAGCCAGCAGTTGGTCCCACAGAGGAAGGAGGAGCTAGCAGAAGGCAGGTGTGCATCTTCCCCAAATAAGTTAGATGGGAATGAGGCAGGATTTGGTTGCTGACCGGATAAATGACCCAGGAAGCCAGTTCTGATGGAAGGCAATAAAACTAAAACTAAACTTATCACAGTGTTTAATAGTACAAAACACATTAAACTGACCCAATGTTATATACCAATTAGATCTCAATAAAACTGGAAATAACTCCCAGGTGATTCTGCTACACAGGTAGATGAGAATCACTGGACTAGATGATTTCTGTTTTCTTTCAGCCTGAGAACTGTACAGGAAGAGGGTTTGAAGTGCAAAAATATGTATAAACCCTCCCCATGTCTTCTCCAACCAGAAGCCTCTCTCCATCTCCCCCAGGGTGAAGGTCTATGCACTGCAGTTTGGCCGCACCCAGAATTTCCTAAATCAACTCCTACCCCATCTGCTGGCCCTCTGCTTGCCACCCTAATAAACCTGTCCTGGATTCCTACCCCCCCCCCCCCCAGAAAGAAAGCCCATCATTTAGGGGTTACAGATGCTCCATGTATACACATACACCCAGACGTATTCAAAGGGACACACACACATATTCACACACGTGACTATGAGCTAATCCATTGAGTAAAGACTTCTATTCAAGCGAGATTTTGCCAAAGTGAACTCACTGAGCCTACAGATGAATGCATCACATCAGAAACAAAGCAGAAACGCTGGGATCAAAAGGTAAATGACAAATTGGATCAGTGACTCTTCCTCTCACTGTGCCGTGGAGGCATGTTATTAACTGTCTGGACCTGCCCAGTGACTGGCAACACCCCTGCACACCAACACACACACAGCATCCACAAGTCCCCTCCCATGGTCTGGCATGAAATAGAGGTGACCTTGACACTTCTCACTCCTAAGCCTTGAGCACTAAGACCAGTGACTGCACTCACAATTTCGAACTTTGGGCAGGAAAAATCAAACTTTCCTTTTGGCTCTCTACATGGTACCAGCTGACAATCCCACAGAACTTCTGCCAGTTCACTCACACCCATGTTCTGTGCCATTCCCAGTCCCTGCTCCCCACCTCCCACCTCCTCCACAGTCCAGCCTTAGGTTTGGCAGAAGAGGAAGGCCAGCCAGCAGTTGGTCCCACAGAGGAAGGAGGAGCTAGCAGAAGGCAGGTGTGCATCTTCCCCAAATAAGTTAGATGGGAATGAGGCAGGATTTGGTTGCTGACCGGATAAATGACCCAGGAAGCCAGTTCTGATGGAAGGCACATCCTCGCAAATTTACATCTACAGATATTTATTGAGATTGGTCATGAGACAGGGGTGGGGCTGGCTGTCAGGCTTAGAGTTCAGTAAAAGGGGTTCTGTCTTCAAAGATCACATCTTCGGGGGCTTCCCTGGTGGTCCACTGGGTAAGGACGCCACCTTGCAGTGCAAGGGGAGCTGGTTCTATCCCTGGCCTGAGAAGATCCCACATGCTGCCGAGCAGTTGGACCAATGTGTCCAACTACCAAGCTGGAGCTCTGGAGTGCATGCCCCCAGAGCCAGTGCTCTGCGACAGGAAAGGCCACTGCGATGGGAGGCCCATACAGGTCAAAGAGCAAAGATGGATGCAAATAAATAAAAATGAAAGACCATAGAAGTAGCCAAATAAAAAAGAAAAGACCACACCTTCTAGCAGGAGGTACAGACATGTAACTAACCAAGTGAGGCAAAATGCAGAATACAGGTACGAAGAACATGCACATTGCAAGGAGCAACTAAGTCTACCTGAGAAGAAATGAAGAAGGAAGTAGCTTGAAAACCACTGACCTGTTCAGGACACAGTGTGAAGACCCCCTGACCAGAACAGGCAGAATGTGGAGGACCGAAGCCAGTGTGAAGGAAAAAGAAAGGTCAGAGCTAGACACCAAAGAAAGATGCCATGATGCCTCATACCAGGGTAGGCCATGGCAATGAGGAGGAGGAAGGGACAGATTCACAAGATACTGTGGTAGAATACAAAGCCCTTTGGTAACCCAATGATGGTGAGGGTTGGAAATCGAGAGATGAGTATGAAGGGAAGCAAACTATGATTAGTGACTCACCCATTCGAATTTGGCAGAAAAAGCAAACTTTCCTTTGGCTCTCCACATGGTACCCGCTGACAATCCCACAGAACTTCTGCCAGTTCACTCACACCCATGTTCTGTGCCATTCCCAGTCCCTGCTCCCCACCTCCCACCTCCTCCACAGTCCAGCCTTAGGTTTGGCAGAAGAGGAAGGCCAGCCAGCAGTTGGTCCCACAGAGGAAGGAGGAGCTAGCAGAAGGCAGGTGTGCATCTTCCCCAAATAAGTTAGATGGGAATGAGGCAGGATTTGGTTGCTGACCGGATAAATGACCCAGGAAGCCAGTTCTGATGGAAGGCACATCCTCGCAAATTTACATCTACAGATATTTATTGAGATTGGTCATGAGACAGGGGTGGGGCTGGCTGTCAGGCTTAGAGTTCAGTAAAAGGGGTTCTGTCTTCAAAGATCACATCTTCGGGGGCTTCCCTGGTGGTCCACTGGGTAAGGACGCCACCTTGCAGTGCAAGGGGAGCTGGTTCTATCCCTGGCCTGAGAAGATCCCACATGCTGCCGAGCAGTTGGACCAATGTGTCCAACTACCAAGCTGGAGCTCTGGAGTGCATGCCCCCAGAGCCAGTGCTCTGCGACAGGAAAGGCCACTGCGATGGGAGGCCCATACAGGTCAAAGAGCAAAGATGGATGCAAATAAATAAAAATGAAAGACCATAGAAGTAGCCAAATAAAAAAGAAAAGACCACACCTTCTAGCAGGAGGTACAGACATGTAACTAACCAAGTGAGGCAAAATGCAGAATACAGGTACGAAGAACATGCACATTGCAAGGAGCAACTAAGTCTACCTGAGAAGAAATGAAGAAGGAAGTAGCTTGAAAACCACTGACCTGTTCAGGACACAGTGTGAAGACCCCCTGACCAGAACAGGCAGAATGTGGAGGACCGAAGCCAGTGTGAAGGAAAAAGAAAGGTCAGAGCTAGACACCAAAGAAAGATGCCATGATGCCTCATACCAGGGTAGGCCATGGCAATGAGGAGGGAGGGAAGGGACAGATTCACAAGATACTGTGGTAGAATACAAAGCCCTTTGGTAACCCAATGATGGTGAGGGTTGGAAATCGAGAGATGAGTATTGACTATTTCACAGAATTTAAATCAGGACAGAACAGTGTGAGGTCAGTAGACCTGAGAGTGATCTTAAAGGGTCCTCCCTGGTGGTCTAGTCACTGGACCCCATGCTTCCACTGTAAGAGGAGAGAGTTCAATCCCTATAAGGGAAACTAAGATCCCACATGCCTCACAGACAAAAAAAAAAAAAATTAAAGATGGATTCAAAAAAGCATAAGGACAGAAGGTGCAAGTTAGGAGCAGGTTTCCTGGGAATAAAAGCTGAGGGGGAAGTAAAATGATAAGAGGTGAGGCTTAGTAAATTTCAGCATTTTATAAATCAGAGGGGGAACAGTTTTGAGGCAGCAAGGGTATAGTTGTGGCTGAAAGGGAGAAGAGCACAAAGGACTCATGGAGAAGGTAAGAGTCACCCCAGGGGATGCTGAGGTCACTTGGAATGTCAGCAGGAGGCGCAGTGAAGGATGAGCCTAGGCTTCAGGGACTGGGAGTCCTTGTCCCAAGGGAATACAGAGATGTGACCTGGAAGTACATGGGTGCTATTCTTTTAGCAGGAGAAGGCTCTGGGATAGAGATCACACAGGTGGGTGGTTGGAAGGCGGCTGTGAGGGAACGGGCATGCCTGCCTCCAGCTTCATCCAGTGGCGAGTAGAAGTGTACCTGGGATGAGCCTCTCCACACCTCTGTCACCTCTGGAATAAGCCAGGCCCCTTGGGAAGCCCATGCCCTGTGTGGTGCTCTGCATAGAGCCATCCTCGGGCTAGGTCAAGTCTGCTCCAGATCTCTTTCCTGTCACCCTGGCTCCTCTCTGGGAAGATGTCCTAGGACAGTTCAAGGCTCCCCATCTGGGTCTTCAAGGGCCACCTCTGGGATTGCCTCTCAGGGAAATAGTCAATATCCCTTTGACGTTTCAGTCCTTAGACTCCTCGATAGGGTTCAAGGTGACCTGCCTCATTCCCAATTTCAGTCTTGTGAACACGGTTGAAGAAAGAGTCTCTTTGGTTTGAGGGTCTCCTGACCGTTTGTCCTCTCTTCCACACAACAGCTCAGGTTTTATTCTCCCAGTTTTTCTGCTTAGGGCATTTCCTCCCAGTCTCTGGCCATGTAAAGATGGGCATCCACACATGCAGTCCACCCCATGTGGGGTTCCCAGCAACAAAACAAGATTGTGGTGTTCTCCCTAGAGAGTGCACACAGAGTCTTCACATAAGATTCACCCTGTAGCCTGAAACAGCAAGAAAAGAAATGATAATTCATAGCAAAAGAACCTTGATCTCCAACACAATAATGCCATTCCTTGCAGAAAGCAGCAGACAGATTAGATCATATTGCTAATTTCATAGGATGCTTTCTGCACCTTGAAGCATAAACCCTTTGGCCTGTTTTTTTCAACCATTTGCACCAGAAATTTCATTTCATTTGCAGAAATGTCATCAGAGTGAGTATCTGTAACCACATAGTTTGGTGTCACAAGTCTGTCCTTAGACGGTGCCTTGGTCTCACCATGCAAGCAGGCTGGGAGAGTGGGAACCTACCTCCCTTCTTCCTCCTTGTCAGTCGGGTCTTCTCAGCAGGGGGCCCTGTTCTGGGCCCTCAGGGCCTCCCAATCTGCTGTCTACTGTGCCTTGAAAAGAATGAATAATATTCAGAGGAGATCTGAAGTCAAGCAAGTATCATTCATGATAATAATTTCCACCCAATTCTAAATCTGGACCCTGGTTTGAGAGCCTACGGCTCTGAGATGAAGCCTTATGTGTTCCAGGTGAAATAAACACATGGGCTTTGTGACAGCATTGACCTTGCCTCAGAGAACACCTCCCTTCTGGAACCACTGGTGTGATCTGAAGAGTGAGGCTGCCGGTAGAGGGTCCCCCAGGGTCACGTGGCAGCCTCTCTTTTGTCTATTAAGGTCACCTTCGTGCATATCTGCACTGAAGTTCCCAACACAGAGTTGTAAGAGGCAGAGATATTATGTGACTCTAACAACAGAGCCCTAAACTACCTCTCACTCAAGAGCGATTTCCCCTGCCCAGAATTCTACATTCATATGCATATGAAATTCATATCTCTATGAAAATTTTCTGAGCAAATATATTGAAAGTTCCAGACACTTGAACAAACCCTCTTAAAGAAGAAACTGAGTTTTCTACATTTAAACACAGCCAGGGGACTTTCCCAGTGGTCCAGTGGTTAGGACTTTGCCTTTCAATGCAAGGAGTGTGGGTTCAATGCCTGGCCAGGGAGCCAGGATCCCACATGCTTCATGGCCAAAAAAACAAAACATAAAAAAGAAACAATATTGTAACAAATTAAATACTTTTTAAATGGTCCACATCAAACAAAAGACCACAGCCAGGGTGGATTCTACACCCTTGTAATGTTCGCCAGCTCGTAGCACCTAGCTCTTACCTCTATCTCCCCTACCTGTCTCCCTCCATAGTTGGCCCATTTTGGCCTCACCTCTGATAAGCACATGCATTGAGTACAGTTCCGTTTCCCACTGTGACAGGGCAATAGCTGAAATGTCAGCAGGAGACATCTAGATGAGCATAATTTGGAGAAAGCTGGGTTAGGTTTCCCGTGTCTGTAATAAAAACACACCCAGGGAGAAGCGTTTTGTCACCACACACCCGTCTAAACCATGACCCTGGAGCTCCAGGCACACACGACATCTGAAACACTACCTAGCACCCAAGGTCGAAAGACGACTTATGTGTCCCCAGGTCCTCAAAAGGAGTCCCGTGCAGCCCCCACAGGAGAAAGCCACTTCCTCATGTCACTGAGCTGCTATTGCCAGGGCTGAAGGACGCAGTAACAGCTCAGATTAGTGGCGCTCTAACTCTGGGCCATCAGGCCAGGTCAGAGAGAGATGTCACTTTCAAACCCCCAATCATCACTTGCTTAAAATAGAAGAAGCTGGAGCGGGTCACCTTCAAGCCAGTCACAGAAGTTCGATGAGTGGTCTGGGAATTGGCACTGCCGCTCCTCCACCTCCAGGGACCAGAGCTGTTGACCCTCAACCACCAGCCCTTACAGCTAGTGGCTGAAATGAGCTAGCCTCCCCTGGCACCTGGACTCTGACTCATAGCCAGTCTACTCCTTTCTCCAGCCAGAATGCGAATAGCCAATCTACCGCTTTGACCATTAGAACTTAATTTCCCTCATTTGAAAGACACTCATTTTACTACTTTCACAAAGGAAGAGCTCTTTGAATTTTTCTTTGGTTTGGGAGGACCTTCGCTAACTTCTGGAGCACTCCCACATCCACCTGCTCCCATATGAAATGCCCTGGGGACACCCAGGGACCCCAGCTCCTAGCTCCTGGGCCTCAGCCCCTGATGCCACCTCTCCTCCCACCTCCATAGCCCACCTGACACCCAATCCTGGGAATTCTGTTTCATCCCCGTCTCCCCACCTCTACCTTCGCGAAGGTAAGCGAGGCAGAGTCTGTGCTCTGAGAAGATTTGCAGGTGTCTGCCAGGGGTTGGGCACTTACATGAACATGGCTTCCTGTGAAAAGCACACATAGAAAGGAATCATAAAACACTTTAGAATTCTGGGAGTTAGGAATTGGAAGAAACCACAGAAGACTGGTGACATTTGAGCTGAGGCTTAGGGGGTAAATAGGCATTTGTCAAGTGGACACTGATGAAAGGGACACTGAGGGACCTTTCAGGAAAAAGAAATGACTCGGGGAAAGGCAACAAATTATGGAAGCCTGAATGGTTCAGGACCCCTGAATGAGCAATCATTGCCCCTGGCCATCACTTCCACGTGTTGCATGTACCATCTTTAGCAGAAAATCATCAAGATTAGGACCAAGTGCAGCACTCTGTCCCAGCTGCCACAACAGGTAGGAAGTCAGTCATTCAAACAGCAAACCCAGTTCATAATGCATGCCCCCTTCCCACAGACCAACTAAGGGTCTAGGGAAGGAAAGAAAGAGGGGGAAACGTCCAGCCTTGATGCCCAGAGACACTAAAACGAAGCCCATGGACCAGTCTTCAATGGCATCTCTCTTGAGCTGAGGCATTCCCGTAACACTAAGATAATGATATCCAGTGATGATGACCACAGATGTCCTGGAGACTCTTTCCTTAGCAGGCTCTGCACAGCACTAAGCAAGTGCCACGGGAGACCAGCGATGGACAGTATAGGGCCTTGTCCTTGGCCACAAGGTACTCAGAATCAGTGCATAGATGAGACCCACACAGAACACTAAGGGCAAAGGCAGCGTACAGTGGAGTAGATGACAACTGCAGGTCACAGCAGTAACTGAGCTCTTCAGACAGTCACCGGCCCTGGCAAGGGTCATCAGGGTGGGCTCAAGGAGCAGACGAAACGGGCTACAGACTGAACCAGGGAGATCGAATGGGAGTGAGACAGAAAGAAAGAATGATAAAGAGCAACCTGAGGGAACACTAATGGTGTTAGCCTGAACACATAGCCCCTCAGAAGAGGAAAACCTCCCGTGCTCATCCATCCAAATCTTGGCCATCACAAACCCCTCGTGCAGCACCCTGACCATCCAGGCTGCCATCCAGGCAGAGCAGAGAGGGACTGAATGTGGAACTGGCAGCAGACCCAAATTTCTCTGTGCTGTCTATCCTAACAGAGCTTGTTTTCTCCAAGGGGCCAGCATCCTAAAGCTTAAAACATCTTGTTTTAGAACTCAAGAGACCACCCTTTCCCCTGACTTTGTTACCTTAGCAAAAATGCCATCCCCACCAGGGTGACGGCTTTGCCCTGCAGGAGAGAAGCAATCAGGCTCCACCCTCAGCATCCATATTCATGGGAATTGCTTACTCTCTGACCTGTAAAACCCTGTGTGGGCTGTCAACCGGGGAGCCGGGGCTAATGGTCCCCAGAAGTGCACTTCAGGAATGAGCCCACAGCCATCTGCCTCCCCTCCAAGTTACTCGGGCCCTGGGAGGAATAACAGCTGTTGTCATTGCTGCCCAGAGAAACAGGAAATAGGGCAAGGAGGGAGGGGCGGCACCTGTAAGAGCCATGCTGCTCCTGAGAGTGTTTGAAGGTTATTAGTGTGGCTGTAATCAGGCCGTTGGCCAAATGCAGGTGGAGAATGAAGTGGCTTTGAAATTGCTTTCCAGAGACAGCGGAGCCTCTTAGTATTAATATAATCTACGCGTATGATCTTTTTCAAGTAGTTCTTCAGCTTCCAACACAACCAACCAAGAAGCTAGGACTTGAGTCCCCAGCTAGCCAAGGTCAGCACTGTGTGCTTCTCTGACCTTCAAAAGGAATCAGGGCCCACCAGCAAAAGTCCTGCCCTCTACCTCTTCCATCTGCCCTGTGAGTGCAAATCCAAGCCGTGAGGCCCTTCTCAGGGGCCAGAAACCCCAGGGGTTCATAAATACTTCTTTTTAGTTCACAGGCAGGTGGTCTCATTCTGTGGGCAGTTTGCTGTGCCCAGTCTGGCCAGCTCAGTCCCTACAGGCTTCTCAAAGTGACTCAATAGCAGCCTCCTTTCTAGGGACAGCATCCTGATGAGAGGGGGGCTTCCTCAGTGCCCCCTGTAAGTGAAGCCTCCTGCCCAGGACCTCTCCTTTTGAGGCTGCAGAAAGTGGATGGAGTGTCCCCACCTGCTACTCCTTGTGGGGCCTTGTCTTCACTCGTGGTGCCCCAGCCATCCATTGCCCCAAGCCTTATTGTCTCCATCCCCTCCTCCACAACCAATTGGTTACCAGCTCTATTCGTGTATCGATTCAGGCCAAGCGCTCTCCTCCTCCCCTCTTGCACTCCAGCTGCTTCCAGCTCCCACCATGCAGCCGACTTGGGCTCTCTGCATGCAGTTCTGTCTCTCTCCAAGCTTTTCACACTGCAGCCGGAACCATCTCCCAGACATCTCAGGGCTGATCCTCTAATACCTTTCATCAATCTTCCACAGCTCTGATCCTTAGGATGTCGTCCAAATGCTTACCCGACTCTGCCTCCATGAGTCTGTTCTGGGGCCGCATTGAAAGTGTTCATGGTGTCCCAGTAGACCTACTTTCTCTCATGAGCAAGTGTACACATGGGGCCACCTCTACCTGGAATGCTTTCTCTTCTCTTCCCTTCTCAACTGAATCTTACTCTTCCTTCACAGCTTGGCTCAGATTTCTCCTGACTCCAGAGCCTTCTCTGATCTCTCTTTCCAACAAGTTCGAGATAAGGACCCCCTTTTGAGAACTTGTTGCAGTAGATGATATGCACACCTCTCTCCCCTGCCTGTCTATGGGCTCCTTCAAGGTGCTTGTAGTCAACTTTATATCCCTATGGCTCTTACAGCACATAGCACATAAAAACCATTTCAAAAACATCAAATGATGGAATTCATAAATAAAATAATGGAATGGATTATTATTCAATGACCCAAAGGGCCAATAGCTTGGGATGGGAGAGTAAGATGGGAGAATCAAAGACTTCCCTGGTGGTCCAGTGTCTAAAGACTCGGCACTTCCAATGCAGAGGGCCCAAGTTCAATCTCTCATCAAGGAACTAGATCCCACATGCCCCAACTAAGTTCACATGTTGCAACTAAATATCCTGCTTACAGCAACAAAGATCCAGGATCCCACAACTAAGACCTGGTATAGCCAAATAAGTAAATATGTATTTTTTTAAAAGATGGGAGAATCATATGTGCAAACTGCACGTGCAGAACTACAAAATGTTTTCAAATGGGGTGCCTTCAGCTTCAGCTCAAAGTTTCCCCTACACTTTTTTTTTAACTTTTTTTGGAGGAGCACTTCTATTGGTCTTTCATTTATCTGTTTTCATCTACCTTCTCTGGCCTGTGTGGGCCTCCCATCGCAGTGGCCTCTCTCGCTGCAGAGCACTGGCTCTGGGCGCATGCGCTCCAGAGCTCTGGCTCGGTAGTTGGACATATCATTCCAGCCACTCTGCATCACATGGGATCCTCCCAGGCCAGGGATCAAACCGGCTCCCCTTACACTGTAAGGTGGTGCCCTTACCCACTGGAGCACCAGGAAAGCACTCCCCTACACTTTTGATGATGTGCTCCCCCTGTATGTGTGTTCAGTCATGTCTGATTTTTTGCAGTCCTTTGTACCATAGGCTCTCAGGCTCCTCTGTCCATGGAATTTTCCCAGTAGGAACAGTAGAGTGACTTGTCATTTCCTCCTCCGCGGGATCTTCCTGACCCAGGGATTGAACTTGCTTCTCCTGTTTTGCAGGCAGATTCTTTACCATTGAGCCACCAGGGATGCCCCTAATCCCATCAAGTCAATTGTGCTGACTCTTGGTTCTATGAATCTTATCATTGATCAAGGAATAGCATTTGGTAATTATCACATAATATAGTTGGATAAATGACTTAACCATGATGCTAGGACTAAGAACATAACCATAGCCTCCACCCACATAGTCTTCTTACCATGGGAACTTTGATGTGCTGGGATGTGCTTTTCAACCCTGGATTGGGTAAAATAACGTTTGACACAATCACTATTCTAAGCAGACTGACAGAAGTTCTTCTTAGACATTCTTCTGAGTTGGCATTTGCTGGTTTCATGAACAAGTGAAGGCAATGGAATTATACCCCAGCTCACAAAGTAGAAGCTACTCTGTCTGGTTCAGCCATTTTCTTGGGCCAGTTTTTCTGTCAATCTTCCTTGGTGCCCCCAGGTCTCGCCAGGTCTCCTTCATAAACCAGCAGATGTTTTCCACACAATGCTGGCAAAGTGACATACAGATGGTTACCCATATGCTGCCAGTTTGGATCTGACTCCTGAAGAAAATTCTGGAAGCCCACTCAGCTATGAAGGACACCCACTAGCTTCCCCCACTGCATCCAAAGCTGACTACTCATGGGGACACAGGTGGGAAGCAGGTGTTTCACATAAATGGACCACCTTCTGCTAATCACCACCAATCAAGCTCACAGTGTAGGAGAAAACAAAATGAGACAGAATCATCATCCAAGAGATGAAATGAACTGGTGGCCAAGGCAAGAGGGAATGGGTCTGAATTCCCGTAACATAAATGGTCGTATTTCAGGCAGGTTTTGCTTCAGAGCATGCCAGAAACTTGGGAGACAGAGTGTGAGGTCTTCAGATTTAATTCCAGTTGATGCAGTCACTAGGGGTGTTCAATCTACTACATTCAATTTAGTCGGTGTCCACAACTGCCACAAACAGACTCAGTCAGCCAATTATTCAATGTTTACTGAACATTCAATATGTGCTAGGCACTTATGAAACACCTACCATGACTAGGCACTATTCTGGGCCTGAGGACAGAATGGTAAACAATGACCATGAAGGCCATCCTCTTTAGAGACTTACATTCCTGTCAGGGGAAGACAGAAGGCAAACAAACAAATGAGACAGTGTTAGGTAAGTCATAAGGACGATGTGGTAAAGGATGGTTGATGGCTACTGTAGACTGGGTGAATAAGGGGGTCCTCTCTGAAATGCTGACATTTGAAACTATGATCAGAATGACAAAGAGGAACCAACTAAGCACACAAGCATCAAGGGTGTAGCTAGCGCAAAGGCCCAAGGTACCATGGGAATTTTGACAGAAGTTTAAAACTTCTTAGACTGACAGAAGTTCTTCTTAGACATTCTTCTGAGTTGGCATTTGCTGGTTTCATGAACAAGTGAAGGCAATGGAATTATACCCCAGCTCACAAAGTAGAAGCTACTCTGTCTGGTTCAGCCATTTTCTTGGGCCAGTTTTTCTGTCAATCTTCCTTGGTGCCCCCAGGTCTCGCCAGGTCTCCTTCATAAACCAGCAGATGTTTTCCACACAATGCTGGCAAAGTGACATACAGATGGTTACCCATATGCTGCCAGTTTGGATCTGACTCCTGAAGAAAATTCTGGAAGCCCACTCAGCTATGAAGGACACCCACTAGCTTCCCCCACTGCATCCAAAGCTGACTACTCATGGGGACACAGGTGGGAAGCAGGTGTTTCACATAAATGGACCACCTTCTGCTAATCACCACCAATCAAGCTCACAGTGTAGGAGAAAACAAAATGAGACAGAATCATCATCCAAGAGATGAAATGAACTGGTGGCCAAGGCAAGAGGGAATGGGTCTGAATTCCCGTAACATAAATGGTCGTATTTCAGGCAGGTTTTGCTTCAGAGCATGCCAGAAACTTGGGAGACAGAGTGTGAGGTCTTCAGATTTAATTCCAGTTGATGCAGTCACTAGGGGTGTTCAATCTACTACATTCAATTTAGTCGGTGTCCACAACTGCCACAAACAGACTCAGTCAGCCAATTATTCAATGTTTACTGAACATTCAATATGTGCTAGGCACTTATGAAACACCTACCATGACTAGGCACTATTCTGGGCCTGAGGACAGAATGGTAAACAATGACCATGAAGGCCATCCTCTTTAGAGACTTACATTCCTGTCAGGGGAAGACAGAAGGCAAACAAACAAATGAGACAGTGTTAGGTAAGTCATAAGGACGATGTGGTAAAGGATGGTTGATGGCTACTGTAGACTGGGTGAATAAGGGGGTCCTCTCTGAAATGCTGACATTTGAAACTATGATCAGAATGACAAAGAGGAACCAACTAAGCACACAAGCATCAAGGGTGTAGCTAGCGCAAAGGCCCAAGGTGGGGCAGGCTAGTGCCCAAAGATAGTTGGAGTAGCAGTATCCTGACAATGGGAGACGCTGCAGAGAATAAAACTCTGGTTGACAGTAGGGGAAGGGGGTGTCCAGAAACTGACACAGGCATGAAAGCATCATCACATGCAGCCAAGAGAGTCTGGAGAAGGGCAGGGAATGACAGTGACTGGCTTAATAGTATTTACTATTGAGATACTAAGAGGCATGTCACACCAGGAATAGGCTTGGCATTGGATCATGGAGATAGGGAGAGAAGCCAGGTCTCAGGGTATTGGATCAAGGCTGCCATAAAGTGGACTAGTATAAGAGAGACTGAAGCTGCAGTGCGAAGGATGGAGTTGAGCCAAGATCAGAGTCAGAATCTAGGGGAGCAGGGCTGAAATAACTCAATGGATCAAGAATTCAAGAGGCAATCAGGAGACAGATGTGAAGTTATATAGGAAGAAACACAAAGATCATGGCACTTCCATGTCCAGGAAATTTGGTCCATGCCTCCTGCTGGGAAAGGCATCAATCCAAGACGTCAACTAATCCCAGAACACTATTGATTCCCAAGTCTATAATTGCAATGTTCAGATTTCTTTTTATGTATGGTCTCAACTTCCTGAAAGTCTCAGTAAGTTGAAGCTCAACTTTTCTGAAGTTAAACACCCTCTTATCCCCTTCAGATCAGCTCCTCTTTCTGAATTCCACATACCAGAGAATGACGTTACCATCCTCTCTTCTCACAACCAGGGAGCTAGATGTCATCTACTGCAGGTTTGCATTTCTCACAGGGAAAACTCTTACATGAAGATGGGCATAAGGAGATGCACTAGAAAGTGCTCTTGGGATCTCCACCTGTGGGAGGGAAAGGAGAAAACAGGATTTGAGAAAAGAATCTGTTGAATTGCAAGGAAGTCTCAACCAAGGTTTCAGCCAAGCCCTCAGGGATCTCTGATGCTAGAAAGGCCTTCAGAGTTGTCTCAAGGTGGGTTCGAGCTGTCGCCTCTGTGTCCTAATATTGACCAGTCATTAGACGCAGACTATCAAGTAAGCAATGCGAACTTGGACAAGGCAACTATCTTCAGTTAAGGACAATTCTCTCAGCAGCTGGAGGAATAAGTCCATCAGACCTAGAGGTGAGAGAGAGAGAGAGAGAGAGTGTGTGAGTTGCTCAGTCATGTGACACATCAAAGCAGCTACTTCATTCCCACTATCCCATGATAGATGAGATGTGTTGTGCCCTGGGCATCTACTTTTCATACATCTCTTCCACCCATTCCCTTCTCTCCTTTCACCTTGCGCTAGTTCAAGACTCAGTTTCTCAACTGGACTAAGTCTTCAAGCTGCTCTCCCCGACTCTTTCTCATCTATACTCCACATGGCTACCACACAGCCATCCTATGTTTCTAAGACAAATCTAAACCAATCGCTCTACAATATAAAATTTCTCAGCAGTTACCTTCAGGATACAATCTGAGTTCTCTACAGGTTGAAATCTGAATTTCAGATCACAGAATTCCAGATACTTCCTGACTTGGCCCCATCAATGTCTCTGTCCTCCTCTCTTCTCCCTACTCCCACCCCTAGACTCTTTCTTCAGTCTTTCTTCATGACTTAGTGTTCCCTAAATGTTCCCTTGACATGTGACAGGAAGGCCTTTCCAGTCTCTACCTCCCTGACTTTTAGGACTCACTGCAGGGCTCACTCAATCCTGAAATGATATGTTTATCATGATTATCCACATTTCTCCCCAACTCCCAGGTCACTTTGGTCTTCCCTCTACCCCAATATTCACAGCTCTCTCATAATGACCTGATGACTTGTGCTACTTCCCTGTGACACACTGAGATCTTTAAGAATAAAGACTGTATCATATTCTTTATACCATCCCCCAATATTGTCAGAGTAAGTGGCACATAACTAGCCACTCAGTACATATCTGATGGAAAGAATGCACGAATGCTCTTGGGATCTCCACCTGTGGGAGGGAAAGGAGAAAACAGGATTTGAGAAAAGAATCTGTTGAATTGCAAGGAAGTCTCAACCAAGGTTTCAGCCAAGCCCTCAGGGATCTCTGATGCTAGAAAGGCCTTCAGAGTTGTCTCAAGGTGGGTTCGAGCTGTCGCCTCTGTGTCCTAATATTGACCAGTCATTAGACGCAGACTATCAAGTAAGCAATGCGAACTTGGACAAGGCAACTATCTTCAGTTAAGGACAATTCTCTCAGCAGCTGGAGGAATAAGTCCATCAGTCCTAGAGGTGAGAGAGAGAGAGAGAGAGAGAGAGAGAGTGTGAGTTGCTCAGTCATGTGACACATCAAAGCAGCTACTTCATTCCCACTATCCCATGATAGATGAGATGTGTTGTGCCCTGGGCATCTACTTTTCATACATCTCTTCCACCCATTCCCTTCTCTCCTTTCACCTTGCGCTAGTTCAAGACTCAGTTTCTCAACTGGACTAAGTCTTCAAGCTGCTCTCCCCGACTCTTTCTCATCTATACTCCACATGGCTACCACACAGCCATCCTATGTTTCTAAGACAAATCTAAACCAATCGCTCTACAATATAAAATTTCTCAGCAGTTACCTTCAGGATACAATCTGAGTTCTCTACAGGTTGAAATCTGAATTTCAGATCACAGAATTCCAGATACTTCCTGACTTGGCCCCATCAATGTCTCTGTCCTCCTCTCTTCTCCCTACTCCCACCCCTAGACTCTTTCTTCAGTCTTTCTTCATGACTTAGTGTTCCCTAAATGTTCCCTTGACATGTGACAGGAAGGCCTTTCCAGTCTCTACCTCCCTGACTTTTAGGACTCACTGCAGGGCTCACTCAATCCTGAAATGATATGTTTATCATGATTATCCACATTTCTCCCCAACTCCCAGGTCACTTTGGTCTTCCCTCTACCCCAATATTCACAGCTCTCTCATAATGACCTGATGACTTGTGCTACTTCCCTGTGACACACTGAGATCTTTAAGAATAAAGACTGTATCATATTCTTTATACCATCCCCCAATATTGTCAGAGTAAGTGGCACATAACTAGCACTCAGTACATATCTGATAGGGCTTCCCTGGTAGCTCAACTGGTGAAGAATCTGCCTGCAGTGCAGGAGACCCTGGTTCAATTCCTGGGTTGGAAAGATCCCCTGGAGAAGGGATAGACTATCTGCTCCAGTATTGTTGAACTTCCCCAGTGGCTCAGACAGTAAAGGATCCTCCTGCAATGTGGGAGACTTGGGTTCAATCCCTGGGTTAGGAAGATTCCTTGCAGGAGGTCATGGCAACCCACTTCAGTATTCTTGCCTGGAGAATCCCCAAGGACAGAGGAGTCTGGTGGGCTACAGTCCATGGGGGTCACAAAGAGTCAGACATGACTGAGTGACTAAACACAGCATATATCTGATAAATGAATCAAGTGACCAACCAAGAAGAATAAATTAGTAATGCTATCTATTTAACATCAAAACAAGATGTGTTAAGGGGTTTATCCACTCAACAAGGATAGAGTAGACACAAGGAACTGGCAGAATCCTCACTGCAGGGCAACAGTTCCCAGAAGATGTTAGGACTGTGTGCAGCCATGATGGCCCATCATCCGTAAGCATGGGTTTCGCGTAATTGAGGGTCAGCAGTGTCTATGTGTTTCTGCTAAGCTGGTGGGCTGTGTCTATGAGAGACCTACTGCAGATCATCTAACACTCATGCCAAACCCCTCTCACACTTCCTGTACTGCAGAGACTGAAAACCACATCCATTTCTAGATCCCACCTGACCTCCTTTCCACCAGATAATCAGAAAATGGTAGTGAGTAATGTGAGGTGACAACCGTGTGCTAGGAGGTCAGAACTGGTGGCAGAGGTGCTGTGTACTTTGGAAAAGCCATGGTGGACATTCTAGGGTCTTGTTCCTACTTCTGAGAGAGAAAAAAATGTGGATCCAGGCAAGCCCAGCAATGGATTTGTGCTGCAACAGTCATTAGGTGTTTATCCTGGGTGGTTTCCTATCTCTTCAGTAAAAGTGTTGCCACATCTTGTAATAAATCCCTGTATCCTTATACTGGCAACTGAATAATACACCCAGTTACAAGGAAGCTTGCAGATTTTCCTTGGAAAGTGGCTCATCCTAGGGGGAGAATCAGTGATGTGATCAACTTAACCCAGCAAGAAAACCTCTGTCATCAGAAGGCTAATTCTGTCCTTCAGATGTGTCTTTGGCCCAGCCCACCAAGACGCCTATCTGAATGCCATCAAGAACTGAACTGTCAGCAAAAATAGAAAGAACTGTCAACAAATCCCATATAAACCACTGAGGCATTGCCAGCCCAGCTTGGCTACCCTCCAACAGAAGAGAAAAATGGATGCTACCCTACTCGGCTTCAAATTATTGTGCAACTCTGTCATCCCAAAGGTGCCAAAGGCTTTCACCAGAGGGGGCGTCATCTCCCAAGAGATGGCAGTGCCCCATCTGATACCCAACGGGAGGAGCTAGAGCTCAGGGAGCCCAGAGCTTGAGCAGTGGCCACACTGGCCATGGAGTCTTTGTGAACTCAGGTGCAACTCTTCCTGGGGACTCCCAGGAATAAGTGGACAAGGGACCAGACTCAGGTGCAGAGGCAAGATGCCACCTGGGGATCCCCATAATATTGGGGACACTCTTATCTGTGAGGCCCTGTGGGAACTTCCCCTGGGAGTTCCCAGAGATACTTGGGGAAGATTTGTTTGTGAACTGCTGTATGGAGTTCCCCAGGGGCTCTCCTAAGTGTTGTCAAGGAGTCTCTCATTTTTAAGCACATGCGGGGTGCCCTAGGGATTCTCAGAAAGACCTGTCATTCATGAGCTCGTGCAACCCAACCCTGAAGACTCCCACCCTCTGTGGGAAACCATTGGGAGGACTATCGAGCCACTTCTGAACTCTCAACGTCCAGGGGCCCTTTAAAGGCTCTGCATGATCAGTCTGAAGCAGGATCCAGTGACATGTGAGGACTACGACCCAGGGACGTTTTACCCACAGGCCTGGGGGCATTTTGACACTCTCAATCGTCCAGGGGTCCAAAACTTATTGCTGGAATTTGTGCTGCAACATATTAGGTGTTTATCCTGGGTGGTTTCCTATCTCTTCAGTAAAAGTGTTGCCACATCTTGTAATAAATCCCTGTATCCTTATACTGGCAACTGAATAATACACCCAGTTACAAGGAAGCTTGCAGATTTTCCTTGGAAAGTGGCTCATCCTAGGGGGAGAATCAGTGATGTGATCAACTTAACCCAGCAAGAAAACCTCTGTCATCAGAAGGCTAATTCTGTCCTTCAGATGTGTCTTTGGCCCAGCCCACCAAGACGCCTATCTGAATGCCATCAAGAACTGAACTGTCAGCAAAAATAGAAAGAACTGTCAACAAATCCCATATAAACCACTGAGGCATTGCCAGCCCAGCTTGGCTACCCTCCAACAGAAGAGAAAAATGGATGCTACCCTACTCGGCTTCAAATTATTGTGCAACTCTGTCATCCCAAAGGTGCCAAAGGCTTTCACCAGAGGGGGCGTCATCTCCCAAGAGATGGCAGTGCCCCATCTGATACCCAACGGGAGGAGCTAGAGCTCAGGGAGCCCAGAGCTTGAGCAGTGGCCACACTGGCCATGGAGTCTTTGTGAACTCAGGTGCAACTCTTCCTGGGGACTCCCAGGAATAAGTGGACAAGGGACCAGACTCAGGTGCAGAGGCAAGATGCCACCTGGGGATCCCCATAATATTGGGGACACTCTTATCTGTGAGGCCCTGTGGGAACTTCCCCTGGGAGTTCCCAGAGATACTTGGGGAAGATTTGTTTGTGAACTGCTGTATGGAGTTCCCCAGGGGCTCTCCTAAGTGTTGTCAAGGAGTCTCTCATTTTTAAGCACATGCGGGGTGCCCTAGGGATTCTCAGAAAGACCTGTCATTCATGAGCTCGTGCAACCCAACCCTGAAGACTCCCACCCTCTGTGGGAAACCATTGGGAGGACTATGCGAGCCACTTCTGAACTCTCAACGTCCAGGGGGCCCTTTAAAAGGCTCTGCATGATCAGTCTGAAGCAGGATCCAGTGACATGTGAGGACTACGACCCAGGGGACGTTTTTACCCACAGGCCTGGGGGCATTTTGACATTCATTTTGATTACTGAGAACACCACCCTTTTCCCTGCTCTAGGGGGACAAACTTATTATTTAGGCATGGCAATATTTTTGTTGAGTTTACTATCAAAACTTATTGGCCTGGGAGCCATTTTGACCCTGTCTGGTGACCTTGCATATTACTGTTGTGCTCCATTAGGCAAAAAGTTACAATTTAACTCTCAGAAGGAAAGCTTTTGTCCCTCCTTTCTGGGACTCTGTTGCCCTCTTACCATTAACAGAAATAAAGGCAAGCTTTCATAAACTAGTTGGCCTGTGTGAAGGAAGGAGTGTGCAGGGTCCCTGGGCATCCCCGCTGGATGTGAACTGATGCCCAGGGCGTCCCCCACGGAGCCAGCACCCCACTCTCTGGTTGGCTGCCCGCACATTTCTCTCCTCCCCGACTCCAAGGCCACACACTCATCCACTGCGAGTTCTCTGCAAAGTTGGGAACTGTGACTCAGAAACCCATCAGAGAACAAAAGAGATGAATAAACAATTCACAGAAGAGGAAAAACAAATGATTACCAAACACTTGGAAAGATAACCAACCACACTAACAATTTAAGAAACACAGCCCCAAACCAGTCACCATTACCACCTATCAAATTAGTAAAAAAAAAATATTAAAAAATTTTTCGAGTAAGGCTGTCCAGAGCTGGCAACAGTGGTATAAAGTGTGGTCTTCACCTGTCACGGGTGGCATTTTAAATTGGTTCAAACTTTGGGGAAGCAGTAAATATCAAAAGCCCTTACTAGGTACTAACTTTTGAACGTGTTACTCTGCTGCCAGGAATCTTTTCTAAGGAGAAACCAGATTTCTGTAAAAGGATACACATTAGAGTAATCACAAAGCAAAAGTTGAAACAGAAACGTCCAACAAAAAGAGAATGATTTAAGAAATAATGATAGGGTTTCCCTGGTGGCCCAGTGGGTAAGAAAATCACCTTGTAGTGCAAGGGGCACCAGTTCGATCCCTGGCCTGGGAAGATCCCACATGCTCTGGAGCGAGCGGCTGGACCCATGTGTCCAATTACCAAGCCGGAGCTCTGGAGCACATTTGCCCAGAGCCAGTGCTCTACAACAACAGAGGCCACTGCAATGGGAGACCCACACGGGTCAAAGAACAAAGATGGATGAAAATAGATAAATGAAAGACCAAGAGAAGTGGCCCGCCTGCCCCCATCCCTCCCCACCCTGCCATTCCCCCGCAAAAAAAAAAAAGATACATTTGTATGGTAGAATATTAACAAATAATAAATATGTTTTCAAACAAAGTAACGGCATAAAAATTGCCTTCCAATACAATATTAACTTGGGGAAACACAAGGTTCAAACATACAAGGGACTATCTCACAAAAGACTGACTCCAAAAAAAAAAAAAAACAAATAAGACAATAACCCAATATAAAAAGTGGGCAAAAGATTGAAAGACACTTCACAAAGAAAGTTATACAAATGGCCAATATGCACATGAAAATACGCTCAACATCAGTAATCATCAGACAAATGCAGATTAAACCAGCAAGATATCCCTACACACCCACCAGAATGTCTTACATTGAAAAGATGCATAATACTAAGTATATAGCAAAGATACAGAGCAACCAGAAATCTCATTTACGCCTGGTAAGAATTAAACATAGTCCAACTTTGGAGAGCAGTTTGTCAGATTCTCATAAAGTTAAACATACTCTTACCACAAAACCTAGCAATTCCACTCCTCAGTATTTAACCAAGAGAAATAAAAGTATAAGTCCACAAAAAAAAATACTTGAATGTGAGCACTCACCATCATTCCATCAAACTGACAACCACCCAAATGTTCATCAATAGGTTAAATTGTGGCATTTACTTATAATGGAATATTACTCAGCAGCAAAAAGAACACAGTATTGATATGAAAAGCAACCTGCAAGAATCTCACAAACAGGGGCTTCCCTGGTAGCTCAGTGGTAAAGAGCTCACCTGCCAATGCAGGAGACATGGGTTCGATCCATGATCCAGGAAGATTCCACATGTCGCAGAGTAACTAAGCCCATGAGTCACAACTATGGAACCTGTGCTCTAGGGCCTCGGAACCACAACTATTGAGCCCATGTGCCACAACTATTGAAGCCCATGTGCCCTAGAGCCCAAGTTCCACATCAAGAAGCCTGCTCACCTCAACTAGAGAGTAGCCCCCACTCCCTGCAACTAGAGAAGAGCCTGTGGCAGCCGTGAAAACCCAGAATAACCCAAAATAAATAAATAAAATATATTTTTTTTAATTTCACAGACATGACAACAAGAAAAAGAAGTCAGACATAAAAGTGTACGTACAGTATGTAAATTACCCAGAATCTAGAATTCTATACCTGACACAGTAATCAATCTAGTGCTATGGTAGAAGAGTCAAGACCTCAAAAAGTGTACTTGCCTTCACACCAAGTTTTTACTTGATGTATTGAAACCAAAAAGAAACTGAAATAAAAGAAAACATGCAATCAAATCCATGAAAAAGGGGGCACATGCCAAGAAAAGAGTGTGAGGGTCTCAGCAGGGGCCGTGCAGCAGGCTCATGGGTGATCAGTCTAGATTGGGGCAGGACAGAAGCCCCTGGAGGAGAAAGAGCCTCCAGAACAACAAAAACAAACCTTCAAAACAACAAATTGTGGATGACCGACTGGATGGAAAGTTTGGGGTGAAATAGGGTAAAGACCACGAAAACGGACAACAAAAACCTAGGCAAAACAGAGAGCTGTTCAAGCAGCAAATGTACCCAGACAGACTGCGTGGCTCTGCAGGGAACCCCAGTGACATAGCCCCCAGTGGCATACAGCCTGTTAACTGAGTCCTACTTTTCCCGATGCATCTATAGGAAAGATGGAAAGCTTAATTGTTGCAGACCACCATGTCCGTCAGGTGGTGTGGGTGGTCTAGTCACTGAGTCCTGCCTGACTCTTGCGACCCCATGGACTATAACCTTCCCTGATCTCTGTCCATGGGGTTTCCCAGTCAAGAATACTGGAGGGTGTTGCCATTTCCTTCCCCAGGGGATCTTCCTGACCCAGGGATCCATCTCATGTCTCTGGCATTGCAGGAGGTCTCTTGCATTGTAGGTGTGAATTCTTTACCGACTGAGCACCACCATGTACACGTTGCCATGGAAAAAGCCAAAGTACTATAGACAAAAGTTGATCTGTGGAATATGGGGAGCTGAAAAGGCATGTGTGGGGTGTGTATGTGTGTGTGTTTAGGGGAGGGGTATCAATATCTTCCCTGAAGGGTCAAAAAAAGCAGTATACAGTTGATTAAATGAGATTAAAAAGATATGTTTGAGGCTTACAGTATAAAGTAACCAACAGAGGAATTCCCACCACGAGGAAACGAGGCCAGAGAAGCCACACCGTGAGAGCAGGAAGTCTAGCAGATAATGTCTAACACTGATAAGCAGGAAATAGTGGTAGACCTTTGTCAATCGGAGGTACGGACTGACATAACCACCAGGAGAACTGAAAGCAGCTGCCTCAGAGGATCAGGACTGGGCACAGACTTTTCCTCCTAAGCAGTTCTTCACTTGCCATTTTTATTTAGCCGTGTGAACATATTAGTTTACAAAAATTAAAAATAGGTATTCAGATAAACTACAGACAGCATAGGCAGAGGCTTTCCAGATGGCTCAGTGGTAAAGAACCTGCCTTCAAGGCAGGAGATGTGGGTTCAATCCCTGGGTCGGGAAGGTCCTGGACGAAGATATGGAAACCCACTCCAGTATTCTTGCCTGGAGAAGCCCATGGACAGAGGAGGCTAGCAGGCTACAACCCATGAGGTCCCAAAGAATTGAACATGACTTAGCAACTGGAAAATAATAGACAGGATATGGTTGCCAATACTGTAAAATATATACAAATAAATTCATAGAAAAAAAGATGTGAAGGAAATATAGTAGCTAAGTCTGAGTGGAAGTTTTATGATATCATTTCACCTCTTCTTTAAACTTTTCCATTTTTCCAAATTTTCTCTAATAGGCATCCATTATTTTTATAAACATAAAAATGTCATATAAAGAACCAAAATGACATTTAGGGACAACTTTTAAATGATATTGGAAATGAAGTAAGGCAAACAAATTTGCACATAAAAATGAATATGATTATTCAACAGTATGCACGAAAATAGAAGTATTTAAGAAAATGCTAAAATAACTATCTTAGTGGTGGAATATGGGTGATTTTTTTTTCATCTTATCTTTCCTTTCTCCCCCAACATGTTGTTTTTGTAATAAGCATATTAACCCAGGTTTGGCTGGAGAACTAAATTTGATCTCTCTGTTGGCTTCAAACCAAAATAACTCTGTAGTCCCTCTGGGGTAGTGCCGATACAGTGAAGGCCCTCACACTTGTGGCATTAATGGGGCTAAATGTAAACGTGGTCCTCTGGCAACTGCTCCTAATTGAGCCTATTGGCTCCAGCCACCCACTCAGCACTCATCCAGCGCCTGCTGGGTCCCATGACCTGCAGAAGGGGCTATGTGGGTGTTGCAAATGGAAGGTGCTAGCAGGCTCTGATCTTGCGTGGCAGACCAGTTTGCAGAAGAGAATAAACACCCACAGGTGAAAACAGATGGAAAATGTGTCCAGAGCTACAGCAAACAATCTAGCCTGAGGAATGGATAGCCTATCCAGACAAGCACCACCCTGAAATCCTTGATAGAATCCTAGATGGCAGGGTTCCTCTTCCTTCCTCCAACAGAGACTTTGGTGAGTTCGTGCTCAGTCATGTCTTTGAGACTCTTTGGACTGTAGCTTGTCAGGTTCTTCTGTCCATGAGATTTTCCAGACGAGAATACTGGAGTATAGGCTGTCATTTCCTCCTCCAGGGGATCTTCCTAACCCAGGGATCGAACCTGTGTCTCCTGCATAGGCAGGCAATTCCTTTACCACTGAGCCATCTGGGAAGCCCCAACAGAGACTCTGGGAGGCTCATTTCCCTCTTTCTCCCCAGCCCGGGGCTTCCCTGGTATCTCAGTCAGTAAAGAATCTGCCTGTTATACAGAAGACCATCTGCAGTGCAGGAGACCTGGGTTTAATCCCTGGGTTGGGAAAATCCCCTGGAAAAGGAAATGGCAGCCACTCCAACATATTTGCCAGGATAAGCCCATGGACAGAGGAACCTGGAGGTATTCAATCCAAACGGCCCCAAAGAGTCAGACACAACTGGACAGCTGAGCACACACACCAGGCAGAATACATCCCATCAGAAGTGTAGGAGAGGGCTTCCTTGGTGGCTCAGTGGTGAAGAGTTTACCTGCCACTACAGGAGACATGGCTTCAATCCCTGATCTGGGAAGATCCCACATGGTGCAGAGCAACGAAGCCCATGAGCCACAACTATTGAATCTGTGCTCTAGAGTCTTGGAACTGCAATTATGGATCCCATGTGCCACAACTACTGAAGCCCATTTGCCCTAGAGCCCGAGTTCCACAACAAGAGAAGTCATCGCAACAACAAGCCTGTTCACCTCAACTGGAGAGTAGCCCCCACTCCTTGCAACTAGGGAAGAGCCCGCAATAGCAATGAAAACCCAGAATAGCCAAAAATAAATAAATAAATAAAAATTTTTAAAAAGTGTAGGGGAAACTTCAGCTAAAGCTGAAGGTACCCCATTTGAAAACATTTCTTAGTTCTGCACATGTGGTTTGCTACAGACCATGGGGTCGCAAGAATTGAACATGACTTAGTGACTGAACAACAACAGCCCCAGTAGGTGAGAGTCAAAGCTTTCCAAGATAAGGATGAATAGCAATAAACACCCAGAATTCTTCACCATCTAACCACACTTGACTCCAAGAGCGCTTCTTCCTATGGAAATGCTAAGAAGCTGAAAAGAAGGAAAACCAAGAGTATGCAAAGCTCTCTCTGAAAATGCTCTCCAAGAGAAGACTGAAAATTACCAGTGTGTTCTCTGGCCAAGTACATCCACAAAACTTTCTGATGATCTCAGCCACATTTGCTGAGTCCCAAAAGGCTGTTAGCAACAAAAATTCATGACCTGGACAGGGATGCCTAGTGGTCTGTATTTCAAGCATCTGAAGTTTCTTGGCTCCTCTGTCCCCACCTGCAACTGCATCCAGACCAAAGTAAATATAAAAGATGTTAAACTGAAAGTTTTGCCAGAGGCACCATGACACAATAGACACGACAGTCTAATTTGGTCCTAAAGAAGAAGCACATTTAAGGGAAGATAGCATGAAACCTTGAGGGTATTCAATCCAAACGGCCCCAAAGAGTCAGACACAACTGGACAGCTGAGCACACACACCAGGCAGAATACATCCCATCAGAAGTGTAGGAGAGGGCTTCCTTGGTGGCTCAGTGGTGAAGAGTTTACCTGCCACTACAGGAGACATGGCTTCAATCCCTGATCTGGGAAGATCCCACATGGTGCAGAGCAACGAAGCCCATGAGCCACAACTATTGAATCTGTGCTCTAGAGTCTTGGAACTGCAATTATGGATCCCATGTGCCACAACTACTGAAGCCCATTTGCCCTAGAGCCCGAGTTCCACAACAAGAGAAGTCATCGCAACAACAAGCCTGTTCACCTCAACTGGAGAGTAGCCCCCACTCCTTGCAACTAGGGAAGAGCCCGCAATAGCAATGAAAACCCAGAATAGCCAAAAATAAATAAATAAATAAAAATTTTTAAAAAGTGTAGGGGAAACTTCAGCTAAAGCTGAAGGTACCCCATTTGAAAACATTTCTTAGTTCTGCACATGTGGTTTGCTACAGACCATGGGGTCGCAAGAATTGAACATGACTTAGTGACTGAACAACAACAGCCCCAGTAGGTGAGAGTCAAAGCTTTCCAAGATAAGGATGAATAGCAATAAACACCCAGAATTCTTCACCATCTAACCACACTTGACTCCAAGAGCGCTTCTTCCTATGGAAATGCTAAGAAGCTGAAAAGAAGGAAAACCAAGAGTATGCAAAGCTCTCTCTGAAAATGCTCTCCAAGAGAAGACTGAAAATTACCAGTGTGTTCTCTGGCCAAGTACATCCACAAAACTTTCTGATGATCTCAGCCACATTTGCTGAGTCCCAAAAGGCTGTTAGCAACAAAAATTCATGACCTGGACAGGGATGCCTAGTGGTCTGTATTTCAAGCATCTGAAGTTTCTTGGCTCCCTCTGTCCCCACCTGCAACTGCATCCAGACCAAAGTAAATATAAAAAGATGTTAAACTGAAAGTTTTGCCAGAGGCACCATGACACAATAGACACGACAGTCTAATTTGGTCCTAAAAGAAGAAGCACATTTTTAAGGGAAGATAGAACAATTTGTTATGGAACTTAGACTTCTCACCCACAACCACATTGAGGGCATAAAATGCTCTGACTTTTAGAAATTGAGGGAGAGGATTTGTAGAGATTAATTTAGGAAAAAAAAAAAGTATTGATGTGCTGTGAGCCACATCCCTTCCAAGAGGGACAGTGAGAAATTCCTGTGTCCCATTTCAAATATAGTGAAGGGGGCTTCAGGGGAGCCATTCATAAAGCTTGGTAAGCATCCTTTGTGACTCAGAGGTCAGAGTGGACCTGCATTGGATCCTGCCAGGAAATCTAAATGGCAGGAAGAGATGGGTTGGCTGGCTGTCTGCTTCCACCGCGACTGGAAGAAGATATTTCTGCAGCTTTGGGACTCACCCTCAAACTCCCAGAGTGTATCAGGGCAGTGACACCTGGGTGTTTGTTTGCCTTGGACATATGTGAGCCACTGGTGCAAGAGAGAGTGGGTGTGGTCACCTTGGACCCAATCCAATGGAAACCTTCTCAAGGAGTGAATAGTCCTTAGCAGGGAGAAGCTGAAATTATCTCCAAATCCTGTGAGCTATGGGAAGAGTTTTGTGATGAGTTAGAGGACAGTGACTGCCCTGGACAAGAGAGCTGCAGCCAACAGTCCCAGTGGATGGACAGCCTCTTACGGACCAACTTTGAAAGAACATCAACCTTCCCTACTGCCAATCAGGCAAGAGCCTCTCTGCCTCTCTCCTCTCTTCTCCCCTGCCTGCTCCCATTCAGCACCTAAGAAGAAACCCTCTGTTCCCACACTTTTATCAGCCACACTCTTCCCACCTATAGTAACCCTAGCTATCGAGTAAAGGAGTTTGGGAATGGCATGGGTCTTGCCGTTCTAATTTCTGGGTTGAGACAGTTGTCTGGCAACTTAGCATGACTGTAAGACTTTTTATTATCAAAAAAGGTACAGAAAAGTCATGGAACTGCATGAGTTCTCATCCAGGGTAAGGAAAAAAATTTTCTTCATGAGTACATTGGAAAAGGACAATAGAAATAAAAAGAACGTTGCTTTACACTACTTAGATCTTGTTCGTTCAAAGACACGACAGTCTAATTTGGTCCTAAAAGAAGAAGCACATTTTTAAGGGAAGATAGAACAATTTGTTATGGAACTTAGACTTCTCACCCACAACCACATTGAGGGCATAAAATGCTCTGACTTTTAGAAATTGAGGGAGAGGATTTGTAGAGATTAATTTAGGAAAAAAAAAAAAGTATTGATGTGCTGTGAGCCACATCCCTTCCAAGAGGGACAGTGAGAAATTCCTGTGTCCCATTTCAAATATAGTGAAGGGGGCTTCAGGGGAGCCATTCAGAAAGCTTGGTAAGCATCCTTTGTGACTCAGAGGTCAGAGTGGACCTGCATTGGATCCTGCCAGGAAATCTAAATGGCAGGAAGAGATGGGTTGGCTGGCTGTCTGCTTCCACCGCGACTGGAAGAAGATATTTCTGCAGCTTTGGGACTCACCCTCAAACTCCCAGAGTGTATCAGGGCAGTGACACCTGGGTGTTTGTTTGCCTTGGACATATGTGAGCCACTGGTGCAAGAGAGAGTGGGTGTGGTCACCTTGGACCCAATCCAATGGAAACCTTCTCAAGGAGTGAATAGTCCTTAGCAGGGAGAAGCTGAAATTATCTCCAAATCCTGTGAGCTATGGGAAGAGTTTTGTGATGAGTTAGAGGACAGTGACTGCCCTGGACAAGAGAGCTGCAGCCAACAGTCCCAGTGGATGGACAGCCTCTTACGGACCAACTTTGAAAGAACATCAACCTTCCCTACTGCCAATCAGGCAAGAGCCTCTCTGCCTCTCTCCTCTCTTCTCCCTGCCTGCTCCCATTCAGCACCTAAGAAGAAACCCTCTGTTCCCACACTTTTATCAGCCACACTCTTCCCACCTATAGTAACCCTAGCTATCGAGTAAAGGAGTTTGGGAATGGCATGGGTCTTGCCGTTCTAATTTCTGGGTTGAGACAGTTGTCTGGCAACTTAGCATGACTGTAAGACTTTTTATTATCAAAAAAGGTACAGAAAAGTCATGGAACTGCATGAGTTCTCATCCAGGGTAAGGAAAAAAATTTTCTTCATGAGTACATTGGAAAAGGACAATAGAAATAAAAAGAACGTTGCTTTACACTACTATCTCAGGAGTCTTGTTCGTTCAAAGTCCATATCACTCTCTCTACCATGGAATCTATGGCTTCTCCAAAACCAAAGAGGGCCCCACCTTATAACTGAATTCGGTTCCAGTCCTTAATATAGAGCTGTAGGCTGACTACTAAAAATATTCAAAGGGACAGAAGAGGAGAAAGTGAGGAAGATTTTGAATGCAGGAAATCCTGAGAAGGAAGGTAAAAGGCAGTTCGAGCAGCCATTACTGTTCTCAAGACCTGGATATTCTGCTGTACCAAGACAGGAGGTCCAGAAAGTTCTAACAGTTCTACCAGCAGCACCAAAAGGAAATAACCGTAGACAGAATTACAATTCTGGTGTAGAGGGGAAGAAGGAAAGAATGAATGAGCACGTTACACATGCCAATAACTTTTACTGAGTCATCTCAATTGTTGCTGCTGTCATGAAAAGTTATACCTTTATTCCCATTTTGCAGAGGTGATGCTGGGACTCCATAAGTCAAGTGACTTGTTCTTTGTCATTGTCTGTCTGTAAAGCCTATTTCCCTTCCACCATTCCAGGGTGCTTCTCATACTGTTAAATATTTAGAGAGTGACTCTAATGGGCAATATAATGCAAGGGGCTATGGGATGCTTGGCCAATGGCTCTATGAGTGATGCCAAAAAAACAATACAGGAAGATGGTCCCTGCTAAAGGACTCCTTCCCGCAGCACTTTGCTGAGAGAATCAGATCCTGGACTCCCTGATCTTTACCCCCAACCACTGTGTCGACTGACCTAGAGGTCAGAGGGCTATGAAGGGATCTTGTATTAGTCAGGATTCTCCAGAGAGATAAGACAAATAGGATACAGCTATATTGAAAGAAAGAGAGCTTTATTATAATTGCTTCACATGATTATGGAGACAGAGAAGTCCCAAGACCTGCAATCAGCAAGCTGGAGACCCAGGAGAATGGTGGTATAATTCCAGCCTGAGTACAGAAAAGTCATGGAACTGCATGAGTTCTCATCCAGGGTAAGGAAAAAAATTTTCTTCATGAGTACATTGGAAAAGGACAATAGAAATAAAAAGAACGTTGCTTTACACTACTATCTCAGGAGTCTTGTTCGTTCAAAGTCCATATCACTCTCTCTACCATGGAATCTATGGCTTCTCCAAAACCAAAGAGGGCCCCACCTTATAACTGAATTCGGTTCCAGTCCTTAATATAGAGCTGTAGGCTGACTACTAAAAATATTCAAAGGGACAGAAGAGGAGAAAGTGAGGAAGATTTTGAATGCAGGAAATCCTGAGAAGGAAGGTAAAAGGCAGTTCGAGCAGCCATTACTGTTCTCAAGACCTGGATATTCTGCTGTACCAAGACAGGAGGTCCAGAAAGTTCTAACAGTTCTACCAGCAGCACCAAAAGGAAATAACCGTAGACAGAATTACAATTCTGGTGTAGAGGGGAAGAAGGAAAGAATGAATGAGCACGTTACACATGCCAATAACTTTTACTGAGTCATCTCAATTGTTGCTGCTGTCATGAAAAGTTATACCTTTATTCCCATTTTGCAGAGGTGATGCTGGGACTCCATAAGTCAAGTGACTTGTTCTTTGTCATTGTCTGTCTGTAAAGCCTATTTCCCTTCCACCATTCCAGGGTGCTTCTCATACTGTTAAATATTTAGAGAGTGACTCTAATGGGCAATATAATGCAAGGGGCTATGGGATGCTTGGCCAATGGCTCTATGAGTGATGCCAAAAAAACAATACAGGAAGATGGTCCCTGCTAAAGGACTCCTTCCCGCAGCACTTTGCTGAGAGAATCAGATCCTGGACTCCCTGATCTTTACCCCCAACCACTGTGTCGACTGACCTAGAGGTCAGAGGGCTATGAAGGGATCTTGTATTAGTCAGGATTCTCCAGAGAGATAAGACAAATAGGATACAGCTATATTGAAAGAAAGAGAGCTTTATTATAATTGCTTCACATGATTATGGAGACAGAGAAGTCCCAAGACCTGCAATCAGCAAGCTGGAGACCCAGGAGAATGGTGGTATAATTCCAGCCTGAGTCAAAAGTCTTGAGACCTGGAGAGCCAATCGTATGAGTTCCAATTCAAGGGCAAAAGACTGATGTCCCAGCTCAACTTTGTCAAACAGGCAAAGTTTCTTACTTACTCAGCCTTTTTGTTCTATTCAAGTCTCTGACTGATTAAATGAGGCTCACCCACATTAGGGAGAGCAATTCTGTTTTGCTCTGTCTACCCATTCAAACGTTAATCTCATCTAAAGACATCATCACAGGGGCTTCCTTGGTGGTCTAGTGGGTAAACAGTCTGCCTTGCAGTGCAAGGGGCACCAGTTCGATCCCTGGCCCGGGAAGATCCCACATGCCGAGGAACGACTGGGCCAGTGTGTATAATTACAAACCAGTGCTCCAGAACGCATGCGCCCAGAGCCAGTGCTCTGCAACGAGAGAGGCCACTGCAATGGGAGGCCCACACAGGCCAAAGAATAAATATGGATGGGAAAAAAAAAAAAAAGATGACTTAGACACAAAAAAAATTTTTTTTAAAAATAAAAATGAAAATAAAGACATCATCACAGACCCCTCAAAATGTTTCACTGAGTCTAGACACCCCTGGCTCAGTCTAGCTGACACATAAAACAACAATCTTATGTCTAAAATAAAATCTCTCCCCAAACAGTGACAATGGAGGTTAACTAAACCAACTGGACTCTCTCTGATACAGGCCAAGAGTCAGGACCCAGGTGTGGGAGCAGAAGCCAAAGGTACACCCAGAGAAGCCTCTGTGCAGATGTAGAGTGAGTAGAAACCAGAGAAAGGAGAAGTTATCACAGGAGAAAAGAGGTCTGAATAGGGGTGAGTTTGTCAAGTAGCTGTGTCAAGAGCAACAGAAGTGGAAACAGGAGTTGGAGCTTCAAAATGGCAAAAGGACAAGAATCCTTGCTGCTGAAGAAACACTGAGCTACATAGTTCTAAAGGCCCGGCAGAGCCTGGTAATTCCTCAACTATTATATTCCAATAGACAGGAAGCCTAGCAATTTAGCTGTTCTTGCCTTCCCATGAGGTTCCTGTCTTCCTTCAAAACAAGCAGTGGCAAGTTACGGCCTATGGGTCAAATCCAGCCTGCCACCTTTATGGTAAATAAAGCTTTACTGCAACACAGCCACGCCCATTCAATTACCGTATTTTTTATGGCTGCTTTCACATCACAACGATGGATTTGAGTAGTTATGGCAGACACCATATAACATATAAATTCTGAAATATTTACTAGATGCTAGACAGAGCTCAATGCTTTATGTGAAAATCTCAGCTCTCACAAAGCCCCTGTGAGATTCATCCAGTCCACTCATCAGAATTTTACAAGTAAGGAAACAAAGGCTATGAAAGGTTGTTGCTCAGTTGTTAAGTCATGTTTGACTGTTTGTTACCTCATGGGCTGCAACACACCAGTCTTCTCTGTCTTTCACTGTCTCCTGGAGTTTGCTCAAACTCATGTCCATTAAGTCAGTGATGCTATCCAACCATCTCATCCTCTGTGATCCCCTTCTCCTCCTGCCCTCAATCTTTCCCAGTACCAGGGTATTTTACAGTGAGTCAGCTTTTCACATGAGGTGGCCAAAGTAATGAAGCTTCAGCTTCAGCATCAGACCTTCCAGTAAGTATTCAGGGTTGATTTCCTCTAGGATTGATTGATTGGATCTCCTTGCTGTCCAAGGGACTCTCAAGAGTCTTCTCCAGCACCACAATTTCAAAGCAGCAGTGTTTTGGCATTCAGTCTTCTTTATGGTTCAACTATCACATGACTACTGGAATAACTGTAGCTTTGATTATATGGACGTTGTCAGCAAATCAATGTCTCTGTTTTTTAATACACTGTCTAGGTTTGTCATAACTTTTCTTCCAAGGAGCAAGTGTCTTTAACTTCATGGCTGCAATCACCATTGACAGTGCTTTTGGTGCCCAAGAAAATAAAATCTGTCACTGTTTCCACTTTCCCCCATCTATTTTCCATCAAGGGATGAGACTAGATGCCATGATCTTAGTTTTTTGAATGTGGAGTTTCAAGCCAGCTTTTTCACTCTCCTCTTTCACCCTCATCAACAGGCTTTTTAGTTCCTCTTCCCTTTCTGCCATTAGAGTGGTATCATCTGCATATCAGGGGCTGTTGATATTTCTCCTGGCAATTTTGATTCCAGGCTGTGATTCATCCAACTTGGCATTTTGCAAAATGTATTCTCCAAAAAACTTTGTCAAATCCAGCCTGCCACCTTTATGGTAAATAAAGCTTTACTGCAACACAGCCACGCCCATTCAATTACCGTATTTTTTATGGCTGCTTTCACATCACAACGATGGATTTGAGTAGTTATGGCAGACACCATATAACATATAAATTCTGAAATATTTACTAGATGCTAGACAGAGCTCAATGCTTTATGTGAAAATCTCAGCTCTCACAAAGCCCCTGTGAGATTCATCCAGTCCACTCATCAGAATTTTACAAGTAAGGAAACAAAGGCTATGAAAGGTTGTTGCTCAGTTGTTAAGTCATGTTTGACTGTTTGTTACCTCATGGGCTGCAACACACCAGTCTTCTCTGTCTTTCACTGTCTCCTGGAGTTTGCTCAAACTCATGTCCATTAAGTCAGTGATGCTATCCAACCATCTCATCCTCTGTGATCCCCTTCTCCTCCTGCCCTCAATCTTTCCCAGTACCAGGGTATTTTACAGTGAGTCAGCTTTTCACATGAGGTGGCCAAAGTAATGAAGCTTCAGCTTCAGCATCAGACCTTCCAGTAAGTATTCAGGGTTGATTTCCTCTAGGATTGATTGATTGGATCTCCTTGCTGTCCAAGGGACTCTCAAGAGTCTTCTCCAGCACCACAATTTCAAAGCAGCAGTGTTTTGGCATTCAGTCTTCTTTATGGTTCAACTATCACATGACTACTGGAATAACTGTAGCTTTGATTATATGGACGTTTGTCAGCAAATCAATGTCTCTGTTTTTTAATACACTGTCTAGGTTTGTCATAACTTTTCTTCCAAGGAGCAAGTGTCTTTAACTTCATGGCTGCAATCACCATTGACAGTGCTTTTGGTGCCCAAGAAAATAAAATCTGTCACTGTTTCCACTTTCCCCCATCTATTTTCCATCAAGGGATGAGACTAGATGCCATGATCTTAGTTTTTTGAATGTGGAGTTTCAAGCCAGCTTTTTCACTCTCCTCTTTCACCCTCATCAACAGGCTTTTTAGTTCCTCTTCCCTTTCTGCCATTAGAGTGGTATCATCTGCATATCAGGGGCTGTTGATATTTCTCCTGGCAATTTTGATTCCAGGCTGTGATTCATCCAACTTGGCATTTTGCAAAATGTATTCTCCATGCAAGTTAAATAATAAGGGTGACAATATACAGCCTTAATGTACTCCTTTTCCAATTTTTAACCAGCCTATTGTTCCATGTCCAGTTCTAACTATTGCTTCTTGTCCTGCATATAAGCTTCTCAGGAGACAGGTAAAGTGCTCTGGTATTCCCATCTCTAAGAAGTCTCCACAGTCAATCGTGATCCACACAGTCAAAAGCTTTAGTGTAGTCAGTGAAGCAGAAGTAGGTGTTTTTCTGGAATTCCCTTGCTCCTTCTATGATCCAATGGATGTTGGCAATTTTATCTGTTTCCTTTGCCTTTTCTACATCCAGCTTGTACATTTGGAATTCTCAGTTCACATACTGCTGAAGCATAGCTTGGAGAATTTGAAGCCTAATCTTGCTAGCATGGAAAATGAGTGCTATTATATACTAATTTGAATATTCTTTGGCATTGCCTTTCTTTTTGGTATTGGAATGAAAACTGACCTTTTCCAGTCCTTTGGCCACTGCTGAGTTTTCCAAATTTGCTGGTATATTGACTGCAGCACTTTAATAGCATCACATTTTTAGGATTCAAAATAGCCCAGGTAGAATTCCATCACCTCCACTAGCTTTGCTCATAATAATGCTACCTAAGGCCCACTTGACTTACCACTCTAGGATGTCTGTCTCTAGATGAGTGACCATACCATTGTGATTATCCAGATCATTAAGACCTTTTTTGTATGGTTCTTCTGTGTATTCTTGCCATCTATTCTTAATATCTTCTGCTTCTGTAGTCTCTATCCCTTGAGCAAATCAATGTCTCTGTTTTTTAATACACTGTCTAGGTTTGTCATAACTTTTCTTCCAAGGAGCAAGTGTCTTTAACTTCATGGCTGCAATCACCATTGACAGTGCTTTTGGTGCCCAAGAAAATAAAATCTGTCACTGTTTCCACTTTCCCCCATCTATTTTCCATCAAGGGATGAGACTAGATGCCATGATCTTAGTTTTTTGAATGTGGAGTTTCAAGCCAGCTTTTTCACTCTCCTCTTTCACCCTCATCAACAGGCTTTTTAGTTCCTCTTCCCTTTCTGCCATTAGAGTGGTATCATCTGCATATCAGGGGCTGTTGATATTTCTCCTGGCAATTTTGATTCCAGGCTGTGATTCATCCAACTTGGCATTTTGCAAAATGTATTCTCCATGCAAGTTAAATAATAAGGGTGACAATATACAGCCTTAATGTACTCCTTTTCCAATTTTTAACCAGCCTATTGTTCCATGTCCAGTTCTAACTATTGCTTCTTGTCCTGCATATAAGCTTCTCAGGAGACAGGTAAAGTGCTCTGGTATTCCCATCTCTAAGAAGTCTCCACAGTCAATCGTGATCCACACAGTCAAAAGCTTTAGTGTAGTCAGTGAAGCAGAAGTAGGTGTTTTTCTGGAATTCCCTTGCTCCTTCTATGATCCAATGGATGTTGGCAATTTTATCTGTTTCCTTTGCCTTTTCTACATCCAGCTTGTACATTTGGAATTCTCAGTTCACATACTGCTGAAGCATAGCTTGGAGAATTTGAAGCCTAATCTTGCTAGCATGGAAAATGAGTGCTATTATATACTAATTTGAATATTCTTTGGCATTGCCTTTCTTTTTGGTATTGGAATGAAAACTGACCTTTTCCAGTCCTTTGGCCACTGCTGAGTTTTCCAAATTTGCTGGTATATTGACTGCAGCACTTTAATAGCATCACATTTTTAGGATTCAAAATAGCCCAGGTAGAATTCCATCACCTCCACTAGCTTTGCTCATAATAATGCTACCTAAGGCCCACTTGACTTACCACTCTAGGATGTCTGTCTCTAGATGAGTGACCATACCATTGTGATTATCCAGATCATTAAGACCTTTTTTTGTACAGTTCTTCTGTGTATTCTTGCCATCTCTTCTTAATATCTTCTGCTTCTGTCAGGTCCTTTTTGCTTCTGTCCTTTATTGTGGCATCTTTGTATGAAATATTCCCTTGGTATTTCCAATTTTCTTGATGAGATCTGTAGTCTCTCTCATTCTATTATTTTCCTCTATTTCTTTGCACTGTTCATTTTAGGAGGCCTTCTTATCTTTCCCTGCTATCCTCTGGAATTCTGCATTCAGTTGTGTATATCTATCCCTTTCTCCTTTGCCTTTTACTTCTCTTCTTTTCTCAGTTAGTTTGTTAGAAGAGTAAGGACTCCTCAAACAAACACTTTGCCTTCTTGCATTTGTTTTTCTAGGGGACATTCATTAAAGCCAATTTGTTCATAAGTGCAGCAAAGTAAACCTAGGAACCCAACTAACACAATCACCTACATAGTATTGTACTGTAATAGGTGTATAATACTTTTCAGACAAAAAATAAAGAAAAACACAAAAATAAAGAAAATATTTTAATCTTATAAGACTTGAAAAGTAAAATAGTACAGCACAATAACTGACACTGAGTGAAGAGACAAGAAGAGTTACTGACTGAAGGAAGGAGAGGAGGTGGGAGATGGTAAAGCTGAAGAATCCTCAGCAACAGGAGCTAGGGGGCAAGCTACAATTTCCTCCTGCCTGACACTAATGGAACACGTGTTCTCATCTTTGAAAGTCTGCAACTAAGGTTCCTATGTAGGGGATTTACTGTATAGTGGAGCAAAGATTCAAAGCAGGGTCCTCCTGCCCCCGGCTGCAGCCCTCCTCTTCCTCTTCCTCTTCCTCTTCCTTACCCTCTACCCTCTTCCACACCACCTCCCCAAAAGGAGGTTTCCTGGGATTTAAACACACTTGCCAAAAGTAAATAAATTTCCCTTTACTTTTCGACTGTTAAAGAAACAAAAAGTCTAGGTTCAACCATGCCCTTGGGCAAACTTCTGACAGTTCTTCAGTTAGCTGATTGCTTCCCCAGGCTTCTAGAAAGATCTTAACAGGTTCTATTTATAGTTGACCCAGAGAGCACCAATTCTCTCCTTCTTTGGGCTCCTGAGGCCCCTATCGTTGGGCTATCATGACTCTGATAGTCTGAATGTGGGCCATTGTGATTATCCAGATCATTAAGACCTTTTTTGTATGGTTCTTCTGTGTATTCTTGCCATCTATTCTTAATATCTTCTGCTTCTGTCAGGTCCTTTTTGCTTCTGTCCTTTATTGTGGCATCTTTGTATGAAATATTCCCTTGGTATTTCCAATTTTCTTGATGAGATCTGTAGTCTCTCTCATTCTATTATTTTCCTCTATTTCTTTGCACTGTTCATTTTAGGAGGCCTTCTTATCTTTCCCTGCTATCCTCTGGAATTCTGCATTCAGTTGTGTATATCTATCCCTTTCTCCTTTGCCTTTTACTTCTCTTCTTTTCTCAGTTAGTTTGTTAGAAGAGTAAGGACTCCTCAAACAAACACTTTGCCTTCTTGCATTTGTTTTTCTAGGGGACATTCATTAAAGCCAATTTGTTCATAAGTGCAGCAAAGTAAACCTAGGAACCCAACTAACACAATCACCTACATAGTATTGTACTGTAATAGGTGTATAATACTTTTCAGACAAAAAATAAAGAAAAACACAAAAATAAAGAAAATATTTTAATCTTATAAGACTTGAAAAGTAAAATAGTACAGCACAATAACTGACACTGAGTGAAGAGACAAGAAGAGTTACTGACTGAAGGAAGGAGAGGAGGTGGGAGATGGTAAAGCTGAAGAATCCTCAGCAACAGGAGCTAGGGGGCAAGCTACAATTTCCCTCCTGCCTGACACTAATGGAACACGTGTTCTCATCTTTGAAAGTCTGCAACTAAGGTTCCTATGTAGGGGATTTACTGTATAGTGGAGCAAAGATTCAAAGCAGGGTCCTCCTGCCCCCGGCTGCAGCCCTCCTCTTCCTCTTCCTCTTCCTCTTCCTTACCCTCTACCCTCTTCCACACCACCTCCCCAAAAGGAGGTTTCCTGGGATTTAAACACACTTGCCAAAAGTAAATAAATTTCCCTTTACTTTTCGACTGTTAAAGAAACAAAAAGTCTAGGTTCAACCATGCCCTTGGGCAAACTTCTGACAGTTCTTCAGTTAGCTGATTGCTTCCCCAGGCTTCTAGAAAGATCTTAACAGGTTCTATTTATAGTTGACCCAGAGAGCACCAATTCTCTCCTTCTTTGGGCTCCTGAGGCCCCTATCGTTGGGCTATCATGACTCTGATAGTCTGAATGTGGGCAGAGTGAGGATTAAAAAACTTTTCGCTGGTTACCCAAAAGCCTTGATAACATCACACCATCTTTCACCAGCTGCGCTCAGAGGAAACCACTTCCTCCTTCTCCCGAGCTGCTTGCATATTTACAAGTTAATTGTCCAAACCTCAGTTTTGTTGAATTAATTGCTTCTTCAGCTGGCCTCTCCTCCTCTGGCTGGCCTAGAGTAGGGATACGGAGGAAAGTAAGGCAAAGGACCCCTTCTTGTGTGAGGGAGAAGTTGGGGGTACCACAACTAGTGTGACTCTCAAAGGCCATCACCTTGGGCTCATTCTCCACCCACACATTTTCCCTTCCACCTTAAATCCTTCCAGTGCATACAGGCCCATTTCTGTGGTCAGTAGTCATGCTTGAAAGCCATCCAGAAATAGTGACTGAGATGCCCTTAACAGCCATATTTTCATAGTCTTTGCTAAGCATGGTGTCCTCCATAAATGATTCATGGGGGAACTCTAAGTGCATTTTATTTTCTAATAACCATCTCTCTCTGCCAGTCCATTATAGATGAACTAAGATACGGAAGAGTAGTGAACCCTTATGAAAGATTATGAAACATTACCCTCTGTGTGCCCAAAATGACCACACAGACCTTAGCAATATTAATCCCTGGCCTAATTTTGCTGAATATGTAATACACATCCTCAGGTCACTGAAATTATGTTTCAATGTGTTTATTCATCTGTATGAAGCTACCTGTGTATATGGTTTAACTGTGAGTGTAAATGTGAAGACTGAAATCACAACCTGTGATCCTAGAATGAAAAGGTGACAGACACTATCCAAGGGTGAGGACATGGCTACCCACTCCAGTATTCTTACCCAGGAAATCCCATGGACAAAGGAACCTGGTGGGCTATGGTCCATAACGTCGCAAAGAGTCTGACATGACTGAAGTTACCTAACATGCATGCATACTGTTCAAAGGTCATCTAATCCATCCCTTTACATTTCCAAATATACTGCATAAATCATTCCAGACAAACTCCTATGCAACTCTTATTGTTTTTAAATTTAACCCCAGGGAAAAGATGTCCAACCTTTTTCTGTAATCTGTTTCATTGCTTATTGGGTCTCATGAAGGTCCTTACAGCGTTGTGATGGATTTCTTCCTCTGTCTTAAGTTCAGATGGAGAACAGCCCACTGAATGAATAGGCTGATTTACCATCAGTAAATTATGAGGTGGTGCCTATGTTTACACTCCTATTCTCCATCAGGGCCTCTTTATTTAATTGATGGCTTCCTGCCTTCTTTAAAGGTTATTCTGGTATTTAGCAGGATGCTGGGAGAGGCTGAGGAGTGATAAATTACACCTGCATTTACTCTTCTCCATCATCACCACCATCATACAATCACAAAACCTTGCAGTCAAGACTTCATCCATCCATCTGTGCTGCTTAGGTAGCTTGCCTCTATGAAAACTCACCATTGAACCAATAGCCACTAAGCTTGATGATCTCTTCTTGGTTCTGATATGGCTTGAGCTCTAAAACATCCACGTGAGGAGCACTTGAAGGAACCAGGGTTATACAGGCTAGAGACGATAGTTGGGGGACTTCCCAGTTGGCTCTGGTGGTAAAGAATCCACCTGCCAATGCAGGAGACATAAGCGATGTGGATTCAATACCTGGGGCAGGGATTCCCTGGAGAAGGAGATGGCAACCTACCCCAGTATTCTTGCCTGGGGGATCCCATGGACAAAGGAGTCTGGCAGGCTACAGTCCTGCCAGAGTCCTATAAGGTCACAAAGAGTTGGACACAACTGAAGTAACTTAGCACACACACACAAAGATTTGATTTCCTTGGAATGGTCCAGTATTAATTTTTCTATTCATTATTTCTACTTTTATTTTCTATTAGTTTTTCTATAACTATGATAAGCATAGTATCTTAAATCACATACATATTTTATCTTTTGGTTCTGAGGGCCAGAGGTCCTAAAATCAAGGTGTCAGCAGGGCGGCATTCCTTTCTGGAGGCTTTACAGGAGAATTCACTGTCTTGCCTTTTCCAGTTTCTAGAAGCTGCCCACAGTCCTTGACTCACAGCCCACTCCTCTATCTTCAAATCCAAGAATGGCAGCTGAGTACTTCTCGTATCACATCTCTTTGAACCTGATGCTTCTGCCTCTTCTTCTATCTGTTAAGGACCTTTGTGATTATGTTAAACCCATCTCTACTTTAAGGTCAGCTGGGTCTTTTCCAATGAGTCAGTTCTTCATATAAGGTGGCCAAAGTATTGGAACTTCAGCTCTAGCATCAGTCCTTCCAATGAGTATTCGGGATTGATTTCCATTACGGTTGACTGGTTTGGTCTCTTTGCTGTCCAGGGGTTTCTAAAGAGTCTTCTCCAGCACCACAGTTTGCAAGCATCAATTCCTTGGTGCTCAGCTTTATGCTCCAAGTCTCATGTCCACACATCACTACTGGAACAACCATAGCTTTGACTATATGGACCTTTGATGGCAAAGTGATATCTCTGCATTTTAATACACTGTCTAGGTTTGTCACAGCTTTCCTTCCAAGAAATAAGTAAAGTGGGTGGAAAAATGGGGTTCACTTGGAGGGATAGCTGTCAGGATTAAATATGATAACAACATCTAATTTATTGGTTTGTTGAATCTTGTAGAAATATGTTTAGCCCAGCGTGTGTCCCATTGTAAAAGCTCAGTAGCTCTCACTACAGTTCAGCACCTACACTTAGTGGGACATGGCAAACTCTTTGGGTGCCTTCCCAGGACCTGGAAACCTTCTCCCAGAGTGAGACTATGGGTCTCAAGACAGCCATGTTTCTCCTCCATGTCCCCACTTCCTGTGCATGTAATTGAACCAGTGATGATGACCTGACTCAAGCCAGACCATTAGACTTTCCCTCCCAGGAATGTGGAATCAGATGCCTAACAGACATTTGACTTGGTCTCTGTGAGTTATTCTTTCTGCACTTGGTGTTGAAGGACATTCATTCTCACTGAGGAAGAGAGACTAATCAGTCTCAAGAAACAAGATTAAAGCTGCTGCCCAGAAAGGAGCTAAAAGAAGAGACAGAAGGACCTGACAGCTCTCCCCACACCTCTTCCTCTCCCCTTCTGGACCCGCCATTGCCATTCCTGTGTTCTTGAGACACTCAACATGTTTTCCTAATATGTTGCCCTATTTTAATTTAGTGGCACTGAGTTGGTATGTGTGTTATTTACAACCAGAGAGGCTGAATGCACAGATGCTCACAAACATTTACAGACAGTTGGAGCTGAAAAGGACCTTCAGCCCCTCTCCTTGCTTACTTATCAGTGCATTTTGGCATAGAGAGGTGAAAAGGCTGACCCCAGGTAACCCTGGAACAGTAACAAAGTCAGGACCAGCACCTAGAACCTCTAGACTACCCAGGTTGAACTCCACCCTCTAACTCTGGTTTTCCAAATCAGCTCTGATTCCTAGGGCTTGAGAAGCTAACATGACTAGAGCCAAGGACTGGAAAGGTACCAGGGTTTTAGGNGNTCTAAAAGGAAATCTTCAGGATCCAGAATCATCTGCCTGCACTATATGGACCTCTGATGGCAAAGTGATATCTCTGCATTTTAATACACTGTCTAGGTTTGTCACAGCTTTCCTTCCAAGAAATAAGTAAAGTGGGTGGAAAAATGGGGTTCACTTGGAGGGATAGCTGTCAGGATTAAATATGATAACAACATCTAATTTATTGGTTTGTTGAATCTTGTAGAAATATGTTTAGCCCAGCGTGTGTCCCATTGTAAAAGCTCAGTAGCTCTCACTACAGTTCAGCACCTACACTTAGTGGGACATGGCAAACTCTTTGGGTGCCTTCCCAGGACCTGGAAACCTTCTCCCAGAGTGAGACTATGGGTCTCAAGACAGCCATGTTTCTCCTCCATGTCCCCACTTCCTGTGCATGTAATTGAACCAGTGATGATGACCTGACTCAAGCCAGACCATTAGACTTTCCCTCCCAGGAATGTGGAATCAGATGCCTAACAGACATTTGACTTGGTCTCTGTGAGTTATTCTTTCTGCACTTGGTGTTGAAGGACATTCATTCTCACTGAGGAAGAGAGACTAATCAGTCTCAAGAAACAAGATTAAAGCTGCTGCCCAGAAAGGAGCTAAAAGAAGAGACAGAAGGACCTGACAGCTCTCCCCACACCTCTTCCTCTCCCCTTCTGGACCCGCCATTGCCATTCCTGTGTTCTTGAGACACTCAACATGTTTTCCTAATATGTTGCCCTATTTTAATTTAGTGGCACTGAGTTGGTATGTGTGTTATTTACAACCAGAGAGGCTGAATGCACAGATGCTCACAAACATTTACAGACAGTTGGAGCTGAAAAGGACCTTCAGCCCCTCTCCTTGCTTACTTATCAGTGCATTTTGGCATAGAGAGGTGAAAAGGCTGACCCCAGGTAACCCTGGAACAGTAACAAAGTCAGGACCAGCACCTAGAACCTCTAGACTACCCAGGTTGAACTCCACCCTCTAACTCTGGTTTTCTCCAAATCAGCTCTGATTCCTAGGGCTTGAGAAGCTAACATGACTAGAGCCAAGGACTGGAAAGGTACCAGGGTTTTAGGAGTTCTAAAGAAATTTCATGTCAGGAGACCAAAATACCTTTTTCAAGAGACTAATTTTGATGCAGGATCTGAGATCCTTCCAACAGCACCTGGGTCTGCCTGGATAATGCTGGAAAAGACAGGAGCTGGGCATCATTTGCATATATGCAAATGAAGCCTTCCAGAGCTGCCCAGAAGCCAGCTCTGCATGGAGCACTCGCTCAGCAGCTGGGGTTGCTTTCATCTGTCTACTCAGCCTTGAAGGAGAGAGAGATGAGCTTGTCAGAGTTTCCCTGCAGGCTGGCGAGGACAGAGTCATCCCAACACCCCTGGGCTGGAGAAGCAGCATCTAAACCTCCAGAGGATGAAACTGAGGGACTGACTTCCACCCCTGGCCCTGCCCCCCAACCCTGTTTCCCTACCAGGCAGGAGTAGAAAAAACCAGGATTCCAGCAGGGGGTCTGCGGGGAACATATCCCAGGTTTGTTAGTGGGAGAGACGCCCTCCTTCTGGAACTCAGACCTCACCCTTTGCCTGCCTTCAGAAACTATCCAGGTTCATCACTTCTCCACAGTGCCAGGAAGAAGGAAGAGACCAGACAATCAGTTTGAGGTTGGGAGGCCTGACCTGAGACCCAGCCCAGCCGCTGGATTCCTTGTCACTTGGAACAAGTCTCAGCCTCGGTTTTCCTGTCCATAAGCTGGGGGAGGAGGGCAAGAAGCTTAGAATTCATGTTTGGGGCCAAGGAGTTCGTTTCCCAACAAAAATGCAGAGGGAACATCCATCAGACACAACTGTGCTGCTCTGGTAGCCATAGTTTCAAGGGGAAGGGGGTCTGCCCCTCCCCAACTTACATCTCATGGAGCCTCCCACCCCTACCCCCTACCCCACCCCGAGGTCTGTCAGAGCACATTTGGAAAACCACTGGGCTGGCTGGTCCCTCAGGTCCCTCCCTGCTGCCAGAGTCTGGGATTTCAAAGCCAGTAACAGCTGCCTGGTGAGTGTGGGAAAGAAGAGATGGTACGACTGAGCTGGGACAAAGAGGATTTAAACTAACAGCAAGAGCCGCATCCTTCCAGCAAGCCCTGAAGATCGTGTTGGTGGAAATCCTGGTGGTGGTGGCCCTTGGCCTCCCTTCACATCAGTCTGGCCTCAAAGCTCTCGGAGGCCTTCTGAGCCCAGAGAGCAGCAAGGAGGGCCTGCCCACCTTCTAAGCCCTTGGGGTACCATCTTTTCCCCCACCACCCCACAAATGCTCACCTTGTTGCTGCCTTCAAGCTCTTTCCCTTCCCTCCCCGCTTCTGCCCCACCCCCACTCGCTCAGCCCAGTCCATCCCTGGGAAAAAACCTGAACAATACCTGGAGGAGGGGATCAGGTATCCTGGGGGGAATGGCCCCTAGCAAACACACAGATGGTTAATCCCTGGGCAATTCTGGGCTTTCCTTTCTTCCCTCTCCCCTCCCTCTCTCCTCTCTGTTTCCACTCCAGGGCCAGCTCTCAGCCCCAAGGCTCTCCTGACAGACACCCTTTTCAGAAGAAAAGGCCAGTGGCGCTGGATGGCAGTTAACCGGCTGTGGTCCCCAGCCCGTCCCTCTCCCTCTCTAGGCCGCAGTTTCCTCATCTGCTTGGACAAGGGGTGCCTGTGTTCCGGGGGTGCTGCACATCCTGTTGAGAACTCAAGGAAACGAGGCAGGCAGACACACACACAGCCTTGCCGCCAAGTTGGAAACCCATCCGTGGACTAGAGAAGGTTAACCAAGGGTCTGGTTCTTGCTCAGGTTCCAAGTCTCAGACCCTGAGAGCTGCACCTCTCGTGACCTGGGCTGCAGACCCCAAAGGATTCAGAGGAGAGTGAGGCCATTCCAGCTCCTTCGCTTTTCTTATTCCCTCACAGCTGGGGCTCTACTCCTGTGCTCCTGGTGCAGTACCTCTACCCATCTCTAGCCCTCCCCCAGCCTGCAGCCTCTCCAAGAAAGAGAAAGAGGAAAGGAAGGGGGGAAGAGGAACAGACAGGGCAGAGAGCAAAGGGGCTTCAGCCTCTAGCCCCTCCTTCTCAACCCAAACCCCCTGGCTCGGACACTCCTGCCCATACCCCCGTGGCTTCTGGCCTCAGCCCAGGAAGTCTGTCCTCCTGTGGTCATCAGCGGGCTTCAAGTGACAGGGCCCGGCCAGAGATCCAGGGCCTCCCTGGATCAGGCCTCCCTCACCCCAGCCTCAAATCCAGAGTCGTTCACAAAGACCCCTAATCAGGAACATTTAACGGCTCTCCACTGAAGCTCCCAGCTCCACTCCCTCACTAACAGCTTTCTAGGTCAGACTTCAGCTCCAGGCTTTCCTGCCTTGGCTCCTAAAACTCCTGTCCACACTGCGCCCAGACTGAACTCCCAGCCACATTTTCTGGTCTCTTCACACACACCTGGAATAATCTCCAAAGTGGGTGTCATACCCATTTTACAGATAAAGCAACTGAGGTTCCTGGTGATAACATAACGTTCCTGCCAACGCTTCAAGAGGCAACACTAGCCTTCCGTCCAAGTATTCCGAAGCCCCAAAGCTCCTCCACCAGCAGTTTCTAGTTGCATAGTGTCCACCTAGGCAGCTGTGAACTTTCCTAGTGTCTCCCTCCAGTCCACAAATGGGCCTCCAAGTGTTAGAGTCCGGTGAACTCTTTTGTAACTGAAATGTATTTTCTTATTGATTTCCATTAGGTAATTGGAACTGTATTCCCAGAAGTCATAGTTTTGGCCTCAAGATATAATTAAAAACATACAGGAGAATAGTGGAGATTTTAAATGGAGTAACTAGAGGAAAGCTAATGATTTTATGACACAATAAAAACACAACTAAAAGATCACCCCAGAAGTGGCATCCACCCCTTCTCCAAAGTCAGTTGGAAGATGGGCCTTGTTTCTTATCTAGTCCTTTAAAATCCAAGGGCAGTTATAAACCACCAGTTTTAAACCTTGTGCGTTTGGGTGTTATTTATCAATGGACTTAGCCTGTGGTTGTCTGTTTAGGGACTAATTTAATCATGTACTTTCTCAGGGTCCTTTATGAGCTCTTTTAAGGAGAAAGCTGGTCTTTTCACCCCAGAGAAGCATGAAGATCATTTTCATAATTTATTTTTCTTTAAGTGCAGAGTGGATTTCCTTGAAGAGGAACACAGCGTGGCCCACTTAAAATAGATCCTGTTAATAATGCAGTGGGACTTGAAGGATTCAGGTTTTAAGTGGGCTGCAGGCACCCAGCAGAGAGAGATGAGTAAAGGCCCAGTCACCCAGTCCTTCCCACCAAATACAGCCGCCTTTTCCCAGGAGGCCAGAGCCCATGACGATCTGCAGCTAATTTTGCAAGAGCTTTTCCCCAGAAGGAAAAGACCTACGTCTGTGAATCTATGCTCCACATCCCCCTCCACACGTATACTTTATTTCCTCTAGTTTGCTCATTCCCTCATTCATATATCCATCCATCTAGCCATCCATTTATCCATTCCTTCATTCTTTGAAAATGTACCAGGGCAGTTAGGATTCCACTGTGAATAAGACACAGCCTTTGCCCTTAAAGAGCTCAGTCTGATAGGGAAGGCCAGTGAGAAAGCTCAGGAAGCATCAGGCACTATAAAAGAAAAGTGAAAGTTGTTCAGTCATGTCCAACTCTCTGCAACCCACGGACGAGCCATGGGACCCTCCAGGCAAGAATACTGGAGTGGGTAGCCTATCCCTTCTCCAGGGGATTTTCCCAACCCAGGAATCAATACGGGGTCTCCTGCATTGCAGGTGGTTTCAGGTGCATACCAAACACTATGGGACCTCTGAGGAAGGCATAGCTGCTCCTGGGTGAGTCAGAAAAGGTCCCACAAAGAGAGAAGGCTGAGTTGAGCCTTTTTAAAAGTGTAAAAACACAACTAAAAGATCACCCCAGAAGTGGCATCCACCCCTTCTCCAAAGTCAGTTGGAAGATGGGCCTTGTTTCTTATCTAGTCCTTTAAAATCCAAGGGCAGTTATAAACCACCAGTTTTAAACCTTGTGCGTTTGGGTGTTATTTATCAATGGACTTAGCCTGTGGTTGTCTGTTTAGGGACTAATTTAATCATGTACTTTCTCAGGGTCCTTTATGAGCTCTTTTAAGGAGAAAGCTGGTCTTTTCACCCCAGAGAAGCATGAAGATCATTTTCATAATTTATTTTTCTTTAAGTGCAGAGTGGATTTCCTTGAAGAGGAACACAGCGTGGCCCACTTAAAATAGATCCTGTTAATAATGCAGTGGGACTTGAAGGATTCAGGTTTTAAGTGGGCTGCAGGCACCCAGCAGAGAGAGATGAGTAAAGGCCCAGTCACCCAGTCCTTCCCACCAAATACAGCCGCCTTCTCCCAGGAGAGGCCAGAGCCCATGACGATCTGCAGCTAATTTTGCAAGAGCTTTTCCCCAGAAGGAAAAGACCTACGTCTGTGAATCTATGCTCCACATCCCCCTCCACACGTATACTTTATTTCCTCTAGTTTGCTCATTCCCTCATTCATATATCCATCCATCTAGCCATCCATTTATCCATTCCTTCATTCTTTGAAAATGTACCAGGGCAGTTAGGATTCCACTGTGAATAAGACACAGCCTTTGCCCTTAAAGAGCTCAGTCTGATAGGGAAGGCCAGTGAGAAAGCTCAGGAAGCATCAGGCACTATAAAAGAAAAGTGAAAGTTGTTCAGTCATGTCCAACTCTCTGCAACCCACGGACGAGCCATGGGACCCTCCAGGCAAGAATACTGGAGTGGGTAGCCTATCCCTTCTCCAGGGGATTTTCCCAACCCAGGAATCAATACGGGGTCTCCTGCATTGCAGGTGGTTTCAGGTGCATACCAAACACTATGGGACCTCTGAGGAAGGCATAGCTGCTCCCTGGGTGAGTCAGAAAAGGTCCCACAAAGAGAGAAGGCTGAGTTGAGCCTTAAAAGTGTAGGTGGAGAGATGATGGGGTGTGGAGAACAGTGGCATTCTAGATAGAACCAATGCAGACACAGTCACCAAAGACACAATGGAAGGGGTTCTGAGTAGCTGTGGGAAACGAGGATTGGAAGAAACCACCTAGAAAAGATGCAGACTAAGGTTTGAAGAGCTAAGAACACCATAAGGAGCTGTCCTTAGGGAAGATTCATGGAAGGTGGGGAGAGGCCATAAGGGTTGCAGGACCTAAGCCCACACTTCAAACAAAATGACCGGAGAGTTGCTGGAAGACCTCAGACTCATCTCTCACAGGCTCAGGACGCAGAGCTTCCTGCACCAGCTACAGTCTTAATGGCAACTCGGGCTCCATGGAAGACCCTGACCTAGATCTGACAGGCAGCCTGGCCCCGAGGGCCTCAGATACAGGTCCCAGGCCAACCCAATGTCCCTCGATAAAGAGGGCTGAGGGTCTTTCTTCCCCTCGTCCTCTCCGTTTGGAAGGCCCACTCCCAAATTGCAGGTCACTGCTGTGGACGTCCTGTACATCCCTCCTGGCTCCACTGCAATGCACCCAGTCTCTCTGTATCTTCTCCCCTCTGCCTATACTCAGGACCTCCTGCCTCTTTCCGTCCTGAATCAGAGCCACTTGTGCACACGCTGGCCCCCTCAGCTGGCCTGCTGCTCCCATGGGAAGCTTCTGTTGTTGATACAGAGGTCTACTTGAGCCCCAAGAGTGCAGCCCCCAGTAACTCTTCCCTGTCGTATTAATCAAATTGCCTGAAAGGACCCCTCTGAGCACGTCCACGGACACAGAGCACCCAGGGGTGTGAGAGGAGCAGAAAGGGGAGATGGCTGAAGGGTCTGGACCCCTGCTGGGCCCTCCTCAGCTCCCCTAGCCCCCCAGGGAGGCTCTCTGGAATCGTGTTTTCCCTCAGTGTGGGTTTGAGCCTGTGTTTTTAGTCCCTAGAGAGGCTGGCATTATTTTCCTCAAAGTTTCAAGGGGGTTGACTCGCGTTTCATGTTTCTCTGTTTGGCAAATAGTCCGTCCCCTGCCTCCGCTCCCAGCAATCGGGAATCCCAGACATGGAAGCTAGAGGGACTCGGGTTTCCTCCTGAGGAGGGGCTACCCCAGCAGATGCCAGTCGAGCAAGTGAGCCAGGAACTCCAGCCAGGAGGTGGGGGTGCAGGTGGGAGGCACAGGGCCTTGGGTTTTCTCTGCGGGGGAGGGAAGTGAAGAAAGGAACCGTTCTGGATAAAAAGCCCCAGGATGCAGGCTCTAGCCTCCTTCTGCCTCGAGACCCCTTTCTTTCAGAGCTGGTTTGGGGCCACGAGTCTAGGAAGATCAGCAATGGAGGCCAGTTGCGGACCTAGCCCACCTTCAAACAATGACCGAGAGTCTGGAAGACCTCAGACTCATCTCTCACAGGCTCAGGACGCAGAGCTTCCTGCACCAGCTACAGTCTTAATGGCAACTCGGGCTCCATGGAAGACCCTGACCTAGATCTGACAGGCAGCCTGGCCCCGAGGGCCTCAGATACAGGTCCCAGGCCAACCCAATGTCCCTCGATAAAGAGGGCTGAGGGTCTTTCTTCCCCTCGTCCTCTCCGTTTGGAAGGCCCACTCCCAAATTGCAGGTCACTGCTGTGGACGTCCTGTACATCCCTCCTGGCTCCACTGCAATGCACCCAGTCTCTCTGTATCTTCTCCCCTCTGCCTATACTCAGGACCTCCTGCCTCTTTCCGTCCTGAATCAGAGCCACTTGTGCACACGCTGGCCCCCTCAGCTGGCCTGCTGCTCCCATGGGAAGCTTCTGTTGTTGATACAGAGGTCTACTTGAGCCCCAAGAGTGCAGCCCCCAGTAACTCTTCCCTGTCGTATTAATCAAATTGCCTGAAAGGACCCCTCTGAGCACGTCCACGGACACAGAGCACCCAGGGGTGTGAGAGGAGCAGAAAGGGGAGATGGCTGAAGGGTCTGGACCCCTGCTGGGCCCTCCTCAGCTCCCCTAGCCCCCCAGGGAGGCTCTCTGGAATCGTGTTTTCCCTCAGTGTGGGTTTGAGCCTGTGTTTTTAGTCCCTAGAGAGGCTGGCATTATTTTCCTCAAAGTTTCAAGGGGGTTGACTCGCGTTTCATGTTTCTCTGTTTGGCAAATAGTCCGTCCCCTGCCTCCGCTCCCAGCAATCGGGAATCCCAGACATGGAAGCTAGAGGGACTCGGGTTTCCTCCTGAGGAGGGGCTACCCCAGCAGATGCCAGTCGAGCAAGTGAGCCAGGAACTCCAGCCAGGAGGTGGGGGTGCAGGTGGGAGGCACAGGGCCTTGGGTTTTCTCTGCGGGGGAGGGAAGTGAAGAAAGGAACCGTTCTGGATAAAAAGCCCCAGGATGCAGGCTCTAGCCTCCTTCTGCCTCGAGACCCCTTTCTTTCAGAGCTGGTTTGGGGGCCACAAGGGCTAGCGGCAGCCACTCCGCTCTCTCCTGGGGACATGTTTGTCTTATGGTGGAAGGGACACCAAGCTTGCTGGGCTGGAGCGGGGTTGGGGTGGAGGGACGGGAAGGGCGGGTCCCAGCTGAGAGTGGCAGGCCAACCCAGATGCCAGCAGACAGGAGCTGGCACTAGAGGAGGGACAGGGCTGAGCCCAGCTTCTGAGCAGAGGCTGGGAGCTGGCAGGCGGGCGCTGATGTGAGGAGCCGCGCTGACACCTGAGTCTCCCTCACCTCCCCCTGGAGAACACTTTAATGAGGCTCACAGCTGTAATATCACAGAACGAGCATTAACAATGCTAATTACCTAAAGTTTATCTGAACGTTCTCAACCCACCCGTCTTGGGAACACACTGTTGTGCCGGCCCCGCTGAAGCACGGAGGGGCTGAGGCTTGTGACAGGAGGTGACAAGGAAGAGGCAGCCTGGGCCGGAGTAAGAAGGGGCCACCGCGAGGACCCCAGCACAGCAGGGAGTGGAGGCTGCTATGGTGAAGGATGTTCCCCGACGCTGCTTAAGAGAAATCCAGGGGGGCTTCCCTGGTGGCTCAGTGGTAGAGTTCGCCTGCCAATGCAGGAGACACGGGTTCGATCCCTGATCCGGGAAGATCCCACGTGCTGCGGAGCGACTAAGCCCGTGAGCCACAACTATTGAGCCTGTGCTCGAGGGCCTTGGAGTCACAGCTACTGAGCCCATGTGCCGCAACTACTGAAGCCCGTGTGCCCTACAGCCCGAGTTCCACAACAAGAGAGGTCACCACAACAAGAAGCCTGCTCACCTCAGCTGGAGAGTAGTGCCTGCTCCCTGCAACTAGAGAAGAGCCTATGGCAGCAGGGAAAACCCAGAATAGACAAAAGTAAATAAATAAAAAAGACAAATCCAGGGGAGGAGGGCCCCTGACTGGCAGGTCCCCTTTGGAGGAGGCTGGGAGTAGAGATCAGGTCCAGGCAGAGGGTGGTGGGCCCACGATGGCCTCTGGAAGCCTCAGGAGCCACTCCTAGGTCCCCTCCTACCATGAAGCCCCAAAGATGTTTTCACATGGGTGTGTGGGAGGGTGTGGGGGGGGGGGTGTTTAAAGCAGCTGAAAAGCAATATATGAAGTGGATTAAATCAGAGCTGTGTGCTGGTCAACATTTGCTTCAAGTCTGGGGCTTAGGAACCTTTTCTTCACCCCGGCACCCTGAAGCCTCTGGACATTTCTGAGATCTCTTCTAGAAGCCTAGGCCCCTGCCCTTGGAAAACCAGTGTTGGAGAATGACCCAGAATTCCAGCTTCATTGTGTCTAGCCTGAAATCATGTCCTTCCCAGGGCTGCTTGGAGTCAGGCATTGCTGGACATCTCAGGGCCTCTGACCCAGGCCAGGAGAAGGACAGGCACCAAGGCTCGCATGGGTACCCACTTGATCTGTTGGTACCTTCCCCAAGCCTGCCTAAGTCTGGGGCTGGCTTTGTAGACAGTCTTGCCTATATCTACAAATGCCTAAGGTCACCCAGCAAAAGAACATGAGACAGAGACCTTCTGGCTCCTTTTCTGCTCCCCCAAGAAGGAGAAGTCACACCGTCTCAGTCACCCGTTCACCCCCTTAAACATGAGGGGCTACCCCATGGGTCCCTTCTTCTGAGTCCCTCTGCCCCACACTTTCTCCCCTGCCCAAGGACAGAACTAGGAAACCCATTCTGTCATGAGTTAGTTTGAGTATAATTTGAGCTGCTGCAGGGTTCCCCCCGCCCCTCCAGCCCTGTGACCCTCTGGAGCAGCATCCGTTTCAGGTCTGTGTTAGATCACTTTCCCAGGCCTCAAGACCCATTGCCTCCCCAGGAGCCATCTTTCAGTAAACGGTGGATTGAGTCTGGGCGGTGTAACTGATTCTCCAAGGTCAAAGCAGAAGCATCCCATCCCCTCCATGCAGATGAAAGGCCTGTGGTAAGTGTTTGCGCCATCTTTTCCTGCCTGAACTTGGTCATGAGCCACATCCCCCACTGCAGGAAAGAGCAGCTCAGCACGGCCAGCCCAGCTCCCATCCGAGACCACGCAGGGTGAAGGCCTGGCCTTTCCCATTGACAGCCCATGTCCGTAGCTACAAGCCACGGCCCCTCTGCTAGAAAGAACCGCCCTCTGCTCTCTTGAAAGGAAAGGCTGGTGGCGTGTGATGACGTTGCAGGATGGTGGAACATGTAGTCGTCAGCGGGACTGAGAGAGACCTGGTCCCTCCCCACTGCATGGCGCCCCTCCCCCCAAGTCTTCCGAAGAAAAAAGCGGACTTCAACTAAAAGCACACTGACTGAGACCAGAAGTCCCTGCTTGTGGTGCCACAGGCCCCGAAGACTGACTCCATTCCATGCCATGTCATTACCTGGGTGATGGGTAAGCCCCATGGGTGTGGGGTTGGCTTTGTAGACAGTCTTGCCTATATCTAGGCAAATGTCCTTCCCAGGGCTGCTTGGAGTCAGGCATTGCTGGACATCTCAGGGCCTCTGACCCAGGCCAGGAGAAGGACAGGCACCAAGGCTCGCATGGGTACCCACTTGATCTGTTGGTACCTTCCCCAAGCCTGCCTAAGTCTGGGGCTGGCTTTGTAGACAGTCTTGCCTATATCTACAAATGCCTAAGGTCACCCAGCAAAAGAACATGAGACAGAGACCTTCTGGCTCCTTTTCTGCTCCCCCAAGAAGGAGAAGTCACACCGTCTCAGTCACCCGTTCACCCCCTTAAACATGAGGGGCTACCCCATGGGTCCCTTCTTCTGAGTCCCTCTGCCCCACACTTTCTCCCCTGCCCAAGGACAGAACTAGGAAACCCATTCTGTCATGAGTTAGTTTGAGTATAATTTGAGCTGCTGCAGGGTTCCCCCCGCCCCTCCAGCCCTGTGACCCTCTGGAGCAGCATCCGTTTCAGGTCTGTGTTAGATCACTTTCCCAGGCCTCAAGACCCATTGCCTCCCCAGGAGCCATCTTTCAGTAAACGGTGGATTGAGTCTGGGCGGTGTAACTGATTCTCCAAGGTCAAAGCAGAAGCATCCCATCCCCTCCATGCAGATGAAAGGCCTGTGGTAAGTGTTTGCGCCATCTTTTCCTGCCTGAACTTGGTCATGAGCCACATCCCCCACTGCAGGAAAGAGCAGCTCAGCACGGCCAGCCCAGCTCCCATCCGAGACCACGCAGGGTGAAGGCCTGGCCTTTCCCATTGACAGCCCATGTCCGTAGCTACAAGCCACGGCCCCTCTGCTAGAAAGAACCGCCCTCTGCTCTCTTGAAAGGAAAGGCTGGTGGCGTGTGATGACGTTGCAGGATGGTGGAACATGTAGTCGTCAGCGGGACTGAGAGAGACCTGGTCCCTCCCCACTGCATGGCGCCCCTCCCCCCAAGTCTTCCGAAGAAAAAAGCGGACTTCAACTAAAAGCACACTGACTGAGACCAGAAGTCCCTGCTTGTGGTGCCACAGGCCCCGAAGACTGACTCCATTCCATGCCATGTCATTACCTGGGTGATGGGTAAGCCCCATGGGTGTGGGGTCTTGCTTCTCTGCTGTATCCCGAGCGCCTACCACACGGCAGAGGCTTTATTTACTTATTTACCTGAAACGAGCTTGGAAAAGACTGACCCTCAACGTGTAGCCTTCGGAAACCGCTTCAACGTGGTTCAGGTCTTGCACGCAGGGGCTGTGCCTTTAAGGAGGCTGCTAAGTGGGCCAGGGACTGGGGCAGACGGGTCTCCTGTTCCTCACCCAGGGCAGCCATCTCACTGCCTTGCACAGAAGGCAGGGACCTGACAGGGGAGGAGCAGTGAGTCAGCTGGCTTCTCGATGGGTCCTGAGCCTGAGGTCTCTCTTCCCCCGCCTGCTGCCTCCACCTCAGCTGTGAGTCATCGCTGAATCATCAGCCTCGCCTCCCCCGGAAGCTCCAGGGGCTTCTCTTCAGGAGGCCCTGCCATCTTCTCAGAGGGCTCGTCGGATGGAGCTCACGGTGGAGCTGCCTGCAGTGCCCATGGGAGCTACCATGACAGTGGCTTCCCTGGAGCTTGTGTGTGACAAGTTCAGAATTCCATCTGTAAAAGCAACCGGGACCGGAAAGACTCCCCACTTTGGAAGTCTCCTTGCAAACATGGAAGCTCCAGCGTTTGTCAGGAGGCTGACACGCGTGCCCATGTGTGCTCATGTGTGTAGTCCCACCCCAGAACAAAAGGGCTCTTTTCACACAGGCTCTATATACATTTGCAACTGATATTCTTTTAGGAGGATTGGGTTTTTTTTTTTAACGGTGATTTTCTTTCTTTTTAGTTATATATTTATTTATTTATTTATTTTTGGCTATTCTGGATTTTCACTGCTGCCACAGGCTCTTCTCTAGTTGCAGGGAGTGGGGGCCACTCTCTAGTTGAGGTGAACAGGCTTCTTGTTGTGGTGACTTCTCTTGTTGTGGAACTTGGGCTCTAGGGCACCATGGGCTTCAGTAGTTGCAGCACATGAACTCAATAGTTGCGGCTCCAAGGCTCTAGAGCCCAGGCTCAATAGTTGTGGCTCACAAGCTTAGTTGCTCCGCAGCATGTGGTATCTTCCTGGATCAGGGATCGAACCCATGTCTCTTGCATTGGCAGGCAAACTCTTTATCACTGAGACACCAGGGAAACCCCTGCAATTGATTTTTAAAGATGGAGGGTGGCAAGGAGGTGGGAAGGTGGGTGGGGAGAGAAGAACCAAAAATTGCCCAGAGTTTTAAAGCCTTTTATTTGTTTACACACTCTCTAAATTGCAGACAAAAAGATTCACTATGTAGATCGTCAACACTGCTAACCAACCACAGAACGAGATACAACCATAGCAAGTAAAGGGCAGGGCCTGTGACTCAGTCATTGTGGATGAACAAGGGCTCCACGGAGAGGCTGGGATGTCCAGGTCTTCCGCGACAAAGGCTGCTCAATGCCTACCTCACGTTGGCTACAGGACTTGATCTTTCCTGGTGCCCCTCCCAGAAGCTGGTCAGAATAGGAGGAAGGCAGGGGGAGCAGACGGGGTCCTGCTTCACAGGCCACCCTCCCATCAGCCTCTTCTGAAGGAAGTAGTGGACCCCAGTTCTGGACCAGTCCCTCACAGGGCATCCAATTCTGGATGTGGGCTGCTTCCAACCTAGAGATCCTCCCGGAGACTCACAGCACACCCGCTCTCTGGGAAGTCACAGAACCTGCATGTCCTCATGGGACGCTGGGAGATGTGGCACAGCCTCATCTCCAATACTGAAACACTGAGAGACCCCGAAACATCCCTCAGACAGGGCGGTAATGTCACAGCACTTTTCACAGCAGGAGCCACGAGAGTGGAACCTTAACACACAGGAGAAAGGAGCACCTTCAGAGGACAGAGGGGCAGAGTGCAACACACACACCTACAGACGGAGACGACAATCACATCATGCCTCCAAGAGGCCGTGGGGAAAAGGAAGGGTTTTTTTGTTTCTCTGTTGCTGTGGTGACTTTTTAGAGGAACCATTGTCTGAAGTACCCGAGCAGGGCTGGACGATGCTGAGCTCTCCCATCAGAGGGAGATAAGGGGGTGTTGGGTCCCAAGTTTCAATGAGGACAGAGTTTAAGGGAACATAAATGGAAGATCCTCATTAGCAGGCATTTCTGTTGCTGGAGGTCGGCTCTCTTGGTCATTCATTTATGACTAAGAGTTTTGCAAAGAGTTGAGGCAGGGCAGGTAGTAGAGAGGGGCTTCCCAGGTGGCGCTAGAGGTAAAAAAAAAAACCCACTAATTCAGGAGACCTGAGATGTGGGTAGAAGAGACAGGAAGGCATTTTGGAATGATGGGGATACCCTGTGAAAATGGCCTCCTCCCCTGTGCCCATGCCTGAAGAACTGACGCCCAGTTTGCCTCTTACCTGTGGGTCTAGAGATATAAATGGAGCCTTGGCAATTGGAGATCATTGGAATATCAGCAGGGGTCACCTTTCCAACCACATCCCAAAGCAATCCGGAGATGGCGAACTCCTGAGACCACGAGGCACCCCAGGCCTCTTGGGACAGGCGGTGTGAAAGGCCAAGGAAGCCCTTCCCAGGCTCCTCACGCTCTCTGCTCAAGCAGAGCCTGCACGGGCCTGAGCCTCTGCCCTCAGCACTGGGGCCAGCGCCCCCTTGTTCAGGACCCCTTCGGCCTCCCAACCCCAGGGGCCACAGCCCACCCAAAGGAACCCCAGGAAGCCCACCAAAACTGCCACAGTTTCTCTCTAAGGAGAAACACAGTGGGACTTCGGGCAGCTAGGAAAAGAAAATCATTTTCTCTTGGTTTCCTGGCACAGACATTCCATTTCTTGACTCTCAAATGGGAATGTTTTCACAACTGGGCTTCAGAATTGCCTCTGTCCATACATATTTGGAAAGGGGTACGCAGACCTGCCTGAGGGCTTGTGGTGCTTCTTGACCCCATGGACGGTGTGAAGTGGACCCTGTATGATTTGGTCCCTCCCCCAGGCCTCCATTTCCTAACTGGTCTGTGGGTCACCATCAGGCTGGGAAGGGGTCTGGCAGACTGTGTCCTCAGCCTGAGAGCAGACTTGAGTGGAAGAGGAGGGCAGACCATCTCAGGGCTCAGCCCACTAGGCCAGTGCATCCGCCCTTCCTGAAGCCAGGGGTAGGGGAGAGGGTGAGAATAACTGGACATCTAAACCTGCTCATCCTCTACTGACGAACACGCAACCTAAACAAAGAGACCCAAACACACTCTCACCTTCCCTGATGGCATGCCACCTGACATTGTGATCAGGGTGCCTTGGGGGAGTGGAATTTTAAGGCTGAAAAGCCACCAGAATGTTGGGCTGGGATGTGCTTTACTCCTCCAGTTCCTGTGATGTCTAGCGCATTGCACAGCCTGTCGCCCATACCCTGCCAAGTGTTTTGGCCAGTACCAGCCTCCCCAGCCGTCCCTCATGGCAGACAGGAAATAGGTGCATTTTCCTCTGGAGGAAAGATGCCCCGAGTGGGCAAATGGGACAGATGAGTGGTGGGCACAAGGGTGGACACACTTCCTTTCCTGGCCCAAGGCACACGTGCTCCCTGAGCATCTGAGCATTTCTTGCCAAAGTGTGACTCTCCACCTTCCCAAACGCCACATGGAGAAGGTGCATCGATGAGCCAGGACCCTGTCCCCTACCTCGCCTCTCTCCAGCCACCAGCCCCCACCACCTCTGCTCAGGGACAGTCGTTCTGTGTTTTCATGTTCTCACTCACGTTTTTGTGTTTCTTTCCTTTTCTTCTCGTGTCTAATTTAGGCCTTCAACTACATGGTGGAAATGTGCAGGGGCGATTTTCTCTTCCTTTGTGCTACTGTTTCTTTCTACCACCATCCTTGCAACATGGCCGGAGGGAAGGGAGGGAGGCGAGGCAGGCAAAAAATCATTTCCTGGTTCTGCACAGCCCTTTTTTTGCCTCAAATGGGAATGTTTTCACAACTGGGCTTCAGAATTGCCTCTGTCCATACATATTTGGAAAGCTGAGACCTGCCTGAGGGCTTGTGGTGCTTCTTGACCCCATGGACGGTGTGAAGTGGACCCTGTATGATTTGGTCCCTCCCCCAGGCCTCCATTTCCTAACTGGTCTGTGGGTCACCATCAGGCTGGGAAGGGGTCTGGCAGACTGTGTCCTCAGCCTGAGAGCAGACTTGAGTGGAAGAGGAGGGCAGACCATCTCAGGGCTCAGCCCACTAGGCCAGTGCATCCGCCCTTCCTGAAGCCAGGGGTAGGGGAGAGGGTGAGAATAACTGGACATCTAAACCTGCTCATCCTCTACTGACGAACACGCAACCTAAACAAAGAGACCCAAACACACTCTCACCTTCCCTGATGGCATGCCACCTGACATTGTGATCAGGGTGCCTTGGGGGAGTGGAATTTTAAGGCTGAAAAGCCACCAGAATGTTGGGCTGGGATGTGCTTTACTCCTCCAGTTCCTGTGATGTCTAGCGCATTGCACAGCCTGTCGCCCATACCCTGCCAAGTGTTTTGGCCAGTACCAGCCTCCCCAGCCGTCCCTCATGGCAGACAGGAAATAGGTGCATTTTCCTCTGGAGGAAAGATGCCCCGAGTGGGCAAATGGGACAGATGAGTGGTGGGCACAAGGGTGGACACACTTCCTTTCCTGGCCCAAGGCACACGTGCTCCCTGAGCATCTGAGCATTTCTTGCCAAAGTGTGACTCTCCACCTTCCCAAACGCCACATGGAGAAGGTGCATCGATGAGCCAGGACCCTGTCCCCTACCTCGCCTCTCTCCAGCCACCAGCCCCCACCACCTCTGCTCAGGGACAGTCGTTCTGTGTTTTCATGTTCTCACTCACGTTTTTGTGTTTCTTTCCTTTTCTTCTCGTGTCTAATTTAGGCCTTCAACTACATGGTGGAAATGTGCAGGGGGCGTATTTTCTCTTCCTTTTGTGCTACTGTTTCTTTCTACCACCATCCTTCCTGCAGCACCCAGCATGGCCGGAGGGAAGGGAGGGGAGGCGAGGGCAGGGAGAAGGTTGGATAAGGAAGAGGAGAACCTCTTGGGTTCTCGGTGGGAAATGATTATAAAGAGGCAAAGTCAACAAAAACCACAACCCCAATCTACCCAGAAAATCTTTGCATCCCTTTACAAGAAAGCAAAATCAAGACCTTTTTTCCAGGTCCCCAACTATGGCCAAACATCTTCCCCAAAGAAACAGAGGAGAGTGAAGGGGAGAGATGAGAGTCCTCATGGCCAATGGCCTTCCAAGCACCAGGCTTCCTTTCCAACCCCTTGCAGTTTTGCTCAGACTGGACGCTGGAGGCACCAGCCTGGCAGGACCTCAGGGAATGAAAGCATCTTGTCTGGGGGTTCTGGTTACTAGCAGGTTCTCCTCATCCTGGAGCAATGCGTAAGGTTTGTTTTAGATCGCTAAGAGATGGGTGTGTATGAGTGCACATGTGTGCATGTGCGTGTGTGTGTGTGTGTGTGTGTACGCCTCTCTGTTCTCATCATCCATATTAATAACACTGATAGGAATTATAGAGATGCACAGACGCAAACAAACAGGATGCAGTCCATGTGAATATAACCTAGAGACTTGAGGGGTGGTGTAACTGAGGGAGAACAGAGGTCTTGGGGGGCTCACACTCCCAATTGCTACAGTGACTGCTGACCCCTGTCTTCCTCACCACAGCAGTGTTTTTTGGCCAGACTGGGCTGGTGCCGTCCTGAATGGCCGCTCTGCTCGCTGCCTGGACTAGAGGTCATGATTCGTCATTATATCTCTGTCGAAGAGGGTTCTGGCTGCCCGCCAGTCCCGGCCCCTGCCTTCCTCTGGCCTGCCTGGGAAATGTCACCATCAGCACAAATACTTCCTTCTCTTGGCGGGGCCACAGAGGGGGAAAGCCCGCCATGCCGCTCTTTCAATGCACTGGAGCAAAGAAAGGGAGGGCTTTGGGAACAGAGCCTGTGACCAAAGATGCCCCTAGGCCCTCTATTAACCCCCGATCTGTCCCCCCAGAGCCTCCCACCCGGAACCGGGAGAGTGACCGCAAGTCTCAGCCATGTGAGGGGACACAGTCAGGGCCCCCTCAGAGCCCAGAGAGCACCTCCTCCCGGCACTGCCCCCTTTCAGAGATTTCCCTTACACAGGGAGCCCCTATTCCTTCTGGGAAACCAAGACCATCCCCCTCACAATTTCCTGGAGGTGCTTCCTGTGGCCTCTCTTCCCAGTAGCCTGGGGAGGTCGCCCTGCCTCCACGCCTTCGGAGCAGCTGCTGAGATACTCAGAAGACGTCCCTGCTCCCGTGGCCAGGGCACACGGGTGAGCAGCACACGAGGATAGCTTCCTGTCCCTTTGGTCTTTCTCCCAGAACAATGACCTCAGCCGTCCCGCCTCCCCAGAAGGGACCCAGCTTCCCACGGTCACAGCCCCTCTAACCACCTCGAAAGCTCTGAACTCATCCACCTGTTCTGCTGCTTCTACCCCCGGGCCTAGTGGCTTTGGAGACTCATACCCAGACCCCCAAGTTCTGGGAATGTTCAGGAACAGGCTGGGGGTGGGGGGACTCCCAATCCCCTGACAGATTCAGAGGCCCCTCTCTGACCCAAGGAAACCAGCAGGGCTATGGGGCTGGTGGGGAGACCTGTAGGCCAGAGGCAAACGAAAACATCAGTGCTTTCCCGCCCTCCTCCCCATTCACCCAGCGTCCAGGGGAAGCTCGGCTAACTGGGAAATCCAAAGCATCCTCTCCGGGATGGGAGTAAGATCCCCCCAAAGAGAAAAAGACAACAGGATACAGAGGAACCCCATCCACTTTACTGGGTTGTGGGGAGGACCAACCAGGTCCTCCCTCTCTTGGGGTCCCAGCTGCTGGCTTCGGGGACCGGGTCATAGAGGGCCTCCCAGGCCTGACCCTTCTGCAAGCAGGGCCTGGAACTCCCAAGGTTGCAGGCTGTGATGCAGCCTGTCCTTTGCTGCCACCGCTTTCTCCACCAAACCCCCACCTTCCATCCAGACCAGGAGGACCTCGGCAGCTTATCTCACTAATGTCGAAGGACGCTTTTCCCGTAGGGTTGAGAAAATCCACAGGGATCGACCAGGAGCCCCTCTGTACCTCCCACCTCCAACTGGCTGAGGGACACCACTCCTGCCTGCTTTGCCCTCGGAAGACCCTAACCCATGAGGGCCAGAGGCCAAGAGGCCTCAAAAAAGGTAGAGCCGGCTTCATGTCAAGAACTCGCAAAAGGTGTGCCTTTGGGGAAACAGACAAAGGAAAAAAGCAGGTTACCAGGATCTTCAGCCTGTGGGGGAAACAATAAGTTATAATAACTCTTTCTTCCCATGCCTTCTAACTACTCAGGGCCAGGATTTCTTCCTAAGTGGAAACCAGGTTTCTGACTCTGTCCTCAAGGGTCCTCCCCCATCCCCAATTCTCTTCATTCTACCTTGCCTAGCAAAGTCTATGGCCCTTTCCGCTCCTTCCTCAGGGCCCTCTCTTCCCCCCTCCCTCTCCAGGACTGTGAATCTGCTATGGTGACACCACTGTCCAGCTCAAAAAAGGAGGCAGGCAGGGCACCTTCACTAGGCGTGTGAACTCAGCTCTCACCCAGGAAGCCCTGTGTCCCTTGGGTTGGGACCCAGGCATGCCCTGAGGAGCCCTGAGGAGGGGCTCCTGCCCACCGTGGGTGGCAGGAGAGAGCCTAGGGGTTCCAGGAGTAAGAGGAAGGGAGGCTGTGGTCCCAGCATCTGCACTCAGACTGAGAGCCATCCGGGGGCACAGAAGGGCGTCCTCAGGGCTCACCACTTACCCCCTACACAAGGACTCAAGGAGGATACCAGGGCCCCTCTTCTCTGAACTTGAAAGCCTAAGGGTGCCCACAATTCTTCTTCAAGAGTATCGCTCTGTTTCCTAAACTTGCCCCCATAGGAAGAGTAATAATCATCATCACATTTTTCTTCCTTAAAATGTCTGAACTTTTAAAGGGAAGGGCATAAAGGAATCATGCTGTGTTCAAAGCACAAGGACGAAAATGCACCCTGAGAGTAACTCCCCAGTGTATCCTGTAACCCTAACTGTGAAACCCAACCCTCCCCGACCTTAAACCTGCGGATCTTCCCCAGCTCTGAAGGAATCTGGCCTCCCTCCCACAGCCAGCCAGTGTGGCTGCAGACAGACTGAGCTGAGCCCAGGGAAGCAGCTGTTCTCAGCCCCCACAGGCCTCCGTCCTACCTGGCCCCAGGGCAACGACAGGCACAGGGGCGCCTTGGGACTGCTGGCTCCTGCCTTGGAGGGGGAGGGCTCTGAATCAGCAGGGGGTTGAGAAGGAAAGCCAGAAGGTGACTATCTTGGCAGGGGCCTTCTCTCTAATTATTCAGTCCAGTGCCTGCCCTGGATTTGCTGCAGGCTCCGTAGGCAGAGTTTTCAAAAATGCCTCCAGGAAATGGAGGGTCTCAACTTCCGGCTTGGATCCTGCAGCTGCACCTCCTCTCTGGTTATAGAGAGCCACTGCATCAGGGTGAAGTAGAATCGAGGCACCCTGGCTGTGCCCAGGGTTAGCGCTGGGAGACAGCAGCAGCCTTACCTCCATGCGGTAGCCCCTGTGCACAGTGACTGGAGCTGCCACGGTGCAGGGCCCTCCCCACGCCAGGCCCCTTCCCAGAATCTTCCGCAGCTTTACCTCTAGTCTCTGCAACGACCCTGCTGGACAGGCCATATCCCCTCACCTCGCCGATGTGGAACATGAGCCTCAGAGAGGTTAAGTCACTTGTCCAAGGTCACCCAGCTAGAAACGAGCAGAGTTGGGCTTTGAAAACCACCGTTTTTAAACGACTGTTACACTTAAATTGGTTACTGTGGTCCCAGCATCTGCACTCAGACTGAGAGCCATCCGGGGCACAGAAGGGCGTCCTCAGGGCTCACCACTTACCCCTACACAAGGACTCAAGGAGGATACCAGGGCCCCTCTTCTCTGAACTTGAAAGCCTAAGGGTGCCCACAATTCTTCTTCAAGAGTATCGCTCTGTTTCCTAAACTTGCCCCATAGGAAGAGTAATAATCATCATCACATTTTTCTTCCTTAAAATGTCTGAACTTTTAAAGGGAAGGGCATAAAGGAATCATGCTGTGTTCAAAGCACAAGGACGAAAATGCACCCTGAGAGTAACTCCCCAGTGTATCCTGTAACCCTAACTGTGAAACCCAACCCTCCCCGACCTTAAACCTGCGGATCTTCCCCAGCTCTGAAGGAATCTGGCCTCCCTCCCACAGCCAGCCAGTGTGGCTGCAGACAGACTGAGCTGAGCCCAGGGAAGCAGCTGTTCTCAGCCCCCACAGGCCTCCGTCCTACCTGGCCCCAGGGCAACGACAGGCACAGGGGCGCCTTGGGACTGCTGGCTCCTGCCTTGGAGGGGGAGGGCTCTGAATCAGCAGGGGGTTGAGAAGGAAAGCCAGAAGGTGACTATCTTGGCAGGGGCCTTCTCTCTAATTATTCAGTCCAGTGCCTGCCCTGGATTTGCTGCAGGCTCCGTAGGCAGAGTTTCAAAAATGCCTCCAGGAAATGGAGGGTCTCAACTTCCGGCTTGGATCCTGCAGCTGCACCTCCTCTCTGGTTATAGAGAGCCACTGCATCAGGGTGAAGTAGAATCGAGGCACCCTGGCTGTGCCCAGGGTTAGCGCTGGGAGACAGCAGCAGCCTTACCTCCATGCGGTAGCCCCTGTGCACAGTGACTGGAGCTGCCACGGTGCAGGGCCCTCCCCACGCCAGGCCCCTTCCCAGAATCTTCCGCAGCTTTACCTCTAGTCTCTGCAACGACCCTGCTGGACAGGCCATATCCCCTCACCTCGCCGATGTGGAACATGAGCCTCAGAGAGGTTAAGTCACTTGTCCAAGGTCACCCAGCTAGAAACGAGCAGAGTTGGGCTTTGAAAACCACCGTTTTTAAACGACTGTTACACTAAATTGAATTATGGCCCTCTCTAGAAGTTAGAGGCCCGTTCTAGGCAGCGTTGACCTTATAGAAGGGAGTATCTTCACTCGGAAATCCCCAGCACAAGGGTAGATACCTCACCTTCCACCACAGATCCATGCTCAGTCACAGTTTTCTTGTCACAGCTTGACCTAGTGACCCTGATCACAGGCAACCTGTTCCTTAAAACGTCAATCCCCTTTGGTTGAAATGGAGATTCCAAGAAGACATCTAACCTTGGCTAACACACACAAGAAAAAGGAGTGTGGAAATCATTTCAGGGCCCTACCTGACAAGCCCAGCTCTCCGGTGATGAGTTATATAACATTATGCTTTTTATGACTCCTGATGCCACTGTGGAATGGGCAGGACAAGTATTATCTCCATTTCAGAAATGGGCAAACTGAGGTTCAGAGATGTTAAGTGCTTTGCCCAAGGTCACACAGCTGCTTAATAGCCGGGGCAAAACAGAAACCCTGACCATCTATGTGCATCCTGTGATTCTAGCTCATTCTCCGGGGCTCAAAGAAAGAGCAGTTGTTGACCAACACGTTTCTTTTTTCAATACAGAAAGTGATCCGTGTGACCGTGATTTCTGCTTGCAGTATCCTCCCGGAGCCATCTCACAAGCTGGCTTTGCTGTCCCCATCTTCCAGATGAGGAAACTGAGGTCTCCAAAGAAGAAGGGGCGGGGTCCATCCTGCAGGGAGTGAAACTGAAAAGGGAGCTCTGGGTCTTCCTGATATCCAGTGCAGAGTGCCGGCCACCCTCACCCCTGCAGAAGATTCTAGCACCCTCCTTGGTCTTCAAGACCCAATCACACCTTCACAGTTGCTGTGGCAGCCAATGTGTCTAGAGAAAGAACAGAGCTCCCCCGTCGTCTGTGTTGGGGTGGGGAACACACTCCAAAGGGTCTGTCACATGGAGGGTCACCATTCTGGTTTCAGATTTGCTTTTTTAAACTTTCAAGTCGTCTGTGGCTTTTGAGAACATTTTTGATGACTTTTTTCCTAAAATTAAATCAAAGTGATTTTTCAAAACCAGTAACCAGCCTTTGAGGACGCCCACTTTGGGTTTTGTGGGAGGACAGAGTGCCAGGGCTGTCAGGAAAGGAAATCTGGCCCTCGAATGTGACCCTCCTAGGTAATGGATGATGTGACCATACGGCAGCTTCCCAAACCCACCCTGGGCCTTCAGAATCCAAAATGGGAGTACCGACCCGCAAGGGGAAGGAAATGCCTCCAAAGGAAGATGGAAATCCCATCTGGTCGGCCCTTTAAATGAGGTCATTGCGTATCTGTGGAACTCCCTCAGAGGCCACAGGCCCCTATAGGAGCCTGACCCCCACCTCTGGGCACAGGTCCCTCTGCAGAGGACCAGGGGCGCCCCTCACAGCTTGACTCCAAGCCAGGTGGCCCCGGGTCTGCCGGCCAAGAGCAATTAGCCAGGAAGGAGGGCTCTTGCCAAGTCCTGGCAAGAAGGCCGCAGCCAGGCAGAGGTGGCCCGAGTGGCTGGAGCCTTCAGGTCTCCAGAGGCTTCCTCAGGAGCTGAAGGGCTAAAAATAACCCAGGCCTTTGTTGTAAGCAGCTGGACCACAGAGACGGAGCTGATTTCAAGGAAGCCGAGCATGCGCGAGGGTTCAGCTCTCCAAGACCTGCCCTTTGGGCAAATGATTTTTCCAGAAATGTGTCAGTTATTTTGTGCTATTGCTGTTGCCACTGCTGTAGAGATTCAAAGGCGGCCCGGCCTGCTCCGACCCACGGGGCTTCCTTCCAATACAGACTGATTGGAATCTGAGCCTCCCCACCTCTTTCTTCTCAACACATTTTTTCTTTTTTTTTTTTCCAGGGAAAATCCAGCATGAGCACGAGACTTCGGAGACCAGAGCCGCCCTTGAGCCGAAGGTTCTGCGTGACTGTCACCCTGGTCGTGAATAATCACCTCATCCCAGCTCCTGGTTTAGGGAACCATCATTTCTCTCCCATCCCGAAATTTCCAGAGTCAGGTCTCCACAGACAAAGGCAAATGTTCATGATGTGGCAGGAAGAAAGGGATGACTTGGGGAAAGGGATCCGTGGTATCACATTGGTTCTGAAAAGCTTCTCAGAGCTGCAGTCCTCGGGACCAATGTTCAGCTTCCTGACCTGGCAGCCTTCACTCACCTTCATGGTTCCCAAGTCCGCCAGGGAAAGAGCCAGACCCAGACTGAGTGGGCGGCAGAGTCTTGAGCTCTTCTCCACCCAGGCTATGGCCTGAGTCTCCTCAATGATGCCCCAGTTCGGAAGGTCTGGTCCCTTGCAAAGCCATTCCTCATGGACACCAAATACTAACTGGCTGTGATGGGACCTCGGGACTATCTTCACAGCATGGCCGCCCACCCTCATGGCCTCCCCTACCCCAGCCCCACAAAGTGACCACTCTGGCTGTGGATATCTTCTGGGGATGCAAAAAACAGCGAAAAGGTCCTCTTCAAAGAGACTGAGGAGCCAGGAGGGATTCCAGGGCTCCAACATCTAGATGGCCTTCGGGTCCCCAGTCTGGAAGTTTCCAGGGAGGCTTGTAATAAATAAAGACTTCTCTTCAGCCCTTTGCTCCTCTGCTGAGTTCAGAATGAAGAGAAAAAACTGCGGCAGGGAGGCTGTGCAACGACTTCTTGGAACACAATAGATAATAGAAAACACCAAACTGCACAGGAGTGACTGATGGGTGGTCAAAACATGGGACCAGCGGTTCCTTAAAATCGGAACCTGTGAAGAGGGGTTGTGGTGCTAGGGTACATGTGAGGGGGGTCCACAGGGCTATGGCTGGGATCACTCTTCAAAAGTTCACCATCTTTCTAGCAGAAACAAGAAGGGGCCGCCAGCTGAAGAACGGATACCAGCATGGCGGAGGTAAGCTGGCACCTGGCCCCTCGGGTGCCCGTGTCCACACACTCTGTGGTTACTGACTGTCGTTTCTCCTTGATCTGGTCTGAGCTGGGCTCCGCTTCAGCCTCCCCAGAGGCAAGTCACCTTCCGGGACCTGGGGCCCTAGGCCTGGCAGCCGAAGGCAGAGGCTTTTTTCTTTGGGAGCAGGTCTCCACAGACAAAGGCAAATGTTCATGATGTGGCAGGAAGAAAGGGATGACTTGGGGAAAGGGATCCGTGGTATCACATTGGTTCTGAAAAGCTTCTCAGAGCTGCAGTCCTCGGGACCAATGTTCAGCTTCCTGACCTGGCAGCCTTCACTCACCTTCATGGTTCCCAAGTCCGCCAGGGAAAGAGCCAGACCCAGACTGAGTGGGCGGCAGAGTCTTGAGCTCTTCTCCACCCAGGCTATGGCCTGAGTCTCCTCAATGATGCCCCAGTTCGGAAGGTCTGGTCCCTTGCAAAGCCATTCCTCATGGACACCAAATACTAACTGGCTGTGATGGGACCTCGGGACTATCTTCACAGCATGGCCGCCCACCCCTCATGGCCTCCCCTACCCCAGCCCCACAAAGTGACCACTCTGGCTGTGGATATCTTCTGGGGATGCAAAAAACAGCGAAAAGGTCCTCTTCAAAGAGACTGAGGAGCCAGGAGGGATTCCAGGGCTCCAACATCTAGATGGCCTTCGGGTCCCCAGTCTGGAAGTTTCCAGGGAGGCTTGTAATAAATAAAGACTTCTCTTCAGCCCTTTGCTCCTCTGCTGAGTTCAGAATGAAGAGAAAAAACTGCGGCAGGGAGGCTGTGCAACGACTTCTTGGAACACAATAGATAATAGAAAACACCAAACTGCACAGGAGTGACTGATGGGTGGTCAAAACATGGGACCAGCGGTTCCTTAAAATCGGAACCTGTGAAGAGGGGTTGTGGTGCTAGGGTACATGTGAGGGGGGTCCACAGGGCTATGGCTGGGATCACTCTTCAAAAGTTCACCATCTTTCTAGCAGAAACAAGAAGGGGCCGCCAGCTGAAGAACGGATACCAGCATGGCGGAGGTAAGCTGGCACCTGGCCCCTCGGGTGCCCGTGTCCACACACTCTGTGGTTACTGACTGTCGTTTCTCCTTGATCTGGTCTGAGCTGGGCTCCGCTTCAGCCTCCCCAGAGGCAAGTCACCTTCCGGGACCTGGGGCCCTAGGCCTGGCAGCCGAAGGCAGAGGCTTTTTCTTTGAGCAGTTCCCAGCATAAGTGGCAGCTCCAGCTCCCTGCAACAGATGAGATGGCGTCACAAGCAGCCCCTCTGCAAGCCTCAAGCCCCACCCCTGGGCCCTAAACTCTTTGTCGGGCCCCGTTTTATTTTGACTTTCATGAACCAGAGACCAAGTTCCAGTTCTGAAAATGTGCTGGAGTCCGTCGCTCAGGAGAGGAACGCTGCTCAGGAAATGGTAGCACTCAGAGATGCCGGACCGGACTGCAGGGAGGACCCTGCTTCCTTGGTGGAGCCTGCTAACCAGCCTCACCAGGTCGGGACCAGTTTCCCCTAGAAGCTCACACCTCCCCCATCATCTCAGCCATTGACCTGCGAAACATCTGGACCCCCAAGATGGAATTTCAGCCGGTTGAACTGCGCCGCTGTTGTACCGCCTGTAAAAGGGTAGTGGTCATACCTACCTCATAGACACATGACAATTAAATGAGACGAGACATGCAAAGCCTTTAGTGCAAAACTCGCAGTTCAGTGAGGGTTCAGTAAGGGGTAGATGCAGCTGTTGTTACTATCGTCGACCTCATCATTATTACCTTCCGGGGGTTCAGCCACCGGGGGATTTAAACAGTACATGTGGTAGCCACGGTCACAGTCATCACAGAAGAGCAGCTGGTCCTGGTGGAACACAGAGTAGAAGGAGAGGAGGAAAGATTGAAGTATTTAGATGAATCATTTTTCTGACCCCCCACCTATGCTGCCGGCTTATTTCCATCTATCAGCCTCCTAAACAACCATTTCCTGGCCCCATTTGAAGTCCTCACTGATGCCCTGAACATGTCATGTGCTTTGCCCACACCAGGAATTTCCCTTCTGTCTTCCGAATTATGCAAATCCTACTCCCACTTACAGGTTTTGCTCATATCTTTCCTCCTCCAAGAAGTCCCTAGCCCATCCACCTTATTTCGCTCCCCCTATCTGTGCTTCGAAGGTAAGTTACTGGCACCTGGCCCCTCGGGTGCCCGTGTCCACACACTCTGTGGTTACTGACTGTCGTTTCTCCTTGATCTGGTCTGAGCTGGGCTCCGCTTCAGCCTCCCCAGAGGCAAGTCACCTTCCGGGACCTGGGGCCCTAGGCCTGGCAGCCGAAGGCAGAGGCTTTTTCTTTGAGCAGTTCCCAGCATAAGTGGCAGCTCCAGCTCCCTGCAACAGATGAGATGGCGTCACAAGCAGCCCCTCTGCAAGCCTCAAGCCCCACCCCTGGGCCCTAAACTCTTTGTCGGGCCCCGTTTTATTTTGACTTTCATGAACCAGAGACCAAGTTCCAGTTCTGAAAATGTGCTGGAGTCCGTCGCTCAGGAGAGGAACGCTGCTCAGGAAATGGTAGCACTCAGAGATGCCGGACCGGACTGCAGGGAGGACCCTGCTTCCTTGGTGGAGCCTGCTAACCAGCCTCACCAGGTCGGGACCAGTTTCCCCTAGAAGCTCACACCTCCCCCATCATCTCAGCCATTGACCTGCGAAACATCTGGACCCCCAAGATGGAATTTCAGCCGGTTGAACTGCGCCGCTGTTGTACCGCCTGTAAAAGGGTAGTGGTCATACCTACCTCATAGACACATGACAATTAAATGAGACGAGACATGCAAAGCCTTTAGTGCAAAACTCGCAGTTCAGTGAGGGTTCAGTAAGGGGTAGATGCAGCTGTTGTTACTATCGTCGACCTCATCATTATTACCTTCCGGGGGTTCAGCCACCGGGGGATTTAAACAGTACATGTGGTAGCCACGGTCACAGTCATCACAGAAGAGCAGCTGGTCCTGGTGGAACACAGAGTAGAAGGAGAGGAGGAAAGATTGAAGTATTTAGATGAATCATTTTTCTGACCCCCCACCTATGCTGCCGGCTTATTTCCATCTATCAGCCTCCTAAACAACCATTTCCTGGCCCCATTTGAAGTCCTCACTGATGCCCTGAACATGTCATGTGCTTTGCCCACACCAGGAATTTCCCCTTCTGTCTTCCGAATTATGCAAATCCTACTCCCACTTACAGGTTTTGCTCATATCTTTCCTCCTCCAAGAAGTCCCCCTAGCCCATCACCTTATTCCTTATTCTTCTGAACTCGCACAGCCAGTAATTCTGCCTCCATAAGGGCAGAAAATTAATGTAATGCATTTCTGTATTCCCCAGGACAGTTGCCTAGTGACCAGAAAGTACTTCAAATGTCTTGCAAATTGGAGTTCCGATGAGAGCAGGCCCCTCCAGCGCCATGGTCAGCGCCCAAAGGCACAGCTGACACCTTTGCTCCCACAGTTCCCTCTGCTTGAAGGCTCTCCCAGTCCCTGGCCCCCTGATTTCTGGACCTTTCCCTAATCACCCTTCACATCTTCAGACACTTCACTTTTACAAAAACTTCACTAATCTACCCCAGGTGGAAGCTCTCTGACCCCTCTTGCGTCCTCAGAGTACTTTCTCTTTCTTGACATTTAATTGTGCCTTTGTCTGTGCTGCAAAGCCTGGCATGTGGTTGACATCTGCCCACAGCCTGTTTGGAACATGGCTTTTTTGTTCACGCTCTTTTGTGCACAGCCCTTGGTAAGACCTTGTCTTACTCATCTCTGCATCTCCTTCAGAACTTCCTTGCACATAGTAGCTACTCAGTAAGTGTTTGTGATCTAGTCCCCATTCTCCAGGTTCAGCCCTGTTCTATTCAGTAATCTTTGGGCCTGCTTTGATGGCTTATAAGACATCTACAAAGCTAAGTTTTGTATCAAATCTCACCTTGATTCTCAACAGTATAGAGATCCTGGAAAAAAGCAGATACAGAAGTTGGAAACCCCTGTGAGCAAGCAAAGAGACAGGAGAGGCCACAAAAACCTCTCTCTCTTTTTTATTTATCATGCTAAGACCTTTCAATAGGACACAATGGAAAGCTTTAGCAATGACATGTGGTAGCCACGGTAAACCCTGTCAAATGAAGGAGAGGAAAGATTGAAGTATTTAGATGAATCATTTTTCTGACCCCCCACCTATGCTGCCGGCTTATTTCCATCTATCAGCCTCCTAAACAACCATTTCCTGGCCCCATTTGAAGTCCTCACTGATGCCCTGAACATGTCATGTGCTTTGCCCACACCAGGAATTTCCCCTTCTGTCTTCCGAATTATGCAAATCCTACTCCCACTTACAGGTTTTGCTCATATCTTTCCTCCTCCAAGAAGTCCCCCTAGCCCATCACCTTATTCCTTATTCTTCTGAACTCGCACAGCCAGTAATTCTGCCTCCATAAGGGCAGAAAATTAATGTAATGCATTTCTGTATTCCCCAGGACAGTTGCCTAGTGACCAGAAAGTACTTCAAATGTCTTGCAAATTGGAGTTCCGATGAGAGCAGGCCCCTCCAGCGCCATGGTCAGCGCCCAAAGGCACAGCTGACACCTTTGCTCCCACAGTTCCCTCTGCTTGAAGGCTCTCCCAGTCCCTGGCCCCCTGATTTCTGGACCTTTCCCTAATCACCCTTCACATCTTCAGACACTTCACTTTTACAAAAACTTCACTAATCTACCCCAGGTGGAAGCTCTCTGACCCCTCTTGCGTCCTCAGAGTACTTTCTCTTTCTTGACATTTAATTGTGCCTTTGTCTGTGCTGCAAAGCCTGGCATGTGGTTGACATCTGCCCACAGCCTGTTTGGAACATGGCTTTTTTGTTCACGCTCTTTTGTGCACAGCCCTTGGTAAGACCTTGTCTTACTCATCTCTGCATCTCCTTCAGAACTTCCTTGCACATAGTAGCTACTCAGTAAGTGTTTGTGATCTAGTCCCCATTCTCCAGGTTCAGCCCTGTTCTATTCAGTAATCTTTGGGCCTGCTTTGATGGCTTATAAGACATCTACAAAGCTAAGTTTTGTATCAAATCTCACCTTGATTCTCAACAGTATAGAGATCCTGGAAAAAAGCAGATACAGAAGTTGGAAACCCCTGTGAGCAAGCAAAGAGACAGGAGAGGCCACAAAAAACCTCTCTCTCTCTCTTTTTTTATTTATCATGCTAAGACCTTTCAATAGGACACAATGGAAAGCTTTAGCTGCAGAGGAGTGACATGGTCAGACTTGCCATTTAGAAAGAGCTCACTAGCTGCTGTATGAGAATAGATATCCAGATGGAGAGAAATCAGTTCTTGAGGCCAGAAGACCACTTAGGAGGCTGCTGTAGCCATCCAGGTAAGAGATATCTTATGGTGGTGGTCTGAATAGGGTTATGGGTTGGGAGAGAGAAAAGGGGCTTGTTTCCATTTGAGAGTCATTGATTAGCAATAGAGAGTGAGCAGGAAGAAATCAAGGGTGTCTCCTAGGCTGTGGCTTGGTCAGCAAGCCCGAAGATGTAGCCATCCATTAAGACACGAGCAGAGGAGTCAGAAGGCAACCTCAGCTATAAACCTGTTCTGTAAGTTTACAGATCAGCTGAAGGCAGCTGGAGAGGGGCCTGGGCATGAGATACAGGTTTGGGAGTCATTGGTGCTAAGATGACAATGGAAATCCTGGGAAAGGAAGAGAATGTGAGAGCAGATGTCTTTGAACTTGTGCTCATGGAAGGGTTTTCCTGCACTCCTTGAAATTAAGTGTACAATTTTGCATACAAATCCAAATGTACATTTTCCTGAGGAAAAAGTAAATCCATAGCTTTCATTGAATTTTCTTAAAAATCAATTACTCAAAAAAAAAAAAAATTACTGAGGAAAAGGTCAAGAAGAGATGCTTGGGGAATACCAAAGGTAAGGACAGACAGAGAAAAGAGAGACCAAGAAGCAGCAGTCGGAGATGCAGAATGAAAATGGGCATGGTGGTTTATTCCAAGAGTTACACCGTTATTGTCAGAACTCAAGTAAGCTAAATGGCAATATGATTTAGGGATGATATGAGGAGAAACAAGTTAGGAGAGGGACGGGAAAAGGGAGAGACTTGAGAGCAACAATATTACTAATATCTGAAATACACTGACAACTTCTACTTATGTAAGAAAACAATATCCTGGGTTAGACCTTCTCAAAGGAAAACCAAGGTATCTGTGTGTTTAAATGTATCATTCATGGGTCAATCCTTGTCTGGCACCTTAATCTCTTTTCCATTTGCTTCTCAGATAGAATGAAAGAAGAAAGTGTTAGTCATTCAGTCATGTCCAACTCTCTGAAACCCCATGAACTGCAGGCAAGAATACTGAAGTGAGTTGCCATTTCCTTCTCCAGGGGATTTTCCTGACCGAAGGATAAAACCCAGGTCTTCAGCATTGCATGCAAACTCTTTATTGTCTGAGCCATCAGGAAACCCTTCTCAGGTAATTGTCCACCAACACTACTGAAAAGACACACCCAAGCTCATGTGATCTCCCATGAGAAACTCAATTTAAGCATTTCTTATTGTTCATTTGCCAAATCATGTCTGACTTTCTGCAATCCCAGGAATACCAGGCTTCCCTGTCCTTCACTATCTCCCGGAGTTTACTCAAAATCATGTTTACTCCCATGTATTCAAGAACCAGAATTCACCTAATGTCTACAGTTCCAGTAAAATGGGAATCCATTTCTGGGATGTGCAGAGTACTGGGATGTGTGTGTAACTGTGTGAGAGGAGCCCTAATGCCCAAGCAGTCTCACTCCTTGATTCCACCCCTAAAGTTCTGCCAAGCCAACAACAACAATAACAACAACAACAACAAAACCCTTTGCATTAACACTACTTGTAAGGCCAATGACCAGAATCCACCTAAATGTCCATCAATAAAGAACTGGTTGAATAAGCTGATGAAGAACTATGTGACTGTAGGAAGGAATGAAGTTTATGTCTGTACATTGCTGTGGAGTAATCTCCAGGATATTCAGAGAAAAATCAAGGTAAAGAAAGCATGTATATCTTTTTGACTAGTTTCTAAGAAAACGCAACCACTTTCTGGTGGATTCATGTGCTCATGCACATGTTTCCATTTAAACAAAAATGGAAAGATAAACATTTTTTAGATAATCCTATAAGCAGAGTGTGAAAGAGGTAGGGATAGGAGCTAGATTTCTTTAATATACTGTTTATTTTCCTGATTTGGTTCTGGAACCAGTAAATATTTTACATGGTCATAAGGCAAAATTCACATATTAACTGTCACTAAACAAGAAAAATGAAACATTTTAATCTAATCATGTACTGTTGTGCTGCTGTGTAGTCTCTAAGTTGCATCTGACTCTTTGTGACCTCATGGACCATAGCCCACTGGCTCCTCTGTCCATGGGATTTCCCAGCAAAGGATACTGAAGTCGGCTGTCATTTCCTTCTCCAGGGGATACTCCCATAACCAGGAATCAAACCCACGTCTCATAAGTTAGCAGGCATATTCTTTACCACTGAGCCACCAAGGAAGCCCACATGAAAGGATGCTTTGGTTCAGAGTCAGAGCTGTACAAAAAGGCATTTTCAGAGAAGTACTGCCCCCATCCCCAGCCCCATTTCCCCATTCTTCCAATTCCCCCCATTTAAGCATTTCTTATTGTTCATTTGCCAAATCATGTCTGACTTTCTGCAATCCCAGGAATACCAGGCTTCCCTGTCCTTCACTATCTCCCGGAGTTTACTCAAAATCATGTTTACTCCCATGTATTCAAGAACCAGAATTCACCTAATGTCTACAGTTCCAGTAAAATGGGAATCCATTTCTGGGATGTGCAGAGTACTGGGATGTGTGTGTAACTGTGTGAGAGGAGCCCTAATGCCCAAGCAGTCTCACTCCTTGATTCCACCCCTAAAGTTCTGCCAAGCCAACAACAACAATAACAACAACAACAACAAAACCCTTTGCATTAACACTACTTGTAAGGCCAATGACCAGAATCCACCTAAATGTCCATCAATAAAGAACTGGTTGAATAAGCTGATGAAGAACTATGTGACTGTAGGAAGGAATGAAGTTTATGTCTGTACATTGCTGTGGAGTAATCTCCAGGATATTCAGAGAAAAATCAAGGTAAAGAAAGCATGTATATCTTTTTGACTAGTTTCTAAGAAAACGCAACCACTTTCTGGTGGATTCATGTGCTCATGCACATGTTTCCATTTAAACAAAAATGGAAAGATAAACATTTTTTAGATAATCCTATAAGCAGAGTGTGAAAGAGGTAGGGATAGGAGCTAGATTTCTTTAATATACTGTTTATTTTCCTGATTTGGTTCTGGAACCAGTAAATATTTTACATGGTCATAAGGCAAAATTCACATATTAACTGTCACTAAACAAGAAAAATGAAACATTTTAATCTAATCATGTACTGTTGTGCTGCTGTGTAGTCTCTAAGTTGCATCTGACTCTTTGTGACCTCATGGACCATAGCCCACTGGCTCCTCTGTCCATGGGATTTCCCAGCAAAGGATACTGAAGTCGGCTGTCATTTCCTTCTCCAGGGGATACTCCCATAACCAGGAATCAAACCCACGTCTCATAAGTTAGCAGGCATATTCTTTACCACTGAGCCACCAAGGAAGCCCACATGAAAGGATGCTTTGGTTCAGAGTCAGAGCTGTACAAAAAGGCATTTTCAGAGAAGTACTGCCCCCATCCCCAGCCCCATTTCCCCATTCTTCCAATCCCATTCCCACCCACTCTGACGGTAACCAATCTCTTTGGTTTCTCTCAGTTTCTTATTTATCCTTTTTCTATTTCCCTTACACACATAAACAGATATATGTATAATTTCTTACACCTTTCTTACAAAAATGTCCATGTACTATAGATTTTATTTTTACTTTTTTTTTTATTTAACAGCATATCCTGGAAATCACCCTATATATAATTCATAAAGATGACCTTGTGTTTTTGTTTTGTTGTTGCTGTTTTACAGCGACACAGTACTTCATTGTGCCATCCTTTACTCACCCATACTGTGTATGAGCATTTAGGTCATCTCCAATATTTTGCCATTATAAACAATGTGATCATGAAGAACCTTATGCATATGTATTTTCACAGTGTTATGGGTATATAGTCAAGGTAGATTTCTATAGGTGAGACAGGTGAATCAAAAGGTAAGTGCACGGGGACTTCCCTGGTGGTCCAGTGCTTAAGGCTTTATGTTCCCAATGCAGGGGGCCCGAGTTCAATCCCTGGTTAAGGAACTATATTCCACATGCCACAACTAAGACCCAGTGCAGCCAAATAAATAAATAAATAAATAATAATAAGTGCAAAAAAAAGGTAAGTGCACAGTAGCTGTGTTATGTATTGCTATATTTCTCTCCAGAAGGGTTGTAGTACTTTGCTTTCCCACTGACAGTGCATAAGGGTTCCAGCTTTCCCACAGCTGCCTCAACAGAATGCAGTGTTCATACTTTTCCACACTGTCATACTGTTTTTTTACCCCAACTTTATGGGTAAGAAATGATATCTCAATTTAGTTTATAGTTGAAATTCTTTAATTATGAATGTGCTCAAGTCTTTCTTTCCCTGAATGAGGGAAAACTTTAAGGGCTTTTTAAATACATTATACACTGACGTCTTTACCAGTAGTGTCTGCTACAAACATCTTCTCCCAGTCTGTCAGTTGTCTTTTTACTTTATTGTGCTCTTTACTACACAAATGTTTATATGGTCGGATGGGTCAGCATTTTCTTTTATTCTCCCAAATTCTGAGTCACAGAAAATCTCTCCTTATGTTTAAATTAGACAGGAATTCACCCATATTTTCTTCTGGTACTAACAAAGTTTTACATTTTACACTTATATCCCCAGTCCACTTGAAGACCATTTTTCTGTATTTCATGAGATATGGACCTAATTTTAACTTTTCCCAAACGGTTATCCTATTGTCCCAGCACTATTCATGAAAATGTCCATCTCTGATCCAAGAATTTTAGACACAACCTTTATCTCATACTAAATGTCCATGTGTAATTGGATTGATTTGTGGGTTTTCTAAACCATTCCACTCGTCTCTTTGTTCATACTGTTTTAATTTGAGAGGTATTATAGTGTGTTTTGACATCTGGTAGGTATAGACTCCCTTCATAATTTGTTGTCTTCAGTGTTTCCTTGGCTATTCATGCATTTTTTCCTTATAAGCTTTAGTATCAACTTGTCTAATTCCATTAAAAAACATGTTGGTACTTTTATTGGGTTTGAATCACATTTATAAATTAACTTAGGAAGAACTAAAATCTTTACAATGTTAAGTCATTCAGCTAAAATCACACAGTATCTTCATTTTTCAAATCTATCTCTATGTCTTTTTAAAAGCATTTTTTTAAAAAATATTTATTTATTTATTTTTGGTAGGGGTGGGTTGGGGAGGGAGAGGGTGGGCGGGCCACTTCTATTGATCTTTCATTTATCTATTTTCATCCTCTTTGTTCTTTTGACCCATGTGGGCCTCCCATCGCGGTGGCGTCTGTTGTTGCAGAGCACCAGCTCTGGGCACATGCGCTCCAAAGCTCCGGCTCGGTCATTGGACACATCGGTCCAGCCGCTCCGCGGCACGTGGGATCTTCCCAGGATAGTTGAAATTCTTTAATTATGAATGTGCTCAAGTCTTTCTTTCCCTGAATGAGGGAAAACTTTAAGGGCTTTTTAAATACATTATACACTGACGTCTTTACCAGTAGTGTCTGCTACAAACATCTTCTCCCAGTCTGTCAGTTGTCTTTTTACTTTATTGTGCTCTTTACTACACAAATGTTTATATGGTCGGATGGGTCAGCATTTTCTTTTATTCTCCCAAATTCTGAGTCACAGAAAATCTCTCCTTATGTTTAAATTAGACAGGAATTCACCCATATTTTCTTCTGGTACTAACAAAGTTTTACATTTTACACTTATATCCCCAGTCCACTTGAAGACCATTTTTCTGTATTTCATGAGATATGGACCTAATTTTAACTTTTCCCAAACGGTTATCCTATTGTCCCAGCACTATTCATGAAAATGTCCATCTCTGATCCAAGAATTTTAGACACAACCTTTATCTCATACTAAATGTCCATGTGTAATTGGATTGATTTGTGGGTTTTCTAAACCATTCCACTCGTCTCTTTGTTCATACTGTTTTAATTTGAGAGGTATTATAGTGTGTTTTGACATCTGGTAGGTATAGACTCCCTTCATAATTTGTTGTCTTCAGTGTTTCCTTGGCTATTCATGCATTTTTTCCTTATAAGCTTTAGTATCAACTTGTCTAATTCCATTAAAAAGCATGTTGGTACTTTTATTGGGTTTGAATCACATTTATAAATTAACTTAGGAAGAACTAAAATCTTTACAATGTTAAGTCATTCATCTAAAATCACACAGTATCTTCATTTTTCAAATCTATCTCTATGTCTTTTTAAAAGCATTTTTTTAAAAAATATTTATTTATTTATTTTTGGTAGGGGGTGGGTTGGGGAGGGAGAGGGGTGGGCGGGCCACTTCTATTGGTCTTTCATTTATCTATTTTCATCCTCTTTGTTCTTTTGACCCATGTGGGCCTCCCATCGCGGTGGCGTCTGTTGTTGCAGAGCACCAGCTCTGGGCACATGCGCTCCAAAGCTCCGGCTCGGTCATTGGACACATCGGTCCAGCCGCTCCGCGGCACGTGGGATCTTCCCAGGCCAGGGATCAAACTGGCACCCCTTGCACTGCAAGGCAGTGTCCTTACCCACTGAACCACCAGGGAAACCCTAAAAAGCATTTTAAATTTGTCTTTATTTAGGTTCTATGTACTTACTGTTAAGTTTATGTCTAAATATTTCTTGTTTATTGCTATTATAAGTGGAACTTCTCTACCATAATGTCTTCTAACTGGCTATTATTTGTGTATAGGAAGGCTCTTAATTTATCATATGGTGATTTTATATATTGCTACCTTTAATGTTTGAGTTAACTTTATTGTTGATTCTCTAGAGCTTCCCAGGTATACTATTAAACTTTGTGAAATAGAGAAAAGCATTCTGCTTTGTTACCATTTTTTATATTTCTCATTGTTATCTCTTACTTAACTGCATTAGCTAATATCTCTAGAATAATGATGAATAGTCAGCATTAGTGGGCATCCTGACTTGGTTTCTGGTCTTAGTAGAAATGCCTCTAGCCCTTCTCCATTAAACAAGATAATGGTTTTAGTTCTAAGGTAGAAAAAATGCATCATGTTAAGAAAGTATCCCACAGTTTCTATTTTCTTGAGTGTTTTGATCATGAATAGGTGTTGAGTCCATCCCCTTATTTTGAAACCAACAAAGGGAAAGCACCAAGTATTAATCCTGCCTTTTCCACATAATCTGTAGCTGTGGGTAACCAAATACAAGGGCTGGGAAAGTTTCTCTTTCTAGAATTACTCCAGCTTACCAAGAAGGAGGTATCATAAAATAAAGACTTCGCTTTTTGCAACCCTTAATAAAACAGTGTTTGAAGAACACCAACAACTGCTATCTTCACAAAAAGAGAGACACCAGGTATTACACATCTACTGATGTAAGAATACACCACTATTTATAAAGTATTAGAGAAAGAGACAGAGAAAATGAGAGAGAGAACCTGGATCTGATCAACCCTATAGCTCTAAACACCATCGTACTAGAAATACAAGAGACAGAGGAAAATATCACACACCACCATAGGGATGCAGTCAGTAAGATATAGTCGTGGGAAACTCTACTGAACAAGTAAATTGATTTTTTTCAACAAAAAAAATCAAGGAGTGAGGGAGCAAAAGGAAGGGAAACCTTACATATGAAAAGAAGCTTTGGGCTTCCCTGATGGTCCAGTGGGTAGAGAGTCTGCCTTGCAGTGCAAGGGGCACCAGCTTGATCCTTGGCCTGGAAAGATCCCATGTGCCATGGAGCGGCTAGACTGGTGTGTCCAATTAGGAGCCAGTGCTCTGGAGCACACACTCCTAGAGCTGGCGCTCTGCAATGAGAGAGGCCACTGCAAATGGGAGGCCTACACATGCCAAAGAATAAAAGATAGGTGAAAATAAATATAAAAATAAAAGAGGCATGATGGGGGGAAGAAAAGAAACTTTAAAGACATATCAACTAATTGGCAGTGTATGCACCTTATTTGAATCTCAATTCAAATAAATAAACTATAATAAAAACACTCAGAAACAATTTAAGATAATCACGGCAATGTTTAAGACAATCAAGGCAATAGAAATATCGACTGGGTGTTTGATTATATATGCAATGGAATATTTCTCAGTCATAAAAAGAAACGCAGAAGAATCAGTCCTAATGAGGTGGAAGAATCTAGAACCAATTATACAAAGTGAAGTAAGTCAAAAAGAAAAGGACAGGGGCTTCCCTGGTGGTCCAGTGGGTAAGGACACCACCTTGCAGTGCAAGGGGCGCCGGTTCAATCCCTGGCCTGGGAAGATCCCATGAGCTGCGGAGCGGCTGGACCGATGTATCCAACTGCTGAGCCGGAGCTCTGCAGCGCATGCACCTGGAGCTGGTGCTCTGCAGCGAGAGAGGGCACTGCAATGGGAGGCCCACACAGGCCAAACAACAAAAAGATAAATAAATGAAAAATCAATAGAAGTGGCCAAAAAAAGAGAAAAGGACAAATACAGTATACTAACACATATACAAGGAATCTAGTAAGATGGTACCACACATGAAGAACAACGATGGAGAAACAAACACAGAGAGCAGAACTGTGGACCTTGGTGGTAGAGAAGAGTGGGTGAGAGGTTTGGAAAGAGTAGCATGGAAACTTACAACATCAGATGTAAAAGAAATAATCATTGTAAATGCACTGTGGAACCCAGGGATCTTACACAGGAGCTGGGCAACAAACTGCAGGGGTGGGATGGGGGGAGAAGGAAGGGGGTCTCAGGTGGGAGGGGTCAAAGATATGCCTATGACGGATTTGGGATTATATAGAGCTGTAAACACCAAAACTTTGTAAAAGCAAAATAAAAATTAAAAAATAAAAGAATTAAACTGAAAGACAAACAAAAAGATAAGGCAATAAAAATATTGACTGCGTGTTTGACTATATTAAGGAACTACTGATTTTAAAATCTATGTTAATATTTTGGTCATTCTTGTTTAAAAAGTAAATCCTTTTTTTTTTTCCAACTTGAAAATGAGTGTGTTCACAATCTTTAAGAAAGTAAGTCTCTATCTTCTTGATATTGGAATATTCGAATGTTTTCAGGTTAGATGATACTATGACTAGGATTATAATATCATGGAAAAGGGGTGGCAATTTCTACGGAACAAGATTGGACAAGTATTGCTCATTGTTGAAGCTGGTGATGGGGATACACAATTTTCACTACTTTCTCTATCTTTCTATGTGTTTGAAATTGTCCATAACAAAAAGTATATTTTTTTTAACTTCTACACTTATTATACTTAACACTTAGGCCCAATGAGACGACACATTCCAGAATGTGGTGGAAAGAGCCAAGCACATCCCAACTGCATGCAGTGGCCACCATTGTCTATCACTGACCCTTTGAGGGCTGAAGGCCAGAAGGGCAGTCTCTGGTCATCACGTCCTGCCCCTCTATCCAGAGGTACAAAAAAGAGCCAAGGTCACTGTAGTACAATAGTGCCAAGGGTCCTTGAGGGTCTCCTGAGTCATGGCAGGGGGAGTGGTTTCTGATAGGTATTTTCCCCAGGAGTCCAGTGATGAGAATCTTGCTTTCCCCCCATCCTCCACCATCCTCAAAGGACTCCCAGCTCCTTGGGTTTCTCCTCCTTGTGGGAAGGCCCACACTCACATCATTCTCCGAGGTCCCACAGAGGATGCACGACTTGCATTCTATGCACTGCCACTTGTAGGTCTTGACAGCCTCGGTCATGTTCAGGGTGAACTGCAGGCAGGTGGGATGACCTGGAGGAAGCAGAAATGACAGTGTTAGGGCCAGAAGGTCTGACCTGTAGCCCCTCGATGCCACAGCATTATGCCTGACTTAGAGAAAGAGTAGGATAGCATGGGTTGGGAAGAAAACTGGGGGCCTGGATGAAGCCCGACCCACCATCTTCACCACCACCCAGAGTTACAGCAGATCAATGCCCAAAGAGAGGAGTGAGCATTAACTCTTTTGCTGGGGAGAGATGTCATCCAAGACTTCTTGCCCTAAGAACCATATTCCCCTGGTTGATAAGGACAGAAAGTGATAATTAGACATGACGAAAAAGGAAGTCATACAGCACAAGGCAGCACCGTGAGAGTCAGCAGCAGCATCTCCCCAGCATCAGTTGTAGTGGGAGCACATAAGAACTATTTGGAGCTGAGCCTTCTGACCTGCAATGTTGTTCACAATGCCTCCAAAGAAAGGGGAGGAGGTCAGAGGAAGCATGTGAGGCTCCCATGAACAGAGTTCAGGGGCACTGGAAGGCTCTGCACTGCTACCTAAAGTGTCTGCACCCACAACCAGAGGACCAGCAGAAATCCACACCCTGCACAGGATCAGGAGGGAGGCTGGAGAAGTGGAGCATCCTTGTCAAGATACACAACGGCCAGGTCTATCCTGTAAGGATTGGCATTGCCTTTAACTCTTCCCTCCATCCCAAGGATCACATTGACCAAGCCAATAGCAAGAGCAGGGAGGGACATTCTTGTGACCTTTGAGCACCCAGCCCCCAGCAGACCAACACCAGAGGCTTGGCCTACAGAACTCGGCTCTGCTTTCAACTACAGCTCACCCCAAAGACCAATGCCAGCAGCAAGAGGACCTTTGACCTTTGTTTGGCAGGGAAGGGAAACTTGGATGGGATTCCCAGGTTTCTCAGGGCTGTTAATCAGAGGGAAACTCCCCAGAGCATGGAGGACAAAGCCCATTACTGACTCAGTCACAAAAGAATGGCCAGTTCTGCCTATTTCTGGGGCTTCACACTTCTCCAGAGCTCCCATATCCACCAGAGCTGCTAAATCCACCATATCATGCACTGCATGGCCACTTTCACATGAGGGATTGTGAATTTCTAAAGGCAAATGGTACAGATGGCTTCTAATTAGGGGCAGTTCCACCAACCCAGTGTCCCCCACAGACAGTCAAGATCCACATGGCACTACCACTCCTTGACAAAGTCACAACCCAGCAGGAGGGTCTCATTTCCTCTCTTCCATATTCTCACAAAGACAGTTCCATCCTGGTCCTTTGGGGAAAATTCTGTCCATTCAGTCAACAGAAGGACCCTTCACATCTAGGGCTCCACAAATGCAGATCCCACACTGGTTTATTGTTTGAGAGAGTGGGGACTCATGCTGAGGGGAGTTGGGGACACTTCATAAACAGCAGGTGGGAGCATTGAGGAGAGGGACCTTAAAGCTTTTCTAGGAATTCTCAGAGGCCATCCAAGGTAGAAACCCCCACAGCTCTGAACTGATAACCTTCTCAAAGCAACACCATGCCAGTGACCCAGGGGAGAGAGAAGCCTTACATTAAAAGCCTGGATGAACATCCAGTTGATATTTCTGACAGCATCTCAAAGATCTAAGAACACTGGCCAAGATTGTTCCCTATCCCGATCTCTCGCATAGAGTACTGGGATGGGAACAGGAGAGAAAACATGAGCTTGAGGTTCTGAGTAGTCTGGGCCATATAGATGCCCAGGTTCTCAGACTAGACACCAGGAAGGCTGAATACTAATTCATTGAGCAGATACCTAGATTAGCAGGTTGTCATTGACTAGTTCCTTAGCCTCAATGTACATCCAGACACACCCAGCCAGCTTATAGTAATTGTTCATGAACAAGGATTTATTGGGCACCTGGTAGGTCAACCACAGCACCAAACAGAAGAGATCCAGTGATGAGCAAGACCTCCTTTCCCTAGATCTCTCTAGTCTGGACAGAGAGAACTCAAATTAATAAACTACGCACGTACCTGTTTACCTACAACTGCGTGATAAGTGCCAAGAAAGAAAATCATAATTGGCAATGAAAACTCACAGGAGGATCGGATCTAGTCTGAGATGTCAAGAAAACCATCTCTGAGAGAGAGCTTGAAGCTGATACCTGGCAGATGAGGAGGTTAACTGGGAGGGAGAGGGAGCAGATTCCCTGTGAGCAGGATGGCACATGGCATGGGAGTGGGCACTGAGCAGTGAAGGAGCTTGGCAAACTCAAAGGGAAGGCCAGTAGGCAGAGGCTTGGCGAGCAGAGAGGAGGGTGAGAAGTACCTGGAGAGGTAGCCAGAGCCTGGCTACGTGGGCACAGGTGGTCCTCATCAAGAATTTGAGGCTGGGCATCGCTGGTGGCCCAGTGGATAAAGAGTCCGCCTTGCAGTGCAAGGGGCACCAGTTCGATCCCTGGCCCGGGAGGATTCCATATGCCATGGAGTGGCTGGATTGGTGTATCCAATTAGGAGCCAGTGCTCTGGAGCACATGTGCCCAGGGCCAGTGCTCTGCAACAAGAGAGGCCACTGCACATGGGAGGCCCACACAGGCCAAAGAATTAAGATAGATGAAAATAAATAAATAAATAACAATAAAAAAGAGGTCAAATTTTTTTAAAAGAAGAAGAATTTGGGGCTTTAAAATCATTAAAGTCTTTTAAAGCAAGGCAGTGACTAGATTGCTTTGTGTGTGTGTGTTTTAAGATTATTACATTTTTTATTTTCTTTTTAATTTTTTGGAGTATTTTTGCTTTACCACATTGTGTTAGTTTCTGCTGTACAGCAATGTGAATCAGCTGTATGCTTACATATATCCCCTCTTTTTCAGATTTAAAAGAGCCCTCCTTCAGTGGGAAGGAACTTTGAAGCAGTTCTGAACTTTGATTGCAGTGGTAGTTACATATGTGATAAGAATGCACAGAACCTTCAGGGGTGCATTGTGATGGTTGGGAGGGCTGGGAAGGGGGGGCATACATATGACTAATCTGGGAACATGCATATCTGTAAACAACAAAACTCTGTAGAAGTTAAAAGCACAATAAAGGTTTAAAAAAAAAAAGAATGCACAGAACCACACACATAAACATAAACACGTGTGAATATAAAACCAATAGCAGAACAAGAAGATCTGGGATGGCACTGCTGTTAATTGCCGGGTTCATAGTGTACAATGATTGTGTAAGATGCTACAATTGGGGAAAACTGAGTAAAGGGTGCATGGAACCTCTTAGGAATGCATTTTGTAACTTTCTATGAAGTTATTATTTCAAAGTAAGAAGTAGAAAGGATCTTTTTAAATAAGGAAAGCACAAAGAAAAATTTAAGTCATCAAAAAGGAGTGAAGGAAAGGGATGGAGGGAGAAAGGAAAGAGCTGGTGTCTCAGGAAAGAATTAAGGAGGGGCAAAGGGACTGTAAAGATGAAAGAATTGTTGCCAGGAGACTAGTTTGAAGACAGATGCTGCTGGCAGGAGAAAGGCAAGCATGATGGAGGTAGAGGTTTGAGAAATAGTAAAGTACTCATTGGCAGGATTTGACCGTTATTTGAATGCTCAGAGTGTGGGAAACAGATGACGAGAAACAGTCTGAAGAGTCTGACCTAAGAAAGGGCGGAGGGCTGGCGGGGCCGGGGGAGGGCTTTACCGTGAAACTTACACAGATGAGGAAGACCACAGAAAGCACATCGGGACCAAGTGGAGCAGAGAAGTACTCTGTTTAGAATATGTTGAATTTGGGAAGTCTGTGAGACTTCAAGTGGAAATGTCAAGTAGATGGTCGAATATAGGGGTTTAGAACTCAGAAGTACAGAGTAGACATAAATTTAGGAGTTTTTGCTAAATAGATGGTCATCTAAACCCTGAGAATTAATAAAATTAGGAAAAGAAAAAGGAAGAGGAGATGAGCATATATCCCCTCTTTTTCAGATTTAAAAGAGCCCTCCTTCAGTGGGAAGGAACTTTGAAGCAGTTCTGAACCTTGATTGCAGTGGTAGTTACATATGTGATAAGAATGCACAGAACCTTCAGGGGTGCATTGTGATGGTTGGGAGGGCTGGGAAGGGGGGGCATACATATGACTAATCTGGGAACATGCATATCTGTAAACAACAAAACTCTGTAGAAGTTAAAAGCACAATAAAGGTTTAAAAAAAAAAAGAATGCACAGAACCACACACATAAACATAAACACGTGTGAATATAAAACCAATAGCAGAACAAGAAGATCTGGGATGGCACTGCTGTTAATTGCCGGGTTCATAGTGTACAATGATTGTGTAAGATGCTACAATTGGGGAAAACTGAGTAAAGGGTGCATGGAACCTCTTAGGAATGCATTTTGTAACTTTCTATGAAGTTATTATTTCAAAGTAAGAAGTAGAAAGGATCTTTTTAAATAAGGAAAGCACAAAGAAAAATTTAAGTCATCAAAAAGGAGTGAAGGAAAGGGATGGAGGGAGAAAGGAAAGAGCTGGTGTCTCAGGAAAGAATTAAGGAGGGGCAAAGGGACTGTAAAGATGAAAGAATTGTTGCCAGGAGACTAGTTTGAAGACAGATGCTGCTGGCAGGAGAAAGGCAAGCATGATGGAGGTAGAGGTTTGAGAAATAGTAAAGTACTCATTGGCAGGATTTGACCGTTATTTGAATGCTCAGAGTGTGGGAAACAGATGACGAGAAACAGTCTGAAGAGTCTGACCTAAGAAAGGGCGGAGGGCTGGCGGGGCCGGGGGAGGGCTTTACCGTGAAACTTACACAGATGAGGAAGACCACAGAAAGCACATCGGGACCAAGTGGAGCAGAGAAGTACTCTGTTTAGAATATGTTGAATTTGGGAAGTCTGTGAGACTTCAAGTGGAAATGTCAAGTAGATGGTCGAATATAGGGGTTTAGAACTCAGAAGTACAGAGTAGACATAAATTTAGGAGTTTTTGCTAAATAGATGGTCATCTAAACCCTGAGAATTAATAAAATTAGGAAAAGAAAAAGGAAGAGGAGATGAGAGAGGAAAAGGTTTACGACTGAGCTTTAAAGAACTCAACTATTTGAAGGTCAAAAGAAAGAACCAACAGAGGAAATTGGAAGGATGGCCAGAGAGAGGTGAGACACAAAACTGTGTCATGGTGGCCCAGAGAAAGAGGAGAGGGTGGTGGGATGTGTTGACCACTGCAGGTTTGTGAGTTTGTCATTGTTCAATAAGAACCCTGAGTGAGGCCATGCTGTCGGAGCAAAGCAGAAGCTACCCTAGTAATAACACCCTCAGCAGTGCCACCTTCCCTGGGAAAGAAGGTCAGGTCATTCCAGAGCAAGACTTGGAGTTCCACAGCCAGCTGTGCATCTAGATTCTTCCATGGGTGGGGTGGGCTTGGGGTGCATGCTTCGTGCAGTTGACTCCACTCCACAAGTATTTACTGAGCACCAACTCTCTGATCAAGACGTCTTTGACCACTGTGCTGAGCTCTGAAGGTATTTGCTGGCATAGTTTTGGACCAGTAAGCAGTTGCAAGTGGACTTGAGAAACTTCTGTTGGAAGTTCCCTGCCAAAATCCCATGGGTTTTCTCTGTCTTCCTGTCTTGAGAAAGTGTCCAGCTTAAACCTAAAGGGAGGGAACAGAACTCACAGGGCCTCCATTCCGGGTGAAATGGAGTGGGGGACGTTCAGTGTAGCCTCAGCTCTGCCTGCAGAGCTCCTTCAACTTAGAATGCAGACTCTACTGGGGGAGGAAAGGCAGGAATGCAGTCTCTCAACCAGGAACATGAGACACAAAGAGTTAAGTCACCCAGGCTACCAATTTACACCCAGTACTAGGTCCTCCTCTCTGTGTCCATCTCTACAAAGGGGAAAAGTCATCTCCTTGATAAAACTCTAAGGATAAGCCTTCTTATCTACCATGGGAATGACTGAAGTAACACACGCAGTTTGGAGAAAAGCACACGTTTCTAAGAAAAGTGCCAGAAGTTCGACCACTAGAATTCCTAATTTTGCCCAGAACACATTTCTAAAATCTTTAGAAATAAGTTGATAATAGTCTTTCCAGTTTAAAGGTGGTACAAATATAGAGGTACATTGGCAGTGAAGTAATTTATGGTCACTCACTACTTAAAGATTACTGTCCTTAGTTCTCTTGTAAAACTAACCATCATTCTCTAATGTGCTTGTTGGAAATTCAAATTTCCATATTTTGAGTTTTCTTAAAGCAAGGAATACCTACACTGATATTTAAATAGCCTAGCCAAGTGAAGCCGCAGAGTTTGACACGACTGAGCACGCATGCACGTACTAGTGGAGTGAAGGGGAAACATCCCTTCCTAGGTTCCCCAGGTGAGATGATTCAATAGAACATTTTTAAGACTGCAATTACCAAAATGGATTTAGAAAGTGGTGTGGTGTGCACGACTCATCTCAGTCAGATCATTAAATAACCAGGGACTTCCTGAGAGTTCCTCCAAATTTGTCCTATCAGGAGGTTACAGTAAATCTTCTGCCTGCTTGTTTAGTTAGTCCCCTGGTGAACTTGGCATGAAGAGACATTCTTAATCCAGCCCTGTGCTATGCAAGTCGCTACAGTCATGTCCAACTATTTGAGATCCTGTGGACTGTAGCCCACCAGCCTCCTCTGCCAAGAGATTCTCCAGGCCAGAATCCTGGAATGGGTTGCCATTCCCTCCTCCAGGGGATTTTCCTGACCCTGGGATCAAACCTGCACCTCTTACGTCTCTTGCATTGGCAGGTGGGTTCTTTACCACTAGGGGCACCTGGGAAGCCCTAACACCTTCCAAAACAGACCTCAATCTTCCCTACAAGTTGAAACAGGAAACATAACCCATGGCCACCATTGTGAGGCCTAACTTCTGAACACAGTTTCAGACAACAGAGATTTGGCTTGAGGTTCTATTTCAGCAGCTGGATAGAAAAGGGAAACCAGAGGCGTGATAAGCTTCTCAGAAAGAAGACTTTTCATGGGGTTGGTACATATGAAATTATAGTCTCCCTAACTCAGAGAAAAAAAGATGGCAGGAGAGACTGTCATACAGAGTGAATTAAGTCAGAAAGTAGAAAACAAAACATCCTATATGGTCCCAGAACACATTTCTAAAATCTTTAGAAATAAGTTGATAATAGTCTTTCCAGTTTAAAGGTGGTACAAATATAGAGGTACATTGGCAGTGAAGTAATTTATGGTCACTCACTACTTAAAGATTACTGTCCTTAGTTCTCTTGTAAAACTAACCATCATTCTCTAATGTGCTTGTTGGAAATTCAAATTTCCATATTTTGAGTTTTCTTAAAGCAAGGAATACCTACACTGATATTTAAATAGCCTAGCCAAGTGAAGCCGCAGAGTTTGACACGACTGAGCACGCATGCACGTACTAGTGGAGTGAAGGGGAAACATCCCTTCCTAGGTTCCCCAGGTGAGATGATTCAATAGAACATTTTTAAGACTGCAATTACCAAAATGGATTTAGAAAGTGGTGTGGTGTGCACGACTCATCTCAGTCAGATCATTAAATAACCAGGGACTTCCTGAGAGTTCCTCCAAATTTGTCCTATCAGGAGGTTACAGTAAATCTTCTGCCTGCTTGTTTAGTTAGTCCCCTGGTGAACTTGGCATGAAGAGACATTCTTAATCCAGCCCTGTGCTATGCAAGTCGCTACAGTCATGTCCAACTATTTGAGATCCTGTGGACTGTAGCCCACCAGCCTCCTCTGCCAAGAGATTCTCCAGGCCAGAATCCTGGAATGGGTTGCCATTCCCTCCTCCAGGGGATTTTCCTGACCCTGGGATCAAACCTGCACCTCTTACGTCTCTTGCATTGGCAGGTGGGTTCTTTACCACTAGGGGCACCTGGGAAGCCCTAACACCTTCCAAAACAGACCTCAATCTTCCCTACAAGTTGAAACAGGAAACATAACCCATGGCCACCATTGTGAGGCCTAACTTCTGAACACAGTTTCAGACAACAGAGATTTGGCTTCGAGGTTCTATTTCAGCAGCTGGATAGAAAAGGGAAACCAGAGGGGCGTGATAAGCTTCTCAGAAAGAAGACTTTTCATGGGGTTGGTACATATGAAATTATAGTCTCCCTAACTCAGAGAAAAAAAGATGGCAGGAGAGACTGTCATACAGAGTGAATTAAGTCAGAAAGAAGAAAACAAACACCATACATTACCCATATATGTGGAATCCAGCAAATTGGTATAAATTATCTTATTTATAAAACAGAAATAGAGACTCAGACTCAGAGAACAAACATATGGATTCCAAGAGGGGAAAGAAGGGACAGGACGAATAGGGAGATTGGGATTGAGGTATATTCATTATTGATACCATGCATAAAATAGATAGCTAATGAGGACCAGTGTATAGCTCAGGGAACTAACCTGTGCTCCATGGTGACCTAAATGGGAAGGAAATCCAAAAAAGAGGGGCTATATGTATAGGTGATTCACTTTGCTGTAGAAACTAACACAACATTGTAAAGCAACTGTACTCTGATAAAAATTTTTAAAGAGAGAGAGAAGGTAGGCATCTGAAAGCTGGGACTGCTCCCTTGCCATGTCTTGCCAGAGCCCTGGGCATGGACACAGAGAATGTTCCAGGGACAGTGATCAGGAGTTGTGGTATCTGAGTGAGAAGGCACACAGACAAATACCCAGGCAAAACCAGCTTTATATTCACAACTGCTTCCTTCCACACATGCTCATACACAATTGCCCACACACATGGATATCTGCAATCTTTTAGGGGCAAAACTATCTGAATATACCTTGTTGATTGAGTTCAAATGACAGCTGTAACTTAGATGGTAACAGAAGTTACCAGCTAATGTCACTCTAGAGGGACTCAGCACAGTGAGAGAAACACGGTTCATTTCCAACAAACCCTGGGCAAAAAAAAAAAAAATCTACAAACTACTATGACATGTGTCTCTTACATTATGATCCTTATTAAAAGAGTTTTTTATTTCATTATTGCCAATATTTAATTTAAACTAGGCTAAGCCACATCACTGATTAAATTAGAACTCCAGAAAAAAACAAAATTATCTTGGTAGGTATTCGCTGAAAACATAAATAAAACAGATACAAACAACTGTGGAAGTAGCATGGCCTATTATTTATTCATTGTGAAATTATAAACACCCAATTATATTTCATTACCTTATTTATCAATGTAGAGCTCTTAAAAACTTATTTCTTAGGAAAGGAAAACCTAAATGTCCATGGTTCTCAGGCAAGTAACTGCAAAATTCAAATTTGCACTCCTCTGTCTGATGCCTGGTTTATAGAAATCATATTATGTAAAATATGTAGGACCAATTCCAATCTGAAATAGTACCAAAAATGAGTCTCCATAGGCATTCATTAGAAAATAATTTGGCTCAATTTTCTAGCAGTTCTCTATATTCATACATACATACAAGTTCTAATATTTACATATTGCAAAAATATGTAAGAAGCTTTAGCTAAAGAACTCATGCACAGTGTCATCAAATCTGAATTATCCATGTTAAAGAGTAATTTGAGAAGAAAAATTATTACTAGCTCACTTTGGGAAACCATTTCACTCCATCAGATCCATTCATGTTCACTTATTCTCTCCCCCTCTCTCCTTCTCTGTCTCCCTAGTTCTGCTTTTCTCCCTTTCTCTCTTTCTCTTTCAATCCCCTTCCATGGTGAGACTCGGTTTGTGAAGAGAAGGGAATGAGGTTCTGAGTTATTGTTCATAGTCTGTAAAGGCAGGTGGAGACCGATTCTAAAAAAGTCAAGAATTCAAACTTTGTGCACCTGTATTGTGCCGAGTTTTTACCCAGGCATAACTTTCTCATATAGATTACTTCTCCAGCCCTGCTTTGTAACCTTCTGTAATGGTCCACAGGCTCCTGTCTTTTCTGCCCCAGATGTAACTTCTAAGACTAAGACATCTACAAATTGATGACCACAATGACATTCCAGAGGCGCCTACATGGTTCTCCTTTTCTCGTCATTTTAATGTCCTTCAATGAAGATAAAGAAAAGAGAGTAGAAAGTATAAAGACCAAATGAACAAAAACACATACAAAATAAATAATTACATAAGCCATATCTGCCTTCTGCTTAGTGTTTTAACACTACCATTGGCAGGTTCAACCCACCTGAGAGGTCTGCTTATCCGCCCTCAAAACCATCAAACTCTAAGGGATCCAAGTGCCACACAGGACACAAGCCACAGGGATCGTTGCTTCAGTCATTGTCATCGTAATCATAGAAAACATATTCATGCAAGAACACTAGGAGCACTTTTAATGGGTTAAGCCACTAAGCAGTCATGATGCCATTCTCAAATGGCCCCAGGAATTCCCCAAGTTTTCATAGTCAACTGTGGTCTGAGTAGTCTCAACTCTAAACATGAGCATATTGCAGCTGATCTTATTCAAGTGAAATAAGGGGATGGGTCAGCCTTGATCTGGTTTTCTATAATTTACCTGACTGGCCCAGATTGAAACCAAAGCATCAGAAAGATGTCAAGAACCACAGTAATGACCACAGTACCTCTAATTAGTTACTGCCACTGAGGACCGAGAACAATTTATTCATTTCCTCATACCCTCAACAATATTTGTTGAATAAGTAAATGTGGCAGGCACTCTTCTAGGCACTGGGGGAACAAGAGTGGAAAAAGCCAAAACCTGACTTCATGGAGATAAGAGCTATGAGGCAATATAGCATCTGAGTCCCTGAGTCATTTTACCTCTAGTACATTAGTTTTCCAAATATTAATGAAAGGACAGGACTCTGTTATCCACAGAGCTGTGGTTCTGTCCATGCCACCCATAAATACTATTTTTAGAGATATTCTTAATTCCAAATTGTCCATCTGGTTGGACCAAACAAGACTTCTAAAGTTTGCCAGCTGATACTCAAAGTGAAGGAAGCTAAGAAGGAAATTTAAATAATCAGTTGATTCTGCTAGAACTCCTGGCCACTCTTCCACTGAAATAGCCTGCTCCTAGGCCAATACCATGACAAAAAGTGTAAGAAGTTCAGAAACCAAAAGCCCTCGACTTTTCATTAATTATACCACCCACCCTATGCAATCAGTTGGGCCTGAGTAAATGGGTTATCAATGAATCTGCAGGAAGCAGAGGCTTTGGGAAAGGTTTCACCCATGAGCAATATTAGATCTGGGTTAAGATGGTTATGTGGCAGTGGGCAGACAAACCCACCTGATCTGCCTTCTGCTTAGTGTTTTAACTACTTATCCCCGGGCCCCTCAAAACCATCAAACTCTAAGGGATCCAAGTGCCACACAGGACACAAGCCACAGGGATCGTTGCTTCAGTCATTGTCATCGTAATCATAGAAAACATATTCATGCAAGAACACTAGGAGCACTTTTAATGGGTTAAGCCACTAAGCAGTCATGATGCCATTCTCAAATGGCCCCAGGAATTCCCCAAGTTTTCATAGTCAACTGTGGTCTGAGTAGTCTCAACTCTAAACATGAGCATATTGCAGCTGATCTTATTCAAGTGAAATAAGGGGATGGGTCAGCCTTGATCTGGTTTTCTATAATTTACCTGACTGGCCCAGATTGAAACCAAAGCATCAGAAAGATGTCAAGAACCACAGTAATGACCACAGTACCTCTAATTAGTTACTGCCACTGAGGACCGAGAACAATTTATTCATTTCCTCATACCCTCAACAATATTTGTTGAATAAGTAAATGTGGCAGGCACTCTTCTAGGCACTGGGGGAACAAGAGTGGAAAAAGCCAAAACCTGACTTCATGGAGATAAGAGCTATGAGGCAATATAGCATCTGAGTCCCTGAGTCATTTTACCTCTAGTACATTAGTTTTCCAAATATTAATGAAAGGACAGGACTCTGTTATCCACAGAGCTGTGGTTCTGTCCATGCCACCCATAAATACTATTTTTAGAGATATTCTTAATTCCAAATTGTCCATCTGGTTGGACCAAACAAGACTTCTAAAGTTTGCCAGCTGATACTCAAAGTGAAGGAAGCTAAGAAGGAAATTTAAATAATCAGTTGATTCTGCTAGAACTCCTGGCCACTCTTCCACTGAAATAGCCTGCTCCTAGGCCAATACCATGACAAAAAGTGTAAGAAGTTCAGAAACCAAAAGCCCTCGACTTTTCATTAATTATACCACCCACCCTATGCAATCAGTTGGGCCTGAGTAAATGGGTTATCAATGAATCTGCAGGAAGCAGAGGCTTTGGGAAAGGTTTCACCCATGAGCAATATTAGATCTGGGTTAAGATGGTTATGTGGCAGTGGGCAGATATTTTCAGGCAGGGAATGGAAGAAGAGAGTCACCAACATGAGCAACTCGAGTTCACTCTCCTTCTAAATCTTTAGCTGGAATTGTTGATGGTAAGCAACCGTCTGTGAGGGTGATGCTTGTCCCACAGCAGTGTGTGGAGGCCAGCCTGAATCATCTGGAGCCCAGCATCAACTTCATATGTGAGTCTCTGATTTTGGTTGTGCAGTTCAGACCTCTCTGGACATCATGAGCATCTGGCCATGGGTCCTGGCTAAAGGCTGTGGATTTTCTTTGGAAAAGTGAACCTGAAGAAGAAATTGTTGCACAGAGTTGAGATCCTGTAATCTTCTGTCCTGGAGGATTTTATGGCATAACTGATGAGCCATCACAAAAATTAAAAAGCAATGATTAATCAACACTTGATTGTCTGTTATCCTCCAACTGCTGATCCTCCGTGAATCAGAAGATGGATTCATGGGAAGCCTAAGTTCTTGAGTTAAATAAGGAGTTTTGAGGTGGTATTCCATTTTTTCTTTCAAAAATATTTCAGATCTGTATGAAGTCAAAACAAAAATGATGCTTTCTTTCTTTTCTGGCCTTTTCTGTGTGAGACTGGGCAATCATAGAAATGCCTAGAAATAGAGGACTTACAGTGTATCCATGACACTTAAATGTTTTGTACATTTTATATTTTAAATCATTTTTCAGTCTAATTTTGAGGGTCCTTCTGATTTTACAATTCACTTTATTATTATACAGAAAAATAGTTCTATTGAATTGGACCAAATTCACTGAATATTTACACCTTCCAGGAACTGTACTAGGTGCTGAAGCTTCAAAAATGATTGAGGCCTGAAGCCTGCCTTGAGGAGCTCAGGTTGGAGAAGCACGACAGACAGCCTTGAGATGACCACCAATGATCCCACTCTCCTGCTCTTCTCAAGCATATGTATTTCTCTTCCCCTTAGGGCAGGCTGAGATTACTGATTCACCTCTAGAATGTAGAATATGGCAGAAGTGATAGAGTATCATTCCTAATATTAGGTTACAAGAAGACTGTGGCTTTCATCTTTGGCACCCAGTCTTGGGCTTTCTCACTCATGTGCTCTAAGTGAAGTCAACTGTAAGCCGTCCTTGAAGAGGGGTCAGTCCAACACCCTGGAGGAAATAAACCCTACAAAAAACCATGTGAGTGAGCTTAGAATTGGATCCTATCCCAGTCAAGCCCTCACATGAGGCCACAGCCCTGGATGATAATTTAACTGCAGCTTCACAAGAGACCTTGATCCAAAGGCATCAGCTAAAACCACACCTAGATTTCTGATACATACAATCTATGATATCATAAACATTTATGTTTTAAGCTGTTACATTTTGGCATCTGGCCATGGGTCCTGGCTAAAGGCTGTGGATTTTCTTTGGAAAAGTGAACCTGAAGAAGAAATTGTTGCACAGAGTTGAGATCCTGTAATCTTCTGTCCTGGAGGATTTTATGGCATAACTGATGAGCCATCACAAAAATTAAAAAGCAATGATTAATCAACACTTGATTGTCTGTTATCCTCCAACTGCTGATCCTCCGTGAATCAGAAGATGGATTCATGGGAAGCCTAAGTTCTTGAGTTAAATAAGGAGTTTTGAGGTGGTATTCCATTTTTTCTTTCAAAAATATTTCAGATCTGTATGAAGTCAAAACAAAAATGATGCTTTCTTTCTTTTCTGGCCTTTTCTGTGTGAGACTGGGCAATCATAGAAATGCCTAGAAATAGAGGACTTACAGTGTATCCATGACACTTAAATGTTTTGTACATTTTATATTTTAAATCATTTTTCAGTCTAATTTTGAGGGTCCTTCTGATTTTACAATTCACTTTATTATTATACAGAAAAATAGTTCTATTGAATTGGACCAAATTCACTGAATATTTACACCTTCCAGGAACTGTACTAGGTGCTGAAGCTTCAAAAATGATTGAGGCCTGAAGCCTGCCTTGAGGAGCTCAGGTTGGAGAAGCACGACAGACAGCCTTGAGATGACCACCAATGATCCCACTCTCCTGCTCTTCTCAAGCATATGTATTTCTCTTCCCCTTAGGGCAGGCTGAGATTACTGATTCACCTCTAGAATGTAGAATATGGCAGAAGTGATAGAGTATCATTCCTAATATTAGGTTACAAGAAGACTGTGGCTTTCATCTTTGGCACCCAGTCTTGGGCTTTCTCACTCATGTGCTCTAAGTGAAGTCAACTGTAAGCCGTCCTTGAAGAGGGGTCAGTCCAACACCCTGGAGGAAATAAACCCTACAAAAAACCATGTGAGTGAGCTTAGAATTGGATCCTATCCCAGTCAAGCCCTCACATGAGGCCACAGCCCTGGATGATAATTTAACTGCAGCTTCACAAGAGACCTTGATCCAAAGGCATCAGCTAAAACCACACCTAGATTTCTGATACATACAATCTATGATATCATAAACATTTATGTTTTAAGCTGTTACATTTTTGGAGTAATTTGTTATACAATAACAGCTAACTATTTTAAGTTATATACATATATATACTAATGACTATGCATCATGCTATTCTGCGGTAAGTCTCTTCAGTCGTGTCTGACTCTTTGCGACTCTATGGACCAGAGCTTGCCACAGGATTCTCCAGGCATGCATACTGGAGTGAGGTGCCATGCCCCTCCTCCAGAGAATCTTCCCGACCCAGGGGTCAAACCCATGTCTCTTACATATCCTGCCTTGGCAGGCAGGCAGGCTTTTTACCACTAGTGCCATCTAGGAAGCCCATTAATGACTATGATACAATTCAATAAGTACTAAAATAGGGGAAGGAATAAAGTGCTTACAGATGGAGGAGCAGTAAATAATGGGGAACTTGGGGAATGTCACTGAGAGGAGATAGCATTTAAGTTGGGCCTTGAAGGATGGGTTTTCTAAAAAAAAAAAAAAAAAAAAAGTGAGTAAAGAGAATTTCAGGGAGAGAAAATTGCAAGAAAATTTAAATGCATGGTTTATCCAGGCAAAGCAGAGCAGTTCAAGAGGAGCAGAGTGGAAGGGAAATGGCCAAAGATGATGCTAGAGAGGTGAGAGGAAAGATGGTGAAAGGGCCCTTACTCAGGTATACAGACCTGAACGTGACCCTGTAGGCTGTGAGAAATCCTCAGAGCTTTTTAAGCAGGGACTTGATTTGCTTGTGTCCAGGCTTTGGAGAAGCCACAGGCTTCCCAGGTGGCACTATTGGTAAAGAACCCACCCACCCAGGAGACATAAGAGATGTGGGTTCAATCCTTGGGTCAGGAAGATCCCCTGGAGAAGGGATATCTATCCATTCCAGTATTCTTGCCTGAAGGATCCCCATGGACAGAGGGGTCTGGCAGGCTACCGTTCATGAGGTCACAAAGAGTCAGACACAAATGAAGCAACTTAGTAACCATGCTTTAGAGAGATGATCTGCTGGTCAGACAGAGGGTAGATATAGTGGTGATGGCTCCAGTTATAATATCCATTCATTCAAAAAGTTTTTATTGAACGCTTACAATGTGCCAGCCACTGTGAGAGATGCCAGGCAATGAATAACAAACAAAAGCTCCTATGCAACTTCAGTTCTAGTGGGTGCACTTGGCCAGGACCAACCTAGAAACAGTGGTGATAAATGTAGGAAATATCTGAGAGGTAGAACTAGTTGATAGGACCTGCCTAGACATGGGTATGAGCAAAAGGGAGAAGCAAAAAATGACACCTGGATTCCTAGGTTGGGACACAGAGTGGATGATAACCCTGCTAGCTGAGAAGGAGACAGCAGGTTTGCAGGGAGCAACAGGAGATTCAATGTTGGCATACTGCATGTGTTTTGATGAGATATTCAGTGGAGTCATCCATGGGTGGAAGACAAAACAGGTTTTTACTCCAGGAGAGAAGACCAGTTTGGAGATATAAGCTTAGGAATCATCAGATGTGGGTGGTAGATGAAGTCTTGGCACTTGGTGAGATACTCAGGGAGAGACCAGGGAATGAAAAATACAAAGGACCTCGTTGGGAATAGCAGGGAAGGTAACTACTGGAACTGAAGGCATGAAAGGGCATCAAGAAGAGAATTCAGTGAGAAACACAGAGACAATGGGGTCACCAAACGAGAAGAACCTGGAGAGAGACCTTCACGGCATCCAAGTAAGAGTAAGGGATGGCCACCGCCATCAAGGGAGAGATGAAATAAGATAAGAACTGAATATTACACTCTTGAGTCAGTGCTGATTAGAACTGGGACTGGATAAAGTGATCCCCAGGAGCTGTGGACCCTCATCCCTCTCTGGACAACTGGGTGGTCTCAGAGCTACAGAGAGAAGAATTCACCAGCAGATAGTCTTACAACATGCTTCTCCTTCCACAGACTTTGCCCATCAGGCTCAAGTTTGGAAACACCATATAAAACGGTCTTAGGAATATCGCCTTTATCTGATTCCATTCATAGATAGCAGAGGTCATGTCCTGATATAGGTTCCATGGCCAAAGTGAGGCCCTGCCAGCATCACTTTCCATCCTTGGCTTAGAAGATGCAACAAGTCTCTAGAAGCTAGTTCATTCCTTCTGACCTTGGACTGAAGCTCTTCAGTCCCAGGTGTCAGAGCACTGCCTGCAAGGCTGGGGTAGATCCTGGTGGGGGCTCCAGAGTCTGCTCAAGTGGCCTTGCATACTCTCCAAGAATGGCCAGACCCCGGTGGGATGTTAGTGCCACAGCAGGACAGTCACTCTGCAAGTCAGACTCAACAGTGGGGAGGATGGAAATAATCTCCAGGCAGTGATGTTGGTGGCTGCTGTGCTTCTTAAGATTACCTTTGAGTTCTTCGAACTTCTGTTTTTCAAGAGGTGGAGGCTACTCTTCAACTTCTGAGTGTGGGCTGAACTTAATGACTTGTTTTAACAGACATGGTAAAAAGAAAGTGACAATATGCAACTTTGGGGGTTAAATTATAAAAAGGCACTCAGGTTTCCATTTTGATCTCTTTTTCATTCTCTCTCTCCCTCCCTCTCACCGCCACCTCCTTCCCTCTGTCCCTCCCATCTCTCCCTCCTTTGGAAAAAGTCAGGGGCCATGTTTTGAGCCCTATGGAAAGGTCCACATGGCAGGGAACAGAAAGCAGCTTCTGGCCATCAGTCAGTAAGGAACTGAGGCCCCCAGTTCAACAGCCTGACATGAGATGAGATGAGCCCTACCAACACTACATGAGCAGGCCTGGAGCAACTCCTTCAGCCTCAGTCAAGCCCTAAGATGACCACAGCCCCATCTAACATCTGGACCACCACCTCCTGAGCTAACATGTACCACCACCACCACCCAGCTGAGCCATTCCCACATTCCTGGTCCTCAGAAACTATAATGCAATAAATGTTGTTCTAAGCTGATGCAATTGGGGATTGTGCAGTCACAGATAACTAAAGCTGTGGCAAAGGATAAACAGCAAGAGGTCTGGAGGAAGGCTCTAGAAAACCAGGCACTTGACAGGACTCCTTCTTAGGGAAGTCCCAGGCACAGAATGGCCAGTATTGGCCTCAACAGTGAAGGTCAGAAGCAGGGTTTGGGAACTTATCTCACTTCTCCTCCATGCAGGGCTGTTAGTGTTTAAGTAAACCTTCGTTAAAGGAGCCAGTACAGGGAACTAAGACAGTTTAGACAACAATGTGGGGGTGACTAAAAAAAGAAGTGAATAGGTGTGAAACCTCACTGTACAAGAAGAGCAAGTCTGCAGCTTCCTGGGCCCAAACTGTCTGCACGGTGTTGGCCAGAGGGGGCCTCTCCACCACAGCAGCCACCATCTTGGCCTCTGGGCTTGACCTCTATTCTGATCTCACCCTCACCCTGCTCCACCCTCCTTCCACCCTCCTGAGCCCCTCTCTCACTTCCAACAAGCTTTCCATGTAGGTTCCCTGGAGCAAGTCCCCCTGCCATATTAGAAAGCCAGGGACTTCCTGGAAGTTGCACAGACTGATATGAGCAGAGAAGACACCTAGAGCCAGTATGTGGGCTAAAGAAAGCAATACTTGGGCATCTTAATGATAATTCTCATAACGTTTTCAAGTAAACACCTTCCTATTCACTGGTCTCCTTTGATACCCCACAATACTCATATGAGGTAGGCAGGACAGATATAAATATGCCTGATTTACAAGTGCGGAAACTGAGGCTCAGAATGGCTCAGGAAGACAGCAAGTTATGGAGCCATGACTTCATGGTTAGAAGCCATGCCTTTACACCCTCATCCTTTGGACTCTTTCCTTCCCTCTTCTGCCCTGCTCTGCGGTCTCTCACTACATAATGATTCAACACAGTCAACTCAAGTGTGATGGCCCAGTTTGAGTTCAGCTACTTACTTGAAGTTGTTAACTCTGACAGCACTCCCCCCACCTTCTATTCACAAAAAGTTTGCTAAGGCACAGTCACATAGGTCACTGAGCTTCTCTGTGCCTCAGTTTCCTCAATTGGCAGCACACAAAGGAGACTAGTTGTCCCTGAAGGCCTTTCTGGGCCTCAGTCTTCCATGCCTCTCATGAAATCCCTCAGGAAGTTGGACTTGCTCATACAAGACTGGCCCTCAACTCCTCACCATCTGGCCGTGACTAATCCTGGAAAACCCTGGGGAAGACTCACCTTGGAGTGAGCCACTCTAGCCCATGCCAATAGGCCCTGGAGGCTTCAGGAGGTAGGGAAGTGGCCTGTGGAAATTATTGGGCTTCAGTTCCTGAGAATTTCAACAGAGATCCCCTGACCTCTTTGACCACAGTTCCTCTGCCAGAGGCTGGGGTGAGGAGGTGTTCTTCCCCTCTCCATTCCACATAGCACACCATCACACATGGCCTTGCTGAGCTGGTTATCCACATGGATCTACCTGGATAGACAGTCCATTATCAGCTCCCTGGGTAGAGCCTCTGGGAGGAGAACACAAACACATCTGGCATCCAAAGCCAATTTCACATCAGCCCCAGACACTTCCATTACACTGTCAGTCAAGAAAGGATAGGAATGTTCCTTACTCACCTTATTCAGAAGAACAAAAGAGCAGATAGAAAAGCCCTCTTGCATTCACTGCATCACAGTCAAGATGCCTACAACCCTACCGCCCAATCCTGAAGCCCCAAAAAGGATTCACCAACTCCTTTCAATCCTTCTCCCTCTTCACACCCCCCTGCCAATTCCTCCATGTCACTAATCTGTTCTCCAACTTGTGATGGCAGGAGAATGAAACATGAGGATGATGGTGGTGAGAACCAGGTTCCCTGAAGCCTCTCACTCAGGCTCCTTGAAAGCCCCTGAGGCCCCTGATATCCTTCAACATTCTCCACAGGAAAGAAACAAAAATCACACTGAACCATCCTACTTAACGGAGAAGTATCCTTGGGCTCCATGGGAATATGGCAAAGGCCAGCATCATCTGTCTGGCCTTGCATTAACTCAACATTTGCTTCCAACCCCCAGCAGAAGGCAGCACCAGCTCTGCACTCATCCTACATCGTAGGGCACTCAATCCAATCATTTTCCAGCAGCCAAATTCTCATCTAAAGATTAATCTGACCTTTCCTTACAACCAAACAAATATTTATCCAACAAATTCACGAATGAAAATTGATCTCGCTGTTTATTTAGAAAGCTAGAGGTGGATTTTACATGGGCTTTATTTTTTCCCTCTGGATAAATTAGGGAGTTGCTCATACAAGACTGGCCCTCAACTCCTCACCATCTGGCCGTGACTAATCCTGGAAAACCCTGGGGAAGACTCACCTTGGAGTGAGCCACTCTAGCCCATGCCAATAGGCCCTGGAGGCTTCAGGAGGTAGGGAAGTGGCCTGTGGAAATTATTGGGCTTCAGTTCCTGAGAATTTCAACAGAGATCCCCTGACCTCTTTGACCACAGTTCCTCTGCCAGAGGCTGGGGTGAGGAGGTGTTCTTCCCCTCTCCATTCCACATAGCACACCATCACACATGGCCTTGCTGAGCTGGTTATCCACATGGATCTACCTGGATAGACAGTCCATTATCAGCTCCCTGGGTAGAGCCTCTGGGAGGAGAACACAAACACATCTGGCATCCAAAGCCAATTTCACATCAGCCCCAGACACTTCCATTACACTGTCAGTCAAGAAAGGATAGGAATGTTCCTTACTCACCTTATTCAGAAGAACAAAAGAGCAGATAGAAAAGCCCTCTTGCATTCACTGCATCACAGTCAAGATGCCTACAACCCTACCGCCCAATCCTGAAGCCCCAAAAAGGATTCACCAACTCCTTTCAATCCTTCTCCCTCTTCACACCCCCCTGCCAATTCCTCCATGTCACTAATCTGTTCTCCAACTTGTGATGGCAGGAGAATGAAACATGAGGATGATGGTGGTGAGAACCAGGTTCCCTGAAGCCTCTCACTCAGGCTCCTTGAAAGCCCCTGAGGCCCTGATATCCTTCAACATTCTCCACAGGAAAGAAACAAAAATCACACTGAACCATCCTACTTAACGGAGAAGTATCCTTGGGCTCCATGGGAATATGGCAAAGGCCAGCATCATCTGTCTGGCCTTGCATTAACTCAACATTTGCTTCCAACCCCCAGCAGAAGGCAGCACCAGCTCTGCACTCATCCTACATCGTAGGGCACTCAATCCAATCATTTTCCAGCAGCCAAATTCTCATCTAAAGATTAATCTGACCTTTCCTTACAACCAAACAAATATTTATCCAACAAATTCACGAATGAAAATTGATCTCGCTGTTTATTTAGAAAGCTAGAGGAGTGGATTTTACATGGGCTTTATTTTTTCCCTCTGGATAAATTAGGGAGTTGAGATAGAACAAGAGAAAGCAAATCAATGGTTATTTCCAGTTGACAGCATCTGTCTTCAGATTTAATAGAAATGATGCCCTAAGACACATAGTTTATTCAGTATGAAAATATCCATCAGTATTAGAGTAATGCAAAAGGAGAGCTTTTCCTGGTACTTTGTAAGCATAAACAAGAGCCTCATAGGTGTTTGAAGATCCACAAAGCCATTCTGGTTAGGTGGTGATCAACACCATCCCTCAACCAGGGAAATGAAGGACTGAGTTTCTCTAAAATGGTTCTGGTTAACCTGAAGAATAATTATGAGAGGATACTTATCACCAGAAATCTGACCTCCTTTCTGAGAGAGAGCTAAATACGTGGCGTTATTCCATCTCACACTCATGGCAGACATCATTAATCAACACAAGATACTATTAATCAATGCAGCATTCTCTTCACTCCTCATGCTGAGACCTTGGCTCCTCACCAGTCCGTCATGACCAGTCTGTGAGTTTCCTTGCAAGAAGAAACCTACTTGCTATCTCTGAACTGGAAGCTGTTTAGTTTAATAGGTTTAAAGTCCCATGTGAGAATTAAGGACTCAAACCATAAGAAACTCACCAGATATTTACCTCCTGGTTCCCTTTCTGTGAGTCAGAGACCCTATCAAAACCACTAAGACCACAAACCAGATGGTGGCCTTGTTTTGTGGTTGGAATAACAGCATTCCTACTATCACATACTTCTGTGTACACAAGATCATTGGAAAGACCCTTTGTAAAAAAAAAAAAAGTTTCAATAGTGAGGTTTTTTTAATTCTACTTCATCAGTTATAAGGGACCAAACCACCCCTCCTTAAATCATTCCTACATCTCTCATTGCTCACAGCAGGAAGTAAGTTCAATAGCATCACAAGCCTCTTTGCTGACTAGTCACAACTGCCTTTTCTAGATTCATCTTCTTTCCTGACCACTGACACAACCACTTCTACACGCTCTGCGAAAGTCTCACGGAAAAGTCCTTGCCGTCATCTTCCTTCTTTCCACCCCCACACCCCAAGCTCTCTTCTATTTGCACTTCACACTTATGCACACCAAGGTCTCTTTGATCCTTCTCTCAACTGCCATTCATAGCTGAACCCATCAAGCAAAGAGCCTATACTCTGGTTCCCTGGCCTGTGGTCCATGGACCAGGGGCATACGTATCACATGGGGCTTATTAGAAACCCACCCCAGACCTATAAACCTAAAGTTGCATTTTAACAAAATGCATTGTCCTAAATTCACTCCCTTCTTTTCTGGGAAACCCCACCCAGTCTTCTTTCTCTCTAATCTAACTTGCCTCCCCACCTCTCCATCCCAAAGACTCTCATTGAATGAGTGAATCCATCCATTCACATATGAGGAAAAGGATCCATAAAATATGACTTCCACTTTTGCCCACCCTAGGAACTTCTATTCAGCCTTCAAGTTCAGCCCAAATAGCCCAGTTCTGAGAAGACACTTCTGCTCTCCAATGCGGACAAGGAAACCAAAGTACTGAGAGGCTGGAAAAACTGCCCAGCCACACCCAGTGCACCCGCTGTGTGCCACCTTTAAGAATGACAGCAGAAAGGATTCCCATGACCTCCCTAGAAGCTCCTCCTGACCATTGTCAAGGGCAGAACTCCACGGCTGAAATGGGTATGGCGAGTCACAAAATGCTTTGTGAACGAGGCCCCCACATGGAGTTTCCTTGTTCAGGTTTTTATGCACCAAAATGTCCTGTACCCAGTTTCTCGATCCCCTTGAAGACCACTGTCTGCTCCTTTCCTTCAACACACGTCCCTAGAACCCACCTCTTTCACTCTCCTGATCTCAGGAGGAATTTTTCCTTTTTCTTTGGAGAACAAAACCTCAGAGAGGAAATATCAGTTGCTGATTCTCCCACTTCTTCAGGCCACAGCAAGGCCATTCTGCTGACACAGTGGCTTTCCAGCTTTGGCGTGCTGGGGAGAGGTTTTAAACATACAGATCCTGATGCTGGTCTTTGGGCTTCAGTAGGTGACCCTCTGCTTCCTGGATTCTCTCTAGGCTCCTGCACACAACCCACTGTGCCGTGATGGAGGTGTAGGACCCCAGGCAAGTCTACCAGCTACTCCGACCTTGAGTCCATCTTGGTCAAAAGCAGGCCCCAAAGCTTTTTCACCTACCTCATTCTTTTTATTGTGAGGATCATGGCAATAGGGTATGTGCTACTGCTTTTCTAAAGTGGAAAACATTTTTTGCTAAGGCAAGGTTTTCCCACTCTTCTGCTTTGTTTTGGCACTAACAAATAAACCTCTATTCCCATTCCCAGAAACTCTGTATTTCTCTCAACCTCAGAGCCTACTGTCAACAACTCTTAAGGCAGTCCTGTGATTGTTGGATACAAAGGACATCAATTCATACTGGCCAGTGTCAGTGACATAAGCTGTCTTCCCAATAGCAGTTCTGTTTGCCACAGATCTGGGGTCTTCTGCATAAACAGGGACCCTTAACTTCCTCCCAGCAGCCAGAAAGAGACAACATACACCTGTTTCCCAAGACAAGGCCTTTCAGACAGCAAAGCACGTAGTCTATCTCCTTTGTGCCAATGACAACAAATACAAGTCCCCATCGTGGTATTTGGGGTACTGAGCTGACAGAGGTAGAGAGATGTAAGACATCATTTCCAGTATCATCGTGAACCACTGAAGATCTCTGCAACCTAATTAAACTGCACTCATTGAAAGAGGAGTGAATTCAACAGCCCCAGACAAGCATCGCTTCACACCATTTACTGGTTTAATGTCTATTCAATATTTTAAGAGGGATACACCTGCACTACCTGAGCTAAAATCAAAAGAATGCAGCTTGTAATAACCAACATGGTCCTAACTTACTGAAGATGTCATCAATTCATGGGCCAGGGGCTCCAACACACTGACCTCCCCATTTCTTCCCACCTACCACACTCTGGGTGACCACCTCTCATAAGCCCATAATCATCAATTCACTATCCATCCCTGAAACCACACCCTTGCATCAGTCTGTTCACCCCTTTCTTCGTCTTTCCTGCTCACCCTAACTCCAGTAACCCTCCACCATCCCCATGCTGAACCCAGGCAGAGAAAATCCCACCATGGTGCTAACCAGTCTCCACTGAGTAGCGACCACAAATCTTAGCAGACCATGTTCCCATATCCTTCCATCTTCCCAAACTTCCCACACCCCATAGCCCTTCCTCACACTTTTCTTGTTTAGCTGAAAAAATATATAAGTAATAAGAATAAAACATTCTCATCCTCTTTATGTGCTTCCACCCACCTGCCTGCCCCTGTGTCCCTATGCTTGTCTCCCTCCTGTTACCAGAAACAACTCATCCAGCTCCTACTTATGCCTGGAAGCTGACTGCTCACACCTCCCTGGGAACTTTGTTCCTGCTATAATTTCTTGTTGCATCATCAATTTCTTTCTTTCTAGTCAACCATTCTGCCAGCCTACAAATATGCTAGAACAGGAGAGGAAAAAAAAGAAGGCACAATCTGTTTGTAGGACATTCAATAAGCTAACCTCAAAGAACATTCCAATACACACTAGGTGCAGACAACTTCTGTTGGATTCCACTTATACGAGATACCTAGAATAGTCAAGCTTATAGAATCAGAAAGTATGTTGGTAGAGGCCAGGGGCCAAGGGGTGGAGGTGGGGAAGGGGAATGGGGATATAGGGTTTAATGGGGACAGAGCTTCCATTTAGGAAGGGGAAAAATTCAGGAGATGGATGATGGTGAGAGGCGCACAGCAACGAGAATGTCAGTGTACTGAGTTGCACAGTGAGAGTTGCACAGTGAGAGGTGCACAGCAACGAGAATGTCAGTGTACTGAGTTGCACAGTGACATGTGTTAAAAGAGCATGTTTTATACTACATGACTTTAACCACAATACAAGAAACATAAAAATCCAAAAATGCTAGAAGAGCACCCATCTCTCAAGGAGACCCTGAGCAAACATCCCCCTCCATCCGGGACCCAATTCCTGCTCTTCTTTTTAGCACAGCTCCTGGGCAGGGCATCTGCTCTCCGCCCGCCTTCCTGCACAGTCTCTCCTCAGCACACTCACTCCCCTCATCCTATCCATCCCTGCCACCTTCATCCGTCACCCTTCTCTCCCCATGCTGAACCCAGGCAGAGAAAATCCCACCATGGTGCTAACCAGTCTCCACTGAGTAGCGACCACAAATCTTAGCAGACCATGTTCCCATATCCTTCCATCTTCCCAAACTTCCCACACCCCATAGCCCTTCCTCACACTTTTCTTGTTTAGCTGAAAAAATATATAAGTAATAAGAATAAAACATTCTCATCCTCTTTATGTGCTTCCACCCACCTGCCTGCCCCTGTGTCCCTATGCTTGTCTCCCTCCTGTTACCAGAAACAACTCATCCAGCTCCTACTTATGCCTGGAAGCTGACTGCTCACACCTCCCTGGGAACTTTGTTCCTGCTATAATTTCTTGTTGCATCATCAATTTCTTTCTTTCTAGTCAACCATTCTGCCAGCCTACAAATATGCTAGAACAGGAGAGGAAAAAAAAGAAGGCACAATCTGTTTGTAGGACATTCAATAAGCTAACCTCAAAGAACATTCCAATACACACTAGGTGCAGACAACTTCTGTTGGATTCCACTTATACGAGATACCTAGAATAGTCAAGCTTATAGAATCAGAAAGTATGTTGGTAGAGGCCAGGGGCCAAGGGGTGGAGGTGGGGAAGGGGAATGGGGATATAGGGTTTAATGGGGACAGAGCTTCCATTTAGGAAGGGGAAAAATTCAGGAGATGGATGATGGTGAGAGGCGCACAGCAACGAGAATGTCAGTGTACTGAGTTGCACAGTGAGAGTTGCACAGTGAGAGGTGCACAGCAACGAGAATGTCAGTGTACTGAGTTGCACAGTGACATGTGTTAAAAGAGCATGTTTTATACTACATGACTTTAACCACAATACAAGAAACATAAAAAAAAATCCAAAAATGCTAGAAGAGCACCCATCTCTCAAGGAGACCCTGAGCAAACATCCCCCTCCATCCGGGACCCAATTCCTGCTCTTCTTTTTAGCACAGCTCCTGGGCAGGGCATCTGCTCTCCGCCCGCCTTCCTGCACAGTCTCTCCTCAGCACACTCACTCCCCCTCCTCCCATCTCCCCGCTGCCCTTTCTCAGTCTTCTTTGTCGATCCTCCTCCTTATTCCAGACTCTTCTTTATATCTAGTTTGACTCCCCTCAAATATCATCTCACACTTGCCACTCCCAAATTGATATCTGCAGCCCAGACCTCTCTGCCAAGTTCCAGACTCATGTTCACGGCCTTGGTAGCCAGGAACCCAAATAATAGAAAGTAACAAAGAGTCATAAAGAAGACTGAGCATCGAAAAATTGATGTTTTCCAGCTGGGGTGCTGGAGTAGACTCTTGAGAGTCCCTTGGACATCAAGGAGATCAAACCAGTCAATCCTAAAGGAAATCAATCCTGAACATTCATTGGAAGGACTGATGCTGAAGCTAAAGCTCCAATACTTTGGCCACCTGATGTGAAGAACCAACTCATTGGAAAACACCCTGATGCTGGGAAACATTGAGGGCAGCAGGAGAAGGGGACAACAGAGGATGAGATAGTTAGATGGCATCATCAACCCAATAGACATGAGTCTGAGCAAACTCCAGGAAACAGTGAAGGACAGGGAAGCCTGGCATACTGAAGTCCATGGGGTGGCAAAGAGTCAGACACAACTGAGAGCTGAACAACAACAACACAAGAACAAAGAGCTAAGATGCCAAAGGATCATTGTTGGAAAATTCCTATCTCCAGAGGTGGTGCAGACCCTACAGCCAGGAGGGGGGCCCCCAGTCAGGGGACTGTAGTGTCTTCCAGGGATTGGGGGGTAGAACTCACAGCAAGCAGGAAGGCTGATGGCACCAGATTTCACAACTGCAAGGATGCGTTTTGGATCATGACTAAGTAAAGAGGTCATTCCATAATCATGAGAATGGAGAGGAGAAAGAGAGAGTGACAAGTGAAAGAATTAATCAATCTGGGGAAAGGACCAAAGAAGGAAGAAAGGAGATAATAAAAGAGGTGGGAGACAACAAAGAAGGAAGCTAGAAGGAATGAGTAAGAGAATGAAAATAGGAACCTGGAAGAGATTTTGAGTAAGGAGATCGCTCCCAAGCTCCTGGGCAGGGCATCTGCTCTCCCGCCTTCCTGCACAGTCTCTCCTCAGCACTCACTCCCCTCCTCCCATCTCCCCGCTGCCCTTTCTCAGTCTTCTTTGTCGATCCTCCTCCTTATTCCAGACTCTTCTTTATATCTAGTTTGACTCCCCTCAAATATCATCTCACACTTGCCACTCCCAAATTGATATCTGCAGCCCAGACCTCTCTGCCAAGTTCCAGACTCATGTTCACGGCCTTGGTAGCCAGGAACCCAAATAATAGAAAGTAACAAAGAGTCATAAAGAAGACTGAGCATCGAAAAATTGATGTTTTCCAGCTGGGGTGCTGGAGTAGACTCTTGAGAGTCCCTTGGACATCAAGGAGATCAAACCAGTCAATCCTAAAGGAAATCAATCCTGAACATTCATTGGAAGGACTGATGCTGAAGCTAAAGCTCCAATACTTTGGCCACCTGATGTGAAGAACCAACTCATTGGAAAACACCCTGATGCTGGGAAACATTGAGGGCAGCAGGAGAAGGGGACAACAGAGGATGAGATAGTTAGATGGCATCATCAACCCAATAGACATGAGTCTGAGCAAACTCCAGGAAACAGTGAAGGACAGGGAAGCCTGGCATACTGAAGTCCATGGGGTGGCAAAGAGTCAGACACAACTGAGAGCTGAACAACAACAACACAAGAACAAAGAGCTAAGATGCCAAAGGATCATTGTTGGAAAATTCCTATCTCCAGAGGTGGTGCAGACCCTACAGCCAGGAGGGGGGCCCCCAGTCAGGGGACTGTAGTGTCTTCCAGGGATTGGGGGGTAGAACTCACAGCAAGCAGGAAGGCTGATGGCACCAGATTTCACAACTGCAAGGATGCGTTTTGGATCATGACTAAGTAAAGAGGTCATTCCATAATCATGAGAATGGAGAGGAGAAAGAGAGAGTGACAAGTGAAAGAATTAATCAATCTGGGGAAAGGACCAAAGAAGGAAGAAAGGAGATAATAAAAGAGGTGGGAGACAACAAAGAAGGAAGCTAGAAGGAATGAGTAAGAGAATGAAAATAGGAACCTGGAAAAGAGATTTTGATCCTTGCTTATTCAGGAGACACAACCAAATTCTAGCTGCATTTTTAACAAGATGCAGACACTCAGTTCTCTGAGTTTTCTCTCGAGGCATATTAGTATGATTACTCCTAATGGCCACCATTTATCAATGTGCTTCCTGGGTGCTAGGCACTTTGAACACAAGGCCTCATTTAATTCTTAAAAAGACCTGTGACTCAAAGGTCACTGTCCCCATTTGAAGGAATCTAAAGCTCAGAGCAGCGAAGTAATTTATGCAGGACCACCAGATGCAAGATGCAGAGCAACATCTTATCCAGCCTCTGCTCACACAACCACCACACCACCAGGCCATAGGAAACAGCAGAGACCTTCTCTGACACACAGAGGCAGAGATGAAGGGGCAGTGCAACGACCATCCAGCAGCTTCCCAGGTCAGAGGCTGCCCACCTGCACCAATACCCTGCTTCCCTCTCCACGACCTGCTGTCTGTCCCCTGTCCACACTGCAGGCTACCCAGGGACGAGGGTGAGCCTGAGGACTCAGCAGGGTGGTGTGAGGATTTGGGGGAATGGCTTGTCCCAGTCTGGCAGCTAATCTAGGATATGGGATTAAAAGCACTCCTGAATTATCCCAGGACAAAACCAGGTCAAGGGCCCCTCCAAACTCCACCCCCATAGAGTTAAAGGTGAGGAACTAGAAGGGCTTAAAAGGCAAAGGAATTCATTAGCTCCCTGAAACCAAAAGGGGGAGAAACAGAGCCTAAAGAAAGAACTGGAGGCAAGGAAGAGAGTGCTCAACTGGGAGTCCGGAGCCTCACACGAGCCAGGCACCCTGGGAGCTCTGAGGTCTTGGCAGTGACTCTCCTGAGTCTCCATTTCTTCCTCTCTGGGATCAGGTCTGAGGCTTCTGCACTGCACCCCACAGTCTAGGACAGGGCAGCACTGGGAGCCAAAATCTTAGGGATTGGGGGGTAGAACTCACAGCAAGCAGGAAGGCTGATGGCACCAGATTTCACAACTGCAAGGATGCGTTTTGGATCATGACTAAGTAAAGAGGTCATTCCATAATCATGAGAATGGAGAGGAGAAAGAGAGAGTGACAAGTGAAAGAATTAATCAATCTGGGGAAAGGACCAAAGAAGGAAGAAAGGAGATAATAAAAGAGGTGGGAGACAACAAAGAAGGAAGCTAGAAGGAATGAGTAAGAGAATGAAAATAGGAACCTGGAAAGAGATTTTGATCCTTGCTTATTCAGGAGACACAACCAAATTCTAGCTGCATTTTTAACAAGATGCAGACACTCAGTTCTCTGAGTTTTCTCTCGAGGCATATTAGTATGATTACTCCTAATGGCCACCATTTATCAATGTGCTTCCTGGGTGCTAGGCACTTTGAACACAAGGCCTCATTTAATTCTTAAAAAGACCTGTGACTCAAAGGTCACTGTCCCCATTTGAAGGAATCTAAAGCTCAGAGCAGCGAAGTAATTTATGCAGGACCACCAGATGCAAGATGCAGAGCAACATCTTATCCAGCCTCTGCTCACACAACCACCACACCACCAGGCCATAGGAAACAGCAGAGACCTTCTCTGACACACAGAGGCAGAGATGAAGGGGCAGTGCAACGACCATCCAGCAGCTTCCCAGGTCAGAGGCTGCCCACCTGCACCAATACCCTGCTTCCCTCTCCACGACCTGCTGTCTGTCCCCTGTCCACACTGCAGGCTACCCAGGGACGAGGGTGAGCCTGAGGACTCAGCAGGGTGGTGTGAGGATTTGGGGGAATGGCTTGTCCCAGTCTGGCAGCTAATCTAGGATATGGGATTAAAAGCACTCCTGAATTATCCCAGGACAAAACCAGGTCAAGGGCCCCTCCAAACTCCACCCCCATAGAGTTAAAGGTGAGGAACTAGAAGGGCTTAAAAGGCAAAGGAATTCATTAGCTCCCTGAAACCAAAAGGGGGAGAAACAGAGCCTAAAGAAAGAACTGGAGGCAAGGAAGAGAGTGCTCAACTGGGAGTCCGGAGCCTCACACGAGCCAGGCACCCTGGGAGCTCTGAGGTCTTGGCAGTGACTCTCCTGAGTCTCCATTTCTTCCTCTCTGGGATCAGGTCTGAGGCTTCTGCACTGCACCCCACAGTCTAGGACAGGGCAGCACTGGGAGCCAAAACAGCCTCGTGTGAAACGGGCCCAGAGGGTGGGAGAGTGGGGCCTGACTCTGGAAGTCAGAGCTGAGACAACAAGGATTCTCAGCAGGTGTGTGCTCTGCGGGCGCCCCAGATCCACCAAGAAGATGCTCATCTAAGTAACCCAGCCAGGTCCCCATCTGCTTCTTCGATCAGGGAAGAGGTGGAGGGAGTGGAGGGGCTAGGTGGGTGGACAGAGAGAGTGGGTGGACGAAGCATCTACCTCCAAGACATGATTAGTGGTCACGCTGGGGAGGAGCTTGGGGCCCAGAGGATATAAACTGCCACTCCCCTCCACCGACCCCTGTATCAGTGCCTGAAGCTCCTACCACCAAAGCCACCCTAGGGGCTCAAAAACCTGACCTACAGGCCAAAGTTAAAATGCAAACCAGTCTCTCAGGAGGGAGTGACATCACGTTCCTGACTGATCCACTGAGAGCCTCCCCCTGTCAGCATCAGAGCGAACCTTGGGCTTTCTGGTCCAACTCCTTCTTTAAAAAATGCAAGGAAACTAAGCCCTAAATGGTGAAATAATAGGCCCAGAGCCGCACGGCATGGCAGCAGTAGAGCTGGGACACTCACGCAGGTCTCCTCTTTTCACAGCATGGACAGGCCCCTGGGAGCCTGGGCACCGGGCACCAGTGGCATGTGGTGGGGGGGGGACACTGGCATCTTGGCGTCCTCCTCCCGGGTCTGCCCCTGCTCCCGTTCAGTCACCGCCACAGACAAGAGCCCCTGGGGCCTCGCCAGCTGACTCCTCTGACCCTGCCCTCTGGAAGGATGAATGCACATCAGAACCCTGCAGCCAAAATATTCCTGGGTACCGTCCCCTCTGCGTCCAGTTCCTTTTCCACAGACTGCAGGGAGGGAGAAGTCTCCAAAGGGATAGCTCTAAAGGCTTTCACAGACAGGGGTCTCTCCTTAGAAACATTCCTTTGTTTGGAAACAAAGAATAAGGCAGGAAGACAGGGCGATGGAAAAAAAAGGTGATTTTTTTTTTTAAGGTCACATTCTCACTAAAATGGCACGTTGGAATTTTCAAGGTCCTCCGACCAATACCAGGTTGGATTCTTTAGTAACAAAGATGGAGATTGAAGCAGGTCAACAAAGTGAGGTCCAGGGGCCTTAAAAAGAAGCAGTGAAAGGGAAAGAAGGGCCAGGAAAGGAAAAGTGCCATACCTAGGAGAGAGAGGGAGCTCTCTGCTCCCCTCCCCACCAGCTCCCAGCCACTTAATATGGTTCTACAGAGCTGCCTGGCTTGGGGAGTGGCCTGGGCAGGGCAGCTGGCTCTTTGCAACTGCCCAGTCTGTCCTTTGCTGGGAAACCTCCATTCATTAGCATATGGCAAAACCCACAATGCTGGCCAGTCAATGGGTGAAAGGACTCCCAGAGAGGATGGATTGACCCAGGAGCCAATGTGACTCTCGTTTCTACAGGAAAAAGTAGGGTTCCCGGAGGAGGCTGGAGGAGAGGAAATAAGAATGAACAGAAGCCAAGAGCTCATGGTTTAAAGAAGGTGAGAGAGGATGCGAGAGAGTCCCCTTCCCTGGGCAATGGCTAAAGAGGAAAGAAAGAAAAAGAAAAAAAATGGCAAGAAAGAACACAGTCATTGAAGTCAAAGAGACAAATGCATTTGCCCAGTTTGGGGCAAATTAGTATTTAACTTTTCTGCACTTCAGTTCCCTCAGTTTGTAAAATGGGCCCAACATTGTAACAACCCAGCTTGTAAAACGGGTCATTAAAGGAGGTAAGGAGATTAGAGAACCAGGTGACTCAGTGGTAAAGAATCCTCCTGCCAAGGTAGGAGAGGCGGACTCCATCCTGGGTCAGGAAGATCCCCTGGAGAAGGAAATGGCAAACCACTCCAGTATTCTTGCCTGGAGAATTCCATGGACAGAGGAGCCTGGTGGGATACAGTCCACGGAGTCACAAAGAGTCAGAGATGACTGAGCGACTGAGCACATACACACAATGACATGCAGTTGGTGCTCGGTAAGCCTGGTCCCCCTTCTCTCCTTAGCATCCAAAGCCAGCCCCACCTGGTCCTGGAAAAGCCCGAGGGGAGATTCTCTCCCAGTGAGCCCAGAACAAGGCAGAGGGCCCTTCTGGAGAGGAGGGTGACAGTCCTGGTGGTGATGGACTGACCCATTTGGCCAACCATCCTTAGCTTTCCTCTTCTCATTCCGGGAGCCCTGGAGCACTCTTCCCCCAATGAAGCATGCAGCAGAAATGAGCTGCGATTAGCACAGCGGAGAGACCAGGATGGTGGGGGAGCAGGGAGAGCAGCTGCAGACTTTCCTGGAACTAATGGAGAGGGAGCAGGGAGGGCATATTGCTGTCTCTGAAACAGTCTTCCTGCGCCCATCACCAGGCAGAGACGTCTTCTGAAGCCAGCCTTCTCAGCCTCTCGGGACCAAACCACTCGCTCACAGGGCTGCTTCTGATAGACCTCATGCACCATCAGACGCAGGCCTGGGGTGTTCTCTGAGCGGCACGCAGCAAAATTTCGAGCTGATATGTAGCTGATACAGGTGGATGCCTGAAACTCAGAGAACATTGCACTAGAGGCAGTTAAAACTCAGCCCCGGAACGCTGGCTATAGCAGATCCCAGGCAATGTTACAGTGTAAAGACAGATGAAGGAGAGAGCAATTTTGAAACAGTTTGGTGAGATGGTCCATAGAAGGTCCATTTGGTGGGTGGGAGGGGAAGGGGTGGATCCACAAGCTGGTATCCAATCATGTTTCCAGGGAAGGTGGATAGTATTCTATTGTGGGTTTCAACTCTGTGCCCTCAGATAACCTTTTGTTTGTGTTTTGCCTTACTGTGTGGCATGCAGGATCTTAGTTTCCCCAACCAGAGATTAAACCCATGGCCCCTGGAGAAGGAAATGGCAAACCACTCCAGTATTCTTGCCTGGAGAATTCCATGGACAGAGGAGCCTGGTGGGATACAGTCCACGGAGTCACAAAGAGTCAGAGATGACTGAGCGACTGAGCACATACACACAATGACATGCAGTTGGTGCTCGGTAAGCCTGGTCCCCCTTCTCTCCTTAGCATCCAAAGCCAGCCCCACCTGGTCCTGGAAAAGCCCGAGGGGAGATTCTCTCCCAGTGAGCCCAGAACAAGGCAGAGGGCCCTTCTGGAGAGGAGGGTGACAGTCCTGGTGGTGATGGACTGACCCATTTGGCCAACCATCCTTAGCTTTCCTCTTCTCATTCCGGGAGCCCTGGAGCACTCTTCCCCCAATGAAGCATGCAGCAGAAATGAGCTGCGATTAGCACAGCGGAGAGACCAGGATGGTGGGGGAGCAGGGAGAGCAGCTGCAGACTTTCCTGGAACTAATGGAGAGGGAGCAGGGAGGGCATATTGCTGTCTCTGAAACAGTCTTCCTGCGCCCATCACCAGGCAGAGACGTCTTCTGAAGCCAGCCTTCTCAGCCTCTACGGGACCAAACCACTCGCTCACAGGGCTGCTTCTGATAGACCTCATGCACCATCAGACGCAGGCCTGGGGTGTTCTCTGAGCGGCACGCAGCAAAATTTCGAGCTGATATGTAGCTGATACAGGTGGATGCCTGAAACTCAGAGAACATTGCACTAGAGGCAGTTAAAACTCAGCCCCGGAACGCTGGCTATAGCAGATCCCAGGCAATGTTACAGTGTAAAGACAGATGAAGGAGAGAGCAATTTTGAAACAGTTTGGTGAGATGGTCCATAGAAGGTCCATTTGGTGGGTGGGAGGGGAAGGGGTGGATCCACAAGCTGGTATCCAATCATGTTTCCAGGGAAGGTGGATAGTATTCTATTGTGGGTTTCAACTCTGTGCCCTCAGATAACCTTTTGTTTGTGTTTTGCCTTACTGTGTGGCATGCAGGATCTTAGTTTCCCAACCAGAGATCAAACCCATGGCCCCTGCAGTGGAAGCACAAAGTCCTAACCATTGGGCAACCAGAGGAGTCCCAAGATTACACAGGTTTTTGGCCACAATGCATGACCTATGGGATCTTAGTTCCCTGACCAGAGATTGAACATGGGCCTTAGAAGTGAGAGAGAAGAGCCCTAACCCCTAGGCAACCAGAGAAATCCCCAACAATCTTTTCAGCCCAGGGTTCTGCCACTTTAAGCCATGTCTAAACCAAGGCAATGAACATTACAGGCAAGTAACAAGAAATACAGATGCACTCATGGAAATATCAGAACGAAGATTTAGAGTCCAGGCTGGGTCCTAGTACTTGTGTGTAGCTTTGGCCAAGTTACTTAACCCTTCTGAGTTTTGGTCTCTCATCTGCTGAGTGGTCCAGTGCTAACTCTGTCCAGATTGCTAGGAATGTTCCATGGAGTATGTGATGGCTGTGGTTTAGGAAGAGCTAGCCATCTATGGCCACCATGCCCACGGTCTTTGAACACAATCCATATTCCTCATACCTGGCTCCACCTCTTGCAACCTCGGAGGTCAGTGAGAAACCCATCAACAAGAGGAAGTGTGGAGTATAAGCATAGGAGACAGACATGGAGGTGAGGACAGGAGACTGCAATCTCACAACTTCTTGATCCTCCAATAACATGTAAATCAGCTAAGAGCATCCAGATGGTGGTAGCACAAGGGGTGTCTATACCCAAACAAAGGCCATGGCCAGGACTGAAGCGTGGTTTCCTTGATTTTCTTCATTGACCTTTCAGTACAAAGCGTACTTTTTATAAATAAGCTCAAACTTGACTTAACATTAGACCTTCATTTCAGTAAAAATTCTATTACAGTGTAAAGACAGATGAAGGAGAGCAATTTTGAAACAGTTTGGTGAGATGGTCCATAGAAGGTCCATTTGGTGGGTGGGAGGGGAAGGGGGGGATCCACAAGCTGGTATCCAATCATGTTTCCAGGGAAGGTGGATAGTATTCTATTGTGGGTTTCAACTCTGTGCCCTCAGATAACCTTTTGTTTGTGTTTTGCCTTACTGTGTGGCATGCAGGATCTTAGTTTCCCAACCAGAGATCAAACCCATGGCCCCTGCAGTGGAAGCACAAAGTCCTAACCATTGGGCAACCAGAGGAGTCCCAAGATTACACAGGTTTTTGGCCACAATGCATGACCTATGGGATCTTAGTTCCCTGACCAGAGATTGAACATGGGCCTTAGAAGTGAGAGAGAAGAGCCCTAACCCCTAGGCAACCAGAGAAATCCCCAACAATCTTTTCAGCCCAGGGTTCTGCCACTTTAAGCCATGTCTAAACCAAGGCAATGAACATTACAGGCAAGTAACAAGAAATACAGATGCACTCATGGAAATATCAGAACGAAGATTTAGAGTCCAGGCTGGGTCCTAGTACTTGTGTGTAGCTTTGGCCAAGTTACTTAACCCTTCTGAGTTTTGGTCTCTCATCTGCTGAGTGGTCCAGTGCTAACTCTGTCCAGATTGCTAGGAATGTTCCATGGAGTATGTGATGGCTGTGGTTTAGGAAGAGCTAGCCATCTATGGCCACCATGCCCACGGTCTTTGAACACAATCCATATTCCTCATACCTGGCTCCACCTCTTGCAACCTCGGAGGTCAGTGAGAAACCCATCAACAAGAGGAAGTGTGGAGTATAAGCATAGGAGACAGACATGGAGGTGAGGACAGGAGACTGCAATCTCACAACTTCTTGATCCTCCAATAACATGTAAATCAGCTAAGAGCATCCAGATGGTGGTAGCACAAGGGGTGTCTATACCCAAACAAAGGCCATGGCCAGGACTGAAGCGTGGTTTCCTTGATTTTCTTCATTGACCTTTCAGTACAAAGCGTACTTTTTATAAATAAGCTCAAACTTGACTAATATGACAACGATAGATTCAGATCCCTAATTTCAATTGTTTTCTAGATATAAAATTCTCTTAGGGCAACCAGCCTCTTGAAATATCCCATACTCCTCCCCAAATGCATTGCAAACCAGTCGGTACTATAATAACAGGTTCTCTGGCTTCAGGATATACGAAAATGCCCATGGAACCATTCGATACCAAGCAAGATGAACTTTTCATCAACCAGACAAGTGTCACACAGAAGACAGGATACACTGGGGTTCTGTTACAAGTCACTCTGAAGGAATTTTGATCACTTCTTTTCCCCATAAGGGCTAGGATGCTACAACCAGGACAAGGTCAGAGGCAGCCTCGTGGGACATGTGTACAAACCCAAACGTCCTGACATGCACAGTGTGGCTTTGCTCACACGACCATCCTAAACATCACACATTGCTGTTCAGGAACTCACGGCACCCCTGACTTCCTGTCATTCCTGATTTTCATTTGCTGTGGATCAACCTGCACCACAATGCAGATTCTACTTATATTCCTATGACTTCTCACTACAGCCTAGGACCTCCGCCCACACCCTTCAGGCTCATTTCTGTGCTGACTTCAAACCTACAGCACCACTGTAACCTCAGAGCTTTCGTTTGGGCATTCTGCACTGTTGCTGTCAGCAGTCTGCCTTCTCTTTGCCCACCTGACTCTACTTCTCTTTCCATGGAGACCTACTTAAGCCTGCACTCCTAACTCTCTTTGCTGAGCCCATCTGATACTTACATTTTGCACCAATTTGGCACTGAATGATATGGTCTTGCCCTAGGTAATATACTAACCACCCCCCCGAGCTCTTTCATTCTAGGAAAAAAAATTTTTACCATGGAGTTTTTTCATCCCCTGAGCTTCAATTTCCATCTCTGTGAAAAAACAGGGGGAGCTGCAATCTCACAACTTCTTGATCCTCCAATAACATGTAAATCAGCTAAGAGCATCCAGATGGTGGTAGCACAAGGGGAGTCTATACCCAAACAAAGGCCATGGCCAGGACTGAAGCGTGGTTTCCTTGATTTTCTTCATTGACCTTTCAGTACAAAGCGTACTTTTTATAAATAAGCTCAAACTTGACTAATATGACAACGATAGATTCAGATCCCTAATTTCAATTGTTTTCTAGATATAAAATTCTCTTAGGGCAACCAGCCTCTTGAAATATCCCATACTCCTCCCCAAATGCATTGCAAACCAGTCGGTACTATAATAACAGGTTCTCTGGCTTCAGGATATACGAAAATGCCCATGGAACCATTCGATACCAAGCAAGATGAACTTTTCATCAACCAGACAAGTGTCACACAGAAGACAGGATACACTGGGGTTCTGTTACAAGTCACTCTGAAGGAATTTTGATCACTTCTTTTCCCCATAAGGGCTAGGATGCTACAACCAGGACAAGGTCAGAGGCAGCCTCGTGGGACATGTGTACAAACCCAAACGTCCTGACATGCACAGTGTGGCTTTGCTCACACGACCATCCTAAACATCACACATTGCTGTTCAGGAACTCACGGCACCCCTGACTTCCTGTCATTCCTGATTTTCATTTGCTGTGGATCAACCTGCACCACAATGCAGATTCTACTTATATTCCTATGACTTCTCACTACAGCCTAGGACCTCCGCCCACACCCTTCAGGCTCATTTCTGTGCTGACTTCAAACCTACAGCACCACTGTAACCTCAGAGCTTTCGTTTGGGCATTCTGCACTGTTGCTGTCAGCAGTCTGCCTTCTCTTTGCCCACCTGACTCTACTTCTCTTTCCATGGAGACCTACTTAAGCCTGCACTCCTAACTCTCTTTGCTGAGCCCATCTGATACTTACATTTTGCACCAATTTGGCACTGAATGATATGGTCTTGCCCTAGGTAATATACTAACCACCTGTCTCTCCTCCTCCTGAGCAGAAAAGATGTCTTATACAGTAGAGTCTTAGGACCAGAAAACCTTAGGTTAGAAATATCAGACATTACCAGCTGTGACTACTGTCTTTATCATTTCCATCCCCCTGAGCTTCAATTTCCATCTCTGTGAAACAGGAATAATAGTCTTAACTTGAAAGGACTAAACAAGGCTTTCACAAACTAAAATCTACAAGAAGCCTATTGGTGACTAGCATATAGAAAATACCCCCAAAGCTTTGTTTCAGTTCACTTTTGCTCCTCTTTTGTGTCCTCCGAAACCAAGCACAGTAGTGCCACATTGAAGGCATTCAATAAATGTGTCATTAATTGATCAGTAACATAAGGCAAACCAATAACTAGAGGGTTGTAATGCAAAGTTAACAGTACGTGATCAAAATGCATTGATCTATGTTTCAATTATAGACAAAAGGTTGACGTCTAAGGAGGGAAAACAATCTATTTTAACTAAAGAAGTTTTCAAGATTTCAAACCACCGGAATCTCTGAACTTGTAACTCAGTCAAGTAGAAGTTTCCCATAAATGTTCAATGCTAGCGATTTATTATGCTCCTCTGCTCCTCCCTTTCTTTAACAAGTTACCTCCATCCCCAAGCTTTCTTTTATTTCTGGACCACAGAAAGTTGAATCATGCACCAAATGCAGTACAATCCTTGCTACTTCTTTAAAGCAAGTACCAAACAAAACTTATCTATCGGACTTCTTTTAAGTTTAGAAAGCATCCTGATAACCCTCTTTCCCAAACAGAATTTTAGTCTAATATATATAAATATCAAATGAACCTTGTCTTCTAAAAAGACCCTTCTTATCCCACCAAGCTGGGGAGTAGCCAAGAATTTGGATAAAAACCTGCTGTATCCCAAACAGAATGCGACTTCAACTCAATTTGGCTTTGACTGCAATGACCTGACTCTACTTCTCTTTCCATGGAGACCTACTTAAGCCTGCACTCCTAACTCTCTTTGCTGAGCCCATCTGATACTTACATTTTGCACCAATTTGGCACTGAATGATATGGTCTTGCCCTAGGTAATATACTAACCACCTGTCTCTCCTCCTCCTGAGCAGAAAAGATGTCTTATACAGTAGAGTCTTAGGACCAGAAAACCTTAGGTTAGAAATATCAGACATTACCAGCTGTGACTACTGTCTTTATCATTTCCATCCCCCTGAGCTTCAATTTCCATCTCTGTGAAACAGGAATAATAGTCTTAACTTGAAAGGACTAAACAAGGCTTTCACAAACTAAAATCTACAAGAAGCCTATTGGTGACTAGCATATAGAAAATACCCCCAAAGCTTTGTTTCAGTTCACTTTTGCTCCTCTTTTGTGTCCTCCGAAACCAAGCACAGTAGTGCCACATTGAAGGCATTCAATAAATGTGTCATTAATTGATCAGTAACATAAGGCAAACCAATAACTAGAGGGTTGTAATGCAAAGTTAACAGTACGTGATCAAAATGCATTGATCTATGTTTCAATTATAGACAAAAGGTTGACGTCTAAGGAGGGAAAACAATCTATTTTAACTAAAGAAGTTTTCAAGATTTCAAACCACCGGAATCTCTGAACTTGTAACTCAGTCAAGTAGAAGTTTCCCATAAATGTTCAATGCTAGCGATTTATTATGCTCCTCTGCTCCTCCCTTTCTTTAACAAGTTACCTCCATCCCCAAGCTTTCTTTTATTTCTGGACCACAGAAAGTTGAATCATGCACCAAATGCAGTACAATCCTTGCTACTTCTTTAAAGCAAGTACCAAACAAAACTTATCTATCGGACTTCTTTTCGAAGTTTAGAAAGCATCCTGATAACCCTCTTTCCCAAACAGAATTTTAGTCTAATATATATAAATATCAAATGAACCTTGTCTTCTAAAAAGACCCTTCTTATCCCACCAAGCTGGGGAGAGAAGAGTAGACAACCAAGAGTATTAGTGAGGTCATTCAACCAAAATCCAGGTGAGAATAATTTCTAGGCCCTATGAGAACTATGACGCCCACACAGCAAGGATGACACTGGACATGGTGGGGTGCAAAAATATAAGAACTGAAGGGGAATTCGAATGGAGTTTCAGTGGAACCATTTTCACTTACTGGCCTTTAGACCTTACTGTCCTTTTCTGCTGCTTCTCACTGTTCCATTTTCACAGACTAGGTGTTTCTCTGAAGGAAAATGTCTTTTGCCACCACATTCACTCTCCAGCTAGTGTCTTACACTAGCTAAACAAGAGAAGTCCCCACATGGGTTTGGAGCATTGTTCCAGGTGAATAGGAGCCAAGTCTTTTTTTTTTTCTTTTAATCATTCAGTCGTATCTAACTCTTTGCAACCCCATGGACAAGCCATGGAATTCTCCAGGCCATGGATTCTCTGGGGGATATTCCCAACCCAGGGATCGAACCCATGTCTCCCAGATTGCAGGCAGATTCCTTATCATCTGAGTCACCAGGGAAGCCCAAGAAAACTGCAGTGGAGATCTTATCCCTTCTCCAGGGGATTTTCCCTATCCACGACTTGAACTTCAACATCCTGCATTGTAGGTGGATTCTTCACCAGCTGAGTTTCCAGTATAGTTTCAGTTAACGATTGTAATATGCACTCGTAAAACTAATTTTGCCTATGCCTCCCCTTCCTGGTGGAAAGTCAGGCACTCACTCTTTCAGGTGGCCCAGCTACAACTCAAAGCACTGCAGAGCCAGACAAGCCCGCAAAAGGTAATCTAGCTCACAGAGGAGAAATGCTTGGCCAGCAGTGAGTTCCATTTCAGCCTCAGTAATCATAAGTCTTTGATGGCAAAGGAAGTTTGTCAACTTGTTCTAAACTCCAAGGTGCTCCTCTTGTCCTCTCTAAAGCAAGTACCAAACAAAACTTATCTATCGGACTTCTTTTCGAAGTTTAGAAAGCATCCTGATAACCCTCTTTCCCAAACAGAATTTTAGTCTAATATATATAAATATCAAATGAACCTTGTCTTCTAAAAAGACCCTTCTTATCCCACCAAGCTGGGGAGAGAAGAGTAGACAACCAAGAGTATTAGTGAGGTCATTCAACCAAAATCCAGGTGAGAATAATTTCTAGGCCCTATGAGAACTATGACGCCCACACAGCAAGGATGACACTGGACATGGTGGGGTGCAAAAATATAAGAACTGAAGGGGAATTCGAATGGAGTTTCAGTGGAACCATTTTCACTTACTGGCCTTTAGACCTTACTGTCCTTTTCTGCTGCTTCTCACTGTTCCATTTTCACAGACTAGGTGTTTCTCTGAAGGAAAATGTCTTTTGCCACCACATTCACTCTCCAGCTAGTGTCTTACACTAGCTAAACAAGAGAAGTCCCCACATGGGTTTGGAGCATTGTTCCAGGTGAATAGGAGCCAAGTCTTTTTTTTTTTCTTTTAATCATTCAGTCGTATCTAACTCTTTGCAACCCCATGGACAAGCCATGGAATTCTCCAGGCCATGGATTCTCTGGGGGATATTCCCAACCCAGGGATCGAACCCATGTCTCCCAGATTGCAGGCAGATTCCTTATCATCTGAGTCACCAGGGAAGCCCAAGAAAACTGCAGTGGAGATCTTATCCCTTCTCCAGGGGATTTTCCCTATCCACGACTTGAACTTCAACATCCTGCATTGTAGGTGGATTCTTCACCAGCTGAGTTTCCAGTATAGTTTCAGTTAACGATTGTAATATGCACTCGTAAAACTAATTTTGCCTATGCCTCCCCTTCCTGGTGGAAAGTCAGGCACTCACTCTTTCAGGTGGCCCAGCTACAACTCAAAGCACTGCAGAGCCAGACAAGCCCGCAAAAGGTAATCTAGCTCACAGAGGAGAAATGCTTGGCCAGCAGTGAGTTCCATTTCAGCCTCAGTAATCATAAGTCTTTGATGGCAAAGGAAGTTTGTCAACTTGTTCTAAACTCCAAGGTGCTCCTCTTGTCCTCTCTAGAGACCAAAAGTAACTGGTCAATCTCTCTTTTTTTTTTTTTTCTTTACATAACTGTATCAGTCAGATTGGCACTAAGCCATGGATGACCACTGTTACAGCCTCTCAACAAAAGGCTCTTAGGAAATATCTGGTGTAAGCACAAAAGAGATGGTGCTGCTAACATCGTGTTTATGTAAAATGTCTAACAGGATTTTCTTTTTTAATTTATTTATTCTTAACTGGATGATAATTGCTTTACAATATTGCGTTGGTTTCTGCCATATATCAACATGAATCCTAACAAGATTTTCTAACTTCTGATCTGAAGAATCTTTCTCCTCCTAATCTCTGCCTAAAAACTGACATCTGGGTGACCTCAGTTGTGATCAACAGGGCAGAGCTTAAAGCAGATAGAGCAGTTATACAACATACTCATCTCAGCTCCACCTCTTTTATTAAGGAAACTTGCAAATAACTATGGGAACTTAGCAATTAGCACCCCAACAGGTATCCTGAGATCTGAAAAGTTATGGATCTTTCCAAACAACTGAGCATCTTCTAGTAAGGGCTAAAGAGGGCATCTTGGATAAAGTTAGCATGGCCGCTGCCACCTAGCATGATCGACTCCTAGGCCACCCTTTACAAACTGTATCTTTTAACTTATAAGGTTTTAATTCAATAGGATGTTGAGAATTAGGAATCTTCTGCACCATCCAAGGAGGGAAATGATTTATCAGTTCTTTGGAGATGTGAAGTTAAGAAGGTGGGGGAAGTCTCCTGATTCTGAACACGACAAGAATCTGACTTCTTAGGAAGAAAAATACAACAGCAGCATCCTCAACACCCAACAATTAACAATTTCAGAAGGCTGCACAATCACTGAAGAATTGGTAGTCACCAGAGACAGACCATGTCTCTAACTACAAGTCCATGCCTCTTATGTCAGGTTCCAATAAATACCCTTTATCATTTATCTCATACAGATGGCATGCCACTGCCTATGTTCACCAGGCCCACAGACACCATTGGCACAAATCCAAACTTTATTTTTTTAAAGTTGACCTTCTTTCATACTTAAGTTGCCAAAGATGAACAGTATTAGTCACCATGTCTCCAGAGTCACCATTATATATGACTAGCACATAGACTGGTTGGATTCTTGACAGATTCTTTAGGTAAGCATTGCACTGTTGTAGTCTGTACTTGGCACTCAAATTCGAAATTCTGAAGAAAGACAGCTTTCTTCAGCTCTGAAACATTTTTGCACATAGATCTCAATACGGCAGAATTACTGACCTTGAAATGCACCCCTAGCCCTTCACTTGATGATCTGAAATTCTTCTTTTCCTTGGTCATGAGACCTGAAAACTGCCTTAAAATGATCACCACTCAATTTAACAGTATAATAGTTGCTTCCTAAATCAGGGATCAGCAAACAATGGCTCCTGAGCCAAATCTGGCTAGCTGCCTATGAAGTTTTACTAGAACACAGCCATGTCCATTCACTTACACACTATCTCAGGCAGCTTTCATTCTACAGCTCCAGAGCTCAGTGGTTGCAACAAATGTCTGGCCTGCAAAGTCTGAAATATTCACTGTCTGGGTCTTTATAGGAAAAACTTGCAAACCACCTATTATAAACCACAAGGAAAACAAATTGCTTATTCAGAATAACCTTCTCTCCACTATGATAAAACAAAACCAAAAAACAACCTTGACCCACGTAACTAGTTTTTGCATACGACTTTGCATAAAATCTGGTCTAACTCTCTTACAAAGTGTCCTCTGAAATAAGATGCATAAAAAATGGAAAATACTTACAAGAGAAATCTAAATAAAAATTCTAGAGTGGTGATAATAATATATAAAATACACTTCATGTGCTGCTATTGTTGTTCTTCAGTCACTAAGTCATGTCCAACTCTCTGTGGCCCCACAGGCTGGGGCATACCTGGCTCCTCTGTCCTCCACTATCTCCTAGAATTTACTCAAATCTATGTCCATTGAATCGGTGATGCTATCTAACCGTCTCATCCTCTGCTTCCTCCTAATATAAATATAATATAAATTTATATTATATAATAAAATGCAATTATAAATAATATAAATATATATATATACCCCACCAGAATTTTTGTTATTTAAATTTACATGTATTTTACATTTTATACATGTACCCTATCTCAGAAGACACTTTGTAAGAGATCATATATGTATAAATATGTTTTCATTTAAATAAAAAAAAAAAGTGAATTTGCTGTTTTGGGGATACAATAAAATTTGAATTCAGTTCTAATCACATGAATAATTTGAAGTTCTTAGGATTAAAGGAATATGATATAACAGAGAATTCATCATCAATAATAATGTGAAATAAAATGCATAGCTTTAAACTTACAGCTGTGCCCAGAGTTTTAAAGTGGAGATCTTTCAGAGAATTGCATGGGGGAATCTTTTTTCCTGGAACCTCATCCTGAATTTCTAACATGTGGTGAATGATGATCTACCTCCATCTGGAGACTCACCGAGGAACCCGTTCCCAGCACATGACAGTTCTAAGGATACCCCTGGATGTAACCACAGACTCGGTCAAGGCTCTGCTGTCAGGATGGAGTTCAGTCCAGCCATCATAACCTCAACTTCAGCCTCCACATCTGGCAGCCCTCGTGGAGCTGCCCAAAGCTTTCAAAAGGTGTCTGCTGCATGCTCATGTTTGGCTTCGTCCACACAAAGTGGATCTTCAGTGTTTTTAATTTACAGCCAACATTTTCAAGTGGGGAGATCTCACCAATATTTTTTTAGTTTTTGACCCCTCTTGAAAAACCAGAGGACCTGGGAACCCTGAGCCCACGTTCTTTCAGGTGGCACTCCCTTAAGCAGCTGCCCTCTTCAGAGCACAGGTGCTCCCTGGCTCTCCACACACCCCAGCACACTCTGTTGCCCGCCACGTGCCCAGAGCTGAGCACAAGAACTGCTCCCTGTCTCCCTGGCACTGTTCATTTTCTGATGCCTGGCCTGCTTTACTCACTAAAGATACCTACCCTGTAGACATCTGAATTTTAAACCCAGACCTAACTCTTCGTACAAACTAATATATTGGGTTGGAAAACCTGTTTGCTTGGATTTTTCCATAGCATCTTACAGAAAGACCCCAACAACAAACTGCTAGGTCAACTCATCATTTCCAAATGGATGAAGAAAATTTACTTTTTTTTCCTCTTTCTAATTCTCCAGCTCACATGTACACTTTCCCCCTTCCTCTTGGTCAGTGACTACCTACAGACAGAAAGCACATGTGTACTTTGCCAACAACTCACCATCAGACATTTTGAAAGGCAGTCACTGACTGTGAGATTTCCTCTGTCCTTATTTCCACTGATACCACAGCTCCCTGCCAGACCTCTTATGCCTACAGGCACCCCAAAGAGACTCTCTACAAAGAAAACCTTGGTCATGAGCTAATACACACTTTAGGTAGAAAGTGTTTACCCATTATGATAGGCAAAGCACCCATTGTTCAGGGTAGAATGTAGAAGGAAGATTTCAGGTGCCATCACTTCCCTCCTAAGACACTATTTAAATTCCTAGATAACCTCTGAATTCAGGCTAGTGTCTCAAATTTGAGTCACTGTAGAAAGTGGATAGTGTGTAATAAATGTGCAAAACTTCCTTTCTATTTCAAGTATCTATAAACAGATAAATGGATAAAGAAAACATAATGTATACGTGCCTTGGAATGTTTTTCAACCTTCAAAAGGAATGAACTCGGACATGTTAAAACATGAATGAACCTGGAAGATTTAATGCTAAGAGAAACAAGTCTATCGCCAAAGGACAAACACTGTATGATTCTACTTATATATGAGGTACCTCAAATAGTCAAATTCATAGAGACAGAAGAGAGAGCGTGAAACAGAGACAGTGTTTAATGGGTATAGAGTTTCAACTGAAGAAGATGAAAAAGTTCTGGAGACGTATGGTTGATGATAGTTGCCTAATAATACAAATGCAATTCATGCCACTGACCATACACTTTAGCAAAGTTAAAATGGTAAATTTCATGTCGTGTATATCTGACCACAATAAAAAGAAGAAAAAAGCCTAAGGGGGTGTATATTGGGGAGGAAATTATTTTTACTACTAGAGAAATGTCTAAGTCCATAATGAATGTCACAAGGTGACACTCATTCTAAAGGAAGAGAGAACATGCTAAGAGCAGCAGCACGGTGTCATTTCCCATCTCCACCTGGCCTCCATGTGGGCTGGCAGTGCTTGGAGGCAGGACTGGCCGGAGAGGCTAGGGTCTGGTTCACTCTGACCTAGAGGGCCCATCAGAGAAGAGTTCCACCTCCACATGCAAAGAGAAACTTATCTTGGGGGCTGAAGTGGGTTTAAGCTGCACCAACTGACAACTTGGGGAGGCTACACCACTATCTTCCAGGCAGTGGAAGCATTAACTCTCAGCTTTCCCCAAGCACACACTACATTGTGCATTATTGCACAGAACTATCTTAGCACCAGGTGTGACAATGGGATTGGATGGGTATATTAAGTCAGTACACATAACCAAGCTCCCATAAGTCCATTTTGGCCATGGAGCAGGTGACAATGGCTGTGGTGACGGTGGGTGGGTGACAGCAATTCTGGACTCAACACTCAGAGGCTGGTACCAACCCTGGACATTGTTCACTTTTCAAGTCACCACCTGTCCGCCAAGCCAGAGGCCACCTCTGTTCTAGACTGTGCTTCTAAACAAAACAATAGGGATCAACAAACTCTGGGCATGTGAATGGGCAGAGTGTTTTCAGGAGTCTCTTCTATAGGACATATGAAAGTTGACCTCATGGAGAATAAGGATGGAAAAGCAACATTTACAGAGATGCTATAGGAGCATTGGAAACAGGCTTTTATTTTAACAGAAACTTACACAAACTTGATACAACCCTACAGTATGCAAAGCTTTATCACAATTCTATGCATGTTATAACTTGTGGGAGTTGGTTGAAGAGCAGATTATTACTATAATTATCATCATTTTGATAAAGGACATTTTCTATCAGAAAATGTCATAGAAGGACTACAAGATGATACAAAGACACTCTTGGTGATCTCCTCAGGAGCTGACTTTGAAAGGACTGGCAAGAAGTCTGTGCCACCCGATCTCCCCTCACAAAGGCGAAGAGATTCTTGGGCTCAGAACCATTTCACTAACACTGTCACTCAAGACTTTTCCTGGGAAAAGAGAAAGACTCTACTTAGCAGTGAAGGCAACTCCAGAGCATGACCACAATAAAAAGAAGAAAAAGCCTAAGGGGTGTATATTGGGAGGAAATTATTTTTACTACTAGAGAAATGTCTAAGTCCATAATGAATGTCACAAGGTGACACTCATTCTAAAGGAAGAGAGAACATGCTAAGAGCAGCAGCACGGTGTCATTTCCCATCTCCACCTGGCCTCCATGTGGGCTGGCAGTGCTTGGAGGCAGGACTGGCCGGAGAGGCTAGGGTCTGGTTCACTCTGACCTAGAGGGCCCATCAGAGAAGAGTTCCACCTCCACATGCAAAGAGAAACTTATCTTGGGGGCTGAAGTGGGTTTAAGCTGCACCAACTGACAACTTGGGGAGGCTACACCACTATCTTCCAGGCAGTGGAAGCATTAACTCTCAGCTTTCCCCAAGCACACACTACATTGTGCATTATTGCACAGAACTATCTTAGCACCAGGTGTGACAATGGGATTGGATGGGTATATTAAGTCAGTACACATAACCAAGCTCCCATAAGTCCATTTTGGCCATGGAGCAGGTGACAATGGCTGTGGTGACGGTGGGTGGGTGACAGCAATTCTGGACTCAACACTCAGAGGCTGGTACCAACCCTGGACATTGTTCACTTTTCAAGTCACCACCTGTCCGCCAAGCCAGAGGCCACCTCTGTTCTAGACTGTGCTTCTAAACAAAACAATAGGGATCAACAAACTCTGGGCATGTGAATGGGCAGAGTGTTTTCAGGAGTCTCTTCTATAGGACATATGAAAGTTGACCTCATGGAGAATAAGGATGGAAAAGCAACATTTACAGAGATGCTATAGGAGCATTGGAAACAGGCTTTTATTTTAACAGAAACTTACACAAACTTGATACAACCCTACAGTATGCAAAGCTTTATCACAATTCTATGCATGTTATAACTTGTGGGAGTTGGTTGAAGAGCAGATTATTACTATAATTATCATCATTTTGATAAAGGACATTTTCTATCAGAAAATGTCATAGAGAGGACTACAAGATGATACAAAGACACTCTTGGTGATCTCCTCAGGAGCTGACTTTGAAAGGACTGGCAAGAAGTCTGTGCCCACCCGATCTCCCCTCACAAAGGCGAAAGAGAGATTCTTGGGCTCAGAACCATTTCACTAACACTGTCACTCAAGACTTTTCCTGAGAGAAATATCCAGTGTTAGATTGTACATTATTATGACTCTACTTAGCAGTGAAGGCAACTCCAGAGCATGAATGTGTTAAGACTGGGAGGACAACCCAGTGGCCCAGCCAGCCACCCTAGGCCCTTCACTAGGCCGCAGGTACAATGCTGAATGCATTTCACAGGCCACATTCACTTCCACCAGCATGGCCATAAAGGACAATTCAGACCACCCACCTTTCTCCCCAGCAGCAACCAAATTTGAGCTTTCCATCCTGCCTTTGGGGCTACCTAGCATCTTAAGCTCCTGAAGCTAGCCCCTGAAGCCAGCAGAAGGCTCCCTTCACACGTCTCCTCTAGGAGTTGTTAGGGAATAGACTTAACATCATCCCAGTAAATGCTTATTTTTTGTCTTTTTTTTCCCTCCTTTCTCTTTCTTCATGGCATGATTTTAAACAAAGCTGTCTGTGTTTAAATCTGTTGAACTTGCAGAGATATATTTAATTGCTAGATGGAATTCCTTTCAGAACTAGGCCTCATCAGACATGATAACCTAGGGAGGCAGGCTGCTTCTTAACATCAGATAAATGTGGCTTGCCTAGGGTAAAAGGAGCGTTTGTTTGTTTGTTTGACTGTTTTAGGGGGAATGGAGAGACTGCTGATAGCCCTTGTGGCTAATTCACGTCACTCAAGTCTTAACATAATCAAACACTTTCAATAGACTTTTGAAGAAGGAAAAAAAAAAAAACTGATCACTCCTCACTTACCACATCCAAATTGCAGAAATAAAAATACCTAAAGAACATACATGATGGCTTTTTAGAAAGCCTGAGAGAGCAGAGTTGATCTTTATTCTCTTATTAAAAATGTGGGGTATTTTTCCTTAGAGTTACTATGCAGTCTTTATTTTACAGTAAGTCCTCTTTCGATTTTCATATCTTCACAAAAATTGCTTTTAACTTCTGAATTCGAAGGTACTTTAAACAAAATACTGTGCCACATCAGCACCTTTTCTTTTAAATATTGAAATAAATAAAATAGTTAACTCTTTTTTTGTGTGTGTCAGTCTGTCTGTGTTCAGTTATTTCTACTGTTGAGCGCTTCCAGTCTGACCTGGATGCTTTCTCAGAGACACTTAAAAAAAAAAAAATTGTAATGGAGAATTTTCAAAAGAAAAAAAAATCTTCTTATTGCACAAAGTGAGGCCATTCCCGAGACTTCTCTGAGCTGAGCTGAGTTAAGCTGGAGGCTTTTCCACAATCCAGGCTCCTGTGTTGGCGGAAACACATGCGCAGGAGGGGGCCAGGCAAGGGAAGAGGAGGAGGAGGAGGAGGAGGAGAAGAGGAGGAGGCGCAGATCTTCGTGGCTTCTTTCCATCTTCTTCAGATATGGCTTGCTTGAAGGATGCCAGAGTCCCCAGGTCAGAGCGTTGACTGCAGAGGGAAAGGCAATGAGAGATAAAACAAAAAACAACAGCACAGGACAACTGCCTAAAAAAAAAAAAAAAAAAGAAAGACTTCAATTAAGAAAGTGGTGGAAATGAAATGAATTGAAAAAATAAATAAATAAATAACAAAAACAACTAACAATTTGCCGCACAAGTAAGGCCATGGCTACGAACAATGGGAACCAGGCTAATGTCTCTCATGTCTTCATTCAAAACCAGCCACTCAAAATCAGCCAGGAATAGGACAGATCAGCTGCTCCTGGGCAACAGAATGAGAGACTGAAGGTGTTTCTGGATTTTCAATTCTTAGGTGCCATACCAGGTAAAACTGGGTGTTAGCAAGATCTTTTTTTATCTCCTCTACTTATAAATGAAACGAAATCTTTTTCCTGTTGAAATATTCCAGAAGGACCATTATGATAGAATCTGTCATCTAAGTGGAAATGAGTAGCCTCTATGGTACAGGACCAGTAGCAGTCACAACAAACTCCAGTGGGTGCCCCCATTTGGTCTAAGATCAAAAGGCCACTGCAGCATGCATACACTCTCACCCCAATCCTGCACCAGGGTGTTGGAATTACTCAGAGAGAGCAAAAGCCAAGAGATCTGTTCCAGCCCTCAGCTAGCCCAGTGATTCCCAGTGTCAGCCTTGGAACACAGCAGCATTTCAAACCAGGCGGGTCCCTTTAGTTTGGAAGGGAACCAACCAGGCAAGGATTTTGCTTCTAGCTGAAATGAAGTCCGCCGGGTTATTTTGGTCTTTGGAATGGAGTAGTCGGCACAAAGGAGCAAGCAATAAAACCAAGTACTATCACATTTCACCCCAGAAGCAGTTCTTGAGGGCAGAGATGGGTGCTCCCCAGTGGGTGTCCAGCTCACTCTGAGTGGTGAGGAGCGGGGTGGGGAGGGTTCACCTGGAAAGTGGCCAAGCTGCCAGGGAACAAAGTTCAAAATCAAATGAGCCTCTCAGCCTCTTCCAAGTCAAACCTCCTCTTACCATCCCCCATCACTCCTAGTACCCAAGGCATCACCAGTCAGGTGCACAGGACTGTATCTGATGCACTTCCAAAGCTAGGACTCTATCCATCCACCTATGCTTTCAAAGGGAGGCTACGAAGGGCCTCATTTCCACCCACCACCAAACCCGCACTCCACGCCTGTTCCCATATCTTTCCTCTGCATCCCATTCCACCCCACCATCTCCCTCTTGGATCTGCTTCTGTGCTGCGCCTTCCCAGGCTCCCCTCCTCCTCCCCCATCCTCCTCTCCTCTCTGTTCCACCTTCTCCCACCTCTTCACTCCAGCGACAGAACCAGCTGGCTTTTCTAGAGAGCTCCAGAGAATACCTGCCAAGCTGGATATCCATCAGACTTCACCCCTGGCTAGGAGTCTTCCTGTCCCTCCCCCAACACCCTAGAACCCTGACACTTTGATAAATCTATCTCATAACCATACCTCACACCTTTTCCAATTCCTCAAATTTCTGCCTTTGACCTCTCGACACACCACACACATTCTTCTGCCCTATTTAAGCCACTTAGAAAGTAGCTCGTTGGTTCCCAACTTTTTACTCCTACATCCATTTTCTCTTTCTGGGCCAGTTTCTGGGAATGTCCTGCTACATCTCGGTTTTCTGCTCTCAGTTCCTTTCAGAAGGCTTACTTTCCGTCCCTCCACAGATCTCCTTCTTCCCCCTCATCCCATTCGCACATCCTCATTCTCTCCCAGCACCACCCCACCCCACCCCCACGTCACTGGCTTCTGGCTTTATCTCCCTCATTCACTTGTCCAGTGGATGCTGTGTCCAGCTAAGACTTCAATCTCTGTGCCAAGGAAATATCTTGACCATCCACTGCACACAGAATGAGACACTAAATCCTTCCACTAATTAACTTAGAAACATTGCTCAGTTCTTTTCATTTCAACAAATAATTATGGCACAATGGTGTCGGTTACTGTCCGAGGGACATGCATGACATCATTTTGCCCTCAAGGAGCACACCATCTGTTTGATGAGAAACCATATACAGATGAGAAACATCTGTATGATTTACCAAGAAAATCATAATATGTTTCGATAAGCCCTAATGCTAGGGACATGAACAAAATGTTACAGAACAATACTTAAGCACTTTTTTTTTTTAAGTACTGGGTCTTGTGCCATTTTACTCTTCAGCCTGTGATTCTCAGTTTTGCTTTTGGCTCAGCACTGTCCTCATTCCCTCTGACCACAGACACCCTTGCCCAGAGATTAAATAGCAATAGTCAAGCTAGAGCTCTTTGTTGATCTGGATGACTTCCTCCATGAAAATCTCCCCATTTACTGTGACTCCACAGCAAAAATACTCACATTCTATCCCATGACACTCTTACATGTTTTTTGGGGGGTGGGCGGCCACTTCTATTGGTCTTTCATTTATCTATTTTCATCCATCTTTGTTCTTTGGTCCACGTGGGCCTCTGTTGTCACAGAGCACCAGCTCTGGGCGCACGTGCCCCAGAACTCCAGCTCGGTAATTGGACACATTGCTCCAGCCACTCCGCGGCACATGGGGTCTTCCCAGGCTAGGGATCCAACCAGCATCCCTTGCACTGCAAGGTGGTGTCCTTACCCACTGGACCGCCAGGCAAACCCACTCTTATATGTTTTTAACTACTCACAAATATCTAATCTGCCCAACTGGATTGCCAATCAATCCACTGACTCCATGTTTAATTTCATCCTATCCTTCACAAGCCTGAGCTGCTATTACTCAGTCTCTAGTCACTGAATGAACGAAAATATTATACTCCAAAGTCATACAGACTTGAACCTCAGTTTAAAGGCCAAATGTCTGAGTCATTCACAATGGACTAAATCAATCATGAACCCCCTGATACTATGCACTGAGAAGAAGATACATCATTACCGTGGCATTCTTACTGAAAAGTGCATAACCTGATTTTAATCATTAGGCAACAGCATACAATCCTAAAGTGAAGGGAAGGACTTTCTATGAAATGATAGCCAGTGTTCTTCAAAGGTTATGAAAGTTAGAGAAAAACCATGGAACTAACTACCCCAGATTAAAGAATTTAAGAGGACATGACAATTAAATGTCACATGTGGTCCTGGATTGGAGCCTGGACTAGAAAAAGGACATGAAGGAGACAATTGGCAAAATTTGAATAGAGTCATGATTGTTGTTTTGCATCAGCGTGAATTCCTTGGTTGTAATCATTATACTGCAGTTATTTGAAGAGTCTGGGTAAAGACTATATAGGAAATCTTTGTATTATCTCTGTAAGTTTGTAAGTATGATGTTATTTCAAAAACTTAAATGTTTAAGTCTTAGTCATTGGCTAAGGACAAATGTTAAAATACTTTGAAAACCTAATTGCCAATGCTTTTTAGACAGTAATTTAGTTCTGACAGAGATCTTTCATCATTCTCAGGTGTTTTATAAATCAGTCAAGCTAAACAGTTTTTCCTATTTTGAGTAAATTATCAGAAATCACTTTTATTCAGCACAATGGAATCATATAATTTGGTGTTTCAGGGTTAGAAGTACTTGGGTGTATGACTGAAAAAGCTCCTCCGCCCTCACCCCACTCTGATGTCACTGCCTTCATACTGAACATGAGTCCACCTCAGTTCTTTGGGAAAGTTCACGAAGACTTACACATTGCCACCTCTCACCAGGATTCTAAGGTGATAATATGCTGGGGTTTAGGGCTTCGGTTTTGTTTGGGTTGGGTTGGTTTGATTTAATTTGGTTTTTACAGCCTCTTTTCAATCCATTGGGGTCTTGACTGAAAGACCTCAAAGCCTTTGACTGATTGTGCTCAAGAAATCTTCAAAATGAGATCTGTGGAGACATCAGCACAGACTGAGGAAAGAGCATCAGAAGACCCAGACATCACCTACCGACCCTGGGACTTCAGACCAGTTATTTAACCTGGTCAAACTTTGGTTTCCTCATCAGCAAAATGGGTCTAAAGAAGATCTATTCTACCTCACGGGGTTGTTTGAAGAATCATGATGAGGTAGTGTGGGTTACAGACTGTGACAGGGTAAGGAGTGTCCATATCCTAGAGGTAAAGAAACCGTGGCAAAGATTCACAGGTACAAATTCACAGAGGGATTGAGTTCAGAGCTTTTCTACTCTAGTCTTCTACTCGTCGGATCAAAAAAATGCCTCGCTCAGAAAATACACAGCACAAGTACCTTTACTTCCAGAGGCTCAACAAAATCCCCCACAGAAAAATTCCTAATACATGAGTCTGCTCAAACTTTAAGTTCAAGATCATATTCATCAGATGTAACAGGAGGTATATTGGGATAATATTAATTAATTTTATTCCACCATGAAGTGAGAACCTCCAAACAGCCTTTAGTTCTCTCCCCGAATAATGATCTTGTGTTCCCTCAAGTGCTGTATAAAAGGCAATACCAGGCTGCAGCCCATTAGGTGCAGAGAGAGATGCAAGATAAGCAGGAAGACTTAAAGGGATACTCTTGATGTGAACATCATGTTTTTATTAAATCCTTCTCTCTAAAATACCACTAGCAAATTACATTAGTGACTTTAAAGTACCTTTTAAAAATTAAATGCAAATTCCTCACTCCCAGTGTTAATACTGATTAGAGGGTCTGCTCTCTACATAGTCTTAGTGACAGATGTAAAGGATGAGATCATCCTAGGTAAGGAAAGACAACAGGTAGACAAAAATGATAATCACTTTTACAGAAACAGTTCCCTCCAGGGGATGTGTATGTTGCAACAAATTTAGATAATATGCTGGGGTTTAGGGCTTCGGTTTTGTTTGGGTTGGGTTGGTTTGATTTAATTTGGTTTTTACAGCCTCTTTTCAATCCATTGGGGTCTTGACTGAAAGACCTCAAAGCCTTTGACTGATTGTGCTCAAGAAATCTTCAAAATGAGATCTGTGGAGACATCAGCACAGACTGAGGAAAGAGCATCAGAAGACCCAGACATCACCTACCGACCCTGGGACTTCAGACCAGTTATTTAACCTGGTCAAACTTTGGTTTCCTCATCAGCAAAATGGGTCTAAAGAAGATCTATTCTACCTCACGGGGTTGTTTGAAGAATCATGATGAGGTAGTGTGGGTTACAGACTGTGACAGGGTAAGGAGTGTCCATATCCTAGAGGTAAAGAAACCGTGGCAAAGATTCACAGGTACAAATTCACAGAGGGATTGAGTTCAGAGCTTTTCTACTCTAGTCTTCTACTCGTCGGATCAAAAAAATGCCTCGCTCAGAAAATACACAGCACAAGTACCTTTACTTCCAGAGGCTCAACAAAATCCCCCACAGAAAAATTCCTAATACATGAGTCTGCTCAAACTTTAAGTTCAAGATCATATTCATCAGATGTAACAGGAGGTATATTGGGATAATATTAATTAATTTTATTCCACCATGAAGTGAGAACCTCCAAACAGCCTTTAGTTCTCTCCCCGAATAATGATCTTGTGTTCCCTCAAGTGCTGTATAAAAGGCAATACCAGGCTGCAGCCCATTAGGTGCAGAGAGAGATGCAAGATAAGCAGGAAGACTTAAAGGGATACTCTTGATGTGAACATCATGTTTTTATTAAATCCTTCTCTCTAAAATACCACTAGCAAATTACATTAGTGACTTTAAAGTACCTTTTAAAAATTAAATGCAAATTCCTCACTCCCAGTGTTAATACTGATTAGAGGGTCTGCTCTCTACATAGTCTTAGTGACAGATGTAAAGGATGAGATCATCCTAGGTAAGGAAAGACAACAGGTAGACAAAAATGATAATCACTTTTACAGAAACAGTTCCCTCCAGGGGATGTGTATGTTGCAACAAATTTAGAAGGTTCCCTTATCTTTGATTCTCCTATCTTTGGGCTAGGACTCAGAAAATTAGGTGACATTTTGGAAGGATTTAGGATGGTGTTTTACTGAGTTGAGGACAGAGAAAACTAGTCAGACCATTTTCATGCTGATGACTAATTTATTTTGTGTTAATATTTGCGTATCGATACTCAACAAAAGCAACAACAAAACAATAGACGTGCTGCCTGCTCACACAACTCTTGCAATTTCTGAGGTCACAAGAAGGTAGATCTTTGTCCCTAATAGGCATCAGGAGGGAATGTCTAGAAATGATGGTTTAGAATATGAGCTGTCTATAAAATTCCACACAGAATTTTAATTGGAATTATCTTTGGAGGATCTACTTGCTTATTCTTCGGTTTTGAAATAGCTTTTAATAAGGTTATTTTTAAAGTTCTACAGTGGACCTGAGAAAAGCGGGGGGGAGATATATCTATATATACCTATATTCCACACACACACATATATATATGGAATATGCAAGGGACAAAAATGGTGTAAGTCTTAGAGTCAGGTTGCCAAGGATCAAAATCTGACTAGGTTTCCTTATCTGTAAACTGTGGATAATACAAGCACCTAATAAAAAGATGTGGGCTCTTTGGAAGAAAAGCTATGACAAACCTAGACAGTGTATTAAAAAACAGAGACATCACTTTGCCAACACAAGTCTGGTTCTCCAGGTAGCCATGTATCAATGTGAGAGTTGAACTATAAAGAAAGTTGAGTGCCAAAGCATTGATATCTTTGAACTGTTTTCAAAAAAAGGCAATACCAGGCTGCAGCCCATTAGGTGCAGAGAGAGATGCAAGATAAGCAGGAAGACTTAAAGGGATACTCTTGATGTGAACATCATGTTTTTATTAAATCCTTCTCTCTAAAATACCACTAGCAAATTACATTAGTGACTTTAAAGTACCTTTTAAAAATTAAATGCAAATTCCTCACTCCCAGTGTTAATACTGATTAGAGGGTCTGCTCTCTACATAGTCTTAGTGACAGATGTAAAGGATGAGATCATCCTAGGTAAGGAAAGACAACAGGTAGACAAAAATGATAATCACTTTTACAGAAACAGTTCCCTCCAGGGGATGTGTATGTTGCAACAAATTTAGAAGGTTCCCTTATCTTTGATTCTCCTATCTTTGGGCTAGGACTCAGAAAATTAGGTGACATTTTGGAAGGATTTAGGATGGTGTTTTACTGAGTTGAGGACAGAGAAAACTAGTCAGACCATTTTCATGCTGATGACTAATTTATTTTGTGTTAATATTTGCGTATCGATACTCAACAAAAGCAACAACAAAACAATAGACGTGCTGCCTGCTCACACAACTCTTGCAATTTCTGAGGTCACAAGAAGGTAGATCTTTGTCCCTAATAGGCATCAGGAGGGAATGTCTAGAAATGATGGTTTAGAATATGAGCTGTCTATAAAATTCCACACAGAATTTTAATTGGAATTATCTTTGGAGGATCTACTTGCTTATTCTTCGGTTTTGAAATAGCTTTTAATAAGGTTATTTTTAAAGTTCTACAGTGGACCTGAGAAAAGCGGGGGGGAGATATATCTATATATACCTATATTCCACACACACACATATATATATGGAATATGCAAGGGACAAAAATGGTGTAAGTCTTAGAGTCAGGTTGCCAAGGATCAAAATCTGACTAGGTTTCCTTATCTGTAAACTGTGGATAATACAAGCACCTAATAAAAAGATGTGGGCTCTTTGGAAGAAAAGCTATGACAAACCTAGACAGTGTATTAAAAAACAGAGACATCACTTTGCCAACACAAGTCTGGTTCTCCAGGTAGCCATGTATCAATGTGAGAGTTGAACTATAAAGAAAGTTGAGTGCCAAAGCATTGATATCTTTGAACTGTGGTGTTGGAGAAGACTCTTGAGAGTCCCTTGGACTGCAAGGAGATCAAACCAGTCAATCCTAAAGGAAATCAACCCTGAATAGTCACTGGAAGGACTGATGCTGAAGATGAAGTTCCAATACTTTGTCCACCTGATTGAAAGAGACAACTCATTAGAAAAGACCCTAATGCTGGGGAAAATAGAAAGCAGAAGGAGAAGGGGATGACAGAGGACAAGATAATTGGATGCATCATTTAGTCAATGGACATGAGTTTGAGCAAGCTCTGGGAGATGGAGAAGGACAGGGAAGCCTGGCATGCTGCAGTCCATGGGGGTCGCAAAGAGTCGGACACGACTGAGTGACTAAACTGAACTGACCTTACAGGTAGTCAAGAGGATTATATGAACTGTTCCAGGGAAAACAGAAAAAAGCCTGGCATATAAATAGTTGCTAATTGTTGTATAAAGAAAGGAGGATAAATCTATGACATGGACCATCAAACCCAGGACAGCCAGCTTCCTCCTTCTGAGTCTCCTTAGAGACTTTTCCTTCCCCTTAAGACATCTGCCTCCAAGCAACATCCATTGCCCTCTCTCAAACGTAATTCAGTCTCTCTAGGTTGATCTTTCCTACTGAAAAGTGAAAGACTTGAAATTGATCATCTTCAAAGTCCCTTCCAGTTCTTTCTCTGTTTTTTTTTTAAGAAAATGAATTCTGATACTATAAACAAGACGAGACAAGGTAATCGGGCAATGCTAAGATGTATGATTACATTCACCTTGCCTACACCAACTGAGAAAGATGAGGACAGCTACCACTTTAAACAAGAGACACTGAAGATCAAACTATACTAAAAAAAAAAAAAAAACTAAAACAGGTGAGCAATAGCCATCCTCAGACAAATCTTTCCATGGGAGTTTGTTTAGACAAGTCATTCAGAATCCCAAGCTAGACTCTGAAATTAGGTGAACTCTTATAACTAGTTTTCATTATGTGGGTTTTTAAAAAATTCAAGTTCAAAGCCAAGCTGTCATGGAGAATTTCAGGACTACAAACCATAAGATTTCAAATGACAGTATATATTGGTTGGACATATTTTTATTAATGAAGAAGCTCACATTTTATCAGGGAGAGCAAGTTGTAATGCTTTGAATCCAGTGCCTGAGTCAAAGTAACAGAACAGATGAAGTAAAGGGTGAAAAACGACAGCAAAAGCAGGTTGTAACCCTCCTCAGCTGGAACCAACTACATTGGCTTTTTCCCACACACAAGCATGCAGGAATATTCCAACATTGGAGGCTTATGCCATATTTTCTAGGAACAACGCAACATACAGATTAGGCAGAAAATCCTCAAGTGGGTGAGGTGGTTACTCTCATTCTCTCACAACTGAGCACAAACACCCACAGGAACATTTACACAAGGAATAAGTGACTACTGGAAAGTGGCTTCTGTCTCAGGCTACTGGAAAGAGGAGCAAAGAGAGTCCATTTGTGGGTTTCTTTGCTTGGTCCTTGCTTCTGTGGGGCTGGTGTGTTATTTTAATGAGAAGCCTAATTCATGAGGCTATGCAAGCCACAGGGCAGTGCCTGCATCTCTGGACCTACACTCTCCCAAAGGCCAGAGACCCTGACCACACTTGGGGGAAGTTCAGAATCTTCACATCAACTGGGTGAAGTGCTGTGTCTCAACAGAGATCTTTTCATTGGAAACTAGAGCAAGGAATTCCACCCTACACAGGCAGTCCCCTCACTCCTACCTAAGGACAGCAGCCAACTCCAACCTCAGTTCCCTGGGTTCTGCTTCCAGATGTAGCTCAAGGAGGCAGTTAGCCAAGCACACCCCCAGCCTTCTTCTCTTGTGGTTGAAGTCAGAAGCTCACCATTCTCCACACAGAGTGCCCCCACCCCCAAAGCCCAAGCAAGTCTCAGAGCCCACGCCTAGGCCTAGGCCCACCCAGGTATGCATGCACACACAGACAGCAGATGGCCAGATAGAAAGATGCTCCAGTGGCCACTCCCACATGAATAAGGGGGTCTGACCTCAGAAAAACAAAAGACAAGTTAGGAAAGGGAAAAAAGCAAGAAGGAAAAAAACATAAAGAAAACAAAACAACTGTGATGGCTTTCCTCATTACGAGACGGGCCAGCCAGGACATACCTTTTGACTAGGACTGCACAGCCGTTCGTCCTTGGGACTGCCAACAAGGTGGATGTTCTTCATCGCCCCAGGGACCTTGAGCAAGTGTTGCTTTGGTTTATTTCAGGAGGTGCTATTGGAAACATAAAACAAAGTGCCTGGAGGGACTGCCAAAAAAAAGGGGAAAGGCTTGTAACCCTCCTCAGCTGGAACCAACTACATTGGCTTTTTCCCACACACAAGCATGCAGGAATATTCCAACATTGGAGGCTTATGCCATATTTTCTAGGAACAACGCAACATACAGATTAGGCAGAAAATCCTCAAGTGGGTGAGGTGGTTACTCTCATTCTCTCACAACTGAGCACAAACACCCACAGGAACATTTACACAAGGAATAAGTGACTACTGGAAAGTGGCTTCTGTCTCAGGCTACTGGAAAGAGGAGCAAAGAGAGTCCATTTGTGGGTTTCTTTGCTTGGTCCTTGCTTCTGTGGGGCTGGTGTGTTATTTTAATGAGAAGCCTAATTCATGAGGCTATGCAAGCCACAGGGCAGTGCCTGCATCTCTGGACCTACACTCTCCCAAAGGCCAGAGACCCTGACCACACTTGGGGGAAGTTCAGAATCTTCACATCAACTGGGTGAAGTGCTGTGTCTCAACAGAGATCTTTTCATTGGAAACTAGAGCAAGGAATTCCACCCTACACAGGCAGTCCCCTCACTCCTACCTAAGGACAGCAGCCAACTCCAACCTCAGTTCCCTGGGTTCTGCTTCCAGATGTAGCTCAAGGAGGCAGTTAGCCAAGCACACCCCCAGCCTTCTTCTCTTGTGGTTGAAGTCAGAAGCTCACCATTCTCCACACAGAGTGCCCCCACCCCCAAAGCCCAAGCAAGTCTCAGAGCCCACGCCTAGGCCTAGGCCCACCCAGGTATGCATGCACACACAGACAGCAGATGGCCAGATAGAAAGATGCTCCAGTGGCCACTCCCACATGAATAAGGGGGTCTGACCTCAGAAAAACAAAAGACAAGTTAGGAAAGGGAAAAAAGCAAGAAGGAAAAAAACATAAAGAAAACAAAACAACTGTGATGGCTTTCCTCATTACGAGACGGGCCAGCCAGGACATACCTTTTGACTAGGACTGCACAGCCGTTCGTCCTTGGGACTGCCAACAAGGTGGATGTTCTTCATCGCCCCAGGGACCTTGAGCAAGTGTTGCTTTGGTTTATTTCAGGAGGTGCTATTGGAAACATAAAACAAAGTGCCTGGAGGGCACTATAAAAAAATAGAAGAAATAAGGGAGACTCGATCATCCAATGGGTATTTCTATGTTTTTAGACAGGGGCTAGGGGAGAGGGAAATCCACAGTGAGGTAACGTTCTTTCTTCCATAAGCGCGGCCTCGAGTGGTTTCGTCACTGCTGAGCCCATGACTTTCTGCTCAGAGTCCATTCCTGTGTTTGGAAATTGCTCTTCACCGGAAGGGAGGTGAGGAAAAAAAAAAAATAGCAACCACAAAACAGCAGTTCTGCTGACAGAGGAAGAGGATCCCGCAGACGCTGCTGGTCGGGGCCCAGGTGCTGGACGGAGGCCACACACGGGCGGCCCGGCTTCCCAGGAGGTGCTGACTTGTTATTGCAAGCAGGGAGGAAGATGGAGAGGGTGGGGAGGGCTCTGCCGTGGGGAGCCGCCAGCTCCACGGGTCACAACAGCGCCAGCCTCTGCCATGGTGGACGTCCTCCTGAAGGGTGGCCTGGAATCAATCCTCTCCCACAGAGGCTTTCTTCTACACCAAATATTACTTCCGTTTCTTTGATTTCCCTTCTCATTCTGTCTCAAAAAAAAAAAAAAAAGGTCTACTAATAATAGCTAGAATATATAAATAATCATTTTCTTTCACATTATCGGTTGTTTCCAAACTCAATGTTCCTCCTCTCTTTGCTTTTCCAATAAACAGGGAAACTGAGGAAATCAACTCTGCTCAAAACAAAAAAGATCCCCCCCAAAAAAGAGCTAATCCGCCTAACTTTCCATTTCTATGGAAAATAAATAGTACATCACGATGCCATGTCTCTGAAGGACTGTTATTCTGCTCTTTTGTTCTGTTTCAGTAGTTTGTGCTTCTGTTGTACGTACCCTAAACAGAGGGAAAGGAGGGGAGGAACGCATGGAAGGTGAAAGGAAAAAACAAGATGAAGGGAAAACCTAAACTGTCTTTCACTTAAAAATATATATATATATATCAGAACCAGAAGAAGGACCAAAGTCACAGGGTGATGGCTAATTGCCCAGAGAGTCCGATCCGTGCGTTTAGCAACTGCCCTTTTTATCAGCTGTGGGTGAACCCCGGCCGCCGCGGCGTCCTCGGCAGGAGCGAGGCTCTTCCAAATCATCCTCATCAAAGCCGTGGAAAGTTGAGGTGTCACTTTCTGATGTGGAACCGAATAAGTCCTCCGTGCTGCGTGCCGTGGCCGCTGCCTCCTTCTCCTTCCTGCCTTCTCCTCCCAAATGAGCTGACATGTATGATGAATATATCAGCACATGGGTTAAGCAACAGACAGCATTATTAATATTCTTATCACATTATGACAGCGTTATTCTTAATAGCAAGATCATACACCATTTCACACCGAAGGGATCAACTGGGTGCATCTCCTAGAGACAGGGGCTTGGGGGTAACGGGACAAAGCCAACATTTCCAAGGAAAAGGGTTCTCCCCTCCCCAGAAAGGCATCATCTCTACCACAATATATTTGTCCACAGCTCTGACAGCGCAAGATTCAACCAGGATCTTTCTTTCTTTCTTTCTTCTCTTCCGAAGGCACACATTCGCATGCACGCTCGCTCCACCCGCCCCAGACAATGCGTTTCCTTGGTGGTTTTTAAGCCTGGTTGGTATTTCTTTGGTGTTTTCAGCTGGCGTTTCTTTGCACAATGTTTGTCCTTCATTTTGACAGTCAGCTTTACAAAGGTATTACTGCCAGATAACCCGGTCAAGGTGGTTAAGCCTCCATCTGTTTTATTATTTTTTTTACCCATTTCTAATCCCATTTTTTCAATACCCTTTCAATTCTGTCCTTACAACATGTAGTTCATTTACACTGAAAGTGAGAAGAAGTTGGAAAGTCTGATAAGGGGTAGGGAGTCAAAAAGCCTCTCAGTTCTCTTTTCCCACTGGAGATCATTTCTGTGACCTGCACTCACACACGTGTGCATACACATACACACATATGTGCATACAAACACACAGGTACACGCACGCACATTCTAGGCCTCCAACATGCCCAGGTCTAAGTTACTCCAGAAAGTCCAGGGTAGTTCAATCTAACTCACAGCACTTAGGAAGTCAGAAATAGAGGTGGCAAAGCAGAATAAAAGACAGTATCCTGAAATCTGTAAAACTCGGATGAAAACATTTTCACATTCTAAATGGGACCCTGTTGAGGTCACAAGGCTCCACTTCAGTGGTGCTAGTTTCAGGAATTTTATTTATTCTTGCAGAAAAAGTAGGTAGTGGAGTAGATAGGAAGGAAAGACAGCTTTGCAAGCTCCGCCTTTCTTGGATGTGGACCGAATAAGTCCTCCGTGCTGCGTGCCGTGGCCGCTGCCTCCTTCTCCTTCCTGCCTTCTCCTCCCAAATGAGCTGACATGTATGATGAATATATCAGCACATGGGTTAAGCAACAGACAGCATTATTAATATTCTTATCACATTATGACAGCGTTATTCTTAATAGCAAGATCATACACCATTTCACACCGAAGGGATCAACTGGGTGCATCTCCTAGAGACAGGGGCTTGGGGGTAACGGGACAAAGCCAACATTTCCAAGGAAAAGGGTTCTCCCCTCCCCAGAAAGGCATCATCTCTACCACAATATATTTGTCCACAGCTCTGACAGCGCAAGATTCAACCAGGATCTTTCTTTCTTTCTTTCTTCTCTTCCGAAGGCACACATTCGCATGCACGCTCGCTCCACCCGCCCCAGACAATGCGTTTCCTTGGTGGTTTTTAAGCCTGGTTGGTATTTCTTTGGTGTTTTCAGCTGGCGTTTCTTTGCACAATGTTTGTCCTTCATTTTGACAGTCAGCTTTACAAAGGTATTACTGCCAGATAACCCGGTCAAGGTGGTTAAGCCTCCATCTGTTTTATTATTTTTTTTACCCATTTCTAATCCCATTTTTTCAATACCCTTTCAATTCTGTCCTTACAACATGTAGTTCATTTACACTGAAAGTGAGAAGAAGTTGGAAAGTCTGATAAGGGGTAGGGAGTCAAAAAGCCTCTCAGTTCTCTTTTCCCACTGGAGATCATTTCTGTGACCTGCACTCACACACGTGTGCATACACATACACACATATGTGCATACAAACACACAGGTACACGCACGCACATTCTAGGCCTCCAACATGCCCAGGTCTAAGTTACTCCAGAAAGTCCAGGGTAGTTCAATCTAACTCACAGCACTTAGGAAGTCAGAAATAGAGGTGGCAAAGCAGAATAAAAGACAGTATCCTGAAATCTGTAAAACTCGGATGAAAACATTTTCACATTCTAAATGGGACCCTGTTGAGGTCACAAGGCTCCACTTCAGTGGTGCTAGTTTCAGGAATTTTATTTATTCTTGCAGAAAAAGTAGGTAGTGGAGTAGATAGGAAGGAAAAGACAGCTTTGCCAAGCTCCGCACTCTTCCTTGGAAGGACTCCAGGAAGACCCTAGAGAAGTATTTGCCCACCTGCCTTAGCAAATATATCCCATGGGCTAATGCCACCTGTTTATTCTCGAAGGGTCAACTATTTCAGGAACATCAGAGTCAGACCTTGACTAAATTATCCACCAAAATTAATCCTTGGCGAATGCAATGAGAACACCTTGGCTGGTATAAAACGGCCCCCCTGGGTCATGTAGCAGACAGATTCTGGGAAGAATAAGCTCAGTTAAGGCTGTAGGAGAGAGGCTTTGGATAGAAAAAGCCAGTTCCCCACTTCCGGTCCCCCATGGATCAGATTCACCCTGTCTTTTGTGGAGAAGAGGAGGGGACGTTTCAGCAGTTTTCACTGAGAATTCTGAAGCTGCTCTTGCTAAGGCATCCAAAACCCACAGCAGTCCACACAGTTCTGCCTAGAATATCATGCCACTAAGTAACTCAGCTTCTGGCGGTAGAGATTTTCTGATCACTTGCTTTTTTAAAATGCTGAACTGAAGTTCATTTACTTCATTTTCTTTTTGAGTATCTAAATCCCAGAGTGCACTATCACATAGGCCCTCTCTTCTAAGCTGGCATGGGTAGAATAAAAAGTTCAACATTAGGTATCACGTTTGGCAAGTAAAAGAATTGACAGAATTGCACAGATGGGCCACCCTGGCAGGGTTCTTAAGGGTTAAATGTGGAGGGTTGTGTGCAGTGGAAACCACCGTGTTTTTTCCAATTACTGATATGCTACTAAAATCAGTCTAAATGCTTAAACAATCCAATACAAATATCAAAGGACTAAAAGCTGAAGCTGCAGAAAGAGCAAGAGAAGAACTGAGCTGCTGTAGGAAAGCCAGGTGTGGTCATCTCAGGCCCTCTCTCAGGACTAGGTGTAGAACAGATGCTGGATAGAAGGTGGGAAGGAGCCATAACTCCCGGCTGTTGGAACCACCACCCAACAGAACTGTATTTCACCTACTAGTCAGCAGTTGATGAGACTAAAGATGAGTCTGAAACCTTGTCTCCTCCCTGCCTTGCACTTGGGCCTCATTACAACATAAAAGAATATGAAAAGTCAACCACGATCCAGCACCAAAAGAGCAAAGCAAAAGCTTGAAGACCTGAGCTCATTTTAAGAACAAAAGAACAAGACCAGGGTTAGTCTTTGAATAAAGGTAAAAATTCAGAACATCCCAAGTCAACTCCAGAGAAGTTCTAAGAACATGCCTCTTTGCCTCCTTGATCTATCAGACTCTGATAGAGAAAATGGGATGAGTGGCCAATGGAGATGGTATTCATGCAGGGGTGTCTGACTCCCTACAGCCCCAGATGTGGCAGCAATCTCCACATTCATGTCTCCATGTTCTTCCAGTTTGCCCCAAGCACTTCCGCAGAACAAACACATCTTTCTGTGACGTGCCCATCACCCGATGCTAGGAAGCATGTTGCCTGAGTCTCTGGGTATTTCCATGCTGCCTCACCATCATCCACAACAACACACACAAAGAAATAGCCACTCATGGAAAGGTTGGACAGACACAAGCCCAAACTTTCCTTTTCCCTGGATCCCAGGACATAGGTTTTAGTTCTTAAGACTCAAGAAGAAGAAAAAGCCGGAATAACCTGAAAACACCCTCTCCCCTCAAAATAACAGCACCGTCATTTCTAGACCCACCCTTGAGCTCAAAATGGCAGAGGACTGCGAGTGGAAGAGTTCCTGGTCTACAGGCACATGATGCGAGATGGGGCCACACTCACCAGAGCGTCCACAGTCTGCACAGGACACCAGCTCCTCCGGCCTCCCACTCTTCTTGTTCATGTTGGAGCCCCCCAGGCAGAAGTCACAGTAGTTATTGGGAATGACTGTCCCATCCGGGCCTTTCTGGGCTGCAGAAAGAGCAAGAGAAGAACTGAGCTGCTGTAGGAAAGCCAGGTGTGGTCATCTCAGGCCCTCTCTCAGGACTAGGTGTAGAACAGATGCTGGATAGAAGGTGGGAAGGAGCCATAACTCCCGGCTGTTGGAACCACCACCCAACAGAACTGTATTTCACCTACTAGTCAGCAGTTGATGAGACTAAAGATGAGTCTGAAACCTTGTCTCCTCCCTGCCTTGCACTTGGGCCTCATTACAACATAAAAGAATATGAAAAGTCAACCACGATCCAGCACCAAAAGAGCAAAGCAAAAGCTTGAAGACCTGAGCTCATTTTAAGAACAAAAGAACAAGACCAGGGTTAGTCTTTGAATAAAGGTAAAAATTCAGAACATCCCAAGTCAACTCCAGAGAAGTTCTAAGAACATGCCTCTTTGCCTCCTTGATCTATCAGACTCTGATAGAGAAAATGGGATGAGTGGCCAATGGAGATGGTATTCATGCAGGGGTGTCTGACTCCCTACAGCCCCAGATGTGGCAGCAATCTCCACATTCATGTCTCCATGTTCTTCCAGTTTGCCCCAAGCACTTCCGCAGAACAAACACATCTTTCTGTGACGTGCCCATCACCCGATGCTAGGAAGCATGTTGCCTGAGTCTCTGGGTATTTCCATGCTGCCTCACCATCATCCACAACAACACACACAAAGAAATAGCCACTCATGGAAAGGTTGGACAGACACAAGCCCAAACTTTCCTTTTCCCTGGATCCCAGGACATAGGTTTTAGTTCTTAAGACTCAAGAAGAAGAAAAAGCCGGAATAACCTGAAAACACCCTCTCCCCTCAAAATAACAGCACCGTCATTTCTAGACCCACCCTTGAGCTCAAAATGGCAGAGGACTGCGAGTGGAAGAGTTCCTGGTCTACAGGCACATGATGCGAGATGGGGCCACACTCACCAGAGCGTCCACAGTCTGCACAGGACACCAGCTCCTCCGGCCTCCCACTCTTCTTGTTCATGTTGGAGCCCCCCAGGCAGAAGTCACAGTAGTTATTGGGAATGACTGTCCCATCCGGGCCTTTCTGGGCTGTGGAAACATTTTTATAAAAATCCAATGTCAGACTGAGGTTAGTCTCCCATAGGCTCCTCTTCTCCCACCAGTGTAGTAGACTCTGCTCCAAAAAGAATACAAAGTTTAGAATCTGAAGTTTCATTACAACGATGCTATTTACTTGGGTGAAATTTTCATGATTCTCCTTGGTTCAATGGTCCTAATGTCTTGCAAACCCTTCAGAGTTGAGTTCGATTTTTGGAATATGTGTCAGCTCTGTATTTTTAGAGAAACAACTCTGCTGTTCTGCTTGCATCCTTGGATCAGTGAAGCATCCAGATTGCCTGCTAGTCAAATGAACTCTCATGCCTGAACAACCAGCTCTCAGGGCCCAAACATCGGATGACCATCATCAATGGTGCTGTGACTAGAGGAAGAAATAAAGGTCACTACCTAGGCCTTGCCCTACCTAGGGAAAGATGCTCCAGGAAGAGATATTCCTTGTGTCTCTGAAGAGGAAAATCAAGGCTCATGTATAAAGCCATCATTCCAGGAAGGATCCTGAAGATGCTTTTAGAGACTCTGATACACAAGTTGGCGGGTATACAGGTGTCCACTCTTGTTCAGCCCTGTCCATCTCACTGTAGTCCAAACTTGTTGGTCATGGAAAGCATCCAGGACTAGTTAATCAACAGGACCCTAGAATCAGAACTGGACACTTAGCTTAGCTTCGTACTGGACATCAACCCTGAATATTCACTGGAAGGACTGTCGCTGAAGTTGGATCTTCAATGCTTTGGCTACCAAATGCAAAGAACTGACCCATTGGAAAAGACAGCGATGTTGGGAAAGACTGAAGGCAAAAGAGGATGAGATGGTTAGATAGCATCACTGACTCATGGACACAAATTTGAGCAAACTCCAGGAGATAATGGAGGACAGGGAAACCTGGTGTGCTGCAATCCACAGAGTCCCAAAGAGTCAGACATGACTTAGTAACTGAAAAACAACATATCAAATATAGACTGACTGGTGAGTTAATGAGCTTCTTGTTCATGTTGGAGCCCCCCAGGCAGAAGTCACAGTAGTTATTGGGAATGACTGTCCCATCCGGGCCTTTCTGGGCTGTGGAAACATTTTTATAAAAATCCAATGTCAGACTGAGGTTAGTCTCCCATAGGCTCCTCTTCTCCCACCAGTGTAGTAGACTCTGCTCCAAAAAGAATACAAAGTTTAGAATCTGAAGTTTCATTACAACGATGCTATTTACTTGGGTGAAATTTTCATGATTCTCCTTGGTTCAATGGTCCTAATGTCTTGCAAACCCTTCAGAGTTGAGTTCGATTTTTGGAATATGTGTCAGCTCTGTATTTTTAGAGAAACAACTCTGCTGTTCTGCTTGCATCCTTGGATCAGTGAAGCATCCAGATTGCCTGCTAGTCAAATGAACTCTCATGCCTGAACAACCAGCTCTCAGGGCCCAAACATCGGATGACCATCATCAATGGTGCTGTGACTAGAGGAAGAAATAAAGGTCACTACCTAGGCCTTGCCCTACCTAGGGAAAGATGCTCCAGGAAGAGATATTCCTTGTGTCTCTGAAGAGGAAAATCAAGGCTCATGTATAAAGCCATCATTCCAGGAAGGATCCTGAAGATGCTTTTAGAGACTCTGATACACAAGTTGGCGGGTATACAGGTGTCCACTCTTGTTCAGCCCTGTCCATCTCACTGTAGTCCAAACTTGTTGGTCATGGAAAGCATCCAGGACTAGTTAATCAACAGGACCCTAGAATCAGAACTGGACACTTAGCTTAGCTTCGTACTGGACATCAACCCTGAATATTCACTGGAAGGACTGTCGCTGAAGTTGGATCTTCAATGCTTTGGCTACCAAATGCAAAGAACTGACCCATTGGAAAAGACAGCGATGTTGGGAAAGACTGAAGGCAAAAGAGGATGAGATGGTTAGATAGCATCACTGACTCATGGACACAAATTTGAGCAAACTCCAGGAGATAATGGAGGACAGGGAAACCTGGTGTGCTGCAATCCACAGAGTCCCAAAGAGTCAGACATGACTTAGTAACTGAAAAACAACATATCAAATATAGACTGACTGGTGAGTTAATGAGCCTATTTTGAGGCTTAAGATTTTCATAAGCCACCCTTGCTAAAAGGGTTTACACAAAAGCAAAGGAATATCTTGGGACATGATTTTTCAAAACAAAGCCTTGTGAAAACAACACATGTCCTCAAGCGCTGAAATCTCAGTTTCAAAGGGCTGGTTAAAAAGCTTTGGACAGGGTCTTTGTATGAGGAGAAATGCCTTCATTTGCCTTGGTTTTGGATGTCCATTGTGGACATTTCTTTGTCCTATTAACACTCCCTCTTTTTGACAAAGAAGGAAAGTCTCTCTGTGTTTATGGGATCAGCCTAAACCACCAGGGTATCTTCCTCCTCCCCAATCCCAACGTCTACCGCTATCTTTCATTATTCACTGGCTAACATTAATCAGGGTCCCGTAGGGTACAAATCTGTAAAAAGGAAGCAGATATGTGAGCAGAAATACCATCCAGACAGCAAGTGATAAACGGATTCACCCACTTTAATATGATTCCCCCTGGCCTCCGCTTCCTCCATACCTCTTCTTTGCCTCCAGGAATAGCAAAACTTACCTGGGGAAGGCGGAAGACAAAAGCTCACAGAATTACATTATAGAGGGTTAATCCATTTATCAGTTGCTATTTGGATTGTTTAATCAGTTTCTAAGTCATTGATTTTCATCTTCAGGGAGGTAGACAATTCTCTGCAAGAAAAGTGGGAGCTGATCGGGGTAGACAGAGGAGGGGGCCACACCCCGTGGCCTGAAGAAGTGTGGGGTTTTCTTCATCAGTCACTGCATTTCAAAGACAGATGTGCATCATATAGAACAGCTTTGCAAATAATCTCCAAAAAGCAGGACGCTTGCAAAATTTTTACTCTGCCTGTAAAATTCATTGCCCAAATCCAGAAGGAAGTTCCTTTCTTATTTCTCTCTCAATTGCCCTCTTAACCATTTTTAGAACTCTCTCAAGGAAATCCAAGCATGTCTATGAAGCAAGTAAACTCAGGGTTTTCTTCATTAAGCAACTACCATGGGAATCAGTCAAAAGATGAACAGAAAGAAGTGGGCTATATCAAATGGAGGGGCTGAATGTCAACCAAAGCTAAGTTTCATGATGGGTATGAACAAGATATAAAATATGGAGATGCTAATCACAACTTAGGTAGCTTCCTGCATGACAAGAGATCAAAGAAGTCCATGTACATCATCACCCTGAATCTCTCAGGATGCCCCGTCTCATCACATGTCTCCTAGCTGCTCTCTTAGGGACTCCCTTTTATGTCAGACTTTCTCCCCCTTCGCAGAATCTGTGAGCAACCAAAGGATCTAGTTTTCCTCCAACATGTCATATCCCTTGTGATTTATGAGAATGAAGAAATAGAATACAGAGTATAAAAATGCCCAGATAGGGACTTCCCTGGTGATCAGGTGATAAAGAATCTGCCTTTCAATGCAGCAGATGTGGGTTCGATTCCTAGTTGGGGAGCTAAGATCCCACATGCCATGGGGCAACTAAGCCTATACACCTCAACTACACAGCCCGTGTGCTACAAACTACAGAGCCCACATGCTCTGGAGTTCATTTGTCACAGTAGAGGAAAGCTCCCAGGCATAGTAACTAAGACCCAACACAGCCAAAAAAAAAACCCAGGTAATTCTTTACAGTTTTTGCCACCAACAGACCATTAGTAGAATACCCTGTTGAACTAGGGACTTGGATATGGCAAGAATTAAAAAATTCAGAAACAATTTAGTAGAGCAAAGCAGACAGTGGTGGAGAAACTGATTTTATGGAGAAAGACCAAAGGAAGTGAATTTACTTGATGAAGTAAAGCTTCCAAGAGACTGAGGCAGAGAAGGGTCCCCACATATATTTACTTGTATTAGTTGCTGGTTATACAAAGTTCCTGGCCAAAGGGGTGAGAAAGTGATAAACTTCTGGCTGCAGGCTCTGGTAGGTACAGCTGTGACAGGCCAGGTCAGGGAGGTGTGGGTACCATTTTAGTCCAGAGAGGGCCCAGTGTAGAAAGTGATAGTGAGCAGTTAGACTTCATCTTCTAGTGAAATCCTTTCTACTTCAGCTCCTACTCTCCTTTCATGACAGTGAGCTCAAGTTTCCATCCATCTGGGTAAAAGGGCATGGGATGGGGCTTCCCTGGTGGTCCAGTGGGTAAGGACACCGCCTTGCAGTGCAGGGGGCGCCAGTTCAATCCCTGGTCTGGGAAGATCCCACATGCCGCAGAGAGGCTGGACCGATGTGTCCAATTACTGAGCCCGAGCTCTCAGGATGCCCGTCTCATCACACGTCTCCTAGCTGCTCTCTTAGGGACTCCCTTTTATGTCAGACTTTCTCCCCCTTCGCAGAATCTGTGAGCAACCAAAGGATCTAGTTTTCCTCCAACATGTCATATCCCTTGTGATTTATGAGAATGAAGAAATAGAATACAGAGTATAAAAATGCCCAGATAGGGACTTCCCTGGTGATCAGGTGATAAAGAATCTGCCTTTCAATGCAGCAGATGTGGGTTCGATTCCTAGTTGGGGAGCTAAGATCCCACATGCCATGGGGCAACTAAGCCTATACACCTCAACTACACAGCCCGTGTGCTACAAACTACAGAGCCCACATGCTCTGGAGTTCATTTGTCACAGTAGAGGAAAGCTCCCAGGCATAGTAACTAAGACCCAACACAGCCAAAAAAAAAACCCAGGTAATTCTTTACAGTTTTTGCCACCAACAGACCATTAGTAGAATACCCTGTTGAACTAGGGACTTGGATATGGCAAGAATTAAAAAATTCAGAAACAATTTAGTAGAGCAAAGCAGACAGTGGTGGAGAAACTGATTTTATGGAGAAAGACCAAAGGAAGTGAATTTACTTGATGAAGTAAAGCTTCCAAGAGACTGAGGCAGAGAAGGGTCCCCACATATATTTACTTGTATTAGTTGCTGGTTATACAAAGTTCCTGGCCAAAGGGGTGAGAAAGTGATAAACTTCTGGCTGCAGGCTCTGGTAGGTACAGCTGTGACAGGCCAGGTCAGGGAGGTGTGGGTACCATTTTAGTCCAGAGAGGGCCCAGTGTAGAAAGTGATAGTGAGCAGTTAGACTTCATCTTCTAGTGAAATCCTTTCTACTTCAGCTCCTACTCTCCTTTCATGACAGTGAGCTCAAGTTTCCATCCATCTGGGTAAAAGGGCATGGGATGGGGCTTCCCTGGTGGTCCAGTGGGTAAGGATACTGCCTTGCAGTGCAAGGGGCGCCAGTTCGATCCCTGGTCTGGGAAGATCCCACATGCCGCAGAGAGGCTGGACCGATGTGTCCAACCACCGAGCCGGAGCTCTGGAGCGCATGTGCCCAGAGCTGGTGCTCTGCAATGAGAGAGACCACTGTGATGGGAGGCCCACACAGGCCAAAGAACAAAAAAGATAAGTGAATGAAAGGTCAATAGAAGTGGCCAAAAAAAAAAAAAGGCATGGGATGGACTAACCAACAGCTTTCGCATCTGGTTCTCTTACTCATTGGAGATATTTAGGATTAGTTTCAGGGTAAGGGTTCTCCCATGGAGCGCTCCCAATTCTCTAGCCACAAATGACCAGTCAGGCCTTGGGGAGAACACACTGTTGACATCACGCCTACAATCCTTCACCTGTCTGTATGCTTGTACTCTCGCCTCATCCTTCCGTAGTCAATGCTTTTACTCCTTCAGATCAGGGACCACATCCAACTCATAGTTGGAAAACCAATGCGTCCTGCACATAGGAAATGATTAATAATGATGTGTGAGCTGAACAGCTTAGGAAAAGATGGCAGAGAGGTACATAGGCAGCCCAGAGATGCCTCGGGAGTTCCTCCTGGGGGAACAGAGGCAGAGTTAGCCGTCACTCTGAAACCTCTCTCTGCCCAGGTTATCTCCCTAGTCCCCAGAGACAGGAACTGATCTACTTCCAAATGGACTGATCAGTCCTCTGGTCTGGGTCATGTCTAGCTCCAAGAGTACACAAAGGTGGGCAACCAAGGGCCCTGGGTTGCTAGAAGAATAACACTATAGACTGTACGCCTACTACAGTAGGTGTGACACCATCTTACACACAGACATACAGGAAAAGTACAAGACTACGGCTTGTCTCCTGAGAAGGGGACACTAAGGGGTGCCTACCCACTCAGCCCCCTTGTTCAACTGCTTTCTTGAGAAAAAAAAACAGACATACATGACATTGCAAGATGGTGACAGATCTCACGCTGATGCTTTGCACATACTATTTCATTGACTCACACCATTTTTGTGAAGTACAGAGCGTCTAACAGACGAGGTAACTGAAGCCCAAAAAGATGAAGGAGCTGGCTTCAGGCCCTCGTTAAGAAGTGGAGGAAGATCCCACATGAGGCTGGACCGATGTGTCCAACCACCGAGCCGGAGCTCTGGAGCGCATGTGCCCAGAGCTGGTGCTCTGCAATGAGAGAGACCACTGTGATGGGAGGCCCACACAGGCCAAAGAACAAAAAAGATAAGTGAATGAAAGGTCAATAGAAGTGGCCAAAAAAAAAAAAGGCATGGGATGGACTAACCAACAGCTTTCGCATCTGGTTCTCTTACTCATTGGAGATATTTAGGATTAGTTTCAGGGTAAGGGTTCTCCCATGGAGCGCTCCCAATTCTCTAGCCACAAATGACCAGTCAGGCCTTGGGGAGAACACACTGTTGACATCACGCCTACAATCCTTCACCTGTCTGTATGCTTGTACTCTCGCCTCATCCTTCCGTAGTCAATGCTTTTACTCCTTCAGATCAGGGACCACATCCAACTCATAGTTGGAAAACCAATGCGTCCTGCACATAGGAAATGATTAATAATGATGTGTGAGCTGAACAGCTTAGGAAAAGATGGCAGAGAGGTACATAGGCAGCCCAGAGATGCCTCGGGAGTTCCTCCTGGGGGAACAGAGGCAGAGTTAGCCGTCACTCTGAAACCTCTCTCTGCCCAGGTTATCTCCCTAGTCCCCAGAGACAGGAACTGATCTACTTCCAAATGGACTGATCAGTCCTCTGGTCTGGGTCATGTCTAGCTCCAAGAGTACACAAAGGTGGGCAACCAAGGGCCCTGGGTTGCTAGAAGAATAACACTATAGACTGTACGCCTACTACAGTAGGTGTGACACCATCTTACACACAGACATACAGGAAAAGTACAAGACTACGGCTTGTCTCCTGAGAAGGGGACACTAAGGGGTGCCTACCCACTCAGCCCCCTTGTTCAACTGCTTTCTTGAGAAAAAAAAACAGACATACATGACATTGCAAGATGGTGACAGATCTCACGCTGATGCTTTGCACATACTATTTCATTGACTCACACCATTTTTGTGAAGTACAGAGCGTCTAACAGACGAGGTAACTGAAGCCCAAAAAGATGAAGGAGCTGGCTTCAGGCCCTCGTTAAGAAGTGGAGGAAGCGGGACTCACCCCCCTGGGTTGTCTGTGTTCTCAGAGATTCTACCTCTAATCACACTGCTCTGCCTCCGGGAAGTCCAGAGCCAACTTTGCATATAAAATATTTCATAAATCTCTTTAAAGTCAATGTGATTCACCCATTACTTTGGAAGCCCAAAGCGACAAAAAGGTATTGAGATTGGGCTGATAAAAGCGGAAATTCCCTTTGAACTTACATTTAATGTCTCTACCACAGTAATCCATCCTGGTGGCCCTGTTTATTGTCAGAGACTCCATGAAAACACTTCTCCAGAGGATTCCAGAGGCTCATGAAGGAATTTTTTAAAGTGAAGCTCACACCACAGCTTCATTGGCCTTTGGCCTGACCCATCCATAAGCAATTTCCTGGCACCACCGATGAGATCATTATGAAAAGGATTTTACTATAAATAGGAAGCTTGCCCAGACCTTGCCAGTAGCATTTAAATAGAGATTCTGCTTCTGCTTATGGGAAATTGAGTCCCGCTTCATAGAACAGAATGACGGGGAGGCCGAAGACCAAGTGGGATCTCAACGGCAGCATCAGGGATGATGGATTTGGTTTTCTGTTGATTGATGTTCATGGGCTAAGATCATATAAGTGCAACAGGAAGCTGCCGAGAAAATAAAGTGAGCCTTGAGAGATCTTCTCTGATGGCTCAGATAGTACAGAATACACCTGCAATGCAGGAAGCCCAGGTTTGATCCCTGGGTTAGGAAGATCCCCTGGAGAAGGAAATGGCAACCCACTCCAGTATTCTTGTCTTGTCCCACAGACAGAGGAGCTTGGTGGGCTACAGTCCATAGGGTCACAAAGAGTCAGACATGACTGAGCAGCTAATACTTTCTTATACTTTGAGAGTGTAGGAGTTCATCAGGGGGCCAGGGGATGGTGGAGGGAGTTACTTTAAAAAGTCCAAAGGGGAAAAGATGGAAATCAGCAACAAAGTTCATGAGGAAATGCAAAATAATAATAATAACAGAAGGTGGGAGGGAGCATTCAGATAAATCAAACCAAGAGAAAGGGAAACCCAAGCCCCAAACAGTCCCACCAGCATACTGAGGAAAGGGTGAGCAGTCCTTCTGGAAAGGTGCTAGAATACACGACCACACTACAGGACTTCTGGCTTCAGTCTGGACACATGTCGAGGGCAAGCAAAGACCCAAATCTTTCACAGAAAGCAGTCTGATATCTGCTGTGAAACACCTGCCACTTCAGAGAAGAAGGAGCGGTGGGCACAGACTGGCCACCAGCAGTATCCCTTCACCTGCTTCTCCCCAGCCCAGAGCCACCTCCCTAGCATCCTAGAGAGGGAGGAAGCCCGCCAGAAGTTCAGGCTCCTCCGTGGCTCATTCACAAAAGCATGACTTCACATCCCAAGCAAACACTCCGACCGCCTGCCAGGGCCCAGTGTGCACAGCCTCAGGGCCATGTTCCGGGCCCACCACCCAGCTCCTCCCCAGCCGCAGGCCAGCAGCTGTCCAACCAGGGCCTGCTAGTGAGGCTGTGCAGCACTCGGGGACACCCGGGGAGCGGGCAGAGAGAAAAGCCCTCCAGGAGGCGCTGCGCCTCTCCGCGCCCCCCTCGCTCGTTTCCCCCACCACCCTCCAGGGCTGACAGTTCCCGTCCCTCCATTGGGCTGACACGTTGCCATGGCAACCAGAATCCTGGGCTCCGGCAGCCTCTGGTCTTGCCACCTGTTATTACTTCATCTCTCAAGTGTAAAGCCTCCTCGCCTGGTGCCATTTGGCTGTGCAGAGCGCATCTTCGGAGGATGGAGCAAAGAGAAGAGCAGTGGAAAAAGGGAGAGTGGAAGGCGGCCGCAGGCTGGCCACACAGGGCACGCTGGACAGGCCGGGGTGGAGGAGGAAGCTGCAGAGACGGGGCGGGAGCGGGGCAGCCAACGTGCCTTCCCTTCAGAATCAGCGAGCAGGCCTCAGCTGGAGGCCACCGCCTCCGCCTGCTCCCTTCCACCCAGCCTTTAATGAGGGACCCGGGAGGGGCGGGGGAGGCGGCGGAAGGCTGGGGCTGTGAAGAGATCCATGCAGGCCCAAGTGGAGGAGAGCGAGGAGAGGGTTAAAGAAGCCAGATAAAGACTGTGGGGAAGGCTGGACCAGAGGGCACACAGAGCCTCCAAGCCTGGATAAATGGCCTTAATTCTCATGCTCTTGCTCACCCTACTCCTTACGTGTTTACTCATATAAATTATACCCAAGCATGACACCTTTTTCATCGCTTCCTTAGAACTGATGAAAAAATAAATCCCACAGATCCCAGGAATAAAAACGTTGGGATTTCATTCAGGCTGGTCCTTCTTGGCCACCTGATAGCAACTCCGGCCCCACCCTGGGGCTCCAGAGGGAAGACGAAGGATGCTTTCCTCCCTGAATATGGAGGGGGTCAACCAGGGAGCCCGCAGACACCCGGATCCACTCAGCATGTGACCACGAGGCCTCCCGCGCCATTATGCCACCAGGCATTAGCACAGAGTGAGTGTGTGATAGGGACTTGGGAGGCGGGTGCCGCTGAGACGGAACATTCCAGGCCCCAAGAATAGTCCTCCTGGAGACGAGAAGGCCGAAGCTGATTTAATACGTCTTTGGGTTTATGGATGAGCCTAAATTGCCAGACTCCATACTGTCAAGGACAGCGGGAGACAGGAGGAGCTGAAATGGCAGGACGCACTGCCAGAAAGCTGGCCACAAGTGCAGTTCAACAGGGAAAGGCCTGGTCGGAGGAGCAGGCTCCTCGGGAGAGGCCTCTGCCCCTGGGAAAGTGTCCCTGGCCTGGGGTTTGTTTGAGTGTATGCCCACATAGAGGCAAGAAGACACACAAGATGTCATCATGAGGGCCTGTTATTTGAGGATTATAATAGGGTGAAAGAAGAGACAGAAGCAAGTCTTCCAAACCTAGAGGAACTCAGCCTTTCATCCCTGCTTCATATTTGTGTACGTGTCTCTCTCCTATTAGCCGTGAGCTCCTGAGGGCAGGAGAGTGGAAGGCGGCGCAGGCTGGCCACACAGGGCACGCTGGACAGGCCGGGGTGGAGGAGGAAGCTGCAGAGACGGGGCGGGAGCGGGGCAGCCAACGTGCCTTCCCTTCAGAATCAGCGAGCAGGCCTCAGCTGGAGGCCACCGCCTCCGCCTGCTCCCTTCCACCCAGCCTTTAATGAGGGACCCGGGAGGGGCGGGGGAGGCGGCGGAAGGCTGGGGCTGTGAAGAGATCCATGCAGGCCCAAGTGGAGGAGAGCGAGGAGAGGGTTAAAGAAGCCAGATAAAGACTGTGGGGAAGGCTGGACCAGAGGGCACACAGAGCCTCCAAGCCTGGATAAATGGCCTTAATTCTCATGCTCTTGCTCACCCTACTCCTTACGTGTTTACTCATATAAATTATACCCAAGCATGACACCTTTTTCATCGCTTCCTTAGAACTGATGAAAAAATAAATCCCACAGATCCCAGGAATAAAAACGTTGGGATTTCATTCAGGCTGGTCCTTCTTGGCCACCTGATAGCAACTCCGGCCCCACCCTGGGGCTCCAGAGGGAAGACGAAGGATGCTTTCCTCCCTGAATATGGAGGGGGTCAACCAGGGAGCCCGCAGACACCCGGATCCACTCAGCATGTGACCACGAGGCCTCCCGCGCCATTATGCCACCAGGCATTAGCACAGAGTGAGTGTGTGATAGGGACTTGGGAGGCGGGTGCCGCTGAGACGGAACATTCCAGGCCCCAAGAATAGTCCTCCTGGAGACGAGAAGGCCGAAGCTGATTTAATACGTCTTTGGGTTTATGGATGAGCCTAAATTGCCAGACTCCATACTGTCAAGGACAGCGGGAGACAGGAGGAGCTGAAATGGCAGGACGCACTGCCAGAAAGCTGGCCACAAGTGCAGTTCAACAGGGAAAGGCCTGGTCGGAGGAGCAGGCTCCTCGGGAGAGGCCTCTGCCCCTGGGAAAGTGTCCCTGGCCTGGGGTTTGTTTGAGTGTATGCCCACATAGAGGCAAGAAGACACACAAGATGTCATCATGAGGCCCCCTTTAGGCCTGTTATTTGAGGATTATAATAGGGTGAAAGAAGAGACAGAAAAGCGAAGTCTTCCAAACCTAGAGGAACTCAGCCTTTCATCCCTGCTTCATATTTGTGTACGTGTCTCTCTCCCTATTAGCCGTGAGCTCCCTGAGGGCAGGAGCGGTGTCTTTAATCTCTGAATCCTGGCACCTGGCACGGTGATTGACACAGAGCTGACAATAAATACTTAATGAAAGGATGGCAAATCTTCACAGAGCCTTTTGGGGAAGGGGAAAAAAAGAAAAGAAAAACAATTGCCAGGAAAAGGGAAGTCAAAGACCAGGAATTCAGTGGATACATAGTGCCTCCTGAGCACTGAGTGACCATCTTAAGGGGCGGCCAACATCAGTCCTGGCCATAACGGGAGGCATCAGGACTGGGGAGTCCAGCAGAGAGAATAAAGCAGTGCATCCACCCTGCTACGGGAAGCCTCTTCCTTAGGCATTTCTTGGAAAGCCAGGATGCAAGGAGTTAAGAATGTCCAGTCTCAGCTGGGCCCCAAGGCCCCTGGAATATCACAATTGCTCTCTCAGCCCAAGCCCTAAAGCAGCCAGTGAGAATGTAGGTCCTGACTTACCCTGTGCTCTGGGGGCTGTAGAGTCTAAAAAGGTAAAATGTATGCCAGTCATTCCCCCTTCTTGGTACCTATCTTCTTCCCTCAGTCTTTACAGAACATAAGACTCAAACCGTTAGACATAGACCTTGGAAATATTTACTCCTGTGCTGTAAAATCAGAAAGCACGTGTCTACCCACACTGATGCCTCCGTCTTAATGGTGTGTTTGGTTAGAGTTGCCATTTGCCAGGATTTTGGACCCCACATCACCAGTTCTGGGAACAGACGGTCATGTGACCCACCAGTAATGTCCTTTGGGCTCCAGCCTTAGGCCAGCAACCCCAAGTCTGTCATTGAGGCTTCGGAAGAATGAGAAAAAGACGAAGCAAAGCTGATTACTCTTCTCGGTGCTGATGAAGGGAAGCACAAAGAGATGCTTCCGTTTTCCAGTGGCAGGTCATGTGGGTCAGGGCAGGCCTGGCGTAGTCACTTGTTACTGCCACCAAATGAGTCAGCCGAGGGGGAGAACGTTTCACTGGAGAGGAAGTGTGTCGGAAGGGCTGGGAATGAAGTGGTGTCGTTCCCCTGAGAGAATGGCAGAACAACCGGTGCCGTACAGCACGAGAAGCCTCATCTGCTCCACGTGTCAGGTCATTATTACTGTGATGTCGGAACTCGGCAAGTCCCTTCCTCTCAGCTTGCCCCTCTCCGGCCCTCCTCATCACCACCTCCCTGGGACTCAGGCCTGTCAGCCCCATCTGTCGGCCGAGGACCATGTTGAAAAACAGCACTCAGGGAAGAGAAAAAGGATGAGCCTCCAGCATCAGACACAAGGAGAAGGAGAGAGTCAGGACCATGATGCTGACGGGCAGCCCAGCCCAGGAATGAGGGCCCAGACGATGAACATGATCAAAAGGCAAGTCAGGAAGCGGGTGCTGGGAGCCACGGAGTCATTACCCTCGGCAGGAGCGATTCCTAGGAAGAGGACAAAAACCAAGCCCCACCCCACTCCACCCCTAGATTTAACAGTGCCACCTGACTCCTGGTTACCTGACACAGAACTTCCAAATGAAAAAAGAATTAAAGGGAAAACACTGGCTAGTGGTTTTCAAAATCTGTGCTTCTCTAAAGCAGTGGTTTACATGCGGCCATCTTAAAAATGCAAATTCCAGGCCGCCACCCGAGACCTACCTAATACAGAATTCTAGGGTGGGATCCAGCAGTGTGTGTTTTAAGGACCAGGTGCTTCTGATGTGCTCAAGCTGGAGGACCTCAGCTCTAAGGAGACACGTGACAGTCATGTCACACTGTGTCCCACACATCTTCTGTCAGTGATGCACCATATAGGAATTCACCGAGGTCACCATGACATAGCCCTGTGATACAGACGCCTGAGGGCTCCCTGGTGGCTCAGCGGGGAAGACTATGCCTGACAATGCTGGAGATGAAGGAGATTCAGGTTCGATCCCTGGGTTGGGAAGATCCCCTGGAGGAGGGCACAGCAGCCCACTCCAGTATTCTTCCCTGGAGAGTCCCATAGACAGAGGAGCCTGGCAGGCCCATCAGGTCACGAAGAGTCGAATATCACTGGAGTAACTGAGTGTGAGTAGATGCATCAGTGTTCTGACTTCACACAGGTAATAGGGCATGGGGAAGCTTGTCTAAGCTCAAGTTACATGGGCCTTAAACCCAGGCAGCGGTGCTCTGAGCTGTCCCAACCTATACTACCCTGCCGCAGGCACGTACAGCCACGCATCTGAGCGAAGTCAAGTCAGACCAGTCTGCAGGCCCAGGAGGCCAGGGCTTCTCAAATTTGAGTGCTGTGCAAACTTAAATGACTGAGCGATCACATTAAAATTCAGATGAGGGTTAGATCCAGGAGAGCTTGAGAGTCCACATTTCTTACAAGCTCCCTTCAGGGTACGTCATGCGGCCGAGGACCATGAAACGAAGGAGAAAAGGATGAGCCTCCAGCATCAGACACAAGGAGAAGGGAGAGTCAGGACCATGATGCTGACGGGCAGCCCAGCCCAGGAATGAGGGCCCAGACGATGAACATGATCAAAAGGCAAGTCAGGAAGCGGGTGCTGGGAGCCACGGAGTCATTACCCTCGGCAGGAGCGATTCCTAGGAAGAGGACAAAAACCAAGCCCCACCCCACTCCACCCCTAGATTTAACAGTGCCACCTGACTCCTGGTTACCTGACACAGAACTTCCAAATGAAAAAAGAATTAAAGGGAAAACACTGGCTAGTGGTTTTCAAAATCTGTGCTTCTCTAAAGCAGTGGTTTACATGCGGCCATCTTAAAAATGCAAATTCCAGGCCGCCACCCGAGACCTACCTAATACAGAATTCTAGGGTGGGATCCAGCAGTGTGTGTTTTAAGGACCAGGTGCTTCTGATGTGCTCAAGCTGGAGGACCTCAGCTCTAAGGAGACACGTGACAGTCATGTCACACTGTGTCCCACACATCTTCTGTCAGTGATGCACCATATAGGAATTCACCGAGGTCACCATGACATAGCCCTGTGATACAGACGCCTGAGGGCTCCCTGGTGGCTCAGCGGGGAAGACTATGCCTGACAATGCTGGAGATGAAGGAGATTCAGGTTCGATCCCTGGGTTGGGAAGATCCCCTGGAGGAGGGCACAGCAGCCCACTCCAGTATTCTTCCCTGGAGAGTCCCATAGACAGAGGAGCCTGGCAGGCCCATCAGGTCACGAAGAGTCGAATATCACTGGAGTAACTGAGTGTGAGTAGATGCATCAGTGTTCTGACTTCACACAGGTAATAGGGCATGGGGAAGCTTGTCTAAGCTCAAGTTACATGGGCCTTAAACCCAGGCAGCGGTGCTCTGAGCTGTCCCAACCTATACTACCCTGCCGCAGGCACGTACAGCCACGCATCTGAGCGAAGTCAAGTCAGACCAGTCTGCAGGCCCAGGAGGCCAGGGCTTCTCAAATTTGAGTGCTGTGCAAACTTAAATGACTGAGCGATCACATTAAAATTCAGATGAGGGTTAGATCCAGGGAGAGCTTGAGAGTCCACATTTCTTACAAGCTCCCCTTCAGGGTAGCAAATGATCCAGGTGTGCCTTGCGCTGAGGCGTTGCCAGGGCACGGAGCTTTCAGTCTAAAACTAAGAATGTCCTCGGCCAACCTGGGAAAGTTGGTCACCTGAGTCCCAGGCAATGCTGATACTGCTGATCACACTTGGACAAGCAAAAATGCGGGTCCTCAAGGTGAGGAGTTTGGATTGTATTCAAGTGTGATCAAAGTTTTGAGAACAAAGTATGGCATCATCTGTTTTATATTTTTAAAATATTACTTTGGCTACTCCATGGAAAATAGATTATGAGAGGCAAAAATAAAGACAGAGAGAGAAATAAAAAAGTTGCAATGATCCAAACAGAAGCTGGTGATGTTGGAGACAGAGAAAGGGAAACTGTTTTGGGGTATATTTTGGAAGGAGAGCCAATAGAGGTAGTGAAGGAAAACAGAGCCAAGAATGAATTCTAGGATTTTCACTTTAGGTAAAGCATTATTTTTTTTTTACTTTGGTCTCTTTTATTGTTTTTTTATTTATTTATTTTCATCCATCTTTATTCTTTGGCCTGTGTGGACCTCCCATTGCAGTGGCCTCTCTGGGTGCATGCACTCCAGAGCACTGGCTCGTAATTGGACACACCGGTCCAGCCACTCCGTGGCATGTGGGATCTTCCTGGGCCAGGGGATTGAACCGGTACCCCTTGTACTGCAAGGCGGACTCTTTACCCACTGGACCACCAGGGAAACCCAAGCGCTATTTTTTAAAGAACAAGGTCCAAAAGAGATAAAAAGAGCTTTGGAAAAACTGAGACATAGAATGAGAAAGATGCAGGAAAATGACTGAACTGAGTGATGTGTGATTTTTTTTTTCCAGAACAAAACTCATTTACAAGTCTCAGGCAGAATTTGTAAAGGGGGCTTCATGTAACATCATAAACAGCTAAAGTTCATCTTGAAGATTAAATATGCCTGCTATGGACTGAATTGTTTCTCCCCTAAAATGCATATGTTAAAGCCTTCACCCTCAATGTGATGGCATTGAGAGACGAGGTCCTCATGGTGGGGTAAATCCCCTCATAAGAAGAGACACCAGATAGCTCACTTGTCTCTACCAACATGTGGGACTTCTCAGGTGGCACTAGTGGTAAAGAACTCACCTGCCAAATGCAGGAGATATAAGAGACACTGGATCAGTCCCTGGGTTGGGAAGATCCCCTGGAGGAGGGCATGGCCACCCTCTCCAGTATTCTTGCCTGGAGAATCCCATGGATAGAGAAACCTGGAAGGCTAGAGTCCATGGAGTTGCAAAGAGTCAGACAAAACTGAGGGAACTTAGCCCACCCCACCCCGTACCAACATGTACCAAGAAAAGACCATGCAAGGATACAGCAAAGAGATAGCCATCTCCAGCCCAAGGAGAGAGTCCCCACCAAACCCTGACTCTGCCATCACTACAGAACTGTGAAAAATAAATTCCTATTGCTTAAGCCACCCAGTCGATGGCCTATTGTTACACAGTCCAGGCTAACTTTGATACAGACCATTAATACATTCATTTCTTTTGAAAACTCACTGTGCAATATGATGCACTTGACAACTGACCTCTGGGGGAAAATGAAGGGTGATCAGCAGGACCATGAAAAACATCCCAGGTTGAGACTCGGATCCATCAGTAGAGGTTCCAATGTCCTGACATAACTGAGTGATGTCCAACTCCAGCACATTCACGTCTCAACTTCTCATCTTGCTATGTGACCTAGGGCAAGTTCCTCAACCTTTCTGAGCCTCAGTTTCCTCATCTGTAAAGTGAGAGTGAGAGTATGGGCCTCATGGACTCGTGAACGTCACATGAGATGATGTGCGCAAAGTGCCTGGCACCAGTAGGTTTTCCACCGTGTCTTTCTCACCTTCTTTTCCTCTGTAAAATCATTTTATTTCTGAAAAGCCAGGGGAAAAGATCACAGGTGTAAATAAGTAAGCTTTCCCAAGAAGTGACACAACTGAAGAATTCACGCTCCATGTCCAAGGGCACATCCCTTGGTCCCGGGTGCTGGGTGTCCCCTAGGGGACACGGCTCCTGCCTTATAAACTTACTGGGGGGAATGAGCAAGAAAACGTGGCATGCCTAGCACAGTGTCTGACACATTCAAGGAATGTCAGCAAGTATTATTGTCCTTGTCACTGATCAGGACATAGAACGCTTCAATCCTGAACATTCCAGGTCATTAGACCAAAAATATGAGGAAAACAAGAAATTCACAGAAAGGCAAGCAGCAGATAGATGCCCCACCTTGGGGAAACAGGATGGGAAATACAGGGGCACAAACTCGGCTAGATTCTGCTCTGTAGCTTCCTCCCACCAGGGGTCACATGTCCATTTTATTTCCCCATTAGACCAGAAGTTGTCCCGGAGCCGAGATTACACGTTCTGTCTGTGCGAAGCCCCAGGTACACTTGGACCGACAAGGGCACATGCACAGTAAGTGCTCAATAAACACTCAGGGTTTAGCTTCTGTGGAAGGATCAGTGTACCGTATCTAAGATTTAGCAAAGGATATGCCAGGGCCAGGCCAGGCTCTGACAGTTCCTCCTGAGGTCAGTGAGACCCCTACTGGCAGTCAGCTTCCTAGTGTCACATGCCCACAGACGGGCCGGGCCCTGAGATCAGTCGTCCTGTGGTCCTGGACTTGCTCTCCTGGCTCGAATGGTGCAGAGACAGGATGTCAGCACTCTCGCCATGCGGGCCAGGTGCCAGACATGCACATGGCCTCCCTGGAGACTCACGACAACTCCACGGGGGCACAAAAATGGTTCTCTCTGTTTCAAGGATGAGGCAACAAAGGAGCAGAGAAGTGTAAGTAACGGATCCACACACGCAGAAGATGGCAGGGTGGCCAAGTCACGACTCACACGCAGACCTGGCCAATTCCAATGTCACTGTCTCAGTCACCCGGTCAAGAGTGCGGATGACCCACAGGTATGGAAAGTTGACTCCAAGTACACCTTCAAGGTTGCTTCCCTGGTGACTCAGCAGGTAAAGAATTCGCCTGCAAAATGCAGGAGTCATGAGAGACACAAGTTCAACCCCTGAGTCAGGAAGATGCCCTGGAGGAGGGCATGGCAATCTACTCTGGTATTCTTGCCTGGAGAATCTCATGGAGAGAGGGGCCTGGTGGACTACAGTCCGTGCAGTTGCTAAGAGTTGGACATGACTGAAGCAACTGAACACACACACATACTTTCAAGGCCAGAGCAACCCCTCAGATTTTTCTTTGCTTTCAGTTCAGTTCAATTCAGTCACTCAGTCCTGTCCAACTCTTTGTGACCCCTTGGACTGCGGCACACCAGGCTTCCCTGTCCTTCACCATCTCCCAGAGTTTGCTCAAACTCATGTCTGTTGAGTCAGGGATGCCATCCAACCATCTCATCCTCTGTTACTCCCTTCTCCTCCTGCCCTCTTTGCTTTGGAATCTATAAACTCTTTAGTGAAATAATAATTCACCTGAGGAACACCCATGTTCCAAATTTGCTCTTTGCAGAGTGAGAAGCAGCTCACTTTTCCAGACAAGAGTCCTGGATCTGCCCAGCCCTCTCTCTCCAGGAGCAAAGCCTGAACCTCTTGCATCAAGGTTGAGTAAGTGGTGGATAGTTATGTGGGTTTTTATAGCTTCCCAGGCACCTTTCAGAGTGATCCAAAATTCTTAAGCTTATGCAAAACGTAACTTTCACTCCTTGTCTTAAAGCTGTCTCTGCTGTCCCTGGGCAGTATGTTAGAGGACAGAGATGTCAGAAGACTAACATCTGTTCAGATCTTCCCTATCAGTGCGGCAATGACATCATCTGCTTCTTTTAGATAATTTGCACATTATCAGACTAATTTTCAGATTATCTAATCAGCTAACATTACCCTTAATCAAGTCGGCTCTACTCTTTCAGTTCTGCCGAGTACAACATGCCCTCCACAGGCACACTGAGGTGGGGACTTTTCTTCTCTTGACAGATATTGAGAGTCTAGCTATATGCCAGGCCACCACTATTAGACAGAAGACTGAGAATTCCCAGGACTGAGGACAACCTGACTTCCATTCTGGGAACCTGAGAAATAGGCTTGGAATAAATTTTATACATCCATACTCTAAAACACATTTCCTTTGTAGAAGCTTCAAGTATGTTGTAGAGAGCATTTTACAATCATGTATGTTATTAAATAAGAAAGAGATACAACAATTAATAATGTGTGTGTGCATGCACAATCAGTTGTATCTAACTCTGCGACTCCATGGACTATAGCCCACCAGGCTCCTCTGTCCGTGAAATTTTCTAGAGAAGACTACTGAAAGTCCTTCTCCAGGGATCTTCCTGACCCAGGGATTGAACCTGAGTCTCTTGAATCTCCTGCATTGGCAGGCAGGTTCTTTATCAACTGAGCCACCAGGGAAACCCAATAATTAATAATATACCACATACATTTCTTTATAAAGCATTTATTCTTACTTCTAGTCATGCTTTTCCTTTTCCTTTGTTGTTCAGTTACTAAGTTGTGTCTCGATAGACTGCTGCAGGTCAGTTTCCTCTGTCCTCCACTATCTCCTGGAGTTTGCTCAGATTAGTGCCCATTGAGTCAATGATGCTATCTAACCATCTCATCCTCTGTCACCCCCTTCTCCTTCCCTCAATCTTTCCCAATACGAGGGTCTTTTCTAGTGAGTCAGCTCTTCTCATCAGATGGCCTAAGCATTGGATTTTTAGCATCACTCCTTCCAATGAATATTCGGGGTTGATTTCCTTTAGGATGACTGGTTTGATCTCCTTTCAGTCCAAGGGACTCTCAACTGTCTTCTCCAGCACCACAATTCAAAAGCATCAGTTTGACAGTGCTCAGTCTTCTTTATGGTCCAACTCTAACATCCATACATGACTGCTAGAAACACCATAGCTTTGACTGTACAGACCTTTGTCAACAACATAATGTCTCTACTTTTTGATACCCTGTCTAGGTTAGTTACAGCTTTCCTTCCAAGAGGAAAATGTCTTTTAATTTCATAACTGCTGTCACCAAAAATAAATAAATAAATAAATCTTTAAAAAAAAAAAAAAAGAAGATTGCTAACTAAGCACCCTCAGAGTCTTTGTTTCTGGAGGTCTGGTGGAGCCAAGCATCTGCATTCCTAGCAAGTTCCCAGGTGATGCTGATGCCTCACCCAGAGCATGACTGCCCTTAGGAGTAGGAAGTGCATGGTGCTTTCAAGCCCTTGGCTTCCTTCACCATACTCTATACACACCCTACTGCACATTCCTGCTCACGACTGTGTGCTCCTCAAGGCCAGGGACAAGACAGTATTCGATCCATGGTCACTAAGCCAATAGATGGATGGGTGGATGGATGATAGGTGGGTGGATGGATGGATAGATTAATATACGAGACTGAATTTATTCACATAGCTTTTTCATACAGGCCCACAACCTCAGAAATGCCCACACCACCCCCAAAAAAGGTATCTTGGAAATATCATCTATAATAGATGCCCACTGTGCCAAGAAGATAACAAGAAATGCAAGAAGAACTCAGACGCTGTGAGCCTGTACCTGAATTGTAACCCAGTGCTCTTTCTGCTACTCTGTTTACCAAGGTGGTATTTACGGAGTCACAACAGGCCACCTCTGAGTGGCAGCTCTCAGAGTCCTAACCTGCCCAAGTCCTCCCTCTGTCTATTCCCATAAACAGAATCTATGTATGTGCATCTGTATGGATAAAGGGTAAGTACCCATGTGCACACGGGTTGAGGGGTGATTGCCTTCGTAGAAAGGGGACTTCCCTGGTGGTCAAGTGGCTAAGGTGCCTTGCTCCTGCTGCAGGGGACATAAGCTCAACTGGTCAGGAAACTAGATCCCACATGCTGCATTGAAGACTGAAGATCCCATGTGCCACAACTAAAACCTGACACAACCACATAAATTAATTAATTAAAAAAGAATAAGAAGAAAGTAGATTACAGTGGTCAGAGACATATTAATAGAAGAAGAAAGAAGACTCCAGCCTCCTACAGGGAAGAGAAGAGCGGCAGTTCATGCAGGGATGACCCCATCAAAAAGTCCTACCTCCCAAGACAGGGATGTCTGAGCTCCAAGCAGCCCTGGGCTTCCTGGAGCTGAGGCAGCGTGGAAGAGCACAAAGCAAAGGGGACAGACGAACTGTGGCGACAAGTAGCGTATATTCAGGAGAAAATGAGGGTCTAGGAGAGGAACAAAGGCAGGAAAGCGTCCGCTGGGAGGACGGAGGAATGGCAGTCCAGTGCTGAGCTGGCAGCAAAGGGCAGCAGGGGAGCGCGGGGGGTGGGGGTGGGGGTGCAGTCAGTGCTGGCTGCAGGCACTCTGCTCTGCCCTTTCAGCAGCTGCAGGAGCAGGGACAAGCAATGGCCTTTGCTGGAGACACAGCCGGGGGGATGAGGGGGAGGCGGTGATGTGGCAAGGGACAGCAGGAGGACCAAAGTCAAAAGGCCTCTACCATGCAGGTGGTACAAATGCAGATGCCTGTGGCACTGTAGGGCAGCTCTTCCCATAGGCCTGCACTCACAAGCAGCGAGGGTCAGCTGCAGCTCGGCTCAAGAAAGAAAAGGCAGCATTCCCACCTCGCTAGCGTCTAGAACTTTTCTTGGGGAAACTGCAGATCAGCCTTCTGGGTGCAGTTCTCCTGCTTCCCTCCCCCACTCCAAAAGCCTCGCCCGGAGGGTCACCGGCTGAGACCTCGGGATGCTGCCGAGCTGTCATATTCAATTCACCGTGCAGCCCCAGTGGCATTTCGGGGCAGGATGGATGGGCGCCCACCCCCACCCCAAACAGTGGGAGCAGCTAACGACTGGGTATTAATGACGCCGGCAATTAGTGGCTCGGGAGAAAATGGTGAGGGGGCTGCCCACTAGGGAAATGTGGGAGGGAACAGAGCGCACATTCGGAGCAGCAAACAGATCGGCATTTTTGTGTGCAGGGAGCCCCGGAAGAGCTGCTGTCTCTTGGATTCGTCCAGAGAAACTGAGGAAGAGGAGAGGGAGGGCTCTGTGGACACTGAGGGGGTTTCTGCCACAGCTTTCCCGTCAGTAACCTCAGCGTTAATCACAGACTTCTCCGAGGCCCTGGGAGGAGATGTCAAAACGGTGCTTGTGAGTGTTCCGGAACCTTCCTCATGTGAGAAGGCCCTGGATGAGCCCAGCAACAGCTGTTTTCTATGCAGTTTAAACCCCTTCAGTAGGTGCTTCCTGGAGCTGAGGCAGCGTGGAAGAGCACAAAGCAAAGGGACAGACGAACTGTGGCGACAAGTAGCGTATATTCAGGAGAAAATGAGGGTCTAGGAGAGGAACAAAGGCAGGAAAGCGTCCGCTGGGAGGACGGAGGAATGGCAGTCCAGTGCTGAGCTGGCAGCAAAGGGCAGCAGGGGGCGGGGGTGGGGTGGGGGTGCAGTCAGTGCTGGCTGCAGGCACTCTGCTCTGCCCTTTCAGCAGCTGCAGGAGCAGGGACAAGCAATGGCCTTTGCTGGAGACACAGCCGGGGGGATGAGGGGGAGGCGGTGATGTGGCAAGGGACAGCAGGAGGACCAAAGTCAAAAGGCCTCTACCATGCAGGTGGTAAAAATGCAGATGCCTGTGGCACTGTAGGGCAGCTCTTCCCATAGGCCTGCACTCACAAGCAGCGAGGGTCAGCTGCAGCTCGGCTCAAGAAAGAAAAGGCAGCATTCCCACCTCGCTAGCGTCTAGAACTTTTCTTGGGGAAACTGCAGATCAGCCTTCTGGGTGCAGTTCTCCTGCTTCCCTCCCCCACTCCAAAAGCCTCGCCCGGAGGGTCACCGGCTGAGACCTCGGGATGCTGCCGAGCTGTCATATTCAATTCACCGTGCAGCCCCAGTGGCATTTCGGGGCAGGATGGATGGGCGCCCACCCCCACCCCAAACAGTGGGAGCAGCTAACGACTGGGTATTAATGACGCCGGCAATTAGTGGCTCGGGAGAAAATGGTGAGGGGGCTGCCCACTAGGGAAATGTGGGAGGGAACAGAGCGCACATTCGGAGCAGCAAACAGATCGGCATTTTTGTGTGCAGGGAGCCCCGGAAGAGCTGCTGTCTCTTGGATTCGTCCAGAGAAACTGAGGAAGAGGAGAGGGAGGGCTCTGTGGACACTGAGGGGGTTTCTGCCACAGCTTTCCCGTCAGTAAACTCAGAGTTAATCACAGACTTCTCAGAGGCCCTGGGAGGAGATGTCAAAACGGTGCTTGTGAGTGTTCCGGAACCTTCCTCATGTGAGAAGGCCCTGGATGAGCCCAGCAACAGCTGTTTTCTATGCAGTTTAAACCCCTTCAGTAGGTGTATGATGCTTTTTATGAAGAACCCAATATATCATGAGCAGGGTGAGAGGAAGGTGGTAGAGCCAGCCTGGAGCAGGCGGGCTCGCTGGCAAACCCCCAGAGAGAGAAAAACATGTGGCCAGATACTCAGGGATGTGTCTCCATCCAGGAGAAAGCATGTAGCTTCCACCCTGAGCAAGGCTGCCCAGACTTCAACGGTGAGGCCATGAGGACACTGACCCACAGGACCTCGTGAGGAGAGCCTGGCCAACAGAGAAAAACAGGGGCCAGTGCCCCCACGAGAGTCAAGACGGCAAGGAGGGGCCCACAGGAATGGCTAAGGGGGACACCCCTTGGGTCCACGTGGGGCCCACAGCATACCTGGAGGTCAAGGGGAACCTCCTCTGTGGCTGCCATCAGTGTACACACACCTGAGAAAGACCCAGACCAAAGAGAGGCAGGTCAAACCCTATGGCCTGAGGGACAAAACAGCCTGACATTTGAGAAGACATATAAAGAAGATGCCCAGGTGGAAGAATCCATCTGCAATTCAGGAGACCCAGGTTCCATCCCTGGATCAGAAAGATCTTCTGGAGAAGGAAATGGCAAGCCACTCCAGTGTTCTTGCCTGGGAAATCCCATGGACAGAGGAGCCTGGCTAACTACAGTCCACAGGGTTGCAAGAGCCAGACATGACTTAGCAACTAAAGCACCACCACCATAAAGGAGATAAGTCAGCACCAGCTTTTGTTGTTGTCTAATCATTAAGTTGTGTCCAACTCTTTGTGACTCCATGGACTGTAGCCTGCTAGGCTCTTCTATCCAAGGGAGTTCCCAGGCAAGAACACTGGAGTGGGTGGCCATTCCCTTCTCTAGGGGATCTTCCTGATCCAGGGATCAAACCCTTGTCTCCTGCATTGGCAGGCAGATTCTTAACCACTGAGCCACCAGGGCAGTCCACAAGCCAGCACTGAGGGCAGTGGGAAATAATGCCAAGCTGATAAATACTCTAGAGCAACCTTCACTGATCAACACCTTCCAGAGAGCAACCCAAATCAAAGGAGAGCAGTCTCAGCCACCTCACGGCAGGAGACAATAGCTATGCCTTGCCCATTCAGATCAGAGACAGGAGGAGAGGAGAGATGGAGGAATGCAAAAGCCAGCTATCCAACACAGGTCATATATGTTCCTTTCTGGAAGATAAGGGTGACGGGACCAAGGGAACCTCTCCCTAGGGAGCAGGCAGAGACCTCAGCATCATGGTTGCTCAGAAGCTGACATGGGGAGGAGGGCACCTCCTGCCTGCTTTCAGGTTCTGTCCCAACAACACTCTGTGATAAAATAAAGGGTCCAGCTAGAATCAGAAGAGAGGTTCGTGAAGGGTTCAAAACCTCAAGAGAATAAGAATTAAAGAAGGTGCTACAGACTGAATTGTGTCCCCCCTCAAATTAACATGTTGAAGCCCTAACCCCCAATACCCCAAAACATAACTATATTTGGATCTAGGACCTTAAAAGAGGTGATGAAAAAGCAAAAGGAAAATGAGACTGCTAAGATGGGCCCTAATTCAATCTGATGGGTGTCCTTATAAGAAGAGGAAATTTGGACACACACAGAGACTTCAGAAGTACACGTGTGCAGAGGGATGACCATGTGAGGGGCAGCAAGAGGGCAGCCACCTGCAAGCCGAGGTGAGAGGCTTCTGAGGAGACCAACCCTGATGGTGCCTTGCTCTGGGACTACCAGCTCCAGAACTGTGAGGAAAAACATCTCTGTTAAGCCAGCCTGTCTTTGGTGTTTTGGGCAACCTGAAGAAACTAAGACAGAAGGCAATGCTACAAGGGGAAAGTGTGGTCCGTGTTAGGGGAAAACCCACACTAATCCAAAGAAGTTTTGGCCAAGGTGTGTTCACTGCTTCAAATACCAGCTGAAGACAGTCAATTATTTAAGTGACTAACATGCATAGGAATCACCTTCAGACCCTAAAATCTGAATATTTTTAAAGGTCTGATCCCTTAAATTACGTTGAATTGTTCCCTTTAGGAACCCCTACCACAAAATCTTGTGAACAAAACACAAAGCACATGGCATGTCCACAATTTCTTCACCCCATAATCGTAGAATGATCCACACATTGAAGCAAGCCCTAACGATCTCACAATCTTATCTCATCCTGACTTTGGGGTAGGCCCAGAACCATAAGGAATGTTGAAAAGAGAAGTCACATGGTAAATGCTAAGCCCTTTATGACTCTCTAATTCATAATTGGAAGTTGAAGAAGGAAAGAAAGAATAGAAATGGAAACACAAATTTTCAGGAGCATTTTGGGTCTTCAGGGCCCAATGTTCCCAATGACAAGCACACCCAGATCATGCTTGCTGATTAAGGGCTCAACAGAAGAGCATGGGAGCTATAGGACAGTATTAACAAAATTGTGACCCTGTGAGAACCAAGATGATAGATCAAGAATAGTCCATGTTTCTTTGTGGCAAGGAGACATTTGGAAGGTCTGTCTAAAAAATCAGACTGAATTGTGTCCCCCCTCAAATTAACATGTTGAAGCCCTAACCCCCAATACCCCAAAACATAACTATATTTGGATCTAGGACCTTAAAAGAGGTGATGAAAAAGCAAAAGGAAAATGAGACTGCTAAGATGGGCCCTAATTCAATCTGATGGGTGTCCTTATAAGAAGAGGAAATTTGGACACACACAGAGACTTCAGAAGTACACGTGTGCAGAGGGATGACCATGTGAGGGGCAGCAAGAGGGCAGCCACCTGCAAGCCGAGGTGAGAGGCTTCTGAGGAGACCAACCCTGATGGTGCCTTGCTCTGGGACTACCAGCTCCAGAACTGTGAGGAAAAACATCTCTGTTAAGCCAGCCTGTCTTTGGTGTTTTGGGCAACCTGAAGAAACTAAGACAGAAGGCAATGCTACAAGGGGAAAGTGTGGTCCGTGTTAGGGGAAAACCCACACTAATCCAAAGAAGTTTTGGCCAAGGTGTGTTCACTGCTTCAAATACCAGCTGAAGACAGTCAATTATTTAAGTGACTAACATGCATAGGAATCACCTTCAGACCCTAAAATCTGAATATTTTTAAAGGTCTGATCCCTTAAATTACGTTGAATTGTTCCCTTTAGGAACCCCTACCACAAAATCTTGTGAACAAAACACAAAGCACATGGCATGTCCACAATTTCTTCACCCCATAATCGTAGAATGATCCACACATTGAAGCAAGCCCTAACGATCTCACAATCTTATCTCATCCTGACTTTGGGGTAGGCCCAGAACCATAAGGAATGTTGAAAAGAGAAGTCACATGGTAAATGCTAAGCCCTTTATGACTCTCTAATTCATAATTGGAAGTTGAAGAAGGAAAGAAAGAATAGAAATGGAAACACAAATTTTCAGGAGCATTTTGGGTCTTCAGGGCCCAATGTTCCCAATGACAAGCACACCCAGATCATGCTTGCTGATTAAGGGCTCAACAGAAGAGCATGGGAGCTATAGGACAGTATTAACAAAATTGTGACCCTGTGAGAACCAAGATGATAGATCAAGAATAGTCCATGTTTCTTTGTGGCAAGGAGACATTTGGAAGGTCTGTCTGAACTGATATGCCCCAGGGCTTTGCCCAGCTCAGCTTAGCAGTTGTGACTGGATCTTCTGGAGTTGAGGGAAAAGACTGCCAAGTCTGGTCAGGTCGGGAGGCTTCCCTTGGCCATAACACTTACCTCCCATCTTCTGGGAGCAGAGCTGGGTGTGCCACCCTGCCTGGTCCCTGTGAGCCTGGGGCTTTGCCCCCAGTAGTATCTGAGGGGCTGAAAAAGCCAACTCACCATAGGTCCTTGAAACCAATCCGCAGGTGCCAGCAGAAGATCCCACAGGTTAACAAAGAGGAATGCTCCTTCGCCCTGCCCATCCACCTTACCACTCACCCAACCAAACACCTAGGGACTCACGTCTGTGGTTCTCATTCCTGTGGTTGGGTGGGGACCGGGTCTCCTGGTCTTGGGCCTCATCCCCCTCCTCACTGGCCAGGTGAGTGTGGGCATAGTGGTAGCTGAGTCCCGGCCGGTTCTTGTAGCGCTTGCCGCAGACTGGAGGGGAAAAGAAGAGGGGAAGAGAAAACAAAAATGTCAGCAACGTCTGCAGCCACTGCCATCATTCCACCAGGCAGGGGCTCATGCATCCACCCCAGAGCTACATTTCCTTGCAAAAATGTCTCCCACTCCCAACACCCCTCACCCCACTGGACAGAACCAATACCATTACAACAACATGGACTCAGCTAAAGAAAAACCACAGAAGTAGAAGACAGAAGCTGAACTGTGGAAGAGCACCATCATTTCCTAGCCTGGAAAAGTCATTTGCCTTCTCTGTGCCTCAGTTTCTTCAGAAGGAAAACGAGAATCACAATAGTACTTCACTCTTGGATGGTTGTGATTAATTAATCTCTATAGAAAGCACCTAGAACAAAGCTGGCCACGGGGGAAAAAAAAACACAAATTTTCAGGAGCATTTTGGGTCTTCAGGGCCCAATGTTCCCAATGAAAAAATGCTTGCTGATTAAGGGCTCAACAGAAGAGCATGGGAGCTATAGGACAGTATTAACAAAATTGTGACCCTGTGAGAACCAAGATGATAGATCAAGAATAGTCCATGTTTCTTTGTGGCAAGGAGACATTTGGAAGGTCTGTCTGAACTGATATGCCCCAGGGCTTTGCCCAGCTCAGCTTAGCAGTTGTGACTGGATCTTCTGGAGTTGAGGGAAAAGACTGCCAAGTCTGGTCAGGTCGGGAGGCTTCCCTTGGCCATAACACTTACCTCCCATCTTCTGGGAGCAGAGCTGGGTGTGCCACCCTGCCTGGTCCCTGTGAGCCTGGGGCTTTGCCCCCAGTAGTATCTGAGGGGCTGAAAAAGCCAACTCACCATAGGTCCTTGAAACCAATCCGCAGGTGCCAGCAGAAGATCCCACAGGTTAACAAAGAGGAATGCTCCTTCGCCCTGCCCATCCACCTTACCACTCACCCAACCAAACACCTAGGGACTCACGTCTGTGGTTCTCATTCCTGTGGTTGGGTGGGGACCGGGTCTCCTGGTCTTGGGCCTCATCCCCCTCCTCACTGGCCAGGTGAGTGTGGGCATAGTGGTAGCTGAGTCCCGGCCGGTTCTTGTAGCGCTTGCCGCAGACAGGAGGAAAAGAAGAGGGGAAGAGAAAACAAAAATGTCAGCAACGTCTGCAGCCACTGCCATCATTCCACCAGGCAGGGGCTCATGCATCCACCCCAGAGCTACATTTCCTTGCAAAAATGTCTCCCACTCCCAACACCCCTCACCCCACTGGACAGAACCAATACCATTACAACAACATGGACTCAGCTAAAGAAAAACCACAGAAGTAGAAGACAGAAGCTGAACTGTGGAAGAGCACCATCATTTCCTAGCCTGGAAAAGTCATTTGCCTTCTCTGTGCCTCAGTTTCTTCAGAAGGAAAACGAGAATCACAATAGTACTTCACTCTTGGATGGTTGTGATTAATTAATCTCTATAGAAAGCACCTAGAACAAAGCTGGCCACATGGTAAGGGTGATAATTATTATAATTTTGAAGTTTAAAAGCACTGGGAGTCTATTTTTGCTTCCTAGGTGGCAATGCCTGCCAATGCAAGAGACATAAGAGACTCAAGTTCAATCCCTCGGTTGGGAAGATCCCCTAGAGAAGGGCATGGAAACCTACTCCAGTATTCTTGCATGAAGAATCCCATGGACAGACGAGCCTAGCAGGCTACAGTCCATAGGGTTGCAAAGAGTCAGATATGACTGAAGTGATTTAGCACACATGGACAGGAATCTATTTAATCCAACACCCCATGGTATAGATGAGGCGAGTGAAGCCCAGCAAGGCTCAATGATGTGCCTGGGAAAACACAGCTAGTTGTGGCTGAGCCACTAGAACTTGGGTCTCCTGGACGCCTGTGCAATACTCCTTCTGCCACTCTGTGGTTGACTCTGTATGAAGTACAAAAGCTTTTTGTGGATCATATTTTTGATGTGTCACCCAGTAATTTTTGTGCCAGAAAAACACATTCCACTTTCATCACAAAAACCATAAATCTGAGGCATCTTTGGTAGATAGGATAACCAAGCATTTGTGCCCTTGATGGCCTGGGGAGTCTGTGATACCTCAATTCTCTAAAAGTGTGTCCTGTCAGGCACCACCACTTAAGTGGACAGCAGAAGACAAGGGCAATAAGCAACACATATATGGTTTCATGGAGCCAAGAAAATGGAAGGGGCAGCTCACTTGGTTGGCTGCTCAGCACCTAACTGGCTAAGACCAGACCACTGTCACTCCCTCCCCACCACAAAGCCCAATATCTCAGGCCCTGGAGGGATGACAGGGCTGGTAGAAGAAGTCTTGAGGGTCTTCCAGTAAAAATCCTGTCCTAACCCTCTCATCTTGTCCCCATCTCTCCTCAGCAGAGTAAACCCTACCCAATCTGCTAAGCTGAAAGAAAACCACAGAAGTAGAAGACAGAAGCTGAACTGTGGAAGAGCACCATCATTTCCTAGCTGGAAAAGTCATTTGCCTTCTCTGTGCCTCAGTTTCTTCAGAAGGAAAACGAGAATCACAATAGTACTTCACTCTTGGATGGTTGTGATTAATTAATCTCTATAGAAAGCACCTAGAACAAAGCTGGCCACATGGTAAGGGTGATAATTATTATAATTTTGAAGTTTAAAAGCACTGGGAGTCTATTTTTGCTTCCTAGGTGGCAATGCCTGCCAATGCAAGAGACATAAGAGACTCAAGTTCAATCCCTCGGTTGGGAAGATCCCCTAGAGAAGGGCATGGAAACCTACTCCAGTATTCTTGCATGAAGAATCCCATGGACAGACGAGCCTAGCAGGCTACAGTCCATAGGGTTGCAAAGAGTCAGATATGACTGAAGTGATTTAGCACACATGGACAGGAATCTATTTAATCCAACACCCCATGGTATAGATGAGGCGAGTGAAGCCCAGCAAGGCTCAATGATGTGCCTGGGAAAACACAGCTAGTTGTGGCTGAGCCACTAGAACTTGGGTCTCCTGGACGCCTGTGCAATACTCCTTCTGCCACTCTGTGGTTGACTCTGTATGAAGTACAAAAGCTTTTTGTGGATCATATTTTTGATGTGTCACCCAGTAATTTTTGTGCCAGAAAAACACATTCCACTTTCATCACAAAAACCATAAATCTGAGGCATCTTTGGTAGATAGGATAACCAAGCATTTGTGCCCTTGATGGCCTGGGGAGTCTGTGATACCTCAATTCTCTAAAAGTGTGTCCTGTCAGGCACCACCACTTAAGTGGACAGCAGAAGACAAGGGCAATAAGCAACACATATATGGTTTCATGGAGCCAAGAAAATGGAAGGGGCAGCTCACTTGGTTGGCTGCTCAGCACCTAACTGGCTAAGACCAGACCACTGTCACTCCCTCCCCACCACAAAGCCCAATATCTCAGGCCCTGGAGGGATGACAGGGCTGGTAGAAGAAGTCTTGAGGGTCTTCCAGTAAAAATCCTGTCCTAACCCTCTCATCTTGTCCCCATCTCTCCTCAGCAGAGTAAACCCTACCCAATCTGCTAGACCAGCTGAGGTTGCCAGCTTTAAGATACTCCCTTCACAGGACTGGCTTCTACCAGTGAGTGTACACATTTCACAAGGTGGAAAGAGGAGAGGATTCATCATCAGACGTAGGTTCAAATCCCACCTCCAGGTGCCAAAGTTGACCAACTGCGTGACCTCCACAGTATAGAGTAGAGCTGTTACTCAAACGTTGTGCTACTCCACCCCTTATTATTTCTGCTGAGGTTTCCTTTCTTCCCTGGTGGTTTAGACGGTAAAGAATCTGCCAGCAATGCAGGAGACCTAGATTCAACCCTTAAGTCAGGAAGATCCCCTGGAGAAGGGAATGGCTACCCGTTCCAGTGTTCTTGCCTAGGGAATTCCATGGACAGAAGAGTCTCACAGGTTACAGTTCATGGGATCGCAGAGTTGGACATGACTGAGCGACTTTTTTTTTCCTTTCTTACTAGATTCTCTCAGGTTTTCCAAGTATTATAACCATTGGCAAAAGTAGATAATGTCATCTTTTCTTTCTCATAGTTATACAAACCATTTTATCTTCTTAGCTTAATTTATTTGTAAGGATCACCAAGATAACATTTTAGTAAAGCAAAAGTAAGTTTTTCCTATTGCAGTGAAATTGGATTTAGTGGTTCACTGTCTAGAATGATATAAGTGGCTAATTTTTAATCTCTATCAAAGTTTAAGTAGTTGCTCTTACTCTTGACTTAGAGTTTTATTACAGGAGAATTTCTACCAGCTGGACTTTCAGCATCTACTAATATATGATGCACCTTTAGTTTGCTGATATGGTGAATTATGTTGGTTTTCTAATTCTCTGAGCCCTTCCTGCATTCCTAGAATGTGCCCTCTTTAATCGGATTGTATTATCTTTTTGATACACTGCTGCATTCTGTTTTTTAATTTTGCAGCTATACTCAGACTTGAGATAGAGCTATAATATTCCACCTATCCTTTACCATGATTTTCAATCATATTCAAGTCATTCAAAAAAAATGAATTGAGTTCTGTGTGAAACTGAGCAAGACACATAATCTCTCTGCAACTTTTTTTTAATCTGAAAATGATGATAGTACTACTTATCTTGAAGAATTATAAATAACATTTGTAAAGTATCTCATTCAGTATCTACCACCTAATAGATGCTCTAGAAACAGATATAAGAGGTGAGGGACTTCAGTGTGGTCTACCACACATCTTAAGTGCTGGACCTTCCTGAAAGAGGGACTTCGACCCTTACCTCTACTATGGAACCTGGCAATTGTCTGAATTTTCTTAATAAGGTGAGAGTCTGAAATTAAAGCTGGTGATCAAGTTGATGACCTAGTAACTATAAATTCAAGTCCTGAAACTAGCTCTTCTCTCTCTCTCTCTCCCTCACAAGCATGCTTAAATATTGCAAATAATAATAATAACATGGTACTACAAATCTCAATTCCATTTGACTCAGGAAATGGGACCTAAGGAGACCTCTGAGGCATACTCTGGGTCTCCTTGTGGCTTTTTCTGTTTAACCTTTTAAATGATCTAAGGGCAATAAACAGGAAATTACAGGGTCACTGGATATAAATTCAGTTCATTACCAAGCATATTACTGGTGATGAATAAATGTGTTTATTAAAATAAGCACAATAACATCAGTACTGACACAGGGATGCCTCAGCTGCCTCTGCAGATCTCCCACCACACACTCCACTGCATTTTATTTGTGCCATTTTGTTGTGTCAATTACACTTCATTCTTGTTTTAGTCGCTAAGTCGTATCTGACTCTTTTGCGACCCATGGACTCTAGTCCACGAGGCTCCTCTGTCCATGGGATTTCCCTGGCAAGAATGCCAGAGTGGGGAGCCATTTCCTTCTCCAGGGAATCTTCCCCACCCAGGGATCAAACCTGGGCCTGCTGCATTAGCAGGCAGATTGGTTACCCTGAACCGCCACACTGTCTTCCTTTATTGCATAATCCCAGGATCTTAAGAGTCGTGGGTTACTAGCTATCAAATTGTTTTATTCCTGAGAACATTCTAGATGCCTTCGTGGAACAACTCCACTGATGGGAAACTCACTATCCACCCTTGTAGGCATTTCTTCTTTGATTTCCTTGAATTAGAGCTATGACTGCACTGGAGGATCTCTCCTAAGGACAGTTCCCTATCAATTTCATCTTGACTCTACCTCTCATGCTGCCAAACACATTCTGCACCTTCAAAACAACCCATTGACTAGTTGATGAGTGAACACAGAAATGCTTTGCAGAAAGCCAGGTGATGAGGGAGGAGGTAAGCATGTTGAACCAGCTCCATCTATCCACATTAATCTCACACAAACCGTTCTTAAAACCTACAAAACCAAACCCAAGCAATCCGCTTCCGATATCTCCTTCTCCAACACCATAGAGAGTAATTGTTTTTAGAGCAGATTCTTTTGCTAGAAGAGAGGTTCTCAAAGAGCTGTCCCAGATCAGCACGTTCAGCATCACCTGGAATCTGTGGGAGATGTGGATTCTTCTGCTCCATGCCAGACCTACCAGATCAGAAAGTCTCAGGTAGAGCCTTGGCAACCTGTGTTTTAAAGGCCCTGCAGTGGGTGACTCTGACACACACTGGTGTTCAAGAACCACTCTGCTGGAAGATCGAATATATTGAGGCTTGACTCTGTCCCCTGCATGTGCTTGCCCTTGTGGATGGATGGAGATGGCAGGTGGGGGCAGCGCAAGGCAGTGCGGAGACTTGTGTCCTGTTATTAGAAGAAACAGAACCACACACTCCACTGCATTTTATTTGTGCCATTTTGTTGTGTCAATTACACTTCATTCTTGTTTTAGTCGCTAAGTCGTATCTGACTCTTTTGCGACCCATGGACTCTAGTCCACGAGGCTCCTCTGTCCATGGGATTTCCCTGGCAAGAATGCCAGAGTGGGGAGCCATTTCCTTCTCCAGGGAATCTTCCCCACCCAGGGATCAAACCTGGGCCTGCTGCATTAGCAGGCAGATTGGTTACCCTGAACCGCCACACTGTCTTCCTTTATTGCATAATCCCAGGATCTTAAGAGTCGTGGGTTACTAGCTATCAAATTGTTTTATTCCTGAGAACATTCTAGATGCCTTCGTGGAACAACTCCACTGATGGGAAACTCACTATCCACCCTTGTAGGCATTTCTTCTTTGATTTCCTTGAATTAGAGCTATGACTGCACTGGAGGATCTCTCCTAAGGACAGTTCCCTATCAATTTCATCTTGACTCTACCTCTCATGCTGCCAAACACATTCTGCACCTTCAAAACAACCCATTGACTAGTTGATGAGTGAACACAGAAATGCTTTGCAGAAAGCCAGGTGATGAGGGAGGAGGTAAGCATGTTGAACCAGCTCCATCTATCCACATTAATCTCACACAAACCGTTCTTAAAACCTACAAAACCAAACCCAAGCAATCCGCTTCCGATATCTCCTTCTCCAACACCATAGAGAGTAATTGTTTTTAGAGCAGATTCTTTTGCTAGAAGAGAGGTTCTCAAAGAGCTGTCCCAGATCAGCACGTTCAGCATCACCTGGAATCTGTGGGAGATGTGGATTCTTCTGCTCCATGCCAGACCTACCAGATCAGAAAGTCTCAGGTAGAGCCTTGGCAACCTGTGTTTTAAAGGCCCTGCGAGTGGGTGACTCTGACACACACTGGTGTTCAAGAACCACTCTGCTGGAAGATCGAATATATTGAGGCTTGACTCTGTCCCCCCTGCATGTGCTTGCCCTTGTGGATGGATGGAGATGGCAGGTGGGGGCAGCGCAAGGCAGTGCTGAGACTTGTGTCCTGTTATTAGAAGAAACAGAACCAGGCAGCACACAGAGGAAGCTAGATGCCTTAACCATGATCCCTACATCTAGAGCTTCCCAGGTTGAGCTTCATTTTTCACCACCTGCTTATACGATGTTATTCCTTCCTCACCAGGTCTTCAAGAAAACATTTATTAAACACCTAATATGTGCCCAGCCTTGAGGCACCAGACGACAAAGACAAATGAACCTCAGCCCCCTCCCTCCAGGAGTTGGCAGCCTAGCAGAGGAGACACACACATCAACTAGCAAGAAAGGAGGTCGGATAAAGGCACCATGTGAGCCCGTGCACAGCAAAGAGGAGGGACCTGCACACAGGCTTCAGGCACAGATCAGAGGACAGAGGAGGTGGATGAGCTGTGGCATGTGAGACAGCAGGCCAGCACCAGGCAGACAGAGTAGGAGGGTGGGCAGGCACCAAAGCACATTGCACCAGCACCTCTGGGAACTGCAGGATGTTCTGTCAAGCCAGTGGGAGGCAGGCGTCAGGATAGGCGTGAGGGGACTAAGGAGAAGAGGTGGAGGGGACTTCATCCCAACAAGGGTAGGCAAGGGCAGGACTGCATGTATCCAGAGAACCAACGTGATCAGTCACATCTTAGACATACCGCCTAAGACTCTGGGGCAGAAGATGGATGTGGAGGTGGCAAGAGGCTATTTTAATTTTCAATGTGTGAGCAATGAGGATGGGACAGAGGTTAGAGAGAGAATCTGGTAGAAAGGGGAGCAGGTGGGAGGAAGCAGCAAGGAGGAGCCTACAAAGACTTCATTAACTCAGCTGCCTGGCCAGGTGCCATCAGCACCCATCCATTTCCCCAGCCTCACTCGAAGCCACATTCCGCCTCCTTCTTGGCCCTCCTGCTCATTTCTTAAACATTTTTGTTTAAGAACATCTTTTTAAACATCCTCCTGTCTTTCATTTCTTAAACTTATTTTTCTTTCCACCACAGAACCTTTGCACAAGTTCTGCCCAGAATGTCCCCCAGTCCCAGTTTGCCTGATTAACACTTCATCATTCTTCAGTTCTCTAGTCCTTCCAATCACAGTTAGGACCCTTGTGTGCTTTCTTCCCAGAACAAGTTGTGTATCATATGTGCCTCTCCCACCCGCAGCAAGCATGGCCAACCCCGAGTGTCCGGACACTGCTGTAGCCCAGGTGCTCTGCTCTGAGCCTGCACTCAACATCAGCTAAGGGAAGCAATAAAAACACCCAGGTTGAAGGGGGTGGAGGAGGGAGGAGGCCAGGGATGTAAAAAAAAAAGAAAAGAAAAGAAAAAATCCAGGTTTCTGAATTGGGCCACGCGATAGAAGTATGCAGCAGGAAAATCAGATTTAAAGAAGGAAGGGAATGAGTTTAGTCTGGGGTGGAGATCTGGGACTAAGTTATTCCAAACAGCCACCTTCACCAGGTAAGAGCTGCCACAGAGAATACGGTATCCCAGTCTGGGGTTGACTTGTACACCTGAAGAGGAGAAAAGAGACGTAGATGTCGGAGCAGGCAGGGTGGCCGTGGAAGTTATGCATCTGGAGAGAAGCACCAGGAGAGAATGAGGAAAGGAAGAAGAAAGGTGTGGACACAGAACAGAACTCAGAAAACACCAGTATCTTAAGAGTCTGGTGGAGAAAGAGAAACCAACTTAAAATGTTTGTTAAGAAAGACCTACATACTAGGACTTCCTGGTGATCCAGTGGCTAACACTCCACTCAATGAAGACAAATGGACTTGCTCCCTGGGCAGGGAACTTGGATCCCACGTGACAAAACTAAGTGTTCACACGTCGTAACTAAAGATCTCACGTGCGCCACCAAGATGGAAAATCCCGCATGCTGCAACAAAGACCCAGCATAGCCAAATAAATAAATATCTGAAAAGGAAAGACAGACTCACACAGGAGTGACCAACAATAGCCAGAGGAACAGAGTCTCCAGGTGACAGTAGCGACAATACCACCAGTCACAGCTCCTATTGACAGCTACTGAGTGTGTACCAGCCTGTGCCAGGCCTGTCCTGGGGCCTCAAGGAGTTCTGCTCACAGCCATGCACATCCCCATATCCAGAGGCAGAGCCAGAATAAGGTCAGATGCCCCTAGAGGGCCAAGGATGGGGACTGAGAAGAGACCACTGGGCTCAGCAAGTAGGTCACTGCCTTAGTGAGTTTGGGATCCCAGAGGATGAGGCCAGGCTGCAGGGAGCTAGGATGCTTCTGGAAATGAGGAAGTGGTGGCGGAGCTGACAGACCATTCCTTCCAGCATGGCTGTGGAAGGGGAAGAGTCTTCTGGTGGGTGGATGGGACTGCAGAGTCCATGGAGATTGAGCAGGCCTTGTGCTTTAACAGAATAGATCTTGGGCGGGTGTGGAGGCTAAAGGGAAGGAGGCAGGAGGGAGAGGGGAATTTGAAAGGCAGGGTCAGGAGACATGGGAGTTCATGGAGCAAAATGCCTGACCCCAAACAAAGCTGCTGACCCAAGTCCCAGTCCTTCACATGACTTCATGCTAGAGCCAAGAGAGTCTAAGACTGATTCTGGTTGAAATGCATCTGGATCAGACTACTGTCTTGAGATGAAAAGAAATGCCTGGAAATCCTGCTTTGACTGGACATCCAACACTGTCTCACCTTCGACATGAATTTCATTGCATCTTCCTGCCACTCTGAACACCTGTGAATCAGTTTCATAGACAAGTGACTCATGCATTCAGACAGGGTCCTGGGCTCAGGAGGGCTCCTCACTTAGTTAAATGCCTTGCCGTCACCATCTTCGGATTTTTTAATACTATGAAGCAAAGGGCCCCTCATTTGCATTTTGTACTGGGCCCTGCAAATTATGCACCTGGGGGGACTCCCCAGTGGTCCAGTGGTTAAAATTCCACCTTTCCGTGCAGGAAGCATGGGTTCAAGCTCTGGTCAGGGAACTGAGACTCCTACATGCTACACAATGGGACAAAAGGAAAAAAGTGTGTGTGTGTGTGTGTGTGTGTGTGTGCACCTGGTCCTGGAAAACTATTGAAGCAGGGGGTGGAGATCTGGGACTAAGCTCTTCCAAACAGCCACCATGGTCATGTATGAGCTGCCACAGTGAGTGCAGGACCCAGCCAGGTCTAGTCAGGAGAAAAATCCCTCTCGGATGGAACGATTAATAGGAAGACTGACCAGGGTAGTTAGCCACTCAGAGGTAGTCATTTGAGTGTCATCAAAGCTCCAGCCCTGCTTCTAGGTCAGCCGTGCCCTCAGAGAGGAAGGACCTATACTGGTATGTGGGCAGGCTGATCTGAACTTCCTGGGTTCAAACCCGACTCTGCTGCTGGCTGACGGTGTGATCTCGGGTAAGTGGCTAAATCTCTCTGTGCCTCCGCATCCCCTCGGGAAACTGGGTTGGTCCTGACAGCGCGCCTAACCGCACAGGTGAGAGGCTCCCTGAGAGAAGACCTTGGAAACAGTACCCGGCTCACAGCAAGCCTCAGCCACCATCAGCTATTGTCAACACGTAACAGGAATAAACCCTAAAGGCAGAGGGGAGGGGAGGGCTGGGGAGGGAGGACTAGTAGTTTCTCCTCTAGAGTCAAGGGTGATGGAGTTGCAAGAAAATAGAATGTTGAGAAAGATACATTCTGCAAATAAAGTATTAGAACCATCTGCTATCCTTTTATCACGTCAGCAATCTCACTCTGGAATTATCTGTCGTGCAGAATCAGACTGAGCCCCAAGACTGCTGAAGCATTCAGGGAGGGCTGAGCCCCCACCTCCCGCTCCCCTCTCCCTCCCCAGGGCAGGCTCCTTGGTGCCCACCATGGGCCTCTAAAGCACCCGGGGACCGGTCACCCCTCCTCTGGGCACAACTCAAGGTCCTTCTTTAACCTTGGCAGCTCGCACCTGGATTGTGTGCTCCTGGCTCGGCACACGTGGAAAGGACCAGCTCTGACAATGAGGAAGGCCCAGCTTGCCTTCCTCTCTCTCCTTCCCCAGGGGCAGATCCATCTGTCACGCTGCAAAATTAGTGTCTGCCCACTTCCCCATCCAGAGCTGGATTCTCCAGGCAGGACCTCCTGTCTGGAGTTATGAATACCTTCAGTGCCACCCCAGAATACTGACAGCACGTTTCCCCCCAGCAACTCCAGCCCTAGCGCGCTCACTCCTTAGGAGGACGGGCGAGGAGGGGGAGACCGGGGAGGAGGGAGGAAGAGGAGGAGGAGGAACAATCGGGGCAGTTTGCGCGAACAAAGCCGGCTGCAGCAGACAGCAGAATCCTTCCTGCCAGGAGAAGCGGCCACCTTCCCCACTGATAACTTAATGACTCTGGCACATTTTCATCAGCCCAACTTGGAGCACGCAGTGGGTATCTGAGCCAGTGGTTTCCGAGAGCCTGAAAGCAGCGACTGAAAGCAATTACAGGATGAGTGTCCAAGAGACAAAGCCTGGGCCTTGGGAGTCACTGGGCCGCATCTCTTTCCCAGCTCTGCCCTGTGGCACTTGCACACAACCCTGAGGGCGCCACTCCCCTAGCTCCGCAGCTCACTTCCCTCTTCCGTAAAATCTACCCAGCAGTGCCTGTCACCTGCCAATGCCCCCAAGGAGTCACGGGTACAGACTATAGGACAGGCACACATTCTTACATAGAATCTTACAACAGTTCAGGAGGTAGGGATTGTCATCCCATTTTACAGAGGAGGAAACTGAGTCTGGGGCCTGCAGAGGTAGGAATTGAACTCAGGTCTGTCTGACTTTGAAGCACAAGGACTCAAAGATGTACTAGTCATTCTCCGTGCACCACCCCTCCGGGGGTCTGGAGCTGACCTCTGCTCCTCACTTTGTTTCGGTGGAGTTTGGCCATTGGGAGGCACCTGCAGGAAAAGGGAGGGAGAGGAGAGAAGCAGGGGTCTGCTCCCTGTCCGTCCCTGCTCAGGCAGCATCCTTGGAGCAGGGTGACCCTCCTCCCCGTAGATCCAGTCTCCCACGGGGAGCCAATGTCCTCCCTGCGCCCTGGGACTCGGGATGGGGAGAGCTCCCCCTTCCCTTATTGGCACCTTTATCCTGGCCACACCTCCACCATCACTCCATCCTCAAGTTCTCTGATGTTTCAGCCCCTCAAAGGTTGAACCCTATGGCCTGCTGGGGCCAGGACAGGAAACAGAGAGGTGCCATTTAGACAGGGGAATCATACCCTTCCAGATGGGTCCAGATGTTTGGGGACCCCCACGCCTTCCTGACAACCCTCGGTGTTCTCTCTGCAGAACCATCAAGGTGGGGGAGGGTGGAGGTATGTCTACACCGATCCCCTGGGTGGGGAGAAGCCCCAAGTGAGAAAAACCCTGTTCTGAATGAGCTTGGGGCAAAACCCAGGGATGGCAAAAAGCCAATAGCTCAGAGTTGTGGATGCAGAGTGGAGTGTTAATCCTTCCTGCCAGGAGAAGGCCACCTTCCCACTGATAACTTAATGACTCTGGCACATTTTCATCAGCCCAACTTGGAGCACGCAGTGGGTATCTGAGCCAGTGGTTTCCGAGAGCCTGAAAGCAGCGACTGAAAGCAATTACAGGATGAGTGTCCAAGAGACAAAGCCTGGGCCTTGGGAGTCACTGGGCCGCATCTCTTTCCCAGCTCTGCCCTGTGGCACTTGCACACAACCCTGAGGGCGCCACTCCCCTAGCTCCGCAGCTCACTTCCCTCTTCCGTAAAATCTACCCAGCAGTGCCTGTCACCTGCCAATGCCCCCAAGGAGTCACGGGTACAGACTATAGGACAGGCACACATTCTTACATAGAATCTTACAACAGTTCAGGAGGTAGGGATTGTCATCCCATTTTACAGAGGAGGAAACTGAGTCTGGGGCCTGCAGAGGTAGGAATTGAACTCAGGTCTGTCTGACTTTGAAGCACAAGGACTCAAAGATGTACTAGTCATTCTCCGTGCACCACCCCTCCGGGGGTCTGGAGCTGACCTCTGCTCCTCACTTTGTTTCGGTGGAGTTTGGCCATTGGGAGGCACCTGCAGGAAAAGGGAGGGAGAGGAGAGAAGCAGGGGTCTGCTCCCTGTCCGTCCCTGCTCAGGCAGCATCCTTGGAGCAGGGTGACCCTCCTCCCCGTAGATCCAGTCTCCCACGGGGAGCCAATGTCCTCCCTGCGCCCTGGGACTCGGGATGGGGAGAGCTCCCCCTTCCCTTATTGGCACCTTTATCCTGGCCACACCTCCACCATCACTCCATCCTCAAGTTCTCTGATGTTTCAGCCCCTCAAAGGTTGAACCCTATGGCCTGCTGGGGCCAGGACAGGAAACAGAGAGGTGCCATTTAGACAGGGGAATCATACCCTTCCAGATGGGTCCAGATGTTTGGGGACCCCCACGCCTTCCTGACAACCCTCGGTGTTCTCTCTGCAGAACCATCAAGGTGGGGGAGGGTGGAGGTATGTCTACACCGATCCCCTGGGTGGGGAGAAGCCCCAAGTGAGAAAAACCCTGTTCTGAATGAGCTTGGGGCAAAACCCAGGGGATGGCAAAAAGCCAATAGCTCAGAGTTGTGGATGCAGAGTGGAGTGTTAATCCTGACGACTGACTTAAATTCCTAGGCTTTTCTCAGGAGCCAATGATGACTCTGTGGAGTTCAAGCAGTAGGAGTTGTGGCTTCACCCATAGCCCAGGTCTGGCAACATTCAGGTACCACGAAGGTTCTCTTGGGCAAGCGCAGGTGGGCTTCCCTCTCCCATCCTCTTGGGCCAGAGGTTGGCAGTGTGGGTGGCCCTCTGCAGACCTGGGGTCTGGCCCTGGTGCTGATACTGACCCATCAGACACCCTTACACAAATCCCACACCTTTGCAGGCTTGGTTTCCCTATTTGTAAAATAAAACAAATTGCAACAGGCCATCTCTAAATCTTCCCATTCTAACTCTGCACATCTCTTTGTTTCTCTGGGTCCTCCGAAGCCCATGTCCTCCTGAAGTAATGACTCCCCCAACTGTGACAGAAAAACTATATAGGTCCCCAGCCACAGGATCCCCCCAGGGGCTGCCTGCGACCCTCCCCACCCCACCAAGCCAGGTCCACAGATGCCTTTCTGTGGCTTCATGTCTTCATCCAGGCCACACTTGATGCTTATTTTAAGATGAATTCTTAAACACAAGGGGCAGAAACACAAGGGGCTGGAGTAGGTGTGGGGTGTAACATCTGGATTTTTCAGTCATATTCCCCAGGACCTGCACTGACCTAAGTATTAGGAGGGAGCCCAGAGCCAGGATCTATCGAATGCCAGTGATCCACAAGTCCTGCATCTGCGTCGAGGGCGGCATTCTGCATATGTGAGGAATTCACTGTATGTGAGGTGGCTACGGGTTTAAAAACACACACAAGAATGGAGATAAGCAATAAGGCTTTCATTTGAAAATACTCTATCACCTGGTTCTGGATCCCCAGCAGAGAAACAAAACCAAAACCGGCATTAAATGTGTTAATGGAACTCTTTCCTGCCCTATTGAGAACCAGGGTAACATGACTCTGGTAAACTCCGGGGTCTGGCTTCCTATGTCAGTTAGTGGGCTGGGTGACCTTGGGCAAGTTACTTAGTCTCTCCAAACCTTAGTTTCTTTGACTGTAAAACAGGGATAAGTATAGTTTTATATCTCATATGGATATTGAGAAAATGGAATGAGCTCATTCTTATAAAGAACATAACACACTGTCTGGCATGCAACAAATGTTCACTAAACATTAAGTACTTCAGATCATTCATTTAATTCTATCAGAATGCTTTCCTGGTCCCTGAAGACTCCATTGTGAAGTAAGTACTCTTTCTTGACTTTGTACAAAAAAATTTTACTGAGCATATTTATAAGCCAGGCAGTGAACTAATGGTTTTGACACACACAGTCTCATTTTACTCTCTTGAAAACCCTCTCAGGTCAGTCTTATTGCCCTCACTTGACAGAAAAAGAAGCAGGCACAGAGAGGTTTTGTTGCTGTTTTTTCATGATTTGCTCAAGATCAGGGCTAGTGGATGTTGTAGCAAAGACACAAATCTGGGGCTTCTGATTTAAGAGCCATCTTCTTTGGCCCTTATAAAGATGCTGCTTTTGATTCCTCATTCTAGTGAATCATACATTAGCCATCCTTAGCTTTCCTGGTGATTCAGTGGTAAAAAAATCTGCCTGCCAATGCAGGAAATGCAGTTTCAATCCCTGGGTTTGAAAGAACCCCTGGAGAAGGAAATGACAACTTACTCCAGTATTCCTGCCTGGCAAATCTCATAGACAGAGGAGCCCAGAGGGCTACAATCCATTGGGTTGCCAAAGAGTTGGACAGTAAAAGAAACAACAACAATTAACTTAAAGAGTAAAATATCATTCTTTTTAAAATCTTTCTTGAAAGTAATTTCAATAATAAATATAACTGTCCACATTTCTGAGGGAGATAACAAAGAAAGATAAAAAAAAATCAGATGCAGTATCATAAAGTGTGGCAGCCGCCAAACATTTGAGAACTGGCCAATTGTTCTCTCTTTCAGGATGTCTGGGTGAACATCTGACATAATTGCTCCCTCAGCTTTATTTGTGAGTTCCAACCTACCAACAGTGTCTCAGTGATTCTCAGATGAAGCAGGCCCCCATCCACCTACGATATCAGCGTAAGTTACTCACTAACTTCAGGGAAACCAATGTCCATCAACATCTATGAGACATTTCTGCCTGAATGACCTGCCATGTCCACAAACCCATAAACCAGTTTCATCCCTCTCCCAATTACCTCCTCTTCCTCTAGAATAGTCTAGGTAAGCTTCCTTCATGGCTCCACTGCTCAGGCTCAACACCTTAAGAGTCATTGCTGCAACTTTGCTGTCTCTCACATCCTATGTCTTGTCTGTCAGCTCTGCCAGGTTCTGTGGACTTTTTTTTTTATAAAGTCTTGCTTGCTGGTCCCATCCATTTTGTTCCTATTGTCACCAGCATCCAGACTTCGCATCTTCTCCTTCCTGGAAAAGGCTCCTCTTAGACACAGGCTTCAGTCTCTCTCCCCTAAACACCTATCCTTAGAGATTAACCACTCCAGAGACGTCTCCAGGACCATTCACGATTCACCATTGACCATAAGCACCTCAGCCTGGTGTTTTCAGCATCCTTCTCCAACTCTGTGCCTCCCAATCTCCCTCCCCAAACACTCTGCTTCAGCCACACTTGTCTATCTTATTTCCTGGGATGTGCAAGCCACATTCATCAACATTTTGGGACCAACCACCAGGCTGGGTCTGGGACGCAAGTTGAATATGAAAGTCCCTGCTCTCAGAAGGTTCACAATCCAGCTTGAAGAATGGACAAATAAACAAACAAACTGTTATCATAAGATGTGAGAGGTAGCCTATGCAGAGATATATATAAGGCAAGACAAATTCTAGGAGGAGGTGAGCAACTAGTGGAGTATAGGGAGATTGCAGAAGAGAGAGAGAGACTAATAATATCTTTCTTGAAAGTAATTTCAATAATAAATATAACTGTCCACATTTCTGAGGAGATAACAAAGAAAGATAAAAAAAAATCAGATGCAGTATCATAAAGTGTGGCAGCCGCCAAACATTTGAGAACTGGCCAATTGTTCTCTCTTTCAGGATGTCTGGGTGAACATCTGACATAATTGCTCCCTCAGCTTTATTTGTGAGTTCCAACCTACCAACAGTGTCTCAGTGATTCTCAGATGAAGCAGGCCCCCATCCACCTACGATATCAGCGTAAGTTACTCACTAACTTCAGGGAAACCAATGTCCATCAACATCTATGAGACATTTCTGCCTGAATGACCTGCCATGTCCACAAACCCATAAACCAGTTTCATCCCTCTCCCAATTACCTCCTCTTCCTCTAGAATAGTCTAGGTAAGCTTCCTTCATGGCTCCACTGCTCAGGCTCAACACCTTAAGAGTCATTGCTGCAACTTTGCTGTCTCTCACATCCTATGTCTTGTCTGTCAGCTCTGCCAGGTTCTGTGGACTTTTTTTTTTATAAAGTCTTGCTTGCTGGTCCCATCCATTTTGTTCCTATTGTCACCAGCATCCAGACTTCGCATCTTCTCCTTCCTGGAAAAGGCTCCTCTTAGGCACAGGCTTCAGTCTCTCCCCTAAACACCTATCCTTAGAGATTAACCACTCCAGAGACGTCTCCAGGACCATTCACGATTCACCATTGACCATAAGCACCTCAGCCTGGTGTTTTCAGCATCCTTCTCCAACTCTGTGCCTCCCAATCTCCCTCCCCAAACACTCTGCTTCAGCCACACTTGTCTATCTTATTTCCTGGGATGTGCAAGCCACATTCATCAACATTTTGGGACCAACCACCAGGCTGGGTCTGGGACGCAAGTTGAATATGAAAGTCCCTGCTCTCAGAAGGTTCACAATCCAGCTTGAAGAATGGACAAATAAACAAACAAACTGTTATCATAAGATGTGAGAGGTAGCCTATGCAGAGATATATATAAGGCAAGACAAATTCTAGGAGGAGGTGAGCAACTAGTGGAGTATAGGGAGATTGCAGAAGAGAGAGAGAGACTGCCAACTGGGATCAAACCTTGGTTCTGCCAGTTATTCACTGTATAACTCAGGAAGGCTAAATAACCCCTCTCCTCCTCAAAAACTTTATCTGTAGGATGGAGATGATCATACCATCTATCTTCTGATACTTTCTCAAGGATTAAAGAATTAATATAGATGAGACGTCCCTGGTGGTCCAGTGGTTAACAATCCACCTGCCAGTGCAGGGGACACAGGTTCAATTTCTGATCTGGGAACTAAGATTTCACGTTCTGCAGAGCAACTAAGCCCATGCACCACAACTACTGAGCCCACCCTCAAGAGCCTGTGAGCCAAAATTACTGAAGCCATGTACTCTAGAACCAGTGCTCTGCAACAAGAGAAGCCACTGCAATGAGAAGCCCATGCATCACAACTAGAGAGTACCCACGGCTCACTGCAACCAGAGAAAGCCCTCATACAGCAACAAAGACCCAGAGCAACCATGAATAAGTGAATAAATAAATATTTTTAAAATATTTTCCTGGGCTTCCCTGGTGGTCCAGTGGGTAAAGAGTCCACCTTGCAGTGTGAGGGGCACCAGTTCAATCCCCTGCCTGGGAAGATCCCACATGCCGCTGAAGAGACTGGGCCAGTGTGTCCAACTGTAAGCCAGCACTCTGGGGTGCATGTGCCCAGAGCTGGTGCTCAGCAACAAGAGAAGCCACTGCAATGGGAGGCCCACACAGGCCAAAGAATAAAAAAGATGGATGAAAAATAAATGATAATTTAGAGGCACACACAAAATTTTTTTTAATATTTCTTTAAATTTGAAAAAAGAATTACTATAGATGAAACCAGTGTAACCATTCCAGGCCCATGACAGAAGTCAACAAACTTTTGTTGTTTACCTCCCTGCCGACTCCCACTTATCCCGCCATCCCTGGAGACCTCAGTCAATTCAACACACTCTCACCGAGGGTTTGTTTGGCATCCTACAGAAGCACCCTCCGACACATTGGTCCCCAGCCCCTGGCCATGCCCTCCCCTGGATTCCTAAGCACTCACGGTCTATCTACTCAATGAAAACTGCCTGTGTTCTCTCCTTCTGTGATAGCAGCCTTCCCTTGCCAACGACGCTGGAGACAGGAAATGAGGAAAAGGTAAAGGTGGAAGAAACAGTCATGAAGCACATACTATGTGCAAACACTTTCATAGACATTATCACATGCAGCTTTCTCAATCACGTACATCCCCCCTTCACAGCTCAGGACAATGGACACTCCTAGAAGCAAGATGATTTTCTCAAAAAATCTGGATAACAAGCTAACAAGCAGCAGGGCCACAGTCTGACCCCAGACTTCTCACACCAAAGTCAGGGCACCTCCTTCTTTGTGCAGTTCTTGCTGACCCACTTCCCCGAGCCCCAACCAGAGCTTGAAAGAAGAGAAATCAAAAGCTGTGCACCAGGCCCTTTGACCTCACAAGTCTGCTTCTGGGAAATAATAAAACGGTTATGCAAAGATAGAGCTGCAATACTGTTTTTAATAGTGAACAAATTTTGGTCTAAATATCTAACAAGTAGAACAATGATTGAGCAAACTGGAACATGGCCATATCATGGGATACCAGATAACCCTGAAATGTTATCATAAAAAATATCCCTACTGACATGGAAGGATGGTCCTCATGTGTTGCTGAGTGGGGGGATGGGTTAACATGGTATGTATCATTTATTGAGGGGAGGGGTCAATCCAGTCCCAAAGAAGGGAATGCCAAAGAAGGTTCAAACTACCGCACCACTGCACTCATTGCACACACTAGCAAAGTAATGTTTAAAATCCTCCAAGCTAGGCTTCAACAGTGTGTGAATCGAGAACTTCCAGATGTAAAAGCTGGATTGAGAAAAGGCATGGGAACCAGAGATCAAATTGGCACACACAAAATTTTTTTTAATATTTCTTTAAATTTGAAAAAAGAATTACTATAGATGAAACCAGTGTAACCATTCCAGGCCCATGACAGAAGTCAACAAACTTTTGTTGTTTACCTCCCTGCCGACTCCCACTTATCCCGCCATCCCTGGAGACCTCAGTCAATTCAACACACTCTCACCGAGGGTTTGTTTGGCATCCTACAGAAGCACCCTCCGACACATTGGTCCCCAGCCCCTGGCCATGCCCTCCCCTGGATTCCTAAGCACTCACGGTCTATCTACTCAATGAAAACTGCCTGTGTTCTCTCCTTCTGTGATAGCAGCCTTCCCTTGCCAACGACGCTGGAGACAGGAAATGAGGAAAAGGTAAAGGTGGAAGAAACAGTCATGAAGCACATACTATGTGCAAACACTTTCATAGACATTATCACATGCAGCTTTCTCAATCACGTACATCCCCCCTTCACAGCTCAGGACAATGGACACTCCTAGAAGCAAGATGATTTTCTCAAAAAATCTGGATAACAAGCTAACAAGCAGCAGGGCCACAGTCTGACCCCAGACTTCTCACACCAAAGTCAGGGCACCTCCTTCTTTGTGCAGTTCTTGCTGACCCACTTCCCCGAGCCCCAACCAGAGCTTGAAAGAAGAGAAATCAAAAGCTGTGCACCAGGCCCTTTGACCTCACAAGTCTGCTTCTGGGAAATAATAAAACGGTTATGCAAAGATAGAGCTGCAATACTGTTTTTAATAGTGAACAAATTTTGGTCTAAATATCTAACAAGTAGAACAATGATTGAGCAAACTGGAACATGGCCATATCATGGGATACCAGATAACCCTGAAATGTTATCATAAAAAATATCCCTACTGACATGGAAGGATGGTCCTCATGTGTTGCTGAGTGGGGGGATGGGTTAACATGGTATGTATCATTTATTGAGGGGAGGGGTCAATCCAGTCCCAAAGAAGGGAATGCCAAAGAAGGTTCAAACTACCGCACCACTGCACTCATTGCACACACTAGCAAAGTAATGTTTAAAATCCTCCAAGCTAGGCTTCAACAGTGTGTGAATCGAGAACTTCCAGATGTAAAAGCTGGATTGAGAAAAGGCATGGGAACCAGAGATCAAATTGCCAACATCCATTGGATCATAGAAGGAGCAATGGAATTCCAGAAAAACATCTACTTCTGCTTCACTGACTATGCTAAAGCCTTTGACTGTGTGGATCACAACAAACTGGAGAATTCTTAAAGAAGGGAATACCAGCCTACCTTACCTGTCTTTTGAGAAACCAAGAAGCAGTAGTAGAACCAGACATGAAACAATGGGCTAGTTCAAAATTGGGGAAGGAGTACGTCAAGGCTGTATATTGTCACTCTGCTTATTTAATTTATATGCAGAGTACACCATGCGAAATGCTGGTATAGATGAAGCTCAAGCTGGAATCAAGATTGCCAGGAGAAATATCAATAACTTCAGATGGGCAGATGATGGCAGAAAGTGAAGAGGAACTAAAGAGTCTCTTGATGAAGGTGGAAAAGGAGAGTGGAAAAGCTGACCTAAAACTCAACATTCAAAAAATGAAGATCGTGGCATCAGTCCCATCACTTCATGGCAAACAGGTGGCAAACAATGGAAATGGTGACAGACTTTATTTTCTTAGGCTCCAAAATCACTGCAAATGGTGACTGTAGGCATTAAAGTAAAAGATGCCTGTTTCTTGGAAGAAAAGCTATGACATATGTAAACAGTGTATTAAAAGCAGAGACATCACCTTGCTGACAAAAGTCCATTTGTCAAAGCTATGGTTTTCCCAGTAGTCATGTATGGATGTGAGAGCTAGACCATAAAGAAGGTTCAGTGCCAAAGAATTGATGCCTTTGAACTGTGGTGTTGGAAAAGACTCTTGAGAGTCCCTTGGACTGCAAGGAGATCAAACCAGTCAATCCTAAAGGAAATCAACCCTGAACATTCACTGGAAGGAATGATGATGAAGCTGAAGCTCCAATGCTTTGGCCACCTAATGTGAAGAGCCAACTCATTGGAAAAGACCCTGATGTTGGGAAATATAGAAGGTGACACAGAGGACAAGATGGTTGGATGGCATCGCTGACTCAATGGACATGAATGTGAGCAGGTTCCGGGAGATGGTGAAGAACAGGGAAGCCTGAGGTGCTGAAGACCATGGGAGTGCAAAGAGTCGGACATGACTGAGTGACTGAACTGAACTGATAGCAGTAGATGGAGACAGAGAGAACACTAAAAGAGGGCACAATGAAATAAAATGGAAGTTATCCTGAAGAGTAAGATTATAAGCGATTTTTTTCCCTTTATGCTAATCTGTAATTTCTGATTTTTTTTGCAATAAATGTTTACTATTTCTAACTGGATGAATAAGTAATTCAAGGGGGTATGCATATAGGTATAAAAAAAACTTAAGTTAAAAAAAAAACCATGGGCTTCCCTGGCGGTCCAGTGGGTGACGACACTGCCTTGTAGTGCAAGGGGCGCCAGTTCAATCCCTGGCCTGGGAGGATCCCACGTGCCGCAGAGCAGCTGGACTGATGTGTCCAACAGCAGATCTGGAGCTCTGGCATGTGCCCAGAGTCGGCGCTCTGCAATGGGAGAGGCCACTGCGGTGGGGGGCCCACATGGGCCAAGGAACAAAGATAGATATGCAAATGAGTGAATGAAAGACCAATGGTGGTGGCCAAAAAGAAAAATAAATAAATAAAAAAAAAAAACCAAAACTGTAAGGTTACCAAAGGGGAAGGGAAGAGGGATCAAATAGGAGTGTAGGATTAACAAATGACAAGTACCATACATTAAATAGATAAACAGCAGGATTTACTGTTTAGCACAGGAAACTACTGGGTTTCCCAGGTGGCGCTAGTGGTAAAGAACTCCCTTGCCAATGCAAGAGATTTAAGAGATTCAGGCTCAACTGCTAGGTCAGGTAGATCCCTTAGAGGAGGGCATAGAAATCCACCCCAGTATTCTTGCCTGGAGAAGCCCATGGACAGAGAAACCTGGTGAGATATACAGTCCATGGTGTCTCAAGAAGTCAGATGTGACTGAAGCAACTTAGCACTCACACACAGGGAACTATATTCGATATCTTGTAATAATCTATAATGGAAAACAATTTTTTAAAGTATATATTATATAAATCTATAAAACATATATAATCTATAAATATATTTAAAATATGTATCTCTATATAACTGAGTCACTTTGCTGTACATCTGAACACAATACTGTTAACCAACTATACTTCAATAAAATAAATAAAAGGGGGTGTGGGTTACAGGCAAGGCAACCCTAGGTTTGGTGGTCAAGGGCAAGGTTCTTGAGAGAGCGAGAGGGTCTGAGGCTATGAATGAGAAATTGCAGGCTCTCCTCAGCCCTGTCTCTGACCAGCCCTGCTGTGACAACCTGCAACCTGTGTCCATGATGTGAGGACATTTAAATATTTAAACAGGTCCAGCTTCGTAGGAACAAGTGCACTCGGTCCCCAGGGATCAATCCCATGTCACAGGCCCTGCTCCACAAATCAAGTTTCTGGGGCATGGAGCCCGTTCCACCCCTCCCCCACCACACCCCATGCAAGGAACTGTGAGATAATATCCATAACAACTGAGTGATGAGCCCAGCTTCCCTCCAGCGACAAGGGCAACCAGCTTGAAGGCCACGTTGTTGGTTTTTCCACTGTAGCTCAAAGCTAGAAGCATGTGAGCCTTAGAGACTGTGGGGCCTTAATGCCCTTAGAAAAATGGTAATAAGACTGCACTGCAGTGGTCATCTGATTCTTCCTGTGCACTCAGGTGCAGGGGGAAACCAGAGTAATTTTAAGGAGGCTGAGGTCAAGCAGCCCTGGAGAAGGGCACAGAAACCCACTCCAGTATTGTTAACTAGAATCCCATGGACAGAGGAGCCTCGCAGGCTACTGTCCATGGGGTCGCACAGTCGGATACAAGTGAAGCAACTTAGCACACACAAACGTACACACGAGGGCAGGCAGAGTTTCTGAGATGCCGTGGGAGCATTTAGGGCTGCCCTCTGCACCAATCCTGGCTGCTCTGGGCCTAGCATGGCAGTCTCCTGATGTCCTACACCCCAACATGCTACTTCTCAGGGAAAGAGCCTCACTGTTTAGCCTGGGAAGAAAAGAGCCCATGATATGGAGAAGGCGGCTGACCAAGGAGGTCTAGAGACTCAACAAAGGAGCTCCCCAGGACTTCCCCAGTGGTCCAGTGGTTAAGACTTCCTGCTGCCAATGCAGGGGGCCCAGGTTTAATATCTGCTCAGGGGACTAGATTACACACGTTGCAACTAAGACCTGGCACAGAAAAAAAAAAAAAAAAAAATACATTAAAAAAAAAAGAAAAGGAGCTCCCAGAGTTTCCCTGGTGGCTCTGTGGTAAAAAATCTGCCTGCCAATTCAGGAGGCACGAGTTCAGTCTCTGATCCAAGAAGATCCCACATGCACAGAGCAACTAAGCCCATGTGCCACACCTATTGAGACTCTGCTCTGGAGCCCAGGAGCCCCAGCTCCTGCAGCCTGAGCACCCTAGAGCCCGTGCTCCACGACAAGACAAGCCACTGCAGTGAGAAACCAGAGCACCGAAACTAGAGTAGCCCCTGCTCACTGCAACTAGAGAAAGCCCATGCACACCAGTGAAGACCCAGCACAGCCCTAAAAATTGTTAATAAAATTGTATTTTTAAAAGTAGCTCCCATCATTGACAAATGAGGAAGTGGTGACAAAGCCACTTGAGGGGTGGAACCAAGACCCCAGACCCCGCTTTTTGACCCATAAATTCTCTCTGGGGACACCCAAAAGAACAGAGAGGGACCCAGACTCTCTTTTGACCCTGCCCCAATTGGACAGAGTTCCAACCCTGCCAGGTTTCTAGAAAGGAAACAACACTGTAAAGTCATAGGTCACACAATCAAAAATACATCTGTGAGGTGAAGGTGGCAGGGCACAAAGTTCTTGCTGATATCCTTATATTGAGTTGAGACTGAAGTGACTCAGAAGTAAGTCCAGTTCCCAGGAGGGCATCAATCACCTCACGTGTCTTTTGTCACTAATCTTCCCTAATAACCCAGTTAGGGGTAGGTGGTAGAATGATTTTAATAGATTTAAATTTAAAAGACTTAAAATTATGCAAACTATTCCATTCCACTTCAGCTATAATTACTACCTGATTCCACCTTGCTAACCTGACACCCAGAAGCCGTCTGTCAACAGTGGACAGGCCTTCACCTCATAAATGAAGCATGCTCACTCATTCATTCATTTTAATGCAGGCTGTTCCCTCAGCTTCAGGAGAACCAAACTCTCTGTCAGTGTGGAGAACATACTTGGTGCTGCTGTTGTTCAGTCACTCAGTGATTTCCGACTCTACCAACCCATGGACTGCAGCATGCCCGTCTTCCCCGTCCTTCACCATCTCCCAGAAGTTGCTCAAATTCAAGTCCATTGAGTCAGCAATGCTATCTAACTATCTCATCCTCTGCTGCCCACTTTCCCAAAAATCTGCCTGCCAATCGGAGGCCGAGCAGCTCTGCAAGAAGATCCCACATGAGCAACTAAGCCCATGTGCCACACCTATTGAGACTCTGCTCTGGAGCCCAGGAGCCCCAGCTCCTGCAGCCTGAGCACCCTAGAGCCCGTGCTCCACGACAAGACAAGCCACTGCAGTGAGAAACCAGAGCACCGAAACTAGAGTAGCCCCTGCTCACTGCAACTAGAGAAAGCCCATGCACACCAGTGAAGACCCAGCACAGCCCTAAAAATTGTTAATAAAATTGTATTTTTAAAAGTAGCTCCCATCATTGACAAATGAGGAAGTGGTGACAAAGCCACTTGAGGGGTGGAACCAAGACCCCAGACCCCGCTTTTTGACCCATAAATTCTCTCTGGGGACACCCAAAAGAACAGAGAGGGACCCAGACTCTCTTTTGACCCTGCCCCAATTGGACAGAGTTCCAACCCTGCCAGGTTTCTAGAAAGGAAACAACACTGTAAAGTCATAGGTCACACAATCAAAAATACATCTGTGAGGTGAAGGTGGCAGGGCACAAAGTTCTTGCTGATATCCTTATATTGAGTTGAGACTGAAGTGACTCAGAAGTAAGTCCAGTTCCCAGGAGGGCATCAATCACCTCTACGTGTCTTTTGTCACTAATCTTCCCTAATAACCCAGTTAGGGGTAGGTGGTAGAATGATTTTAATAGATTTAAATTTAAAAGACTTAAAATTATGCAAACTATTCCATTCCACTTCAGCTATAATTACTACCTGATTCCACCTTGCTAACCTGACACCCAGAAGCCGTCTGTCAACAGTGGACAGGCCTTCACCTCATAAATGAAGCATGCTCACTCATTCATTCATTTTAATGCAGGCTGTTCCCTCAGCTTCAGGAGAACCAAACTCTCTGTCAGTGTGGAGAACATACTTGGTGCTGCTGTTGTTCAGTCACTCAGTGATTTCCGACTCTACCAACCCATGGACTGCAGCATGCCCGTCTTCCCCGTCCTTCACCATCTCCCAGAAGTTGCTCAAATTCAAGTCCATTGAGTCAGCAATGCTATCTAACTATCTCATCCTCTGCTGCCCCTTTCTCCTTTTGCCTTCCATCTTTCCCAGCATCAGGATCTTCTCCAATGAGTCAGCTCTTCACATCAGGTGGCCAAAGTATTGGAGCTTCAGCTTCAGCACCAGTCCTTCCAATGAATATTCAGTGTTGATTTCCTTTAGGATTGATTAGCTAGATCTCTTACACTCCTTTAGTGTTTTCCAGCACCACAGTTCGAAAGCAACAATTCTTCACCGCTCAGCCTTCTTTATGGTCCAGCTCTCACATCCATGCATGACTACTGTAAAAATCATAACTTTGACTATACAGACCTTTGTCAGCAGAGTGATGTCTCTGCTTTTGAAGACACTGTCTAGGTTTGTCATAGCTTTTCTTTCAAGAAGCAAGCATCTTTTAATTTCATGCTTACAGTCACTGTCCACATTGATTTTGGAGCTCAAGAAAATAAAATCTGTCACTGCTTCCACTATTTTCACTTCTATTTGCCATGGGACTAGATGCCACGATCTTCATTTGTTGAATGTTGGGTTTTAAGCCAGCTTTTTCACTCTCCTCTTTCACTTTCATCAAGAGGCTCTTTATGCCATTAGGGTGGTGTCATCTGCACATCTGAGGTTATTGACTTTCTCCCAGCAATCTTGAGTCTGGCTTGTGATTTATCCAGCCTGGAATTTCACATGATATATTCTGCATATAGGTTAAATAAGCAGGGTGACAATATACAGCCTTGTCATACATTTTTCCCAATTTTGAACCAGGCAGTTGTTTCATGTTCAGTTCTGTTGCTTCCTGACCCACATACAGGTGTCTCAGAAGACAGGTATTCCTGTAGCCGGGTATTCCCATCTCTTTAAGAATTTTCCAGTTTGTTGTGATCCACATGGAACTAAACTCTCTGTTGGTGTGGAGGAGGGTTTATTAGCCAGCAGTCTGTGGAAATATCATGGGGTGTGTCTGTTCTGGAGTTGGAGAAACAGGACTCACATCCCAGCTTTACCATTAACTAGCTATGTGACCTTGGACAAGTCCCCTCACTTCTTTCAGCCCGTTTCTTCTCAGTAAAATGAGGTCAATTGTCCCTACCTTTCGAGGTCTGAAGTTGGCGTGGGGATTTACAGAAACAATGTATATAAGATGCTTAGCACCATGCTCAGCACGCATAAGCACCCATTAGCAGAAGTAATCACCATAATCAGAAAAGGCTGGGAACTAAAGACAAGTGCTAGGGAGGATGTGGAAAGCTGGAGCCCTCCTTCACTGTCAGTGGGAAATGCTAAGTGGTGCAGCTGCTGTGAAAAACAGAATGGAGGTTCCTCAAAACATGCAAAACAGAACCACCATATGGATCCAGCTATCCCATTAGCAGTCTCAAAGAGATATTAACATTCCTTATGAGTCTTTGTCAGCAGAGTGATGTCTCTGCTTTTGAAGACACTGTCTAGGTTTGTCATAGCTTTTCTTTCAAGAAGCAAGCATCTTTTAATTTCATGCTTACAGTCACTGTCCACATTGATTTTGGAGCTCAAGAAAATAAAATCTGTCACTGCTTCCACTATTTTCACTTCTATTTGCCATGGGACTAGATGCCACGATCTTCATTTGTTGAATGTTGGGTTTTAAGCCAGCTTTTTCACTCTCCTCTTTCACTTTCATCAAGAGGCTCTTTATGCCATTAGGGTGGTGTCATCTGCACATCTGAGGTTATTGACTTTCTCCCAGCAATCTTGAGTCTGGCTTGTGATTTATCCAGCCTGGAATTTCACATGATATATTCTGCATATAGGTTAAATAAGCAGGGTGACAATATACAGCCTTGTCATACATTTTTCCCAATTTTGAACCAGGCAGTTGTTTCATGTTCAGTTCTGTTGCTTCCTGACCCACATACAGGTGTCTCAGAAGACAGGTATTCCTGTAGCCGGGTATTCCCATCTCTTTAAGAATTTTCCAGTTTGTTGTGATCCACATGGAACTAAACTCTCTGTTGGTGTGGAGGAGGGTTTATTAGCCAGCAGTCTGTGGAAATATCATGGGGTGTGTCTGTTCTGGAGTTGGAGAAACAGGACTCACATCCCAGCTTTACCATTAACTAGCTATGTGACCTTGGACAAGTCCCCTCACTTCTTTCAGCCCGTTTCTTCTCAGTAAAATGAGGTCAATTGTCCCTACCTTTCGAGGTCTGAAGTTGGCGTGGGGATTTACAGAAACAATGTATATAAGATGCTTAGCACCATGCTCAGCACGCATAAGCACCCATTAGCAGAAGTAATCACCATAATCAGAAAAGGCTGGGAACTAAAGACAAGTGCTAGGGAGGATGTGGAAAGCTGGAGCCCTCCTTCACTGTCAGTGGGAAATGCTAAGTGGTGCAGCTGCTGTGAAAAACAGAATGGAGGTTCCTCAAAACATGCAAAACAGAACCACCATATGGATCCAGCTATCCCAGGTCTGGGTATTTATCCAAAATAGTTGAAAATCAAGATCTCAAAGAGATATTAACATTCCTATGTTCATGGCAGAATTTTTCTCAATACCCAAGATGTGGAAACAATCTAAATGTCCATCGCTGAATGAATGGATAAAGAAAATGCAGTATATACAAACAATGGAATATCAGCCACACTTTAAAAGGAATATTGCCTGACTCAATATGTAATAACATGGATAAACCTTAAAAACATTATGCTAGGGCTTCTCTGGTCGTCCAGTGGGCAAGGACACCGCCTTGCAGTGCAAGGGGCGCTGGTTCGATCCCTGGCCTGGAAAGATCCCACGTGCCACGGAGCAGCTGGACCGATGTGTCCAATTACTGCGCTGGAGCTCTGGAGCGCATGCTCCCAGAGCCGGTGCTCTGCAACAACAGAGGCCACCGCAATGGGAGGCCCACATGGGCCAAAGAACAAAGATGGATGAAAATAGACAAATGAAAGACCAATAGAAGTGGCCCGCCCGCCTCGCTCCCTCCACCCCACCCCACCCCCCAAAAAAATAAATAAATAAATAAGAACTGTGCTTTAAAAAAGAAAAGAAAAGAAAAAATTATGCTAAATCAAATAAGCCAGTCCTAGAAAGACAAATGCTGCATGATTCCACCTATATTGTTTATCTAAAGTAGTCAAATTCATAGCATCAAAGGATGGAATGGTAGTGCCAGGGGCTGGCAGGATGGGGGGATAGAAAACTGGTAATCAATAAGCATAACGTGTCCATCAAGCAAGAGGAGCAAGCTCTAGAGACGTGCTGCACAGTGATGTGCCTCTATTCAACAGCATATACTGTACACTTAAAAATTTAAGAAGATAGGTCTCAGGCTAAGTGTTCTTTCTACAATGTAATTAAATTTACATTAACTTGTTTAAAAAAAAAATCAAAGAAAAAATTGGGAAAGAAAAAAAGATCACTTCACAAATCACTTCCATTGTGCCCCACAAAAGGGCAAATGGGTGCTTTGTTTCTCCCTAAATGGCCGAAGCTTAAAGACAAAATGTTCTCCCTCTCCCTAAAAAGCACCCCATCACCACCATCTTTCCTAGGATGCTCCTTGAACAAAGAAAATGGAAAAGTGAGTCTCTCACCAGGAGTCTATCCCAGTGTTACTAACTGAAAATCCAGGGCTGGGAACAGTTAAGAAGCAAAGTGACAAACACCTGAAATGATCTTTAAACTATCCTAGGAGCCCAAACCCAAGGACTTCTCTCACAGATCTATCCTCCATTATCACCTATAAGAAAGGGAGTAAATTATATTACTGGGATTTAAAGCTATTAAGTAAACTAAAGTCAAGGACTGGATTGCTGAATCTTGTATTAGACTACTGAGTTTTACATCAACATTAAAAGACCAGGAAAGGAAAGACTCCAAAGAGAACAATTAAAACAGCAATGCAAGCCAGCAACACTTTGGAGAATTCCTGGAGACTCTGAACTTTCAGATGCAAAAAGCTGGGATTAATAAAAGGGCTGGTCAGTCAGTGGTCAGAAGTCTTCACATCTGAATGAGGTACAAGAATCATTCTCAAACGTCAGTATTCATAAGTACCCACTGAGAAGCTCTCAAAAGATGTAGGTTTAATAACGTCTCAGTCATCTCTGCACAGGTCGTCCAGGTCCACACTTGGACCAACACGGACAGCCTCTCCTACAAAGTCACATGCAGGTACTTTACTTGGAGGGATTGAACACTCCCCCTTCAGCAAGAGATTAAAAGGGAAGAAACAGAGCTTTAATCCTAAAGCTGGGTAGACTTTCAGGATAATTAATAGAGATTGGTTCCTTGCTGGAAAATGAAGGATTGGGTAAAAAATAAATTATGTTCAGATGATTGACTATTTCTCTGAGATGGAATAACTTCAAGGACTGAGTGAAAGGTAACAAGCAAACTATCCATCACTTGAAGTTAGCAGGTAAGATAATATTTCAACCACTCATCTTGAAAGGGAAGCTTAGACCAAGAACAGAGCAGGACAAGGTGTATAGGAATAGATACCAGGAAGGGTTAAACACAATCACATCTGAAAAATAGCTACGACTACTCCACAGAAACCCGAAAAGGGGTGGTGGGGTCCAAGGAGGCCTAATATTTCCATAAATAACTCAAACAATGGAGTGAGGATTATGCAAATCAAACCACAGATAACACCAAAATGGCAGGGACCGTACATCTGGGAGGAATGAAATTTAACTACTGGGCAACGTCTTTAAATTTGCCTTTATTGAATCTTGTATATTGAAGTCACATATTATTGTATCTCTTTATGGAAACTCAATAGGGTTGAATGCAGAGTGATTTATGGAAGAAGGAATAATCAAATGCATAAGTAGAAAAGAGCACACACCTAGAGAGGCATTAGCCCCAGGGTCAGAACAGACTCCAAGTGGGAAGTGGGTGAGATGGTGCACAGTAACTGCGTGGCCCATTACTCCTACTCTCTACAGATGTGGGTGGTGTGAAGAGCCGATGTGTACAACAAACAAGGAAATGTGTCTGTTTCTCTTTGAACCACTTGGCATTGGTGCTACTTTCGATGACAGCGCTGAGCTTAAATTAAACCTGGAAGGGGATTCAGAGCAGGCCACCACAGAAATTATGGGATGTGTTCCTAGGTGAACCAAGAATACCAAGGGATGTTAAGAGGGCCTCCAGCACAGACAAAACGCTGAATGTGCCTGTTTGTTGGGAAAAGATGCACAAAGCTAAGCGGGCCTGTAGGAGAGAAAAATTTCAGCTCCTATTAAGGAAAAAACAATCATTCAAAGCACAGTTGGAATCATGGAAGAAAGGGCAGCTTATGGTAACACTATCCCTGGGGACATTCACGAGTTGACCAGATACCTCTCTACTTAGGATGCATTAGAGATTATTAAAAGCATTCCCTGCTCAGTTCGGGGGTGGGAGGTGGGCCTTGCGACCTCTCCAAAGGTCATTTCTATCCCAAAGGATCACATGTCTGAAGGGCACCAGATAAAAATAAAGTCTATTAATCACTGAGCCGCCACACAATTTCCTGAGAGAGCCAGGAGAGAGAAGGGCATTCCATGGTGGACCTTGTTCTGCTGAGGGAGGAAAAGGGAGGCTGGGCTGGTGCAGGCAGAGCCAGGACGCCAGCTGCGGAGACTTCCAGAAAGCCTGCCATCAGTCTTCCCAAGCGTCACAGGGCAAACGGGAGGAGGAGTAGACCCCAAGGGGAGGGAAGCAGGAAACAGCAAAAGGCACTGAGAGCTCCTAAACAAAGCTTTGGGAGCTGGGAGAGAGGGTGCGAGCCAGGCCAGGCAGGGACACCCACAGAGGGGCGTCCTGGATTGAACACTAAGGAGGCGGAGCTCCAAGACAAAGAAACACCAGGAACCAGGGGAGGATGGAAAGCAGTATACAGGTGTGTGTTGGATTGTTATGGACTGGGAACCCAATGGGAGCTGGAGACATAGAGCAAAAGGTACTCTCACTGTCTGTGGTGGCAGAAAATCACCTAAGAAAAGACAGGTTTTTAAAAGAGGAATGGGGCAGCAATGCCCCGGTTCCTAAGCAGCTCTTGGCATTCTTGATAGCTGGGTTGCTCCAGCCAGAGCAGGGAAAGCCTGCTGCCAGAGCATCTGAAGCATCCTTCCCAGCCCTGAACCAGTCTCCTGAGGGCTAACTAGCATGCTTGGGCTTTTAGGCATCAGAGTAAAACTGAACACCATCCCAGAAGCAAGAGTCAGGCGGAAGCAGGCACCTCCTGGTACTGCCAAGAGACATCAGACCCCATGTCCTGCTCCCTCCTCATCCTGAACCTGCGTTGCCAGGGGATGGAGACAGAACCTATAGGACTGTCATCTGCACGGTGTATTAACCAACCAAATGGGGGTCATGGAGTTTGAGTTTTTCTAGCAAAATATTCTCCAACCAGCTGTCATCGACACGACCAGGTGTCGTGTCACCAGGCACACAACAACTTTTGGAAATCAAAAGAGGCCAGTGAGAGGGCAGAAACGGGCAGCACTCCCAATACACTGCCTGTGCCCTCCATCTTCCCCCAAGGAGGTTGGAGTTCCTGCTTTCATAGAGACTGAAGACACTGGCAAGGTGGATGGGGTGCTCGACAGACTCCTGTGGCCGGCCTAGCCTCAGCCATCCCGCTGCACCCCCTTCTCACCCCTGGCAGAGTTGTGCATCCTCAGACGGGAGGCAGGAGGGAAGACGGTTGGGGAGTGAGGTTTCCAGGGCTGCCCCTGCCATGGAGCGAGCAGATGGAGCCGGATCTAGTGCAGAGATAACTAGGGCAGGGATCTAGATCCACCACCCGATGCTCTGGTGGGCGAGATAGGCAAAAGCTCTCAGGCTGCTGGGTCACCGAGGTCCACCTGGTGCCACTGTTCCCATGGCTCTGCCCTCTCAGTCCCTCCAGACCCTAAATCCCATGGGCTGAGCTCCAAGACAAAGAAAAAAGGAACCAGGGAGGATGGAAAGCAGTATACAGGTGTGTGTTGGATTGTTATGGACTGGGAACCCAATGGGAGCTGGAGACATAGAGCAAAAGGTACTCTCACTGTCTGTGGTGGCAGAAAATCACCTAAGAAAAGACAGGTTTTTAAAAGAGGAATGGGGCAGCAATGCCCCGGTTCCTAAGCAGCTCTTGGCATTCTTGATAGCTGGGTTGCTCCAGCCAGAGCAGGGAAAGCCTGCTGCCAGAGCATCTGAAGCATCCTTCCCAGCCCTGAACCAGTCTCCTGAGGGCTAACTAGCATGCTTGGGCTTTTAGGCATCAGAGTAAAACTGAACACCATCCCAGAAGCAAGAGTCAGGCGGAAGCAGGCACCTCCTGGTACTGCCAAGAGACATCAGACCCCATGTCCTGCTCCCTCCTCATCCTGAACCTGCGTTGCCAGGGGATGGAGACAGAACCTATAGGACTGTCATCTGCACGGTGTATTAACCAACCAAATGGGGGTCATGGAGTTTGAGTTTTTCTAGCAAAATATTCTCCAACCAGCTGTCATCGACACGACCAGGTGTCGTGTCACCAGGCACACAACAACTTTTGGAAATCAAAAGAGGCCAGTGAGAGGGCAGAAACGGGCAGCACTCCCAATACACTGCCTGTGCCCTCCATCTTCCCCCAAGGAGGTTGGAGTTCCTGCTTTCATAGAGACTGAAGACACTGGCAAGGTGGATGGGGTGCTCGACAGACTCCTGTGGCCGGCCTAGCCTCAGCCATCCCGCTGCACCCCCTTCTCACCCCTGGCAGAGTTGTGCATCCTCAGACGGGAGGCAGGAGGGAAGACGGTTGGGGAGTGAGGTTTCCAGGGCTGCCCCTGCCATGGAGCGAGCAGATGGAGCCGGATCTAGTGCAGAGATAACTAGGGCAGGGATCTAGATCCACCACCCGATGCTCTGGTGGGCGAGATAGGCAAAAGCTCTCAGGCTGCTGGGTCACCGAGGTCCACCTGGTGCCACTGTTCCCATGGCTCTGCCCTCTCAGTCCCTCCCCAGACCCTAAACCCAGGAGCCAGGGAGTTGCTTGGCCACAGATGCTCCTGAAGCAAGTGAGAAAGGCTGGAGATGGATCGAGGGTCATTCATTAAACTAAGTCGTCCTCAGAGAAAGACACATAACCTGCCCTACCTCGAAAAGGAGAGACAGAGAGAGGAAATTAAAGGAAAACAAATGAAAAGCCACAGAAGCCAAGTACCTTTGTCGGAGGATGTTGAGTTATGCTTTTGTTTGTAATTCTCTGAAATGGAGAAAGAACTAGAGGATAAACCTTACAGAGACAAGACTGTGAAAGAGAGGGAGTCAGAGGAAAGTCAGGAGGACTTCCCTGGTGGCCCAGTGGGTAAAGGGTCCACCTTGCAGTGCAAGGGGCACCAGTTCAATCCAGGAGCGGGAAGATCCCACGTGCGGAGGAGCGGCTGGACCGGTGTGTCCAATTACGAGCCAGCGCTCTGGAGCGCATGCGCCCAGAGGCTGTGCTCTGCAGCGGGGAGAGGCCACTGCAATGGGAGGCCCACACAGGCCAAAGAATAAAGATGGATGAAAATAAATTTAAAAAAAAAAAATAAAAGAGGTCAAAAAATAAATAAATAAAAGAGGCCAAAATTAAAACACACAGACACAGAGGAAAGCCACGAAGGAGGCACCACAGGGAAAGTAGCGGAGGGCAGGGTGACCTCCCAGGCTGCCTTCCTCCTGCTGCGACGCCAGGCCTGGGGCAGCAGCCAGGGCAGGTCGGGTGTGACTGCGGTGAGCAGGCGGCGCGAGGGCAAGCTGAGGGGCAGGCCTGCGAGAAGGAGCCCGTGAGCCGGCGGCTCGGGGGAGGCTGGGGCCGCAGCAGGAAGGCAGCACCGGTACTCACTGTCACAGACGTAGGGCTTGTCGTGGTCTTCCTGCGAGGCGGCGTCGTGCCTCCTCCTGCCACCTGCGGAGCCACGGGCCTGGGGAGACAGGGGAATATCGGGGCGCTCATTATGCTGCCATCACGACGGTTTCCGAGCGTGTGTTATGCAAGGCCCTGAGCCACCCGCGCCTCCTCCTTCAACCTTATGCTGAATTTGTACCCACCCCAGCCCCACTTTACGGGCCAGGAAACTGAAGCCCAGAGACGCTAAGCAACTCGCCCACAGGACTGAGCGACTCACTTGTGTCACTTCATTAAACCCTCACAACGCCAAGAAGCCGGTGCTACTATTAGCTCCATTTTACAGATGAGGAGACTGAGGCAACAGAGAGGTGAAGTAGCTCACCCACGGTCACTAGGTGCTCAGCCAGGACGTCACCTCAGGACAATCTGACTCCAGAACCTCGGGCGTTCAGAATTCCATCCTCTACTGTGCCCCCGGGACCTCTTCCTCTAACTCCTTAGCCTCCAGCTTCCCTGATGCTGCGCGGGGACGCCAAGCCCGCTCCCCTCCGCGACCAGGATGGTGGGAAAAGGAGAGCAAGCCGCGTGAGTGCAGTGATCACCGGACTCCTGCGTTCACACCCGCTCCAGCTCAGGTCTCTCAAGAGCCAGCCAGGTCCCCAGCTCGCTCCGGAGCCCCGCCTGTTTGCTCAGCGTGCTCTCCCGGGTGAGCCTCCCCTGAAGCCTCCCTGTGGGGTCTGCGCCAGGTCACCAGCCAGCGGTCAAGACCTGGACACCTCAGAGTCTCCGGGAGCTGGACTCTGGACACCCCCACCCTGTGCGCACCCGCGGAAAGGGCCCGCATCCTCGGGGGGAGGGGGCGGAGGGGGCGGAGGGGCGGGACAGGCTCCACCTCCCAGGCTAGCCAAGAGCAGCCAGGGAGAAAGCTGGCAGCTCGGCAGCTCCGGGACAGTGGCTCCGAGAACATGGCAGGGTTTATTTTTAGAGCTTTGTGAGTCCTACAGCCGTCAGCCGTCACGTGGGCAGCACCCTAGTCTCCTCTGGGTCATTCTCTGGTAATGAGCAGTCCTAAACTCCCAAGCAAGGTATGGGCCCGCGGGGGTCTTTGGGGACAGAGAGGAAGGTGCAGCGGATGAGAAATACAACACGGCAGCACCTGGTGGGCAGGGCAAACAGGGCAGTCCCAGGGGCTTGGCCTGGAAAAGAGGCTCCACAGTCAAAAGGCGCGCGTGCACACACACACACTTTCCCTGGGGACATCACAGAGGAAAGGCTTGCACCCCAGCCCCACGATGCACACACTCACCCCAAACACACACACTTCACAAGCAACATCACCTGACCGGCTACCTCGGCCACCACGTCTTCCCTCGGTTGTCTCCCTCCCAAACAAATCACAAAATTCTGCCTCCCCCGCTCCCCCCTGCACCCACGCCAGCCAGCAGCCCCCTCCCCTCGCCCTCATGACTCAGAGCTGACTCCAGGAGGGAGCTGTGCAGCACTGGCAGCACCCCCGAGGCACTGACAGGCCTCCCGCCTGCCCACATTGGTCACCCTCAGCTGCCCGCGCCCCCCTCCAGGCCCCTCCGAGAAGCCAGGGACAGCTTGACGTGTGCAGCCCGCAGCCCTGTCACAGCCGCCTCAGAGCAGGTGAAAGCAAGTCAAGCAGAATGACAGGGGCAAAGGCAGACCCGGGGAGGGGCTCAGCCGCCTGGGAGGACAGGAGAGCAGAACTGGGAGCAGCCCCTGGGAGGAGGGCCCTGTTGAGAGCCAGAGCCCGGGCTTGATCTCACGCCACAGGCTGCCAGCAGGGAGGCTGCTGCTCCCTCTCTCTCCCTGCACCTCAGTTTTCTCAACTGCAAAACAGAGATCGTGGCCACAGGGCATTGACAGCATTCTGCCGTGTTTCGAACCTGGAAACTCAGAATCCTACTTGTCTTCCTCAAATGTCACCTCCTCAGAGAAGCCCTCCTGACCAGTGTATGTTCACTCATGCCCTCCATCCATCTCTTTTGCCCACTCTGCTCCAGGGCACAGTACTTAGCAGTATCTGACCTTACACTGGGCTTCCTTCCCTTCTGGCTCAGACAGTAAAGAATCCACCTGCAATGCAGGAGACCCAGGTTCGATCCTTGGGTCAGGAATATCCCCTGGGGAAGGGAAAGGCTACCAGTATTCTTGCCTAGAGAATCCCATGGACAGAGGAGCCTGGTGGGCTACAGTCCACGTGGTCACATAGAGTTGGACATGACAAAGCAACTAAGCATGCACGCACAACATTATACTATACATATGTTAGTACTTGTACTAACATACTTGTTAGTTTTCTGTCTCCTCCACAGAAAGGTGGAAAAACATGTCTATTTGGACCACCATTACAGTTGGAACCTAGCACAGGGCCAGCCACTGAAACAGTACTCAATAAATGTTTGCTTAATAAATGAATCAATCTATCGGCCAGTCAGTGAGTTAATCATCTTCGGTTCTTCTCTTTCATTCTCTGTATCCAGTTGCTATTGTGTCTTCCTTCAAAGGCCACCTTAGAATTTGCGTTTCCTTTATACTCTACATCGTAATCCAGGGGGGCTCATCAATTAACCCCTGAGCTGCTCAAAGAACTCACCAGCTGGGGTTCTACCTCCATGTTGCCCTTCCCAGCTAATCCTGCATGGCACTTGAACTAATTAGACAAAAGGAGTGAAGGACATGAGCGTGTCCCCCCAGCCCCGCAGGCCCCTCCGAGAAGCCAGGGACAGCTTGACGTGTGCAGCCGCAGCCCTGTCACAGCCGCCTCAGAGCAGGTGAAAGCAAGTCAAGCAGAATGACAGGGGCAAAGGCAGACCCGGGGAGGGGCTCAGCCGCCTGGGAGGACAGGAGAGCAGAACTGGGAGCAGCCCCTGGGAGGAGGGCCCTGTTGAGAGCCAGAGCCCGGGCTTGATCTCACGCCACAGGCTGCCAGCAGGGAGGCTGCTGCTCCCTCTCTCTCCCTGCACCTCAGTTTTCTCAACTGCAAAACAGAGATCGTGGCCACAGGGCATTGACAGCATTCTGCCGTGTTTCGAACCTGGAAACTCAGAATCCTACTTGTCTTCCTCAAATGTCACCTCCTCAGAGAAGCCCTCCTGACCAGTGTATGTTCACTCATGCCCTCCATCCATCTCTTTTGCCCACTCTGCTCCAGGGCACAGTACTTAGCAGTATCTGACCTTACACTGGGCTTCCTTCCCTTCTGGCTCAGACAGTAAAGAATCCACCTGCAATGCAGGAGACCCAGGTTCGATCCTTGGGTCAGGAATATCCCCTGGGGAAGGGAAAGGCTACCAGTATTCTTGCCTAGAGAATCCCATGGACAGAGGAGCCTGGTGGGCTACAGTCCACGTGGTCACATAGAGTTGGACATGACAAAGCAACTAAGCATGCACGCACAACATTATACTATACATATGTTAGTACTTGTACTAACATACTTGTTAGTTTTCTGTCTCCTCCACAGAAAGGTGGAAAAACATGTCTATTTGGACCACCATTACAGTTGGAACCTAGCACAGGGCCAGCCACTGAAACAGTACTCAATAAATGTTTGCTTAATAAATGAATCAATCTATCGGCCAGTCAGTGAGTTAATCATCTTCGGTTCTTCTCTTTCATTCTCTGTATCCAGTTGCTATTGTGTCTTCCTTCAAAGGCCACCTTAGAATTTGCGTTTCCTTTATACTCTACATCGTAATCCAGGGGGGCTCATCAATTAACCCCTGAGCTGCTCAAAGAACTCACCAGCTGGGGTTCTACCTCCATGTTGCCCTTCCCAGCTAATCCTGCATGGCACTTGAACTAATTAGACAAAAGGAGTGAAGGACATGAGCCCATGGTCATCCATTCATTCATACATTCAATCATGGCCATCTGAAACCTACGAATTTATCCAATGATGACCTAATACCAATCCTACCAGGATCACCTCATGCTGATGCTTCATCCAAGACTTTGTTTTGATTGATCCCAGTCATGGATCACCCTCTACTCTGCCCATACACATGAACATGCTTTAGCCTTGTTAACAGGCCACTCTTTCAAGAATCTTCCTCTTGCCACACTGAGGAGTAAAGCATCCATTTTAAAGTCAGACAGACATATCTTTAAACAGTAGCGTGTGTCTTTGGACAAGTTACTTGTCTGAGTGTCAGTTTTCTCAACTGTAAAATGGGCAGAGCAACATCTTTATTTCAGAGGTGTTGTCAAGCTAATAAAGGGTGTGAAACCACAGGGGACAGTGCTAGGTCTACAGGAAGTACTCAGTAATCTATTTCCCGTCCTTGCCCAGTTGATTTCTCGTTCCTCTGAACTCTTACTGCATTTGGTAAGTGCACGGTCAGAAGCCTGCTTCTTTCTAATTGTATCATGACTATTAGCATTTTCTTTTCAATTTAATTCCAAGGTCCTTGAGAGCCATGATGACATTCCGTACTTTATTGTGATCCCCTGACACTTAGTACTATGCTGGGCATACAGCATCCAAAGTTCTTTCAATATATTAGCTCAGTCAATTTCTACAATACCATCTAAGATTAACCGAGTAATATTCCCATTTGAAATAGGTTCTGAAAGTGCTCATGACTCGCCCAGAGTCACAGAGCCAGTGGAAGATGGAGACCCAGGTTTCAGAAAACTTTGAAAATTTTGTTACAGACAACCCTGAGCTGGATGTCCTTGATGTCCAAAGAAACCATCCTTCCCCTTTGAGAACTGCCCACATCACTGCACTCCTCCCTACTCCACCTCCCATTCACACACTGGTGGGCCATGGCAGCCATGGTTGCACCAGACAACCCTGCCCCACTGGCCACCATTGCTTGGCTGGCTCAGAAGTAGACACATGACCCAAGATGAGCCAATCAGATTCTATCCCAAATGGACTTCAAATTGGGGAATGGTGAGTCTAGTTAGTACAGGTTGAGTTAAGGACCCATAAATTTAGGAAATATGGGGCCATATGCATAGAGAATCAGAAGCAGCAATCTTCTGGGAGAAGAATAAAGAAGAAAGGCGTAGAGTCCAGAAGTTGACTGGGTTCCTTACTCTTTCCCAATTCTAAATCTCTGCCACTTTCTGGTCCTTCCTAAACCTTTCCAAAATTGCTCAGATTTGAGCAATGGCTCAGCAGCTTTTCAAATAATTTCCATTTTTGCTTAAACTGTTGAGCTGTCAAAAACTAAAAGACTCTCAACTAGGACAGACCCAGTCCCAAACAGAGAGTTAGTTGCTCTCTACCAGTCGTTCTCAAACAGTGGTTCAAAGGGGTCTCTGAGACCCTTTCAAGGAGTCTCCAATGTCAAAACTATTTTTGTAATAGGACTAAAGTGTTATTGGAAAGTTTTTCCTCTCATTCTCCCACAAGTGCGTGGTGGAGTTTTCAGGGGCTACACAACACACTGATGTCATTAGTCTGTGTGCACATGTATTCTTAGGTTGAACATTTTTATGTTTCTCTTTCTAATATGGGGAATATTTTGGTTATAAGGCATCAGAACAGTAATTTGGGGAGCTCTCAATAATTTTTGAGTAAAGAATCCCCGAAATGAAAAAAAGAAAACGAGAACCACTGCTCTATACTCTTGCTAAAGTGCAGTGCTCTGACCAGCAGCACTGACATCATCTGGGATTTTGTTAATCAAGCAAGATCTCAGTCCCCACCCACCAGACCTGCTGCATCAGAATTCACGCTTGAATTTGCCAGGTGCTTTATATGCACATTAAGGTTAGAGAAGCCCTGGACTACACCATATTGCATCATAAACACTTACTGATGGATCAGTCGACTGATAATGTTCACATGGATGACTCTCAGGAATTTGATGAATTTTAAAGAGCTTTGATCATTGGGCTGAAGTTACCATAGACTTACGATAGCACTTATTGTTGGGCTAACGTTACAAAAGACTAGGCCCAATTATTCATTGTTGGGCCTAAATTTTTCTCATCCCTCAGGAAATCTTCATTGCTAAAGGTCAGAGAGATTTTCTGCTTGTTTGCACACTCCTAGTAATATTTTATCTTTATTAAACATTCAAAATTGGTTGCGAATTATTACCCCATGAAAAAACTTAGACCTAGAGTACTTATATTATTGGGTCAAGGTCACAAGGTTTACATGACTCACCCAAAGGCTAGTAGGTAGTAGAGCTGGGATTTGAATTCAGGGTTCACACAAAGTAGAGATCTACCTTAGCCCTGACTTCTGTGAACACATAGAGCATTTGGGGGTCTTGTCAAAGTGCAGACTCTAATCCAGCCCATCTTGGGTGGAGTCTGGGGTCTGCATTTCTAATGAACTCCCAGGTGACACGGACGTGGAAGCCCAGGGACCACACACTTACAGTAGGCCTTAAACTGCCTCTCGGTCCTGACATCAGAAACTGGAGTGACTGTCCTCCAGGCGCCCGCAGTGGCTTGAATATATCTTCAAGGGAAGCTTCATTGAAAGTGTGCATGAAGCAGCTCCATTCTTTATTCCAGCACAGGCAGGCTCACTGTAATCTCTAGGTCCTTCCACAGACATGTCCACAATGTCACTGCCCAAAGTAAAGCCATTTGACTGCCCCTCAGCCAGCTTGGGTGAGCCCAGATCTAGTCTAGGCCCTATCCATGCTGTGTTCGTGTCTTTTCTCAACTCTCATAAAACTCAAATAAGACTTTTTGTTCTTTTTCTATCATTCAACCATTCATTCAACCAACTGGCCAATGGCCACATGCTGGACACTGCGTGACCCAGTAGAGAAATCACAGACCTGTGTTAAAATTCTCACATCTCCTTACTAGGTTGGATGACCTTAAACAAGTTCTTCACCTCTCCAGGAGCAATAATACCAAGTTATAGGAATGAAAAGGCTTCCCTGGTGGCTCAGACGGTAAAGAATCTACCTGATATGTGGGATCAACCCCTGGGTTCAATGGGTTCAATCCCTGTGTTGGGAAGATTGACTGGAGAAATAAAGGTTTCTCACTCCAGTATTCTTGCCTGGAGAATTCCATGGTTCATCCATGGATCTCAAAGAGTCACACACAGCTGAGCAACTTTCAAATGGGAATTAAACAAGCAGGGCCAGACAAGATAAATATAATGGGGTTTACATATCATTTTAAATTTTCCAATAGCCACATTTTTGAAAATAGTGAAAAGAGAAAAAGATGCAATTAATTTTAGTAATATATTTTATTTAACCCGATCTATCCAAAATATCATCATTTCAGTATGTAATTCATATAAAATCATTAATGAAACAGTCACTGTTCTTTTCATACTATGTCTTCAAAATCTATGGCTTCCCTGGTAGCTCAGTCAGTGAAGAGTCTGTCTGCAGAGCAGATCTGGGTTCAATCCCTGGGCTGGGACGATCCCCTGGAAAAGGAAATGGCAAACCACTCCAGTATTCTTGCCTGGAAAATCCTATGGTCCGAGGAGCCTGGCAGGTTACAGTTCATGGGGTCGCAAGAGTCGTAAACCACTTAGCAACCAAATCACGACCTTTGAAATCTTATGGATATTTTGCATCTATATTTTAGCATATTTCAATTTGTAAAATATTAAAACATAGAAATATTTTAACATAGTTCAGTTTGTATGAGCAGCATGTCCAGTGTTTGGTAGCCACATGTGGTGAGTGGACAGTGAAGAAACACAGAATGCAGCACAAAGGACCCACCATCACGCTCAGTGATGAAGCTCTTACTGTGAAGAGCCTCCACATGGCCTGCCATATAGGAGTGCACAGTCAGTACAGATGGCTGTTGCTGCTGCTTCTGATGGTGTTCTTACAGAGAAGACACCCAGTTCGTATGTGCTGACTGCAATTCAATGCCTAGATTTCAGGGAGGAGAGATATAAAAATGACCATTCTCCACCATCCACTAGAGTAAGTTTGGTTTGGGCTAAGAGAAGGAATGGAAGCTGGCCTGGAGGCATACAGCAATTGGAATTCACAAAAGGCCCAGAAAGCCCACATTCTACAGTCTCCTTTAACAATGGAACTAGGGCTTCCCTGATGGTCCAGTGGGTAAGGACACCGCCTTGCAGTGCAAGGGGTGCTGGTTTGATCCCTGGCCTGGGAAGATCCCATGTGCCGCGGAGCAGCTGGACCAATGTGTCCAGCTACTGAGCCAGAGCTCTGGAGCACATGTGCCCAGAGCCAGTGCTCTGCAGCAAGAGGCCACTGCGGTGGGAGGCCCACACAGGCCAAAGAACAAAGATGGATAGAAATAAATGAAAGACCAATAGAAGTGGCCAAAAAAAAAAAATGCAACTAGATATTCATTACTTTGTTTCAATGAGGGCATGGATCCAGGCAAATTTCATCAGTGGCCACTAAGATGACATGGTGAAAATGCAATGGGCCACTTTCTAAAATACCCAAACCCACTGATCTATTTTACCACCACTGAAGGCAGAACGAGTGGACAACATGCGCCTCCAGATGGGAAGCAATAAGAAGCAGACATGACACCTAGGAAAGAGTCTAGTCCCATCAAAAAGGTATTTACACACACACACACACACACGCACAAGCACACACACACACGCGTGCACACGAATATCCAGAATATAATTAAGTCTCTCATCAAAACACGAGTTTCCAGGAAAGAAAAAGGGGGACACATTAAACACCACCAGTCTGCCAAGTCTAGATGAGAAATTCTACAGACAAACCACCTAAGTTCTTCTATAAATAAATGGTATGGAGGGCAAAAAAAGTGCATATGTGATAGGGAATAGTAAGGAAGAAAAATGTTATAGAATGAAAGACAAGTGAAGAAACACAGAATGCAGCACAAAGGACCCACCATCACGCTCAGTGATGAAGCTCTTACTGTGAAGAGCCTCCACATGGCCTGCCATATAGGAGTGCACAGTCAGTACAGATGGCTGTTGCTGCTGCTTCTGATGGTGTTCTTACAGAGAAGACACCCAGTTCGTATGTGCTGACTGCAATTCAATGCCTAGATTTCAGGGAGGAGAGATATAAAAATGACCATTCTCCACCATCCACTAGAGTAAGTTTGGTTTGGGCTAAGAGAAGGAATGGAAGCTGGCCTGGAGGCATACAGCAATTGGAATTCACAAAAGGCCCAGAAAGCCCACATTCTACAGTCTCCTTTAACAATGGAACTAGGGCTTCCCTGATGGTCCAGTGGGTAAGGACACCGCCTTGCAGTGCAAGGGTGCTGGTTTGACCCCTGGCCTGGGAAGATCCCATGTGCCGCGGAGCAGCTGGACCAATGTGTCCAGCTACTGAGCCAGAGCTCTGGAGCACATGTGCCCAGAGCCAGTGCTCTGCAGCAAGAGGCCACTGCGGTGGGAGGCCCACACAGGCCAAAGAACAAAGATGGATAGAAATAAATGAAAGACCAATAGAAGTGGCCAAAAAAAAAAAATGCAACTAGATATTCATTACTTTGTTTCAATGAGGGCATGGATCCAGGCAAATTTCATCAGTGGCCACTAAGATGACATGGTGAAAATGCAATGGGCCACTTTCTAAAATACCCAAACCCACTGATCTATTTTACCACCACTGAAGGCAGAACGAGTGGACAACATGCGCCTCCAGATGGGAAGCAATAAGAAGCAGACATGACACCTAGGAAAGAGTCTAGTCCCATCAAAAAGGTATTTACACACACACACACACACACGCACAAGCACACACACACACGCGTGCACACGAATATCCAGAATATAATTAAGTCTCTCATCAAAACACGAGTTTCCAGGAAAGAAAAAGGGGGACACATTAAACACCACCAGTCTGCCAAGTCTAGATGAGAAATTCTACAGACAAACCACCTAAGTTCTTCTATAAATAAATGGTATGGAGGGAAAAAAAAAAAAAAAAGTGCATATGTGATAGGGAATAGTAAGGAAGAAATATGTTATAGAATGCAAAAGACAAGTTTCAAACAAATCAACTGCTAAAGGCATTTTAGAGAAGGTCAGGGGCAAATGACCAGGGACTAAAGACTAGATATTAGAATAGTTTATTAGGTGTGATAATGATGCCTGTTAGAGATATACATTGAGGTATAAATGAAAAAATATCCAGGACTCATATTGAAATATTCCACATACAAAAAAAGCCCACAAACAAACATACAAATCAACCAAACATGGGAGCAAAGAAAAGATTCAACAAGAGAGTCAAAGCACTGATCACGGCTGATGCTGGGTTGTGACTCTGTGAGGCGCGTGGCCTCAGTGGGCTGCGCTGTCCAGGCTGAGAGACTGCAGCTCCCGTCGGAGCTCTAAGTGCAGTGTGGGCATCCCCAGGTGGCCTGCACCAGTCACTGAGGAACCCCTTACAATCAGGCTTCCAGGCTTTACCCCACACCTCCTATATCACAACGTCTGGGAGTGGGTCCTGCAAATTTGCATTTCAATGGGCTCTTTTGGTGATTCTAATGTATGCTCAGACTCAAGAGCCATGAGACTAGACAGGCTTCTCATAATCACCACTCAACGCCAGCCCAGAGCGCATCCAGAACTAGCCTCTTGTCCCTGAAAGGGGTCAGCATCTGCCCAGAGCCTGAAGGACCCAGGCAGGCTCAAAGAGTTAACTCTCCAGGTGGAAAGCAGCAGCTCACCCCCACAGGTCCCACTCCACCAGGTTCCTCTCAGATACTCTGCAGAGCCCCGAAGATGGCCACAGAAAGCCCCTTTGGCCTTGAACCTGAGGACTCTGGAGGGCCTCCTCAAATGCCTGAGAGCCCACGCAGTTTCGGCTCTCTCCTCTCAAGGGTCACCCTCCTATTTTTATTCCTTGCACCTTGGGCTTCCCATCTGCCATTCCCCAGGCTCCTGGCCCTTTCTGGCCGTATTCGAGGCCCACACACCTCCCAAGTCCCTGCCACACCTGCTTGGGAACCATCAGCTAAGGCCCCATGCTTCCCCAGTTAGCTCCCACTCTCTCCTGACCTAGGGACAGGACACTTTCAGCTTTCCTCTATGACTCAGGAGTGGGGCGAGCACTCACCTTCTCCTCATCCTCTACTCTCACCCAAACCTGACCCCACCCTCGCCATCCCCTCTGGCCACCCTCTGCTGCTCTTCTCCCTCTAGGCAGCTCTAAACTCTTGCAGGTTCTCACCTGGGTCAGAGCTCTTCTGGTAGCTTTCTCTCTGGGTGTTCAGCTAGAAAGACTGTGGATACCCTCTCTAGCGAGCTGCAGCAGAATTCTGATCTGGGGTCCTTTTGTTTGGCAGGTCCCGCCCTCCCTGACCTCTTCCCTCCCTCAGGCCATCCCAACCTACCCGTCCTCTAGTCCGATTCTTCCGTTTGGGAATATCCTCTTCTAAATCCTCTTCTTCATTTCCTTCTTCAACATTTTCATCATTTTCCAAAACCCTCTGAAATGGCAAGAAAGAACATAGATGCATTGAGAAATAAAACGCAAAGGAGAAAACCCTCAGAGGGCAATGTGGAGGGTGTTCTGTTGTGCTGTTGCTTTGTTAACACAATGGAGATGCTGCCTGGCAAATTTGCATTTCAATGGGCTCTTTTGGTGATCATGTATGCTCAGACTCAAGAGCCATGAGACTAGACAGGCTTCTCATAATCACCACTCAACGCCAGCCCAGAGCGCATCCAGAACTAGCCTCTTGTCCCTGAAAGGGGTCAGCATCTGCCCAGAGCCTGAAGGACCCAGGCAGGCTCAAAGAGTTAACTCTCCAGGTGGAAAGCAGCAGCTCACCCCCACAGGTCCCACTCCACCAGGTTCCTCTCAGATACTCTGCAGAGCCCCGAAGATGGCCACAGAAAGCCCCTTTGGCCTTGAACCTGAGGACTCTGGAGGGCCTCCTCAAATGCCTGAGAGCCCACGCAGTTTCGGCTCTCTCCTCTCAAGGGTCACCCTCCTATTTTTATTCCTTGCACCTTGGGCTTCCCATCTGCCATTCCCCAGGCTCCTGGCCCTTTCTGGCCGTATTCGAGGCCCACACACCTCCCAAGTCCCTGCCACACCTGCTTGGGAACCATCAGCTAAGGCCCCATGCTTCCCCAGTTAGCTCCCACTCTCTCCTGACCTAGGGACAGGACACTTTCAGCTTTCCTCTATGACTCAGGAGTGGGGCGAGCACTCACCTTCTCCTCATCCTCTACTCTCACCCAAACCTGACCCCACCCTCGCCATCCCCTCTGGCCACCCTCTGCTGCTCTTCTCCCTCTAGGCAGCTCTAAACTCTTGCAGGTTCTCACCTGGGTCAGAGCTCTTCTGGTAGCTTTCTCTCTGGGTGTTCAGCTAGAAAGACTGTGGATACCCTCTCTAGCGAGCTGCAGCAGAATTCTGATCTGGGGTCCTTTTGTTTGGCAGGTCCCGCCCTCCCTGACCTCTTCCCTCCCTCAGGCCATCCCAACCTACCCGTCCTCTAGTCCGATTCTTCCGTTTGGGAATATCCTCTTCTAAATCCTCTTCTTCATTTCCTTCTTCAACATTTTCATCATTTTCCAAAACCCTCTGAAATGGCAAGAAAGAACATAGATGCATTGAGAAATAAAACGCAAAGGAGAAAACCCTCAGAGGGCAATGTGGAGGGTGTTCTGTTGTGCTGTTGCTTTGTTAACACAATGGAGATGCTGCCATGGCTCAGCCTCCAACATGCTGGCCAGGAGCTGAGCTCTTGGCAGTACCAACTCTCCGTCTCCTGAGACCCTTCCAGCCAAGTCGTCTCAGAACACAGACGTTTTCAACACTTGTTTGCCCACAACATGTTTTCTAAAAAGAGAATCCTCTGGTAAGGCTACTCCTCTATGTAGGCCCAAAATGTATGGTCAAAACTTACTTTAATATACTTTTCCTTTTGTTCCTAAAGGGCCACCTCAAAGATATGAAAGTGTGTCTCTCCTTTCCCTGGCATTCTGGAATCCTGCCCTGTTTGATGAAAACAAGTAACTTCCTATCCATCTGGCCAGAATTTGACATGAACGTGTTATTCATAATCCCCCATTGTTGTTATGTTTTTTAAGAAAAATGGATATTCATTACAGACATGACTTATAGTAGAACTTAAGTTTAATTCTCTCTCTCAGCGGCCCTCCAAGTCTTACTGTAACAGAGAAGCCAGTTTCCAATTTACAGGGAAACAAACCGAGGCTGAAAACAGTTCTGACTGCTCAGGATCATACAGCACAATTCACAGCGGTCAGGTTCATCCGCTTGGAGTTTCCATTTCTCTGCCCCCCTTGTGTCTGAGAATTTCAAGGCATATTATAGTACTTCCTACAGGACCTGAGCACCTCACTCACTTGGTGGGAGGTAAGAAAGGGGGAAGTAAGGTGTACATGTTCAGGTTGAAGGGAAGGATAAGAGACTGTGGCAGAGAGCCAGTCCCCTGCCCAGGGTGGAAGTGGGATAAGGGCAAGGGGAGCCCATGGATTCCATGTCAAGTCCCGGAAGCTTCTTTAAAGCTGATTGTGTGACCCTGGGTGAGTCATCATCACTTCGTGCCTCTGTTTCCCCAGTCACAAAATAAGAGCTCATCCATTCAGTCAATCAACAAGCATTTATCTAGGGCTGACCACGTGACAGATGCCAGCCTGGGGCAGTCACAAAGTGGCGACAGACCTGCACTTAATGGACTCCTCAGTCTAATGAAAGGAAGACAGATTTAAACAACATACATAACCATGTAATTACAACTGCTGTGAAAACAGTGACAAGCAAGTTCAAGATGCTATGAGAGATTGTTAGGAAGAAACTTGACCTTATCTGAGGCCAGGTAGGGGTTAGCTGAGGAAGTGAACAAAGGGAGTTGAGATGTAAAGGATGAACTAGCCTTGAGAATGGGGACCAAAAGGAGAGGAGGCGAGAAAGCATTCCAGGCAGAGGGGACACGCAGAAGCAGGGAGGTAAGCATGGCTTGTCCAGGGAGCATGAATAGGCCAGTGTGACCAGAGCTCAGTGGCTCAGGGAGAGACTGGCATAAAATGATGCTGAAAAGGTGGACAGGCACCAAGTTATACAGGACCCCAGCATCTGCCCATCCCTGAGGTGATGGTGGGACAATCACCCAAGCAGTGAAAACAGGAGACAGCATACACGGGACTGGTTTTCACCTTCACCGTTCAAGTGGCCTCCTGGACCACACCCTTGGCCTGCCCTCAAAGCAGGAAGCCCAGTGACCTCCTCCCACTGCCTTCTTTTTTTAAAAATTATTTGTTTATTTTTGGCTGTTCTGGGTTTTCACTGCTGCTGCAGGCTCTTCTCTACTTGCAAGGAGTGGGGGCTACACTCGAGTTAAGGTGAGCAGGCTTCTTGTTACGGTGACTTCTCTTGTAGAACTTGGGCTAGAGGGCATGCAGGCTTCAATAGTTGGGGCACATGGGCTCAGTAGTTGCGACTCCAAGGCTCTAGAGCACAGGCTCCATAGTTGGGGCTCACGGGCTTAGTTGCTCCGCAGCATGTGGGATCTTCCTGGATCAGGGGTTGAACCCGTGTCTCCTACATTAGCAGGCAAACTCTTTACCACTGCGCTACCAGGAAAGCCCTCCCACTGCCTTCTTGTCAGACAGATCCATTCCCCTCACAGGGATCAGGATATTGCCAGTGACCCCATTTCCTCAAAGAACTCAAAACAGGTCTAGTAAATCCGTCTCTGGCTTCCCTACCAGGTGTATATGGGAAGCCATTGGCCGACAGCACTTGGGCTCTCTGGGCCAGCCTCAGCCACCTAACAGAGAAGCAGCAGCAGCTGGGCACAACCGCTGGGCGCAGCTGGGAAACACTGGTCTGGGCCCAGACCAAGCCACGCAGCCTCTCTGCAGGGACCATCAGGGGAACATCAGTGGGACAGGGACAAGTCAGTCACTGCAGCTTTTGGAAAGGAGCGAGAAGGGCATTCCGGGGGGCAGGAAGGAAAAAAAAAACTAGCCTTGAGAATGGGGACCAAAAGGAGAGGAGGCAGAAAGCATTCCAGGCAGAGGGGACACGCAGAAGCAGGGAGGTAAGCATGGCTTGTCCAGGGAGCATGAATAGGCCAGTGTGACCAGAGCTCAGTGGCTCAGGGAGAGACTGGCATAAAATGATGCTGAAAAGGTGGACAGGCACCAAGTTATACAGGACCCCAGCATCTGCCCATCCCTGAGGTGATGGTGGGACAATCACCCAAGCAGTGAAAACAGGAGACAGCATACACGGGACTGGTTTTCACCTTCACCGTTCAAGTGGCCTCCTGGACCACACCCTTGGCCTGCCCTCAAAGCAGGAAGCCCAGTGACCTCCTCCCACTGCCTTCTTTTTTTAAAAATTATTTGTTTATTTTTGGCTGTTCTGGGTTTTCACTGCTGCTGCAGGCTCTTCTCTACTTGCAAGGAGTGGGGGCTACACTCGAGTTAAGGTGAGCAGGCTTCTTGTTACGGTGACTTCTCTTGTAGAACTTGGGCTAGAGGGCATGCAGGCTTCAATAGTTGGGGCACATGGGCTCAGTAGTTGCGACTCCAAGGCTCTAGAGCACAGGCTCCATAGTTGGGGCTCACGGGCTTAGTTGCTCCGCAGCATGTGGGATCTTCCTGGATCAGGGGTTGAACCCGTGTCTCCTACATTAGCAGGCAAACTCTTTACCACTGCGCTACCAGGAAAGCCCTCCCACTGCCTTCTTGTCAGACAGATCCATTCCCCTCACAGGGATCAGGATATTGCCAGTGACCCCATTTCCTCAAAGAACTCAAAACAGGTCTAGTAAATCCGTCTCTGGCTTCCCTACCAGGTGTATATGGGAAGCCATTGGCCGACAGCACTTGGGCTCTCTGGGCCAGCCTCAGCCACCTAACAGAGAAGCAGCAGCAGCTGGGCACAACCGCTGGGCCGCAGCTGGGAAACACTGGTCTGGGCCCAGACCAAGCCACGCAGCCTCTCTGCACCTTGGCTTCCTGAACCATCAGGGGGAACATCAGTGGGACAGGGACAAGTCAGTCACTCTGCAGCTTTTGGAGGAAAGATGTGGCATAAATACGAGATGTGCTGTTGCTTTTTGTAGAGCCACCTTTTACATTTTCTGGGTGCTGAAGTCATGTAATCATGGTAAGTTCCAAGTATCTTTAAAGGGCATTTAAAGCCAACAGCCTTTGACTTTAAAGGTCACGGTCTCTGGCATCTCAGTGAAATTCGGACTCCACTCACATTTTTTTTTTTTTTTATTTTGAAGGTTTTTGCTCTGTGCAAGATAGACTCCAGGTTGGAAAGCAAAATCTGGGGAAGGTGGTTACATCCGTGCCCAAACATGCCTCACGGCCTCAACATTCCCGGGGGGAAAGTGACTTCTCTCTCCCACTTCCCATCAGCCTCCCTGCCTCTCTAGAACCTCCAGTCTGAGCCTTGGGCCTCCCAAGGCATTTCCCGTGTTTCTGCCTTTCCTGCGACATGGCCTTGACCCAAGAAGCCTCCCTCCACGACTCAGGAGCCGGGGGAGTTCCTCACAAACAAAGCTGGTATTCAGGGCTCAGGAAGCAGAGGGGGCATCCTGTAACCAGAAGAACAGGGCAGGTGTGTCCAGCTAGAGATGCAGCTCATCCCCCGTGACACACTGTCCAAGGACATTATCTGGAAAACAAATACGTTTTCAAATAACTTTTCTGCCTGTGATTCTAAACAGTGATTGTGGTTGTGGGTTTTTACATTTTTAAAAGAGAGAGGAATTTTTTTTTTTTTTTTTTTGGCATGTTGGAGGAATTCTTCTTTAAAGATGCCATTATCTCTGGCTGGAACAGTGCAATGCTCTCCTGACTTTCCTCCTTCCACTGCTGTCCTACATTCAATCTCCTTCCCACCCAGCAGTCAGAAGGGCCTTCAGGAAACAAATTCACTGCCCTGGTTAAACCTCCCCCAGACGGCTTGCTTTCCTTATCCCATGAAATCAGGAGCCTCTTCCTGGTCTGGCCCTGCCTGCCTCTTCAGCCTCATCCTGGGCCCTTTCCTCCCTGGGAGGCTGCTCCAGCCACACCAGCCTCTGTCTGCTCTTTGAAAGCGATGAACTCAGACCTATCATGAGATCTTTGAGAGGACCGTTCCTCTGTCCAGAAAGCCCTTCCGCCAGATGGCTCGCTTTGCTGGCTCCTTCTCTCCTAGGACTAACTCTGTCTCCCTTAGGACACTACCAAGAATCTGTCCCTCCTCTTAGATTGAACCTTCACACTCTGTTCTTTTCGTGGCATTTATCCTGAAACATGCTCATTTCGCTTGTTTGTTTACTTGCTTTCTGTCTATATGTCACACTAGAATATAAGAGTGAGTGGAGGGGGCAGGTCTCTGTTTGGTTTACCTCTTTCCCCAGAACCCAGCCCAATGCCTGCTCAGAGGAGGCACTCAATAAATTTTGGTAGAATGAATAAATGAAAGGAAAATGAACAAAACAATCCATTTGCTACATGTGCACTTTTTCAATAGTCAGCGTCAACAAAGACATGTACACTCATCTGCTCTGGGTCCTGGTTTCCGCTGCTAGCACAGCAGAAGGTTTGCCCCATGCTCTGCACACAGTTTACATCCCACATGCAGCGTACTTCGGGAATGAGGGTGATGATGGTGCTTCAACAGTGACAACCTGTAAACTGGCCTGATGCTGCCTGAGATGGATTCGAACCCATCTCCAGCTCAGAAAGCAAAGGGCTGCCTGTCACCAGAGCATCAAGATTCCTGGGCAATGGTTCTGGCCCACGCATTGACTCGGTCAAATTACACTAACTGAACAAAAATACTCTTTGCCTCCATACTGACAGGACAGACGGTGGCTTCAAAGATCTAAAAGTCCAAAAATCGGGGATAATCCATGAACTGCGAAAAAGAAGAAGAAAAAGAAAGTACTAGGTGCTCTAAATGCCAGGGGTAAAAAGAGAACTAGGGGGTGGGCGTGATCAAGAAAGGCTTCATGGGGAAGGTGGTATCGGGGCTGAGCCTAATAGATGGGAGGAATTTGTACACGTGGCGATGGAAGAAAAGATTCGCCAGATAAAGGGCACAGCATGACCAGCCGCATGGAGAGAAGAAGGCTGGCCCTGCCTGCCTCTTCAGCCTCATCCTGGGCCCTTTCCTCCCTGGGAGGCTGCTCCAGCCACACCAGCCTCTGTCTGCTCTTTGAAAGCGATGAACTCAGACCTATCATGAGATCTTTGAGAGGACCGTTCCTCTGTCCAGAAAGCCCTTCCGCCAGATGGCTCGCTTTGCTGGCTCCTTCTCTCCTAGGACTAACTCTGTCTCCCTTAGGACACTACCAAGAATCTGTCCCTCCTCTTAGATTGAACCTTCACACTCTGTTCTTTTCGTGGCATTTATCCTGAAACATGCTCATTTCGCTTGTTTGTTTACTTGCTTTCTGTCTATATGTCACACTAGAATATAAGAGTGAGTGGAGGGGGCAGGTCTCTGTTTGGTTTACCTCTTTCCCCAGAACCCAGCCCAATGCCTGCTCAGAGGAGGCACTCAATAAATTTTGGTAGAATGAATAAATGAAAGGAAAATGAACAAAACAATCCATTTGCTACATGTGCACTTTTTCAATAGTCAGCGTCAACAAAGACATGTACACTCATCTGCTCTGGGTCCTGGTTTCCGCTGCTAGCACAGCAGAAGGTTTGCCCCATGCTCTGCACACAGTTTACATCCCACATGCAGCGTACTTCGGGAATGAGGGTGATGATGGTGCTTCAACAGTGACAACCTGTAAACTGGCCTGATGCTGCCTGAGATGGATTCGAACCCATCTCCAGCTCAGAAAGCAAAGGGCTGCCTGTCACCAGAGCATCAAGATTCCTGGGCAATGGTTCTGGCCCACGCATTGACTCGGTCAAATTACACTAACTGAACAAAAATACTCTTTGCCTCCATACTGACAGGACAGACGGTGGCTTCAAAGATCTAAAAGTCCAAAAATCGGGGATAATCCATGAACTGCGAAAAAGAAGAAGAAAAAGAAAGTACTAGGTGCTCTAAATGCCAGGGGTAAAAAGAGAACTAGGGGGTGGGCGTGATCAAGAAAGGCTTCATGGGGAAGGTGGTATCGGGGCTGAGCCTAATAGATGGGAGGAATTTGTACACGTGGCGATGGAAGAAAAGATTCGCCAGATAAAGGGCACAGCATGACCAGCCGCATGGAGAGAAGAAGGCTGGAGAACAGAGGGAGTAAAGGAATCATGGGAAATAAGCCTGAAAACTAGGTTAGGAGCCAAGAGAGGAGGCCCAAGAAGATCGTCCTCATCATTTCGCATTCATTTAGCAGGAAACAAAAGCGTGTTAGCCAAGCCTTTTAAACAAGGGTGTGGTACCAGCAGAGTTGAGTCTGGGGATGAAAGGTCAGTTATCAAGGCAGGACATGGAGAGGGGACGGACTGGGGATGGGCAACTCACAGGGATCTGTTCACTCGTGCATCCACACAGTAATTATTTCTTGTGCACCTACTACGTGCTGGGCACTGTTTAGGTGTTTGAGATACAAAGAGGCCAAGTAAGATAGACCAAAGATTCCTGGCTCTTGAAGAGTTTACATTCTGTTAAAAAAAAAAAAAAAAAAAAAACAGAAAACAAACATAATAAATTATTAAAGTATGCTAGATAATAAAACCTATGGGAAAAAAAAAAAGAAAGCAGAGTAAGAGAATCGGGACTGCTGGCAGGTAGGGAGGACTCAGGATGTGGTATTACATTCAGTGATCAGGGGAAACTTCAGAGAAGAGGAGACACAAGCCAGCCCTGAAGACAGTGAGGGTGAGAGCCCAGCGGATGTCCGGGGAGAGGACTCTGCAGGCAGAGGAAGCAGTCCAGCCAGGGCCAGAGGTGCAGCGGGCCTGGTATATGACTAGGTAGCAAAGCAAGGTGCCTGGAGCTGAGTGGGAAAAAGCAACGAGTCGGGAGAGGCCTGGGCAATGGTTCTGGCCCACATTGACTCGGTCAAATTACACTAACTGAACAAAAATACTCTTTGCCTCCATACTGACAGGACAGACGGTGGCTTCAAAGATCTAAAAGTCCAAAAATCGGGGATAATCCATGAACTGCGAAAAAGAAGAAGAAAAAGAAAGTACTAGGTGCTCTAAATGCCAGGGGTAAAAAGAGAACTAGGGGGTGGGCGTGATCAAGAAAGGCTTCATGGGGAAGGTGGTATCGGGGCTGAGCCTAATAGATGGGAGGAATTTGTACACGTGGCGATGGAAGAAAAGATTCGCCAGATAAAGGGCACAGCATGACCAGCCGCATGGAGAGAAGAAGGCTGGAGAACAGAGGGAGTAAAGGAATCATGGGAAATAAGCCTGAAAACTAGGTTAGGAGCCAAGAGAGGAGGCCCAAGAAGATCGTCCTCATCATTTCGCATTCATTTAGCAGGAAACAAAAGCGTGTTAGCCAAGCCTTTTAAACAAGGGTGTGGTACCAGCAGAGTTGAGTCTGGGGATGAAAGGTCAGTTATCAAGGCAGGACATGGAGAGGGGACGGACTGGGGATGGGCAACTCACAGGGATCTGTTCACTCGTGCATCCACACAGTAATTATTTCTTGTGCACCTACTACGTGCTGGGCACTGTTTAGGTGTTTGAGATACAAAGAGGCCAAGTAAGATAGACCAAAGATTCCTGGCTCTTGAAGAGTTTACATTCTGTTAAAAAAAAAAAAAAAAAAAAAACAGAAAACAAACATAATAAATTATTAAAGTATGCTAGATAATAAAACCTATGGGAAAAAAAGAAAAAGAAAGCAGAGTAAGAGAATCGGGACTGCTGGCAGGTAGGGAGGACTCAGGATGTGGTATTACATTCAGTGATCAGGGGAAACTTCAGAGAAGAGGAGACACAAGCCAGCCCTGAAGACAGTGAGGGTGAGAGCCCAGCGGATGTCCGGGGAGAGGACTCTGCAGGCAGAGGAAGCAGTCCAGCCAGGGCCAGAGGTGCAGCGGGCCTGGTATATGACTAGGTAGCAAAGCAAGGTGCCTGGAGCTGAGTGAGGCACGAAGAGGAAGCAACGAGTCGGGGAGAGGCCGTGACTTTTACTTGGGAGAACAGGGGCCAGCGCAGCGTTCTGCGCACAGGAAAGGCTCTCCATCAGCCATCAGCAGAGGCCACTCAGAAAGCAACGGCAACAGTTCAGACTGGAGGGGCGAGGGCCGGGACCAGGAGAGCGGCAATGCAGGGGGGGAGAGGCGCTATGCTCTGGATTAGTGTGGAGGGCACTGTGGACAGGATTCCTGACGAACGGACGCTGGGTGTGAGAGAAAGACGGGGGCCAAAGACGACCCCAAGCTGTGTCAGACAAAGGTCTCCAACCATAAGGACCTTTACTAGGGCTATAACTCTGAGAAGCCATGTTGCGACAACCAAAGAGGAAAGGCTCAACCATTTATCTGAAGGCAGGAAGGGCAGAGAAGGAGGCCATGCTCACAGAGCATGCCCTTTAAACACCTTTACGGCAACCTGAGTCTGCTGGGCACGTGCAAGGCCCTGAGGGTGCAATGGTGAGCAGGAAGGCACAGTCCATGACTGGACAGGATCCCCACACTGGCGGTACTTACGAAGCAAACCCAACATGTAACTGGTAGTCATTTAATCACAATGCTAATAAATTACTATGTAAATATTAAATTGAATGTAACATTAATAATAAATGTGTAATTTTATAGTAATATACATGTACAACAAAATTTTAATATAAAGCATCAATGTGATTTAATTTTAATCATCTCATTATGCTTAATTATTAAAAACTATTATTGCATATTTGTATTAATTAATATTATTACAATTTTCTGTACCAACAATGGAGAGTCAAGAAATACAGAGAAGAAAGGGTCAGAGTGCACCAGTATAATCCTGCATAGTGACCTGCCTAGGGACAGTCTGAGCAGTGCTGTGCATGGAGGGTAGTGGGGGCCCTGGCAGGGGATTCGGGAGGGGAAAACACAAGCCAGCCCTGAAGACAGTGAGGGTGAGAGCCCAGCGGATGTCCGGGGAGAGGACTCTGCAGGCAGAGGAAGCAGTCCAGCCAGGGCCAGAGGTGCAGCGGGCCTGGTATATGACTAGGTAGCAAAGCAAGGTGCCTGGAGCTGAGTGAGGCACGAAGAGGAAGCAACGAGTCGGGGAGAGGCCGTGACTTTTACTTGGGAGAACAGGGGCCAGCGCAGCGTTCTGCGCACAGGAAAGGCTCTCCATCAGCCATCAGCAGAGGCCACTCAGAAAGCAACGGCAACAGTTCAGACTGGAGGCGGGGGCCGGGACCAGGAGAGCGGCAATGCAGGGGGGGAGAGGCGCTATGCTCTGGATTAGTGTGGAGGGCACTGTGGACAGGATTCCTGACGAACGGACGCTGGGTGTGAGAGAAAGACGGGGGCCAAAGACGACCCCAAGCTGTGTCAGACAAAGGTCTCCAACCATAAGGACCTTTACTAGGGCTATAACTCTGAGAAGCCATGTTGCGACAACCAAAGAGGAAAGGCTCAACCATTTATCTGAAGGCAGGAAGGGCAGAGAAGGAGGCCATGCTCACAGAGCATGCCCTTTAAACACCTTTACGGCAACCTGAGTCTGCTGGGCACGTGCAAGGCCCTGAGGGTGCAATGGTGAGCAGGAAGGCACAGTCCATGACTGGACAGGATCCCCACACTGGCGGTACTTACGAAGCAAACCCAACATGTAACTGGTAGTCATTTAATCACAATGCTAATAAATTACTATGTAAATATTAAATTGAATGTAACATTAATAATAAATGTGTAATTTTATAGTAATATACATGTACAACAAAATTTTAATATAAAGCATCAATGTGATTTAATTTTAATCATCTCATTATGCTTAATTATTAAAAACTATTATTGCATATTTGTATTAATTAATATTATTACAATTTTCTGTACCAACAATGGAGAGTCAAGAAATACAGAGAAGAAAGGGTCAGAGTGCACCAGTATAATCCTGCATAGTGACCTGCCTAGGGACAGTCTGAGCAGTGCTGTGCATGGAGGGTAGTGGACACAGGGAGGCAGGAGCCACCAGCCTTGCCGGGGGGTGGGGAGAAGGAGATGACTTCTAAGCTGACCTTGAAGGAGGAGTGGGTGGTGCTAGGGAAGGACGGGCGGCCAGTGAACTAAAGCCGAGGAGGAAGGTGAGGAGGGGTGGGGTGGGGGACTCCCCGGGGGGCTAGCTGCCACACAACTGAGCCTGGACCGAGGCTGCTGGCATCCCCAGGGATGAGGGCTCGGTCAGTTTCGCTCACCACTGTGTCCCCAGCACAGGGTCTATGTACAGAGGCTCCCTAACTCCATTTCGAGTGGATGAACAGGAAGATCGAGGCCAGCTTCCCGGACAGTGGAGACGAAGCCCTGACCTCGAGAGAAGGACCGGAGCCAAGACTGCAGTTCTGAAGGCATGGCAGTGATGCTTGAGGGGACCCTCCCCCCATCCCCGCCAGCACAGAAATACCTGTATTTCCTGGATGTTTTCCTCCTCCCTGGCATCCACCTTCTTCTCCACTCCCTCACCGCGGAGCAAGGCTTCCAGCGTGGTGCTTTCTGAGGTAAACCCATCCTTCTTCAGGGGCAGCTCCACTTCTGAAAAAACAGGATACGAAAGCAGCGTCAGGCCACTCAGAACAGGAGGGACAGGAGGGGTGGCCCTTGAGGGCACATGGGAACCGCAGCCCCTGGGAAGGACTCGAAACAGCCTGTGCTCTCTCCACCTGGCTGAACGTGAGCAACGAAGTTGGGTCCAGTTTTTCCGTCTCCAGTCCCAGTCTCCAAGCCATAGCCCAGCCCTGCCTGCTCCCCCAAACACAGCACAGGCAGGGTAGAAGGGGCGCCGGAAGGACATGGGGTCAGACGGCCTGGATGGCTGTCTTGTTTCCTACACTCTTCAACCTTGTGACTTTGGGCGAGGCACTCAAGGACCCCAGAGCCCTTTTCCACATCTACAAAGTGGGGTGACAATGCCCAGTCCCCAACCAGGCCATTTTGTGGAGCATAAATGTATTCTTTCACATTCAAGTGCTTTGAAAACTCTAAAGCAGTGCACCCATGTCAGCCTCAAGTCTTATTATCCTCTCCCTCTATGCCAACTCTCCATCTGCCAACTCCATGACCTCCCTGCGGCCACGCTGGCTGCCCAGCTCCAGTCTGCTCCATGAAAAGCTATTTCAACCTCACAGAGGCTGTTCTAATGAACTCACTGGGGAAGTAAATGCCTCTGAAGCCCAGGGAAGAAACAGAATGAGAGCAGATGCCTAACAGGCCCCCGATCAGCAGCCAGGAGCTACAGTGCTCGCATGCCGGGTCGTTTGTTCTGAAGACATCAGAGTTTGATTGGCTTCCTGGGGCTGGAGGTCATAGGGCCACCTGAGCAGTGGCAGCCAGAGCCAGCCCTGCCCATGAGAGAAACGAGAGAGAGAGACACTGAACCCCTTTCTCAAGAAGTTCCCCCAACTCCTAATCCGAGAATGGGTAGAAGTATTTTGGTTAGTGTTTGTTGTTGTTTCATTAAAAACATACACCTCAGATAGAGGTGATCATACTCTTATTTACTATAAAATATCCCTCCAACCTCTCCCTGGACCCTGGACCTCATACCGCTGCCCACGCAATTAGATGCACAGTCCCTACCCTGTACTAGGAAGGATGGTGCAAGATGGGTGAGATACCCAGCAAACAGACAGGAGAACAAATGGCCCATCTGTATGGAGTTCAGTGTGGGGACTATTCACAGAAGCGTGGACAGCAATAAGGGGCCGAGGAATGGGGAAGCACCCAGAGGAGTTAAGAGCAATGAGTTATGAGCCCTGCTATTCCTGGAGGGACAGAGAGAGCGTGTCTGCAAGACCTGGAGAGAGCCACCGCGAGCTCTGGTATAGTAGCTCTGTGAGCCCAAGGGCCAGAGAACCCACGCATAGGCACTCAACCTCTCTCTCCATCCCTCGTTTTCCTGCTCTGCCCTCCCATTGGCCCAATGGTCAACCTCAACCAGAAGTCAGAGGGCAAGGGAGCCTCACTGATAAAGCCACTAAGGTCAGCCTCCAGGGGCACAGAGTAGTGCAAAGGAGGATAAAACACTGACCCAGGGGAGCAAATGGAAATCACCAACACTACCTAGCCATGTTCCATTGGGCTTTATTCTCCCTCCAATGGAACTCCATCTACTCCTTCTATCACCTCCACCAGAACCAGAGGCAGGCTGACCAGCGCAAAAGGAAGGATACTCAGGCAGCCCATTAAAACTGAAGAAACAGGGCTTCCCTGGTGGTCCAGTGGGTAAGGACACCGCCTTGCAGTGCAAGGGATGCCGGTTCGATCCCTGGTCTGGGAAGATCCCACGTGCCACGCAGCGGCTGGACCAATGTGTCCAATCACTGATCCGGAGCTCTGGAGCACATGTGCCCAGAGCCGGTGCTCTGCGACCACAGAGGCCACCGTGATGGGAGGTCCACACGGGCCAAACAACAAAGATGGATGAAAATAGACTAATGAAAGACCAATGGAAGTGGCCTGCCTGCCCCCCTCCCTCCTCCCAACTCCCCCTGCAAAAAAAAACCTAAAGAAACACACCCATGTGTGTGACCAGTTCCCAGGAAGTGATGATGGGAAGGAGAAACAACATCTAAAATTCTTGAAGGTAAGGTCTTCGGGACTTTTCTTACCAAAAAAGGCAATCAGATCCTCTTCTATCAAGAAGCACTACCTCCAAAACAACCAACCCTGAAACTCATTCACCCATCTATTCATTCGACAAATATTCATTGAGCACCTGCTACGTGACAACCACTGTGCTAGAACTAGGTACACAGGAGATGAACCAAATAATGACCAATCCAGCTTTTAGAGTTGATCATCGAAAGAGACAGATATCAAATGCTAAGTACAAAATAAATATGCAGTCACAAAGTGTCGTAAGTGCTATGGAGGAAAGCAACAGGGTGAAAGGTGAAGGAAGAGTAGGGTGCTGGGGTGGGGGGCTCCTCCTTAAGATCAGGGCATCAGGATGTGATGAAGTTACCTCTCAGTGTCAGAAAAACAGCCAACCTTCTGCTGTGATGAGTTCACAGTGTGCAGCTCCAGAGCCCGCTCTGATGACACATTAGTCTTTCTCCCAAGTCAGGAAAGGCTTCCAAATGTCCAACCTCAAACAATTGAAATGTGTTGTCTCGTGCCCTGTCCTCAGCTGAAAGAGACCAGCTGTTCACCGTCCCTCTAACCTATAAGCATCCTATATATGTTTATATACATGAAGTTCATATTTGAGTATGCCCCTTAGCCTTCTCAGCACTCAATAAATTCAATTTCCAGAACAGCCCAGTATTTTACAGCTGAAAAAGCCTTACAGGTCATCTGCTTTAATTATCTCATTTTATGAATGAGTCACCTGAGGCTCAGAAAAGTTAAGTCACTTCACTGAAAGTCACACAGCAGGACAAGAATGCAGTCAATGGATCTTTCCGGGCCATGGTTAAGACAATGACACTCACTGTATTATGAGGTGTTGGCAGGCTCAGCCTGGTGGGTTTGCGTACATTCAGAATGCTTGGAATGCCATAAACACTCCCCTTGTGTCCGTTGTTACTGCCACTGTCACTTAATCCCCACTACCACCAAGAGGTGAGTACAGGGATCATCCCGTTTCACAGGTAAGGATGCTGCAGCTTAGGGAGGCTTAGAACTTGCTCACTATCAGACAGCTGGTAAGAGACCAAGTCCAGCCCTTGACCCCAATCTGCCTCAGAACCCATTCACCTAATCGCTAGGCTGTATGAACTTCACCTTGCCTCACTTTGGTCCTTCCATAAAAAGTCTTTTTCCAAACCTGTTGTGCATGCTCACTGCATTCCTAGATCCTCTCTATAGTTTTCATATTTCAAGATAAAAGGCAGACCTTTGCTGAGACTGAGGGCAAGTCTGTGTCAAGGTCTTGGACTCTGTTCTGTGTGAACATCCCTATGGGGTATTCACTCAGCACAACAGCACTCACCTCACAGAGAATTTTCCATCACTAGTAAACTCACTCCTCTTCCTCCTCCTCCTCTTTCTGCTCCTCCTCTTCCTCCTCCTCCTCTTTCTGCTCCTCCTCTTCCTCCTCCTCCTCTTCCTCCTCCTCCTCTTCCTGCTCCTTCTTCTCACCTGCTAACTATTCATCCTGCTTTCCAATCATTCAGTCCACCCTCTTGGTCCTCTGGTGCTGGCCCTCTGAGATGGGCACAGGGTCAGAAGCAAGAGGGAAAAGAGAAGCAAAATGAGAAGATTTAAATGGGCTCTGCTACCCTTGAAGAGTGAGAAAGCCCTCCAACAGCATCCAGAGTCCAATCACTTAATGAAGCGAGTGGAGCCCAGAAGGACAAGGGACTCTCCCAGCGTCACAGAGAAATTTAGTGGCCTCATGCTTGCCTAATTACCAAAGTATTTAATTGGCTCATAGATGTTCTGCTTTCAGAAACCCCTGAAGTCAATCCCTGGCCTCACCATATATTAGCCAAGGGACCACAACCTGGTTCCTTAAACCTCTGAAAGTCTCTGTTCCATTATATGCTAAATGGGGGTAACCATAGTATCTATCTTATAGTCTTGGCATGAGAATTAAATATGGTAATAAACTCCATAAACAAACTCTGAAAAGATACACACAAAAACTAATGCAAGAAACAGTGGGAGTAGAGGCTTATCAATTTTTTGCTTCACCTTTTTTCTGTTCAAAACTAGATCAATATGTAAAGAGCCTGGGATGTTCTAAGTGTCCTACAAATGCTACATGTTATTATCTTCAAAGTGTGAATGATTGTAACCTAATGGCACAGGAACACTGTCAAACAGAAATATAATGCAAGCACCCATGTAATTTTAAAGTTTCTAGTAGCCACATTTATAAAAGTAAACAGCAAGAGGGACAGCTCATCTTAATATATATTTTATCTAAACCAATATATCCAAAACATTATCACTTCCACATGTAACTCATAGTTTTAAATTACTGTGATATTTTAAATTATTTTATTCACATTAAGCCTCTGAAATCTAGTCTTAATTTTACACTTAACACCACATCTCAATACAGATTAGCCACATTTCAAGTGTTCTATGATCAAGCGTGGCCAGTGGATACCAGAGGAAACACTACAGGTTGAGGGCATTAAAAGCAACACTGGCTACGATTTTGCTTCTAAAAACTGGGAGGACATTAAATACGGTTCTTAGCTTTGTCTACTTGATACCCGGCTGAGAGCCATTCCCAAACAGCATTCTAGCTGACCCCAGGCAAACCCTGGTCTCAAAGCACTCTGGGTAAAGCCCAGCAAGGTCAGAGAGACAGGCTAACAAGTGCCCTCCCAACAAAGCAGCAGAGGGTACATTCCCTGGCTCCGGACCACAGGAGGTCCCAGCGTGTCGGAAAAATAAGGTAACAGGTCCAAGCTTTTGCACAATCCATGTCCTAGACACGCTCCCTACGGAGCCCTTCATTGATTCGGTTTGATTCTAATACGGCTCATCTGGATATAGGGTTTAAGAATTGTTTAAAAACGCATTCACTTTGACCTTCGCACAAATTTGGGGACCCCGTAACCTGACAGGAGTCATCAAACACTTAACATTAAAAGAAAATGGTCTAGAACACACATACATAACTCATCTTTAAATTAGCCTGATTTTATACACATGGATATAAACCCACGGATCGTTACTCTCTCCAGAGCGGCAGCAGCTGTCACCCGAGCCAGCCGCCTCCCCGGCCCCGTGCGCCGCTCTGCCTCCACTTCTAATTGGGAACAGAGACACTCCTTGGGTGACTTCCAGCACGATCCATCACACCAGAGACAGCTTCTGTGCAAACCGAAGCAAATCGGTTTCCAAATAAGAAAAAACCTCTTAGATAAACAAGGATTGAAGCATAGAAGGCTGTTTTTCTTAAAAAAAGAATGAAAAGAAATGCACAAATAAAAGCAAAGCAAAATGAAAGTAAACAGCAAGAGGGACAGCTCATCTTAATATATATTTTATCTAAACCAATATATCCAAAACATTATCACTTCCACATGTAACTCATAGTTTTAAATTACTGTGATATTTTAAATTATTTTATTCACATTAAGCCTCTGAAATCTAGTCTTAATTTTACACTTAACACCACATCTCAATACAGATTAGCCACATTTCAAGTGTTCTATGATCAAGCGTGGCCAGTGGATACCAGAGGAAACACTACAGGTTGAGGGCATTAAAAGCAACACTGGCTACGATTTTGCTTCTAAAAACTGGGAGGACATTAAATACGGTTCTTAGCTTTGTCTACTTGATACCCGGCTGAGAGCCATTCCCAAACAGCATTCTAGCTGACCCCAGGCAAACCCTGGTCTCAAAGCACTCTGGGTAAAGCCCAGCAAGGTCAGAGAGACAGGCTAACAAGTGCCCTCCCAACAAAGCAGCAGAGGTACATTCCCTGGCTCCGGACCACAGGAGGTCCCAGCGTGTCGGAAAAATAAGGTAACAGGTCCAAGCTTTTGCACAATCCATGTCCTAGACACGCTCCCTACGGAGCCCTTCATTGATTCGGTTTGATTCTAATACGGCTCATCTGGATATAGGGTTTAAGAATTGTTTAAAAACGCATTCACTTTGACCTTCGCACAAATTTGGGGACCCCGTAACCTGACAGGAGTCATCAAACACTTAACATTAAAAGAAAATGGTCTAGAACACACATACATAACTCATCTTTAAATTAGCCTGATTTTATACACATGGATATAAACCCACGGATCGTTACTCTCTCCAGAGCGGCAGCAGCTGTCACCCGAGCCAGCCGCCTCCCCGGCCCCGTGCGCCGCTCTGCCTCCACTTCTAATTGGGAACAGAGACACTCCTTGGGTGACTTCCAGCACGATCCATCACACCAGAGACAGCTTCTGTGCAAACCGAAGCAAATCGGTTTCCAAATAAGAAAAAACCTCTTAGATAAACAAGGATTGAAGCATAGAAGGCTGTTTTTCTTAAAAAAAAAAAAAAAAAAAAAAAAGAATGAAAAGAAATGCACAAATAAAAGCAAAGCAAAAAAAAACAATCACCAGTGAAGGGCAGTGACTTCCCTCCAGGGCTGTGGATGGGGCAGCCATCCTCTCGGATGAAGATCAAAGCCACAGCTTTTGACACAGGTGCCCCTAGCCTGCCATCCAATGCACCAAATGCAAGGCTTCCACTGGGTTGTTGGAGCCACTGAGCTCATTAACAGGATGCAGGCAAAACGAACCCGAAAGTGCAACATGGGAGTGCGGTGAGTAATTAAATCCCAGGTCATTTAAAAATGCAAACGCTTAGATGTCACAGGCTCCTGGAGCCTCTGACTCCTCGTGCATTTTTTGGCTCAGGATGGAGGACTGGGAACCTACAAGTCATATATGGATTATAATAAAATATGCCATATAAAAAGCAGATTAAGACAGTTCTTCTTTGGGGAAATATACAAAGAGAGGAGCTGTCTGTTAGCTGTCGAGTTTGCAGGAGATACCATCTTTGGGGAGGCTGTGCTCTGCCAACAGACAAGCTGCCCCAAGGGAAATCGTGGTGAAACACCCCGACAAGGCACATGCATCCGTCCATCCATCACAGGCTCCCTCTGACGCAGGAGCCTGGAGACAGAGCTATGGTGCGAAGGAGGGAGAAGTCCCACAGACAATGGCAGACCGTCTTCCTTCTACATCATGAGTGCCCAGACTTTTTTTCTACCTGACTCTGGTTTTCTTTTAAAAATACAAATGTATAGTTTTCTATTCTGGTTGCTTATTATTTTGAGGCATTAAGCTCATCACATTTCCTTGGATTTATACATCGACTTACACTGAGAAGCAAGAAGCTTAAGAATCATCATTTCATTTATGCCTACCAAACTCAGGCTCACGGGCAAGGAGGAGGAAGGCATTGTTATCGCTCACCCCACGGGGGAGGAACCTGGAAGAGACTGAAGCCTGGATTTCCTGAGACGGCAGCAGGCCCCGGGAATCCATCCGTTCCTTCCTCAGGGGTGCCATTTTCTTGGCTGTGTTTCACTCCCTGCTTTGTGATTCATAAAGCTCGAAATAGATGAGGTTCACAATGAGGACCCATCACCCAGGCTGCACCCTGCAGGCCCTTGTTACCACTCATTTTAGAAGCCCAGGATAGCCACACAAGAGGAGGACTGATCATGCCCATCCTCTGCTCTGCCAGCTCCCTCGCCCCTTGCCAACATGTAAGGATGGGCCCCTGGAAGCAGCACCCAGAGGTCGACACCAGAGATTAGCATTCCTCCATCTCTGAGACACAGAGTTTCCACTGTCAAAGGAAACTCACCACTGGGCTCGTCAGCAGCCCAAGTTGATACAACAGCTGGAAGGTGAGGGAGGGGAAGGACGGTGAGAATGGACAGAGTGGTGAAATGGTTCAAGGGAACATAGATCACTGGAAAGTGCAAGAAGCTGTCTGGGGTGAAATCTCAAGGTTTGTGCCCTAAACTGCACACCTGGCCTTGCTCCCCTCATTGTAGAATAAAGCCCACTCCCCAGTGTTGCTATGGGGCCAGGAGAGATCATGGATACAGAGTGTCTGCACAGGGAAGAGGCTCGATTCCTGTGAACCCCTCCTTTTCGCTTTCAAAAGGCTCCCTCTCCTTGCACTTCTAAGCAAAACTCCTCCCCTTCTGACACAGACCGTCAGACACGGTGAGACACAGCTCCCTGCTGCCTGGACAGGGGCCCGGGCGGGGGATGGAGCAGAGGTGAAGAAGGGGGCCCGGACGGGGGATGGAAACGGAGGTGAAGAAGGTGAACACATCCTGCATGTTTGGAGATCACAGCAGAACCACATGGAAGAGGCCATGGTCTCCTCATTCATTTGACAAGTGATTACTGAGCACTGACTATGCACCAGGCTCTGCTCTAGGTGCTGAGAAACAGCTGTGAACGAGAGACGGAAATTCCTGCCCTCATAGAAGCTATATCTAGTGGCATAGAAACAAGGCGTAAAATAACCAAGCAAGGCCCATAGTATGGCAGATGGTTTTAGAAACAGAGCAGAGCGGGGGAAGCTGGAACATCAGGCATGATGGGAGGGTGAGTTCACTTTTAGATGCGCCTGCAAAGCATGAGCCTAAAGGTGCAGGGAGGGAGCTACACTGTTCATCAGGAAAGGATGTTTTCAGCAAAGGAGCCATTGTGAAAAGGCCCTGAAGCTGGGGCCTGTCTGCCCAGAGCACAGTGAGCCAGAGGGAGAGAGCAGGTGCCCAGTTCAGAGAGCGCTAGGGCCTTCAAGGGCTGAGTAAGCCTCTGAAAGAATGCTCCCTCCCTTGGACAGCAAGGAGATCAAAGCAGTCAATCCTAAAGGAACTCAGTCCTGAATATTTATTGGAAGGACTGATGCTGAAGCTCCAATACTTTGGCCACCAAATGCGAAGAGCCAACTCACTGGAAAAGACCCTGATGCTGGGAAAGATTGAGGGAGGGAAGAAAGGGGATGACAGAGGATGAGATGGTTGGAGGGCATTACCAACTCAATAAGCATGAGTTTGAGCAAATTCCAGGAGGTGGTGAAGGACAGGGAAACCTGGCGTGCTACAGCCATGGAGGCGCAAAGAGTCAGACTCGACTGAGCAACTGAACAGCTTCTGAAGACATTGGCAGTTTCAAGACAAAGGTGACATTATGTCTGTATTTCAACAGAATCATTCTGAAATTAACTGAAGGAAGCTAAGGGCAGAAGTGAGGAGACCATCCACGAGCCAGTGCTTGAGAGCGGGCCCTGTCCTCATGCTGCCCACGTCCTGGTTGCTAGATACATCCAGAGGGCAGTCACAGTGAACCGGGATAGAGGCCAGGGGTGGAGGCTGGGTGCCCCATGCCAAAGGGCAAAGGAATGGAGCCACACCAGAGTGAGTCCACAGAGGAGCGGTCCTCAGAGAAGGCAGAACCACGAAAACCAGAACCAAGGTCAGGAGAAGAGACCCAGCCAAGCAGGCCTAGCCTAGCACCATGGGATGACAGGTGTTTGTAAAAGGAAGCCTTCCAAGTTTATCTCTGTGCTCCGGGCAGTGGATGCCAGAGGACGGAGTCCTGGGACACAGGACTGAGCCTGGGCAAGCCGTGGTTCTGGGAAAGGCAGATCCCATAGCCAGATGCCAGGTCTTCTCAGGGTAGATGCTAGCCTTGGGCTTTTAAAAGACTGTACACCAGAACGTGTTCCCATTCCGGCGACACGGCACATGGTCCTCCAGCTGGGTGGTGAGCTGCCTGCAGTGAGCACACGCTGGGGACAGGAATGGCGTCAGCTGAGGCCCCCCTGACACACCGAGTGGCACGACATGGAGGTGGCATCATGGTGCCTCTTCACATCTGCCAAGTGCTCCAGCTCCACAGGACTCTGAGAACACCCCCAGAAAACAAGCAGAGCAGCTGCCATGATCCGCATTTCACAGACAGAGAACCAAGGCCAAGTGGTTATGTGTCGAGGTGACGACTCAAAATCACCATAGCCTGTGGGTGGAGGGGTCTGGACTTGAACCCAGGTCTTGTGATTCCTGTTGGATGCCTTTTCTCCTGAGGAGCACAGCTGTTCAACATAGTAAAGGTCCCAGTGAGTTCAAATCAAAGACCAGCAAAATGGCAAAGCCAGGCCAGGCCCCCAGGCCATGCTGGGCACAGAATGGGGAGACCGGGTCAGCTCCAAAGGCTCCCCCTCACCTGATTCGAGCTCCCTGAGTGCCAGGAGAGGATGAGAGCTAAGCCGTGTTCTTCAAGCTTGGGATCAGACACCAGGCACTTCTCTCTCCTCATCCTTTTAATAAATCTTTGCTGCCTACCTACTATGTGCCACATCGGGTGCTGTGTGTTGGGGATACAGATGAAGATCAGGGAACCCTTAAACTCAGAATGCGCCCCTTCAGCAGGGAGAAATGCCAGTGCACAGGCCCTGGTGTAACAGGGCGATGGTCACACAAGCTGTGCTCTACACAAGGCTCTGCCGCATCCAGCAGCAAATCCCTGTTATGCAAACCCTGCAGCCACTATGCTCACCGCCCAGGCCACTCCCAGCTGCTGCCCAACCCCTGGGCCACCCCAGGCTCCCAGAACCTTTGCAGGATAGTGCCAGAGGCCCTGACCCCTTCCCCCAGACCCAGCGTCTGTCCCCAGGCTGCCAGGAGAGCACGAAGCGGAGGCTGGAGGGGTCTGCCCACCTCTCTCTGGCTCACGAGGCCAACAAAGCTGAAGAAGCTGCTGTTGCCGGCCTCCGGAATGGATGGCTGCAGCTCTGACACTGCAGGAAAGAGATAAATGACTGGTCATTTCCCCCTGATGCACTTGAAGGCATCCATTCTCCCGGCCGTACCACGCTCAGGCAACCCCCACACAGAGGCAGATAAGCACTGACAGATGGGGTGGGAGCCCAGCGTCCTTCCCCCTCGGAAGGACACAGCCAGACTCCTCTGCGGGCCAGGAGGAGGTCATGTCGCCCTTTGGCTCACACCTGGCTGGGGACTCTATAGGTCCTTTCCCCTGCCTCTCCCCATCTCACCCACCCCCTGCCCGGCTCATCCCTGTGAGGAGGAGCGGGGGAGGCAGGGGGCAGAGGGAGCCAGCTGACAGGCTCATCAATCTTAGGCTACATGCTTGGCACACTGGCGTTCCGTAAGGTGTTCCCGGACTGGGAGGGTGCTGGAGGAGTCGGAGGGACTGTCTCGAGGAGAAGAGAAATCGAGTCCAACATCAGAGAGCAAATGGTGGAGGAAGCCTAGAGACCATTAAAATGTGGGCCATGTACAAAAGCAGTAGGGAGCTAATTAAGATGCAGGATTTTCAAAAGCTGGGGAAGTTGGCCGCAGCCCGCTCCCATCTGCAGAGTGCTGGCGGTTCGGGGCGGCAGGGACAGCATCCGAGGGGGGCGAAGCAGGCCGCTCCACCACTGCCCATGCAGGCAGGGCTCCGGCCTCTGCCTGGACCGCCCCCTTGGGCGCGCCCCTCCAAGGGTCCCTGGGATTCGCTTGGTGACCAGCTATGGCACACTTGCCTTTGGGCCATCCCCTTGCCTGCCATCCTCCGAGGGCCCCTGCCCAACCATTCATGTTCCCTCTATAACATGTGGCAGGGCAATGATTAGCCTGGTCATTCATGCCCAGTCATGGAGCGTCAGCCAAAAAACAAAAACAAGAGAAAGAACCAGAACCCTATTCCTGGCGGCCTTCCTTCCCATCGCCCTTGGAATCTGAAAGAGACATGCAGCTCCCCAAGTGTCCTGGAGCAGAAGGGAAACTGACAGCGCCTCGGGGACACTCTGGGAGCCCTTGATCTGAGACACCAGGATGAATGTCGAGTCCTGGAGCAATCCGGCACCAGTTCGCACAGGTTCCCCCACAGGGCTCTTTCCTTGGCTTCACCATGGATATCCCCTGGGAAATTCACTTCCTAATTCAGGGCCACAGTGTCTCAACCTCTAAAACAAGGATAAAACCTGCCCTAGATCGTGGGCACCAAAAGGTCTGGAGTTAGAAAATGCTAAACTGGTCAAAGAAAACTATCTGAGCATCTAACCCAGAAGGACACAAGTAAAGGTTTGTTCCCAGCCCTTTTTCCTCATTCAAACAAAAGTGAATTTAAGGCAAGAGAAGGAGACAACAGAGGACTAGATGATTGGATAACATCACCAGCTCAATGGACCTGAATTTGAGCAAACTCTGGGAGACAGTGAAGGCCGGAGAAGCCTGGCGTGCTGCAGTCCATGGGCCGCAAAGAGTCAGGCACAACTGAGGGCTGGAACTGACTGAGAGGTTCTTTCTTAATCAGCTGGCTTTTGCCCAACATCTTCCCAACTCTTCAGGGCCTTCTGGTGGATATTTACTATTCACCTTTCTCTCTTGCCAGCTCGGCTTCCCCTTCGCAAGGACGGAGCTCCATTCTTGGGGAAACGGTCCAGGGGCGGTCCCTCCCTGGCACCAGGCCCCTGCCTGCCTTCACGTTGCCTAAACTGTGATGCCTGTGCCATGAAACACCTTGCATTCGGCCCTGCAGCCAAGTGCAAGCTGCAAAGAACACTGAACGCCATTGTCAGTCAGCCGAGAGAAATAATGTTGTGTGTGTTGTCCTTCAGACGCCCAGGCAAGTAGGAGGTTGCAAGATGTTTATTCAAGACTGATTGGAGGGGTGATGCTAGGCGTGAGAAACACAGGGTCCAGGGACGTTGAGGATGCTTTCAAATTCCAAAGAGTTCGCCCCAGCTCTCAGCCACATCCCGCCCCCGTGCAGACACACTTTTATTTTCAGCAAGGAGTAAAGAAACACGGGCAGGACGGCATAGTCACAGTGAGGGAGACGGGATGAGGACAGCAGGCCTGGGGAGCACTCCATCAGTGTGTAATTTAACCCAAGAATAAATGATTTCCCAGCAACCAAAATCGGCTCTCCACTCTCCACAGATGAGCTTTGTGCTGTGTGGGGCTGAAGCACAAGCACAGCCCTGGCTGAGACCTGCTCCAAAGTCCCTCAAAAATCCTGAGTGGATTCCCCCTCCCCGTGCCCTGACCTGGTTTCCTGATAAAACCTGCAGCTCTGAAGACCTGGGGTCAAGGACAACTCTAAGCCCCATTTTACCTGGGTCATTTTTTTTGCTGGAAGCTGCCCATCACTGGCCGGACTCAGGCAGGGTCACAAAGGAAGACAGGAGGGACAAACCGGGTGCCAGCATGACAGATTGCTTGTAGCAGCTCCTTAGTATGCATGGAAAGGTCTGACATGGACGGAAATTCATGCTTTGAGACAATTCCGCTCCAGGCCAATGCCCTGTCTCTTCACAAATTAGGGGGAACTCCTTTCTTTCTCTCCCTGGAGGGCTCGAAGGGCTGATGGTGGAGCCCCAGGGAGGCTCCAAGAATCACAGGCATAACTGCATCCCTGGAGCCTGTCGAGGGGATCTCAGGAGAACCCACACCAGGAGGCTGGGAGGGAAGACAGAGGAGAGGATGAGCAGCCATGGAGACCACGTGCTGGAGGGGTGTTGAGGGTGGTGGGCTCATTCACTCATATTTTCTTCAACATAAACTCAGTCTTCCATTTTCCATAACTTTAAAGAGGTTCAGCCCAGGATGGACAGATTGATATCAATTTTCAGCAAGGTCTGCCCAAAAAGGATTATATATAATGTTGCGCAGTTTGCTTTTTTCTTTCCACTAAACAATATAACTTGGATGTCTTTCCATTTTTTTCCTACCTATTCCTTTAAAGGACACAATGGTATTCTATTTTATGAATGTACTCTATGTTTAACCAGTCCCCTGCCAATAGACCTACTGGTTGTTTCTATTCTCTGTGTGCTGTTGTTGTTACAAACAATGCCACAATGAACCACCTTATCCACTGTGAGTACATATTTATTTATAGGATACGATTTCCTAGCCACAGAATTTGTAAGTCAAAGGCATAGTCACAGTGAGGGAGACGGGATGAGGACAGCAGGCCTGGGGAGCACTCCATCAGTGTGTAATTTAACCCAAGAATAAATGATTTCCCAGCAACCAAAATCGGCTCTCCACTCTCCACAGATGAGCTTTGTGCTGTGTGGGGCTGAAGCACAAGCACAGCCCTGGCTGAGACCTGCTCCAAAGTCCCTCAAAAATCCTGAGTGGATTCCCCCTCCCCGTGCCCTGACCTGGTTTCCTGATAAAACCTGCAGCTCTGAAGACCTGGGGTCAAGGACAACTCTAAGCCCCATTTTACCTGGGTCATTTTTTTTGCTGGAAGCTGCCCATCACTGGCCGGACTCAGGCAGGGTCACAAAGGAAGACAGGAGGGACAAACCGGGTGCCAGCATGACAGATTGCTTGTAGCAGCTCCTTAGTATGCATGGAAAGGTCTGACATGGACGGAAATTCATGCTTTGAGACAATTCCGCTCCAGGCCAATGCCCTGTCTCTTCACAAATTAGGGGGAACTCCTTTCTTTCTCTCCCTGGAGGGCTCGAAGGGCTGATGGTGGAGCCCCAGGGAGGCTCCAAGAATCACAGGCATAACTGCATCCCTGGAGCCTGTCGAGGGGATCTCAGGAGAACCCACACCAGGAGGCTGGGAGGGAAGACAGAGGAGAGGATGAGCAGCCATGGAGACCACGTGCTGGAGGGGTGTTGAGGGTGGTGGGCTCATTCACTCATATTTTCTTCAACATAAACTCAGTCTTCCATTTTCCATAACTTTAAAGAGGTTCAGCCCAGGATGGACAGATTGATATCAATTTTCAGCAAGGTCTGCCCAAAAAGGATTATATATAATGTTGCGCAGTTTGCTTTTTTCTTTCCACTAAACAATATAACTTGGATGTCTTTCCATTTTTTTCCTACCTATTCCTTTAAAGGACACAATGGTATTCTATTTTATGAATGTACTCTATGTTTAACCAGTCCCCTGCCAATAGACCTACTGGTTGTTTCTATTCTCTGTGTGCTGTTGTTGTTACAAACAATGCCACAATGAACCACCTTATCCACTGTGAGTACATATTTATTTATAGGATACGATTTCCTAGCCACAGAATTTGTAAGTCAAAGGGCGTGTGATTTTTAAATTCTGACAGGTACTCAGCATTAACCTTCAAACAGGTTACACCCCGCTCCACTTCAGTGTATAAGAGAGAGCAGACCCCGAGCGCCTCCCTCCAGCTCTGTTTCCTTCAACCGCCCTCCATTCCTGGGGAGGTGGGCCTCCATCCACCCAGTTAACTGCCCCCCACCTACTAGACATTTGCAGCAAATTCTCCAGAGACCCTGGCCAGTGATTCTGCCCTCCGTGAGCGTGTGCTACATTGCCTCAGTCGCGTCCAAATATGTACAACCCTACAGACGTAGCCAGCCAGGCTTCTCTGTCTGTGGGATTCTGCATGCAAGAATACTAGCGTGGGTTTCCATGCACTCCTCCGGGGGATCTTTCCCACCCAAGGACTGAACCCGTGTCTCCTGCGTCTCCTACATTGACAGGCTGGTTTTTTACCACTAGCACCACCTGGGCAGCTCTGATTCTACTCTGAGTCACACTCAAAAGAACTAATAAAAAAAAAAGACCAGCTCTCTTTGAGACCAAATCAAACCAGATAAAATAAAAATAAGAAACAGTCATTCTGAAATATTGTCCAAGGCGATTTTGTGTCTAGGAAGGACACATTCCCCAAAAGGGGGAGGAGTCCTCTCAGCTGAGGACTGCGCATTTTATAAATGATGACGGCAGAGCCTCTGAGAGGTGGCAAGTGGTACCTACACAGGGACACACCTGCCAAAGGGACAGAAAGGGGCCTACACCCAGCATGCTGCCTCCTAGCCCACCAGAAGGGGCATCATTTATAAATGTCTGCCCAGAGAGGGTGCCTTCTTCTACTTTCACACAAAGGTGCCATACAGACAAGCCGAGGCCCTGGGTGAAGGCCCTTTTCTGAAATGCTGGTTTGTGTGAAAAATTCAAAGACAAACGTATGAAGCCTCCAGGAAGAGGGTAGTCCATTTCTCTGGTCATGCTGCTTCGTGCTCTCTGGATGGGCCCTGAGGCTTTGAGGTTCCAGCCTGAGGCTCCTTATCACTGACTCTCAGATGCTCCCTTGTCATCTTTATTCACAGCCTCCAGCTGCAGGCTGGTGAGGTGGTGCATCTCCTGAGAGCCAGGCCTGGCCTGGTGGTACACACTTGGAACTGGATACAGAAATTTACATTTGGCTTCAAACAGGTTACACCCGCTCCACTTCAGTGTATAAGAGAGCAGACCCGCCTCCTCAGCTCTGTTTCCTTCAACCGCCCTCCATTCCTGGGAGGTGGGCCTCCATCCACCCAGTTAACTGCCCCCCACCTACTAGACATTTGCAGCAAATTCTCCAGAGACCCTGGCCAGTGATTCTGCCCTCCGTGGGCGTGTGCTACATTGCCTCAGTCGGCGTCCAAATATGTACAACCCTACAGACGTAGCCAGCCAGGCTTCTCTGTCTGTGGGATTCTGCATGCAAGAATACTAGCGTGGGTTTCCATGCACTCCTCCGGGGGATCTTTCCCACCCAAGGACTGAACCCGTGTCTCCTGCGTCTCCTACATTGACAGGCTGGTTTTTTACCACTAGCACCACCTGGGCAGCTCTGATTCTACTCTGAGTCACACTCAAAAGAACTAATAAAAAAGACCAGCTCTCTTTGAGACCAAATCAAACCAGATAAAATAAAAATAAGAAACAGTCATTCTGAAATATTGTCCAAGGCGATTTTGTGTCTAGGAAGGACACATTCCCCAAAAGGGGGAGGAGTCCTCTCAGCTGAGGACTGCGCATTTTATAAATGATGACGGCAGAGCCTCTGAGAGGTGGCAAGTGGTACCTACACAGGGACACACCTGCCAAAGGGACAGAAAGGGGCCTACACCCAGCATGCTGCCTCCTAGCCCACCAGAAGGGGCATCATTTATAAATGTCTGCCCAGAGAGGGTGCCTTCTTCTACTTTCACACAAAGGTGCCATACAGACAAGCCGAGGCCCTGGGTGAAGGCCCTTTTCTGAAATGCTGGTTTGTGTGAAAAATTCAAAGACAAACGTATGAAGCCTCCAGGAAGAGGGTAGTCCATTTCTCTGGTCATGCTGCTTCGTGCTCTCTGGATGGGCCCTGAGGCTTTGAGGTTCCAGCCTGAGGCTCCTTATCACTGACTCTCAGATGCTCCCTTGTCATCTTTATTCACAGCCTCCAGCTGCAGGCTGGTGAGGTGGTGCATCTCCTGAGAGCCAGGCCTGGCCTGGTGGTACACACTTGGAACTGGATACAGAAATGATTGACATTTGGCTTGAGGCTTTGGGGGTTTTGTTTGGGGTTTTGGGTTTTTTTTCAGTAGGCTTAAGAGTAGGTCTGATTACCCAGAGAGGGAACAAGTTCAACTGAGAAGGATCTCTGTCATATGCAAAGCTGTTGATTCCAGCCCTGGACTGTTTATTGTTTCTCAACATCCAGGTGCACGTGTGGAGGAGCCAATCTCCCTTGGGTGGGCCTGACTTGCCTGGACCCTTTTTCTCCCTTTTGTATAGGATTCCACCTCTGAGGGCCCATCCTCAATAAGGCTGGTACTCATCCTTACAGAGAGGGTCCTCCCACAAAACCCTGGTGGTCTCTGAGGCTGGACTTTCTGCAGTAGGGAGCAGCCACCTCAGTCTCTGCTCCAGGCATGAGGACAGAGCCCAAGGAAACCTCTCAAAGATCACAGATACAGACATGTTGCTGCTGGGCACATGGCTACACTGCCACCCCAGGGGTCTTCCTTTTCCCTCCACTGACACATCATGGCATACCCAAGGATGGGGCAAGTCCAAAGCCAGCTATGACCCCAGCTGTTCTACATTCAGTCACCTGGAGGCTCACGTGCCCAAAGTACATGTCTGTAGACAAAAGGACCAAACACTGGTAAAGGAGCTTCTTGCCCCAGTCCCACCAACAATGAGGCAATAGGTTCTCAGATACATGGGCATCACAGGAGATGGTGCTCCTTGTCTTCACCACAGCCTGACTGCCCTGACCTACGTGTGCATATGGGCATGCTAAGTCACTTCAACCAACTCCAATTCTTTGAGACCCTATGAGCCATAGTCCACCAGGATCCTCTGTCCATGGGATTCTCCAGGCGAGAATACAAGAGTGAGTTGCCATTTCCTTCTTCAAAGAGAAATGAGGAAATTATATGTCAACATGGCCAATGCCTGAAGCACATTTTTAAGGGAAAGGGCAAGATGCAAGGCGGTAATGCTGTGTGAAAAGAGAATGGGAAAGTCATATGATGTAATTCCCATGTGTGCATTAACTGTCTCTTGAAGAATCCCAAGACTGGTACCACTGATGCCTCTTTGGAGCCTGGGCCCTTTTATCACTATAAAATATATCCTTTTATATCTTTAGAATGTGACTGTATTACCTATTTAATTTTTTTTTTAATTTTTAATTGAAAGGGTAAGAAAGGGCAAATACTATTACATATGGCTCGTTTGATCCTCATGAGAAGCTGCAAGGCTGGCTAGGAATCCCAAGTACCAATTCCTTCTGCAAGGCCACAAAGCAATCAACATCACCGAGAAGCAAATCCTGTACTCAAACGCTTTCATTTCTATATCCAAGACGTGTTCTGTTTTTACAGCCTTGCTCTTCTTGCTGTCCTTAGTCACTCAGTCGTATCTGACTCTTTGTGACCCCATGGACTGCAGCCCACCAGGCTCCTCTGTCCATGGGGATTCTCTAGGCAAGAAAACTGGAGTGGATGCCCATGTCCTCCAGGGGATCCTTCCTACACAGGGATCAAACCCAGGTATACCCCATTGCAGGCAGATTCTTTACCCTCTGAGGCAACAGAGAAGCCCAAAAATACTGGAGTGGGTAGCCTATCTCTTCTCCAGGGGAGCTTTCCAACCCAGGAATCAAACCGGGATCTCCTGTATTGCAGGCATATTTGGTAACAGTTGAGCTATCAGGGAAGGCCAGTTCTTGTGTAAGAGGCTCCATTAGTTCATCCCCAGTAAGGGTGGGAGATGGTGCATAGGGCACTGGCCTGCTGAAAGCACAGCCTGGGACCAAGTTTCTCTACTTGAAGCCACAGGAAGGTATCACCTGGCCCCAAATAGCTGCAGTTCCTTCAGCTCTATTGGGAAGTCATCCATCCTGGGCCTCTTCCCACCCTGCACCTGCTTGCTTTCTTCTCCTGGGGTAGCAAGAGAAAGACAAAAGGAAGGGGAAGACCCAAGACCACCAGAGGGAGAGAAGCTGGGGGAGCTAAGATGAGGGGCGAGCACGTAGATGTGTTTATTCCTGATAGTGCCATGTGGGCAAACTCACTCTCCTTGAAAACTCCACTCCCCAGACACAGCCACCGAGCCCCCTCGTCCTCATGCAGTCCAGCACCCCTCGTCTCTCCCACCTTAGCCCAGCCAAGCTCCACAGGGCACTCACCAGGTTTTATTTCCAATAGCCGCAGCTTCTGATCCTCAGGCGGGTGCAATCGTCTCTTCTTCCGCCAGCAGCGGGCAGGGTATGTGTATAGCTGGCCCGGGGCGAGGCCTGTGGACAGAGACGGTGTAAAGGTTACAGGCTCCAGGCTAGGTGGGGCCTTGGAAATCACCCTGTCTAAACCGTCTCAATCACAGTGAGAGGAAAGTGAGGCCCAGAGAAGTGAAGTTGTGTGTCAAGGTCACGAAACTGGTATATAGATGGTGGAGCCGGGGCCCTGGCTCTAGACTGCTCCACAAGACTGTCTCAGTAGGCACAGGAGCCATCATTGTTATCCAAATAAGGTCGGGACCTTAACCCACAGAAGAGACTTCTCCAGATGTACACCCATCAGAGTGTTTCCAAGGCAATGTATCTCCAGCTACTGCCCATCCATTGCCCATCTGCCCAGGCCAAATAGGCTTCCTTCAAGGTGGAGCAGCATAAGTCAGTCTGTCTACCTGCGAACAGCCTGTATGGGGAAACATCTCAAGGAAACAGGGTCAAGGTGCCAGATCCCCTACCCGCTGGCTTCTTCCACGCACTGACGGTTGCTGGCAGCTCACTGAAGCCAAAGGGAGCACCATGCAACCTCCATCAGAATATAAGCCTCTCCTGTGAGCAGGTTCCATGGGCATAGGGCACTGGCCTGCTGAAAGCACAGCCTGGGACCAAGTTTCTCTACTTGAAGCCACAGGAAGGTATCACCTGGCCCCAAATAGCTGCAGTTCCTTCAGCTCTATTGGGAAGTCATCCATCCTGGGCCTCTTCCCACCCTGCACCTGCTTGCTTTCTTCTCCTGGGGTAGCAAGAGAAAGACAAAAGGAAGGGGAAGACCCAAGACCACCAGAGGGAGAGAAGCTGGGGGAGCTAAGATGAGGGGCGAGCACGTAGATGTGTTTATTCCTGATAGTGCCATGTGGGCAAACTCACTCTCCTTGAAAACTCCACTCCCCAGACACAGCCACCGAGCCCCCTCGTCCTCATGCAGTCCAGCACCCCTCGTCTCTCCCACCTTAGCCCAGCCAAGCTCCACAGGGCACTCACCAGGTTTTATTTCCAATAGCCGCAGCTTCTGATCCTCAGGCGGGTGCAATCGTCTCTTCTTCCGCCAGCAGCGGGCAGGGTATGTGTATAGCTGGCCCGGGGCGAGGCCTGTGGACAGAGACGGTGTAAAGGTTACAGGCTCCAGGCTAGGTGGGGCCTTGGAAATCACCCTGTCTAAACCGTCTCAATCACAGTGAGAGGAAAGTGAGGCCCAGAGAAGTGAAGTTGTGTGTCAAGGTCACGAAACTGGTATATAGATGGTGGAGCCGGGGCCCTGGCTCTAGACTGCTCCACAAGACTGTCTCAGTAGGCACAGGAGCCATCATTGTTATCCAAATAAGGTCGGGACCTTAACCCACAGAAGAGACTTCTCCAGATGTACACCCATCAGAGTGTTTCCAAGGCAATGTATCTCCAGCTACTGCCCATCCATTGCCCATCTGCCCAGGCCAAATAGGCTTCCTTCAAGGTGGAGCAGCATAAGTCAGTCTGTCTACCTGCGAACAGCCTGTATGGGGAAACATCTCAAGGAAACAGGGTCAAGGTGCCAGATCCCCTACCCGCTGGCTTCTTCCACGCACTGACGGTTGCTGGCAGCTCACTGAAGCCAAAGGGAGCACCATGCAACCTCCATCAGAATATAAGCCTCTCCTGTGAGCAGGTTCCATGCCTGCACAGCCAGCTTACCTATACATTCCTGCCTAGGCTTTACCCAAGAAAAAAAAAAAAAGGCAACAGTCCAGTGGCTGGGTTTATGTATCACACAGTCTACCAACAAGAATCTCCACTTAGATTTGGCCTTTGACACAAAGCACCACACCAGCATCATCTGTCATGCTGAGCAACCCATGAGGAGCCTTCCTGCTCATCCATCAACACTCTTGTGACTCCCTGGCACACAGTGTAGCAGCCAGAGGCCTTGGAAGAAAAGTGGATTCCTTGCACTAGACCCTGGTCTGTTCCCAGAGAAGAGGGCAGGGGGTGGAGACTGAGGGGCAGAGGAATAGGGCTGAAGACTGGGTGATTTTCAGATTAAAAAGACTGCCTGAGGCACCCCAAAATAAACCAGCAAATCAACTGACCCACCCCTGCTAGAAAGAAAAGCCTGGTGGGAACAGGGACTTGGTCTTGTTCGTGTCAGAATCCCCAGAACCAGAACTGTGGCTGACACAGAAGACAATCAAACGAACGTGTACTCAGTGAGTGAGCGAGTGAGTGAGTGATGTCACAATGTGGTCTTCTGTAGATAAACATGGCACTGGCCTAGACCTAGGACCATGGGTAGAAAGCATCAGGACCCCTATTCCCGGCTGCTGTCTTCCATTTGGGGACTTTTTAAAAGTTAAAAGAGGACCTTCCCTGGCAGTTCAGTGGTTAAGATTTCACCTTCCAATGCAGAGCGTGTGGGTTCAATCCCTTCTCAGGGAGCTAAGATCTTACATGGCTCACAGCCCCCCCACACACAAAAAAAATGAAATGGAAGAATAGTGTAACAAAGACTTTAAAATGGTCCACATCAAAAAAAAAACCCTTTAAAAATTAAAAATAATAAGAGAAAAATGACTTCAATTTTGCATTTTTCCAAGAAAAATCTATAGAAACTTCATTGCTATATGTCCACTCATTCATTTTTCATTCATACTTGTCATCTCTACCCTTGCATTGGTTTGGGTCCATAGCAGAGGCAACTACTCCAGCATTAAAGGAAACAAAATGTTCAAATTCTTTTTATGCGCTACCTTTCATTTTTAATCACACAGCTGCTCCCACAGGTTGCAAGGCTCTGAACAAGCTATAGGTACTGACCCTTTCCCCTTTGATTCTTAGAAACCACCAAGAGTAATGGAGCCTACAGGCTCCAGAAATATCTCTGATGTTATGAACTAAGGACGCATCACTCCCTACAGTTGTTTGCATACTTGGCTTTGTTAATACTGCAAACACAAAAGGAGGATCCTGAAGCTCTGAGCACCTTGAGTTCAGAGGATCAACTTGTGAATGACTTACATTAATAGACCAAATGAATCCAAAATACAAGCTTGGTCTCCCTCCATTGGAGGTTCAGTTTTGACCTCTGTCTGAGGGAAGGCATCACTAGGAATTGTTCAGGGTGGTTCACTCCATGTCACCTCTCACTTCATGATTCCTACTGGCCAGATGCTTTGGCTACTTCTGGGGCTGCTGTTCTCCAGAATCACAGAGAAGGCCAAGTATAAGGGCTGGCCTGCTGTTCCATATCCCAGAACTGGTCCTGTAATCCCCACTCATCTTGGATTAACAAATTCTTAATCCAGGCTGCAACCAGAAATACCTGGAGATCTTCTTATTAACACCAGTACCCCCAAATCACACCAGAGCTACATTATCCAAACAAAGGTGGGGGTGGGGGATTGAGCACCATTTTTAAAAAAAACTTTATAGATTGCCACAATATCTGACAAAGAACTTCTGGATGTCTAAGCGTCATCAACATACTGCCTGGATATTCCCTCTGATGTACAAAGACCAGTCTAATGGTTTATCCAGTAGATTCCCAAGTTTCCCTGTATTTTCCCCAAGCCATGGTCATCACCTGCCTGCTTACTAGACAGTCATTTCGATTGGTTTTATAAGACCCAAGATGGCAGGAACCATGTCCACCTCAAGTATCCCCAAAGCTTAGCACAGTGCCTGGCAGGTGCATTGAGAAATACTTACCAAATAAATTCAACCAAAACTGAACCAGTCTCAGAAACATGAAAAGTGAGTGACCCTTGGCCCCTGCTATTTCTGGCTCCAGGAGACTCCTCCACCTGTATTCAAGCCATCCAAGAGGACCCAAGCACAGAACCTACCCCACCAAAACTCACCAAGATGTGAGTTTCTGTGCCATAGATTCCTTCTTGCATGCAGGCTGCTTCATGGTACTTCCTATCTGACCAAAACAGGTCTGTGAGAAAGAGCTGGTCCTGACCAGCACATTCAAAAAGGTCTAAGTGACCAGAGGTCAAAACCATCAGCACTTGTCCAAGTTCACCACCCTCCATGAGGCTGTGGTCACCCTACTTGCTGATCAGCTGCCTCAGGCCACTCGGCTTGTGGCTGTAGGTCCACTCTCCCATGATAGTCCACTTTAAGAAGTAATTTGAATGCCCAAATGACTTCTCTTTATTTCATTCTGCAGCTTTCTGTGGTGGATAGAGGAGCTTCCCAGTACAGAGGACAATCATGAGTCCTCCAATTCCCCCCATTCCTGTCACCTTGGGATTCTCACCACCCCTCTCTGAGCCTGTCTCCTCACGCATAAGATACAGGGGATAATACCATCGACCTTACAAGGACTGTCAGGGATTCGCTTATATTCAAGAAGAAGCCCTTTATAATCATGAAGTTTTATACAGATGTCACTTCTTAATTATCAGGAGGTAGCTGACTTAGATGAACCTGGACTGCCCACATGGCCCCACTCAGCATGACAAGGTTGATCTTTGCTCCTTTAGCCATAAGGATGGAAAGAGGCTCCCTTTGATCTGAAAAACTTCTGGATGTCTAAGCGTCATCAACATACTGCCTGGATATTCCCTCTGATGTACAAAGACCAGTCTAATGGTTTATCCAGTAGATTCCCAAGTTTCCCTGTATTTTCCCCAAGCCATGGTCATCACCTGCCTGCTTACTAGACAGTCATTTCGATTGGTTTTATAAGACCCAAGATGGCAGGAACCATGTCCACCTCAAGTATCCCCAAAGCTTAGCACAGTGCCTGGCAGGTGCATTGAGAAATACTTACCAAATAAATTCAACCAAAACTGAACCAGTCTCAGAAACATGAAAAGTGAGTGACCCTTGGCCCCTGCTATTTCTGGCTCCAGGAGACTCCTCCACCTGTATTCAAGCCATCCAAGAGGACCCAAGCACAGAACCTACCCACCAAAACTCACCAAGATGTGAGTTTCTGTGCCATAGATTCCTTCTTGCATGCAGGCTGCTTCATGGTACTTCCTATCTGACCAAAACAGGTCTGTGAGAAAGAGCTGGTCCTGACCAGCACATTCAAAAAGGTCTAAGTGACCAGAGGTCAAAACCATCAGCACTTGTCCAAGTTCACCACCCTCCATGAGGCTGTGGTCACCCTACTTGCTGATCAGCTGCCTCAGGCCACTCGGCTTGTGGCTGTAGGTCCACTCTCCCATGATAGTCCACTTTAAGAAGTAATTTGAATGCCCAAATGACTTCTCTTTATTTCATTCTGCAGCTTTCTGTGGTGGATAGAGGAGCTTCCCAGTACAGAGGACAATCATGAGTCCTCCAATTCCCCCCATTCCTGTCACCTTGGGATTCTCACCACCCCTCTCTGAGCCTGTCTCCTCACGCATAAGATACAGGGGATAATACCATCGACCTTACAAGGACTGTCAGGGGATTCGCTTATATTCAAGAAGAAGCCCTTTATAATCATGAAGTTTTATACAGATGTCACTTCTTAATTATCAGGAGTTAGCTGACTTAGATGAACCTGGACTGCCCACATGGCCCCCACTCAGCATGACAAGGTTGATCTTTGCTCCTTTAGCCATAAGGATGGAAAGAGGCTCCCCTTTGATGTCTGCTTCAACTCGTATCAACGAGCAAATGGCCCCAAGAACCCTCTCGGGGATCCCGCCCCCTTCCTCACTCTCCTCCCTGAGCTGACAGGCACCAGGGTGCCTTTATAGGGCCAACACGTTCAGCCCTGGAGTTCCACTTACAGAGGGATGAGCAGAGCCCCGTGAGAGTTATGTTGTTTATCTCATTAGAACAGGAGGCACATAACTCAGAGTCCATGTGTGTGGTAGATGGAAGAGGGAGTGGGGAGGAGGATGGAGGCACAGCTGCAGCCAGGGAAATTAACCTGAAGGAAGGAGTCTGGGAAGAGGGAGGGAAGGAAATGGAGGAGAGGAAGGGGGAGGCAAGAGACAAGAGGGGTGACCAGCCCTCCCAGTAGCCAAGGCCACAGCAACCCCTCCATTCACCCACCCCACTAAGCAAACTGCTCTGCTATTACTTTAAGCTGTAACGCCAGGTACTTTTTTAAAAAAAAAAAAAACAACACTTCATTTTTTTTTTAAGATTTATTTATTTATTTATTTATTTTGGGCGGGGGTCGGGTTGGGGAGGGAGGGGAGCGGGCAGGCCACTTCTATTGGTCTTTCATTTCTCCATTTTCATCCATCTTTGTTCTTTGGCTCCTGTGGGCCTCCCATTGCGGTAGCGTCTGTCATCGCAGAGCGCCGGCTCTGGGCGCATGCGCTCCAGAGCTCCGGCTCGGTGATTGGACACATCGGTCCAGCTGCTCCACGGCACATGGGATCTTCCCAGGCCAGGGCTCGAACCGGCGCCCCTTGCACTGCAAGGCAGTGTCCTTAACCACTGGACCACCAGGGGAAGCCCCACTCCAGGTACTTTTATGGGCAAGCGTGGGCATGGCAGACACACGTGGGCATACACACACCCACTCAGGAACTCACACACTGGCTGCAGGGAGAACTGGCTCCACAGACAATTTCAACAGGATGAGCTGGGTGCCTTGCACACGTAAATATCTTGTTACATGCACGGTCCACCTTCCACAGGTGGATCTTGAGTGTTATGAGCCTCTCTGACAGACGCAGCATGAGCCCTTAAGAATTCAGAAGATGAAATGGGACTGGAATAGATTTGAAAAGAAGAACCAGAATATCTTCCTCTTCCCCAAACCAGAGCTGAGCAGTGGCAGTTCAAGCCCACCCAGAGAAAGACTCTGCCTGCAGCAGCTCAGAGCGTGTGTCCTGAGGTTTCCCGACTCATTACTTCACAGGACACACTATCCCAAAGAGGGGATGAAAAAATGGAATCAAAAAACTTAAGTAGGGCTTCCTCTGGTGGTCCAGTGGATAAGGACACCGCCTTGCAGTGCAAGGGGCGCCGGTTCGAGCCCTGGCCTGGGAAGATCCCACGTGCCGCGGAGCGGCTGGACTGATGTGTCCAATTACCGAGCTGGAGCTCTGAAGTGCATGCTGGTGCTCTGCGACAACAGAGCCCACCGCGATGGGAGGCCCACAGGAGCCAAAGAACAAAGACGGATGAAAACAGAGAAATGAAAGACCAATAAAAGTGGCCTGCCCCCTCCCTCCGCAATCTGCTATTACTTTGTAACGCCAGGTACTTTTAAAAAAAAAACAACACTTCATTTTTTTTTTAAGATTTATTTATTTATTTATTTATTTTGGGCGGGGGTCGGGTTGGGGAGGGAGGGGAGCGGGCAGGCCACTTCTATTGGTCTTTCATTTCTCCATTTTCATCCATCTTTGTTCTTTGGCTCCTGTGGGCCTCCCATTGCGGTAGCGTCTGTCATCGCAGAGCGCCGGCTCTGGGCGCATGCGCTCCAGAGCTCCGGCTCGGTGATTGGACACATCGGTCCAGCTGCTCCACGGCACATGGGATCTTCCCAGGCCAGGGCTCGAACCGGCGCCCCTTGCACTGCAAGGCAGTGTCCTTAACCACTGGACCACCAGGGGAAGCCCCACTCCAGGTACTTTTATGGGCAAGCGTGGGCATGGCAGACACACGTGGGCATACACACACCCACTCAGGAACTCACACACTGGCTGCAGGGAGAACTGGCTCCACAGACAATTTCAACAGGATGAGCTGGGTGCCTTGCACACGTAAATATCTTGTTACATGCACGGTCCACCTTCCACAGGTGGATCTTGAGTGTTATGAGCCTCTCTGACAGACGCAGCATGAGCCCTTAAGAATTCAGAAGATGAAATGGGACTGGAATAGATTTGAAAAGAAGAACCAGAATATCTTCCTCTTCCCCAAACCAGAGCTGAGCAGTGGCAGTTCAAGCCCACCCAGAGAAAGACTCTGCCTGCAGCAGCTCAGAGCGTGTGTCCTGAGGTTTCCCGACTCATTACTTCACAGGACACACTATCCCAAAGAGGGGATGAAAAAATGGAATCAAAAAACTTAAGTAGGGCTTCCTCTGGTGGTCCAGTGGATAAGGACACCGCCTTGCAGTGCAAGGGGCGCCGGTTCGAGCCCTGGCCTGGGAAGATCCCACGTGCCGCGGAGCGGCTGGACTGATGTGTCCAATTACCGAGCTGGAGCTCTGAAGTGCATGCTGGTGCTCTGCGACAACAGAGCCCACCGCGATGGGAGGCCCACAGGAGCCAAAGAACAAAGACGGATGAAAACAGAGAAATGAAAGACCAATAAAAGTGGCCTGCCCGCTCCCCTCCCTCCCCAACCCGACCCCCACCCAAAATAAATAAATAAATAAATCTTTAAAAAAAAAAAAAACTTAAGTAACCCCTGAAAGAAAAATGAGAAAAAAGGAAACAAACAGATGGATAAACAGGAAACAAACAGCAAAAAAAAAAGGCAAAATGACGGATTTAACCCTAACTATAAAAATAATTACATTAAATTTAAATCATCTAAATACCTCAATTAACAAAACAAAGATCATCAGATTACGCTTGAAAAGGCAAGACACAGCTAAATACTGCCTCTTTAAAAAATCTACTTTTAACATAAAGTCTCAACTAGGTTAAAATTTTAAAAATGGAATAAGATACACCATATTCATGCTAATCAAAACAGAGCTGGCATGGCTATATTAATATTAGATAAAGTAAATTTCAGAATAAAGAATATTAACAGAGTTTTTAAAGGTCATTACAAATAACAAATGCATTGATTTATCAAGAGAACATAATAATACTAAATGTCTTTGTTTCTAATAACAGAGCTTCAAAATATATGAAGCAAAAACTAAAAGAATATTATAAGATGAAATAGCAAAACTCTCATAGTCAGAAATTTCAATTTACTTTCTTAATAATTTATAGAACAAATATAAAAATTGGTAAGAATGTAAAAAATTTGAGGGGCTTCCCCCTGGCGGTCCAGTGGGTAAGGACACCGCCTTGCAGTGCAAGGGGCGCCGGTTCAATCCCTGGCCTGGGAAGATCCCACGTGCCACGGAGCGGCTGGACTGATGCGTCCAATTACCGAGCCGGAGCTCAGAAGTGCATGCGCCCAGAGCTGGTGCTCTGCGACAACAGAGCCCACCGCGATGGGAGGCCCACATGGGTCAAAGAACAAAGACGGATGAAAATGGAGAAATGAAAGACCAATGAAAGTGGACCGCCCGCTCCCCTCCCTCCCCCACCTGATCCGCACCCAAAACTAAAAATAAAAATAAATAAAAAGAATGTAGAGAATTTGAGCAATAATATCAGCAACTTGATTCAATTGATATTTATAGGACATGCCAACTAACAACAGGAAAATAACGCATTCTTTCCAGATTAAAGAGAACATTTATCCAAGACAGGCCATATTCTGGGCCATAAAACAAGTTTCAGTAAATTTAAAAGGATCCAACAGAGTATTTTCTGACCATATGGTATTAAAGTAGAAATAAATAATAGACATGTCTCTGGAAAATCTCCCAACTGTTTGGAAACTAAATAACATACTTCTAAATAATTCATGGGCAAAAGAAGAAGTAAAATGGGAAATTAGAAAACATTTCAATTGAATAAAGTGAAAACAGATCCAAAATTTACTAATTGAGGCTACAGCAGTATTCATTCTTAGGGATAAATGACATTATGAAAGAAGAAAGACTGAAAATCATTGACTTCATTTTCTGCTTTAAGAAATAAGCAGAAGAGCAAATTAAATCCAAAGTAAATAGAAGAAAGGAAAATTAAAGATCAGAACAGAAACTTTAAAATATAAAACAGAAAAATTTGAGGAAATCAACTGTACCAAAAGTTATTTCTTTCAAGAAAGCAATAAAATGGATAAACCTCTAATCAGACTGATCAGGTAAAAGAGAATATTCAAATTACCAATATAAAGAATAACAGAGGATATTCTACACATAAATATATATATATATATAATAAAAAAGATACAATAGTATGAAAAATCTTGTGCAACTCATTTTGACAACTTAGATGAAATAGACGTACCCTTTAAGTCACAAACTACCAAGGCTCACTCAAGATGAAATAGATAGCCTGAATAGCCCTATATATTTATTAAATAAATTAAATTTAGGATTTCCCCGGTGGTGCAGTGGGTAATAATCTGCCTACCAATGCTGGAGAGATGGGTTCTATTCCTGGCCTGGGAAAATTTCACATGCCACAGAGCAACTATGCCCGTACACCCCAACTACTAAGCCCAAGTGCTACAACTATTGAGGCCTGCTCTCTCTCTCAAACCTGCATGCTGCAGCTATTAAAGCCGACACAGCTAGAGCCTGTGCTCTGCAAGAAGAGAAACCACCACAATGAGAAGCCTGCACATAGCAACAAAGAGCAGCCCCCGCTCTCCACAACTAGAGAAAGCCTGGGCAAAGCAATAAAGAACCAGCAAAGTCAAAATAAAATCAAATAAATAAATATTTTTAAAAAGAAATTAAATTTATTACAATTAGGAAGAAAAGTAACGCATTCTTTCCAGATTAAAGAGAACATTTATCCAAGACAGGCCATATTCTGGGCCATAAAACAAGTTTCAGTAAATTTAAAAGGATCCAACAGAGTATTTTCTGACCATATGGTATTAAAGTAGAAATAAATAATAGACATGTCTCTGGAAAATCTCCCAACTGTTTGGAAACTAAATAACATACTTCTAAATAATTCATGGGCAAAAGAAGAAGTAAAATGGGAAATTAGAAAACATTTCAATTGAATAAAGTGAAAACAGATCCAAAATTTACTAATTGAGGCTACAGCAGTATTCATTCTTAGGGATAAATGACATTATGAAAGAAGAAAGACTGAAAATCATTGACTTCATTTTCTGCTTTAAGAAATAAGCAGAAGAGCAAATTAAATCCAAAGTAAATAGAAGAAAGGAAAATTAAAGATCAGAACAGAAACTTTAAAATATAAAACAGAAAAATTTGAGGAAATCAACTGTACCAAAAGTTATTTCTTTCAAGAAAGCAATAAAATGGATAAACCTCTAATCAGACTGATCAGGTAAAAGAGAATATTCAAATTACCAATATAAAGAATAACAGAGGATATTCTACACATAAATATATATATATATATAATAAAAAAGATACAATAGTATGAAAAATCTTGTGCAACTCATTTTGACAACTTAGATGAAATAGACGTACCCCTTTAAGTCACAAACTACCAAGGCTCACTCAAGATGAAATAGATAGCCTGAATAGCCCTATATATTTATTAAATAAATTAAATTTAGGATTTCCCTGGTGGTGCAGTGGGTAATAATCTGCCTACCAATGCTGGAGAGATGGGTTCTATTCCTGGCCTGGGAAAATTTCACATGCCACAGAGCAACTATGCCCGTACACCCCAACTACTAAGCCCAAGTGCTACAACTATTGAGGCCTGCTCTCTCTCTCAAACCTGCATGCTGCAGCTATTAAAGCCGACACAGCTAGAGCCTGTGCTCTGCAAGAAGAGAAACCACCACAATGAGAAGCCTGCACATAGCAACAAAGAGCAGCCCCCGCTCTCCACAACTAGAGAAAGCCTGGGCAAAGCAATAAAGAACCAGCAAAGTCAAAAATAAAATCAAATAAATAAATATTTTTTAAAAAAGAAATTAAATTTATAGTTAAAAACATTCACACAAAGAGTCTGTTAGACCAGGATGGATTCACTGGTGAATGCTACAAAACATTTAAGAAAAAAATATTGTGGGAAATGGGATATACGTATGACTAATCTGGAATTATACATATCTGTAAACAATAAAACTCTGTAAAAACTAAAAGGCAAAATAAAAAAAAAATATATATATATATATATATATACACACATTTGAAAAAGTCAATAATAAAGATAAATTGATATAACCTATTATAAAAAGTAAAGTAAGGATGGCCAAAAATCACATGGAAAGCTGCTCAACATGGCTCATTATTAGAGAAATGCAAATGAAAACTCTTCTGAGATATCACCTCACACCAGTCAGAATGGCCATCATCTCAAATCTGCAGATAATAAATGCTGGGGAGGGTGTGGAGAAAAAGGAACAGTCCCGCATTGCTGGTGGGAGTGTAAATTGATACAGCCACTATGGAAGACAGTATGGAGATTCCTTTAAAAAACTAAAAATAGAATCACTCTATGACCCAGCAATCCCACTATTATTAGGCTTATATCCTGATGAAATCAAAACTGAAAGAAGCACCTGTACCCCAATGTTCATTGCAGCTCTCTATACAATAACCAGAACATGGAAGCAACCTAGATGTCCATTGACAAATGAATGGATACAGAAGCCCTGGTACATATATACAATGGAATACTACTCAGCTGTCAAAAGAAATGCAGAAGACTCAGTCCTAATGAAGTGGCTGGCTCTAGAACCTATCGTAAAAAGTGAAGTAATTCAAAAAGAGAAAGATAAATACAGTATACTAACACACATATATGGAATCTAGTAGGATGATCTTGATAACACATGCAGGGAACTCATGGAAAAACAGACAGAGCATAGACATAGGGACATTGTAGGGAAGAAATAGGGAGGGGGAGGCATGGAGGGAGTAACATGGAAACCTATACGATCATGTGTGGAAAATTAGCTATTGTCATTGTGCTAAGGGAATAGGAGTGCGTACAATGGCATGGGGCGATGGTCCGGAGGGGTGGGATGGGGGGAACTGAGGGGGGTGGGGACCAGGGATATGCATATGACTGATCTGGGAACATACATGTCTGTGAACAACAAAACTCTGTAAAACCTTTAAAATAAAAAATTTTAAAAATTAAAAAGTAAAGTAAGTCAAAAAAAGAAAGACAAGTACAGTATACTACATACATATATGGAATCTAGTAAGATGGTTATGATAACACACGCAGTGAAGTGATGGAAAAACAGACAAAGAGAACAGACATATGGACATGGAGGGGAATGAACAGTGGGTGGGAGGCACAGAAGGAGTAGCATGGAAACCTATACTATCATATGTGAAAAAGATAGCTATTGTCATTGTGCTGTGGGAGTAGGGGATCCTGTGGGTGCGGTGCGATGGCCTGGAGGGGTGGCATGGAGGGGACTGGGAAGGGGGAGGAGAAGGGAGGGGGACAGGGGTATGCATATGTCTGATCTGGGAACATACATGTCTGTGAACAACAAAACGCTGTAAAAATATTTTTTAAATTACAAAATTAATGAAAAAAAAGATAAATTGATTTACCAATAAAGAAAAAGAAAAAAATCAATTCTACATATTAATTCTTCCAGAAAACTGAAAAGAAGGGACTATTTCCCAACTAATTAATAGAGGCCAATGCAATCCAGATACCTAAACCAGAGATGCAATAAGAAAAGAAAAAAGACTATAGATTAATATCACTCATAAACATAGATGCAAAAGCCCTAAAAAATCTTTAACAAAGTGAATCTGACAATATATAAAAAGGATAACATGTCATGACAAAGTAGGGTTTATCCTAGGAATCCAAAGTCAGTTTAACCAATCAAAAACCAATCAATGTATAATTCATCATATTAACAATTAACAAAAGCAAAAGCACACGATCATCTCAATAGATTCAGAAAAATCAGCTGACAAAACCAACATCAAATACTGATTCAAAACTGTCAAACTAAAGATGGAAGCATACTCAATCAGATAAAGAACAACCACGAGAAAACCTACAGCTAGGACTTTCCTGGCAATCCAGTGGTTAAGACTCCATGTTTTACTGCAAGGGGGGAGGGTTAGAACCATGGTAGGGGAACCAAGATCCTACATGCCGAATGGTGCAGCAAAAACAAATAAAAAAACCCTACAGTTAACATCATATTTAAAAATAAGAGAATGAATGCTCTCTCCTTAAGATCAGACACAACATAAGGATGTCAACTCTTTTTTTTTTTTCATCTATCTTTGATTCTTTGCCATGTGTAGACCTCCCATTGAGGTGGCCTCTCTCATTGCAGAGCATCGCACTGGGCACATGTGCCCCAGATCACTGGCTCGTAATTGGACACACCAGTCCAGCTTCTCTGTGACACATGTGATCTTCCCGGGCCAGGGGTCGAACCAGTGCCCCTCACAATGCAAGGCAGACTCTCTACCCACTGGACCACCAGGGAAGCCCAGGATGTCAACTCTTACTACATTAACCTAACATTGTACTGGACATTCCAGCCAGTGCAAATAGACAAGTAGAATAAATAAAACACATCCATATTGAAAAGTTTTGTCAATTCACTAGCATAATCAACTGTGTAGAAAATGCTCTATAATCCATAGAAAGCTACTAGAACTAATAAATGAGTATAGCAAAGTTATAGGACACAAGTGAATATGCAAAAATAATTGCATTTCTGTAACTAGCAAAGAAAAACCAGAAATCTAAAAATCTATCTATATTATCAAAAATATTAAATACTTAGAAATAAAACTGACAAAAATATAAAAGAACTATACAGTCAAAACTAAAAGTTATTGATGAGAAAAATTTAAAGGAATAGTAATAAATGGCTGGAAGACTCAACATTAAGTAATGTCAGTTTTCCCCAAGTTGATCTATAGATGCCACACAATCTCAGTTAAAATCCCACCCTGTTTTTTTGTAGAAACTGAAAAATTAGTTATAAAATTCATATGTAAGTGCAAAGAACCTAGAATAGCCAAAATAACTTCAAAACAGAAAATGATTTAAAAAAGCACACGATTCAATAGATTCAGAAAAATCAGCTGACAAAACCAACATCAAATACTGATTCAAAACTGTCAAACTAAAGATGGAAGCATACTCAATCAGATAAAGAACAACCACGAGAAAACCTACAGCTAGGACTTTCCTGGCAATCCAGTGGTTAAGACTCCATGTTTTACTGCAAGGGGGGAGGGTTAGAACCATGGTAGGGGAACCAAGATCCTACATGCCGAATGGTGCAGCAAAAACAAATAAAAAAACCCTACAGTTAACATCATATTTAAAAATAAGAGAATGAATGCTCTCTCCTTAAGATCAGACACAACATAAGGATGTCAACTCTTTTTTTTTCATCTATCTTTGATTCTTTGCCATGTGTAGACCTCCCATTGAGGTGGCCTCTCTCATTGCAGAGCATCGCACTGGGCACATGTGCCCCAGATCACTGGCTCGTAATTGGACACCCCAGTCCGGCTTCTCTGTGACCCATGTGATCTTCCCGGGTCACGGGTCGAACCAGTGCCCCTCACAATGCAAGGCAGACTCTCTACCCACTGGACCACCAGGGAAGCCCAGGATGTCAACTCTTACTACATTAACCTAACATTGTACTGGACATTCCAGCCAGTGCAAATAGACAAGTAGAATAAATAAAACACATCCATATTGAAAAGTTTTGTCAATTCACTAGCATAATCAACTGTGTAGAAAATGCTCTATAATCCATAGAAAGCTACTAGAACTAATAAATGAGTATAGCAAAGTTATAGGACACAAGTGAATATGCAAAAATAATTGCATTTCTGTAACTAGCAAAGAAAAACCAGAAATCTAAAAATCTATCTATATTATCAAAAATATTAAATACTTAGAAATAAAACTGACAAAAATATAAAAGAACTATACAGTCAAAACTAAAAGTTATTGATGAGAAAAATTTAAAGGAATAGTAATAAATGGCTGGAAGACTCAACATTAAGTAATGTCAGTTTTCCCCAAGTTGATCTATAGATGCCACACAATCTCAGTTAAAATCCCACCCTGTTTTTTTGTAGAAACTGAAAAATTAGTTATAAAATTCATATGTAAGTGCAAAGAACCTAGAATAGCCAAAATAACTTCAAAACAGAAGGACAAATTGGCAGATGTCTTGTATCTAATACATATAACTATTTTCATCAATAAGAAAACCAACAAACAACCCAATTTTAAAATGGTCCAACGAGTTGAATATTTTACCAAAGGATGATAAATAAGTCCATAAAAAAATGTCCAACATCATTGATTCGGAGAATACAAAGTAGAACCACAATGAGATACTACTGAATAATAGTAAAAAAGGGCTAAAACTTTAAAAAGTTGACCATATCAAGTGCTGGTGAGAATACAGAGGAACTGCAACTCTTGTACACTAATGGAGTAGATATAAAATGATATAATCACTTTGAAAAAACAACCTGACAGTTTCTTTAAGTGTAAGATATATATCTTCCTTATGATATAGCCATTACACTCCTAGGTACTTGCCCAGAGAGAAATGAAAGTGCATGTCCATTGAGGACTTAATATACAAATGTTCATAGCAGCTTTATGTATGATATCCAAACCTTAAAAACAAGCCGTAATGTCCATCAAGAGATGAATAAACTGTGATGCGGCCATCCAATAGAATATTACTTAGCATTAAAAAAATAAATCATTGACATGTTCGAGAACATGGATGTTAACAACATAATTATGCTGAGTGAAAGAAGTCAGGACCCTACCCACCAGTCACCAAAAACAGAAGCACATATTGTATGATTCCAGTATAGAAAGCATGGCTGGAGGTGGGGAGAGATGAAAGGCAGAGGAAGAAGAAAGAGAGGGATGGATTACAAGGGACACAAGAAAACTTTAGGGAGTCATGGATATGTTCACTATATTTACTGTGGTGATGGTTTCACAGGCATATACTTATCAAAATGTCAAACTGTACATGTTAAATATATACAGATTGTTGTGTGTCAGTTATAATCCAATAAAGTCGTTAACTTTTTTTTTTAATGAAAAAGCAACCCAGGGACTTCTGCTTCTGGAAAGACAGAGTAGATATACTCTTCCATATCCTTCCCACTAAGTACAACTGAAACTCCTAGACATTGTTTATACAACAAAAATAAGATACTGAGCGCATGCGCTCCAGAGCGTTGGCTCCTAATTGGACATACCAGTCCCACCACTCCTCAGCAGGTGGGATCTTCCCAGGCCAGGAATCAAACCGGTGCCCCTGGCACTGCAAGGCGGACTCTTTACCCACTGGACCACCAGGGAAGTTCCAGCAAGACATTTTTTAAGTGTCAAAATAAAATGACTGTCATACCAGAATTTTATATCCAACAGCATTAAAAGTATACTTCAGGAATAAGGAGTGGAATTCTCTGGTGTTCCAGGGTTAAGACTCTGTGCTTCCACTGCAGGGGGCATAGGTTCAGCCCTGGTCAGGGAACTAAGATCTCACATATTGTGTGGGTGTGGCCCAAAAAAAAAAAAAGGAAAGAAAAAAAAAAAAAGAATGACAGGAAAATCAAGACACTGTCAGAAGGAAAACTTTAGAATTGTTACTATCAAACCTACTTTAAAAGCATGGCCAAAGAAAATATTTAATCAGAAAGGAATTATAAAAGTAGGCATCTTGAAACATCAGAAAGGAAGAAACAACAACAAAAGGGTAAAACTAGGAGTAAATATAATGGACACTTCTCTTAATTTTCTAAATTATGTCTGACAGCTGAAGCAGAAATTGTAAGACTATCTGGTGTGATTTTCAATGGATGTAGAGGAAATGTTTAAGATCCTGTATTACAAATGCAAGAGGATAAAGCGACTTAAATGAAGAAAGAAGAGGTGGGTGTGACTATAAGAAGCATCCTGAGGGAGATCTTTGTGGTGATGGAATAGTTTTGTATCTGTGTCTTGATTGTGGTGGTGGGCCCGCAGATCTACACGTGTGATAACATGGCATAGAACTACGTACGTGTATTTCACAAGTGTCACTTTTCTGGTTTTGATAGTATGCTCTACACCAGATATACCCATGAGGGAAAACTGGGTGAAAGGTACAGGTCTCTCTGTGCTATGTTTACAACTTCCTGTGCATTTATAATTATTTCAAGGTAAAAAGTTAATTTGAAAAAGACAAAGCAGGGGCTTCCCTGGTGGTCCAGTGGATAAAGAGTCCACCTTGCAGTGCAAGCGGCACCGGTTCGATCCCTGGCCTGGTAAGATCCCACATGCCATAGAACGGCTGGACCAGCGTGTCCAATTGTATGCCAACACTCAGGAATGCATGTGCTCAGAGCCGGTGCTCTGCAATGAGAGAGGCCCACATAGGCCAAAGAATAAATATGGGTGAAAATAAAGAAATAAATAAACAATGAAAGAGGTCAAAATTTTTAAAAAAGACAAAGCAATTACATAAATCCAAAAAAATAAAAAAGCAGTAATATCTAATAAGTGAAAGCAAAAATGAAACAAATAAACCCACTGTGTATTAGGTTGGTACTACAACCACCTAGAGGGACTATTTCAAGCAACCTTACAACACAGTATTTGACTCTATATCCTTAATAGGAACTATGTCAAGGACAAAAAAAAAAAAAATTGCAAAGAAAGAAATAAAAACTTAAACAATTTCAGTAACCTTATTGTTTTTAGTCTCATTGTATTCTGATATTGTTGTGTGTCTTGCAAAATAAAGCAAATAAGTATGCTGGCATCATGAAGAGCCAGTATTCTTTCTGGGGTGGGAGACAGGGAGATAGAGAATGAAGACAGTTAAGTTAAAACTGTATAAAACTGAATTGAATAGGCAATATCAACAAATTTCATAATGTGTTTTCTATTAAAAAGAGAAACAAGAAAAGACACAAGAAATCATATTTCTGCTCACTGAAAATTCTTAAAATCAACAACCAATCCAGAAGCAATGAGCACTACCAGACTATAATCTCTAAATAATATTCCTAGAAAGAGGAAAGGGTTTCTTAAAGAAATAGTTCATTCATGGTCTGGGGCAGGACATGTACAAAACAAGCCTGAAACATCTGTTCCAATATTGGGATAACAAGGATGCTAGAAAAACTACTAGGCTGTTTCAACACATCAGCACTGGATGGTTTTGTCCAAGGTTGGCGATTTAAGTAGCAACAGTCATAGCTCCAGTGGACTGAAACGTATCCAATATGTTTAAATCTGTGAATTCATGATGGTACTCGGGATAATCATAATAACTTTATTGATCATCTTTGGAGAATACAGGGGACCAACTCATATTGTGCATTTATAATTATTTCAAGAAAATTTTACAAAGCAGGGGCTTCCCTGGTGGTCCAGTGGATAAAGAGTCCACCTTGCAGTGCAAGCGGCACTGGTTCGATCCCTGGCCTGGTAAGATCCCACATGCCATAGAACGGCTGGACCAGCGTGTCCAATTGTATGCCAACACTCAGGAATGCATGTGCTCAGAGCCGGTGCTCTGCAATGAGAGAGGCCCACATAGGCCAAAGAATAAATATGGGTGAAAATAAAGAAATAAATAAACAATGAAAGAGGTCAAAATTTTTAAAAAAGACAAAGCAATTACATAAATCCAAAAAAATAAAAAAGCAGTAATATCTAATAAGTGAAAGCAAAAATGAAACAAATAAACCCACTGTGTATTAGGTTGGTACTACAACCACCTAGAGGGACTATTTCAAGCAACCTTACAACACAGTATTTGACTCTATATCCTTAATAGGAACTATGTCAAGGACAAAAAAAAAAAAAATTGCAAAGAAAGAAATAAAAACTTAAACAATTTCAGTAACCTTATTGTTTTTAGTCTCATTGTATTCTGATATTGTTGTGTGTCTTGCAAAATAAAGCAAATAAGTATGCTGGCATCATGAAGAGCCAGTATTCTTTCTGGGGTGGGAGACAGGGAGATAGAGAATGAAGACAGTTAAGTTAAAACTGTATAAAACTGAATTGAATAGGCAATATCAACAAATTTCATAATGTGTTTTCTATTAAAAAGAGAAACAAGAAAAGACACAAGAAATCATATTTCTGCTCACTGAAAATTCTTAAAATCAACAACCAATCCAGAAGCAATGAGCACTACCAGACTATAATCTCTAAATAATATTCCTAGAAAGAGGAAAGGGTTTCTTAAAGAAATAGTTCATTCATGGTCTGGGGCAGGACATGTACAAAACAAGCCTGAAACATCTGTTCCAATATTGGGATAACAAGGATGCTAGAAAAACTACTAGGCTGTTTCAACACATCAGCACTGGATGGTTTTTGTCCAAGGTTGGGGCGATTTAAGTAGCAACAGTCATAGCTCCAGTGGACTGAAACGTATCCAATATGTTTAAATCTGTGAATTCATGATGGTACTCGGGATAATCATAATAACTTTATTGATCATCTTTGGAGAATACAGGGGGACCAACTCATATTTTGAAAACTGATAAATAAAGGGGGGAAATCATTTATCTGTCCTTTCATATATGAACTATACCTTACAATAACCAAATTTTTAATGAGATGCTTCTTTTATAAATGATATAGAGTTAATAAATGAAGAAATAATGATAGCCTCAACTTGAACATCACCTTTCCTGAACCCTTAATAGAATAAAGCATCTACGCAATTATCATCAAGGGCTGCTAGCATCAGTAAAACAGAACTATCCAGAACCCATGAGCCTCCCGATGAAAGCACACACCACCACTTAGGAATTGTTCTTGCCCCAAAATTGAACCTGAATCTGTTTTTACCAATTCACAGGAATAATACCATGGGGATGCAATCAGAAAATCCAGACTCTGGGAAACCCTACAGTGCAAACAGCCCAGTTTCTTCTGCAAGTAACAAGTAAGAGAGACCTACAGATTTAAAGAAACTTAAGAGACATCTCACCCAATTTTAATGTCAAAGTCCTATTTGTATCCTGATTTCAACTATAGGGAGAAATAAATGTTGATCAAAAATTTGATGCTTTTCATTTGTCTTATTTTTCACTTTGAGCTTTGATAGGTACGGTTGGCACGTCTGTTAATGTTCTTACCAGTTAGAGATACAAACGAAAATTTTGCAGATAAAATAATATTGCTGTCTTGATTTGTTTCAAAATAACCTGCGTTCAAGGAGGAAAGTGGAAGTTCAGTACAAATGAAATGATTGACTATGAGCTGATTACTGTTGAGGCTGGGTGAAAAACACAGAACATTTTTCTATTCTCTCCAATTTTGCACAACTTTGAAACATTTCATAATAAAAGCTTTTTAATAGACCCATTGTTGATGTTCAGTTGCCATGTCCAACTCTTCCTGACCCCATAGACTGCAACACACCAGATTTCCCTGTCCCTCACCCTCTCTCATCTTGCCCAAGCTCGTGTCCATTGACTCAGTGACGCCATACACCATCTCATCCTCTGTTGCCCTCTTCTTCTGCCTGCTACCCCTTCATGAATCACACCCTTTCATGGATCACTGCCTTATCATGGCAAAGGGGCCTGCATAACTCAATGAAGCTATGAGCCATGCCGTGCAGGGTCACCCAAGACGGACGGGTCATAGTGGAGCATCCTGACAAAAAGTGATCCACTAGAGAGGGAATGGCAAACCACCCCAGTATACTTGCCATAAGAACCCCCAAGAATGGTATAAAAAGGAAAATCTATCCATATAGAGCCAGAAAACTGCATTCTCTACCTGTTGGTCTTATTCTGTTCTCTGGAACCCAGAAGACTAGTATCACAATAATAATAATAATAATACCAATAATAACAGCCAGCAGTTTTAGAGCACGCATTTTGTTGTTGTTGTTTAATCACTAAGTCATGTCCAACCCTTTTACAACCCTATGGATTATAGCCCACCAGGCTCCTCTGTCCATGGAATTTCTGAGGCGAGAATTCTGGAGTAGGTAGCCATTTCCTTCACCAGGGGATCTTTCCGATCCAGGGGTCAAACCCACATCTCCTGCATTAGCAGGCAGATTCTTTCCCACTGAGCCACCAAGAAAGCCTTAGTACCTACTATGTGCTAAACACAGGTTTTGAGCTTTTTAATGAAGGTTTTCCTTTAATCCTGACAAAGTCCTTTAGTAGGTCGTCCTCATTTTACAGATGAGGAGCCTGAGGGCAATAGGTCTGATGACAAAGCTCAGCCTCAACCCAAAATATGACTGCAGATTTCCATCTTATAACCACTAAGCTACACCAACACCCAGAGAAAAGGTGAAGTGGCTGTCATGGCCTGTCTTCCCTGGGGACTAAACATCCTGAACTCTTTCACTCTCCCCCTTCCCACCAATGTAGCTTCAATGTCCCACATCATCCTTGGAATACCTGCCAAGAGTTATAGAAGCAGTTGAGTTTCTTGAAAGTACCCTGGGCTCACCGTACAGCTTGCCCTGCCCCCACACCCACGCCAGCTGCAGGGATTCCCGGACAGTCTCTGGTCAGTCTGCATCCAGGTTGGGTGCCCAAACATGAGCACATTCCGGAGTGCCGCGGCTCACCTGGGCCTCGGTGCCTCTTCTCCATCCAGATGTAGCAGTTGTTCTGGGCCACCCCCGTCTGCGAGTCCAGGAACGGGAGGCGCACGCTGCGCTCTGCGCACAGCCGGGAGTTGTAACTCCGGCAGTGCTCAATGGCTTCCTTGTAGAACTGGTCCCCAAGCCTGCCGGGAGACAGAGATGGCAGGGGAATGAGGCCAGGGAAAACCAGAACACACTCAAAAGGAAACCGAAGTCACCCACCCAGCTACCAGGGAAGACTTTGCAGTTATGAAGACCAAGGCAATCAATGGGTACCAAGAGATGTGCCAAGCAACAGAGTCCAGCTCAGCTTCAGGTCCCCAACAGGTTCTATTTCCTGTACCAAATCCACCTGGGAACTCAGGAACCCCATTAACAGAGAAATTAGGACCCCAAGAATAAACCACCAGTAAAATAACATGGGGCTTCCCAAGTGGCACTAGTAGTAAAGAACCTGCCTGCCAATGCAAGAGACATAAGAAACACGGGTTCCATTCCTGGGTCAGGAAGATCTCCCAAAGGAGGGCATGGCAACCCAGTTCAATATTCTTGCCTGAAGAATCCTATGGACAGAGGAGCCTGGCGGGCTACAGTTCATAGGGTCACAGAGTCAGACACAATTGAAGCAATTTAGCACACATGCAAAAGGAACATGTCCCTATTCTAGGAAGCATGAGGTCCCACTACAGAATGGAGGCGGCCCTGGAACAACCTTCTACATGGGGTCTGCTAGGACATCTGGCTTCTGGAGCCTCCTGACCCTCGATATCTCCCATCAGTCACACTTTTTCCTCAGTGGCAACCAGCAAAGACACTCTAGATTGAACCCAAACCACCAGCATAGATACAAAGATTTCCATTACAGTAGATGAGAAACACTCCACAGAAAAGACTAGAGGGTCAGAGGAAACACCCTGTAAATTTAGAGCTATTATAGGGGGATAGAGATGAAGAAAGGAAAGAAAATTAACTTTCTGATGGAAAACAAACAAAAGAAGCATTGAAAATGCTAACAACTGAATTTTAGACTCAAGCTTCAATTCCCCAGAGTTTAATACACAAACAGAAAGAACTTTCAGGCTTACTAGAGTGGTGGACTTGACAAAGCACAATAAATTTTAGGTTCCTGAATCTTTGGTATCCTTGGGTGATGCTACTGGATATAGTCCTTTTCAAAAGTTTAAAATATAACATTGATATAATTGATCAAACATAATAAAACAGAATAAGATCAAATACCTAACCAAAAATAGGCACATGGCAGAGGGGAATAAATGGCCCTAGGAATTGCAAATGTACTAACATCATGTTATAATTACAAAGTACTAACATACTGTCTATCGGGTAAAGCAGAGATTCTTAGCAAGGAGTGGGAGGAAAAGGCAGGGAAAGGAGGAGTCACAGGGCTTGCAGAGCCAAAAGGCAGAATCAAGTAACTCATTTTGAAGAGAAAATATGAGTGTCCCTTTGTCTTGGCCTAGGAAAATTCCATGATGCCACAATTGAGGGTGGGAGGGGTCTACATGTAAAATAACATATTTCTTAACCAAAATATTTAGAGTAAAAAGTGGAAAAATTTAAACGGATTCTTCTGTCCTCTCTTTTTATTGAAGAAAATGGCAACCCTGTTCAATATTCTTGCCTGAAGAATCCTATGGACAGAGGAGCCTGGCGGGCTACAGTTCATAGGGTCACAGAGTCAGACACAATTGAAGCAATTTAGCACACATGCAAAAGGAACATGTCCCTATTCTAGGAAGCATGAGGTCCCACTACAGAATGGAGGCGGCCCTGGAACAACCTTCTACATGGGGTCTGCTAGGACATCTGGCTTCTGGAGCCTCCTGACCCTCGATATCTCCCATCAGTCACACTTTTTCCTCAGTGGCAACCAGCAAAGACACTCTAGATTGAACCCAAACCACCAGCATAGATACAAAGATTTCCATTACAGTAGATGAGAAACACTCCACAGAAAAGACTAGAGGGTCAGAGGAAACACCCTGTAAATTTAGAGCTATTATAGGGGGATAGAGATGAAGAAAGGAAAGAAAATTAACTTTCTGATGGAAAACAAACAAAAGAAGCATTGAAAATGCTAACAACTGAATTTTAGACTCAAGCTTCAATTCCCCAGAGTTTAATACACAAACAGAAAGAACTTTCAGGCTTACTAGAGTGGTGGACTTGACAAAGCACAATAAATTTTAGGTTCCTGAATCTTTGGTATCCTTGGGTGATGCTACTGGATATAGTCCTTTTCAAAAGTTTAAAATATAACATTGATATAATTGATCAAACATAATAAAACAGAATAAGATCAAATACCTAACCAAAAATAGGCACATGGCAGAGGGGAATAAATGGCCCTAGGAATTGCAAATGTACTAACATCATGTTATAATTACAAAGTACTAACATACTGTCTATCGGGTAAAGCAGAGATTCTTAGCAAGGAGTGGGAGGAAAAGGCAGGGAAAGGAGGAGTCACAGGGCTTGCAGAGCCAAAAGGCAGAATCAAGTAACTCATTTTGAAGAGAAAATATGAGTGTCCCTTTGTCTTGGCCTAGGAAAATTCCATGATGCCACAATTGAGGGTGGGAGGGGTCTACATGTAAAATAACATATTTCTTAACCAAAATATTTAGAGTAAAAAGTGGAAAAATTTAAACGGATTCTTCTGTCCTCTCTTTTTTTATTGAAGTATAATTGATATATAATATTTTATAAGTTACAGATGTGTGCTTTAGTGATTCACAATTTTTAAAGGTTATATTCCACTTATGGTTATCATAAAATGTTGGCTATATTCCCTGTACCATATAATATATCTTTGTAGTTTATTTTTTATATATAAGCTCATACCTCTTAATTCCCTACCCCTATCTTGCCCCTCTCCCACCCTCATCCCACGGGTAACCACTAGCTTGTTCTCTTTAAGTGTGAGTCTGCTTCTTTTGTGTGATATACACTAGTTTGTTGTATTTTTTTAGATTCCACATATAAGTAGTTATCATATAGTCCTTTTCTTTTTAAAAAGTGAAAGGGTCTGCTTCTACCAAAAAGTTTAAAGCAAATTCCTTATTCCGGGAGGCCAGAAACATTGAAACTTCTGAGGTGTCTTTTGAAAACTACTTGTGGACACACCTCCTTTTTTTTACCTGTGGGCATCTTCCCTCTCACGAGAACTGCAAATACGGCTCCAGAAGGGTCTAGCAGTTGCAAAACCTAACTAATCAAATTATAATAGTCACACACTGAAAATGCATTGGGTAAAGGGAATGAAAGCTCATCAACATGCTCTATAACAGACCTGTGCATAAGCTGATGTCATCAAAAGTTAGTAACAAGGACCATGAGATTGACCAAAAACGAAGAACCATTTTCCGGGAAGTGTTCCCATTTGTGTCCCACCAGCTTAACTGCCTCCCTCTGCTAAGGCCACGCAGCTCAGGACTGTGGAGGGCCATTCAGCACAGGCAAGACGACACACAGCCTGTCCGGGGTGTCCTGGGGCACCAGCTTTCCTCCACAGAACAGAGACCAGCCCTGTCACATGGATGAGAACTGACAAGAACACACGTCGGAGAGATGACCGAGAGGTGTCCAAAGTGAGAAGCCATTATCTGGTGTCCCACGATCTTTTGACAGACTGCCAAAAAACATGTTAACTATTCCAACTTCATAAATTCTGCTGAAAGAGAGCCCGTGGAAGGAAGGAAGGAAGGAAGGAGGGAGGGAGAGAGAGGGAAAATAGGAAGGAAGAGAAAGAAAGAAAAAAACTGTACACTAAAACTCATCAACTGGCGAGAAGAGGGTTTCCATTTTCAAAACAAACTTCTGGAAGCCCATACAAAAGAAATCTACAATAAGATCTCAGATGAGACTTCTCTTGATGTACCCAGAACTGGCTTCTAACAGCTTCAGTCCCAAAAAAGAGAAACAAGAAGGTGAACTTGCTGAAAATGAGACGTGCTTTTGGCCAAGTCCGTGCCCCACACAGAATGGAACGAAAAAGTCAAACAAAGTGGCTTGCTGGGTGAAAATTAATGTCATCTTAAATACTTTCCACTTTCATAACATGCAATGTTATTAGTAACAGGCATGCTGAGGGGGGATGTGTATTTTTAAATGTAATCTTTGTATGAATGATACCTCTCTTATGTAAACAGAAGAGATTTCCTGAGGACTGGAACAACTGTATTGAAGATTAAAGTTACAAAAATGTGACAACCATCACCCTCTGCCATAGCCTCCAGGGAAGTCACTTTTAAACAGGCCAAAAGCGTTGGCAAAGATTTGGAAACAAAAGTTTAAAACCTTTTGTAAGATACTAAAGGAGAAAGGAGACTTTGCCCTCAGATAAATTAAAGCAGCACGTGTCCAAAAGTTAATTAGCCAAAATCTTCACAGGACTTGCTCCGTTCTCTAAAAGAAAATCAATGACCACATCTCCCTAACCTGTGGAAAGCAAGCTAAACAGAAGAGGAAAAACATCCTTTTCAACGTGGTATTTCTTTTTTTCAGTTGATGTCCCAGGTGGCGCTAGTGGTAAAGAACCTGCTTGCCACGTCAGGAGATCTAAAAGACATGGGTTCCATCCCTGGGTCAGGAAGATGCCTTGGGGGAGGGCATGGTAACCCACTCCAGTATTCTTGCATGGAGAATTTCACGGACCAAAGAGCTTGGCAGGCTACAGTCCATGGGGTCGAAAAGAGTTGGACACGACTGAAGCGACTTAGCACACACAGTCAATTTACAAGTTTGTATCAGTTTCAAGTGTACAGAAAAGTGGTCCAGTTATACAGATACATATATATATATATATTACAAATACACATTATATACTTATATATATATATGTGTATATAACCTTTTTCAGATTCTTTTCATTATAGATTATTATAAGATATTGAGTACAGTTCCCTGTGCTATATAATAGGTCCTTATTGTTTACCTATTTTAAATATAATTGTATGCATGTTAATTTCAGACCCCTAATTTATCTCTCCCTCACACATACAGTATTTCTTTTAAAAAAAAAAAAAAGTCCTACATTGATAGGATCCCAGGGGTAACACTTGCATTGCAGTCACTAGGGGCAGAGGGAGCAAGGAAAGGCGACAATGAATGATTCATTTTGTCCAGTGGTGACCAGCACGCCCCGGGGTGGGTCAGGCCCGGCCTGGCCTCAGCCATCACCTGTCTGCCCCAAACTGAGGGGGCTAGATTTTCCACAGGATGATAGATGTCCAGGGCTCAGAGAAGCTGGCACAAGGCAGAGGAGAATGATGTTCTCATCAACACTGACTTCAGGCTACTCAAGGCTGCAATCAGAAGCAGGCAAGGCAGCGGATCAAACTGCCGGGCTCCCCACCAGAGCAGGAACCCCCAAGGCCTGTTACTTGGAGCAGTGAGGAGTGCTGGCTGCCTAATTCCTGGGCCTTTGTGGGATCCTTCGCCCTCCCCTTTGGAGTGAAAGAGCCATCCTACCTCTGAGAATTTTCCAGGCACCCTCCTTGACCATATCTGTGGCAAATGGATTCCAGGCGCCAAAGAAGATTCAGAATAGAAAAAATAAGACTTCTCCAAAGGGACTGCCAATGAGGCTCCAATATGATATGCAGAGCCCATCAGACCTCCTCTAAGACAACCCCGATCCTCGTCTTCACATTCCACCTCCCTCTGTCAAAAATCACGCCTGTTCTTTTTCTTTGTTTTTTTTTTTTTTTGGCTGTGCCCCACGGCATGTGGGATCTTATTTTTCCCCAACCAGGGATCAAAACTGCACCTCCGGGCTTCTCTGGTGGTCCAGTGGGTAAAGAGTGCATCTTGCAAGGGGCACTGGTTGGATCCCCGATCCAGGAAGATCCCATGCGCCATGGAGTGGCTGGACCGGTGTGTCTGGTTGAGAGCCAGTGCTCCGGAGCGCATGCTCCAGAGCTGGGACTCTGCAGTGAGAGAGGCCACTGCAATGGGAGGCCCACACAAGCCAAAGAATAAAAAGATCGATGAAAATAAATATAAAATAAAAGAGGCATGATGGGGAAAAGAAAAAAAAAAAAAAAAACTGCACCTCCTGCATTGAAAGCTGTTCTCTTAGATTCCACATCCACTGTCCTGAATGGACTCCCAGCTCCGACCCTCCAGCCCAGATCCCTGGGCCCCTCCCTCTTCAGTCTCCCATGTGCTGATGGAAGGATGGGTGTCCTGCCCTACCTCAAACCTGCGTCCGTAGCAAAGTCCTCATGTCCTGCCGGAACCTGCTTCCTCCCCAGTCTCCACACGTCTAGGGGGAGGGGTTGGGACCTGCGGGAACCCTGCTCTGCTTCTCCCCAGCATGGTCTTCTTGACTCTCCCCCAGTCCTTCATCGCAGCTTGCACCGAGTTCTTTCTTGTCTCCAGGAGCTCTCCCATTCTCTCCTCTCCCAGCCTGAGGCCACAGGTCCCTTCTAGCAGTAAAATCAGGACCTTGGCCCATCACAGCTATTTCTGCTCATAAACAGAGATAAGCAGAGATAAGGAGAAACCCAGGCCTGCGGCAGGATTGCTGGCCCTCCTTCCCCTCATTGGTCCCTTTTCTCTGCCAGCACCTGGCTTTCCTGCAGGCTCACTCAGCTGCCCACAGTTCCACAACCACCGCCCCCGCCCCCCGGCCACATACACACAAACACACACACACACACACACACAAACTTGCCAATTTTCTACCTTCCTCCTGTTTGCATTTAAACGTGTTTAACTCTGACGGTGGCACGGAAAGTCAACTCCCATTTGTGTCGTGTTTTGTAATAACTAGCAAGCAGAGGGCAATATTTGGCAAGGTGGGGAGAACCTTTCCATTTTCCTCACAGTTATCTGCTCCTAACGCTTCTCTTGAAAGAAAACCAAGTTTAGTGCTTGCTGTGGACTGAACTGCATGCGCTGTCTCCAAAATTCAGGTGTTGATGCCCTAGCCCCACAAAGGATGGTATTTGGAGATGGGACTTTGAGGAAGTAATTAGGTCATGAGAGTAGAGAACCCACAATGGGATTCATGCTCCAGAGCTGGGACTCTGCAGTGAGAGAGGCCACTGCAATGGGAGGCCCACACAAGCCAAAGAATAAAAAGATCGATGAAAATAAATATAAAATAAAAGAGGCATGATGGGGAAAAGAAAAAAAAAAAAAAAAACTGCACCTCCTGCATTGAAAGCTGTTCTCTTAGATTCCACATCCACTGTCCTGAATGGACTCCCAGCTCCGACCCTCCAGCCCAGATCCCTGGGCCCCTCCCTCTTCAGTCTCCCATGTGCTGATGGAAGGATGGGTGTCCTGCCCTACCTCAAACCTGCGTCCGTAGCAAAGTCCTCATGTCCTGCCGGAACCTGCTTCCTCCCCAGTCTCCACACGTCTAGGGGGAGGGGTTGGGACCTGCGGGAACCCTGCTCTGCTTCTCCCCAGCATGGTCTTCTTGACTCTCCCCCAGTCCTTCATCGCAGCTTGCACCGAGTTCTTTCTTGTCTCCAGGAGCTCTCCCATTCTCTCCTCTCCCAGCCTGAGGCCACAGGTCCCTTCTAGCAGTAAAATCAGGACCTTGGCCCATCACAGCTATTTCTGCTCATAAACAGAGATAAGCAGAGATAAGGAGAAACCCAGGCCTGCGGCAGGATTGCTGGCCCTCCTTCCCCTCATTGGTCCCTTTTCTCTGCCAGCACCTGGCTTTCCTGCAGGCTCACTCAGCTGCCCACAGTTCCACAACCACCGCCCCCGCCCCCCGGCCACATACACACAAACACACACACACACACACACACAAACTTGCCAATTTTCTACCTTCCTCCTGTTTGCATTTAAACGTGTTTAACTCTGACGGTGGCACGGAAAGTCAACTCCCATTTGTGTCGTGTTTTGTAATAACTAGCAAGCAGAGGGCAATATTTGGCAAGGTGGGGAGAACCTTTCCATTTTCCTCACAGTTATCTGCTCCTAACGCTTCTCTTGAAAGAAAACCAAGTTTAGTGCTTGCTGTGGACTGAACTGCATGCGCTGTCTCCAAAATTCAGGTGTTGATGCCCTAGCCCCACAAAGGATGGTATTTGGAGATGGGACTTTGAGGAAGTAATTAGGTCATGAGAGTAGAGAACCCACAATGGGATTCATGCCCTTATAAGAAGAGACATGAGAAAGCTCACTTCCTCTCTCCTCTCACTCTCCTCTCTCTCTTGCTCTCTCCTCTTGCCCTCTCCTCTCTCTCCTCTGTCTCTCTGTCTGTCTCTCCTCTCTGTCTCTGCCATGTAAGAACATAGCAAGAAGGCAATTATCTGCAGTCATAGAAAAGAGCCTTCATCAGACCTCACCTAGACTATGCTGCCACCCTGATCTCAGACTTCCCTGCCACTGGGACTGTGAGAAATAAATGTCTGTTGTTTAAGCCACTCAGCCCATGGTTATTTTGTTATAGCAGCCCCAGATAAAACAATGTTTCTTTTTTTAATTATTGATTTATTTATTTTAATCTGGCTACACTGGTTCTTAGTTGTGGGATCTAGTTCCCTGACCAGGGATTGAACTTAGGACCCCTACATTGGGAGCACAGTGTCTTACCCACTAGACCACCAGTGAAGTCCCAAGACACTGTTTCTTTTTTTTTTTTTAACTTTTATTTTACTTTTAACTTTTACAGAGTTTTGTTGTTTACAGATATGTATGTTCCCAGATTAGTCATAAAAACATGGAACGCTTCACGAATTTGCGTGTCATTCTTGCGCAGGGGCCATGCTAATCTTCTCTGTATCGTTCCAATTTTAGTATATGTGCTGCCGAAGCGAGCACCCAAGACAGTGTTTCTTATGTAAAATAGGAATGATTTGGGACTCCCCCAATGGTCCAGTGGTTAAGAATACACCTTGCTAGGGAGATTCTGGGGATGGGCTAGAAGGTAAAGAATCTGCCTGCAATGCAGGAAACCCGGGTTCGATCAGTGAGTCAGGAAGGTCCCCTGGAGAAAGGAATGGCAACCCACTCCAGTATTCTTGCCTGGGAAATCCCAAGGACAGAGGAGCCTTGCAGGCTGCAATCCATGGGGTCACACAGAGTCGGACACAACTGAGTGACTTTCACTTTGCAATGAAGGGGACTTGAATTCCATCCCTGGTCAATGAACTAAGATCCCACGTGCCATGGGACAGCTAAGCTGATATTCTGCAATTACTGAGCCCTCGAGCTACAAATAATGAGCCCAGGTGCCGCAACTAGAGAGAAGCCCACAAACCACAACAAAGATCCCGCATGCTGCACCTAAGACCCAACACAGTCAAACAAAATAAATATTTTAAAATTAATAAATAAGATAAAATAGGAAGGGCTATAGAGTCGGAGACAACTGAGCACACACTCGCACACACCCACAAAGGATGAGTAAGAGAGATTCAATCCTTTTCCTTCTCATTCTGTCCTCTTCCCACTGAAACAACAATAATACTATTAATAATGTCACTTTCAACTCCACTCAGTGTTTAATATTTGTCCCGCCCACTAGACTATGAACCTGATGACAGGGACCACTCTGCAGGGCCACTACACACAGTCACTTTGCCTTTGCACTAAATCATACCAGGGGGTGCCTTTCATAGAGACTTCAGTGAGAATGGTACTCCCCGGAGCCCTGCATAGCTGCCCTTTCTAGCAATTCATTTCCAACATCTGACACGGAGCCCAACACACAGTAGGTGCTCAATACATCTTTGCTGAATTGCTTTCAACAACTCGGATCATTCACTTAGGGTAGATGCTTCAATCAGAGCCATAAGGCATGCAAAGTTTCATGCATGGTCTTCTGAGTTTGTTGCACATGTAGGTTGGTGATTTTGACTATACAAATGTCTACTGACAATTTTTAAAACAATTAAAGGAATGTCTGCGGGTGCGTTCACAGCTTCCTCAGCACAGCCCCTGGTTATCTCAGCAGTCTATTGAATATAATCATTCCAACTCTTCTTCTACCCAGCTGAGCAAAACTATCTCCCTCAAACCCAGTTTCCCATTTTGTACTCCTCAGTACAGAAGCCACAATGGCTCCCAAAGGTGCTACATTGCTCTACTGAGTGGTCAAGGTCCTTGGTGAGTCTTGGTAATGGGGTAGATCAGAGACTTGGAATCAGGCAGGTCTGAGTCCAGGTCCACTGCTCACTGACGACACAGTCCTGAGGAAAGTTACTTACACTCCCTGAGCCAAATTCCCGGGTAGAAAAAAGAGACTTCCCTGAGTGCCCTTTCACTTTGCAATGAAGGGGACTTGAATTCCATCCCTGGTCAATGAACTAAGATCCCACGTGCCATGGGACAGCTAAGCTGATATTCTGCAATTACTGAGCCCTCGAGCTACAAATAATGAGCCCAGGTGCCGCAACTAGAGAGAAGCCCACAAACCACAACAAAGATCCCGCATGCTGCACCTAAGACCCAACACAGTCAAACAAAATAAATATTTTAAAATTAATAAATAAGATAAAATAGGAAGGGCTATAGAGTCGGAGACAACTGAGCACACACTCGCACACACCCACAAAGGATGAGTAAGAGAGATTCAATCCTTTTCCTTCTCATTCTGTCCTCTTCCCACTGAAACAACAATAATACTATTAATAATGTCACTTTCAACTCCACTCAGTGTTTAATATTTGTCCCGCCCACTAGACTATGAACCTGATGACAGGGACCACTCTGCAGGGCCACTACACACAGTCACTTTGCCTTTGCACTAAATCATACCAGGGGGTGCCTTTCATAGAGACTTCAGTGAGAATGGTACTCCCCGGAGCCCTGCATAGCTGCCCTTTCTAGCAATTCATTTCCAACATCTGACACGGAGCCCAACACACAGTAGGTGCTCAATACATCTTTGCTGAATTGCTTTCAACAACTCGGATCATTCACTTAGGGTAGATGCTTCAATCAGAGCCATAAGGCATGCAAAGTTTCATGCATGGTCTTCTGAGTTTGTTGCACATGTAGGTTGGTGATTTTGACTATACAAATGTCTACTGACAATTTTTAAAACAATTAAAGGAATGTCTGCGGGTGCGTTCACAGCTTCCTCAGCACAGCCCCTGGTTATCTCAGCAGTCTATTGAATATAATCATTCCAACTCTTCTTCTACCCAGCTGAGCAAAACTATCTCCCTCAAACCCAGTTTCCCATTTTGTACTCCTCAGTACAGAAGCCACAATGGCTCCCAAAGGTGCTACATTGCTCTACTGAGTGGTCAAGGTCCTTGGTGAGTCTTGGTAATGGGGTAGATCAGAGACTTGGAATCAGGCAGGTCTGAGTCCAGGTCCACTGCTCACTGACGACACAGTCCTGAGGAAAGTTACTTACACTCCTTGAGCCAAATTCCCCTTCCCATGATAAGCTCTTATGTCAGGTCTGAAATAATTATTCACAAATGAGACAGAACCTCTGATTCAGACGCAAATGCCTGTCATCAATGGTGATTCCTTCCTCCTTCCATCAGAGAGCAATGTTTCTTGCCACTTTGTTGCTCTCTGCCTGTGCAGGCTGATGCCCTTCATGTACACACGTACACACAGTAGTCACCACCGCAGTGTTTCTGAGGCTGGCAGGTGCCCATCCAAACCTCCGACCCAAGACACTGGGCAGCAGGGTGGTGAGGCCGGCCTCTGGCATCAAGGAGAGCAGAGCAGACGCTGCACAAGGATCTCAGGGGTCAAAGCCTGCCCCAAGCACAGAGACCACACAGTGCCCCAAGCCCGGCATAGACCTTGCTGTGTTGAGCTGATGATGGAGGTATGAGTAGACAGATGAATGAATGAATCCTTATATGACCTTCCTGCTTATATGAAGCAGACAAGCCTCCCCTAGACTCCTCAAAATCACTTTATTCAGAACCCTCCCTCCACACCTCCTATCTGGAATTCTTGCCTCCTGTCCTTGGCCTGGCTGATCTCACCCTGTTCAAGGACTGGCTGAAGTCCCGCCTCTACCAGGAAGCTTCCTCAGTTATTCCTGCCAGTGGTTCTTGCTCTCTGCCTCTCTGAACTCCTTAATAGTGCCACTCATTTTTGGCAAGTCTCTACCACCCTCCTTCTCTCTCCTCACCCATCCTGAAGAGAGGGACTAAGAGTTCTCAATACATCTGTGCCACCCTACCAAGCCCAGTGCTGAGAATATAGAAGCAGGTGATAAATGCAGATTGCTTGACGGAAATGTCACACCATCCTTAGCAAGTTCATGGAAGCTGCACAGTTGATGGAAGCTAAGGGCCCTCCTTCTCCAGATGAAAATGAAGTGAGCCTGAAGTTATGTGGCTTCTCTGGGGCACGGGATTAGGCATCTGAACACAGAGACTTTAAGGGCTCAAAGGTCACATTGCTCTACGAGTGGTCAGCCCTTTTCCCGGATCGCAGGTGAGTCCAGGTCCACTGCTCACTGACGACACAGTCCTGAGGAAAGTTACTTACACTCCTTGAGCCAAATTCCCTTCCCATGATAAGCTCTTATGTCAGGTCTGAAATAATTATTCACAAATGAGACAGAACCTCTGATTCAGACGCAAATGCCTGTCATCAATGGTGATTCCTTCCTCCTTCCATCAGAGAGCAATGTTTCTTGCCACTTTGTTGCTCTCTGCCTGTGCAGGCTGATGCCCTTCATGTACACACGTACACACAGTAGTCACCACCGCAGTGTTTCTGAGGCTGGCAGGTGCCCATCCAAACCTCCGACCCAAGACACTGGGCAGCAGGGTGGTGAGGCCGGCCTCTGGCATCAAGGAGAGCAGAGCAGACGCTGCACAAGGATCTCAGGGGTCAAAGCCTGCCCCAAGCACAGAGACCACACAGTGCCCCAAGCCCGGCATAGACCTTGCTGTGTTGAGCTGATGATGGAGGTATGAGTAGACAGATGAATGAATGAATCCTTATATGACCTTCCTGCTTATATGAAGCAGACAAGCCTCCCCTAGACTCCTCAAAATCACTTTATTCAGAACCCTCCCTCCACACCTCCTATCTGGAATTCTTGCCTCCTGTCCTTGGCCTGGCTGATCTCACCCTGTTCAAGGACTGGCTGAAGTCCCGCCTCTACCAGGAAGCTTCCTCAGTTATTCCTGCCAGTGGTTCTTGCTCTCTGCCTCTCTGAACTCCTTAATAGTGCCACTCATTTTTGGCAAGTCTCTACCACCCTCCTTCTCTCTCCTCACCCATCCTGAAGAGAGGGACTAAGAGTTCTCAATACATCTGTGCCACCCTACCAAGCCCAGTGCTGAGAATATAGAAGCAGGTGATAAATGCAGATTGCTTGACGGAAATGTCACACCATCCTTAGCAAGTTCATGGAAGCTGCACAGTTGATGGAAGCTAAGGGCCCTCCTTCTCCAGATGAAAATGAAGTGAGCCTGAAGTTATGTGGCTTCTCTGGGGCACGGGATTAGGCATCTGAACACAGAGATCCTATAAGTTCAAATCCGACTGAATTCTCTTCATCGTCTTAACAAAGGTCACTTCAGCTCTTGAGATTGTATTTCTCCATCTCCAGGATTCATGCCAAGATACAGAATGAACACTCTTCTGAACTCTCAAAGAAGCTCACTGAATACCTTGCTGTGCTCTCATCAGACCATCCCAGAAAGAACTGCTCCTGGTCTGGGGATGCAGGAAACATGTGCTTATCAAGAATGCCATCACCCTACCTTCCAGAAGAACGATCTAGGGCAGCAGTGATTCTCAAACGTGGTTTGTGTCAGAATCGGTGTGGGCAGGAGGACGGGTGGCCGTGTAACACGCGGATGCCGGAGTGTGTGTGTGCTCCAGACATCTGGATGAACAACAGGTCCAACCAGTCATTCTGAGAAATATGAGACTTGATGGTGTTTTCAAGTACATTCACACTGTTTTCATTTTTTGGTTATTTATTTATTTGGCTGCCCTGGGCCTTAGTTACTACACTCAAGGATTTTCATGGTGCCGCATGGACTTTCTAGTTGTGGCACACGTGCTTCATGGCCCTGCAGTATGTGGGGTCTAAGTTCCCTGACCAGGGGTAGAATTCATGTCGCCTTCATGATAAGGCAGACTCTTAGCCCCTGAACCACCAGGGGAATCCCCAAGGCTCACTGATTGAAGAACAGCTTCCCCAACTTCCAATGCAAGGCCATGGACAAGGGAGCCCTGTGAGTCCCTTCAGCAGTGTTTTAATAGCAGAGTGGGAAACCCTGGTTAACTGACTTTAACTCAGCTACGTCCCGCCTCACCAGGAAGCTCCTATTTTGCAGGGGAAAAAGGATTTTCATTACCACCCTCCTTCTCTCTCCTCACCCATCCTGAAGAGAGGGACTAAGAGTTCTCAATACATCTGTGCCACCCTACCAAGCCCAGTGCTGAGAATATAGAAGCAGGTGATAAATGCAGATTGCTTGACGGAAATGTCACACCATCCTTAGCAAGTTCATGGAAGCTGCACAGTTGATGGAAGCTAAGGGCCCTCCTTCTCCAGATGAAAATGAAGTGAGCCTGAAGTTATGTGGCTTCTCTGGGGCACGGGATTAGGCATCTGAACACAGAGATCCTATAAGTTCAAATCCGACTGAATTCTCTTCATCGTCTTAACAAAGGTCACTTCAGCTCTTGAGATTGTATTTCTCCATCTCCAGGATTCATGCCAAGATACAGAATGAACACTCTTCTGAACTCTCAAAGAAGCTCACTGAATACCTTGCTGTGCTCTCATCAGACCATCCCAGAAAGAACTGCTCCTGGTCTGGGGATGCAGGAAACATGTGCTTATCAAGAATGCCATCACCCTACCTTCCAGAAGAACGATCTAGGGCAGCAGTGATTCTCAAACGTGGTTTGTGTCAGAATCGGTGTGGGCAGGAGGACGGGTGGCCGTGTAACACGCGGATGCCGGAGTGTGTGTGTGCTCCAGACATCTGGATGAACAACAGGTCCAACCAGTCATTCTGAGAAATATGAGACTTGATGGTGTTTTCAAGTACATTCACACTGTTTTCATTTTTTGGTTATTTATTTATTTGGCTGCCCTGGGCCTTAGTTACTACACTCAAGGATTTTCATGGTGCCGCATGGACTTTCTAGTTGTGGCACACGTGCTTCATGGCCCTGCAGTATGTGGGGTCTAAGTTCCCTGACCAGGGGTAGAATTCATGTCGCCTTCATGATAAGGCAGACTCTTAGCCCCTGAACCACCAGGGGAATCCCCAAGGCTCACTGATTGAAGAACAGCTTCCCCAACTTCCAATGCAAGGCCATGGACAAGGGAGCCCTGTGAGTCCCTTCAGCAGTGTTTTAATAGCAGAGTGGGAAACCCTGGTTAACTGACTTTAACTCAGCTTGTTTTGTTCCCATGGGAGATGTTTTCAGGCAGCGGGCATGGGTTAAATCGGCAGCATTCACCGGCAGCAGACGAGTCCCACAGAAGTCCTCATCACTCACAAAACCCACGAGGCCTGGTCAAGGCAACTGTACAGAGATCCTGACTTCCTTAGAGTGGTCCCTCTGGAGGTGACCCTGACCTTCCTAACATCCCAGGAACAGCGCCTGGGGGCTGAGGGTATTGCCTTGCAAAAGCCAAGTCAGACAAAGAATCCGAACCTATCACGGCTTGAAACACCACTCAGTCTGACGTTCAGGCCCGATAGACCCAATAAATTGCTTTTCTGGCATCTACTCTGGTGAAGACTTTTCAGGGACTTATTATGCAAAGCTGCCTAAGCAAGAGAGAATTTATATTGAGCCTGACCATGATTTCTGAGCTGCCACTAGGTGCTCTGGTGACATACACAACTTGGGGTGGAAGTCAAGGGGCTGCCAAGGACAGGAGACTGGAGACAGGAGGAAAACAGAGTGATTCCTTCCAGTAAATAATGGGAGGGTGGGGGCGGGGAGTCAGACAAGGAGGATCCTCTGCAGAGGAAGAAGACTGTAGCTTTTCTGGTATCCAAGGTTTGCCTTTCAAATGGCATCCAGACATGACAAAATAAATCTCTCCCCTGGAGGCTAAAGAATGTGTAGAATGCAACCAACTTTCAAAAGTGGGGTTGGGGGAGCTGCTTTGTCTAGAGTGAAGCATACCTAGAAAGAAAACACACACCCCTCAATAAACTTCACTGACTGAACAGATATGTTGAGTTTCCCTGGTTCATAGACTGAGTCCCTCTCTGAAACCCCAGCTATGGGCTGGGCACCAGCGTGCTGTTCCCAGGTGTGATTGCCAGGAGGAGCCGAGTCAAGTCTTGGGCAAGCACATCCTCAGGCCCCATCTTTCCTGCTGGCGTATAAGAGCCTCGAGGCTGCCCTCCCCACTAAAGGGAATGTTGGTCTGGCACTTAACACACAGCCACGAAGAACACGTCCTCTGTAGTCGATTCTCAGCGCACCAGACCACGTGATCTTTTTAAAATGAAATCTGATCATGACATTATCCTCCTTAAGCCCCTCCAATGGCCTTCGGTGCACTTAGAATATGATTTGAACATCTTCCCTTGGTTACAGACCCCCTCAGACTATGTGGCTAGGCCCACTTTTCCCGCTTCATGTTGCCTCCTGCCCTCCTCCTTCCCTAGTGGACTCCACACTGCACTTCTTTCTGGGTTCCATCCCTGGGTTGGGAAGATTCCCTGCAGAAGGGAACAGTTGCCTACTGCAGTATTCTTGTCTAGAGTTGGAGGTGACCCTGACCTTCCTAACATCCCAGGAACAGCGCCTGGGGGCTGAGGGTATTGCCTTGCAAAAGCCAAGTCAGACAAAGAATCCGAACCTATCACGGCTTGAAACACCACTCAGTCTGACGTTCAGGCCCGATAGACCCAATAAATTGCTTTTCTGGCATCTACTCTGGTGAAGACTTTTCAGGGACTTATTATGCAAAGCTGCCTAAGCAAGAGAATTTATATTGAGCCTGACCATGATTTCTGAGCTGCCACTAGGTGCTCTGGTGACATACACAACTTGGGGTGGAAGTCAAGGGGCTGCCAAGGACAGGAGACTGGAGACAGGAGGAAAACAGAGTGATTCCTTCCAGTAAATAATGGGAGGGTGGGGGCGGGGAGTCAGACAAGGAGGATCCTCTGCAGAGGAAGAAGACTGTAGCTTTTCTGGTATCCAAGGTTTGCCTTTCAAATGGCATCCAGACATGACAAAATAAATCTCTCCCCTGGAGGCTAAAGAATGTGTAGAATGCAACCAACTTTCAAAAGTGGGGTTGGGGGAGCTGCTTTGTCTAGAGTGAAGCATACCTAGAAAGAAAACACACACCCCTCAATAAACTTCACTGACTGAACAGATATGTTGAGTTTCCCTGGTTCATAGACTGAGTCCCTCTCTGAAACCCCAGCTATGGGCTGGGCACCAGCGTGCTGTTCCCAGGTGTGATTGCCAGGAGGAGCCGAGTCAAGTCTTGGGCAAGCACATCCTCAGGCCCCATCTTTCCTGCTGGCGTATAAGAGCCTCGAGGCTGCCCTCCCCACTAAAGGGAATGTTGGTCTGGCACTTAACACACAGCCACGAAGAACACGTCCTCTGTAGTCGATTCTCAGCGCACCAGACCACGTGATCTTTTTAAAATGAAATCTGATCATGACATTATCCTCCTTAAGCCCCTCCAATGGCCTTCGGTGCACTTAGAATATGATTTGAACATCTTCCCTTGGTTACAGACCCCCTCAGACTATGTGGCTAGGCCCACTTTTCCCGCTTCATGTTGCCTCCTGCCCTCCTCCTTCCCTAGTGGACTCCACACTGCACTTCTTTCTGGGTTCCATCCCTGGGTTGGGAAGATTCCCTGCAGAAGGGAACAGTTGCCTACTGCAGTATTCTTGTCTAGAGAATTCCATGGACAGAGGAGCCTGGCAGGCTGCAATCCACAGGGTCACAAAGAGTTGGACACGACTGAATGACTTTCATGTTCAATAAACCAAAACCACCTCACTTCTGGACCTTGGCACGTGCTTTTTCTTGTTCCTGTTTCTTATCTATTTCTCCCAGATCTTCTTGTGGCTGGCTTCTCTTCAAAGAAGTCTCTTTTACCTAGTCCAATCTAAGGTAGTCCAACCTACTCCACACACTTGTGCTAACCCTTATTATCTCACATTCTATTTTATTTTTTTCATACTACTTATCCCACTCAAAAAAGTCTCTCTGTTTGCTTTTGGTCTGCTGATCATCTCTGCATAACACAATTGTGAACTCTGGACAAGCAAAGTGTTTATCTCCCTGCCTACAACTGGATCGCCTACACATAACACAGGATTTGGCACACAGGAAATGCTCATCAGATAACACTGAACAAATAAATGAAAGATATAAGCCAGTCTGCAGCAGAGAGTTTGGAAGGTGTAGACGTCCAGCCTCCCAGAGAGTTAGAAGGTCAGTCCACTAGGGAAAGGCTCCCGGTAATGTAAGAATCACACCAACTTCTTCTCACTTCTGATCTTCCTGACATACTCTGTGGGTTACACAGTGGGTGAGTCAACTGTCCATATCCAAATCCTACTCATGACCCCACAAGAGACATATTTTGTCATGTCTGGATGCCATTTGAAAGGCAAACCTTGGATACCAGAAAAGCTACAGTCTTCTTGGGGGATCTTCTTTTCTGACTCCTGCTCCCACCCTCCCATTATTTACTGGAAGGAATCACTCTGTTTTCCTCCTGTCTCCAGTCTCCTGTCCTTGGCAGTCCCTTGACTTCAACCCCACACCTACACCCCCAAAGCCTGGAGATAAGTGGGACCAAGTGGATAAATGCTGCCATTTATGACATCAGCCACTCCTCTCTGTGCCCCAAAAGGATATTCCTCAGATGCCCTTTCAGCCCTAGTGTGGCTAGGCCCACTTTTCGCTTCATGCTGCCTCCTGCCCTCCTCCTTCCCTAGTGGACTCCACACTGCACTTCTTTCTGGGTTCCATCCCTGGGTTGGGAAGATTCCCTGCAGAAGGGAACAGTTGCCTACTGCAGTATTCTTGTCTAGAGAATTCCATGGACAGAGGAGCCTGGCAGGCTGCAATCCACAGGGTCACAAAGAGTTGGACACGACTGAATGACTTTCATGTTCAATAAACCAAAACCACCTCACTTCTGGACCTTGGCACGTGCTTTTTCTTGTTCCTGTTTCTTATCTATTTCTCCCAGATCTTCTTGTGGCTGGCTTCTCTTCAAAGAAGTCTCTTTTACCTAGTCCAATCTAAGGTAGTCCAACCTACTCCACACACTTGTGCTAACCCTTATTATCTCACATTCTATTTTATTTTTTTCATACTACTTATCCCACTCAAAAAAGTCTCTCTGTTTGCTTTTGGTCTGCTGATCATCTCTGCATAACACAATTGTGAACTCTGGACAAGCAAAGTGTTTATCTCCCTGCCTACAACTGGATCGCCTACACATAACACAGGATTTGGCACACAGGAAATGCTCATCAGATAACACTGAACAAATAAATGAAAGATATAAGCCAGTCTGCAGCAGAGAGTTTGGAAGGTGTAGACGTCCAGCCTCCCAGAGAGTTAGAAGGTCAGTCCACTAGGGAAAGGCTCCCGGTAATGTAAGAATCACACCAACTTCTTCTCACTTCTGATCTTCCTGACATACTCTGTGGGTTACACAGTGGGTGAGTCAACTGTCCATACCCAAATCCTACTCATGACCCCACAAGAGACATATTTTGTCATGTCTGGATGCCATTTGAAAGGCAAACCTTGGATACCAGAAAAGCTACAGTCTTCTTGGAGGATCTTCTTTTTCTGACTCCCTGCTCCCGCCCTCCCATTATTTACTGGAAGGAATCACTCTGTTTTCCTCCTGTCTCCAGTCTCCTGTCCTTGGCAGTCCCTTGACTTCAACCCCACACCTACACCCCCAAAGCCTGGAGATAAGTGGGACCAAGTGGATAAATGCTGCCATTTATGACATCAGCCACTCCTCTCTGTGCCCCAAAAGGATATTCCAGGATCAATACTGGCACCATAAACTAGCGATGGCCAGAACATGGTCTCTGGAGCAACTTACTCCAGTTTCCCAAAAGAGCTCTCTCTGAATTGGCCTCCCCTGCGTGTTCCTTCTCAGAGAGCAGATCCATGTCGTCGCCCAGAGCCCCCGGGTAGTGGCAGGGGCAGGAGCAGCGTTGGGATGGGGAAGCACTGCTGAACAGGAAATCAATGGGAACTTGAAGGTCATCTGGAGGGCGCTGTCTCCCCATCATGCACCTGCTGGGATGGGATTTGTGGTCCTGACCTCGCTTGGAGGCCTCTGCCCTCCTGTCACAGTTGGTTAAAATCAGCCTGCCGAAGCAAACGCCCTGCAGACTGAATGATCTCCAGGCTGTCCTTCTAAGGGACAGTAAGCCGAACAAAGGAGCACTGAGTCTTATTTAACCTGCCACAAGGTTGAGAGTCACCCCAATTTCTCTTGGCAGCCCCTTGGGAAAACTGTCTTGGGCCTGCTGTTTTTGGAGGCACATACCTGCAAACCTTTCAACAGGACGCAACAAAGCCAGGCTAACCTCACCAGCCTATCTTCACATTTAAATTTTCTGATGGAAAAAGGTAGAAATATCTTGAAAAATCAAGACTAAAACTGAAAGGTGAGTGTCTTCTAGAAATATCTAAACATACCCTCATGACCTCTACATCCTGGGATAGTGACAAAGGATACCAAGAATTCCATTCTGTTTGAAGAAGGTCTGTTTTTCTTCCCATCCCAACAACTATTAGGAAACATGACTGGATTTACAACCTGATTCTCCTTTCCTCATGGACCTCTTTTCCCAGGTCATCTTCCTCCTTCCTTCCTTCCTTCCTTCTTTCCTTCCTTCTTTCCTTCCTTCATTCCTTCCTTCCTTATTTCCTTCCTTCCTTATTTCCCTCTTTCCTTCCTTCCTTCCTTCCTTTTTCCCTCTCCTCCCTCCTTCCATGCCTTCTTCCCCTAGTCTTTCCACCTTATCAACAGTCACTTAACAAATACGACAGGACAGCAGCATTCAGGCCACATCTCCAATCCAAAAGCTAAAGACAAGTCTGGTATAAAAATGAGGATGAGGGACGTCCCTGGCAGTCCAGTGGTTAAGAATCCAAGCTTCCACCGCAGGGGGCACTGGTCTTATTTCTAGTCAGGGAACTAAGATCCCATATGCCACACAGTGTGGCCAAAAAAAATAAGTAAGAATAATTCTCTGAGCTTCTAAGATACCCTTCAAAAAAATTTTTTTTAATTAGTAAATTTTTTAAAATGAAAAAAATAAAAATGAGAAAGACACACTCTCAATATATTTATAGGAAAATGACAAGATGATAATGATCATAAAAATCACAGTGGCAAGGCTTCTGTTTGTTGGGTGTTTACTATGCGTGCCCAGAACTGTTCTAAGCACTTTGTGTGCATAGCCTCATTTTATCCTCACAACAGCCCCATCCTAATATTTCTTCCAATTCCATAGATAAGAAAACTGAGGCACAGAGGGTCTTAAGCAATGTGCCCAGGGTTTTATGCGGCACTGTGAAGACAGAAGCCCAGGCAACTGCAGTTCAGAAAACCCTGCTTTTAGCCATTACACTATCAGCTCCCACGGATACACCATGCTTCATAGTGAGTTGAGCCTCCAGAATGAGAATGACTTCTTTTTTTGGAGGCACCTGGTTTCTCTAACATCATCACCAATTTTCTGGGTAGTGATTTTAGCTATTTCTCATTTGGGGGCCTCAATTTCCCAAGCTGCCAAACCACCCAGAGGCAAACTTTCCTGTCACAGTCATCCTCAGGAACTCAAGAATTAGGCTGAGGGGCTTCCCCAGAGGCTCAGTGGTGAAGAATCTGCCTGCCAATGCAGGAGACATGGGTTTGAACCCTAATCCAGAAACAACCCACATGCCACAAAGCAGCGAAGCCCAAGTGCCACAGCTACTGAACCTGCACTCTAGAGCCCTGGAGCTGAAACCACTGAGTTCACATGCTGCAACTACTGAAGCCCTCAAGAGCCTGTGCTCTGCAACAAGAGAAACCACCACAATAAGTAAGATTGTTATGGGGCTGCCTGAGAAGATACCATCAGAGAAATACACAACACGTAGGGGGGCTTCCCAGGTGGAACAGCAGTAAAGAATCCACCTGCATCGCAGGAGATGTGGGTTCAATCCCTAGGTCAGGAAGATCCCCTAGAGAAGGAATGAGCAACCCACTCCAGTATTCTTACCTGGGAAACCCCATGGACAGAGGAACCTGATGGACTACAGTCCACAGGGTCACAAGAGTCAGACGTGTCGTAGCAACTAAACCACCACCACCACCATTGTGAAACCAAACCTGTCCCAAAGGTGGACAAGTGGTGGCAGTCTCTGAGAGGCCCTGTGGCTCTGTACGTCCACTAGAGGAAGGAGAAGAATGATGCCAGGTTATCATAAACTAGCGTCTGGTTTAACCCTCATAGTGCTAGAGGTCATCTTGGTCTGATACCTTTGATGTATTGCAAAGGAAAATCAACAACCAGAGAAGTAAAGTGACTTCCTCCAACCACACACCAACAAGGGTGAGATTCAATCATCAATCTTCAGACTCCTAGTTTAGGGATCTCTTCCCTGTTTACAGCAGGGACCTGAAAACTACAGTCTCTAGGCCCAATCTGGCCCACCGTGAATTTCTATAAATAAAGTTTTATTGGAAGATAGTCATACCCACTTGGTTATGCATTGTCTTCGACCACTTTCACACTGTAGTGGTAGAACTGAGTGTTTCCAATGGAGACCGCATGGCCTGCAAAGTCTGAAATAACTACCTTCTGGACCTTTAAAGAAAAGTTTGGCAACTCCTGGCTTGGAGCAGGAGCCTTGAATAACAGAAAGACTCTACCTTTGAAACGAAAGAAAATAGAACGGGAGCCCTAAGAGTCTTATGCAGATAGTTTTACAATTATCTCAGCAGGGTACAACTTAATAAAAACCCATAAATACAGTTAATAATAAGGAAAACAAGCCCTAGCTCACCCTACCTATTTAATAATTATTGTTAACCACAGTGAGCCAAACTCATCACTGAAAATTTTTTTCCTGGACTCCCTTGAAAGCCTTTTCTGCTTATGAAACACTGAGCCGAGGGGCAAACGATGCTTCAGACAGTGGCAGAGACCTCATTTCCTCATGATGACCTGAAGACTGTTGCTGGGGCAGCAGAGGGGTTGGGAGCACTGCCCCTCCCTGGGGTGCTCTCTGTCAAGGAGAGGTCACAACCCACTTGTCCCCCTCACTAGGAATCAAATCGTTGGGAACAACCAGGCACAGCAGAGACTCTCGAGTATGCCTCTTCTGCCTCTGGTGCTTCCCCGATTCACCTCATCCCTCTCTCTCTTCTCCAGAAAGTGCTCAGAATCAGCATAAGGCTAACAAAAAGCCCCCCAGTTCTTGGCTATTTTGATGAGGATGGCCCATCCCATGGAACTGAAGCATGGGGCTTGGTCCTGAGAGGCTGAGGTAGAAATCAAGGCTGGTCCTCGGTTCCAGGTCAGAGTTAGAACTTAGTCACTGTGGGTAGGCAAGTCTCAGCCTCTCTGGGCTCCCCCCAGGTCCCATCTTCCAACAGAAAGACTCGCCCTCACCTATTATAAAGGATGGATGAATGGGCAGAGCCGAACTAAGGGATAACAGAGGCCAGCCAGGCAGCACCCTCACCCTGGGTCCAGTCTCTAAGTCATGCTAAAACATCACCAGGACTGTAGGAAGCTGGAGAGGCTTGTATTTACCAGCATCATCTCAGGCAGAGAACTTCAAGAAGTATGACCTGGTTTGCATGGAACAGGCCCGGTTCACATCGAGGTCCTCATATAATTGTTAAGAATGCCTTTTTTGGGGCTGCCCTGGTGATCCAGTGGGTAAGGACACTGCCTTGTAGTACAAGGGGCACCTGTTCGATCCCTGGTCTGGGAAGATCCCACGTGCCGCAGAGCAACTGGACCAATGTGTCCAACTACGAGCTGGAGCTCTGGGCGCATGCGCCCAGAGCCTGTGCTCTGTAGCAAGAGGGCCACTGCAATGGGAGGCCCAAATCGGCCAAAGAAAAAAGATGGAAATAAATGAAAGATCAATAGAAACGGCAAAAAAATCAGGACCATGTTTCTAACAGAGCTGGAAACTCTAAAGCTGGTGCCCACTTTGGTACCTATTTAATAATTATTGTTAACCACAGTGAGCCAAACTCATCACTGAAAATTTTTCCTGGACTCCCTTGAAAGCCTTTTCTGCTTATGAAACACTGAGCCGAGGGGCAAACGATGCTTCAGACAGTGGCAGAGACCTCATTTCCTCATGATGACCTGAAGACTGTTGCTGGGGCAGCAGAGGGGTTGGGAGCACTGCCCCTCCCTGGGGTGCTCTCTGTCAAGGAGAGGTCACAAACCACTTGTCCCCCTCACTAGGAATCAAATCGTTGGGAACAACCAGGCACAGCAGAGACTCTCGAGTATGCCTCTTCTGCCTCTGGTGCTTCCCCGATTCACCTCATCCCTCTCTCTCTTCTCCAGAAAGTGCTCAGAATCAGCATAAGGCTAACAAAAAGCCCCCCAGTTCTTGGCTATTTTGATGAGGATGGCCCATCCCATGGAACTGAAGCATGGGGCTTGGTCCTGAGAGGCTGAGGTAGAAATCAAGGCTGGTCCTCGGTTCCAGGTCAGAGTTAGAACTTAGTCACTGTGGGTAGGCAAGTCTCAGCCTCTCTGGGCTCCCCCCAGGTCCCATCTTCCAACAGAAAGACTCGCCCTCACCTATTATAAAGGATGGATGAATGGGCAGAGCCGAACTAAGGGATAACAGAGGCCAGCCAGGCAGCACCCTCACCCTGGGTCCAGTCTCTAAGTCATGCTAAAACATCACCAGGACTGTAGGAAGCTGGAGAGGCTTGTATTTACCAGCATCATCTCAGGCAGAGAACTTCAAGAAGTATGACCTGGTTTGCATGGAACAGGCCCGGTTCACATCGAGGTCCTCATATAATTGTTAAGAATGCCTTTTTTGGGGCTGCCCTGGTGATCCAGTGGGTAAGGACACTGCCTTGTAGTACAAGGGGCACCTGTTCGATCCCTGGTCTGGGAAGATCCCACGTGCCGCAGAGCAACTGGACCAATGTGTCCAACTACCGAGCTGGAGCTCTGGAGCGCATGCGCCCAGAGCCTGTGCTCTGTAGCAAGAGGGGCCACTGCAATGGGAGGCCCACATCGGCCAAAGAACAAAGATGGAAATAAATGAAAGATCAATAGAAACGGCAAAAAAAAAATCAGGACCATGTTTTGCTAGAGACATTGAGCAGTGAGATGTTTCAAACACTTCCATAAAGTATAAACCTGGTGCCCACTTTGGTAAATATTTCCCACTATCTGGGAAAGTGGAAGATACATGACCTGGCACTCCTAGAACTCATGTATGGTAACCTATGTAAAAGAATGCTCATGGCAGCATAGTCTATAAAGTCAAAAAAAAAAAAAAAAGCCTTCTTTCTCTCTCAAGTGCCTCTGCTTGGCTGATAAATGATCAGGTCACACTATTGATAAGCTATACAGAATTAGAGAACAGTTAAGGTCCCCTCAACTCAGAACATGGTCAGTGATGACTGTAAATGTGTTTCTAAGCAAGACAGGTCCAGTTTGGTCAAGAGTTGAAGTGCAGGTCTGGGGCCAGAAGCTGTTTAGGACAAGAAAGGAGAGGTTGCCCTCAGCGACCCTGCTTCTCTGGCGGCCCCTTCCCCAGTCCTTTGCTTCTTCTTATATTTGTTACATAAATGTTTAGAGAATATCAGCCAAAGTCTGGGGGACCCTGGAGAAAAGACAGGGCCTCAGAAAGTATGTAAGAGCAGAGACGTACCCACAGGTACCTACCACTTGCCTATACTGTGAAGACCTAATCTACAATCCCCAGGACCAGGTCCAGTTCTGGCCCTTCGCAGAACCCAACCCTGACTTGTTCTGGGGACCTGGACCCAAGTGAAGCTCAGAGCCTCCTTCTCTTCTTAGAAACTCCTCCCCACAGAGACTGTACCTCCTCCACCAACCCTGCTGAACCACAGCAATGCACTGGACAGCACTGTCTTCTGGGAACTCCGCCATGAAGAAAACTGAGAGGCAAGCAAAAAGAAAGGTCCAGAAGAGCCAATGGGGGCCAGAAGCTGAGGTCTGTGTGGAGGAGGGACGGGCAGGGCAGCTGATTAGAAGAAAGGCAATCAAGAAGGAAGAGGAGGGGGAGGAGGAGGCGGGACAGGAGTCAATATCATGGAGAGGGAGCAGCCTGCAGCACCTGCCTGCCTCACGGTCATCAATATCTCTTCTGAGGACAGGTTATCTGGGGAATTTATGCTCTCTAATAATTACCTTGCAGAGAGTTCCACTTATCTTACCAGAAGAATCTGCCAGTTGCCAGACAACACAGGGTTCTGGCTAATTCCACCCACATTGCTCTCCACCTCCACCGGGCCCTCCCAGCTCCCCAGCTCCTGTCTTCTGACCTCTAGCCTTTCCTGGCCTTTCTGGCCTGCGGGAAGTTGAGGGCAGAAGAGTCTCACAATGTCCAGCTGGGGAAGGGGGCGGGAACAGTCCTGTGTTGACAGACACAAAGGTAAGCTGAGGCACGGCCTGGGAAAGCGTCAAAAGGCTACACAGGAAAAGCAGGAGCAGTGATCTGGGGCACACCAATTTGACTATTTTTATCTTCACCCGACTGATGCCATCAGATCTGGATAGCATTAAATATATAGATATAGATAAATAAGACCTGGATAGCATTAAATATAAATATATATATATATATATATATATAGGTCATCTTCACATTCCTCCTCAAAGCCTTCCGTCCACCCCCACCCCTCCAATGGTGCCTCCTCTAGTACTGGCCTAGTCATTCATGTAGCAACCATCACACACTGCCTCCAAGAGCTAGGGTTTATCTTTTTTTCCTTTGGCCTCTGCTTGTGGGATCCTAGTTCCCCAACCAGCTACTGAACCTGGGCCACAGCAGTGAGAGGGTGAAGTTCTAACCACTGGACCACCAGGTAATTCCCCAGGGTTTCTATAGACACACATCCCAACCCGGACTGTGAGCGCCTTGAGAACAGGTCTTGGTTCACATCCCCTCCCGCCAGCATCTGCTCCTGAGGCTCCGCAGTACCGCCAACCAGGCCAGGCACGGTTCTAAGCACTTGAGAAAGAGTGATGCATTTTGCCTGCACAATGGTCCCACGAGAGAGACGCTCTTCCAATCCCTCATCATACAGTGAGAACACTGAGGCTCATAGAGCTTAAGCCGTGAGCCTAACGTCACCAAGGGGCTGGCCGAGTCAGGGTGAGCAGGCCAGATGTCCTCTTCACCACTCCTCTCACACTGCCCTGGCGGTAAACGTTTGCTGATTCATGGGAACATTTTATATGGCCCTTTTGCCTTCTTTATCAATATCTCTTCTGAGGACAGGTTATCTGGGGAATTTATGCTCTCTAATAATTACCTTGCAGAGAGTTCCACTTATCTTACCAGAAGAATCTGCCAGTTGCCAGACAACACAGGGTTCTGGCTAATTCCACCCACATTGCTCTCCACCTCCACCGGGCCCTCCCAGCTCCCCAGCTCCTGTCTTCTGACCTCTAGCCTTTCCTGGCCTTTCTGGCCTGCGGGAAGTTGAGGGCAGAAGAGTCTCACAATGTCCAGCTGGGGAAGGGGGCGGGAACAGTCCTGTGTTGACAGACACAAAGGTAAGCTGAGGCACGGCCTGGGAAAGCGTCAAAAGGCTACACAGGAAAAGCAGGAGCAGTGATCTGGGGCACACCAATTTGACTATTTTTATCTTCACCCGACTGATGCCATCAGATCTGGATAGCATTAAATATATAGATATAGATAAATAAGACCTGGATAGCATTAAATATAAATATATATATATATATATATATATAGGTCATCTTCACATTCCTCCTCAAAGCCTTCCGTCCACCCCCACCCCTCCAATGGTGCCTCCTCTAGTACTGGCCTAGTCATTCATGTAGCAACCATCACACACTGCCTCCAAGAGCTAGGGTTTATCTTTTTCCTTTGGCCTCTGCTTGTGGGATCCTAGTTCCCCAACCAGCTACTGAACCTGGGCCACAGCAGTGAGAGGGTGAAGTTCTAACCACTGGACCACCAGGTAATTCCCCAGGGTTTCTATAGACACACATCCCAACCCGGACTGTGAGCGCCTTGAGAACAGGTCTTGGTTCACATCCCCTCCCGCCAGCATCTGCTCCTGAGGCTCCGCAGTACCGCCAACCAGGCCAGGCACGGTTCTAAGCACTTGAGAAAGAGTGATGCATTTTGCCTGCACAATGGTCCCACGAGAGAGACGCTCTTCCAATCCCTCATCATACAGTGAGAACACTGAGGCTCATAGAGCTTAAGCCGTGAGCCTAACGTCACCAAGGGGCTGGCCGAGTCAGGGTGAGCAGGCCAGATGTCCTCTTCACCACTCCTCTCACACTGCCCTGGCGGTAAACGTTTGCTGATTCATGGGAACATTTTATATGGTCTCTACCCACTTATTCACACCGCCTTTTCTAAAATAATAATTTGTATTAAAATGAGAATAGGAAAAACAGGTAATGGTCATTGCACATGTGTAAATGCCTGTCCTCCTGCTCAGCCTGGAAGGGACACCATGACCCAACCCGGCCTCCTGTCTGCCCCAGGAACTCGCCAGGGGCCTGCAGTCCCCTCTACAGGCACCCACTGGTCATTACAGGGCTGGCTGCTTCTCACGCTCTGCTCTGCCCACCCCCCTCAGAGAGGCCTTCCTCGAATTCTTGATCCACAGTACCCATTCTTAACCCATCATTCAGGTTCACAGCCTTTTCTGCACCTTGCCAACTATCAGAACTTTTTATTTATATTTACTTATTACCTGTCTTCCCTCTTCCCCTACTGCCCTCGTCCCATTAAATATGTCAGCTCCCTGGAGGAAAGGCTGGTCTGGTTTATTCTCCCCTGTTTTCCCAGGACCAAAGGCTGGTACCCGGCATAAAGGAGGCTCTTGATAAGTATCCTGTGGACAGTGGATAAATGATGCCCCACCAGACTGGGCTGCTCAGCTGGACACTTACAGGCAAGTCCCCTGACCTGTTCAACCTTCATTTGTGGGGCCTTTACAGCACACCAGGAACTGGTTGAGTACTTAGCATCTCATTGTACCCCACTCTGTAACAGAGAATGTCTTTTACTATTCCCATTTTACAGCTGAGAAAACTGAGGCTTAGAGAGCTTACACACCCACCCAAGACCACACAGAAAGACACTGTGGTCCTCATTCTGTCTGCCTCCCCAAATCTCTTCCATTGGCCCTTCCCAGTTCTCTCTCTGCCATGCTTCTCCCTGCTATGTTCCCCCAGGAGTCCTGACACTTGCTCACTCCCCTCTGCTTCTCGTGGCCTGGGCCAGCGGTGGGTGCCAGCGGCAGGTCAGAGGGAAGGGAAAGAGTGAGATGGGGTCTTTATTCCCATAGCCACCTCCTCGCCGGGTCACTTAAGGTGCTGGAACTTCCACTGCAGGTCACAGCTCCTGCTGCACGGCCCTCTCCACACAGCTGCCCTCTGCCTCACAGGGACTGTCCCCTCTCCCCTTGACCTTGTCCTGGGGTGCTGTCGTCTCCCTGTACACTTCCCTGTCCACACTCTCATAAATGGCCATCTCCCGGTGAAGCTGCTGCTTCCCGCTGGAACCCCGCATCCGCAGCACACGCTCTCCGCCTGGCCTCTACGCCGCCCCCAGCCCCCCAGCACAGTCACTCAGCTGCCCCCGCTCACTGCAGCTGCCTCTGCCAGGCCCTTCCTCACGGCCTGGGGGCTGTCTCCCTCCAAGACCTATAAATAAACATTGACTTGCTGGCTGGAAAGCTTTCCTGGCAGACTCTGCTCTTTGCCAGTCACGGAGGGGGAGAGGGGCACTCCAGGGTGGCCCTGCAAGGCCACCGCCTGCTGGCTGCCCAGGACTGGAATGAAAGCACAGGTGATCAGGTCCAGGGCAGGGGTCTCCTTTGCTGGTCTTCGGCTCTTCTGGGGAAAGCTGCTGGGGACCCCAGGGATGGTGCGCCAGTCACTCAAACGAAGCCAGCCTCCCAGCTTCAGTGATCACAATACCAATGTGCAGGCCTCCACAGCGCAACAGGTACTCAGTCGCCAAGTGCATTCACTCTGAAATCAACAGATGAGGAGCCTGCAGCTCAAAGAGGACAGGGAACTTAACCAAAGTCACACAGCTACTAAGCGGCAGAGGTGCAGTCAGAGTGCACCTCAGTCTGAGTCCTCAGACTTTAATTTTCCATCAGTCCAAGCAATCTCACAGCCCAGCCCTTCATTCTGCAAGAAGGTCACAGACTCAAACCCAGCCAGAGCGGGCAGTCTGGCGTCGCCAGCCACCCAGGGTCCGAAGAGAGTCAGATGGAGGGAAGGGCTCCGTGGAATCATTTTGCCCAAGGGGCATGGCATCACTTGGCCACAGCCAGGGCTGACCAGCCAGAGAACGGGAGCATGCACCCACCACTCCTTGCTACAGAGCAGGCTGGAAGGTGTGTGCTCATCCTGGGACACACACCAGCATTCCAACAAACCCGCCCACAGGCTCGGAACTTCCACTGCAGGTCACAGCTCCTGCTGCACGCCCTCTCCACACAGCTGCCCTCTGCCTCACAGGGACTGTCCCCTCTCCCCTTGACCTTGTCCTGGGGTGCTGTCGTCTCCCTGTACACTTCCCTGTCCACACTCTCATAAATGGCCATCTCCCGGTGAAGCTGCTGCTTCCCGCTGGAACCCCGCATCCGCAGCACACGCTCTCCGCCTGGCCTCTACGCCGCCCCCAGCCCCCCAGCACAGTCACTCAGCTGCCCCCGCTCACTGCAGCTGCCTCTGCCAGGCCCTTCCTCACGGCCTGGGGGCTGTCTCCCTCCAAGACCTATAAATAAACATTGACTTGCTGGCTGGAAAGCTTTCCTGGCAGACTCTGCTCTTTGCCAGTCACGGAGGGGGAGAGGGGCACTCCAGGGTGGCCCTGCAAGGCCACCGCCTGCTGGCTGCCCAGGACTGGAATGAAAGCACAGGTGATCAGGTCCAGGGCAGGGGTCTCCTTTGCTGGTCTTCGGCTCTTCTGGGGAAAGCTGCTGGGGACCCCAGGGATGGTGCGCCAGTCACTCAAACGAAGCCAGCCTCCCAGCTTCAGTGATCACAATACCAATGTGCAGGCCTCCACAGCGCAACAGGTACTCAGTCGCCAAGTGCATTCACTCTGAAATCAACAGATGAGGAGCCTGCAGCTCAAAGAGGACAGGGAACTTAACCAAAGTCACACAGCTACTAAGCGGCAGAGGTGCAGTCAGAGTGCACCTCAGTCTGAGTCCTCAGACTTTAATTTTCCATCAGTCCAAGCAATCTCACAGCCCAGCCCTTCATTCTGCAAGAAGGTCACAGACTCAAACCCAGCCAGAGCGGGCAGTCTGGCGTCGCCAGCCACCCAGGGTCCGAAGAGAGTCAGATGGAGGGAAGGGCTCCGTGGAATCATTTTGCCCAAGGGGCATGGCATCACTTGGCCACAGCCAGGGCTGACCAGCCAGAGAACGGGAGCATGCACCCACCACTCCTTGCTACAGAGCAGGCTGGAAGGTGTGTGCTCATCCTGGGACACACACCAGCATTCCAACAAACCCGCCCACAGGCTCGGATCCTCCATGCTCATTCGCCAGGAAACTCTGAAGAGGAGGGCGGAGGGATCGGGTGGCAACAAAGCAGGAGAAAGCCTTCCTGCCATGGGACCTAATATTAACACGAAATTCAAGGACTAAAGACTTAGTATTTTCTTTTTTGAAAGGCAGTGGCAAACACACACGCATTTTAGTCTTGGGAGTGATTTTTGGAGGACACGCACTCATAAGAACACACACACACAGACACACACATACGCACACACACACCAGCTCGGCCACCACACAGCCCAAAACAGTCCACGCTTCAGTGCTGGCTTCTGGGCTCCTCGAGAACCCAGCTCAGCACAGGCTCCTGACCTTGGTCCACATGACTGCCGGCCATCTCATTCCCCAGAGCAACCGTGCACTCCCAGGACCCAGCAGCAGTGACCCCTGCTCCTGCAGACCATTCCACCCCCACCAAGTCCTGTCTGATGTGTCCTGGCAGGACGGGGTCCAATTAGCAGAGGCCATTTCCAGTGACCCAGCATGAGGTGGGCCCCACATCTCCAGAGCTGTCCGGAACCTCCTCTCCCCGGTCCCTCCAAACCTTAAATCCCTGATGTGACATCTCTAGGCAAGTGGCTCCCACAGCATTTTCTAGACTGTTTGGAAACATCCAAAACAGAAAACCTTCTTTAAAAACAAACAAAAAGTCTTGAAATACACAAAACTCAGTTTTAAACCTGGGCATTGCTGGAATTTGAATACTCTCTCTCTAATCAAAACCATTCCCTGCCCAGGATTTTCCTGATGTTCCAGTGATTAAGAATCTGTGCTCTCACTGCAGGGGGCACAGGTTGCATCCCTAGTCAGGGAAGTAAGTTTGCGCAAGCCACATGGCACTGCCAAAATAAAACAAGAATATTGATAGCCTTTGCCTTTAAACACCTACTATTTAATCTCCCCAGAGATAGGAGAAGGCTTCCCTGATGGCTCAGCAGTAAAGAATCCACCTGCCAATACAGGGTTCAGTCCCTGGTCAAGAAGATCCCTGGAGAAGGCAATGGCTACCCACTCCCATATTTTTGCCTGGGAAATCCCACGGACAGAGGAGCCTGGCAGGCAACAGTTCATAGGGTCACAAAGAGTCGGACACAACTTAGCGACTAACCAACAGCAACAACAAAAGACAGGAGAATGGCAAACATGACGCGGTGCAATTAATATCCAGAGAAACTGAGAACAAAAGAAGAAAAATCAACAGCATTGCCATGCTCTGTCCAGTGTTGCAAATAAAGTAATAAGTTGAGGGAGATCTGGAGAGGAAGGAAACCGAAGCTGTCAGACGGCAGTCATGAGGCAATCTAATGAAGCAGCATCGTCTCATATGCACTGGCTGGGCAAAGAGGACCACCAGGACTGACGAGACATTCCTGGGGAGGCGGGAAGGGCAGAGACGGCTGGGGTCACTTGTCTTCTGTTCATTACCTGGCATGAGGCTCATCAGTGGTAAATTCTCTCTCATAAAACCAAGACATAGAAGAAAACAAAAGGGAGGAAGCAGCCACACCACCTGCCAACTTATTAGGGACGTGAGTAATTTCTAAGCAGGTAAAGGCCCGTGGGCTCCCTTCCGACCTGCAGCTTCACACTAAGTTTAACTCCATCGTGACTCCTTCTTTCATCCCTCTTTCATACTCTGGGAGAAACAAAGGAAATTAACAATCCCACACTCAACTCCCACACTAGCTGGACCATTTGGAGCACCTAAAGATGGGGTGAGGGAAGCCCCAGGAACACGAAGACGTTAAGGGACTGCCGTCCCCACTTCCTGCTTGGTGCCTGGAGCTCTGTGGGAGAGAAGACATCAGCAGACTCACCGAGCATTCAGTCAGGTCCACCCATGAGTCCAGGCACAAGACGCTAAGTGAGACATCCACACCACATTATCTGTGTACCTGCAGGAGTAAATGCCTCGCTGTCCAGCTGGGCTCCCTGGCAGCCCCTCAGTCTACCTCATCACCCTGAAGGGGGTGCACAAAGCTGCCCCTGGCTTATCTGAGTGACAGGCATCCATTCATTCACTGAACCAGTCATCGTGTCAGGAGTGCCTACCCTGTGCATGCCACTCCAGTGAGAGGCAGCAAAGTGTTTCAGGGAAGGGCTGAGCACTGACACTGGGAGGCCAGGTTGAAGTCCAGGCTCCTCACTTATCTGCAATGTGACTTGGCCTCGCTGAGCTTGACTTTCCTCATCTATACAACAGGATAATATGGCCGCCCCCATGGGTCACTGAGAACAGATGAGATAGCCTCCCATGGGTGACCAACAAATATTAGTTGTCACTACGGTGATGTGGGGTCTCACCTGCACTCACTGCTACTACCAGTGGCAGAAAAGACAGCCAGGGTGACTCCCAGACAGAACCGTCTGTTCCCCTGGCCTCCCTGTCCACAGGATGAAGAGCAGCAGAACATATCAAGCAACCGAATAGCTCGATGGCTCAGCTAGGACCCCCACCACCAGTCAGCTGTCTAGCCAATAGGATCAGTCCTCAGAAGCACAACCATGTGTGGATGATTCAGTGCAAACTAGCAGGAACCTAACTCAGCACAGACCTTCCCAGAGGTGAATCAAGTGCTTCTACCCCCTTTCTGAAAGGGTAGCACTTGGTCACAAAGGAAGGAAAGCCTTAGCATGCTGGAACTTGGAAATATGCAACAGGACTCGTGGAAAGGTGGTGACGGGTTTCCCATTGCTGCTCTATCAAAGGACCACAAACTTAGTACTGTAGCACAACCCAAATTTACATCTGACAGTTCTGGAGGTCAGAAATCCAACATGAGTCCTGAAGGGTTAAAATCAAGGTGTCAGCCAGGCCACCTTCTCCCTGGAGGCCATAGGGGAGATGTCTTTCCTCATAGGGAGACCTCTTTCCTCGTTTTTTTCCACTAGAAGTGGCCCACATTCCTTGGCTTGCGACCCCTTCCTCCATTATGTCACTTCAATTTCAGCTTCCACTATCTCACCTCCCCAAATGACTCAGACCCTCCTGCCTCCCTCAACAAGGACTCCTATGATTACATCAGGCCCACCCCATAATCCAGAATAGCCTCCTCATCTCAACGTCCTTAATTTAATCATATCCACCAAGTCCATTTCTCCATATTCGAGGTTCCAGGAGTTAGGTGTGGACATCTTCGAGAGGCCCCTGTTCTGTCTGCCAAAGGTGGGTTCTGCAGCAAAGAGCAGTGGAGAACTATTCCACCAATGGTGAGAGAGTGAGGAGTAAGCTTCCACCCTAAACTCAAGAACCCTGAGGGTGTACTTCAAAACTTACATACTACTGTACAACCACGATACTTCAATTTTTAAATAATAAACTATACTTCAATTTTTAACAAATTAAATACATAAATAAATCTAATTTTTTTAATTTAATAAATAAGTTTTTAAAATAAAGAGAATATTGAAGATGTCCTACTTTGAGACAAAAATCTAATTAAGGTGTACAGTGCCTAGGATCCCAGGACATCCAGCTCTGGTTCCATGGCCTAGCGTCTGTGTCAGCCTCTACTTCCCCAACTAGAAGCGTGTACTCACTTTTCACTTATGTCATAAGAAATGAAGAGTGAAACACACTCTTCTCAGTATGCTGGGTTCACAGTAAACGCTTAGTAAATGGCAACCAGTGAGCTGCCCACTAGTCCGTTGATCAGTTACTCCTTTCTTATCAGGTCCAGCTCAGTTAGTTGCTCAGTTGTGTCCAGTTCTTTGCGACCCCATGGACTGCAGCACGCTAGGCTTCCCTGTCCTTTACCATCTCCCGGAGCTTGCTCAAACTCATGTGCATTGAGTCAGTGATGCCATCCAGTCGTCTTGTCCTCTGTCGCCCCCTTTTCTTGAGATGAACTGCTCGACTGTCAGAGGGTACCAGCTGGCCCTGTCTGGCCCTAAGAAGCAGAAGGGCCACTCAGCCTGAAGCAGACTGACTCTACGAGGCCAGAGAGACCCAGCAGAAACACCCAAAGACCTAATTCACGCTCAGAATTTCCCAGTTGGGACGTAGTCCAGAAACAGGTATCTCAGTATACTTTCTAAAGAAAGAAGACAAGCATGAGGCCTAACCCTCTTCTCTTCCACAAACTCGTACTCCATTCTCCTACACATGTTTCTCCTACAGATAACTGAGCATTATTTTAGTTTGTGTGATTGATATAGGCTGCAGGTTATAGTCAACAATTCACATCATGAATCTTTCTATCTTCCCATTTTGTAGATGGACACACTGAGGCAGGGACCAAAGGAACAAGGATTTTATCTTACAGCCTCATCCTGGGTTATTTGATTCTATCTCTAAAGTATCTCAAGTGAGGTTAAAGGAGATTTAGAATTTGAATTTCAGAGCTCCTGCTAAATTAGCTGTGTGACTTCTGGGAAGCCATATAACTTATCTGAGCATCCCTTTACTCATCAGTAAAAGAGACAGGAAAACTGGCCTCTCACATGATTGACTGATTAAATACCACATAAAATCCTTGGCTTGCTGGATTCATGGAGCCCTTATCATATTTTAGACACTATGTGAGGCATCACATATATTAATTCATTTAATCCTTACAACAACTCTATGAGGTAGGTTTTTATTATTATTTATATTTTCCTATAAAGTAGACCTCTTTAGGGAGGGGATATTTTTTATCTCTTCAGCCCCTAATTCAAATACCCTGTGAGTGCTAAATGCAGTCTACAAGTGTAGTTCCTGATAAAAGTGAATTGAGAGGTCAGTTGAGTCTAGAATCACCCCCAGAAGGTTTTATGAAGGTAGAATCTGACAGGTAGGTAAAATTAGAGACAAGGAAAAAGAAGAGAGGGTGAGTCTTCCCAATGGGGTAAGATGAGGTGTGGAGAAGCAACCAGAGAAGCAAGGCAGCACGCTCCCTGGTTAGGAGACTAAGTACTGGATCAGCCCAAAAGTTCATTCCTGGTTAAAAGACTAAGTTTACCATGTAAAGCGATGACTCACGAGGCCAGCTGGCCCTGTCTGGCCCTAAGAAGCAGAAGGGCCACTCAGCCTGAAGCAGACTGACTCTGAGGCCAGAGAGACCCAGCAGAAACACCCAAAGACCTAATTCACGCTCAGAATTTCCCAGTTGGGACGTAGTCCAGAAACAGGTATCTCAGTATACTTTCTAAAGAAAGAAGACAAGCATGAGGCCTAACCCTCTTCTCTTCCACAAACTCGTACTCCATTCTCCTACACATGTTTCTCCTACAGATAACTGAGCATTATTTTAGTTTGTGTGATTGATATAGGCTGCAGGTTATAGTCAACAATTCACATCATGAATCTTTCTATCTTCCCATTTTGTAGATGGACACACTGAGGCAGGGACCAAAGGAACAAGGATTTTATCTTACAGCCTCATCCTGGGTTATTTGATTCTATCTCTAAAGTATCTCAAGTGAGGTTAAAGGAGATTTAGAATTTGAATTTCAGAGCTCCTGCTAAATTAGCTGTGTGACTTCTGGGAAGCCATATAACTTATCTGAGCATCCCTTTACTCATCAGTAAAAGAGACAGGAAAACTGGCCTCTCACATGATTGACTGATTAAATACCACATAAAATCCTTGGCTTGCTGGATTCATGGAGCCCTTATCATATTTTAGACACTATGTGAGGCATCACATATATTAATTCATTTAATCCTTACAACAACTCTATGAGGTAGGTTTTTATTATTATTTATATTTTCCTATAAAGTAGACCTCTTTAGGGAGGGGATATTTTTTATCTCTTCAGCCCCTAATTCAAATACCCTGTGAGTGCTAAATGCAGTCTACAAGTGTAGTTCCTGATAAAAGTGAATTGAGAGGTCAGTTGAGTCTAGAATCACCCCCAGAAGGTTTTATGAAGGTAGAATCTGACAGGTAGGTAAAATTAGAGACAAGGAAAAAGAAGAGAGGGTGAGTCTTCCCAATGGGGTAAGATGAGGTGTGGAGAAGCAACCAGAGAAGCAAGGCAGCACGCTCCCTGGTTAGGAGACTAAGTACTGGATCAGCCCAAAAGTTCATTCCTGGTGGCTCAAATGGTCAAGAATCTGCCTGCAATGCAGTAGACCCAGGTTTGATCCTTGGGTCAGGATGATCCCCCAGAGAAGGCAATGGCTACCCACTCCAGTATTCTTGCCAGGAAAATTCCGTGGATAAAGGAGCCTGGTGGGCTACAGGCCATGGGGTCGCAGAGTCATACACAATTGAGTCACTAACAAAAGTTCATCCAGTTTCTTCCATAAGATGGTACAGAAAAACCCAATATAATAAAACTGCAGATGAAGCATCTGATAGGATTCACTCATTGACTTGTTTTGACCAGTAGACTACAGTGGAACCTAGGCTATGCCGGGTCCAGGCCCAGGCCTCAAGAAGCCTCCAAGCTTCCACTCTGCTCTCCTGGAAGTCTGCCTCGCTGTGTGGCATGTGGACAAGCATGGACTCGTCTTACTGGAGGGTGAATAGAGAGGTGGACCAGAGATTAGCCATCCTGGCTGAGGCAATTCTAGTCCAGCCACCCCAAAACCTACCCAGCAGTTGACCAAAGACACATAAGTTAGCCCAGCTAAGATCAGAAGAACCATCCAGCTGAGTCCAGATCAAACTGATAACCCACAGAACATTAAGCAAGATAAATGGTTGCCCTTTGAAGCCACTAAGCCTTGGGGCATTTTGTTAAGAAACAAATAGGGATCGGTGTCTTTTTTATCTTTACATCTTCAACAGCCAGTAAAAGGCCTGGTGTATAATAGTTACACAGTAACTGCTTCGTGAAAGTATTGAATCAGTAAAACCATGAATTAATGAATGATATGCTAGAAAGTTGAAACTATGTTGGATTGCATACTTCTACTGAGATACTATGGTTTAAGGAATATTTTCAGACTAGGTTATAAAATACCTAAGATCCACTTTCTTTATTCTTCTCATTCTTCTTTGCAAAGTTTAGTCAAGTAAAATAGAAAGTTTCACATGAGCTTATGATGTAGGGGACAGTGATTTAAAAACTAGACTAGTTGTTTAGAGATTTGAATTCTAGACTCTACTCTTCCAATAACTACAAGAAGTTTTTCCCCAATGGGGTAAGATGAGGTGTGGAGAAGCAACCAGAGAAGCAAGGCAGCACGCTCCCTGGTTAGGAGACTAAGTACTGGATCAGCCCAAAAGTTCATTCCTGGTGGCTCAAATGGTCAAGAATCTGCCTGCAATGCAGTAGACCCAGGTTTGATCCTTGGGTCAGGATGATCCCCCAGAGAAGGCAATGGCTACCCACTCCAGTATTCTTGCCAGGAAAATTCCGTGGATAAAGGAGCCTGGTGGGCTACAGGCCATGGGGTCGCAGAGTCATACACAATTGAGTCACTAACAAAAGTTCATCCAGTTTCTTCCATAAGATGGTACAGAAAAACCCAATATAATAAAACTGCAGATGAAGCATCTGATAGGATTCACTCATTGACTTGTTTTGACCAGTAGACTACAGTGGAACCTAGGCTATGCCGGGTCCAGGCCCAGGCCTCAAGAAGCCTCCAAGCTTCCACTCTGCTCTCCTGGAAGTCTGCCTCGCTGTGTGGCATGTGGACAAGCATGGACTCGTCTTACTGGAGGGTGAATAGAGAGGTGGACCAGAGATTAGCCATCCTGGCTGAGGCAATTCTAGTCCAGCCACCCCAAAACCTACCCAGCAGTTGACCAAAGACACATAAGTTAGCCCAGCTAAGATCAGAAGAACCATCCAGCTGAGTCCAGATCAAACTGATAACCCACAGAACATTAAGCAAGATAAATGGTTGCCCTTTGAAGCCACTAAGCCTTGGGGCATTTTGTTAAGAAACAAATAGGGATCGGTGTCTTTTTTATCTTTACATCTTCAACAGCCAGTAAAAGGCCTGGTGTATAATAGTTACACAGTAACTGCTTCGTGAAAGTATTGAATCAGTAAAACCATGAATTAATGAATGATATGCTAGAAAGTTGAAACTATGTTGGATTGCATACTTCTACTGAGATACTATGGTTTAAGGAATATTTTCAGACTAGGTTATAAAATACCTAAGATCCACTTTCTTTATTCTTCTCATTCTTCTTTGCAAAGTTTAGTCAAGTAAAATAGAAAGTTTCACATGAGCTTATGATGTAGGGGACAGTGATTTAAAAACTAGACTAGTTGTTTAGAGATTTGAATTCTAGACTCTACTCTTCCAATAACTACAAGACTCTGCTAATTCTCTTAATTACCATTTCTACCTCTATAAAGTAGATATCAAAAAGAAAATGATCCTTCCCTATCATTATCTCACTGGGTTGTTGTAGCAAATGAGACAGAGCATCATGGGTGCTTTTCACCATCAATAATTCTACTTCTCAATAAGCAGTTTTACTTGACAGGTTCAAGTGCTTTTATCAATATATTCATCTACAAACTCCATTTACGCTTTTTCTATCTGCCTTCTCACATTCTGCTTTCTGGTTGCCATATTTTCCACAAAAACAAGGTAGGAAACAGTTAAAATTATCCTTGATGGCTAGGGGGAGACTGTTGCTCAATCTGAGAGGTGGTATTTCTGGCATTGAGGATTCCATGTGACTAAGGTCAAGCCTGACAACTGCCTGATTTACTCTCTGAGACCAAAGTCCCAACGGAGAACTCTGGGTCCCCTCCAGGCTACACCGGGGGCTACCAGCTGCTGAGAACACAGCCTGGTCCCGCTCCTCTTTCAGCAGCTTCTGCCCAGGGTGGAAAGTCAAAGTTTCCATATTCCAAGTATGGCTCTTCCAATGGCCTCAGTTCCTGCCTTGGGCCAAGTCATGGGATCAGTGTAGCCACGTTCTGAGCTCAAGTCAGGAACTGCTGAAATCAGTCTTGGCAACTCTTCCTACAATGGCAGGGCCAGACTGGAAGATCACAGAGCACTCTGAGCACTTTGGGACCCTCTTGAGTTACTGCCCTCTCCCAAATTCCAAAACCTTTGGAAGGCATAGTTCTGGGGTGAGTATCAGGTTTCCTTGGCCTTCCCAGGTGGCACAGTGGTACAGAACCCACCTGCCGATACAAGATACACAGGTAGGATCCCTGGTCCAGGAAGATCCCCTGGAGGAGGAAATGGCAACCTACTCCAGTATTTTTAGCTGGGAAATCCCATGGATGGAGGAGCCTAGTGAGCTACAGTCCATGGGGTCGCAAAGAGTCAGAAACAACTGAGCGCACACACACATGCGTACACACACACACACACACACACACACCAGGTTTCCTCAACCCAAGTGTCTCAGAGCAGAGAGGAGGCAGAGCAGGCTAGTCTCTGTCCACTCATCCTGTGCCTAATGAGCGCATGGCAGAGGTGAGGGATGGGTGTCTCTCAAACCATGGGGCAGGGCTGAAGGGAGAGCAGCTCTGGTCCTGCTTGGGGTCCTGAGTCTTGCTCACAGTGAGAGCAAGAGTTACTTACAGTCCGTGTGTCAACCCCTCCTCCCTGTCTGTGGTGGGCATGGGTTATCTATCTGCCGAGCTGCTATGCCACCTTCTTCCAGTAACAGCAGCTCCATTTTCCTCCAGGGAATCTGCTCTCCCCACCAGCAACTGAGCAAAATCAACTCATTTCTTCCCCCAGCTTTAAGAGAGAGGCTTGTGACCCAGCCCTGGCCAATGAGAAAACTATCTCCCAGGGCCTTAGGGCTTGCATCAAAGGTAGATGAACGTGTAATCCAGGGCAGGCAAATTAGAGTCAGTCTTGGAATTTCTGAGGGAAAGAGGCACTTTTTCTTGATATAGAAAAGCTAATAAAAACATATATCTGAAGCTGCTAGGAGACTCCATGAAGCAGGCCTCTCTGCCACGGAAGCCAACGTAGAATAAAGCAGAAATGAGAGAGAAGGGGAGGTGGAGGGAATCCAGACAACCTTGTTGAGTCCCTAGATTCTGTCCCAAGTGAGGCAGATGTACTCCTGAACTTTTAGTTACATGAGCCAACACATATTTCTTAAGAATTTTTGGTGCTTAAGCAGTTTGAGTCAAGTTTAGTTGAGCTTCTTGCCATTCGCAACATTTAAAAGCCCTGACTAGTGCACATTCCAGAGTATCAGGTTTCCTTGGCCTTCCCAGGTGGCACAGTGGTACAGAACCCACCTGCCGATACAAGATACACAGGTAGGATCCCTGGTCCAGGAAGATCCCCTGGAGGAGGAAATGGCAACCTACTCCAGTATTTTTAGCTGGGAAATCCCATGGATGGAGGAGCCTAGTGAGCTACAGTCCATGGGGTCGCAAAGAGTCAGAAACAACTGAGCGCACACACACATGCGTACACACACACACACACACACACACACACCAGGTTTCCTCAACCCAAGTGTCTCAGAGCAGAGAGGAGGCAGAGCAGGCTAGTCTCTGTCCACTCATCCTGTGCCTAATGAGCGCATGGCAGAGGTGAGGGATGGGTGTCTCTCAAACCATGGGGCAGGGCTAAAGGGGAGAGCAGCTCTGGTCCTGCTTGGGGTCCTGAGTCTTGCTCACAGTGAGAGCAAGAGTTACTTACAGTCCGTGTGTCAACCCCTCCTCCCTGTCTGTGGTGGGCATGGGTTATCTATCTGCCGAGCTGCTATGCCACCTTCTTCCAGTAACAGCAGCTCCATTTTCCTCCAGGGAATCTGCTCTCCCCACCAGCAACTGAGCAAAATCAACTCATTTCTTCCCCCAGCTTTAAGAGAGGCTTGTGACCCAGCCCTGGCCAATGAGAAAACTATCTCCCAGGGCCTTAGGGCTTGCATCAAAGGTAGATGAACGTGTAATCCAGGGCAGGCAAATTAGAGTCAGTCTTGGAATTTCTGAGGGAAAGAGGCACTTTTTCTTGATATAGAAAAGCTAATAAAAACATATATCTGAAGCTGCTAGGAGACTCCATGAAGCAGGCCTCTCTGCCACGGAAGCCAACGTAGAATAAAGCAGAAATGAGAGAGAAGGGGAGGTGGAGGGAATCCAGAAACCTTGTTGAGTCCCTAGATTCTGTCCCAAGTGAGGCAGATGTACTCCTGAACTTTTAGTTACATGAGCCAACACATATTTCTTAAGAATTTTTGGTGCTTAAGCAGTTTGAGTCAAGTTTAGTTGAGCTTCTTGCCATTCGCAACATTTAAAAGCCCTGACTAGTGCACATTCCAGGGTTTGGTTTCACTAAAAGGCTCTGCACAAGGCTGAAGAAGAGGCCGGGGGCTCCATCCAAACAGGTCTAGGCTGCTCCAGCCCAAGTTCTTGTGAGAGGAAGATGCTTCACTGTGACCATCAGTTGCCATGCATCAAACCTAAGAGGAGGTCAGGGTCGGGGAATGCTGTACGTGGCAGCTCAGTAAACTGCACTCTCCAGCTCACCATGGGCCCCACCACTCCCTTCTGTATTTGACGAGCCCATTTTCTTCGTTTTCTTTACCTTCTTGGTCCCTTTAGAGATTTACCATCCATCATTGGATGGGTAGGTTGGCGGATGGATGGATGTATCAGTTAATCAACCAATAGATCAATTAATGGATGGATGAGTGGATGGGCTAACAGGCAAGTGGTGGTGTATATGCTAAGTCACCTCAGTCATCTCCACCTCTGTGCAACCCCATGGACCACACATAGCCCACCATGCTTCTCTTTGCAAGGGATTCTCCAGGCATGAGCACTGGAGTGGGTTGCCATGCCCTCCTCCAGGGGAACTTCCTGAACAAGAGGTCAAAACTGCCTCTCTTATATCTCCTGCACTAGCAGACGAGTTCTCTACCACCTGTGCCACCTGGGAAGCCCTGGCAAGTTGTTCTGTGTTTGTAAACTGAGCCTCCATTCAAATAGACATGAGACAAAGAATAATACCCTCAGGCCACAGCAGTCAGGGATCACTTGGTAACACAGGAAAGGAAATAGCCATATGCTTACACCCATATGGCTCTGGTCTTTGGAATTGTGGGGGAACAAGACACTCTGGGTAGCACTCACCCCATAGTTATTCTCCTCTCCACCCAGGCCAGGGTGGTTAACATAATCCCACCAATATTGCTGTACAAGAAGAACCCATCCTTGGCATTCACAAGCGGCTACATCACGTGAAAAACTGGCCCAAGGCAGTAAGCTTTCTCAGTCCTCTGCATCCAATCAGATCTGGCAACAGCCACAGAAACAGAAAGAGTTACTGAGGATGTGGGCACTGTGCTTTCATGTCCAGACCTGGAGTCATTGCAGACAGATGTCCACAAATGTATCCATGAGGCTCTGGCCTTGAAACAAGAATGCAAGGAGTCCAGATGGCCATGGAGGGACACTAAGTGCCTCAGAGAACTGAGAAATAAAAACAAAGATATAGCAGCTAGGGAGAGGAGGTGCAGAGCGAGGACAAGGCCTGTACCTCTGCCACCTGGCTTAAGGCATCACCATGATCTCAGGGAGATAACAGGTGACTCACACAGAACCACACTGTGGACTATCCATCACAGTTGTGTATGTTCGTGGTTCAGGCAATCACTTTAGGAAACCGTATCGCATTCTCTCTACTACGATTCATGGTCCCCCTTTCATTATCTTTGTGAAGTCATCACCACGTCCTGGGCAGAAGGATCTTTCCAGGGATGACTAAGGAGCAATGCCCTAACCAGGCTGGTTCAGTGGTCTCTTTGCCCAGGATGTGGATACTCAGTGGAGACAGGCCAGGAAAACAGCACCCAAACTCAGCCCACCTGGACGAGACTAGGCTGTCCACCACAAAGGTCAGGTGCAAACACAAAATGTGAGCCTGTACACCTCATCTCTCCTCACAGCTGGGACACGATGGTTTCCAAGAGTGGGAGAAAACAGAGCTGCACTTAGAACTACTCCACGGACAGACAAGAAGAGTCGCTGCTGGGGGGTAAGGAGCACAAGCTTCCTCAGGAATAACCCTAGATGACAGACACCATTCCTGCGGGTGTCCACCTTCAGGATGACTCAGAGCCCAGGAATCAGAAACCTCGGATGAGCCACGGAAAACAAACTCCCGCAGAGGAGAAAAGGGATTGGCACCACACGTGGCAGGATGTGTGTGCCAGCCAGCAGACGTGCCCTCGCCGGTGGTGAGCAGGAACAGCTGGTGCGCAGGGCCGTCACAGGCCCCCTGGGGTACCATGAAACAGACCAGACACGTGGCCTCTGCCCTCAACAGGCGTGTATTTCAGAGAGGCAACAAGACCAGCGAGCACAGAGTCTCAGTAAACACACACAACCTGGGAGTCAGGAGAGCTGGGTGCTCCTTCTGCTCTGTTGCTTTGAGCCCAAAGCTCGTCACTAAGTCTTCTGGGCTTCAGTCTCCCCATCTATGCGGCGAGACTCCTCACAGCTGGTCAGTTCTGAGAGTTCCTGGTTCTGAGATGGGCTCACCTCCGAGGACCTGCCCAGGGCTCATGCACCATGTGGAGGGACACTAAGTGCCTCAGAGAACTGAGAAATAAAACAGCAGCGGGAGGAGGTGCAGAGCGAGGACAAGGCCTGTACCTCTGCCACCTGGCTTAAGGCATCACCATGATCTCAGGGAGATAACAGGTGACTCACACAGAACCACACTGTGGACTATCCATCACAGTTGTGTATGTTCGTGGTTCAGGCAATCACTTTAGGAAACCGTATCGCATTCTCTCTACTACGATTCATGGTCCCCCTTTCATTATCTTTGTGAAGTCATCACCACGTCCTGGGCAGAAGGATCTTTCCAGGGATGACTAAGGAGCAATGCCCTAACCAGGCTGGTTCAGTGGTCTCTTTGCCCAGGATGTGGATACTCAGTGGAGACAGGCCAGGAAAACAGCACCCAAACTCAGCCCACCTGGACGAGACTAGGCTGTCCACCACAAAGGTCAGGTGCAAACACAAAATGTGAGCCTGTACACCTCATCTCTCCTCACAGCTGGGACACGATGGTTTCCAAGAGTGGGAGAAAACAGAGCTGCACTTAGAACTACTCCACGGACAGACAAGAAGAGTCGCTGCTGGGGGGTAAGGAGCACAAGCTTCCTCAGGAATAACCCTAGATGACAGACACCATTCCTGCGGGTGTCCACCTTCAGGATGACTCAGAGCCCAGGAATCAGAAACCTCGGATGAGCCACGGAAAACAAACTCCCGCAGAGGAGAAAAGGGATTGGCACCACACGTGGCAGGATGTGTGTGCCAGCCAGCAGACGTGCCCTCGCCGGTGGTGAGCAGGAACAGCTGGTGCGCAGGGCCGTCACAGGCCCCCTGGGGTACCATGAAACAGACCAGACACGTGGCCTCTGCCCTCAACAGGCGTGTATTTCAGAGAGGCAACAAGACCAGCGAGCACAGAGTCTCAGTAAACACACACAACCTGGGAGTCAGGAGAGCTGGGTGCTCCTTCTGCTCTGTTGCTTTGAGCCCAAAGCTCGTCACTAAGTCTTCTGGGCTTCAGTCTCCCCATCTATGCGGCGAGACTCCTCACAGCTGGTCAGTTCTGAGAGTTCCTGGTTCTGAGATGGGCTCACCTCCGAGGACCTGCCCAGGGCTCATGCACCATGTGTCAGCACACACCTCAAGGCACACGCCCCTGAGCATCCTGGGGCTGGAGACAGGATTCCCCTGAGCACGTGGACTTTCAGCCCTGAGTGTTTAACTCACTAGGAGGAAAGAATTTGGATTCTTTTTAAAATATAAACAAAGGGAATATATTTGCTTATTTTACAGAATGTATCTTCAGACACAACTGGGGAGAAGCAAGGCTAAAGATCACTCTTTCCTCTTGGCTCATGTGAATGCATTCGACTTCTCCAAAGGCCACAGATAGCAGAGACATTCAGTCTCTCGACTTCTGATGGATTTCATTCGATACCCCGCTCGTGGGGAACTGTCACATCATCCTCCAGAACCTCGGTGCTCCAATAACCTGCCGCCATCAACCCCTTGGGGTTCCAGAGTCCCTGGCCCATGGCCCACCTGTCCACCCACCCTGCCTTGTTAATGTTACCAGATAAAATAAGGACTCCCAGTTAACACTGAATGTTAGATAAAGAGCATAAAGGCAGCTTCCTTCCGAGGATAGAACCTCAGCTCAGTGGCCCTTGTGCCCCCCAGCTTCAGTGAAACCTGTCTTTGCATCTCTAAGGGTGAACTGTGAAGGCCACAGCCTCTGAGGCTCACGGTAACGTAGGGAGTCATCCCACTGAGAAGCCAATGGTGCTTGGTCAAAAGAACTGCTTATGGGCAGGGTCCAAAACATTTCCACATGTTACTGCCAGCCCCTCTGCGGAAGAGTCTGGTGAGAGGAGGACGCAGGACAGAGGGAGAAATGTAAGACAGGTATGACCATAAAACCCTCCAAGGGAGATCTCAATCTGAGATCGAACTACTGTTTAAAAAAAACAAAATGTGTTTAACGGGAGATGGCTGGCACACAAGCCATGAAGATCTAGCTTCAAGAGACACAGCCAGCACATCACCCAGTCCTGGATTCCACGGGGGTCGAGTGGGCCGAATGACACCTGCAGATCCTTCCCCTGCCAACCTGGGCACTGCAGTGGACGGATGATCGATGAGGGCAGGATTGGTGCCCTTGTCTTCTCATAACTATACACCCAACATGTGGCCCAGCCCTAGCCTCACAGTAAGCACTCGGCAAGCTTATGCTGAATGAGTGGATAGATACCTAATACGTCTCAGAAGTAACATGAGCTTTTCTGTCCAAGGGCTCCAAATGACTCAGATGCCCAGTAAAAAGGGCTGATGACCTCTGAGGTCATCAGCAAAACCATGGGCCCTTGAGCCATCAGACTCAGGCGAATAACTTCACTGAAACAATTTTAAGCACTTCCTTCAAACACAATAGTTCAGCATCTCTGAGTGAAGTCCTCAAACTAGACCCAGGGATAACCCTAGGAGGGAAGAATATAGAAAATGGGAATTTGGTGAGGAAAATAAGGAATGAACAACTGGGGGAAATAGGGCACAGGGGGCTGGGGGTCCAAAGAATGGAAGAAGAAAAATAATTCAAGAAGCAGCATGGCTGTCCAGGACACACGCACTCGCACAAGCACAAAGATCCTTCTTCCGGATCCACACTGTGCACCCCCAGCTCCATCTCGTCCTTGAGGACAGTGTTTCTTTGTGAGAGAGAACAATAGCTACATTATGCCAACCTATCATGATCCTAGGAGCAGCAGTCGTGAAGTCAAGGCAGTGCGTGAACACTGGGATACTGCACACCATCCCACAAGAACAGCAGCGAAACCACCACCACCCACAGAATCTCCAATTTAACTAAAGACTGAAAATTGTCCACATTACTTCTGTTTCACAGTTATCTAAGGGCAGGATTTTTTTTTCCTATGTAATTATTTAAGTAGAAGGCCTTCTTTCATTGGAATTGATAAGATATAGGGAGGTTGGGTTTTTTTGTTGTTGTTGTTTTCAATAAGGAGGCAGGAAGTAGAGGAAGTATTGGTTGCGGGGAGTGCATGAGGAAGTGACACGTAGGAAGCGCTCAAAGGGAGCTGGACCTGCTTCTACGCAGTGAGCCCATTCCATCAACAAAGAGATGTTATTCACTACTCCAACAAAACTGCTTCCAGCAACCTTGGTGTAAAATACACAGAGCCCTGGATGGTGTCATGGAAAAGACAGTGACCAAAACAAACAAAGAAAAGTCAGAATATCTGAAATCTCATCACTCTGCTATAACTAGCCATTTTCTTGGTTTTTTTTCAAGAAACAGGTGTTCCATCTCTGCCGCATGCAAGACATCAAGCTAGCACCTGAGGGAAACAAAGCAGCAGCCACTTTCCTCCCTGAGCTTGGTCTCCTCCTGCTCCAAAACAGAGTTCCTTACCAGCCCTACCAGGCGGGCTTCTCAGTTCATAGTGCAGCCCCAGCCCCGCATGGGCCCGGCCTCCACAAGCCATCCCTGAGGAAGGAGAAAGCCTGCTGCTTCTACAGCTGAGATGAAGCCTGACCTCCGAACAAAGGAGCAAGAGCGGCATGATGCGGACACACAGGGTCATCTTGGTGCGTCCTGGTGACAGCAAGGGTGAGGAAAGAGGGCTGTCTCCAGTTTCCAAGGAAAAGGGGTCCCTCGTCTCCAATGGGGCCCGTCCCCATGAACCGTGGCCATGGCATTCTGCCTCTGCTGGACCCCAGGTGCGGTTTCCTCCCACTCAGCCTCCTTTCCTCTCATCTGCCCCACACACCAACACAGGGACGGCACGATCACACTTCTAAATCATCAAAGGTCCTTCTAGCAACGCTTCCCTCTCATTCCTCACATTTAAAGAGAAGTTCCTGGCAGCTCAATGGTGAAGAGTTCGCTTGCCAATGCAGGAGACATGAGTTCGATCCCTGATCCTGGAAGATCCCACATGCTGCAGAGCAATTAAGCCCGTGAGCCACAATGACTGAGCCTGTGCTCTAGAGCCTCGGAGCCACAACTGTTGAAGCCCGTGTGCCCTAGAGCCCGAGTTCCACAAGAGAAGTCACCACAACAAGAAGCCTGCTCACCTCAACTAGAGAGTAGCCCCCACTCCCTGTGACTAGAAGAGAGCCTGCAGCAGCAGTAAAAACCCAGCATAGTCAAGAATAAGTAACTTTTAAAAAAATTTTTTTAAGAGAAGCTCCTTAAATACACAATCTTCTTATCTGTCCATTCCACTGAGCTCCTACCCTTCCTCAGAACTACTTTTTCAGTCATTAATTCCTCCCTTTTTTGCCACTTCCTAGTCATGATGCTACCTGCCCGACATTTGACCGTACTAACCATGTTTCCCTTGAAACCCACAGAACCTTGATTCTAATCTTTCACTTGGTTCACTCAATGCAAGATCCCTGCAGCAGGGGCCAGGATGAGGGGGCTCAGGCAATCCTAAGACCCCGTCCTTACCTACCCGTCTCTCCACATCCACCACCTTAATTCCAGCCCTTACCTCACATCAGCCAAGGGCACCTCCATGCTCACTCCCTCTTGCAGTGACAAAATTCTGCCTGTTAACTCTGTGAAAGCATTTTACATTGTAACAGTTTCTCTCCCTGAGAAAGAGGAGGGGCTGTACTTGCAAGCAGCACTATTTTGGAAGTGCTGGGAACCTTCTAGTGGAACTGCAATTGTTGCAGGAAGAGGGAGCCCTTCTAGGGCTGGAGAGTGGGCTCTCGTCTAACCTACAGACACCTGCTGAGAAAGCAAGAGACTTTATTTGGAAGGGGTGCCTGGGCGGAGAGCAGCAAGATAAGGGAACCCAGGAGGATGGCTCTGCCACACGGCTCGCAGTCTCAGGGTTTATGGTAATAGGATTAGTTTCTGGGTTGTCTCTGGCCAATCATTTGACTCAGGGTCCTTCCTGGTGGTGCACACATCACTCAGCCAAGACAGATTCCAGCAAGGAGGACATATGGACTGGAGTCTCCTCTCCCCAGTTGGAATTTTTCCTAATTCTTCCGATTGGTGGTAGCTTACTAGTTCCGTGTAACTAACTGAGCAGGATCTGCTGTTGTGGGCAAACTCATGGAAGTGGCTACTATAGTGTCTGGCCAGGGTAGGCGGTTTCAGCCAGCGATTCCCCTAACACAACCAAATGACTCCTGAAATATGATGTTGTGTCATTCGCTCCCCAAAGTCTCCACTCACAGAGCCACACTCCCTTAGCACACTGTCTTGTGCCTGATCCCATAGTTAACTGCCTCAGTCCCCTCTACATTGTGAGCTGCTGGAGGGCAGACCAGTCTCTATTTAGTCCCCATACTGCCCAGTGCTTAAATGTTCGTTGAAATGCAACAAGATCAGGGAGAAATTCAATACCAAATCTCAGCTCTATACCATTTGTCCCTTTGGAAAACTGTCCCCAGGTTTGTTTCTAGCATGGCCCAAGGGAGTATTTGCCTTCCTACCTACAGGGTTAAGGAGGAGAGTTTTCTCTGATCTTGGGCATTTCAGAGGCCACCACCACACTGCTCAGATATCCAAGCAGGCCCACTCACTGGGCATCCACAAGGGGGACCTTGAAGGAAACACTTCACCTATTCAGGACACAAGTGACTGCCGTTCTGTAGTTGCCTTTCTTACTGTATGCCCTTGAGCAATCGTCTTAAGCTGTTTGTTCTTGTTTTCCCGTCAATAATATAAGGATTAAAACATCTGACTCCTAGGGTTGCCGTGAGGATTTGACAAATAAGTACTAAAGAAAGTGCCTAGTACTGTGCTTAACATGTAATAAAGGCTCAATAAATACTTTATTATTATCATCAACGGGTTAGAAAGGGGACCTGACACTGCCTCCTGCATAGCTTTCATACTGCCCGTTGACGTGGCTTGTTTTGACAGAAGGGCATTTTGATGTTGCCTTAAAAAAAAAAAAAAAAAAAACAACCAATAAACTTTCAACTCTTAAAAAAACCACCAGGGAACGTAAGAAACAGATAATCTGCCTTCCTCGCTGAGGTCATGTCACCCTGACCTCAGGGATGGGAAAAGATAAGCTCAGAGATGGTGTGAGGGATGTGCTGAGGATTAGAACTGGAGGAAAGGGCTAGGATAGAGTGAGAATTAGGAAAAAGAGAGGGTCAAAGATGGATGGAATGTTCACAAGAGGAGAGATCAGAAACGGAGTAAAAGTCAACCTTGGAGGGCAGCAGAAAACGTTACTTGCTATTTGCGACCCCATGGACTGTAGCCCTGTAGGCTCCTGTGGCCATGGGATTCTCCAGGCAAGAATACTGGAGTGGGTTGCCATTTCCTTCTCCAGGGGCAGGCAGCAGAAATGAGGTGAAATTGGGACTATCTGACTAGTGCTCACATGAATAATTTGGCCTTTTCACTCCCACCCCCTAGAAAGTCAAAGTGTCCTGCTTTGTGATGGAGGAAGCTGTGTGCTGGGCAGTAGGGGGACAGTGGAGGTGGGGGGCTGGGAGGCAAGGAGCAAAGGGAAGAACGCTGAACTGAGTGAACAAATAAGACATTTTGAACTCAAACAGCGAAAGTCACTCAGCTGGTCAGATCCTACTGATCCTTCTCCACAATTGGGACTTACAAGTAGGACTGGGAAGAAGGTTTTAGTAACTAGCTCTGCCCACAGGATATAAAATACCTAGTGAAATTTGCATTCCAAGGGCAAGAGTTTTCCAAATTAAAATTTTAATAGTGTATGAAAATAGTTCACCATTTACTTTTAGGATGAGGTAGTGTTTAGAATGTCAGTCTAGAAATTCAAGTACCATTTTCAGATATACTGTCTATTCTGGGAAGTAGGGGAAAAAACCCTCCCAAAAGCTGTTGCTGCTGTCCAGACTTCAGAGATCTTGGACCCAGAAAGAGAGAGGGGTCTGATTTTCCACCAAGGAAGCAGCCAGCGGTCTCTAGGCTCCCAGAATGTACTTCAGAAGCCATGGCTTGGATTCTGATAGTCTGGGGTATCCAGGAACAGTCCTGTTGATTTGAGTTCCAGTTCCAGTCAGACCACTTACTTGCTGTGCAAATTCAAGCAAGTGATTTCACCTTTCTGAGCCTCTTCTCTTCATTCTAGCTCCAATGTCCTATGAAATCCTAAGAGCCTATGAAGAATGGGCCTCTGTATGATGTGCTTGTTCATCTCAGAAAAAGATATGGGGCAGGGGCTCCATAGGCTAGAACATAAAGTGAATGGGGGATTAACTGCCACCCAGTTAGTAAGTAGTACTTCTTTCTTCAAAAATTAAGTTGCTAGAATGTACTGAGTTTTTATGGGGTTTTTTGTTTTTTTGTTTTTTTTTCGATGGGGGGTATTTTTTGGTAGTGGTGTGTTTTTTCTGATAAGTGGGTGCAAAATGGAACTGTGGGTGTGGGAGAGAGTGAAGAGCTTTGAGGAAGGTCAAATGTGTGCAGAGGAAGACAGAGCAGAAAACAGATAGGTAACTCTAACAGAGGCCCTTGGGAGAACCCCACACTTCTGCCAGGGACAAAGATTTCACTCCAAAATATTCACTCTCTTTCAGTCATGGCAAACTTCAATATCATCTCCAAACAGGGTTGAGGCCTGCCCAGCCCCGCCCGGATACTGCCTAATGACCTAAGACCTAGTCCCATCACGGAAGGCCTTGGGGCAGTGTGGAGCAGGGGAAGGGGACGGGGACAGGGGAAAGGGTCAGAAGCCAGCAGGTGAGCACAGGTCCCCAGCCATCCTCTCTCCCAACGCATATGGAAGCCCAGGTCGGGGAGGGAAAAAATTAGCCTGTGCTTGCTTCGGCAGCACATATACTAAAATTGGAACAATACAGAGAAGATTAGCATGGCCCCTGCGCAAGGATGACACGCAAATTCGTGAAGCATTCCATATTTTTAAAAATAGAAGCACCCTACGACCCAGCAATCCCACTCTTAGGCTTATACCCTGATGAAATCAAATCCGAAAGAAGCACCTATACCCCAATGTTCATTGCAGCTCTCTATACAATAGCTAGAACATGGAAGCAACCTAGATGTCCATCGACGAACGAATGGATACAAAAGCTCTGGTCTATATACAATGGAATACTACACAGCTGTAAAGAGAAATGCAGAAGAATCAGCCCTGATGAGGTGGCTGGATCTAGAATGTATTATAGAAAGTGAAGTCAGTCAGAAAGAGAAGGACAAATACAATATATTAACGCATATATATGGAATCTAGTAGGATGGTGATGATGGCACACGCAGTGAAGCGATGGAAAGACAGACATGGACAGTGGACATATGGATATTATGGGGAAGGAACAGAGGGTGGGAGGCGTAAAGGAAGTAGCATGAAGGCCTGTACTATCATAAGTGAAGAAAATAGCTATAGTCATTGCTCTGTGAGAAAAGGAGATCATTCAGGGGTGCTGTGTGATGGTCAAGAGGGGTGGGAAGGGGGGGATATACATATAACTAGTCTGGGAGCATGCATATCTGTAAACAACAAAATTCTATAAAAGTGAAAAGTAAAATAAAGGTTTAAAAAACACACACACACACAATCAAAAATAAAATAAAATAAAAGTTAAAAAAAAAATTAACCTTGACCATTCTAGGTTCTTCTGGCTGGTCTAAGAATCACCTTAACATGAGACAGACTAGTAGGAGAAAACCAAACAAAAATTTAATAACATGTACACACGGGAGAAACCCAGGAAAACTGAGTGACTCCCCAAAAATGGCCAAAGTCCTCACCTTAATTACCATTCCCAGCTAAAGACCAAAGAGGTGGGGGAAGTGGGGCAGGGAGTTAACTGAGGAAGGTAAGCAGGAAAAGCAGAGTTAAGAAGGGTAAGGTTATCCTCCAGCTTGAAGTCATTGCCTTCCCCGTGGGGAGCATTTCCAGAGATCTGGTCAACTTCTTTTTGGTACCGTGAGGGAGAAACCCTTACAAATAGAGATTTCCTTCATAAATGTAAATACTTCTTACAAAACAGTAACTCCTACTTGGTGTTCAGAGTTTTTTTCTCCCCCTGTCGGCTGTTCCTCAAAAAATAACCAGCTTAAAATACTAATTAATATACCAAAGAGACAATATTTGGGGGTAGCAAATTCTGTTCCCCGACACCCAACTGACCTGCATCCACCAGAACTTCCGGGCTGCTCAATATCAGGGAAGGAGGGAGAGCCAGTATGGGGCTGCAGAGCACAGGTGCCCTGCATTTCAGACCCCACCTGTGGGTAATGTCAGCTTCTGGACGGACTGGGAGGAACTGGAGAGGAAGCAGGTGCTGAGGAGAAAGCATAACCCTGGGAGGAGCTGTCAGCCCAGGTGTGTACAAGATTCCTGGGAGCAACTAAGAAGGGTAGATTCCTGGCCCCACCCCACCTCTCCTGATTCAGTGGATTACAGTGGAGACCAGAAGTCTGACTTTTCACTCAGCTCTCTAGGTAATTCTCAGGCAAGCAGACCATTGCCCACCTCTGAAGGGGGGCCCCCCAGTAGCATGAAGGCCTGTACTATCATAAGTGAAGAAAATAGCTAAGATCAAAAGGTTGTGGGGGGCAAGAGGGGGGGAGAGGGGGGAATATACATATAACTAGTCTGGGAGCATGCATATCTGTAAACAACAAAATTCTATAAAAGTGAAAAGTAAAATAAAGGTTTAAAAAACACACACACACACAATCAAAAATAAAATAAAATAAAAGTTAAAAAAAAAATTAACCTTGACCATTCTAGGTTCTTCTGGCTGGTCTAAGAATCACCTTAACATGAGACAGACTAGTAGGAGAAAACCAAACAAAAATTTAATAACATGTACACACGGGAGAAACCCAGGAAAACTGAGTGACTCCCCAAAAATGGCCAAAGTCCTCACCTTAATTACCATTCCCAGCTAAAGACCAAAGAGGTGGGGGAAGTGGGGCAGGGAGTTAACTGAGGAAGGTAAGCAGGAAAAGCAGAGTTAAGAAGGGTAAGGTTATCCTCCAGCTTGAAGTCATTGCCTTCCCCGTGGGGAGCATTTCCAGAGATCTGGTCAACTTCTTTTTGGTACCGTGAGGGAGAAACCCTTACAAATAGAGATTTCCTTCATAAATGTAAATACTTCTTACAAAACAGTAACTCCTACTTGGTGTTCAGAGTTTTTTTCTCCCCCTGTCGGCTGTTCCTCAAAAAATAACCAGCTTAAAATACTAATTAATATACCAAAGAGACAATATTTGGGGGTAGCAAATTCTGTTCCCCGACACCCAACTGACCTGCATCCACCAGAACTTCCGGGCTGCTCAATATCAGGGAAGGAGGGAGAGCCAGTATGGGGCTGCAGAGCACAGGTGCCCTGCATTTCAGACCCCACCTGTGGGTAATGTCAGCTTCTGGACGGACTGGGAGGAACTGGAGAGGAAGCAGGTGCTGAGGAGAAAGCATAACCCTGGGAGGAGCTGTCAGCCCAGGTGTGTACAAGATTCCCTGGGAGCAACTAAGAAGGGTAGATTCCTGGCCCCACCCCACCCTCTCCTGATTCAGTGGATTACAGTGGAGACCAGAAGTCTGACTTTTCACTCAGCTCTCTAGGTAATTCTCAGGCAAGCAGACCATTGCCCACCTCTGAAGGTCCCTTCTGAATAAGAGAGTAGAACTTGAAGTTCTGCTTGAGAACTGTATACATCCCTCTTTAGCTTTGGGGGTATTTAAACTTCCTTTATTTTCCTTCAAAATCTCAACCACCCATCTGCAAAAAGAGGATAAGAAAAGCACCTGCAGGCTTCCTGGTGGTCCAGTGGGTAAGGACACCGCCTTGCAGTGCAAGGGGTGCCAGTTGGATCCCTGGCCTGGGAAGATTCCACATGCTGCAGAACGGCTGAACTGATGTGTCCAATCACCGAGCCGGAGCTCTAGAGCGCATGTGCCCAGAGCCGGTGCTCTGTGACCACAGAGGCCACCGCGATGGGAGGCCCACACGGGCCAAAGAACAAAGATGGATGAAAATGGACAAATGAAAGACCAAAAGAAGTGGCCCACCTGCTCCCCTACCTCCCCACCCGACTCCCACCAAAATAAATAAATAAATAAATCTTTAAAAAAAAGAAGGAAAGAAAAGCACCTGCTTCTAAGGATCATTGAGACCTTATCTGAGAAAAAGGATGGAGAGGGCCTAGCAATGTGCCTGGTACATGATAAGAATTAAGCAGATCCCCTCTTATTACTCAGGGGCTGATTTTTAAATGTCTTCTTCCTTGTCGGCCCCTTCCTGAACTGGAGCAAGGTCATAGGAAAGACAGAGATGTCCGGCCATGAAGCCTCAAATAAAAAGGCAGGGCACCAAGGCATCCCTGTGCCCTCACAACCAACACTTGGGTTCATATACCCCCTAGCACATGCTTTGATTCCAAGCACCCGTGGCACAGGCGTAGAGGGTACTCATAGAACACCCTGATGGGGAGACCCATCAGAGAGACTGGTGGGGAGACAAAAAGGATAATAGAGGGAAACAGGAAGGAAGAGGGCAGAGACAGAAGACAGGTGCCCTGCAGCCCCTGTGGGTAATGTCAGCTTCTGGACGGACTGGGAGGAACTGGAGAGGAAGCAGGTGCTGAGGAGAAAGCATAACCCTGGGAGGAGCTGTCAGCCCAGGTGTGTACAAGATTCCTGGGAGCAACTAAGAAGGGTAGATTCCTGGCCCCACCCCACCCTCTCCTGATTCAGTGGATTACAGTGGAGACCAGAAGTCTGACTTTTCACTCAGCTCTCTAGGTAATTCTCAGGCAAGCAGACCATTGCCCACCTCTGAAGGTCCCTTCTGAATAAGAGAGTAGAACTTGAAGTTCTGCTTGAGAACTGTATACATCCCTCTTTAGCTTTGGGGGTATTTAAACTTCCTTTATTTTCCTTCAAAATCTCAACCACCCATCTGCAAAAAGAGGATAAGAAAAGCACCTGCAGGCTTCCCTGGTGGTCCAGTGGGTAAGGACACCGCCTTGCAGTGCAAGGGGTGCCAGTTGGATCCCTGGCCTGGGAAGATTCCACATGCTGCAGAACGGCTGAACTGATGTGTCCAATCACCGAGCCGGAGCTCTAGAGCGCATGTGCCCAGAGCCGGTGCTCTGTGACCACAGAGGCCACCGCGATGGGAGGCCCACACGGGCCAAAGAACAAAGATGGATGAAAATGGACAAATGAAAGACCAAAAGAAGTGGCCCACCTGCTCCCCTACCTCCCCACCCGACTCCCACCAAAATAAATAAATAAATAAATCTTTAAAAAAAAGAAGGAAAGAAAAGCACCTGCTTCTAAGGATCATTGAGACCTTATCTGAGAAAAAGGATGGAGAGGGCCTAGCAATGTGCCTGGTACATGATAAGAATTAAGCAGATCCCCTCTTATTACTCAGGGGCTGATTTTTAAATGTCTTCTTCCTTGTCGGCCCCTTCCTGAACTGGAGCAAGGTCATAGGAAAGACAGAGATGTCCGGCCATGAAGCCTCAAATAGAGAAGGCAGGGCACCAAGGCATCCCTGTGCCCTCACAACCAACACTTGGGTTCATATACCCCCTAGCACATGCTTTGATTCCAAGCACCCGTGGCACAGGCGTAGAGGGTACTCATAGAACACCCTGATGGGGAGACCCATCAGAGAGACTGGTGGGGAGACAAAAAGGATAATAGAGGGAAACAGGAAGGAAGAGGGCAGAGCACAATCTTGAAAGGACAAACTGTGCATACAACATTAACTGTTAGAACCAACTAGGCTCAAGACAGCCACAGATTCAACTTCCCAGGAACTTTGAGCCTCAGGATTTGTTCACTATACATATTAGCATGTGCTAAATGACCCATCCACAGGTGCTATGACAATACTGAGTGACGAAAGAGTGGGCAGCAGTTCAGTTTCTGGAAATTCCTAACTCGTTCTCCAAGAGTTGGAACAATCCTCCCACTCATTCAGTTCAGTTCAGTCACTCAGTCATTTCCAACTCTTTGCAGCCTCATGCACTGCAGCACGCCAGCCTTCCCTGTCCTTCACCATCTCCCAGAGCTTGCTCTAACTCATGTCCATTGACTCAGTGATACCATCCAACCACCTCATCCTCTGTTGTTCCCTTCTCCTTCTGCCTTCTATTTTCCCCAACATCAGGGTCTTTTCCAATGAGTCATCTCGTCACATCAGGTGGTCAAAGGATTGGAGCTTCAGCTTCAGCATCATTCCTTCCAATGAATATTCAGGGTTGATTTCCTTTAGGATTGACTACTCTGATCGCCTTGCAGTCCAAGGGACTCTCAAGAGTTTTCTCCAACACCACAATTCAAAGGCATCGATTCTTCAACACTCAGCCTTCTTTATGGTCCAACTCTCACATCCATACATGACTACTGGGAAAACCATAGCTTTGACAAATAGACTTTTGTCAGCAAGGTGATGTCTCTACTTTTTAATATGCTGTCTAGGTTGTCATAGCTTTTCTTTCAAGGAGCAAGCATCTTTTAATTTCATAGCTGCAGTCATCATCTGTAGTGATTTTGAAGCCCAAGAAAATAAAGTCTATCGCTGTTTCCATTTTTTCCCCATCTTTTTGCCATAAAGTGATGGGACTGTGTGCCACGATTTTAGTTTTCAAATGTTGAGCTTCAAGCTGGTTCTTCACTCTCCTCTTTCACCTACATCAAGAGGTTCTTTAGTTCCTTGTCACTTTCTGCCATAAGGGTCATCTGCATATCTGAGATTACTGATATTTCTCCTGGCAACTGATTCCAAGATTGTGCCTGATACATGGTAAGAATTCAGCAGATTCCCTCTTATTATCCAGGGCCTGGTTTTTAAATGCCTTTTCCTCTGTCAGCTCCTTCCTAAACTGGAACACATCATAGGAAAGATGAGGATGTCCAGCAGTGAAGCCTCAAACATCCATTAACCTATGAAATTGTTGTTTAGTTACTAACTTCTCTGACTCTCTCTTACCTCATGCACTGTAGCCTGCCAAGCTACTTTGTCACGGAATTTCAGGCAAGAATCCCCAGAGGATTTTCCCAAACCAGGAACTGAACCTGCATCTCCTGCATTGGCAGGAGAATTCTTTACCATTGAGCCACCAGAGAAATTCATCCTATGAAAATACTCATAAAAATTAGCCACCACATATTTCAGGCTGCTCTTATCATTTTTTTAGTCTTTTTTCTTTTTTTTTTTTTTTTTTTGCCTCTAAGTCATCGTTTATTGTTCATCTACCTTTATTCTTTGGCATGTGTGGTCCTCCCATTGCAGTGACCTCTCTTGTTGCAGAACATTAGCTCTGGGCACATGTGCTCCAGAGTGCTGGCTCATAATTGGACACACCGGCCCAGCCGTTTCTTGGCATGTGGGATCTTCCCAGGCCAGGGATGGAACTGGTGCCTTGCACTGCAAGGTGGACTCTTTACCCACTGGACCACCAGGAAGCCCTGCCTTTCTTTTACTCTTGCCTTCTGAAAGGGACTCTCAAGAGTTTTCTCCAACACCACAATTCAAAGGCACATTCTTAACCTATTTTGGTCCAACTCTCACATCCATACATGACTACTGGGAAAACCATAGCTTTGACAAATAGACTTTTGTCAGCAAGGTGATGTCTCTACTTTTTAATATGCTGTCTAGGTTGTCATAGCTTTTCTTTCAAGGAGCAAGCATCTTTTAATTTCATAGCTGCAGTCATCATCTGTAGTGATTTTGAAGCCCAAGAAAATAAAGTCTATCGCTGTTTCCATTTTTTCCCATCTTTTGCCATAAAGTGATGGGACTGTGTGCCACGATTTTAGTTTTCAAATGTTGAGCTTCAAGCTGGTTCTTCACTCTCCTCTTTCACCTACATCAAGAGGTTCTTTAGTTCCTTGTCACTTTCTGCCATAAGGGTCATCTGCATATCTGAGATTACTGATATTTCTCCTGGCAACTGATTCCAAGATTGTGCCTGATACATGGTAAGAATTCAGCAGATTCCCTCTTATTATCCAGGGCCTGGTTTTTAAATGCCTTTTCCTCTGTCAGCTCCTTCCTAAACTGGAACACATCATAGGAAAGATGAGGATGTCCAGCAGTGAAGCCTCAAACATCCATTAACCTATGAAATTGTTGTTTAGTTACTAACTTCTCTGACTCTCTCTTACCTCATGCACTGTAGCCTGCCAAGCTACTTTGTCACGGAATTTCCAGGCAAGAATCCCCAGAGGATTTTCCCAAACCAGGAACTGAACCTGCATCTCCTGCATTGGCAGGAGAATTCTTTACCATTGAGCCACCAGAGAAATTCATCCTATGAAAATACTCATAAAAATTAACCACCACATATTTCAGGCTGCTCTTATCATTTTTTTAGTCTTTTTTCTTTTTTTTTTTTTTTTTTTTTGCCTCTAAGTCATCGTTTATTGTTCATCTACCTTTATTCTTTGGCATGTGTGGTCCTCCCATTGCAGTGACCTCTCTTGTTGCAGAACATTAGCTCTGGGCACATGTGCTCCAGAGTGCTGGCTCATAATTGGACACACCGGCCCAGCCGTTTCTTGGCATGTGGGATCTTCCCAGGCCAGGGATGGAACTGGTGCCCCTTGCACTGCAAGGTGGACTCTTTACCCACTGGACCACCAGGGAAGCCCTGCCTTTCTTTTTTACTCTTGCCTTCTGAAATGAACTGCATTCAGTCTATGGAATGTGTGTCTCTCTAGATAAATTCATTTCTTACATATCACTTTGTCTCTTGCTAAATTTCTTTTGTGCTGAGACATAAAGAACCTGAGCTTCGGGCTTCCCTGGTGGTCCAGTGGGTAAAGAGTCTTCCTTGCTGCTCAAGGGGCACCAGTTCGATCCCTGGCCTGGGAGGATCCCATGTGCTGCGAACCAGCTGGACCGGTGTGTCCAATTACAAGTCACCGCTCTAGAGTGCAAGCGCCCAGAGCCAGAGCTCTGCATTGAGAGGGGCCACTGTGATGGGAGACCCACACAGATCAAGGAATAAAGGTGGATAAAAATAAACAGATAAAAAATCAATAAAAGAAGCCAAAATTTAAAATTGATAAAATGCCATTCTATTAAAAAGAAGAAGAAGAACCTGAGCTTCATTAAGTCCTGAAAGTGATAGTGTTAGTCACTCAGTCCTGTCTGACTGTTTGTGATCCCACGGACTATAGCCCAGTAGGCTCCTCCTCATAGGATTCTCCAGCCAAGAATACTGGAATGGGTAGCCATTCCCTTCTCCAAGGGATCTTCCCCACCCAGGGATCGAACCCAGGTCTCCTGCATTGCAGGCAGATTCTTTACCATCCGAGCCACCAAGGAACTTAATTAAAAGTCAGTGAGGGGGGCTTCCCTGGTGGTCCAGTGGGTAAGGACACCGCCTTGCAGTGCAAGGGGCGCCGGTTCGATCCCTGGCCTGCTCCCACGCACCGAGGAGCAGCTGGACCGATGTGTCCAGTTACTGAGCCGGAGCTCTGGACTGCATGCACCCAGAGCCAGTGCTCTGCGACAACAGAGGCCACTGCGATGGGAGGCCCACACGGGCCAAAGAACAAAGATGGATGAAAATAGACAGACGAAGGACCAATAGAAGTGGTCCGCCCGCCCTCCTCCCTCCCCAACCTACCCTCCCCTGCAAAAAAAATAAAATAAAATAAAGTACAAGCCTGAAAAAAAAAAAAAAAGACTGAGTGACTAAGCACCCAGAGGAGAAGAAAGCCAAGGCTCCACCTGAGAGTCAGGCAAGGGAAGCTGTGTGATGGTTCTCTTAAAAAAAAGCGGGGGGGCGGAGGGGGGCTTCCCTGGTGGTCCAGTGGGTAAGGACACCGCCTTGCAGTGCAAGGGGTGCCAGTTCGATCCCTGACCTGGGAAGATCCCACATGCCGCGGAGCGGCTGGACCAATGTGTCCAATTACCGAGCCGGAGCTCTGGAGCCCATGCGCCCAGAGCCTGTGCTCTGTGACAACAGAGGTCACTGCGATGGGAGGCCCACATGGGCCAAAGAACAAAGATGGATGAAAATAAATAAGTGAAAGAGCAATAAAATTGGCCAAAATTAAAAAAAAAAAAAAGTCAGTGAGGGGCTTCCCTGGTGGTCCAGTGGGACACATGATCCCCTCTGCACTGGGAACAGTGCAGAACTTTGGAAAGCTGGTGACTTGCTTCAGAGCACTCAGCTATTAAGTGGCAGGAAAGGTCCTGCGGAAAGGTCTTCTGAGTCCAAGAGGAGGTCTGGCAGAGCTGTTGCCTTTCACTCTGCCTCGCAGCCTCTAGTCTCTTCTGCAAGCAGAAGCCACAGCACAGTGGCAACTGGAAATAGTCTGCTTGTATCCAAGATCTGTTCCAAGCAAGCTCCAGAAGGCAAGAAGGGAGGCCAGCCAAGAAGAGGGTGCTGCGCCCACCACCCTACCCCCAGGACCCCCACCACTGCCAGCTCATAGGCCCTGCAGGTTCCTGGTAACCGTGCCACCCTGTGTTGTCAAAATAGTGAGCAGCTGGAAAGAATTCCAGAATGAAATCTATGTGCCTCTGCAGCTTCCTAAATGGCTGCAACTGTAGCAGCTAAACCCGCTAATGTGCTAAGCATTTTCTGGCAGGGCGGGCAAGCAGGACTGGTATTTTGGGAGCTGGGTGGGGCTTGGAGGCATCATCCTTGGCAAGTCCCTGGAAGGAGGTGGAGGAAGCAAAGAGAACCAACCCAGAATGCTTCCCATAAAGTCATCAAGAGCCACTGGGAATTCCTGGAGCCTTGGGCCCTGAGCTTCGTGGGCAGGGCTGGAGGCCACAGAGGCCTTCTGGAGTGGTAAGGGAGGGGCTCTAGGATGCAGGTGATGGTGGATGGTTTTTCTGCTGACTCAGAGCAGTGTGTGATGCGGTCCTTGAGGCCGGAAGCCCGGCTCAGCCCTATCTCTGTTTGCCTCTGAGGTGGCAGGGGCAGGGCCCTGGTGACCAAACAAAGAACAAAAAGCCAGCACCCTGGGCAAGCCACCAAGACTTGCTGAGAGGGGTCGGATGATAGGGACAGTCAATGTGATCGGGACATCAGAAAGGTTCAAGGACAAGGGGAACTTTCAAACATGGTGGCCTCAGATTTCCCAGGCATACCCAAGCCCCTCAAGCATTCACTTCTCATGGTGCCCTAGTTTTTGAGGGCTTCCTTAAAAATATAAGCCAAGGGGCTTCCCTGGTTGTCCAGTGGGTATGGACACCACCTTGCAGTGCAAGGGGCACCAGTTCAATCCCTGGCCTGGGAGGATCCCACATGCCGCGGAGCGGCTGGACCAATGTGTCCAATTACCGAGCCGGAGCTCTGGAGCGCATGCGCCCAGAGCTATGCTCTGCAGCGAGAGAGGCCACTGCGATGGGAGGCCCACACAGGTCAAAGAACAAAGATGGAAATAAATGAAAGACCAATAGAAGTAACCAAAAAGAAAAAAAAAAAATATATATATATATATATATATATAAGCCAGGGACTTCTCTGGTGGTCCAGTGGTTAAGACTCTGCCCTCCAGTGCAGGGGATATGGTTTTGATCCCTGGTTGGGGAACGAAGATCCCACATACTACAGAGTGTGGCCAAAAAAAAAAACAAAAACAATTTAATAGATAAATGAAACTTGTAAAAAAATTTTAAAATATGATACCAGGAAAAGGAGCAAACCCCCAAACCTGAATCAAAAGTAAGCCCTGGTATTCCTTTGTCCCTGATGTGCTCAACTCCATGCTTCCTGGAGAAATCAGAGGGTTCTGGTAGAGTGAAGAGGTGGGGCTTGGAGGCATCATCCTTGGCAAGTCCCTGGAAGGAGGTGGAGGAAGCAAAGAGAACCAACCCAGAATGCTTCCCATAAAGTCATCAAGAGCCACTGGGAATTCCTGGAGCCTTGGGCCCTGAGCTTCGTGGGCAGGGCTGGAGGCCACAGAGGCCTTCTGGAGTGGTAAGGGAGGGGCTCTAGGATGCAGGTGATGGTGGATGGTTTTTCTGCTGACTCAGAGCAGTGTGTGATGCGGTCCTTGAGGCCGGAAGCCCGGCTCAGCCCTATCTCTGTTTGCCTCTGAGGTGGCAGGGGCAGGGCCCTGGTGACCAAACAAAGAACAAAAAGCCAGCACCCTGGGCAAGCCACCAAGACTTGCTGAGAGGGGTCGGATGATAGGGACAGTCAATGTGATCGGGACATCAGAAAGGTTCAAGGACAAGGGGAACTTTCAAACATGGTGGCCTCAGATTTCCCAGGCATACCCAAGCCCCTCAAGCATTCACTTCTCATGGTGCCCTAGTTTTTGAGGGCTTCCTTAAAAATATAAGCCAAGGGGCTTCCCTGGTTGTCCAGTGGGTATGGACACCACCTTGCAGTGCAAGGGGCACCAGTTCAATCCCTGGCCTGGGAGGATCCCACATGCCGCGGAGCGGCTGGACCAATGTGTCCAATTACCGAGCCGGAGCTCTGGAGCGCATGCGCCCAGAGCTATGCTCTGCAGCGAGAGAGGCCACTGCGATGGGAGGCCCACACAGGTCAAAGAACAAAGATGGAAATAAATGAAAGACCAATAGAAGTAACCAAAAAGAAAAAAAAAATATATATATATATATATATAAGCCAGGGACTTCTCTGGTGGTCCAGTGGTTAAGACTCTGCCCTCCAGTGCAGGGGATATGGTTTTGATCCCTGGTTGGGGAACGAAGATCCCACATACTACAGAGTGTGGCCAAAAAAAAAAACAAAAACAATTTAATAGATAAATGAAACTTGTAAAAAAATTTTAAAATATGATACCAGGAAAAGGAGCAAACCCCCAAACCTGAATCAAAAGTAAGCCCTGGTATTCCTTTGTCCCTGATGTGCTCAACTCCATGCTTCCTGGAGAAATCAGAGGGTTCTGGTAGAGTGAAGAGGTGGGTCTTGGAACCAGAAGATAGAGCTGGGGAAGAACCCTTTCCCAAGGAGGCACTGGGAAGAGGAAGTGGTGAGAGGACAGAGCCATGCTGCTCAGGTGAGGGAGATGTGGGCCAGTCTGGGAACACAGAGGCCAGTAAAACCCTGACAGGATTCAATCTGAAGGGAAAAAAATCCCAACTGATAGAAACTGCTGAGAGCTTGCAGCTTTTAAAGCCCTTCTAGCAAAAGGATCTTTGGAAGCTTCGCAAACCCTGACCACACAGCCAGTCAATCGCAGCCTGGCCCACAGCACTGAGTGTTTTTGCTAAATCAGAACAAACCCACTACAAATATCTCGTCCTGACCTCCCCCTGGCACCCATTCATTTCCTGTCTGTATGCCTGCCTTCCTCAGAAATAAAGTCATCTCTGAGTCAACGGAGAGAGTGCTTCAGAGGCCAAGGGGAGCCAGGGGGCCTGACTGCAATCTCAGCTCCGCTACTTACTAGCCACTGACCCCAGGCAAAGCACTGAACCTTTATAAGTTTCATTTTTTAATCTGCAAAAGTGGAAATAAAGACGCTATGATTGGGGACTTCCCTGGAAATCCAGTAGTTGGGACTTCTCACTCCCAGTGCAGGGGACACGGGTTCAGTTCCTGGTCAAGGAACTATTAATAAGATCTGGCATGTTGCATGGAGTAGCCACATTTTAAAAAAAAAAATTCTGTGATTGTAGGGTTGGTGGGAGGACTGAGATTGAGCACAGAGCCCAGAGTGCTCCAGGAGGGCTGGTCCCTGCCTCTCCGCCTTCCTCTCCAAGGCCTCCAGCACCATATTGAATGTGGAGAGGATGCAGATCAGTGAGAGTTCATTTAAAAGTGGGGGAGAGGGGCTTTCCCGGTAACTCACTGGTGAACAGTTCACCTGCCAATGCAGGAGACATAGGTTCAACCCCACGTGCTGCAGAACGACTAAGCCTGTGAGCCGCAACTATTGAGCCTGGGCTCTAGAGCCTCGGAGCTGCAACTGTTGAGCCCATGTGCCACAACTATTGAAGCCCGTGTGCCCTAGAGCCTGAGTTCCACAACAAGCAGTCTGCTCACCTCAGCTACAGAGTAGCCCCCACTCCCTGCAACTAAAGAGCCTCTGAAGCAGTGAAAACCCAGAATAGCCAAAAATAAATAAATTATATGTATGTATGTATATATATATATATATATATATATATATATAAAGAAAATAGACAAGTTTTTTTAAAAAAAAAAAAGTGGAGGAGACAAAAGGAAGTGTATCTAAAACAACCAGTCTTGAATTTAATTGAACCCTCTAACCGCACCCCTGCCCAACCACTCACCTTCCACCACAATCCCTCAGCTAGTAGACCTACTTTAGCAGGGCCTCTGTACTTGCAGCTCTTGGTGGGCACCATTTATTTCTGTTCTATTCTGTGAGCTCTGAAGAGAGCACCATTCAGTCAACAGCACCCCCAGGAGCAGGTAAAGTTGTAGCCCTACTACAGCACTGTTTTAGTCTTCCTACCTTCAGGAAGGCTTTTCTGAGGCTTTCCATAGCTTCCCTCTTTCTTCTTGCAGTGCCAGAAGCAGTTCCTTATGGAGCTCATTAAGCTCTGCCTTTATAATATTTGAGGTATGTTTATATGTGTGACTGCAGCAAGGGTGGGATGTGACCTTTATACTCCCTGTAGCACCTAGTAACAATACTAATTCATTTTGTGAGGCCAGCATTAACCTGGTACCCTAACTAGTCAAAGACATTACCTTTTTTTTTCATTTTAAAAATCGTAGCCCTTACCTCACACCATATACAAAAATCAACTCAATATGGATAATACAACTAACTATAAGAACTGAAACTATGAAACTTCTAGAAGAAAATGAGGAAGAAAATCATGTGACTTTGGATTAAGCAAGAAGGAGGAAATGGCAACCCACTCCACTATTTTTGCCTGGAAAATTCCATGGACAGAGGAACCTGGCGAGCTACAGTCCATAGCATCGCAAAGAGTTAGACACAAGTGAGCAATTTAGCACAGCACTCAACATCGCTTAGATAGGACACAGTGTGACCCAACTATTGAGCCTGTGCTCTAGAGCCTCGGAGCTGCAACTGTTGAGCCCATGTGCCACAACTATTGAAGCCCGTGTGCCCTAGAGCCTGAGTTCCACAACAAGCAGTCTGCTCACCTCAGCTACAGAGTAGCCCCCACTCCCTGCAACTAAAGAGCCTCTGAAGCAGTGAAAACCCAGAATAGCCAAAAATAAATAAATTATATGTATGTATGTATATATATATATATATATATATATATATATAAAGAAAATAGACAAGTTTTTTTAAAAAAAAAAAGTGGAGGAGACAAAAGGAAGTGTATCTAAAACAACCAGTCTTGAATTTAATTGAACCCTCTAACCGCACCCCTGCCCAACCACTCACCTTCCACCACAATCCCTCAGCTAGTAGACCTACTTTAGCAGGGCCTCTGTACTTGCAGCTCTTGGTGGGCACCATTTATTTCTGTTCTATTCTGTGAGCTCTGAAGAGAGCACCATTCAGTCAACAGCACCCCCAGGAGCAGGTAAAGTTGTAGCCCTACTACAGCACTGTTTTAGTCTTCCTACCTTCAGGAAGGCTTTTCTGAGGCTTTCCATAGCTTCCCTCTTTCTTCTTGCAGTGCCAGAAGCAGTTCCTTATGGAGCTCATTAAGCTCTGCCTTTATAATATTTGAGGTATGTTTATATGTGTGACTGCAGCAAGGGTGGGATGTGACCTTTATACTCCCTGTAGCACCTAGTAACAATACTAATTCATTTTGTGAGGCCAGCATTAACCTGGTACCCTAACTAGTCAAAGACATTACCTTTTTTTTTTTTCATTTTAAAAATCGTAGCCCTTACCTCACACCATATACAAAAATCAACTCAATATGGATAATACAACTAACTATAAGAACTGAAACTATGAAACTTCTAGAAGAAAATGAGGAAGAAAATCATGTGACTTTGGATTAAGCAAGAAGGAGGAAATGGCAACCCACTCCACTATTTTTGCCTGGAAAATTCCATGGACAGAGGAACCTGGCGAGCTACAGTCCATAGCATCGCAAAGAGTTAGACACAAGTGAGCAATTTAGCACAGCACTCAACATCACAAAGATTTCTTAGATAGGACACAGTGTGCATGCACCATAAAAGAAAAAAAAAAAAATACCAGACGATCAAAATTTAAAACATCTGCTCTTTGAAAGGCACTAATATGAAAATGAAAACGCAAACCACTGACTTGGTGCGGATATTTGCAACATATATATCTGATAAAGACTATGTAGTCAGAATATATAAAGAACTCTTAAAACTCAATAATAAGAAGACAAATGACCCAATTTTTTTTCAATGGCCTAAAGAACTGAATAGACATTTCACAAAAGAAGCAATACAGATAGCCAAAAAGCCTGTGAAGAAAAAAAAGTTCAACGTCATTAATTATCAGGAAAATGCAATTAAAATCACAATGAGATATCAATGAACATCTATTATACTGCATAAAATTAAAAAGATTGGCAATGCCACACACTGGCAAGGGTATAGAATAGCTGGAACACTCATGAACTGCTGGTGGGAATGCACCACTCTGGAAAGCACTTTAGCAGTTCTTATAAAATTAAATATACACTTATAACCCAGTAATCCCATTCCTAGGCATTTGCTGAAGAGAAATGAAAACATATGTCCACACAGAGACCTATGTATATAAATGTTCATAGCAGCTTTACTTATAATGCGCCAGACTTGGAAACAAACCAAGTGTTTATCAATTGATAAATGAATACGCAAGTGGTGAAACATCCATCCAATGGAATGCATCCACACATGCAATAACTTGGTTGAATCTTAAGCACATTGTATTAGTTTCCTATTTCTGCTGTAATGAATTATCATAGGCTTAGTGGCTTGAAACACTACACATTTAACTCTCTTATAGTTCTAGAGATCCTAAGTCCAAAATCGGTCTCCCTGGGCTGATGTCAAGGTGTCAACAGAACTGGATCCATCTAGAGGCTCCGAGGCGAAAACCTGTTTTCTCTTTTCAACCTCTAGAGATGACCGGCACTCCTTGGCTCATGTCCCTTCCTCCACTATTTTTGCCTGGAAAATTCCATGGACAGAGGAACCTGGCGAGCTACAGTCCATAGCATCGCAAAGAGTTAGACACAAGTGAGCAATTTAGCACAGCACTCAACATCACAAAGATTTCTTAGATAGGACACAGTGTGCATGCACCATAAAAGAAAAAAAAAAAAATACCAGACGATCAAAATTTAAAACATCTGCTCTTTGAAAGGCACTAATATGAAAATGAAAACGCAAACCACTGACTTGGTGCGGATATTTGCAACATATATATCTGATAAAGACTATGTAGTCAGAATATATAAAGAACTCTTAAAACTCAATAATAAGAAGACAAATGACCCAATTTTTTTTCAATGGCCTAAAGAACTGAATAGACATTTCACAAAAGAAGCAATACAGATAGCCAAAAAGCCTGTGAAGAAAAAAAAGTTCAACGTCATTAATTATCAGGAAAATGCAATTAAAATCACAATGAGATATCAATGAACATCTATTATACTGCATAAAATTAAAAAGATTGGCAATGCCACACACTGGCAAGGGTATAGAATAGCTGGAACACTCATGAACTGCTGGTGGGAATGCACCACTCTGGAAAGCACTTTAGCAGTTCTTATAAAATTAAATATACACTTATAACCCAGTAATCCCATTCCTAGGCATTTGCTGAAGAGAAATGAAAACATATGTCCACACAGAGACCTATGTATATAAATGTTCATAGCAGCTTTACTTATAATGCGCCAGACTTGGAAACAAACCAAGTGTTTATCAATTGATAAATGAATACGCAAGTGGTGAAACATCCATCCAATGGAATGCATCCACACATGCAATAACTTGGTTGAATCTTAAGCACATTGTATTAGTTTCCTATTTCTGCTGTAATGAATTATCATAGGCTTAGTGGCTTGAAACACTACACATTTAACTCTCTTATAGTTCTAGAGATCCTAAGTCCAAAATCGGTCTCCCTGGGCTGATGTCAAGGTGTCAACAGAACTGGATCCATCTAGAGGCTCCGAGGAGAAAACCTGTTTTATCTTTTTCAACCTCTAGAGATGACCGGCACTCCTTGGCTCATGTCCCTTCCTCAAGGCCACCAGTAAAGTATAGCTTCTTTCTCCCTCCCTCTCTCCCTCCTTCCCTCTTTTATCTCTGCTTTGAAGGAGCAACAGTTTCACCAAGGGCACAGAGGCATAGCAATTTTGGAGAATTTCTAAGTAGTTCCGTATTTCCAGAGTACATAATATGACATTTCAAAGATAAGAAAACTAAGATTCAGAGAAATCAAGGATGTCACCTCAGGTTTAGGAGCTGGTGAAAAAGAATGTTCAAGCCCAAGGCCTCAGAATCCAAATCCAGAGTTGTTCCCAGTACCCGTGAGCCCTCAGATGTCCCCATGTTGACCCTGAAGGCCTCCAGCCTTGGAGGCCGAATAGGTATCTCCACCATGTCTCACAGCCCTGCACCCCCTCCCTGCCTCTGAACACCTAGCAGCAGCTCAGCCTGTGGAATCAGCATGACCCTGGGTCTCTGGCTCTCCCCTCCCTGGGACCAGCTGATTCCCAGTCCCAGCTTGATTGAATTATAACTTTAATAAGATTGATATTTGCATCCTGCTTTATGTTTGTCAGCACTTGTTATTGTAGATTATTTTGCTTGAATTTCCCATTGTGTGAGGCTAAGGGTGCAGATATTATTAACCCCACTTAATAGATCAGAAAGCTGAGGTGCTGGGGATGAAAGAAGGCTGACCACAGTCACCCATCAAGTGGATAGAAACCAAATCAGAATTTACTGCAGGCTTCCTATTCCACAAACCACGTGCATACATATGTGCTAAGTCGCTTCCGTTGACCCCACGGACTGTAGTTCTCCAGGCTCTTCTGTCCATGGGATTCTCCAGGCAAGAATACTAGAGGGGATGGCTGTGTCTTCCTCCAGGGGATCTTCCTGACCCAGGGATGGAACCTGCATCTCCTGTGGCCCCTGCATTGGCAAGAGAATTCTTTACCCTCTGGGCCAAGAGGGAAGACAGATCCCCTCTAGGAACTCCCTTTCCCTTTTCAACTGCTGAAGGAGAATCAAATGAGCACTTTAGCTCTTAACATAAACCTCAACACATTCCAAGTGAATCAAAGAATTAAAGTTAAAACTTAAAAAAGAATTATATAGATGATTATCTATCTGATAGTTGAATGGGAGTGTGGAATTTCTAAGATAAACAGCAGTGAAATAAGTCAGTGCTTAACAAAAAGAATAATGGTAACATTTACTAAGTTCTACTTATTTTAAGTGGGTATTAAAATTAAAAATAAGCAAGTAAAATCAAACTTGACCTCATGTAATATACAGAAAATAAATCTAAATTGATCATAGCATTAAATTAAGCACTACAATTATAAAATTTCCAAAAGAAAACATAGAAGGAAACCTTATTGTAGGCAAACTTTTCTCAGGACACAAAAGCAAGAACCACAAAAGGAAAAGAATGACAAGTACAATATACTAACACATATATATGGAATCTAGTAGGATGGTGATGATGGCGCATGCAGTGAAGTGACGGAAAGGCAGACATGGACAGTGGACAAATGGACATTGTGGGGAAGGAACAGTGGGTGAGAGGCGTAAAGGAAGTAGCATGAAGGCCTGTACTATCATAAGTGAAGAAAATAGCTCTAGTCATTGCTCTGTGAGAAAAGCAGATCCTTCACGGGTACTGTATGACGGTCTGGAGAGGTGGGATGGGGGGGATATACATATGACTAGTCTGGGAACATACATATCTGTAAACAACAAAACTGTAAAAGTTAAAAGTAAAATAAAAGCTTTTTTTAAAAAAAAAAGGAAAAGAATGAATTGAACTTTGTCAAAATTAAAAATTTCTGTTCTTCAAAAGACTCTTAAAGACAGCAATAGTGGTTGCCCAAATATGTAAATGTAATTGATGTGACTGAATTGTATATTTAACATGATGAAAATGGCATCTTTTATATTATATATTTTTTACCACAATGGAAAAAAAAGACACTCTTAAGAAGATGAATAGGCAAAACACAATCTGAGAGAAAGTATTCATTATATATATATGTGACAAAAGACCTATATCTAGAATATATAAAGAACCCTAGCATCTCAGTACTGAGAAGACAAACAATCCAGTTTTTTTTAATGGGTAAAGATTTAAACAGACTTCACAAAAGAACACAGGCAGTTAATAAGCACAAGAAAATATGCTAATATCATTAGTCACCAAAATGAACTGAAACGTAATCCTCTAGGAACTCCCTTTCCCTTTTCAACTGCTGAAGGAGAATCAAATGAGCACTTTAGCTCTTAACATAAACCTCAACACATTCCAAGTGAATCAAAGAATTAAAGTTAAAACTTAAAAAAGAATTATATAGATGATTATCTATCTGATAGTTGAATGGGAGTGTGGAATTTCTAAGATAAACAGCAGTGAAATAAGTCAGTGCTTAACAAAAAGAATAATGGTAACATTTACTAAGTTCTACTTATTTTAAGTGGGTATTAAAATTAAAAATAAGCAAGTAAAATCAAACTTGACCTCATGTAATATACAGAAAATAAATCTAAATTGATCATAGCATTAAATTAAGCACTACAATTATAAAATTTCCAAAAGAAAACATAGAAGGAAACCTTATTGTAGGCAAACTTTTCTCAGGACACAAAAGCAAGAACCACAAAAGGAAAAGAATGACAAGTACAATATACTAACACATATATATGGAATCTAGTAGGATGGTGATGATGGCGCATGCAGTGAAGTGACGGAAAGGCAGACATGGACAGTGGACAAATGGACATTGTGGGGAAGGAACAGTGGGTGAGAGGCGTAAAGGAAGTAGCATGAAGGCCTGTACTATCATAAGTGAAGAAAATAGCTCTAGTCATTGCTCTGTGAGAAAAGCAGATCCTTCACGGGTACTGTATGACGGTCTGGAGAGGTGGGATGGGGGGGATATACATATGACTAGTCTGGGAACATACATATCTGTAAACAACAAAACTGTAAAAGTTAAAAGTAAAATAAAAGCTTTTTTTAAAAAAAAAAGGAAAAGAATGAATTGAACTTTGTCAAAATTAAAAATTTCTGTTCTTCAAAAGACTCTTAAAGACAGCAATAGTGGTTGCCCAAATATGTAAATGTAATTGATGTGACTGAATTGTATATTTAACATGATGAAAATGGCATCTTTTATATTATATATTTTTTACCACAATGGAAAAAAAAGACACTCTTAAGAAGATGAATAGGCAAAACACAATCTGAGAGAAAGTATTCATTATATATATATGTGACAAAAGACCTATATCTAGAATATATAAAGAACCCTAGCATCTCAGTACTGAGAAGACAAACAATCCAGTTTTTTTTAATGGGTAAAGATTTAAACAGACTTCACAAAAGAACACAGGCAGTTAATAAGCACAAGAAAATATGCTAATATCATTAGTCACCAGGAAAATTGCAGACTGAAACTATAAGATACCACACCCACTAAATGATTAAATTTTTTTAATTGACAATATTAAGTGCTGGTGAAGATGCATAGTAACCAAAATGTTCATACCTTGTTGAAGGGAATGTAAAAGGGCTCAGCCACTTTGGAGGAATGCAGCACTTATATAAAAACGTGCTTGCTATATGACTGAGCAGTTTCATTTCTAAGAATTTGCCCCAAAAGGGAGGAAAAAATATGTCTACAAACAGATTTATACATGGATGCTCACAGCAGCTTCATTCATAGTAGCCAAAACCTGAAAACGAACCAAATATCCATCAACTGTGAGTGGATAAAAAATTGCCATATATTCATAGAGTGGAATAAAAAGAAACATACTACTACCATACACAATAACATGGATAAATCTTAAAAAAAAAATTAAAAAAAAAACAAGACTGAGTAAAATAAGTTAGATTCAAATGAAGAAATATGATATGAGTCTATTTACATGAAATTTTGGAACCAACAAAACTAACCTATAGTGACAGAAAGCAAATCAATGGTTGCCTGAGGCAAGAGATAGGGTGGACTGCAAAGAGACCCAAGGGAATTTGGGGGAATGATAGAAATATTCTGTTGTAGTTGTGGTTACATTTGTCAAAACTCAGAGAATGATATACTTAAATTAGTACATTTTATTATATGTAAATAATATCATAATAAAGTTGGTTTCAAATAAAAGTCAAACCACAAAGTCATAAAAATATTTGCCATATATAGGACACATAGAACAAATCAATTTCAATAAATGCCCACACAAGTTGATATAAAAAGCATTAACACCTTAATAGATTAAAGGCCAAAGGACACAGGCAAGCCACAAAAAAGGCTAATAAGCACAAGAAAATATGCTAATATCATTAGTCACCAGGAAAATTGCAGACTGAAACTATAAGATACCACACCCACTAAATGATTAAATTTTTTTAATTGACAATATTAAGTGCTGGTGAAGATGCATAGTAACCAAAATGTTCATACCTTGTTGAAGGGAATGTAAAAGGGCTCAGCCACTTTGGAGGAATGCAGCACTTATATAAAAACGTGCTTGCTATATGACTGAGCAGTTTCATTTCTAAGAATTTGCCCCAAAAGGGAGGAAAAAATATGTCTACAAACAGATTTATACATGGATGCTCACAGCAGCTTCATTCATAGTAGCCAAAACCTGAAAACGAACCAAATATCCATCAACTGTGAGTGGATAAAAAATTGCCATATATTCATAGAGTGGAATAAAAAGAAACATACTACTACCATACACAATAACATGGATAAATCTTAAAAAAAAAATTAAAAAAAAAACAAGACTGAGTAAAATAAGTTAGATTCAAATGAAGAAATATGATATGAGTCTATTTACATGAAATTTTGGAACCAACAAAACTAACCTATAGTGACAGAAAGCAAATCAATGGTTGCCTGAGGCAAGAGATAGGGTGGACTGCAAAGAGACCCAAGGGAATTTGGGGGAATGATAGAAATATTCTGTTGTAGTTGTGGTTACATTTGTCAAAACTCAGAGAATGATATACTTAAATTAGTACATTTTATTATATGTAAATAATATCATAATAAAGTTGGTTTCAAATAAAAGTCAAACCACAAAGTCATAAAAATATTTGCCATATATAGGACACATAGAACAAATCAATTTCAATAAATGCCCACACAAGTTGATATAAAAAGCATTAACACCTTAATAGATTAAAGGCCAAAGGACACAGGCAAGCCACAAAAGAGGAAATAAGAACAGCTAATAAGCAAGTCAAAGATTAAAGTAATGAAATGCCATATTTCACATACCGAATTAGGAAAATTTTTTGTTTGTTTGAATAATAAAGCTAGTGTTGTAGGGCAAGATAAGCACTCCGCTGGCAAAAGCATAAATTGCTGGATCGCTGGAATACAATTTGGCAATAAGGATCCAGAGACAATTTCCAGATTATCTGACTTGCTCCTAGGAGCCTGTGCTAAAGAATAATCAAAACTGGAGATCAATTTGCAAGAATTTTCATTACTGATTTAGGACAAGCCCTTTGCTGAGTAAATACAAATAGCAGTATGATGACATATCAAATATTTGTCCATAGTAGGAACTTAACAAATATTTCTTAACTGTACTTTCTTTATAAACTATATATAAGCTTTTAGAAAGAGCTATATAGGTGACTTCCACTGGGGGGTAAAGAAATGTATGTATAAATTTTTTCATTACAGCAAAGATTAGAAATCATCTAAATACCTATCAGGAGAGGTAGTTAAATAAATCATACTGTATCCACACAATGAAATACAGGGCCTCTGTTCAAGCTAGGACAGACATACACCTATTAACGTGGTTCCCTGAAATAAATTGAAAAAGCAAGATTCAGAACAGGGCATTTTCTTTTTTTTTTTTTTTAAACCTTTATTTTGCTTTTAACTTTTACAGAGTTTTGTTGTTTACAGATATGTATGTCCCCAGATTAGTCATATGTATATCCCCCACCTTCCCACCCCTTCCAACCATCACACAGTACCCCTGAAGGATCCCCTTTTCTCACAGAGCAATGACTATAGCTATTTTCTTCACTTATGATAGTACAGGCCTTCATGCTACTTCCTTTATGCCTCCCACCTTCAGAACAGGGCATTTTCAATGCAGCTATTTTAAAGAGAGGTGGGGATGATAGATACACATTTATATTACTAGAATATCCCCAGAAAGCATAGGGAAGAAACAAAATGAATGACAGTAGAGAACTGGGTGGGGCAGGGAGCGGGGTAGCAGAGAGGGGGATTGCCTGGCAGTCCAGTGGTTAGGACTCAGCTTTCCAGCCATGAGTGCATGCTCAGTCACTAAGTCACATGCAACTCTTTGCAGCCCCATGGGCTGCAGCCCACCAGGCTCCTCTATCCACAGAATTTCCCAGGCAAGAATGCTGGAATGGGTTGCCATTTCCTCCTCCAGGGGATCTTCTCAACCCAGAGATCGAACCCGCATCTCCTACATCTCTTGAATTGGCAGGCAGATTCTCTACCACTGAGCCACCTGGGAAACTCTTCATTGCCATGGCCCAAGTCCAATCCCTGGTCTGGGAGCCAAGATCCTGCAAGCCAAGCAGTGCGACTAAAAAAAAATAAAATAAAACCTGTAGTGTTTTAATTGTTTACCACTTTAGAGGTCTTTCTTTTTAAAAAAGTAAAACCCCCTTTTAAAAAATGTCTTTTTTAAAAAAAAAGAAGAAAGGGGAGTGGTAAGAGTTGAACTGTGTCTTCTCAAAATGTACATGCTCAAGTCCTGACCTCCAGTATCCCAGAATCTTGTCTTATTTGGAAACAGTCATTGCAGACATAGCTAGTTAAAATAAGGTAGTTACAATGGGCCCTAATCCAGTATGGGCTTCCCAGGTGCCTCAATGGTAAAGAATCAGCCTGCCAATGAAGGAGACACGGGTTCAGTCTATGTATTGGGAAGATCCCCTAGAGAAGGGAATGGCTACCGACTCCAATATTATATATGCTTGGAGAATTCCCATGGACAGAGGAGCCAGGCAGGCTACTGTCCATGGGGTTGCAAAAGAGTCAGACAATATTTACCAATTATACAACAACTAATCCAATATGACTGATGTCCTTATATAAAGGGGAAATTTACACAGAGACATGCACACAGGGAGAATGCCATGTGAAGATGAAGGCAGAGATGGGGTGACACTTCTACAAGCCGAGGAACACCAAAGACTGCCAGCAAATCTCCAGAAGCTAAGAGGCCGGAAGAGCTCTCCCTTGAAACTCTCAGTTAGATCCCAGCCTGCGGATACCTTGATCTTGGACTTCTGGCCTCCAGAAGTGTGAAGCAGTACATTTCTGTTGTTTAAGTCTCTCAGTTTGGGGTACTTTATTACAATAGACCAAGTAGACTAATGCAGGGAGGAATATTAACATGAAATCAAATCAAAAATTAAGGTTCACAAAGATCAAACCAACCATCCTAGGCTCCTCTATCCACAGAATTTCCCAGGCAAGAATGCTGGAATGGGTTGCCATTTCCTCCTCCAGGGGATCTTCTCAACCCAGAGATCGAACCCGCATCTCCTACATCTCTTGAATTGGCAGGCAGATTCTCTACCACTGAGCCACCTGGGAAACTCTTCATTGCCATGGCCCAAGTCCAATCCCTGGTCTGGGAGCCAAGATCCTGCAAGCCAAGCAGTGCGACTAAAAAAAAATAAAATAAAACCTGTAGTGTTTTAATTGTTTACCACTTTAGAGGTCTTTCTTTTTAAAAAAGTAAAACCCCCTTTTAAAAAATGTCTTTTTTAAAAAAAAAGAAGAAAGGGGAGTGGTAAGAGTTGAACTGTGTCTTCTCAAAATGTACATGCTCAAGTCCTGACCTCCAGTATCCCAGAATCTTGTCTTATTTGGAAACAGTCATTGCAGACATAGCTAGTTAAAATAAGGTAGTTACAATGGGCCCTAATCCAGTATGGGCTTCCCAGGTGCCTCAATGGTAAAGAATCAGCCTGCCAATGAAGGAGACACGGGTTCAGTCTATGTATTGGGAAGATCCCCTAGAGAAGGGAATGGCTACCGACTCCAATATTATATATGCTTGGAGAATTCCCATGGACAGAGGAGCCAGGCAGGCTACTGTCCATGGGGTTGCAAAAGAGTCAGACAATATTTACCAATTATACAACAACTAATCCAATATGACTGATGTCCTTATATAAAGGGGAAATTTACACAGAGACATGCACACAGGGAGAATGCCATGTGAAGATGAAGGCAGAGATGGGGTGACACTTCTACAAGCCGAGGAACACCAAAGACTGCCAGCAAATCTCCAGAAGCTAAGAGGCCGGAAGAGCTCTCCCTTGAAACTCTCAGTTAGATCCCAGCCTGCGGATACCTTGATCTTGGACTTCTGGCCTCCAGAAGTGTGAAGCAGTACATTTCTGTTGTTTAAGTCTCTCAGTTTGGGGTACTTTATTACAATAGACCAAGTAGACTAATGCAGGGAGGAATATTAACATGAAATCAAATCAAAAATTAAGGTTCACAAAGATCAAACCAACCATCCTAGAAACAAACATCCCAGCACCTTGTTCCATAACCAATCAGCTCACCACCTCACCCCACTCTCATGTCTGTAGCTAGCTATGGGCAAATGCTTCACATTCGCTCTCCCTCCCGACCCTTCCCCCGCCACCCGCTCTCAGACACACACACACACACACACACACACACACCACACAGGTTTTAAATGTAAAACAACAAACAAAGGCATGTGACTTTATGACAATCTCATGCATATATCAGAACTGGCCCACTCACCTAAAGAGAACTGAGCCATTGTCCAGAATCCCATCATATTATATTAAAGGCACTAGAATAGAGAAACACACTAGAAAAGCCCTGGTAACTCTGGCCAGTGACTCAGCTTTCATCTGTGGAATGGAAACTGTCCTTTCTAACAGTCCCCAAGACATTTCAACAGGGAAGCTGTAGCTGCCACAACTGTACTGCAGTTCTGTCCGCCACTGCACCCCACACACAGCCTGAACAGGCAACAGCACTAACGGCAGTCTCCCATGCCATCTGTGCAGACTCCAGACACCCAAGAAAGACCTGACCAAATTTCCCAGAAGCCTTTGCTCCCATCTTCTAGAATAGAAGGCTAGAATCTTCTTTCCAAGGGTCCTTGCTTTTGTCATCCCTATTTCTGCCAGGACAAAAAGCAAAACAGAAGGACACTAAAGCAAGGCCGAAATCACGGTCATAAAAAGCAAGTGAGCTAGGGGTGGATTTTACAAAGTCAGAAGCTCTAAAGACCCTTTTGCTGAGATTTCAAAATGGCAGCTCGCTCAATGCCATTTGATCTAAATCTGCTTATCCGAACCTCCCTCCCCATCTCCAAGGGGTGTCCATAATTACTAGCACAGCCACCTGCAAATGTGGAATCTGAATCTGCCTTCTTTCAAAGATGAGAGAGGTGGGACCATAAAGGTTAGCTCCAATGCCAGAGAAGAGGCTGGAAGGGCAGAGACAAGGGGAGGCGGGAGACCTTCACAGCAGCATGCAAGGACACGGCAAGCTCGCCCCAGCCCGCCTTGATCTTGGACTTCTGGCCTCCAGAAGTGTGAAGCAGTACATTTCTGTTGTTTAAGTCTCTCAGTTTGGGGTACTTTATTACAATAGACCAAGTAGACTAATGCAGGGAGGAATATTAACATGAAATCAAATCAAAAATTAAGGTTCACAAAGATCAAACCAACCATCCTAGAAACAAACATCCCAGCACCTTGTTCCATAACCAATCAGCTCACCACCTCACCCCACTCTCATGTCTGTAGCTAGCTATGGGCAAATGCTTCACATTCGCTCTCCCTCCCGACCCTTCCCCCGCCACCCGCTCTCAGACACACACACACACACACACACACACACCACACAGGTTTTAAATGTAAAACAACAAACAAAGGCATGTGACTTTATGACAATCTCATGCATATATCAGAACTGGCCCACTCACCTAAAGAGAACTGAGCCATTGTCCAGAATCCCATCATATTATATTAAAGGCACTAGAATAGAGAAACACACTAGAAAAGCCCTGGTAACTCTGGCCAGTGACTCAGCTTTCATCTGTGGAATGGAAACTGTCCTTTCTAACAGTCCCCAAGACATTTCAACAGGGAAGCTGTAGCTGCCACAACTGTACTGCAGTTCTGTCCGCCACTGCACCCCACACACAGCCTGAACAGGCAACAGCACTAACGGCAGTCTCCCATGCCATCTGTGCAGACTCCAGACACCCAAGAAAGACCTGACCAAATTTCCCAGAAGCCTTTGCTCCCATCTTCTAGAATAGAAGGCTAGAATCTTCTTTCCAAGGGTCCTTGCTTTTGTCATCCCTATTTCTGCCAGGACAAAAAGCAAAACAGAAGGACACTAAAGCAAGGCCGAAATCACGGTCATAAAAAGCAAGTGAGCTAGGGGTGGATTTTACAAAGTCAGAAGCTCTAAAGACCCTTTTGCTGAGATTTCAAAATGGCAGCTCGCTCAATGCCATTTGATCTAAATCTGCTTATCCGAACCTCCCTCCCCATCTCCAAGGGGTGTCCATAATTACTAGCACAGCCACCTGCAAATGTGGAATCTGAATCTGCCTTCTTTCAAAGATGAGAGAGGTGGGACCATAAAGGTTAGCTCCAATGCCAGAGAAGAGGCTGGAAGGGCAGAGACAAGGGGAGGCGGGAGACCTTCACAGCAGCATGCAAGGACACGGCAAGCTCGCCCCAGCCCATATCTCAGCTATTATGCATTCCCAACTGGCTTGGCCAAAATCCAGGGAGACTCCAGGCTGGTGAGTCTGTGAATGTGAGGCAAAGATAAGCGACGCGGAAAGGGAGCCCTCATCCATGGTTATATATGGGCTGCAACACGGCTGGAGCAAGGAGCCAAGGGAATCTTCCATTTCCAAGACATTTCTGCACTCCATCCTGCTCCTCGAGATTAAGAATTCTCTTTCTTGGCTTCCTCCCACTCTCTGGAAGGTAACTAAGCAGTTACCCTGAGGACATGAACAATCATGATTTGCAAGGATTTTTTTTTTAATGTGTTAAAAACGTCTTGACCTTGGATACTTGTTTGGAATAAAAGTAGGAAGCTCCATTCTTTCCTTTGTCTCTGGGACGGCCATCCTGCAGGTGCCATGCCCCAGAGAGAGAGGGAGGGGCCATCACCAACTCTGCCTTCAGCAGGGGATCTGCTCTGGGAGCTCAGAAAGAAAAAAAAATAGATTCATTTCCTTCCAGGAGGAGGCTGAGCCTCTGCGGAAGGATGGTTGAAATCAAACAGAAATGAGAGGAAGGCTTTCCTAGAGAAGGAACAGCATGAGCAAAGCTCAGAAGAAGATGACGGCAGTCCTAGCAGTGAAACTGGCTGGGGGAGGAGCAAAGAGACTTATGAAAGTTGAGGAATCCAGTGATGGAAGCTTACAAACCCCCTTCACCAACTCCAGGCCATCCCTGAGCTTGTCCTACACACCCTCCAAAGAGCAAAACCCAGCAACCTGGGGCCCTAGTAAAGTCTGGAGGAAAGGAATGTTCACCCCAGGGTCAGATGCCTGGAAAAAATTCCTGGGATTATTTGGTGTTGTCCGAGATGGATTTGGAGCCACCCTGGCTGAAAACAGAAATGGCTTTGGGGGATCTGCCAGGCCTGGTCTGTGGCAAACAGAAGGCACTGTCAGGTATCAAAACTTAGGCGCTTGTTATTCACCAGTCTGGATCTGCTTTCCTTTCTCTTCTTCTTTTTTTTTTTTTTTTTGCCTCTAAGTCATCGTTTATTTTTCATCTACCTTTATTCTTTGTCATGTGTGGGCCTCCCATCTCAGTGACCTCTCTTGTTGCAGAGCACTGGCTCTGGGCACATATGCTCCAGAGTGCTGGCTCACAATTGGACACACCGGTCCAGCTGCCCCGTGGCACGTGGGATCTTCCCAGGCCAGGGATCAAACTGATGCCCCTTGCACCGCAAGGTGGACTCTTTATCCACTGGACCACCAGAGAAGCCCTCCTTTCTCTTTTTGTGAAGCCCTCCAGAACCCTTCATTCAGAATTAACCCGCCGCCCTTTATACTCCTTCAGCAGGTCTATGTCTCTCTATGCCCATGTGTGCTTACCTGCCTTGTCTTACAAGAGTCTCACTTCCCTCTAGATATAAATGCCTGAATGTCAAGAACCAGGTCTTACCCATCTTTTGACCCCCAGCACCAACTCTTCCTACAACTGAAGCTCCAATACTGGCCACCTGATGCAAAGAGCTGGCTCATCGGAAAAGAACCTAATGCTGGGAAAGATTGAAAGCAAAAAGAGACGGGGACGACAGAGGATGAGATTGTTGGATGGCATCACCGACTTAACGGACATGAGTTTGAGCAAACTCCAGAAGATAGTGGAGGACAGAGGAGCCTGGTATGCTGCAATTCATGGAACCACAGAGAGTGGGCATGGCTTGGCAACTGAACCACCACCACAAGAAACTCTTCCATGGCAGACACTCAGTAAATACTTAATGAGTTGAATACATAGTCCTATAAGGAGTCACCTTGTTCTGGTTGACATTACATATTCCTATATCCATCCATTCATTTGTCCAAAAAGCATTTGAGTGCCCAAGATCAGGCAAGCTGGATCATCTCTTACAGCACACCCTGGAACTCTTCAACCAATAAGCTAAAAGTGAGTTTCAGTATTCAGGCTTCAGTATGAGGACTTTTTTTCAGGTCCAGGACATAGGACATTCCATAGGATTACAGGACAAAAACCTGACCACACCAAGGTGGCTGCACCCTACATCTGTGGCAAACAGACGGCACTGTCAGGTATCAAAACTTAGGCGCTTGTTATTCACCAGTCTGGATCTGCTTTCCTTTCTCTTCTTCTTTTTTTTTTGTTTTTTGCCTCTAATTCATCGTTTATTTTCATCTACCTTTATTCTTTGTCATGTGTGGGCCTCCCATCTCAGTGACCTCTCTTGTTGCAGAGCACTGGCTCTGGGCACATATGCTCCAGAGTGCTGGCTCACAATTGGACACACCGGTCCAGCTGCCCCGTGGCACGTGGGATCTTCCCAGGCCAGGGATCAAACTGATGCCCCTTGCACCGCAAGGTGGACTCTTTATCCACTGGACCACCAGAGAAGCCCTCCTTTCTCTTTTGTGAAGCCCTCCAGAACCCTTCATTCAGAATTAACCCGCCGCCCTTTATACTCCTTCAGCAGGTCTATGTCTCTCTATGCCCATGTGTGCTTACCTGCCTTGTCTTACAAGAGTCTCACTTCCCTCTAGATATAAATGCCTGAATGTCAAGAACCAGGTCTTACCCATCTTTTGACCCCCAGCACCAACTCTTCCTACAACTGAAGCTCCAATACTGGCCACCTGATGCAAAGAGCTGGCTCATCGGAAAAGAACCTAATGCTGGGAAAGATTGAAAGCAAAAAGAGACGGGGACGACAGAGGATGAGATTGTTGGATGGCATCACCGACTTAACGGACATGAGTTTGAGCAAACTCCAGAAGATAGTGGAGGACAGAGGAGCCTGGTATGCTGCAATTCATGGAACCACAGAGAGTGGGCATGGCTTGGCAACTGAACCACCACCACAAGAAACTCTTCCATGGCAGACACTCAGTAAATACTTAATGAGTTGAATACATAGTCCTATAAGGAGTCACCTTGTTCTGGTTGACATTACATATTCCTATATCCATCCATTCATTTGTCCAAAAAGCATTTGAGTGCCCAAGATCAGGCAAGCTGGATCATCTCTTACAGCACACCCTGGAACTCTTCAACCAATAAGCTAAAAGTGAGTTTCAGTATTCAGGCTTCAGTATGAGGACTTTTTTTCAGGTCCAGGACATAGGACATTCCATAGGATTACAGGACAAAAACCTGACCACACCAAGGTGGCTGCACCCTACATCCTGTTGCCCGTATCTGTCCAGATGGAAAGTCACACCCTCAAGAAGGACCCCTGGGGAAGACAGATTGTCAGGGAGGAGGGTAAGGGCCCTCAAGGGCTCTGCCCAGCCCATGCCAGGGGAAGGCTAGATATGCCTATCACAGAAGAGGGCAGAATGAAGATAAATACACAGTACACTGGGGGTGCTAAGTAAGGGACTGGCAACGTGGGACGAGCTCCAGGAGCCTTCTCAGCAGAGGAGACAGGACTATGGAGAAAGGAAGACTCGCTGAAAGTCAAAATTTGCTTTTAGACTCCACCCTGCTCAGAGCTCAATAGGCGCAAATTCCTTGAGAAGCTGGTGTGTCCAGGAGCAGCGCTGCTCTGGGGGGAATAAATAGGGGTGAAGGTGAAAGAGGGAGGGGGGTAGGTTAGGAAGAGTCATTTATCTCAGGCCTCCTCCCAGTTCTAGAATTATGGAATCCTAATCCTAACCTCCCCACCACCAATGCGAAAATGCTAAGACCAAGGATTGCTGGAGAGAAAGTTAACTAGGTATCAAATAATAAACCAAGAAGAAATTCTGAAGTCAAAACAAGGGCTAAATTTTCCTTATCACTCTAAGACATGCATCAAAGCAGCTAGCTGTTGTCTACCCAGCCTGGAACAACAATAATGGTTTCTAATGGCCTGTAAACAATAGCAGCAGCCTTTGTAATAAAGATTAACCAATTAATTCTTTAGGCTGCCTCTCAGAACCCTACAGTGCCCCCACCTTTGCTCTGGGACAAGGCAACCTTCCTGGCTCTGAGAAGAGGAAGGATTCAGGGCCAAGACTCAATGTCTCTGAGTCTCAGGTCCAGAGGAAAATCAGACCAGGAGGGTGAGGGGCTGGCAGTGGGGCTGCCCAGAGAGAGTGTCAGAGAAAATTGCCTCATCCTCCATCTGGGTGAAAGGAAGAATACCTCATTTCAAAAAATATCGAAAACAAGAGAGAGAGACGACACATCAGGAAACCGGCACAAGAGGTAAACTTCATCCTTGCTTGGTGAGCTCACACGTTCACTCAGAAAACACTCATGTATGCTTACTGCAGTGCAAGACACTTATGAGGATGCAAACGTATTCAGAGAAAACACCTGCCCTGGATGGAATGACAGTCTAGGGGTTGGTGCTAGGAATAAGGGACCTACACTATAAAAGGTGGATAATTCAGGTTAGTACAATTGTATTTACAAAGTGCTACTGATGTCCAGATGTCTATTTTCACTTCTTTGTCTTTTCTTTCTTTGATACATCATGTTCAATGTGGGAAACTGGGGCAGATGATATTCAGAAAACAGAGGAGCCAGAAAGAGGAAAAAGAAAAGGGGACACAAAAGAAAAAGAAAGCCAAGCTCCTCCCTCCTGCCACTGTCCCATCTACGCTCAGTCTCAGCTCTGGGAAAGAGGATCTATTGTCACTAGAGGACCCAAACAGACCCAGGCCACCAAGTTGCAATTCATAGCACATCAGTCTCTGCACCAACAAGGCATAGTTTGGCTGAATTATGTAAAATTCTGGCCATCTGGACTTTTTTACTTGATATACCAACTTTCAGCACCCAACAATCTTTACTCTTAGACCTGCTCTGTGTGTGTGTGTTGTGTGTGAGTGTGTGTGCCCATAAACACATGAGCATACACGTTAATGGTGATATGATGGAGGAAATTCTAAGGTTTTTCATCCATGGTTTCAAAGTTAACAATGTTGCCTTTTGGAAACAATGATGAATATGTTCTTTTTCATTTGTATAACCTCTCATTTTTCAGTCTTCCATAAATACTATCTCACATTCATGCCACACATAACCTTGGGTGGTAACAAAGAATAAACACTGTTATCTCCACTTTAAATTTGTTCTCCTCTCTCCATTTGTTTTCTGCTCAGCAACAGTTGAGACCCTACCATGTGCTAGTACCATGCAGAGTATGAAACTTACAAGACAGAGCAAGACAAATGCAGGCTCTGCCTTCAACAGCCGATCCAGCAGGCGAGAAAGACGGATGTGCACTGTCTGTCTCCGGGATCTGGGGCAGCTTCCGAAAACAAGAGAGAGAGCGACACATCAGGAAACCGGCACAAGAGGTAAACTTCATCCTTGCTTGGTGAGCTCACGTTCACTCAGAAAACACTCATGTATGCTTACTGCAGTGCAAGACACTTATGAGGATGCAAACGTATTCAGAGAAAACACCTGCCCTGGATGGAATGACAGTCTAGGGGTTGGTGCTAGGAATAAGGGACCTACACTATAAAAGGTGGATAATTCAGGTTAGTACAATTGTATTTACAAAGTGCTACTGATGTCCAGATGTCTATTTTCACTTCTTTGTCTTTTCTTTCTTTGATACATCATGTTCAATGTGGGAAACTGGGGCAGATGATATTCAGAAAACAGAGGAGCCAGAAAGAGGAAAAAGAAAAGGGGACACAAAAGAAAAAGAAAGCCAAGCTCCTCCCTCCTGCCACTGTCCCATCTACGCTCAGTCTCAGCTCTGGGAAAGAGGATCTATTGTCACTAGAGGACCCAAACAGACCCAGGCCACCAAGTTGCAATTCATAGCACATCAGTCTCTGCACCAACAAGGCATAGTTTGGCTGAATTATGTAAAATTCTGGCCATCTGGACTTTTTTACTTGATATACCAACTTTCAGCACCCAACAATCTTTACTCTTAGACCTGCTCTGTGTGTGTGTTGTGTGTGAGTGTGTGTGCCCATAAACACATGAGCATACACGTTAATGGTGATATGATGGAGGAAATTCTAAGGTTTTTCATCCATGGTTTCAAAGTTAACAATGTTGCCTTTTGGAAACAATGATGAATATGTTCTTTTTCATTTGTATAACCTCTCATTTTTCAGTCTTCCATAAATACTATCTCACATTCATGCCACACATAACCTTGGGTGGTAACAAAGAATAAACACTGTTATCTCCACTTTAAATTTGTTCTCCTCTCTCCATTTGTTTTCTGCTCAGCAACAGTTGAGACCCTACCATGTGCTAGTACCATGCAGAGTATGAAACTTACAAGACAGAGCAAGACAAATGCAGGCTCTGCCTTCAACAGCTTCGCAGTCCAGCAGGCGAGAAAGACGGATGTGCACTGTCTGTCTCCGGGATCTGGGGCAGCTTCCAGAGGAGATAATTGACCTTAAAAGATTTTCCCAAGTGGAAAAGAAAGGAAAGGAGATTTCAGAGAGGTGGGCCTGCTATTTGTGCTCAGAGAAGTGTGAACCGTCTGCTGTGCCCAGACCATGGGGTAATTGGGGTGTATGGCACAGCATGAGAAATGAGACTGGATGGGGGTGGGGGGCGCTGGGCCCAGACTATACAGCCAAGAAAGTCTGGCCAAGGACCTTGGACTTTGTCCTGTGGGCAATGAGGAAACCACCAAGGGTTTCAAGCAGAGGCAGGTGATGTGATCAGATTTATATTTTAGCAAGATTATTCTGACTGCTGAGTGGAGGATGCACTGGAATAGGAAGAGACTCCACAGGCTCTGGAGACATTTCCAGAATAGAATCAACAGGACCAAGTAGACCATTGGAGAAAGGAGGTGTCAAAGACGGCTTTCCCACGTGGGCTTGAGCAACTCTCAGCCAAGACAGGAAACCCATAAGAAAGCAAGAGGCAGAGAAATTCAGGGCTTTGCCTAAGGTCACACAAAGTACTTGATGACAGACCTAAGTCAGGAGCCTAAAATTCTTTCCAGCAGAAACCCCTTGGTTTGCCATCCACCCGTGACTCAGCCGTCATCGTCAGCCAGGCTATCTGCTTGTTCCCTGCCTGTGTTATGCATCCTCACTTTTCATCCTACACTGACCACAAGCCCATTATTCCAAATTCCTTTGACCTCCCGTAGGGCCTGGCACGGTACTAGGCAAGAAGAGGCCAATGAATGTTGGTGATTAAATCAAACCCAGGAGCCCCAAGGGCACCATAGGCATTGCCTTAACTGCAATGTAAGACTGTTTCCTTCTTTAATCCTCAACAAACAGAATTTTTTAAATAACACCTAGATTGGGCTTCCCTGGTGGTCCGGTGGGTAAGGACACCACCTTGCAGTGCAAGGGGCACCAGTTCGATCCCTGGCCTGGGAAGATTCCACGTACCGTGGAGCGGCTGGACTGATGTGTCCAATTACCGAGCCAGAGCTCTGGAGCGCATGCGCCCAGAGCCGGTGCTCTGTGACAGCAGAGGCCACCGCGATGGGAGGCCCACAGGAGCCAAAGAACAAAGATGGATGAAAATGGACAAATGAAAGACCAATAGAAGTGGCCCGCCTGCTCCCCTCCCTCCCCACCCCACCCCCACCAAAATAAATAAATAAATAAATCTTTTAAAAAAAAATAACACCTAGATTAAGTAGTTCTTAGATGTTTGAATTTCAAAGTTCAGGAAACTTTAAACAACAACAGAAAAAAAAAAAAAAAAAAAAAAACAGAGGAATCACCATAGTCTTGTCAACTTTCTTTTACTTTCCCAAATTAGGACATTCTAAAACCCAAGTCATCTACTACACTGGTTCTTTTTTTTTTTTTAAAAGATTTATTTATTTATTTATTTTGGGCGGGGGTCAGGTTGGGGAGGGAGGGGAGTGGGCGGGCCACTTCTATTGGTCTTTCATTTCTCTGTTTTCATCCATCTTTGTTCTTTGGCTCCTGCGGGCCTCCCATCGCAGTGGCCTCTGTTGTCACAGAACACCGGCTCTGGGCGCATGCGCTCCAGAGCTCTGGCTCGGTAATTAAACACATCAGTCCAGCCGCTCCACGGCACGTGGGATCTTCCCAGGCCAGGGATCAAACCGGTGCCCCTTGCACTGCAAGACGGTGTCCTTATCCACTGGACCACTGGTGGTCCACTGGTTAAGAAGATGGGATTTGAAATCAGACTTGACCTCAAAGGGGAAGCCCTACACTGGTTCTTAAAAGAAAGGACATTTAGTACACATTGCTCAGGTCAGAATAATACAGTTTTAAGATCAGGGATAATCCTTCAAATAAAATCAGAGTTCCTCAGTCTTAGCATGACAGACACTTCAGGCCAGATAAGGCCTGGCCGTGGTGGGGTAGGCAAGTGGGGAGCCATCCTGCACACTGTAGGGTGTTCTACAGCATCTCTGGCAACTGCTCAGTAGATATCTGTAGCCCCACCCAAGTTGTGACAACCAAAAAATGTCTCCAGGCGTTGCCAAACAGTCCCTGGAGGCAACATCATCTCAGGGGAGAACCAGTGAATTAAATAAAGAAAGCTTTATTAAAAACCTAGTTATATCATCCTTATAGTTTAGAGCAGTGAACACTTCATCACAAACTGGCACCAGTCCCTAAACCAGCTTTGAGGAACAAGAGGCCTAGAGGTTAAGAAGATGGGATTTGAAATCAGACTTGACCTCAAATCCCACTTCTGCTTCTTACTCATTGCCTGACCTTGAGCGAGTGCCTGCTCTAAGCCTCCCTTTCCTCTCCAGTAGGAGGAGGACAGCACCTTCCGTCAGAGTTGGAAGGATTAAACTGGAATCGATGTAACCCACTTAGCAACATGCCTGGCACGTGATTGTCGGGAGGGGGGGTATGACAGTGACTAATATTATTTCTATATTGCTAATGTGGTTTTTATACCTCTTCTACAGCATATAGCAAAGCATCTGGCACATATGGATGATGACCCAGATTTAGAATGTTCTGGGTAAAGGGACCTTGCACATAACGTAGAAGGTCTTCAATACACATTCATTGAATAAATAAAGGAACTCCAGGGCTTCCCTGGTGGTCCAGTGGGTAAGGACACCGCCTTGCAATGCAAGGCACCGGTTCGATCCTGGCCTGGGAAGATCCCACGTGCCCGGAGCAGCTGGACTGATGTGTCCAATTACGAGCCGGAGCTCTGGGCGCATGCGCCCAAAGCCGGCGCCCTGCGACGACAGACGCCACTGCGATGGGAGGCCCCCACAGGCCAAAGAACAAAGATGGATGAAAATGGACAAATGAAAGACCAATAGAAGTGGCCTGCCTGCTCCCCTCCCTCCCCACCCCACCAAAATAATAAATAAATAAATAAATCTTAAAAAAAAGGAACCCCCAATCACCCGGCTCTCACCCGGGTTTCCCTTTTCCCCCAAACGCATCACACTTAAGTTCTTTCCCTCTGTTACCAGAATGTTCTCAAAACCTACCCATGGGGATTAAACCCGTCAATGCAGTCTGGCCACTCCAGGACCCCTGCTCTGTAGGTGAGAACTCTGGAGAAATCCTCTAACGATTCGTATTCACACATTACCCACCTGCTACTTCACCGCGTTGCCAAACAGTCCCTGGAGGCAACATCATCTCAGGGGAGAACCAGTGAATTAAATAAAGAAAGCTTTATTAAAAACCTAGTTATATCATCCTTATAGTTTAGAGCAGTGAACACTTCATCACAAACTGGCACCAGTCCCTAAACCAGCTTTGAGGAACAAGAGGCCTAGAGGTTAAGAAGATGGGATTTGAAATCAGACTTGACCTCAAATCCCACTTCTGCTTCTTACTCATTGCCTGACCTTGAGCGAGTGCCTGCTCTAAGCCTCCCTTTCCTCTCCAGTAGGAGGAGGACAGCACCTTCCGTCAGAGTTGGAAGGATTAAACTGGAATCGATGTAACCCACTTAGCAACATGCCTGGCACGTGATTGTCGGGAGGGGGGGTATGACAGTGACTAATATTATTTCTATATTGCTAATGTGGTTTTTATACCTCTTCTACAGCATATAGCAAAGCATCTGGCACATATGGATGATGACCCAGATTTAGAATGTTCTGGGTAAAGGGACCTTGCACATAACGTAGAAGGTCTTCAATACACATTCATTGAATAAATAAAGGAATTCCAGGGCTTCCCTGGTGGTCCAGTGGGTAAGGACACCGCCTTGCAATGCAAGGGGCACCGGTTCGATCCCTGGCCTGGGAAGATCCCACGTGCCGCGGAGCAGCTGGACTGATGTGTCCAATTACCGAGCCGGAGCTCTGGAGCGCATGCGCCCAGAGCCGGTGCTCTGCAACGACAGACGCCACTGCGATGGGAGGCCCACACAGGCCAAAGAACAAAGATGGATGAAAATGGACAAATGAAAGACCCATAGAAGTGGCCCACCTGCTCCCCTCCCTCCCCACCCCACCCCCACCAAAATAATAAATAAATAAATAAATCTTAAAAAAAAAAAAGGAACCCCCAATCACCCGGCTCTCACCGGTTCCTTTCCCCAATCGCATCACACTTAAGTTCTTTCCCTCTGTTACCAGAATGTTCTCAAAACCTACCCATGGGGATTAAACCCGTCAATGCAGTCTGGCCACTCCAGGACCCCTGCTCTGTAGGTGAGAACTCTGGAGAAATCCTCTAACGATTCGTATTCACACATTACCCACCTGCTACTTCACCTAACTCTGGCCCTGCGTATGAAAGTGACCCACCCACCAGGACTTCACCTAACTCTGGCCCTGCGTATGAAAGTGCAGCTTTGCCCAGGTCCACCATTAAAGCCACCCATTCCGTCAACATTGCTAGGTTGCCCCTGTCCTTCTTAGATATTTAAACTGGAGGCAGGCCAGGGACAGAAAAGGGAGGTGGCAGTGTCCTTGAACAAAAGTAGCTATAAAAGGGTGTGGGAAACAAGGGAAGGACAAATTAAATGGGCAAGAACCTCAAAAGAAGGGGAGGTGGAGATGTGCTGACATAGGGGTCAGAGTTGCTGCTGCTTCCTCCTACCCCACCAAGCCCCCCTCCTGCCTCAGCAGATGGAGGACTGGTAGCTTTTACAAGGGGGAAAACAGTCCTCCTTGTAAACCAGACATGGTCCTGGCCAAAGCCCAGCCATTGTAAATAACTAGGGTTCACCTCACACATACATGAAATATCTGTCTTCTGACAATTTCCCAAAGGATAGAGGTTTTCTTGTCATCGCAGGGTCATGGAATATAATAACCACAGGGATGGAGCTTAAAGAGTAATTGACCCAAGCTCTCATTTTACAGATGGGGAAACCGAGGCTCTGAGAGAGGAAGGAATTTTCTAAGAACCATCCCATCCTGCTCCAGGCAGTGCTGAGCTGAGAGCTCGAGGCTTTAGTTTCTGCACATGACTTCACCAGGGGCTGCAAACATAGACAGGGAAGAGGAAGGTGTGTTATGAACTAAACCTCACCCTTCCTGAAAATACAATTGTTTCCATTAGCAGCCTCAGTGGAAGAGAGGCTTAGCAAGTTCTTGGAAGGGGCTACTGATCTAGTCCCATCGCTTCTCCATCTGTGTGGAAACAGAGAATAAATCACCTTTCACAGGAGAATCTAGCAACTCCCTTCTTTCCTCCATCGTGAATCATCTGTCTTCTCCAGACCATTTGATATTATGACCAAACACAAAGAGAATAGTAAAGACCATTTGGGGGATGGAGGGTGTTAGCAGGAGGCACACATGGGCCCACCATGGGAAGAAAGACAGGAAACTAATGTGGCCATAAGCTAGTAAATGGTGAAGCTAAGCAAACGATATAGGGATGTTCATTTTACCATTCTTGCAACTTTTCAGAAGGTGTGAAATTTTTCCAAGCAAGAATTTCAGGGAGAGAAAGCACTGGTTCATAATCTAAATTAATTTGTTTTAATTGTTTTGAGAGAATCAGGACTCACTTCTTCATTTTCACAGTTTCTCTATCTAAGGATTAACATCCTTAGAAAAGTTGTAGGACCTCCCAGAGGTTATAGCTGTAGGGTTTCAGACAAATATGTGATGCTGGTAGCATCATAGTAGCCAGTAGCTATGGCAACCTTGGGATCCACATCTAAATTCAAATATTTTGTCCCAGTAGCTCCCCAAATACTTGTCACATCATGTATCATGGTGGTTTGGGTTCAGAGAATAACTAGTTACAGTAGGTTATGGATGGGGCAAAGTCACAATGTTCCCCAAAGAGTTCATCACCTTTTTAATATAGGTGGTTCATTAACACAATATAACGCAGTTTAATTTCTATTCAGTATAGGAACTCTTTCACATAAATTACTGAATCAAAATCCACATCTGACATGTAGTCACCAAATTCTCTATTCATAGTAATTTTTCATTTGGGTCATCTGAGGTTCATAATCCACTGCTAAAACTTTACCCTTAACTACGTATATCAAACCCACACCAATGGCATGGCATTCAAGGCATGAAGGTTAGAGAGAATGCAACCTATTCAAGAAACTTGAAGGAATTCCTTATGACCAAAGTAAGGGCTGAAAGGAGAATGAACAGAAGAATATGAGATTGGAAAGATAGAGGTCAGATCCAGGACGGTCTGTATGCTGGACAAAGGAATAAGATGTTTATTTGGGGAGAAGGAGCAACAAAGAAGCACCTGGGCTTTAAGATGGGAGAGATATAATTGGATCATTCTAGCAGAGAATGGATGGCAGTAACTCAAAACTAGGGAGTCTAATTGGACTACAAGGATCCAAACAGTTAGAGTGGGAGTGAAGAACTGAAGACAGATTAGAAAAGGCTATTAAAGAGAGCAAAGGGACAGTCATTGACAGGAAGAGGGTGGATGTGCTTGAGAGACAAGAGGATTCCAAGGTGACTTCCAGCTCCCTTGACTTGGTCAATGCTGCTGCTGGTCATCCAGATGGAGAGACCAGGAGAAGGTTTGGCAGATGAATGTTGTAGGTTTTAAACATGCTGAGGACATGTAAATGTGGAGCCTCGGAGAGAAGTCCATGTTGGATAAATGCATCTGAGAGTAATCAACACATATTTTGTCATGGATGTCGTGGGTGTGGGCGTGGTCAACTAGAGAGAAACTGAGAGCCAGACAAGAATTGAATCGAGGAACTCTGGGGACAAAGTGTTTTAAGGGTAGGTAAGGAAGAGCAACCCTTAGTCCTGACAAGAACATTGAGGACTGAGTTAAGAGAGACCTCAGTCTGCTCTTACGTGGTCCACTAAACTACTCTATCAGCCACGGCTCTTCACACCGTGCTGGAGCAGAGGAAGGAACAACAATGTATTAAAATAAACTCACTTCTTCACAAGACGACAAACAACCCAATTACAACATGGGCAAAAACTTGAATACACATTTCTCCAAATGGTCAGTCAATTAGCACATGAAAAGACAACTTGCAGCATTACTCATCAGAGAACTGCAAATCAAAACCCCAATGAGATATTCCTTCATATCCCCTGTGCTGTGCCGGGCTTAGGCCTTCAGTCATGTCCAATCCCACAGACTGTAGCCCACCGGGCTCCCCTGTCCATGGGGATTCTCCAAGCAAGAAGACTGGAGTGGGTTGTCATCCGCTCCTGCAGGGGATATTCCCAACACAGGGATCAAACCCAGGTCTCCTGCACGGCAGGCAGTTTCTACTAGGACAGGTAAAATTACAAAGATAATTGTAAGAGTCAGAAAGGATGTGGAGAAATTGAACCCTCATACACCACTGGTAGGAATGTAAAATGGTGCAGACACTCTAAAAGCAGTTGGTCCAGTGGTTAAGACTTCACCCTCCACCTAAAAGTGTGATCTCGATCCCTAGATGGAGAACTAAGATCCCACATGCCATGGGGCGTGGCCAAAAGCAAGTTTTAAAAATTAAAACAAGTTTTTAAATAAATATAAAAATTTTAAATAGCAGCTCTGCAGTTCCTCAAAAAATTAAGTATAGTTTTATCATACAATCCAGCAATTCCACTCCTAGAAATAAGAGAACTGAAAACATATGTCCACATGAAGACTTGTACTTGAACGCTCATGGTAGTGGAAACAGACCAAATGTCCATCAACTGATGAATGGATAAATAAAATATTCACACATATTTTTCTACCATAAAAAGAAATAAAGTACAAATACATGCAACAATATGGTAAGATATTGAAAAAATGCTAAGTTCAAGACTCCAGATGCAGAAGACCAGGTATATTGTCTAATTGCATTTATATGACATATTCAAAACAGGGAAATCCACAGATATAGGAAGAAGACTCATGGTCGCCAGGACCTGGGGAAAGGGAGAATGAGAACGCAACAGCTTTGAGGTAAGAGATTTCTTTCTGGAATAATGTAATGTTCTGGAATTAGATAGTGGTCATATTTGTACAACACTGTGAATATACTGAAACCAATCAATTGTACACTTTAAAATACTAAAAACCAATATTTGAGCATTGACTGGATATAAATGTAATGAATTCTGTTGTTTGTTTTCAGGTAAAAGAATGGCATGGTTCTGTTTTTATTCTTTTTTTAATCCTTACTGTTTCAATAAACAAATAATTTTTAAAATAAAATACTAAAAAAACAGTTAATTGTACATGGTTAAAATGGTGAACTTTATACTACGGAAATTTTATTTCAACAACAAAAAAATAAATATATTAGACCATAAACTCACTTTACAAAGTTCCCATAGGCAAGAGGAGCTGGGTAAGCAATTTCTCCAGCTTGCCCTGATATTCTGACTAAAGAAGCTAAAACTCTAGATACTCTAATTAAAGAAGCCAAAAAGCATGATTCTCAAAAGACTCTTAAATGTCTTCAACTCCAGTGTGAGAATTGAACCTCATACACCACTGGTAGGAATGTAAAATGGTGCAGACACTCTAAAAGCAGTTGGTCCAGTGGTTAAGACTTCACCCTCCACCTAAAAGTGTGATCTCGATCCCTAGATGGAGAACTAAGATCCCACATGCCATGGGGCGTGGCCAAAAGCAAGTTTTAAAAATTAAAACAAGTTTTTAAATAAATATAAAAATTTTAAATAGCAGCTCTGCAGTTCCTCAAAAAATTAAGTATAGTTTTATCATACAATCCAGCAATTCCACTCCTAGAAATAAGAGAACTGAAAACATATGTCCACATGAAGACTTGTACTTGAACGCTCATGGTAGTGGAAACAGACCAAATGTCCATCAACTGATGAATGGATAAATAAAATATTCACACATATTTTTCTACCATAAAAAGAAATAAAGTACAAATACATGCAACAATATGGTAAGATATTGAAAAAATGCTAAGTTCAAGACTCCAGATGCAGAAGACCAGGTATATTGTCTAATTGCATTTATATGACATATTCAAAACAGGGAAATCCACAGATATAGGAAGAAGACTCATGGTCGCCAGGACCTGGGGAAAGGGAGAATGAGAACGCAACAGCTTTGAGGTAAGAGATTTCTTTCTGGAATAATGTAATGTTCTGGAATTAGATAGTGGTCATATTTGTACAACACTGTGAATATACTGAAACCAATCAATTGTACACTTTAAAATACTAAAAACCAATATTTGAGCATTGACTGGATATAAATGTAATGAATTCTGTTGTTTGTTTTCAGGTAAAAGAATGGCATGGTTCTGTTTTTATTCTTTTTTTAATCCTTACTGTTTCAATAAACAAATAATTTTTAAAATAAAATACTAAAAAAAAACAGTTAATTGTACATGGTTAAAATGGTGAACTTTATACTACGGAAATTTTATTTCAACAACAAAAAAATAAATATATTAGACCATAAACTCACTTTACAAAGTTCCCATAGGCAAGAGGAGCTGGGTAAGCAATTTCTCCAGCTTGCCCTGATATTCTGACTAAAGAAGCTAAAACTCTAGATACTCTAATTAAAGAAGCCAAAAAGCATGATTCTCAAAAGACTCTTAAATGTCTTCAACACTCCAGAGGCTGGGGGTGGGGGCTCTGCTGATGAGCAGAGATGAACAGGGGCCTCTTGATAGCTACTCCTGCCTTAATCAGGCTGCCTCATTTCCAAGACCCTTGTTTGGCATTCTAAAAATGCCAAACAAACAGACCAGACCTTCAGAAAGACAGCAGCCAGGCATGATCTGAGCATAGTTCCTTCACAAAGATAGAAAAGAGATATGGGTCCAAGGTACCCAGAAGCACCAGAAGGGCAACCTCCTGGTTCCTGCCCCTCTTCAACACCCAACACCCCTGCACTGTGCTCCAGAGGCCCTCATGAGAGAGCATCCCCAAGCTGTCCAGAGCATCAGCATACACCGCTTATATAGCAGCTTTCTGTTCACATGATGCCTGGGTAAGCAGCTCTGAATCTCTTTGGGTTTTGGACACCAATGACTTTGAAATCAGCACAACTTACATGGTCGACAGCCAGCTCAACACCGTCAGCTGCAGAAGTCAAGGCCTGATGAAGCAGAGCGTGGGACAGGAGACAGACCAAGAGTTTATCAGAGGAGCTCAGAGCCTCCCGGGAGCAGAGCCTGAGGGTGAAACTCCGGGGTTCCTCAGAACTTCTAGACAATGATTTCGTCTCTACTTCCCTCTTCAGTGATACATTTCTCTTTTTGCTCCCCATCTCCTGCTAAACTCCCAGGGTAAGACTGGATAATAAAGTGAAAACAATGAAGAGATTCTAAGGGGCACCCCACTACCCTGGAGAGACTGTCAGATCAGGGAGGCAGAGCTGGCATGAAAAGCAAAATGTCTGGGCTTTTCTAGCCCTGGGTAAGCAACCCCTCCCCTATGCCCCCCTGCTCCTGTCCACCCAAAGAAAACCGGGGCACAATGAAGCCAGGTCTTCCCTTGGGGCTCTGACCACCTCGTGGGGAGATTGTGATTACCCTGCAGTTGCCATGCCTACTGTGATGTCATTCCTTTTATCATTCCATCTGGGTGGATTTTTTTTTTGTCCTTTTCTCTAAAGGACATCCTCCTATCCAATGCCTGGGAGCCCACTGGGAGCAAGAGTCCTTGTCTTAATCTGGACCTGAGTAAACTCCATTGTCTGGGACCTCAGGAGACTCTACAGCCCTGACAGAAGCAGGGAAGAGTTAGAAGTGGCTCCGAGGACACAGAGAAGTTCTCCTCCCCAGCTGGTCAATCTCTCCCTACCTTTAAGCAGGACACAGATTTCACCAGTTCTCAGAAATTCAAATAGGACAAGGATGTGTGACAAGGTCCTGTCAGCTCTATTTAACTGGGCAAAAGGAAATCACTTTCTAAGTAAAAATAAAGGCAAAGAAGAAGGACCGAGGAAAAGATATACAAGCTCCACACTTATCATATACAAAAGGATGCAAACAAGGAAAGAAAAATATTTGCTAAATGATGACTTTCCACACTGTCTAACCATGGAGCTCCAGGGATTCCATGTCAATGAAAAGCATTTTGGGGGGTCCCTACTGTATACCAAGCATCACACCAGGAGTGCCAGGCTTCAGAGAACTAATAACAGGATTATTGTTTTTCGTTGTTCCGTCACTCAGTTGCTCAGTCATGTCCGGCTCTTTCTGACCCCATGGACTGCAGCACGTCAGACTTCCCTGTCCCTCACCATCTCCTGAAATTTGCTCAGACTCATGTCCATTGAATCAGTGATGCGGATAGGGATTGAATAACAGGATGAATGTTCACAATCATGGCAGTTACACAGGCTCATCCTAACACCTTTGCTCCTTTAGAAAGACAGGGAAGCTGAGGCTCTGAGCAACCAGACAGTTGGTCCACAGCCATGAGGCTCAGTCTACAACCTATGGACAGAGAGCAAAAGGATGGGCATGGGCAGGCCTTGGCCCAAACCCTCAAGTGAAGACAACAGTCTGCTGTATGCGTTCTCCTCTTTCTGTCCTCTGTTCTGAGATCCGCGGGTCTTCTACCTGGCAGTGAAGGAAGGCAGCAGGCAGCAGCTCAAGCTCAGCTGCTGCAGAACCACCAGGGGAATGGAAGCCATCTGCCATGCTGAAGGGTAGGAGGGCCCAGAAGGCTATCCTGCACCCAGCTCATTCTCTGCGGTCAAGTTAACCTTTATGCTCCTGGAAGTCATCGATGCCGTGGCTAAGACAGCACCCTGTAGAAAACAGTAGTCCGGTAGCCCTGCAAAGATCCAGCCTTATTACATAAAAAATGCCAATTGCGGTTGGCATCAGCAGCACTGTTGTTTTCAGCCAAAACCTAACACACAGGGCTTCCCTGGTGGTCCAGTGGGTAGAGCGTCCACCTTGCAGTGCAAGGGGCACTGGTTCGATCCCTGGCTCAGGAAGATCCCACATGCTGCAGAGCAGCTGGACCAGTGTGTCCAATTGCGAGCCAGTGCTCTGGAGCGCATGCACCCAAGAGAGGTCACTGCGATGGGAGGCCCACACAGCCCAAAGAATGAAGATGAATGAAAATAAACAAATCAAAACCTGATGAAAGAGGCTAAAATTAAAAAAAAAAAACCTAACACACAGAATTGACTTTATATTACTAAATCTATATCATGTATTTTGTGTTTTAAAAAAATTATACATCCCAAATACATTCTTTTCATCTTAAGCAGGAAAAATAAATTTGATCCCCATTTTATGAATAAGGACTCCAAGACAAAGAAAAGAGAAAGGTCACCCCAGGTGACACTGATATGCCAAACTGAGAGTTCTATCTTACATATTCACTTGGGGGACCCTTGGTGACAGCACAGGCGCTCGGGGATTTAGATGGAAGCCACATTACCAGGCCACCAAACAAACCACTACTGTTTGTTCCTTTGTGTTTAATGGGTCGGGGGTGGGCGTGGAGGGCAGCAGGTGGTGAGGAGAGGCAGGAGACAGATCCACATGAAAGCCCAAGCATTTACCCCCAAAGAGGCTGCTGATACGGGTTGAGGGCCAGATGTCAGACTTGGTAACACTGTCCTCCTTTTAAACAAGCCAGCCTGCCTTTCACCGGTCCTCAGGTAGGTGTCCAGGTGACCTACTTTTCCATGGAGCCCTTGTCCCCTGGGAACAGAAGCCCAAACAGACTGCTGTGCCCTCGCCCAAGTAAGAAGCTCTGCCATCCAAAACCAGGCCAGCGAGCACACACAGGAAACACTCACAGATGGTGGCTTGGCTGACTTCGACTGTGAAACTCATCCTTTAGGACACAGACCTGGGAGACTGGGCCCTGCTGTTTGGATCACAGCAGGCCAGCTCTGATCACCTCATTCAGAGAGGCAGGATGTGAACTCCGAGCTGTGAGGAGCCTCAAAAGCAGGAGTCCTGGACTCCGACAGACCTGGGCTTGCATCTCAGCACCACTCACTCACTATGTGACCAAGAGTGCTTGCTTTCGGTTTTCCTCATCCATAAAGTGGGGATAAGCATTACTGTGCAAAGTTATGAAAATGTCAATACCTAATAGACTTTTCAAAGACAGTGTGGTTTGCCAGACGCGGCCGTGTCTGGGCTCAGCCACCCACCCGTTTTCCCTGGCCCCTTCTGACCCATGGCCTTGAGGGTAAAGCCTTTGGCCGCGGGACTGAGCACTCATCCTTGCCAAGCGAAGTGACCCATAAGGCTTCACAGTCTTGTTCTTATTGAAACCACTCTTTTGTCTGTTTGAACATTTTATTTATGCATATGCTTTTTACGAGTTTCTTTATGCATATGTGTGTGTATATATGAAATGTATTCAAATGCATTTGATTTTCTTATACACTGTTTTCCCCCATCAGCAACCCAACCCTGACCCTGCTTTCCTCATGTGGCCCATGTTAACATTTTAGTCTGTGCCCTGTCACCTTTTTCCTCATACTCCTGTAAATAGTTTTATACGCACACACACACACACAAATACATAAATAGGTGTTTGGGGAGAGGTATATACTCTTTTCCCTCTAGTTTATTGTGCCATATTTTGCTAAAATCCATTTAATGGTTCTGTAATGACCCATGAGATTAACTACCATTGCTATTAGACCATGTCCTACTGATAGGAATTCACTGAGTTATAATTCTTGGCCATTACATACAAAACAGCAATAAACTCCTTGTATGTATATCCCACCAAGGATCATTCTAACCAGACAGAATCCCGAGCCATCACATGGGGGGCCAGGTGACCTACTTTTCCATGGAGCCCTTGTCCCTGGGAACAGAAGCCCAAACAGACTGCTGTGCCTCGCCCAAGTAAGAAGCTCTGCCATCCAAAACCAGGCCAGCGAGCACACACAAAACACTCACAGATGGTGGCTTGGCTGACTTCGACTGTGAAACTCATCCTTTAGGACACAGACCTGGGAGACTGGGCCCTGCTGTTTGGATCACAGCAGGCCAGCTCTGATCACCTCATTCAGAGAGGCAGGATGTGAACTCCGAGCTGTGAGGAGCCTCAAAAGCAGGAGTCCTGGACTCCGACAGACCTGGGCTTGCATCTCAGCACCACTCACTCACTATGTGACCAAGAGTGCTTGCTTTCGGTTTTCCTCATCCATAAAGTGGGGATAAGCATTACTGTGCAAAGTTATGAAAATGTCAATACCTAATAGACTTTTCAAAGACAGTGTGGTTTGCCAGACGCGGCCGTGTCTGGGCTCAGCCACCCACCCTTTTTCCCTTGCCCCTTCTGACCCATGGCCTTGAGGGTAAAGCCTTTGGCCGCGGGACTGAGCACTCATCCTTGCCAAGCGAAGTGACCCATAAGGCTTCACAGTCTTGTTCTTATTGAAACCACTCTTTTGTCTGTTTGAACATTTTATTTATGCATATGCTTTTTACGAGTTTCTTTATGCATATGTGTGTGTATATATGAAATGTATTCAAATGCATTTGATTTTCTTATACACTGTTTTCCCCCATCAGCAACCCAACCCTGACCCTGCTTTCCTCATGTGGCCCATGTTAACATTTTAGTCTGTGCCCTGTCACCTTTTTCCTCATACTCCTGTAAATAGTTTTATACGCACACACACACACACAAATACATAAATAGGTGTTTGGGGAGAGGTATATACTCTTTTCCCTCTAGTTTATTGTGCCATATTTTGCTAAAATCCATTTAATGGTTCTGTAATGACCCATGAGATTAACTACCATTGCTATTAGACCATGTCCTACTGATAGGAATTCACTGAGTTATAATTCTTGGCCATTACATACAAAACAGCAATAAACTCCTTGTATGTATATCCCCACCAAGGATCATTGTCTAACCAGACAGAATGCCCGAGTCCAGGATCATCCATCAAAAGAACAGGATGATGGGCTCACAATATGGTCACATCATCCTTAAAAGTGTCCTCAGAAAAGCACCCCTCTGTTCTTAGAAGTGCAAACCCAGGTGTGGATCTGACCTCCAACCGCTAGTTCTTGCAAAGTCTTCCTGTGTCAACTCTCTAGGTCTTACTTTTCCCATCTGTGAAGTAAAATAACAACTGCCTGGTGGTGTAGAATACAGGAGTGCTTTTGTGAGGGGTGATTATCAGGGAACAGTGTGTGAAGTGCTATTTTTGCTGTTATTTTGTAGGATGCTGCTTCTAGCTTGTTGTTCTGGGGTCAAGGAAAGGAGGGCAGGCCGAAACTAACAGTTTCAATTCAACTCCCTCTAAGACTTGGAGGTCCTTCTTTAGAAAGTCGCTGGGGCTGGGCAGGAAGTCCTCTGTCTCTCTGCCTTCCAGAAGCACCTTGCACTGTGACTGTTTACAATCCAAAGTCTGGACTAGATGGAAGGACCTTTGACTCTCCACCTGCCGGGCTTTGTCACATTCCAAAGAGGAGCAGCTGTAATTGAAGTTGCAAGAGGAATCGTCCAGTGAGCAGATTGTGGAAAACTGGAAATCTCACTGATGTCTGATTTTTCATTCAAAAGCTTCCTAAGCTCTAAATTTCATTCAATAAAAGTTGTTGGAGGAAGGGGACAGTGTACTCCTTTTGCAGGAGTGGGATGTGGTAATTAGGATTTCCTGTTCCTGAAAAAAATAAGACACTTGGGGGAGAGGGTTTCTAAACCTTCCACTTCAGGTAGCAGTTCTCAGTCTTTCAAGAACCTACTTGAAAAGAAGCAGTTCCAGCAACTCAGGTGAATTTATCTCGCTACCATAGGGCTCATGAATTGTTGTTCCATTGCTCAGTCCTGTCCAGCTCTTTACAACCCCATGGACTGCAGCAGGCCAGGCTGCCCTGTCCTTAACTACCTTCCAGAGCTTACTCTAACTCATCTCCATTGAGTCGACGGTGCCATTCAACCATAAGGTATGAGAGGGGGGCAATAGGGATGATAAAAAAAATCTGCAGAAGGGCTTCCCTGGTGGTCCAGTGGGTAAGGACACCGCCTTGCAGTGCAAGGGGCACCGGTTCAATCCCTGGCCTGAGAAGATCCCACGTGCTGTGGAGCGGCTGGACCGATGTGTCCAATTACCGAGCCGGAGCTCTGGACTGCATGCACCCAGAGCCAGTGCTCTGCGACAACAGAGGCCACTGCGATGGGAGGCCCACACAGGCCAAAGAACAAAGATGGATGAAAACAGATAAATGAAAGACCAATAGAAGTGGCCAAAAAATATTATAAAATCTGCAGAATTAGCGTCATGCTATTGTGCTGTAAAACTCAAATCCAATCTAAATGTGGAATAATATTCTTTACCAAAATGAAGCAGATGAGGAACTTCCTTGGTGGTCTAGTGGTTAAGAATCTGCACTTCCACTGCAGGGGGCACAGGTTGGATCCCTGGACAGGGCACTGAGATCCTGCCTGCCGCGTGGCTCAGCTAAACAAACAAAATCAAGCAAAGGATGGGCCCCCTAATCTGGACACGCTCCTGGTAGCGTCAACTAAACACAGCCTCCCCTGGGGCCTAGCCGTCTCCCTAGCAGGTAGGCGTCTCTCTTCAGAACTCCTCACAGCACAACTCAGAAATCTCAAACTGGAAACTGCCATATGCCCATCAAGAAAAGAACCAGGAAAGAAATATATGTATATTCACATGACAGAATACTACCCAGAACCCAGAATACAAGACCTACAACTACAGCCAACGCTATGAATCCATCTCACAATGTTGCCGGGGGAATCCAGACCCTAAAGCGGACATGCCAGAAGATTCGACTCCATGGGAGGGTGCCATCAGGATGGTCACCCTTGGGGATGGAGTAGGATGTGGGTAGTAACTGGAAGGGGCATAAGTGGGCTTCTGTCCTCTTGTTTCTTAATCTGGATGTTGATGACATAAGTACATTTAACTTGTCAGAATGTATTGAGCTGAATAAATGTGTACTTTACTGTATGCATCCCGGAGGCAGGCACCCACGGCATTGCTAGTCCTTCCAGCAGGCCAGGCCTGCCCTGTCCTTAACTACCTTCCAGAGCTTACTCTAACTCATCTCCATTGAGTCGACGGTGCCATTCAACCATAAGGTATGAGAGGGGGGCAATAGGGATGATAAAAAAAATCTGCAGAAGGGCTTCCCTGGTGGTCCAGTGGGTAAGGACACCGCCTTGCAGTGCAAGGGGCACCGGTTCAATCCCTGGCCTGAGAAGATCCCACGTGCTGTGGAGCGGCTGGACCGATGTGTCCAATTACCGAGCCGGAGCTCTGGACTGCATGCACCCAGAGCCAGTGCTCTGCGACAACAGAGGCCACTGCGATGGGAGGCCCACACAGGCCAAAGAACAAAGATGGATGAAAACAGATAAATGAAAGACCAATAGAAGTGGCCAAGAAAAAAAAAATCTGCAGAATTAGCGTCATGCTATTGTGCTGTAAAACTCAAATCCAATCTAAATGTGGAATAATATTCTTTACCAAAATGAAGCAGATGAGGAACTTCCTTGGTGGTCTAGTGGTTAAGAATCTGCACTTCCACTGCAGGGGGCACAGGTTGGATCCCTGGACAGGGCACTGAGATCCTGCCTGCCGCGTGGCTCAGCTAAACAAACAAAATCAAGCAAAGGATGGGCCCCCTAATCTGGACACGCTCCTGGTAGCGTCAACTAAACACAGCCTCCCCTGGGGCCTAGCCGTCTCCCTAGCAGGTAGGCGTCTCTCTTCAGAACTCCTCACAGCACAACTCAGAAATCTCAAACTGGAAACTGCCATATGCCCATCAAGAAAAGAACCAGGAAAGAAATATATGTATATTCACATGACAGAATACTACCCAGAACCCAGAATACAAGACCTACAACTACAGCCAACGCTATGAATCCATCTCACAATGTTGCCGGGGGAATCCAGACCCTAAAGCGGACATGCCAGAAGATTCGACTCCATGGGAGGGTGCCATCAGGATGGTCACCCTTGGGGATGGAGTAGGATGTGGGTAGTAACTGGAAGGGGCATAAGTGGGCTTCTGTCCTCTTGTTTCTTAATCTGGATGTTGATGACATAAGTACATTTAACTTGTCAGAATGTATTGAGCTGAATAAATGTGTACTTTACTGTATGCATCCCCGGAGGCAGGCATGGCAACCCACTCCAGTCTTCTTGCATGGAAAATCCCATGAACAGAGGAACTCGGCAGGCTACAGTCCAGAGAGTCAGACATAGGGTCACAAAGAGTCAGGCATGACTGAAGCGACTTAGCACACACACACTGCATGTATGCTATACTTCAAGATTTAAAACTTTAAAAAACATAAGACAAGGAACAAAAATAAAGTTGACTAATTAAGAGCAAAATAATCAGGTGGACAGAGTTCTTGGAGCCAGATTTTGTCTGGCTTGTGTCATTCTTGGAAGCAGTCCCATCCATGCCAAGACTGCTGAGCTGAATGCGGCAGAGGAAACTTCTGCAAGAAGAGATGAAAGAGGCAACAGAGAACTGGCCCTTTCTTTGGAAAAGAGCAGTCTCACAAAATCTAGATGTGTAGCCTCTACCTGGGTAATTAATCCACTGCACTATCCATTTCAGAAGCACCCAGGTTTGCTTCAAAAACATTGGGGGTTTTATTTTCTGCCTTTCTTCTGTTAAAAAATAATGTTTGGAATGAGGGGGAAAGATATCATTATTTTATACGGAAATCAAATCCGTTTTTACAGATAGAGATTGGAAAGAAAAGCTATCAGTGGTAACAAATTAAAAGAAAGAGGTGGAAAGAGAGTCTCTTTAAGATTTGAACACCACAGGAAAATGTGGTTTCCATTCAGTTCAATGACAAGAGTTATAGTAACAGCTAACATGTATGCAGGGTTTACATATGCTAGGTATAGCTCTGAATGCTCACATACATTAACTTAGTCAATCTCCATCTATGAGGTAAAGATTATATGACCCCCACTTTGTAGACTGAAACTGAGGCCCAGAGAGGTTAAGAAATTTACCCAAACTCACACAACCAGTAACAGAAAGATTAGGCCATCTGGCTAGAATCTGCCTTCTTAACCATTATACCATACTGCTTTCTAATACGCATTCTGTTGTTGTTGTTGTTGTTGTTGTTGTTGTTGAAGCTTAGTCGTGTCTGATTCTTGTGACCCTGTGAACTGTAGCCTGCCAGGCTGCTCTGTTCATGGGATTGAACAGGCAAGAATACTGGAGTGGGTTGCCATTTTCTTCTCCAGGGGATCTTCCCAACCCAGGGATCAAACCCACGTCTCCATTTGCTATGGCCTTATTATTTGCTGGACACTATAGTGGGCAAGAGAGGTACTAACATATAAAAAACACCAACCCATGGGCTACAGGGTTAGTCCATGCAGTAATGAAGCTCACACAGGCATTCAGAGGTCTAATTCAAGAATGGAAAGTTAGAAAACACTCTCCAAACCGTGGATATAAGTTTTCAATTACTAAAAAGCACTGTCTATTTTCTCAGTACATTCTAAGAGTAAACTTCTTTTATTTTATTCTTCTCAGTTGCAAAGAGTCAGACATGACTGAGTTACTAACACACACACACATTATTCTCAGTAGAGTAAATCATAAGGATAAACATTCCTTAATGCCCCACCCACTCCTGGGTCATGAGACTCAATAAAGCTCTCTTCATTTTGATTGGAGCGGGAAAAAAAAGAACCTGTAAATATATTTGTTTACCATTCCTGAATTGCCCTCTTGTGTAAAATGGATTGCTCACCACTGATCTAGCAGGATCCAATACAAGGCCTCTTAGAAGGTGCCCAGGTTATTAAAAAAAAAAAAAAAATCAAAGAAATCCAAAGCAGGATTGCTACACATAGGGCACATTTTTAATGCTCACACTTAATAAAGTCACACTCTTCACATATACACACACACAAACTTAAGTACAATGTAAAATAATTATGATCTCAAGAGAATTACAGGATCTGTTCCTTTTAAAATATTAATTCATAGAATGCCCCATGGCCAATGTGGTCCAGCCACAGACTGTACAATGGATGTTTTATGATGAACATCCTGGGAACTATACATATAATCTTACAGAGATAACACCACAGTTCTGTTTCAGTTCTCCATGAATGGGAGACCCAAGTTTAAACAGCTCCCACTATTTCTCTATCTGCTTGATAAGTTTTTCTTAAGGAAAGAATAGATTGATCCCAGTGGTAAGGAATGATGAAGGCCAACCTAGGAACCAGTGATAGGGAAGAAACGAGGTTCACAGAGCTGAAGAAAACGTGGGTGAAAACTCTAGGACATGGCCACTAAAGACCCAAGCCAGCTAGGCACAGGCTCTTCGTGATACCTCAAGGTCAAATCCAGGAGATCAGCTAAGGTTATGAGAGCCAGGCAGGAGCACAACCACCTTCCTACTTGCCCCTCAACTAGCTCTGACCTGGGTCTCTAGATGCTACACTCATGCGCCTGGCCCACCTTTGCTGGCCTTTCTACAGCCAAAGGGGTTCCTCTATACATATGAATCTTCCAGTGTGTGCTCCCTTCTCCCATGTCCATCCCATTTCCTGGGAATCAATTAGCTGTTTTTAAAGAATCAAAAATGGTACCCGGGCTTCCCCTGGTGGTCCAGTGGGTAAGGACACCGCCTTGCAGTGCAAGGGGCACCAGTTCGATCCCTGGCCTGGGAAGATCCCACGTGCTGCGGAGCGGCTGGACTGATGTGTCCAATTACCGAGCTGGAGCTCTGGAGCGCATGCGCCCAGAGCCGGCGCTCTGCAGCGACAGACGCCACCGCGATGGGAGGCCCACAGGAGCCAAAGAACAAAGGCAAATGAAAATAGAGAAATGAAAGGCCAATAGAAGTGGCCCACCAGCTCCCCTCCCTCCCCAACCTGACCCCCGCCCAAAATAAATAAATAAATGAGTCTTTTAAAAAAAAATGGTACCCATTGTGACATGCTGTCCTATGCTCCTTTCCAGAATAGTGTGGGTTCGATTCTAAGACAGGCTCTGTTTACAGACTTAGAAAAAGACCTAGGAAAGGTATGAAAGCGCCTCAGACCCAAAGATGAGACAGTACAGAAAGCTCGTTGAGAACCATTTTCCAATGCCTGTTCATTTTGTTGCTAGAATCTAACCTCTGTGTGAGCCAAGGAAAGTTAGGGCTCTTATTCTGAACCAAAGAAGGTTCTCTTTCCACATGACACCTGTAGAAGATGGAAAATGTGACACCCTCTGCATATTATAGGACACCAGTTCCCAGTAAGAGGACACCTCAGTTTCTGCAAGTGCAGCACCCAGTGGGGGCAGTTTTTCCACTTTTCTCCTCTTGCTGAAGGGGCCCTAAGAAGGCCACCAGGACCTTCCCCAAAGGCAAAGTTCTCCCCATCCCCCAGTGAGGCTTCACTCCCCAGCGAGGCCCCTTTTATTTAGTTGAGTAGCAGAGTTTAAAAGTAATTTCTGAAGCTCTTTACTTGGAGACACACTCATGGAGAGGCCTGTGGACCATGTACTAAATGCACTGGCTCCTGTTCAAGCTATAGAAGACTAAGTGCAACCTTGAAACATCCTCTCTAAATTCTTCCCTTACATTCAGTCCAGACAAACACTAATTGATTCTATTTTCTCAAAACACCAGCCTGTTAAGATAGCTTTGTTTATCTTCATTAGTGTTTCTCAATGATGAGGGGGATAAGGGTTCAGTGCCCAATGTTGCATCCAAAGAGTTAAGGCCTATGGGAAGATGCAAGCCTGAAAGAGGTGGTAAACCCATGAGCAATTCTCTCAATATCCTTGAGTCAAGAGACTTTCTCAAACACATTTCACCCTCACTCCTACTTTATAGTATAAACTATAAAGTATAGTTTATACTTTTTGAGCCCTGGCTTTGGTTCAGACCATCTCCTAAGAGCTTCATGTAGGTTAACATTTAATCCTCACACCAATCCCATGGCATAGGTATCAGTGGTGAATCAGAAAGCTGGGATTTGAACCTAGAAGTCTGACTCTCAATCCCAGGCTCCCATGAGGACCACAAGATACTTCTCTACTCAAGAATTACAGCTGGGGCTTCCCCTGGTGGTCCAGTGGGTAAGGACACCGCCTTGCAGTGCAAGGGGCGCCGGTTCGAGCCCTGGCCTGGGAAGATCCCACGTGCCGCGGAGCGGCTGAACTGATGTGTCCAATTACCGAGCCGGAGCTCTGGAGCACATGCACCCAGAGCTAGCACTCTGCAACAACAGACGCCACCGTGATAGGAGGCCCACAGGAGCCAAAGAACAAAGACGGATGAAGATAGAGAAACAAAAGACCAATAGAAGTGGCCCGCCTGCTCCCCTCCCTCCCCAACCTGAGCCCTGCCCAAAATAAATAAATAAATAAATCTTTAAAAAAAAAAAAGAATTATAGCTGGTACTCTTATGACCAAGATAACCAAGATGGTGTGGTCAGTCTTCTAGAGCTAGACATCCTAGAGTGTGAAGTCAAGTTAGTTACATTCCTATAAACAAAGCTAGCAATGGTGATAGAATTCCAGCTGAGCTATTTAAAACTCTAAAAGGTGATGTTGTTAAAGTACTGCACTCAATATTCTGGAAAATTTGGAAAACTCAGCAGTGGCCACAAGACTGGAAAAGGTCAGTTTTCATTCCAATCCCAAAGAAGGACAATGCCAAAGAATGTTCTAACTACCGGACAATTGTACTCATTTCACATGCTAGCAAGGTTATGCTGAAAATCCTTCAAGCTAGGCTTTAGCAGTATGTGAACTGAGAACTACCAGATGTACAAGCAGGGTTTAGAAAATGCAAAAGAATCAGAGAACAAATTGCCAGCATTCATTGGATCATAGAGAAGGCAAAGTAATTCCAGAAAAACATCTACTGCTTCACTGACTACGCTAAAGTTTTTGACTGTGTGGGTCCCAACAAACTATGGAAAATTCTTAAAGAAATGGGAATACCACATCACCTTACCTGTCTCCTGAAAACTGTATGCAGGTCAAAAAACAACAGTTAGAACTGACCATAGAACAACTGATTGGTTCAAATTTGGAAAAGGAGTACAATGGGGCTGTATATTGTCACCCAGTTTACTTAATTTATATGCAGAATATATTATGCAAAATGCCGTGCTGGATGAACCACAAGCCAAAATCAAGATTGCCGGGAAAAATATCAACAACCTCAGATATGCAGATGACACCACTCTAGTGGCAGAAATCGAAGAGAAACTAAAGAGCCTCTTTATGAGGGTGAAAGAGGAGAGAGAAAACAGCGGAGCGGCTGAACTGATGTGTCCAATTACCGAGCCGGAGCTCTGGAGCACATGCACCCAGAGCTAGCACTCTGCAACAACAGACGCCACCGTGATAGGAGGCCCACAGGAGCCAAAGAACAAAGACGGATGAAGATAGAGAAACAAAAGACCAATAGAAGTGGCCCGCCTGCTCCCCTCCCTCCCCAACCTGAGCCCTGCCCAAAATAAATAAATAAATAAATCTTTAAAAAAAAAAAAGAATTATAGCTGGTACTCTTATGACCAAGATAACCAAGATGGTGTGGTCAGTCTTCTAGAGCTAGACATCCTAGAGTGTGAAGTCAAGTTAGTTACATTCCTATAAACAAAGCTAGCAATGGTGATAGAATTCCAGCTGAGCTATTTAAAACTCTAAAAGGTGATGTTGTTAAAGTACTGCACTCAATATTCTGGAAAATTTGGAAAACTCAGCAGTGGCCACAAGACTGGAAAAGGTCAGTTTTCATTCCAATCCCAAAGAAGGACAATGCCAAAGAATGTTCTAACTACCGGACAATTGTACTCATTTCACATGCTAGCAAGGTTATGCTGAAAATCCTTCAAGCTAGGCTTTAGCAGTATGTGAACTGAGAACTACCAGATGTACAAGCAGGGTTTAGAAAATGCAAAAGAATCAGAGAACAAATTGCCAGCATTCATTGGATCATAGAGAAGGCAAAGTAATTCCAGAAAAACATCTACTGCTTCACTGACTACGCTAAAGTTTTTGACTGTGTGGGTCCCAACAAACTATGGAAAATTCTTAAAGAAATGGGAATACCACATCACCTTACCTGTCTCCTGAAAACTGTATGCAGGTCAAAAAACAACAGTTAGAACTGACCATAGAACAACTGATTGGTTCAAATTTGGAAAAGGAGTACAATGGGGCTGTATATTGTCACCCAGTTTACTTAATTTATATGCAGAATATATTATGCAAAATGCCGTGCTGGATGAACCACAAGCCAAAATCAAGATTGCCGGGAAAAATATCAACAACCTCAGATATGCAGATGACACCACTCTAGTGGCAGAAATCGAAGAGAAACTAAAGAGCCTCTTTATGAGGGTGAAAGAGGAGAGTGAAAAAGCTGGCTTGAAGCTCAACATTCAAAAAACTAAGATCATGGCACCCAGTCCCATCACTTCATGGCAAATAGAAGGGGAAAAGGTGGGAGTAAAGACGGATTTTGTTTTCTTGAGCTTCCAAATCACTGCATCCATGAAATTAAAAGATGCTTTTTCCTTGGAAAAAAAGCTATGACAAACCTAAACAGCATAATAAAAAACAGAGACATCACTTTGCCAACAAAGATCTGTAGAGTCAAGGCTATGGTTTTTCCAGTAGTCATGTCCAGATGTAAGAGCTAAACCATAAAGAAGCCTAAGCATCATAGAAATGATGCTTTTGAACAGTGGCGCTGGCGAAGACTCTTCAGAGTCCTTTGACTGCAAAGAGATGAAAACAGTCAGTCCTAAAGGAAATTAATCCTGAATATTTATTGGAAGTACTGATGCTGAAGCTGAAGCTCCGATTGGCCACCTGATAAGAAGATACAAATCACTGGAAAAGACCGGATGCTGGGAAACATTAAAGGCAAAAGGAGAAGGGGGTGACAGAGGATGAGGTTGTTGGATAGCATCACCAACTCAATGGACATGAATTTGAACAAACTCCAGGAGACAGTGGGGGAGCGAGAGGAGCCTATGCTCAGTTGGTCAGTCATGTCCAACTCCTTGCAACCTCTTGGATTGTAACCCACCAGGCTCCTCTGTCTATGGGATTCTCCAGGCAAGAATACTACAGTGGGCTGCCATTTCCTTCTCCAATGGGATTCAGTAAAGGAGTCAGAGGAGCCTGGCTTGCTGCAGTCTATGGACAGGAGTTAGGGACTGAACGCAACACTCTTATGAGACACATTTACCTAAATGTGTTTTGAGACTTCATTTACTTCTCTAATCCTTGATTCATAAACTGCTATCTGTCCCTCAATATTCATTCTCCCTTCTCTCTTTTTTATAAATAACCTCCACTCTCTAGGGCTTCCCCGCAATATTATGCCGCTATGAACCACAAGCCAAAATCAAGATTGCCGGGAAAAATATCAACAACCTCAGATATGCAGATGACACCACTCTAGTGGCAGAAATCGAAGAGAAACTAAAGAGCCTCTTTATGAGGGTGAAAGAGGAGAGTGACAAGACTGGCTTGGAACTCAACATTAAAAAACTAAGATCTTGGCACCCAGTCCCATCACTTCATGGCAAATAGAAGGGGAAAAGGTGGGAGTAAAGACGGATTTTGTTTTCTTGAGCTTCCAAATCACTGCATCCATGAAATTAAAAGATGCTTTTTCCTTGGAAAAAAAGCTATGACAAACCTAAACAGCATAATAAAAAACAGAGACATCACTTTGCCAACAAAGATCTGTAGAGTCAAGGCTATGGTTTTTCCAGTAGTCATGTCCAGATGTAAGAGCTAAACCATAAAGAAGCCTAAGCATCATAGAAATGATGCTTTTGAACAGTGGCGCTGGCGAAGACTCTTCAGAGTCCTTTGACTGCAAAGAGATGAAAACAGTCAGTCCTAAAGGAAATTAATCCTGAATATTTATTGGAAGTACTGATGCTGAAGCTGAAGCTCCGATTGGCCACCTGATAAGAAGATACAAATCACTGGAAAAGACCGGATGCTGGGAAACATTAAAGGCAAAAGGAGAAGGGGGTGACAGAGGATGAGGTTGTTGGATAGCATCACCAACTCAATGGACATGAATTTGAACAAACTCCAGGAGACAGTGGGGGAGCGAGAGGAGCCTATGCTCAGTTGGTCAGTCATGTCCAACTCCTTGCAACCTCTTGGATTGTAACCCACCAGGCTCCTCTGTCTATGGGATTCTCCAGGCAAGAATACTACAGTGGGCTGCCATTTCCTTCTCCAATGGGATTCAGTAAAGGAGTCAGAGGAGCCTGGCTTGCTGCAGTCTATGGACAGGAGTTAGGGACTGAACGCAACACTCTTATGAGACACATTTACCTAAATGTGTTTTGAGACTTCATTTACTTCTCTAATCCTTGATTCATAAACTGCTATCTGTCCCTCAATATTCATTCTCCCTTCTCTCTTTTTTATAAATAACCTCCACTCTCTAGGGCTTCCCCCGGTGGTCCAGCGGGTAAGGACACCGCCTTGCAGTGCAAGGGGCGCCGGTTCGAGCCCTGGCCTGGGAAGATCCCACGTGCCGCAGAGCGGCTGGACAGGTGTGTCCAATTACCGAGCCGGAGCTCTGGAGCGCATGCGCCCAGAGCTGGCACCCTGCAGCGACAGACGCCACCGTGATGGGAGGCCCACAGGAGCCAAAGAACAAGGACAGATGAAAATAGACAAATGAAAGACCAATAGAAGTGGCCCACCAGCTCCCCTCCCTCTCCAACCCGACCCCCACCCAAAATAAATAATTAATAAATAAATCTTTAAAAAATAATAATAATAACCTCCACTCTCAAGGTTTACCTAAGTACATGATGATTTGCTCTAGACTATGTTTCCCAACATCCCTTGCAGTTGGATGTGGTCATGTGACTAAGTTCAAGCTAAGGGAAGTGAATGGAGGCCCCTTAAAGACAAGTTGCTTCCCACATTTGAAAAACCTACTAAGAGATGAAAATATGTTAAAAAAAAAAAAAACTGGGTCCAAAAATGACTTCCTGGACTTACCCTGCCAGCTGGTTTGATTCCCCTTAGGATTTACATGAAGTAAGAATCTGTCTTAATTAGCCATTCCACTTAGGGGTATTACAGCAGCTTATGGGCTTTCTGGGTGGGATAGTGGTAAAGAACCCACCTGACAGTGAAGGAGACAAGTGAAGTGACTTAGCATGCATGCACAAACACATAGAAGCTTACTATATATGCTGGATTCAGCACTTTAAAGCCCAGACCTTGTCTTATTCTACATGGTGTCCCCAAAATGCTCTTCCTAGTGCTTAAAACATAATAATTGCTCATTTGTTAAGATGAGTGAAAATACCACTATGTAAACCATGTGATCCTGGGGCCAAACAGACTTACCCAAGCTCAGTGTGTGCTTAGTCACTGAGTGGTCTGATTCTTTTCAAGCCCATGGACTGTAGAACCCTAGGCTCCTCTGTCCATGGGATTCTCCAGGCAAGCACACTGGAATGGGTTGCCATGCCCTTCTCCAGGGGATCTTTCTGACTCAAAGAGTTCCAACCCAGTCTCATGCATTGCAGGTGGATTCTTAACCATCTGAGTCACCAGGGAAACCCTACCCAAGTTCAGTAGATGATCTTTATCCAGGTGGGTACAAAGTCTCCCACGTTCCTGGCAAACAGGCGCTTGGGCCAGAGAATCTATGTTTAGGGAAACATTTGCAACAGGGGAGGAGTAAACTTGTCCGTGTCTGTGTCAGCTCTGTGCTGAGAAAATGGATTTTATGCTTAACCACAAGGTAACCGAGGTTACTGCTTTATCTCACAATAATGAAGAGCTCAATTTGAGCACTTACTACAGACCAGGTAGTATCCTAAACACTTCACACACATTACAGCATTCATTCTCATTCAATCTTCATAATGACCCTAAAAGCGAGGAACTTTTATTAGCCCCAGATGAGCAAGCCAGGTTCAGAAAGAAGTTAAATAACCTGTCCCAGCCACATGGTTAGTAAGTGACAAAGGTCAGATTCAAACCCAAGTTGTTTGAACCCAAAACTTGTTCTCTTCCTACCCACTCTGCTACTTTGCCTCTTTCCATGTGTGACAGGCTTTTGTTCTCTACTCTGATGACATGTTGGGAGGGCTGGACCAGGTTTTGTGCTTATCTGAATAGATGCCTAATGCCCTGAGCTTCCAGTGTGGGCACTGTGACACTTTCCCTCTGTGCGCAGTTGGTGAGAGCCAGGACACACTCGCTGAGTTACAGCAGGCCAGAGGGCAAACAGCCCTGACCCCCCGGGCCCGCCTAGCTCCCTCTTGCTTCCTCCAGCTCCATGGACTGCCCTGGTCACCCCCTGACCTCTGCACCCACAGTCTGTGTCCTTTTCCCTCAGCTGCCTCCCCTGGGTTGGCTTTCCTGCTCACACCTATGCACAGTTCTTGCCAGGCCTTGAAACTTCCCTCCTAGAAGCTGCACAGTCCAGCTATGCCCATCTAGCTTGGGAATGGTGTGGTCCATGTTCCACATCCACCTTCACCCTCAACGCTGTCCTCACAGCCATCCTTCACCTCCACTGGCTCCTTCCTCGTCATGCCCTGGACTCAGCAAAGTGGAGAATGAGCTTACCTAGCAAGGTTGCCATGCCCTTCTCCAGGGATCTTTCTGACTCAAAGAGTTCCAACCCAGTCTCATGCATTGCAGGTGGATTCTTAACCATCTGAGTCACCAGGGAAACCCTACCCAAGTTCAGTAGATGATCTTTATCCAGGTGGGTACAAAGTCTCCCACGTTCCTGGCAAACAGGCGCTTGGGCCAGAGAATCTATGTTTAGGGAAACATTTGCAACAGGGGAGGAGTAAACTTGTCCGTGTCTGTGTCAGCTCTGTGCTGAGAAAATGGATTTTATGCTTAACCACAAGGTAACCGAGGTTACTGCTTTATCTCACAATAATGAAGAGCTCAATTTGAGCACTTACTACAGACCAGGTAGTATCCTAAACACTTCACACACATTACAGCATTCATTCTCATTCAATCTTCATAATGACCCTAAAAGCGAGGAACTTTTATTAGCCCCAGATGAGCAAGCCAGGTTCAGAAAGAAGTTAAATAACCTGTCCCAGCCACATGGTTAGTAAGTGACAAAGGTCAGATTCAAACCCAAGTTGTTTGAACCCAAAACTTGTTCTCTTCCTACCCACTCTGCTACTTTGCCTCTTTCCATGTGTGACAGGCTTTTGTTCTCTACTCTGATGACATGTTGGGAGGGCTGGACCAGGTTTTGTGCTTATCTGAATAGATGCCTAATGCCCTGAGCTTCCAGTGTGGGCACTGTGACACTTTCCCTCTGTGCGCAGTTGGTGAGAGCCAGGACACACTCGCTGAGTTACAGCAGGCCAGAGGGCAAACAGCCCTGACCCCCAGGGCCCGCCTAGCTCCCTCTTGCTTCCTCCAGCTCCATGGACTGCCCTGGTCACCCCCTGACCTCTGCACCCACAGTCTGTGTCCTTTTCCCTCAGCTGCCTCCCCTGGGTTGGCTTTCCTGCTCACACCTATGCACAGTTCTTGCCAGGCCTTGAAACTTCCCTCCTAGAAGCTGCACAGTCCAGCTATGCCCATCTAGCTTGGGAATGGTGTGGTCCATGTTCCACATCCACCTTCACCCTCAACGCTGTCCTCACAGCCATCCTTCACCTCCACTGGCTCCTTCCTCGTCATGCCCTGGACTCAGCAAAGTGGAGAATGACACCAGGGAGGAAGGGACCGAGCTTTACCCTAAGAGGCGGCAAGCCTATTGATGATAGGCCAAATGTGGCCCCCAAGTACATTTTGTTAGGTTGTACTGTGCTTTCTGAAAATTGAATTGGTTGTATCAAGTAGTTAAGTGCCTATATACATACTCAGATTTCAAGTCTCTTGAAAAATCAGGAGTCCTGAACTTCCCTGGTGGTCCTGTGGTTAGTTTAAGAATCTGCTTGCCAATGCAGGAGACATGGGTTCGATCCCTGGCCCTGGAAGATTCCTCAGGTCAAGGAGCAATTAAGTTCATGTGCCGCAACTACTGAGCCAGCACCCTGGAGCCCATGCACCGCAATGAATAAAGTCACCCAGTAGTTGAAGTCTGCACACTGCAACTAGAGAAAGTCTTTGTTCAGCAACAAAGACCCAGTACAGTCAAAACTAAACAAATAAATGTTTTTAATTTGGAAAAACAAAAGTCAGGAGTCCTTGCAACAATGGACCCTCTTTCCCATGTAGCAAATGGCTAGAGTTGAATTTGGACATCCTGATGCGTGAGCAAGAATGTCCCATTTACCACAGTCCTCACCAGTCCCTGCTCTACTTTTCCCCTCCAGACATCCCTTCACTCATTTACACGACCTGCCACACCCATGTGGGCACTAGAGTCTGCAATGCCAGCTGCAGTGTCTCCATTTCACTGATGAGGAAACTGAGAAAGGGGGAAAGAGTTTATTCTTTCAGATCTCCAAGTTGAGTTTATCAGTAAAGCCAGGGATGGCAATCATTTGATACAGCTTATCAAGCTCCTGGATGTCCCAGGCACTGTCCAGAGCATCACAAAGCCTTCAGCACAGGTCCCTTGTCCCTGCCTCTCTCTAGTCACTACCCACCTCCACACTGCTGCTCCAAATGCATGAACAGGCCAAATAAATGCACTGTACTTTTCAACACAAAGAGACCACAAACACCTCTTTTATCGTGTGCCACGATCATCTGATTTTCCTCATCTCACTCCTCATGCCCCAGTTAACTTTTTTCAAATCTTTTATTCAAATTATACACTCCAAGCCTGCTGAGATGTAGCCTTTCTGTAAGGTAATCCCCTCTGGGCCTGGATCCTGGATGAGGCATGTGTGTGTGTGTGTGTGTGTGTACAAGCATGTGTGCTCACACATGTGCTTCTGGATGAAGGGTCTGTCTTTTCATAAACTTCCCACACAGGTGAGAAGTCCACATCTGCCCCAGGTGTGAGCCGGTGTTGGTCCTGTTGCCCTATGAAAAGGGGCAGCAGCTGCTGATGGCATGTAGATAGAGTGAAGTTTCAGGGTTGCCATGTCTTTGAGTTTTCAAGAATCTGGGAACATAATTTAGAGAAGAGAAGCAATGCTTTCTATTAAGAAGGCACGTCAAAAAAAAAAAACAAAAAACAAAAGAAGAAGGCATGTCCGAGGACTTCCCTGTTGGTCCAGTGGCTAAGATTCCATGTCTCAATTCAGGGGACACAGGTTCAACCCTTGGTCAGGGAACTAGATTCCACATGCTGCAACTAAAGATCCCGCATGCCACAAAGAAGATGAAAGAGTCTATGCGATGCAACTAAGATCTGGCAAAGCCAAATAAATTAATTAATTAATTTAACTAATTAATTAAATAAAATTTTTAAAAACAGCCCTGTGCTGAGAAACAAACCACTCCACCCAAGTGCTTGAGAGAGTCAGCAAGGATGAGGTGCTGCAGGATTGACAGAAAGACTGGCTCCTCTTGAAACAGCCCTTTGGAACGACCAGCAGCAGGTCCTCAATCCCTTGTCCCATCTTGACGCTCATCCTAGGACTCAGAAGAGGCTTCCAGCTGCTCAGTTGGCTTTGTCCTCCAGCTCTGTCCTCCACAATCCTAAAATGACTAAGATGTCTTTGACTGACTTGTTTCCTAATTCCTTATTTGAGCTGTCCTTAAAACAAACTTTTTTTTTTCACTTTTTCTTATCCATCTTCTCCTTAGAACCCTCAGGTTCTTAACTCAAATCTTTTATTCAGATTATACACTCCAAGCCTGCTGAGATGTAGCCTTTCTGTAAGGTAATCCCCTCTGGGCCTGGATCCTGGATGAGGCATGTGTGTGTGTGTGTGTGTGTGTACAAGCATGTGTGCTCACACATGTGCTTCTGGATGAAGGGTCTGTCTTTTCATAAACTTCCCACACAGGTGAGAAGTCCACATCTGCCCCAGGTGTGAGCCGGTGTTGGTCCTGTTGCCCTATGAAAAGGGGCAGCAGCTGCTGATGGCATGTAGATAGAGTGAAGTTTCAGGGTTGCCATGTCTTTGAGTTTTCAAGAATCTGGGAACATAATTTAGAGAAGAGAAGCAATGCTTTCTATTAAGAAGGCACGTCAAAAAAAAAAAACAAAAAACAAAAGAAGAAGGCATGTCCGAGGACTTCCCTGTTGGTCCAGTGGCTAAGATTCCATGTCTCAATTCAGGGGACACAGGTTCAACCCTTGGTCAGGGAACTAGATTCCACATGCTGCAACTAAAGATCCCGCATGCCACAAAGAAGATGAAAGAGTCTATGCGATGCAACTAAGATCTGGCAAAGCCAAATAAATTAATTAATTAATTTAACTAATTAATTAAATAAAATTTTTAAAAACAGCCCTGTGCTGAGAAACAAACCACTCCACCCAAGTGCTTGAGAGAGTCAGCAAGGATGAGGTGCTGCAGGATTGACAGAAAGACTGGCTCCTCTTGAAACAGCCCTTTGGAACGACCAGCAGCAGGTCCTCAATCCCTTGTCCCATCTTGACGCTCATCCTAGGACTCAGAAGAGGCTTCCAGCTGCTCAGTTGGCTTTGTCCTCCAGCTCTGTCCTCCACAATCCTAAAATGACTAAGATGTCTTTGACTGACTTGTTTCCCTAATTCCTTATTTGAGCTGTCCTTAAAACAAACTTTTTTTTTTTCACTTTTTCTTATCCATCTTCTCCTTAGAACCCTCAGGTTCTTAACTCACACTGCACAATGTGGATTTTCCAATAAGTAGGTTGCAGCTTTCATTTCTTTGATTATACAATTCCAGCAAAGAATACATTGAATGAAAGTGCTTATCATGAACCAGGTAGCATCCTTTTCCTTCCTAAACCACACACAATTAACATATAAATGGCCTGGCAAAGGGACTTCTTTGAGAGGTGGCAGATTATAACTCCTCTTGCTCCTTCATTTCTAAAGCTTTTTTGAAAAAGAGAAAGAAAAGAACAATTTCCAAACGAGAAAATGTCACAGATGGCCACAAACTGGCTTCCCCGAGGATGATCATTTTGATGCAAATACTCTTTCTCCGAATGAAAAATGTACAATGTACAAAATGTCCACTTGAGGATCTGTGCCTCCTATTTGGGTAATCGTCTTCTATGGTGGGTCCCAAGCAGGCAAACGATATGCCCAGAAAGGCAACCAATGAGAGAGGCGCGCCCGCCCTGCATCCCTATTGGCCAGGCTGGGCACCAGCGGAAACCAGAGCCAGCTTTGAGGACAGCAGCTCGACTTGATAGGATTCTCTCTTCAAAGCATAGAGCAAACATCAATTAATCCTCAAAAGACGCTTTCAAGGAGAACATTATCCCTTTTGAGGATGTGGAAGCTAAGAAGGGCCATAGGTAGTTGAAGGGAAGGCGGAGGAGAAAACAGTCCTGGGCTCAGGGCCCCAGATCAGTTCTCCAGAGAGAGTCAAGTTGCAAGAGATTCATGAACCCATAGAACTAGGGCAACAGAGGAGGCAGCAGAGAGGCCACTGCTTTTGAGGATGTCCCTCAAGGCGCCCATTCCAGGGGATGCTGCAAAGTGAAATGGGGAGAGAGACCTGAGTACAGCTCTGTGTGCACCAAGCCAGTAACCAGTGTTCAAATGACTGGACTTGTGCTCAGAATCCCTTCTTTAGAGCCTAGATTGAACATGAAGGAAGAAACTGCAATCTGGTTCCAATTTACCACACAAAGCTTTGTTTGGGCCCTCTCCACCCTGTTTCTTAAAAGAGGAGGGTTAGATTTGTGTGCACACCGAGGTCATACCGCCCATTTGTGTGTGCACACCGTAGGAACCCAAACTTCACAATTGTTTTCCAATATGGTTGCAGCTTTCTTACTCTGATTATACAGCTTTCATTTCTTTGATTATACAATTCCAGCAAAGAATACATTGAATGAAAGTGCTTATCATGAACCAGGTAGCATCCTTTTCCTTCCTAAACCACACACAATTAACATATAAATGGCCTGGCAAAGGGACTTCTTTGAGAGGTGGCAGATTATAACTCCTCTTGCTCCTTCATTTCTAAAGCTTTTTTGAAAAAGAGAAAGAAAAGAACAATTTCCAAACGAGAAAATGTCACAGATGGCCACAAACTGGCTTCCCCGAGGATGATCATTTTGATGCAAATACTCTTTCTCCGAATGAAAAATGTACAATGTACAAAATGTCCACTTGAGGATCTGTGCCTCCTATTTGGGTAATCGTCTTCTATGGTGGGTCCCAAGCAGGCAAACGATATGCCCAGAAAGGCAACCAATGAGAGAGGCGCGCCCGCCCTGCATCCCTATTGGCCAGGCTGGGCACCAGCGGAAACCAGAGCCAGCTTTGAGGACAGCAGCTCGACTTGATAGGATTCTCTCTTCAAAGCATAGAGCAAACATCAATTAATCCTCAAAAGACGCTTTCAAGGAGAACATTATCCCTTTGAGGATGTGGAAGCTAAGAAGGGCCATAGGTAGTTGAAGGGAAGGCGGAGGAGAAAACAGTCCTGGGCTCAGGGCCCCAGATCAGTTCTCCAGAGAGAGTCAAGTTGCAAGAGATTCATGAACCCATAGAACTAGGGCAACAGAGGAGGCAGCAGAGAGGCCACTGCTTTTGAGGATGTCCCTCAAGGCGCCCATTCCAGGGGATGCTGCAAAGTGAAATGGGGAGAGAGACCTGAGTACAGCTCTGTGTGCACCAAGCCAGTAACCAGTGTTCAAATGACTGGACTTGTGCTCAGAATCCCTTCTTTAGAGCCTAGATTGAACATGAAGGAAGAAACTGCAATCTGGTTCCAATTTACCACACAAAGCTTTGTTTGGGCCCTCTCCACCCTGTTTCTTAAAAGAGGGAGGGGTTAGATTTGTGTGTGCACACCGAGGTCATACCCCACTGGCTGCTCTCTCCATTTCAAGAGAACCCATCCAAAGGTTCCCACGGCTCACACACCTAAGGATCACAGCCTGTAACTGTGTTTGGCAATAAACATCATGCATTCTCATGTTACACATTCATTCAACCTTTAATATTTTGCTGTGAGATACCTGGAAAACTTGTATGCCACTGATAAAAAAAAAAAATGCTATAAAAATAACCCACAATCTCTTCTCCACACATGGGCAATAACCTTACACATTGGATTTCTACACTGAATGTTTTTAGTCTGTGTTTTGTCAAAAATTTCAATCACTTTCTTTGCCGCACATATGTACTGTTTTTGCATCACTAAACAGAATCCATGCCATGTGCAAATTATAGGCTCACTGGAGATACTGAGGTTTTTATAGAAAGGATTTTCCTAAAGAGTCTGAATGAGTTTGGGCTCCCCTGGTGGCTCAGTAGTAAAGAATCCACCTGCCAATGCAGGAGACATGGGTTCAATCCCTGCATCAGGAAGATCCCTTGGAGAAAGAAATGGCAACCCACTCCAGTATCCTTGACCAGGGAATCCCACGGACAGAGGAGCCTGGCAGGCTACAGTCCATGGGGTTTGGTCACAAAAAAGTCAGAAACAACTGAGCAACTAAACAACAGCAATCTGAGTTCACTTTCAATTTACCATATAGTCAAAGAAACAAAGGAAATCGCTCTATGACTGATTTTTTTAAAAAAGAATTCAATTACCAGCAGCAATACTGACATAGCCTTCTGTATACATGTGCATACTTTCAGAGACATAGAAAATATCTGGAAGGATATACAAAAACTGTCCTTAATTGTGAGGAGCAGAATAGGTTAAAGAAGAAGAAGTCTTTTTTTCTTTCCCTTCCTTTTCTTTTCTTTTTTTTCTCTCATGTCATGTCCTTCTTCACCGTGCATTTTTACAATCAGTGTGTCACTTCTTAAATGTTTAAAATTATAAAATGAAAAGTCACTCAAAGATCACTTTTCCCCCAAGTATGGCATTATTGTCCCCATACTCCTGCAAAGTAAGCAACTAGGTCTTAGAAATAGCTTGCTTTCTTTTACACAAAAAATATTACGAACTTTCATCATGATACTGTCAACACTCGGGCTGCTTCATCTCAAATGCACTAAGTTAAGAAAGGAGAGTATCTTGAAACCCACTTCACAGAGAAGAGTGAAGCTATATCAGAAAGAGGCAGGAATGTAGCTCCAACACTTAGGAAACAACTGAGGCTTCTAGGTTTGACATCCTTGGGATTATCTGAGAAACACAGTTGAAAAGCTATCTTTCTACACAAATCAGACATAGCTCCTGCTCCCAATCCTTGGTCCCTAAGAATGGCCAGAACACACAAGCTCACAAAACCAACCAATAGGCTGGAATCCCTCCAATTTATTTAAATTGCCTTTTTTCTTCTCTTAAAGAATGAACTTTTCAAGTGACACCAACCTCTTCCATCATTTAAGTATTTATTTAGAGACTACTTCTGTTGTAGGCTTGAGAAATGGAGATCTAAACTCAAAGGGCCCTTATCATTTGTAAAGTAATTAGAAATGAAGTTTTAAAAAAAAAAATGGGTTGAAGTGATGAGGCCAACAGGAAAATCCAATTAATTCATCTACAGAATTTTCACTTCCATCTGTTTTTCTCACAAATACCGCTAGATACAGTTATCAGCAAATCAGTGACTAGGAGGCTAAAACGAAGGAAAAGGTACACTCTGGGTCTCTTGAACTGCTGGCATTCAGCAGAGCTGTGCAGCAGGATCAAATTGTCGATTTCAGCCTGACCCTGAAATCAAGACTCTAATAGTCACAGAAGTTGTGCAGCTAATCAGTTCCTGTTCACACTTCACTCATCACAATCCTTAAAGTCACCAGTGGGAGTCTGAATTTGTAACAAACCAGAATGGATTCCTTGGGGGGACTTAGATGTCCTTCCAGTTCTACTTTTGCCCTCTCCTTCCAGAGACTGATTTAGAAATGAAGAGAAGAAGGCTAAGAAAACTCTCACCTTTAATATTAATAAGAGTTGCGAAGTCCCTGGATGATCAGAGCCCAGACTACACAGGACTTGAAAGAACGATTGAGACTTTGATATGAAATATGAAAAAGTAACAGGAGGAGGGGCAGGAAGACCAAACTGGGAAGCCCAGGACCCAGTTCCTGCCAGCTCCAGTTCTGACTCACCAGCGACGATTGCTCTGATTTATTAAGCAAGGATGATGTACACTTACCTCGCTATCTTTTTATCTGTGAGATGAATGAAAGGATCTCTCAAATGGCTTATTTATCATGATAGGGAAAAAAATACAACACAGTACAATACAAATAAGGGGACTAGGAACTGAGCCCACCCTTTGCCTTCTTTTCAAAGAGAATTCTCATATGCTATCTCATCACTATCCCTAGTGAGATAGTAACTTTTATTATTAGCCCCGTTTTACAGAAAAAGCAACGGAGGCACAAAGTAGGGAACTGACTAGGGCAGCATGGTTGGTAGAAGTAGCACTGGTCAATTCAGAACATCAAAATGGATTCTGGCGATACTGGTCTTGAGACGTGTTTAGAAGGCTCAGCCACCTGGGGATACAGAACTCAGGCCTCCTCTCTACCAGCCTCGAGCTCTCTCCTTGAACTCACCCTGCTTCTGCAAGTGCATCTTTTAACTAAGACGGTCTAGAGTCTCACTGGCCAAGGGGATAGTAGGGAAAGCAAAGGCCTCTACTGACTGTTTTTAAAATAGATAGATAGACAGATTTGGGGCTGTGCCTGGTCTTAGTTACAACATGCAAGATCTTTAGTTGTGCCATTCAAACTCTTAGTTGTGGCATGTGGGATCTAGTTCCCTGACCAAGGTTCAAACCCAGGTCCCTTGCATTGAGAGCATGGAGTTTTAGCCATTGAACCACTAGGGAAGTTCCCTCTACTGACCCTTTAATCCATGTGTCAGTTTGGTCCAAAACAAACATGAACATCCCTGAACGAGAAGGAAAGAAGATGGAGAGGCCAGCAGTGGACACATGGGTGATGTCAGCTGGGACCTCAGACCTCAGGGGAATAATGACTCCAGGCACGAGTGGCTAGCAGCAGCCCAGATAATGATTCCTGCATTCACCTTTAATATTAATAAGAGTTGCGAAGTCCCTGGATGATCAGAGCCCAGACTACACAGGACTTGAAAGAACGATTGAGACTTTGATATGAAATATGAAAAAGTAACAGGAGGAGGGGCAGGAAGACCAAACTGGGAAGCCCAGGACCCAGTTCCTGCCAGCTCCAGTTCTGACTCACCAGCGACGATTGCTCTGATTTATTAAGCAAGGATGATGTACACTTACCTCGCTATCTTTTTATCTGTGAGATGAATGAAAGGATCTCTCAAATGGCTTATTTATCATGATAGGGAAAAAAATACAACACAGTACAATACAAATAAGGGGACTAGGAACTGAGCCCACCCTTTGCCTTCTTTTCAAAGAGAATTCTCATATGCTATCTCATCACTATCCCTAGTGAGATAGTAACTTTATTATTAGCCCCGTTTTACAGAAAAAGCAACGGAGGCACAAAGTAGGGAACTGACTAGGGCAGCATGGTTGGTAGAAGTAGCACTGGTCAATTCAGAACATCAAAATGGATTCTGGCGATACTGGTCTTGAGACGTGTTTAGAAGGCTCAGCCACCTGGGGATACAGAACTCAGGCCTCCTCTCTACCAGCCTCGAGCTCTCTCCTTGAACTCACCCTGCTTCTGCAAGTGCATCTTTTAACTAAGACGGTCTAGAGTCTCACTGGCCAAGGGGATAGTAGGGAAAGCAAAGGCCTCTACTGACTGTTTTTAAAATAGATAGATAGACAGATTTGGGGCTGTGCCTGGTCTTAGTTACAACATGCAAGATCTTTAGTTGTGCCATTCAAACTCTTAGTTGTGGCATGTGGGATCTAGTTCCCTGACCAAGGTTCAAACCCAGGTCCCTTGCATTGAGAGCATGGAGTTTTAGCCATTGAACCACTAGGGAAGTTCCCTCTACTGACCCTTTAATCCATGTGTCAGTTTGGTCCAAAACAAACATGAACATCCCTGAACGAGAAGGAAAGAAGATGGAGAGGCCAGCAGTGGACACATGGGTGATGTCAGCTGGGACCTCAGACCTCAGGGGAATAATGACTCCAGGCACGAGTGGCTAGCAGCAGCCCAGATAATGATTCCTGCATTCAGGTGTAATTCCTATTCTTATTAAATGTCAGGAAACTTCTAGAATCTAAGATCAACCACTACTATCGAAGACCTGGGTGAGGTTTTGTTGGGTTTTTTTAACTTTTTTCTTTTTCATCCATCTTTATTCTTTGGCACGTGTGGGCTTCCCATTGCAGTGCCCTCCCTCATTGCAGAGCACCAGCTCTGGGTGCATGCACTCCAGATCACTGGCTCATAATTGGACACACCAGCCCAGCCGCTCCATGGTATGTGGGATCTTCCTGGGCCAGGGATCAAACTGGTGTCTCTTGCATTGCAAGGCAGACTTTTTACCCACTGGACCACCAGGGAAGCCCCGACCTGGGTGAGCTGGAAGGAAGGACAGAAACAAGTGTTCAATGAGCATCTTCTAAGGCCTGGCCTGTTCTTCAGGTCCTCATAGAGCTCATCTCATGCAACAGCTCTAGACAGGGCATGACATGAACTTTCTCCCTGACAAGAGGAAGAAGACCTCTCTGGTTCCTTCCAGCCCAGGCACATTATCAGTCATTGCCCCGTCCCCATTCCATTACTCAAATTCTCTTCCACAAGCATCACAGGATGCTGCTGGAGCTTCTCTGACCCAACAAAATCCTTCCCCTCTCTCTAAGGCAGAAGGAGATAGATCATCTTTCCCGCTTTTCTTATCACCTCAACTGTGACCATCAGGACCCCTCACTAGAACATCCTCAATTTATTCAGGAATTCATGAGGCAACATTAGGGGAGGCAAGAAGGGTGAGATGAGAGAGGAAGAAGGATGACACAGTGGCAGCTCGCCACTTCCGGAAGGATGCAAGCATTTCCCAGCCTGCTTTGTGAAAGCCCCCTAACCTACACTGGTCTAGGAACCACATTCCAGGAATTACAGGGTACTGAACAGCCCCAGGTGGAGCACGGCTCCCACTCGCCAGGAGACAGTATTTTGAAAAGAATACATATGATCAGGGAAGAAGGAAAGACCATGCTTCAGACCTGCCCCCAGTTCCTTTGCTCAGCCTCCACTTGTGATGTCAGCTGGGACCTCAGACCTCAGGGAATAATGACTCCAGGCACGAGTGGCTAGCAGCCAGATAATGATTCCTGCATTCAGGTGTAATTCCTATTCTTATTAAATGTCAGGAAACTTCTAGAATCTAAGATCAACCACTACTATCGAAGACCTGGGTGAGGTTTTGTTGGGTTTTTTTAACTTTTTTCTTTTTCATCCATCTTTATTCTTTGGCACGTGTGGGCTTCCCATTGCAGTGCCCTCCCTCATTGCAGAGCACCAGCTCTGGGTGCATGCACTCCAGATCACTGGCTCATAATTGGACACACCAGCCCAGCCGCTCCATGGTATGTGGGATCTTCCTGGGCCAGGGATCAAACTGGTGTCTCTTGCATTGCAAGGCAGACTTTTTACCCACTGGACCACCAGGGAAGCCCCGACCTGGGTGAGCTGGAAGGAAGGACAGAAACAAGTGTTCAATGAGCATCTTCTAAGGCCTGGCCTGTTCTTCAGGTCCTCATAGAGCTCATCTCATGCAACAGCTCTAGACAGGGCATGACATGAACTTTCTCCCTGACAAGAGGAAGAAGACCTCTCTGGTTCCTTCCAGCCCAGGCACATTATCAGTCATTGCCCCGTCCCCATTCCATTACTCAAATTCTCTTCCACAAGCATCACAGGATGCTGCTGGAGCTTCTCTGACCCAACAAAATCCTTCCCCTCTCTCTAAGGCAGAAGGAGATAGATCATCTTTCCCGCTTTTCTTATCACCTCAACTGTGACCATCAGGACCCCTCACTAGAACATCCTCAATTTATTCAGGAATTCATGAGGCAACATTAGGGGAGGCAAGAAGGGTGAGATGAGAGAGGAAGAAGGATGACACAGTGGCAGCTCGCCACTTCCGGAAGGATGCAAGCATTTCCCAGCCTGCTTTGTGAAAGCCCCCTAACCTACACTGGTCTAGGAACCACATTCCAGGAATTACAGGGTACTGAACAGCCCCAGGTGGAGCACGGCTCCCACTCGCCAGGAGACAGTATTTTGAAAAGAATACATATGATCAGGGAAGAAGGAAAGACCATGCTTCAGACCTGCCCCCAGTTCCTTTGCTCAGCCTCCACTTGGAGGCAGCTGCGAAGTCAACCCAAACCCAGAAGTGTGAATAATGCATGGAGCCAGCTCAGGCCTCCCACACAGGAAGGCGTGTCAGGCTGCACAGATGGCCGCCTCACTCACACAGGCCACAGGTCCGCTGTGGGGGCTGAGATTCCAGCACAGCCCTGGTGCTTCTCAGTAACCATGCAAGAACATGTGGGGCTCCCCAGAGAGGTATGAAATGTGAGGGAAGGTCTTACAAGTGAATGGGGAAGTGCCAGCCATCCTGGGGCAGACACCAAGGACTGGAGTGATTTGTTGGCCCTTTTTTTCATGAGTTAATTTGCTTCCAGCAGATTCCATTAGTGACCTGACAGACCCAGAGCCTGGAGGAGGGCCTTGGAAGAGGCGCTGAGTCAGCAAACTGAAGGGGGTGACAAGGAAGGCCAGATGTCTTGCACCCAGCTCTGTGCCCAGCGTTTCTATTTGAGGAGCTTGGAATAATTATTTGCAAAGCTCCTGTTAAGGCAGCACCACTAAGCTACAGATGGCAAGAAGACACACAAACCTTGACCACCAATGGTCAACCAGAAGCTAATACAATACAGGAAAAGAATTCCCACACGAAAGAGTCTTCACTTTCCAAAGTCAGGAAGCAAAAATCAAAGGTATAGACTGATCTGCAACCAGAAACTTGAGGAGAGTGGAGGTGGGGAGAGGGTTGAGAGTTCCAGTTGATAATTCTAGTAGAATAAGAAAATGGAACTATGACTGCTGCTGCTACTTACTACAGATAATAACAATTACAATTAACATTTATTTGTTACCTGGTAGGTACTAGGAGGTCTTCCTTGGTGGCTCAGATGGTAAAGAACTTGCCTGCAAAGCAGGAGACCCAGGTTCAATCCCTGGTTTGGGAAGATCCCTTGGAGAAGGAAATGGCAACCCACTCCAATATTCTTGCCTGGGAAATCCCACAAAGAAAAAAAGCCTGGACCACTTCAGGAATTACAGGGTACTGAACAGCCCCAGGTGGAGCACGGCTCCCACTCGCCAGGAGACAGTATTTTGAAAAGAATACATATGATCAGGGAAGAAGGAAAGACCATGCTTCAGACCTGCCCCCAGTTCCTTTGCTCAGCCTCCACTTGGAGGCAGCTGCGAAGTCAACCCAAACCCAGAAGTGTGAATAATGCATGGAGCCAGCTCAGGCCTCCCACACAGGAAGGCGTGTCAGGCTGCACAGATGGCCGCCTCACTCACACAGGCCACAGGTCCGCTGTGGGGGCTGAGATTCCAGCACAGCCCTGGTGCTTCTCAGTAACCATGCAAGAACATGTGGGGCTCCCCAGAGAGGTATGAAATGTGAGGGAAGGTCTTACAAGTGAATGGGGAAGTGCCAGCCATCCTGGGGCAGACACCAAGGACTGGAGTGATTTGTTGGCCCTTTTTTTCATGAGTTAATTTGCTTCCAGCAGATTCCATTAGTGACCTGACAGACCCAGAGCCTGGAGGAGGGCCTTGGAAGAGGCGCTGAGTCAGCAAACTGAAGGGGGTGACAAGGAAGGCCAGATGTCTTGCACCCAGCTCTGTGCCCAGCGTTTCTATTTGAGGAGCTTGGAATAATTATTTGCAAAGCTCCTGTTAAGGCAGCACCACTAAGCTACAGATGGCAAGAAGACACACAAACCTTGACCACCAATGGTCAACCAGAAGCTAATACAATACAGGAAAAGAATTCCCACACGAAAGAGTCTTCACTTTCCAAAGTCAGGAAGCAAAAATCAAAGGTATAGACTGATCTGCAACCAGAAACTTGAGGAGAGTGGAGGTGGGGAGAGGGTTGAGAGTTCCAGTTGATAATTCTAGTAGAATAAGAAAATGGAACTATGACTGCTGCTGCTGCTACTTACTACAGATAATAACAATTACAATTAACATTTATTTGTTACCTGGTAGGTACTAGGAGGTCTTCCTTGGTGGCTCAGATGGTAAAGAACTTGCCTGCAAAGCAGGAGACCCAGGTTCAATCCCTGGTTTGGGAAGATCCCTTGGAGAAGGAAATGGCAACCCACTCCAATATTCTTGCCTGGGAAATCCCACAGACAGAGGAGCCTGGCAGGCTGCAGTCCATGGGGTTGCAAAGAGTCCGACACAACTGAAGTGACTTAACACCACCCGTGTGCTAGAAACAATGCTAAAAGTTTTTTAGGCGTTATCTCCTTTACTCTTTGCAACAACCCTTTGAGGTAGGCAGACCCTGTAGGTAAGAGATGTCTCACAGCCACTAAGTCATGGGAAAAATTTAGAGCAGAATCAAGCCCCAGGTGTGTCTGGTGCCAAGCCTGTACACTCAAGTGCTTTGCTACTGCTCAGTCCCAAAGGCTGGAAAGAGAGCACTGAAATGGGACTGCAGAGCCTGGGCTCCAGCCCCCGCAGTACCCTAAGCAGCTCTGGGATCTCAACAAGTGATTTCAGCTCATGGGCCATACTATGCTGCTGCTTAGTCACTTCAGTTGTGTCCAACTCTGTGAACCCATGGACTGCAGCCTTTCAGGCTCCCCTATCTATGGAATTATCCAGGCGAGAATACTGGAGTAGGGTTTCCCCGGTAACTCAGTGGTAAAGAGTTTGTCTGCCAGTGCAGGAGACACAGGTTTGATCCCTGATCCAGGAGGATCCAATATGCTGCAAAGCAGCTAAGCCCGTGAGGCACAACTATTGAACTGGTACTCTAGAGCCAGGGAGTCGCAACTGTTGAGTCCATGTGCCACAACCTCAGAAGCCCATGTGCCCTAGAGCCCAAGTTCCACAACAAGAGAAGTCACCACAAGAAGAAGTCTGCTCACCTCAACTAGAGAGTAGCCCACACTCCCTGCAACTAGAGAAGAGCCTGCAGCAGCAGTGAAAGCCCAGAAGAGCCAAAAATAACAAATAAATGAAATGCATTGCTTTAAAAAAAAAAAAAAAAAAGTAGGTTGCCATTGACTTCTCCAATCTTACTGCATAAGATGGCTAATTTCTTGCAGGCAGACTCCTTACCACTGAGCCCTCAAGGAAGCCAGATAGATAGATAGATAGACAGACAGACAGATAGATAGATAGATAGACAGATAGATAGATAGATAGATAGATAAATAACCACCCCATGGACTTGCAGCTCGCTTGGCTTCTCCGTCCACAGAATTCTCCAGGCAAGAATACTGGAATAGGTTGCCATTTCCTTCTCCATTCCTATCCCATAAAACCACTGATTTCTTAAGGATTCCCTCAATTCAAATTATAGTCACTGACCACCAGAGTGCCACCTGAGCTGATGGGGAAGGGGATATATAAACAGAACTCAGGCACCGCCCTGCCCTCAAGGACTCTGCGGTCTAGCCCTGCCTTATGTAAAAGCTAAAGAACCTTGGGTGCACTAAAGAACCTATTTTAGTATTTTGCTCTAAAATGCTATTTAACGATTACTTTTTTATATGTCAATAAATAAGTTTTTCTGACAGCCTATCTTCTGTTTGCACTTCTTTGTAAACACAGGCATGGAGAGAGGTTCATCTAATGGATCTGGGTGATTATTTTTGCTCTCATATTTTACATTGTTTGCATTACTTGAATTTTTGGTAACAAGTATACATCATTTTTATAAAAATAATAAATTCATTCTATACTACCCATAGTATATATGTATGTTTATATGCACATATATATATATATACACAGAGACATATATATACTTCCACACTAACTGGATGTTTTACAAAATTAGGAAATTATGGACTCCAATGAGATTGTGACTATGATTTTATAAAGAATCCTTGTGTTTCTTAGAGACCTACTGCAAAATTTACAGATGTCTGGGATTTATTTCAAATATGCCTGATGTGAGAGGGTCAGGGTAGGCTATTGGTGAGACTCATCATGAGTTGCTAATCGTATTGATGCTGAGTTATGAGTATCTGAGGTTCACTATGACAGTGGTCCCCAACCTTTTCAGAGCCAGAGACTGGTTTTGTGGAAGACAATCTTTCTGTGGACAGGGTGTAGCAGATGGTTCAGGCAGTAATGCAAGTACTGGGGGTTGGGGACTCCTGCACTATACTAAGTATGTTTCAAATTTTTCATAATATACAGCAGAAGAGGAGCCTCTTTCAAAGCCAACAGGGAAGCAGTATTTCCCAAAAGCTAAGCTAAGTCCCCAGCCAGCAATCTTTCCACCTGAGCTTTTCAACCTCCTAGGCTAACTCTTCTCTTTCACTATTACAATTTAACTTCATTTTTTTCTGTGGTTTTCTTCCACTCCCACACCATTTCCCCAAACTTTCTAAAATCATCCATCAGGTCTGTAGGCATTTTCTGGTACCTAAGCCACTGCATCTGACCTTACCACCCTGCCCAAGGGACAGAAGGTATGTGGCTGAGCAATACGCCCACACACTCCTGTTCAAAGTCAGCTACTAACAGGCTATTTATTTAGAGGCAGAACAGACTGACTGGTGGAGGGGCATGTTTCACTCACCCATTCAACAAATACTTACCCATCACGTATCTCCGGTCAGGCACTGAGTCAGGGGCTGGGGATCAGTGATGAACGAGACAAAAAGGTTCACAGAGGGTGAGCTATGGCAGATGTAGCTCCAAGACGTAGGGTCATGGCTATATTCTCCAGGACATCCTTGCATCACGTGGAATCTTATCCAAAGTAAAGACATGATCTGATCTCAAGGGATAGAATGATGCCCTCATTGAAAAAGACCCTGATGCTGGGGAAAACAGAAGGTAAAAGGAGAAGGGGACAATAGAGGACAAGATGGTTGGATGGCATCACTGAGTCAATGGACAGGAGTTTGGGATGGTGTGGCCTGGGGTGCCACAGTCCATGGGGTTGCAAAGAGTTGCCCACAACAGAGCTATTTAACTGAACTGAACACACCCCAACCCAGTGTCTCATTTCATGGGACGCAAAGATCAGACCAAGGCAACCATTGGGTAAGTACTTGATGGCAAAGGGAGGAGCAGCCAGGCCTCACCACATGCCACAGTCACATTAGATTTTTTATAACCTTTGCAGCCACTTTGACAAAGTTTTCGCATCCACATTTGATGTTGAACTAGGTAAAGTTTTACTAGCATGAATGACTGTAGCAGTTTTTAAAAACAAAGCTTCCCTTCCAGGAATGACTTACATGACCTCAATAACACAACCCAGGGCCTCCTGTGTGAATGCTTGGTCATGGCGAAATGGTTTGCAGTGTAGAGGGAATCACATAGGCCTGCACTCAAGGCACAAAGACTTCTAATAAAATTTTTTGGCAAAAAAAAAAAAATTCAATGTGGAAAAACCACATTTTCAAATTTTATTGCTTTATCACAATAATGGCAATAGAGTGCTATGAGTAAAGGTTTTAATTTATTCATCAAGACTTAGGGTCTATTCTCATATTAATTATGAATTTACCATTCACTATTCTAATAAAAATGCTTGCTTTGCACACTTTTTCCCATTGACTATAAACTCCAAGAGGAAAGAAACATTTCAGTCCTATGTGTTTTATCCTAGGCACTTTTCACAATGCCTGGCAACTAGTTGATGCTGGTAAATATTTCTTGAATTGAATCCAAATATGCTTTAAAAGATTTTTTTTTTAATGTTTTGGCCTCCTTTATTGGTTTTCCATTCGTTTATTTCTCATCCATCTTTACCCTTTGGCCCTTGCGGGTCTCCCACTGCAGCAGCTCCCCTTGGTGCAGAGCACCGGCTCAGCTCCCAGCGCACGTGGTCTGCTCGCAATTAAACACACCGATCCAGCCGCTCTGCGGCACGTGAGATCCTCCCAGGCCAGGGCACCCCCTACACTGCAAGGTGGACTCTTCACCCACTGGACCACCAGGGAAGCCCCAGAAGATAATCTTTTTTTAAAGTATAGTGCAATGACACACCCCAGAGCAACCAATTACCCCCCTGGTCCTGGCTGCTACCTCTTTACTGGTCTACCTGCTGGATCTCTGCTTCCTCTGTTTTCCCTCAACTGAACAGTCAGGGTGACACTGTAAAAAAACTCTCCAATAGGTTCCCAACTCTAAAAATGAGCCAAAGTTTACCTACTACTCTCTATCCCTCTAATTCTACTCCCACCACACTGGCCTTCTTGCTATTCTGCAAAACATGAGGCATAAGTAAGGACCACCTCAGGGCCTTTGCACTTGCTGCTGCATCTGCCTTGAATCTTTTTCCCTGAGATGATCCTCAAATGTCATTTTTCATCTCCCTCATAGACTTAACACCATCCCAGTTGTTTACTTACCATCTATTTGTCTCCACTAGAATGTAAGCTAGAAAAAGGCCAGGATTTTGCCCGTGCTTTTCATTGCTAATGTTCAGCACTCAGAATAGTGCTAGGTATTTAGTAAATGGGCTTCCCTGCTGGCTCAGGCATAAACAATTCGTCTGCAGTGCAGGAGCCACAGGTTCAATCCCCGGGACAGGAAGATCCCTTTGGAGAAGGAAATAGCAATCCACTCCAGTATTCTTGCCTGGGAAATCCCATAGACAGAGGAGCCTGATGGGCTAAAGTCCATGGAGTCACAAAAGAGTCAGGCATGACTTAGTGACTAAACAACAACAACTCAATAACTATTGGCTGAATTAATAAATTAATCCCAGGACACCTGAAAATATTCTTAAGTCCACATCACGGAGGGAAAAATCTCAGAACCCCCTTACAGACATATGATTCAGTTCCTAGCTAAACATATATATTTCAGGTCTTTCTCAAGCAAACAAATAAGCTCTAATGAATTTTGAGAGGTAAGGAAACCTCATTTCATTTTTCTTCCCTCTCACCCTTCCTAAATCAGAGAACACCTCCCCTCTCCTCAGGCCCAAAGCTGGAAAACATCTGCACAAAGGGTGCAGAAGGAGGTGCAGGTGCCACCAGACCTGAAGGCAGTTCCCGCCCACAAGTCTGAGGCAAAGATGACTGAGAAAGGGAAGAAAAATTAGCACAATGATTAGAGACACAGGTTTAAAAATCCCCTCCCAGGCCATGAGTCAGCTGAGGAAGCTGGCATCAGGGTGACAAATTAATTTCATGACCTTCTTGTTTTCATTAGGAACTGCAGAACTTTGTTTAAGCACTGATGTGTAGAAAGGGGCATTACGTCTGCTCAGATGTCTACATATAGAGGGGTCTGGTAACAGAACAAGATACTTTCCAATACAACATGCATCAGACCACCTACAGTATGCCCACACAGTGCAAGGTGCTAGAGATCCACAGAGGTCTAAGATATGGTTCCTTCTTGCAAGGAGCTCTGGCAGGCAGAGGTGACCCGTAAACACACAGCTCACCAGATGTCACCATGCTAAGGGCTCTACTGGCATGAACAGAGTGCCATGGAACCTGCAGAGGGGCAGCTGGTTCTGCCTGGAGGTGGCTGAGTTCTCGGAGGGTGAGTGGAAACCAGAAGTTCACCAGGGAGAGGCGTAGGAGTCAGAGGAAGAAGACCTGGCAGAGACGGTCAGAGAAGCAAAGGCCCGGAGGTGGACAGTCCATGGTCTGGCACAATTCAAGCTCAGAGTTCATGGAGAAGCAGTGGAATGTGAGGCCAGATTGTCATGGTAGGGAGTTTGGCATGCAGTAGGGCAATTCTTTCCCTCCTTTGTCTCTCACCATGCCCTGTACACACTCCCCAATGCACACCCCAGACCAGCAAGGCACGGGACGTTGGCTGTTTCCTCTGCTTGGAGTGCTCTTCCTCCAGCTGTCTGAAAATGCCACTCCCTCCCATCCTGCAGGTCTCTGCTCAAACACCACCCTCTCTGGGAAGCCATCTCTGAATACCCTTTCCAGGGGGCAACACATACACATGCGCCCCTCACCCTCGCTTTATTTCCCCATAGCATTTATACCAGTGTCTTTGTTCACTGCTGGTCTCCTCCACCAGCATGCAGGTTCTGTGAAGGCAGGGACCTTGTTTTATTGACCAGCTGTATCCCCAGAACCTGCAGTGTATGACACATGGTGGACATTCAATAAATAGTTGATGAATGAATAAAAGGCACCTGTAACACTTGAAGGTCAGGGGTGTCTATACCTGTCTCCACCTACAAGGTTGGAAAACTTATATGAAAGCAAAGACTATGCTCTCAGTTCTCTATCCAGCACCCTTCACAATGTACAGGATTGGCACTTATTAAACAGCTAATAGATGGGTGGAAAAGATGCGTAGATGGATAGATGGATGAGTAAAAGCTGGATGGATGGATGGATGGATGGTTGGATGAATGGGCAGATGTAAGCGTGGATGGATAGATGGTGGGGTAGATGGGCAGATGGATGGATCTACAGTCAGTAGGTGCTGTTGAAAGTATATAGAAACCAAATAGTGCAGAGTTTTCCTTGTGGGTAGGGATAGCATTGCCAAGGTTAAGTCAATAGGACTTGGGGACTAAGTATATATAGGAGTGATGCAAGACAAGAGCCAAAGATGACCCTGAGGTTTTTGTTTAAACAACAGTGAACCCCGAGAGGAATAACCAGCTTTATGAGAAGAAGAAATTTTTATTTAGAGCATAAGTTTAGGCGTAGGAGTCAGAGGAAGAAGACCTGGCAGAGACGGTCAGAGAAGCAAAGGCCCGGAGGTGGACAGTCCATGGTCTGGCACAATTCAAGCTCAGAGTTCATGGAGAAGCAGTGGAATGTGAGGCCAGATTGTCATGGTAGGGAGTTTGGCATGCAGTAGGGCAATTCTTTCCCTCCTTTGTCTCTCACCATGCCCTGTACACACTCCCCAATGCACACCCCAGACCAGCAAGGCACGGGACGTTGGCTGTTTCCTCTGCTTGGAGTGCTCTTCCTCCAGCTGTCTGAAAATGCCACTCCCTCCCATCCTGCAGGTCTCTGCTCAAACACCACCCTCTCTGGGAAGCCATCTCTGAATACCCTTTCCAGGGGGCAACACATACACATGCGCCCCTCACCCTCGCTTTATTTCCCCATAGCATTTATACCAGTGTCTTTGTTCACTGCTGGTCTCCTCCACCAGCATGCAGGTTCTGTGAAGGCAGGGACCTTGTTTTATTGACCAGCTGTATCCCCAGAACCTGCAGTGTATGACACATGGTGGACATTCAATAAATAGTTGATGAATGAATAAAAGGCACCTGTAACACTTGAAGGTCAGGGGTGTCTATACCTGTCTCCACCTACAAGGTTGGAAAACTTATATGAAAGCAAAGACTATGCTCTCAGTTCTCTATCCAGCACCCTTCACAATGTACAGGATTGGCACTTATTAAACAGCTAATAGATGGGTGGAAAAGATGCGTAGATGGATAGATGGATGAGTAAAAGCTGGATGGATGGATGGATGGATGGTTGGATGAATGGGCAGATGTAAGCGTGGATGGATAGATGGTGGGGTAGATGGGCAGATGGATGGATCTACAGTCAGTAGGTGCTGTTGAAAGTATATAGAAACCAAATAGTGCAGAGTTTTCCTTGTGGGTAGGGATAGCATTGCCAAGGTTAAGTCAATAGGACTTGGGGACTAAGTATATATAGGAGTGATGCAAGACAAGAGCCAAAGATGACCCTGAGGTTTTTGTTTAAACAACAGTGAACCCCGAGAGGAATAACCAGCTTTATGAGAAGAAGAAATTTTTATTTAGAGCATAAGTTTGAGAAGAGACAACCTGATGGAGTCAAATGGGCAGTAGGACAGTCAGGAGGAGAAAAGAAGATCAACTCATGACACTGGCTGAAGTCATGGGAATCCAATTATTCATTTCCATGTCTGAGCACCTTCCATTCCTCCAGGCATTTACTATGTGCTGGAACCATGGATGCTGCCGTACCCAAGGCGGGGAAAGTCTGTGCTCTCATGGAACATAAATCCCAAGAGGAAAGACACACATAAGACAGGTGAACAAATGAATAAAGATAATTGCTGGGGCTTCCCTGAGTGGGTAAGGACACCGCCTTGCCATGCAAGGGACACTGATTCAATCCCTGGCCCGGGAAGATCCCACGTGCCATGGAGCGGCTGGACTGGTGTGTCCAATTAGGAGCCAGCACTGTAGGGCGCATGCGGCCCGAGCCTGTGCTCTGCAATGAAATAAACCACTGCAAAAGGAGGCCCACACAGCCCAAAGAATAAAGATGGATGAAAATAAAATAAAAAACCAATAAAAGAAGTCAATTTAAAAAAAAAAAAGATAATTTCTGATGATTATATGCACTGTGAAAAAATATACCAGGGTAATGGGAGAGTTTTACAGGGACAGTGTTACATGGGGGTGGGCAGGGGATGCCCCTCAGAGGAGGTGGCTTTCGTCTTGATAAGGCAGACAGCAAGGATGACAAGGAAGTTCCTTGCCCCATGGCTTCGATTTTCTTGATCAAATCCGAGGGAAATCATCCATTGAGAGTGAGAGGATGGAGAGGGATTTCTGGTAAATGGCAAAATACAGAAATAACTGCTGTCAGGAAGAAATGAAAAGAGAGAAGAGATCATGATGGGGCACCAAGGACCCATCTGACACCATGACTGTGTAAAAGATTTGTTGAAACCAAATAGTGCAGAGTTTTCCTTGTGGGTAGGGATAGCATTGCCAAGGTTAAGTCAATAGGACTTGGGGACTAAGTATATATAGGAGTGATGCAAGACAAGAGCCAAAGATGACCCTGAGGTTTTTGTTTAAACAACAGTGAACCCCGAGAGGAATAACCAGCTTTATGAGAAGAAGAAATTTTTATTTAGAGCATAAGTTTGAGAAGAGACAACCTGATGGAGTCAAATGGGCAGTAGGACAGTCAGGAGGAGAAAAGAAGATCAACTCATGACACTGGCTGAAGTCATGGGAATCCAATTATTCATTTCCATGTCTGAGCACCTTCCATTCCTCCAGGCATTTACTATGTGCTGGAACCATGGATGCTGCCGTACCCAAGGCGGGGAAAGTCTGTGCTCTCATGGAACATAAATCCCAAGAGGAAAGACACACATAAGACAGGTGAACAAATGAATAAAGATAATTGCTGGGGCTTCCCTGAGTGGGTAAGGACACCGCCTTGCCATGCAAGGGACACTGATTCAATCCCTGGCCCGGGAAGATCCCACGTGCCATGGAGCGGCTGGACTGGTGTGTCCAATTAGGAGCCAGCACTGTAGGGCGCATGCGGCCCGAGCCTGTGCTCTGCAATGAAATAAACCACTGCAAAAGGAGGCCCACACAGCCCAAAGAATAAAGATGGATGAAAATAAAATAAAAAACCAATAAAAGAAGTCAATTTAAAAAAAAAAAAGATAATTTCTGATGATTATATGCACTGTGAAAAAATATACCAGGGTAATGGGAGAGTTTTACAGGGACAGTGTTACATGGGGGTGGGCAGGGGATGCCCCTCAGAGGAGGTGGCTTTCGTCTTGATAAGGCAGACAGCAAGGATGACAAGGAAGTTCCTTGCCCCATGGCTTCGATTTTCTTGATCAAATCCGAGGGAAATCATCCATTGAGAGTGAGAGGATGGAGAGGGATTTCTGGTAAATGGCAAAATACAGAAATAACTGCTGTCAGGAAGAAATGAAAAGAGAGAAGAGATCATGATGGGGCACCAAGGACCCATCTGACACCATGACTGTGTAAGAGAACCTACCGATGCAAAGCACATTCATCCTCTACAAGTATTATTGAATGATGAAGCTTGATGTCCCTGCAGCTCTACTGACACCAGAAACAATACACTAGGAGGATCCAGAATCTCTACCCCTACTTGGTATGAGATGGGTTTGCCGGAGTGTTTATTTGATTTTAATTAAGTTTGATGGACTGTGAGGGTTTTCATTACTTGGTCTGACCAGGTGCATTCCCACCATCACCCCCTCACAGATCCCAGTAACTTCCTTCTGCAGCTTCCCCACTCAAATCATCCTGCAAATTAATCACCCTCAGCGTCCATCTTGCCATCCCCTAAATAATGCCCAACTCCTAGAGGATCAGCACCAAACTTTTCACACAGCTGTCTATAAGAGGTTCTCTGTTACCTGTCCAGCCTTCTCTCTCCCAGCTACTCAGACTAGCTGTTTTTCACACTTCCTTTTTGAACCCAGGTCCATTCGGATGAACAGATCCAGGTCCATGCCTCAGGCCTTGGGCAAGTGGCTTAAACTCTTCAGAGCTTTCTCACCTATAAAATAGTTAATACTGCCTGCTTCCTAGTGAAAGTGAAATTCGCTCAGTCATGTCCAACTCTTTGTGACCCCATGAGCCTACCAGGCTCCTCTGTCCATAGCATTCTCCAGACAGGAATACGGGAGTGAGTAGCATTTCCCTTCTCCAGGGGATCTTCGCAACCACTGCAAAAGGAGGCCCACACAGGCCAAAGAATAAAGATGGATGAAAATAAAATAAAAAACCAATAAAAGAAGTCAATTTAAAAAAAAAAAAGATAATTTCTGATGATTATATGCACTGTGAAAAAATATACCAGGGTAATGGGAGAGTTTTACAGGGACAGTGTTACATGGGGGTGGGCAGGGGATGCCCCTCAGAGGAGGTGGCTTTCGTCTTGATAAGGCAGACAGCAAGGATGACAAGGAAGTTCCTTGCCCCATGGCTTCGATTTTCTTGATCAAATCCGAGGGAAATCATCCATTGAGAGTGAGAGGATGGAGAGGGATTTCTGGTAAATGGCAAAATACAGAAATAACTGCTGTCAGGAAGAAATGAAAAGAGAGAAGAGATCATGATGGGGCACCAAGGACCCATCTGACACCATGACTGTGTAAGAGAACCTACCGATGCAAAGCACATTCATCCTCTACAAGTATTATTGAATGATGAAGCTTGATGTCCCTGCAGCTCTACTGACACCAGAAACAATACACTAGGAGGATCCAGAATCTCTACCCCTACTTGGTATGAGATGGGTTTGCCGGAGTGTTTATTTGATTTTAATTAAGTTTGATGGACTGTGAGGGTTTTCATTACTTGGTCTGACCAGGTGCATTCCCACCATCACCCCCTCACAGATCCCAGTAACTTCCTTCTGCAGCTTCCCCACTCAAATCATCCTGCAAATTAATCACCCTCAGCGTCCATCTTGCCATCCCCTAAATAATGCCCAACTCCTAGAGGATCAGCACCAAACTTTTCACACAGCTGTCTATAAGAGGTTCTCTGTTACCTGTCCAGCCTTCTCTCTCCCAGCTACTCAGACTAGCTGTTTTTCACACTTCCTTTTTGAACCCAGGTCCATTCGGATGAACAGATCCAGGTCCATGCCTCAGGCCTTGGGCAAGTGGCTTAAACTCTTCAGAGCTTTCTCACCTATAAAATAGTTAATACTGCCTGCTTCCTAGTGAAAGTGAAATTCGCTCAGTCATGTCCAACTCTTTGTGACCCCATGAGCCTACCAGGCTCCTCTGTCCATAGCATTCTCCAGACAGGAATACGGGAGTGAGTAGCATTTCCCTTCTCCAGGGGATCTTCGCAACCCAGGGATCAAACCCAGGTCTCCCACATTGCGGATTCTTTACCATCTGAGCCACCAAGGAAACCTGCTTCTTAGGAAGATTAAATGAGTGCATGTGTGTGAGCATAGAGCACAAGACTGCCGAGCAGACAACAGGTGTTTGAGAGATGGTAGTTGAAATGAGTGTGACTCCTTAAAAGTCACCGTGTAATGATGCAATTGTTGCCACATCCAGACCACAGCCACACACATGGAAGAGCCTGGGTCCATGGCCATTGATATTGTTACTAAGTGCTGCCTTGTGATTCATCTTCTGGTTTTCACTGCACTCTTCTTTAAGTTTATCTTAAAAGTCAACTTGCATCTTAACCATCTTAAAAGTCTCCCACTTCTATTAATATTCAACATGTGCCTCTTGTCCCTCAACTAGATAGGAAGTTCCTAGAGAATAGAAAGTATATCTTCTGCTTCTCAGCATCCCTCTCACTGTGAAGCACAGTGCCTTCCACTTCAGGGGGTGCTAAATAATTCCTGGTGGATGTGCAGTGCTGAGAAATTGGTTCCCCTCTTAAAGGAATGGCTTCTTTATCCTCTGCTCCCTAACTTCTGTTCATTTGTCAATACCTGCCACCAACTCCTCCAGGAAGCTGGCCAATGAAACCAGTTTCCTCCTTTATTGAAAGTCTATGAAGGTGAAGAAAAGTGGAAGTGTTAGGCATTCAGTCATGTGCAATTCTTTGCAACTGCATGGACTGTAGCCCACCAGGCTCCTCTGTCCAAGGAATTCTCCAGGCAAGAATACTGGAGTAGGCTACCATGCCCTCCTCCAAGGGATCTTCCTGACCCAGAGACTGAACCCTAGTCTCTTGCATTTCAGGCAGATTCTATATGGCACTCACTAATTCATCATATTTTGCTTCAGGGCCTCTAGCATTTTAGGGCAGGCAGAGCTAAGAGAGAACTGAGCATGCAGCCCACCTGTTTTCACCGGCACTCATAAGCTACACCAATGGGCTACACCAAGGATTGTTACACAAAGGAGAAGCAAAAGCCGAAATGGTCAAATACTGTTATTTTAACCATCAGGGTTCTGGTGGGGTTTCTATCCCACAACTCCATGCTGGAAAACACTAGAGCAAAATGCCAATAGACTGTCTACATGTGTAAGGAAGGCAGGGCTCGAGGGCCTGCCTCTAATCAGTTGTGTGGAGCCTGAGGACTGTCCGCAGACCTCATCTTGCCCATTTTGTCACAGCCAACTTGTCGGGGAGACCACCAGTGGTCTCTAAGGTATTTCTTAGATCTATAGTTCCAAGCATGAGCTCTGTCTACAAGCTTCACTGCTGATGAACAAATCGAATCAAAAGAGCTTTGTCCCTCTTCGGTCATTAGCTGATGCTTTGGAAGCTTCTCTGTTCCTGCTGCCCACTCTACTATCAGGTATTTCATCCAATGGACATAGAAACAAGTGTGTCGCAAACCTACTATAGAGCACAGGAACTCTACTCAGTGCTGTGATGACCTAAACTGGAAGGAAACCCAAAAGAGAGGGGATGTATGTATACCTATAGCTGACTCACTTTGTCATACAGAAGAGACTAAAACAACACTATAAAGCAGCTATAATCCAACAAAAATTTAAAAAAAAAGAAATGAGAACATCACAGAGTAAAGTCTGAACAACTGGAAGACGAAACTGGGTTGATGATGGCTAGCATCGGGTTTTATCTACCCCAACTCCTCCAGGAAGCTGGCCAATGAAACCAGTTTCCTCCTTTATTGAAAGTCTATGAAGGTGAAGAAAAGTGGAAGTGTTAGGCATTCAGTCATGTGCAATTCTTTGCAACTGCATGGACTGTAGCCCACCAGGCTCCTCTGTCCAAGGAATTCTCCAGGCAAGAATACTGGAGTAGGCTACCATGCCCTCCTCCAAGGGATCTTCCTGACCCAGAGACTGAACCCTAGTCTCTTGCATTTCAGGCAGATTCTATATGGCACTCACTAATTCATCATATTTTGCTTCAGGGCCTCTAGCATTTTAGGGCAGGCAGAGCTAAGAGAGAACTGAGCATGCAGCCCACCTGTTTTCACCGGCACTCATAAGCTACACCAATGGGCTACACCAAGGATTGTTACACAAAGGAGAAGCAAAAGCCGAAATGGTCAAATACTGTTATTTTAACCATCAGGGTTCTGGTGGGGTTTCTATCCCACAACTCCATGCTGGAAAACACTAGAGCAAAATGCCAATAGACTGTCTACATGTGTAAGGAAGGCAGGGCTCGAGGGCCTGCCTCTAATCAGTTGTGTGGAGCCTGAGGACTGTCCGCAGACCTCATCTTGCCCATTTTGTCACAGCCAACTTGTCGGGGAGACCACCAGTGGTCTCTAAGGTATTTCTTAGATCTATAGTTCCAAGCATGAGCTCTGTCTACAAGCTTCACTGCTGATGAACAAATCGAATCAAAAGAGCTTTGTCCCTCTTCGGTCATTAGCTGATGCTTTGGAAGCTTCTCTGTTCCTGCTGCCCACTCTACTATCAGGTATTTCATCCAATGGACATAGAAACAAGTGTGTCGCAAACCTACTATAGAGCACAGGAACTCTACTCAGTGCTGTGATGACCTAAACTGGAAGGAAACCCAAAAGAGAGGGGATGTATGTATACCTATAGCTGACTCACTTTGTCATACAGAAGAGACTAAAACAACACTATAAAGCAGCTATAATCCAACAAAAATTTAAAAAAAAAGAAATGAGAACATCACAGAGTAAAGTCTGAACAACTGAAAAAAATGCCCACTCTCCTTATGACTGTTAAAGCTGGGTTGAATGATGGCTACATGGGGTCCTTTATGCTATTCTGCGTATTTTTGTACAAGTTTGATACTTTCCATACTAAAAGGTTATAACAATTATTATAATAAACTCATCCAACTCCACCCCCAATTCCACCCTTCTACATACTAATTGGATACACACTTTCTAGGTGGATTTCCTGAGCCCTCAAAAAGGTACTAGATTTTTTTTTTAAAGGAACTTCATCGGAAATTATAATTCAGCCCTTTTGAAGCTTGCCCAGTGGAAAAGACAGCTAGGAAGAAGTAAAAGCAAAGGAAAGTACTTGGAGTCAGACATCAGTTGGAGCTCCATCCTCCCTCCCACCAAGTTCACCTGGTAATCGAAGTTACTGGAGTCTTAACCTCCTTGAGCACGTTATTGTGAGGCCTAATGAAGACCTTCTGTGCCTTGAAAGCACTTGGTACCCATCTACCCTGTTTCGCTCCCCCAACCACCAAAACATTTAAAGCATCATTGCACTTACTGACACATGTGCAGGGCTGTGAGGAGAGCAGTTCTCAACCTTTAGAAGAAACGAGAGCCAGACTGCATGACCTCGCCCCTGGAATTCTGACGCAGTGAGTCCAGGTGGCGGCCCAGGAACCCATCTTTCACCAGTCGCACCCAGGCCCCTTGTGTATGGGGTCCCCAGGCCCCACCTCGAGATACTCAAAGGACAACTGGAGGAAGCAGAGACAGTCAGACAACTCCAGACTCCCAAAAAGGTCTCTCCGCAGACTCTTTGGTCATTAGCTGATGCTTTGGAAGCTTCTCTGTTCCTGCTGCCCACTCTACTATCAGGTATTTCATCCAATGGACATAGAAACAAGTGTGTCGCAAACCTACTATAGAGCACAGGAACTCTACTCAGTGCTGTGATGACCTAAACTGGAAGGAAACCCAAAAGAGAGGGGATGTATGTATACCTATAGCTGACTCACTTTGTCATACAGAAGAGACTAAAACAACACTATAAAGCAGCTATAATCCAACAAAAATTTAAAAAAAAAGAAATGAGAACATCACAGAGTAAAGTCTGAACAACTGAAAAAAATGCCCACTCTCCTTATGACTGTTAAAGCTGGGTTGAATGATGGCTACATGGGGTCCTTTATGCTATTCTGCGTATTTTTGTACAAGTTTGATACTTTCCATACTAAAAGGTTATAACAATTATTATAATAAACTCATCCAACTCCACCCCCAATTCCACCCTTCTACATACTAATTGGATACACACTTTCTAGGTGGATTTCCTGAGCCCTCAAAAAGGTACTAGATTTTTTTTTTAAAGGAACTTCATCGGAAATTATAATTCAGCCCTTTTGAAGCTTGCCCAGTGGAAAAGACAGCTAGGAAGAAGTAAAAGCAAAGGAAAGTACTTGGAGTCAGACATCAGTTGGAGCTCCATCCTCCCTCCCACCAAGTTCACCTGGTAATCGAAGTTACTGGAGTCTTAACCTCCTTGAGCACGTTATTGTGAGGCCTAATGAAGACCTTCTGTGCCTTGAAAGCACTTGGTACCCATCTACCCTGTTTCGCTCCCCCAACCACCAAAACATTTAAAGCATCATTGCACTTACTGACACATGTGCAGGGCTGTGAGGAGAGCAGTTCTCAACCTTTAGAAGAAACGAGAGCCAGACTGCATGACCTCGCCCCTGGAATTCTGACGCAGTGAGTCCAGGTGGCGGCCCAGGAACCCATCTTTCACCAGTCGCACCCAGGCCCCTTGTGTATGGGGTCCCCAGGCCCCACCTCGAGATACTCAAAGGACAACTGGAGGAAGCAGAGACAGTCAGACAACTCCAGACTCAGCCTGGGAGGAAAACAGGTCTCTCCGCAGTATCAGAACTTCCTCCTGTAAACTACCACATGGGACGGAGAAGGAGTGGAAGGAGGGCAGCAGTTCAAGGGGAATGTGTACTGTCACATGCTCATCCGTCTTATGCCTTGTCCTTCATGGTGTGTCCTTTGTTTTAATTTCCTAAAATTTACCCAGAAAAATCTCCTCAGAAACTCACCCACTCCATCCTTCCAAGGCTGTCTTTGTAAATCTCTCAGTGGTTGGGGTGGAGAGGTCAGTCGGAATTTTAGAATATGAATGGAACTAGATCAATTTCCTGACTTCAGCCCTGCCATGGGTGCTCACTGCTCTTAGCAGAAAGTACACACTCTTAAAATATCCATCCAGGCCCTGCATGTTCTGGTCACTCCTGACCTCTCTTACCCTGTCATGAGCCACAGTTTCCCTTTCTCTCTTGTGCTTCAGCCACAGCAGCCTTTCCTGGTTCCTCTAAGCTGCCACAGGACCTTGGGACGTGCTGTGCCCTCTGCCTGTGATGAAGCATTGCCCCTTCAAGGAAGTTTTCCCTCAACCACAGTTCCCTCTATCACACTCTCTTCTATTTTCCTGAACCTATAGACATAACACAGATTCAAGTTCTATTTATATATGGATATGATCAATGTCTGGGGTTTCCCAAATGCCTCAGAGAGTAAACAACCACCTGCAATGTAGGAGATGCATGTTCAACTCCTGTGTCAGGAAGTTCCCCTGGAGAATGGCATAGCAACCCACTCCAATATTCTTGCCTGGAGAATCCCATGGACAGAGGAGCCTGGCAGGCTATACAGTCCACAGGGTCACAAAGAATCGGGCACGACTAAAGTGACTATGCATGAGCAGGTGATCCATGTCTACCTCCCCAGCTGGAGAGACCACAAGTTCCACAAAGATGGTTCCACTATACAGCCAGTGCCACAGTAACTGGTACCTTGTACGTGTCTGATTAACACATGTGCCAAGTGTTCCACGGTCTGGAGAAATGTGTCGATGAAAAAGAGAAATGATACACCAAGCTGGAGAAATGTGCTATGCAAAGACAGGCCAGTGTTAAATAATGTACTTTCTCCTGGATGTAGAGGTGAGAATCTACTTTAGTGTTATAAGGATGTCACTCTCCGCAGTATCAGAACTTCCTCCTGTAAACTACCACATGGGACGGAGAAGGAGTGGAAGGAGGGCAGCAGTTCAAGGGGAATGTGTACTGTCACATGCTCATCCGTCTTATGCCTTGTCCTTCATGGTGTGTCCTTTGTTTTAATTTCCTAAAATTTACCCAGAAAAATCTCCTCAGAAACTCACCCACTCCATCCTTCCAAGGCTGTCTTTGTAAATCTCTCAGTGGTTGGGGTGGAGAGGTCAGTCGGAATTTTAGAATATGAATGGAACTAGATCAATTTCCTGACTTCAGCCCTGCCATGGGTGCTCACTGCTCTTAGCAGAAAGTACACACTCTTAAAATATCCATCCAGGCCCTGCATGTTCTGGTCACTCCTGACCTCTCTTACCCTGTCATGAGCCACAGTTTCCCTTTCTCTCTTGTGCTTCAGCCACAGCAGCCTTTCCTGGTTCCTCTAAGCTGCCACAGGACCTTGGGACGTGCTGTGCCCTCTGCCTGTGATGAAGCATTGCCCCTTCAAGGAAGTTTTCCCTCAACCACAGTTCCCTCTATCACACTCTCTTCTATTTTCCTGAACCTATAGACATAACACAGATTCAAGTTCTATTTATATATGGATATGATCAATGTCTGGGGTTTCCCAAATGCCTCAGAGAGTAAACAACCACCTGCAATGTAGGAGATGCATGTTCAACTCCTGTGTCAGGAAGTTCCCCTGGAGAATGGCATAGCAACCCACTCCAATATTCTTGCCTGGAGAATCCCATGGACAGAGGAGCCTGGCAGGCTATACAGTCCACAGGGTCACAAAGAATCGGGCACGACTAAAGTGACTATGCATGAGCAGGTGATCCATGTCTACCTCCCCAGCTGGAGAGACCACAAGTTCCACAAAGATGGTTCCACTATACAGCCAGTGCCACAGTAACTGGTACCTTGTACGTGTCTGATTAACACATGTGCCAAGTGTTCCACGGTCTGGAGAAATGTGTCGATGAAAAAGAGAAATGATACACCAAGCTGGAGAAATGTGCTATGCAAAGACAGGCCAGTGTGAAATAATGTACTTTTTACTGGATGTAAAAGGTGAGAATCTACTTTAGTGTTATAAGGATGTCACAAGATGTCAGGCACTCTGAAATAGGAGCCTCTGTCCAGGACTGTCCTCAGAAGACGACAAGAATGTGACTTACCCCTTGGGGAATGTGGGGTCTGAGAAAGAACGCCAGAAGAGATTGCAGGCCCAACTCCTCAATGCCCTTCCTGTTATCTCTCTGAAAACATAGCTTTGTCCCTCACTATCGGGACTCCAAGAGAGCGCGGGGAGGAGAAGGTCACAGACAGAAGGGATCTGCCTCCCTCCTATCTGGAGCCACAGAAACAGTGAGCTCAGGTTATCTTTGTGTTCACTTCGGTTCCCTAGAGATGCGTGGGGGATGGGACGGGCGAGAAGATACAGACCCGTCAATTTCGAAAGCGGCGTTTTCCTGCTTGGTCATCAGACAGACGCCCATTCAAGTGAGGCAAAACAAGCTGAAGCTTAGATTCTCTGACCAGGCTATTGAGTCCCATCAATTACACCACGTGGAAAAAACTTTGGACAGTTAAAAATAACATAGGGGTCTGGTGTTTGGAAGATCTGGAGTTTGGAATGCCAGCTTGTCAAGCACAGATCGCTGCCTACAAAAAGCGTGTGCTGGGAACATGTATACACACTCCCACCCACACAGGAGGGCCGTGATCAGTGGAGTGTCTGACAAAGGGGCGGCGGACCACAGAGAAGACAAGCACCCAGATCGGCTCCCACCCCCACCCACTAGGGTCAATAGTTCCAAATGGCATAGCAACCCACTCCAATATTCTTGCCTGGAGAATCCCATGGACAGAGGAGCCTGGCAGGCTATACAGTCCACAGGGTCACAAAGAATCGGGCACGACTAAAGTGACTATGCATGAGCAGGTGATCCATGTCTACCTCCCCAGCTGGAGAGACCACAAGTTCCACAAAGATGGTTCCACTATACAGCCAGTGCCACAGTAACTGGTACCTTGTACGTGTCTGATTAACACATGTGCCAAGTGTTCCACGGTCTGGAGAAATGTGTCGATGAAAAAGAGAAATGATACACCAAGCTGGAGAAATGTGCTATGCAAAGACAGGCCAGTGTGAAATAATGTACTTTCTCCTGGATGTAGAGAGGTGAGAATCTACTTTAGTGTTATAAGGATGTCACAAGATGTCAGGCACTCTGAAATAGGAGCCTCTGTCCAGGACTGTCCTCAGAAGACGACAAGAATGTGACTTACCCCTTGGGGAATGTGGGGTCTGAGAAAGAACGCCAGAAGAGATTGCAGGCCCAACTCCTCAATGCCCTTCCTGTTATCTCTCTGAAAACATAGCTTTGTCCCTCACTATCGGGACTCCAAGAGAGCGCGGGGAGGAGAAGGTCACAGACAGAAGGGATCTGCCTCCCTCCTATCTGGAGCCACAGAAACAGTGAGCTCAGGTTATCTTTGTGTTCACTTCGGTTCCCTAGAGATGCGTGGGGGATGGGACGGGCGAGAAGATACAGACCCGTCAATTTCGAAAGCGGCGTTTTCCTGCTTGGTCATCAGACAGACGCCCATTCAAGTGAGGCAAAACAAGCTGAAGCTTAGATTCTCTGACCAGGCTATTGAGTCCCATCAATTACACCACGTGGAAAAAACTTTGGACAGTTAAAAATAACATAGGGGTCTGGTGTTTGGAAGATCTGGAGTTTGGAATGCCAGCTTGTCAAGCACAGATCGCTGCCTACAAAAAGCGTGTGCTGGGAACATGTATACACACTCCCACCCACACAGGAGGGCCGTGATCAGTGGAGTGTCTGACAAAGGGGCGGCGGACCACAGAGAAGACAAGCACCCAGATCGGCTCCCACCCCCACCCACTAGGGTCTGAAGGATGATCAAGCCCTTTTCTAGCTGTGGAAAGGGCAGAGCCCATCCAGGCAGGAAGCTCCTGCCTCTCTCTTGGAGGAGGAGGCCATGACTGGAAGCAGGAGCCAGGAGTTCAGTCCAGCACAGGTCCCTCAGTGAGTTGGTTTGTGCACCTGTGAAATGTTGTTCCTTCTTAGAAAGACCCAATATCCCTAACCTGAGCTCCTGGACAAAGCATCCCCGAGATAAATCCCTCTCAAAGTCTCTCCTGGCACATTTGTTCCAAGAGTTACTAAGAGGCCAGTGAAGTCTAGAATTTTTTTTTCTAAGAAAATCAGAGCTTCTCCTACTTATTATCTCATTATCCTTAAGATGTCAGTGTAGGGGAAAAAATCAGCTAGGGTGTCTGCGTTTTACAGATAGAGAAACAGGGTCACTGCTAACATCGACTAATATTAAGCGGGTAAGAGGCCCCAACTCTTCCAACCCTGTATGGCTATTAACTTGTTTAATTCTTACAACAGCCCTCAAAGGTAAAAGCCATCTCTTCCACTTTGCAGATGAGGAACCTGAGGCACAGAAGGGTGAAATCCTACCCACAGTCATGGGGATTAGATGTGAACCCAGATTCTCCAGCACTAGAGGCTGTCCCCATGCTATAAGCCACGTGGCCACTGCTCACCATCTGGCTCCCTAGGACGGGGCATCTGAGCTCTCAGAGAGTTCAAAGCTCCAAGGAACCTGAGGACTGTGGTAGCACCAGCCTCCATCTGAAAGCTTCCCAGGACCCAGGCCTTCCAGGAGGACGGCGTGGGCAGTGCGTGGGCAGCCTGAATGGATATCGGCGGGGCTGGGTAGGGGTGGAGAAGAACTACCTTCAAAACAAACCACCTCCATCCTCTGGGGGAAAAAACAGAGTTTTAGAGACTTGCAGCCTCACTGCCCCCACCCCATGTGAACCCTGAGTGTTATCCTCAGGGCACCAGACTGCGCTACGAGGGTCAGCATTTATGTTTTCCTCCCTAGACTGGATATGTATGTGTTATTTACAACCATTTATGGGCTGTTGTCATTGTTGTTTTTGTAAAGAAAGGGAGTGGTGATAAAGTGTAGAAAGGCGAAAAGACTTCTAGATCCAGCACGTGGGTAGGCTTTATCCTATCACCCTGCCCTGCATGGTGTATCCGCCTGTGTGGCTGGCCAGGGCTGTCCTGCACCTGCTGAGATGGGTGGCTCGTACGAGTGCAGGCCCCTGAGAGTCCCCCTCAGCCTTACCCCCTCTGGGGGCGCCCTGAGAAAGACCCCGTACACAAAACCGAGGAACCAAGGGATCGGTGATGCTGCCGATGGACAATCTTCCCAGCGGAGGGACATATAATGACAACCCACTACCTCCCCTGGAGCCTCTCTTTTGACCTCCAAGGTGTTCAAGGACTTCCCAGAAATTGTCTGCCAAACTGAGGCTCCATTCAGAACAACCTGGCCCCAGGCTAGTTCCCCTTTTCACCCTCTGTTCACGGACCCACTATCACCATCCACCTACTTCCCTGCTGGCTCCGATGGTAAAGAATCCGCCTGCTGTGCAGGAGACACGGGTTCAATCCCTGGCTTGGGAAGATCCCCTGGAGAAGGGAATGGCTACCTACTCCAAGATTATTGTCTGGTAAATTCTATGTATAGAGGAGCCTGGTGGGCTATAGTCCATCGAGTCACAAAGGGTCAGACAGGGCTGAGCAACTAACACTTTCACTTTCATGGACTCTACCCCCATCCAGCCCCATGGACCCATTTGTTGTCCTCCACACATTCCCTCTCACCTGGCCTTTCGCCTCCAACTTACACCATCCCAAAGGAAGAAGAGTTTCTAAAGAATCATTCTGATGCTTCCCAAACCTTTGTTCACATGCCTTCCATGCGCATCCTTCCCCATCCTCACCCTCCACCACTCCTGAGCCTCCCCAGATTCCACTGTCCTTCCAAACTCAGCTCAAAGCCACCTCCTCCCCGTAGCCCTTTCTGACACAGCCCCACCGCGAGACCGCTTTCTCTCTTCCAATTTCACAGACTCCTCATGGCTGACCTGCTCACCAAGCACACTTATTCCCTCCTGTGCCCTGCTTCTTCTCCCCCGCATCTTCTCACCATTTGTCGTGTGCAAGTTTCACCTTTTCCTCCTCCCCTCTCCCTGCCCCTCCATTGATGAGAATGAGTGTGCCCTCCTGGGGACTAGGCAGAATCCTTTCTTTCTTTTTGTGCCTCTTCAATGCTTTTTGATCAAGGTGTGATGCACAGGGAAAGGAGAAAGATGTCAGTGGGGCACAGATGAAGAAGACAAGAGGTCAGAAGGAAAGTGAGGCTGGAGGTACAAACCTTGATATGAAGCAGTCCATGGATTATTCCTCTATCCAGGGCTCCCAGAGCGCTGGGGAGGCTTAGGTCTGAGTCAAGAAATGAAATAAGAAGCAGAAAGCAAAAGTAGAGAGTAACCAGTGGGTTTTTCCTTCCTGGGGATTTGAAAAGCTACCATAGAGCCCCAAGGAGAGTTGCCACAAAGCTGGACTGCTCAAAGCTACCAGCTCTGGGTNTTGGGATTTGAAGAAGTTCATCTGGGCCACAAAGGAGACAGGAGCCCCCTGCTAGTTTTTCACGGACCCACTATCACCATCCACCTACTTCCCTGCTGGCTCCGATGGTAAAGAATCCGCCTGCTGTGCAGGAGACACGGGTTCAATCCCTGGCTTGGGAAGATCCCCTGGAGAAGGGAATGGCTACCTACTCCAAGATTATTGTCTGGTAAATTCTATGTATAGAGGAGCCTGGTGGGCTATAGTCCATCGAGTCACAAAGGGTCAGACAGGGCTGAGCAACTAACACTTTCACTTTCATGGACTCTACCCCCATCCAGCCCCATGGACCCATTTGTTGTCCTCCACACATTCCCTCTCACCTGGCCTTTCGCCTCCAACTTACACCATCCCAAAGGAAGAAGAGTTTCTAAAGAATCATTCTGATGCTTCCCAAACCTTTGTTCACATGCCTTCCATGCGCATCCTTCCCCATCCTCACCCTCCACCACTCCTGAGCCTCCCCAGATTCCACTGTCCTTCCAAACTCAGCTCAAAGCCACCTCCTCCCCGTAGCCCTTTCTGACACAGCCCCACCGCGAGACCGCTTTCTCTCTTCCAATTTCACAGACTCCTCATGGCTGACCTGCTCACCAAGCACACTTATTCCCTCCTGTGCCCTGCTTCTTCTCCCCCGCATCTTCTCACCATTTGTCGTGTGCAAGTTTCACCTTTTCCTCCTCCCCTCTCCCTGCCCCTCCATTGATGAGAATGAGTGTGCCCTCCTGGGGACTAGGCAGAATCCTTTCTTTCTTTTTGTGCCTCTTCAATGCTTTTTGATCAAGGTGTGATGCACAGGGAAAGGAGAAAGATGTCAGTGGGGCACAGATGAAGAAGACAAGAGGTCAGAAGGAAAGTGAGGCTGGAGGTACAAACCTTGATATGAAGCAGTCCATGGATTATTCCTCTATCCAGGGCTCCCAGAGCGCTGGGGAGGCTTAGGTCTGAGTCAAGAAATGAAATAAGAAGCAGAAAGCAAAAGTAGAGAGTAACCAGTGGGTTTTTCCTTCCTGGGGATTTGAAAAGCTACCATAGAGCCCCAAGGAGAGTTGCCACAAAGCTGGACTGCTCAAAGCTACCAGCTCTGGGTCTTGAAGAAAGGTGGGGAAGTTTCAGAGCTTTTGTATTGTCCAGACCAGTTCATCTGGGCCACAAAGGAGACAGGAGCTCCTGGAAACACTGGGCAATGTTAGGGACGGTTGCACTGATCAGAGCTTCTTTTGTTCTGTATTTCTCAGGAACTTGAACACATACTAGGCAGATAATGGGTGAACACAAATGATCACCAGAAAAGAGACCTATAGAATTGGGTCCTCTCAGTTAGCATGCACGCATGCATACTAAGTTGTTTCAATGGAGTCCCACTCTGCAACATATGGACCATAGCCCACCAGGCTTCTCTATCCATGGCATTCTCCAGGCAAGAATACTGGGGTAGGTTGCCATTGCCTCCTCGAGGGGATCTTCCTGATTCAGGAATCAAACCTGCGTCTCTGGCAGCTCCTGTACTGCAGACTCTTTACTCCTGAGCCACCAGGGAAGCCCCCTGTTAGTTAGGCAGATCATTCAATAATAAAAGAATCCTATTGCTCCAAGGATGGCAAGAGCAAGCTCAGTCTCAGAATCTAAGTTCCTATGTTCAGACTCACGCAGGCTCCACCCTTCCTCTTCCCCCACCCACCAACTGACTGGGATCTCCAGCCCCTGAGATGGCAAACAATGCCCCCTGGTGTGCTGTGGACCAGGGAACTCTGGGAGCTTTCTGAATTTCATTGAACTCCATAGATCACTGTTCATCTCAGCTACCCTGTGCATACCTGACCTAAAATCGAATGATCCAAACCTGTTTCCCATTCCCCAGAGACACGTGTAATTAGATAAAATGAGGACAGAATATGTGTAAGTATCTGTTACACTGGGATGGCTGCCCAGAAAGGAAATGAGTGCAAGGAATCGGACAGCCCACATGCTCCCTCTGCTCTGAAAGGCTCCACCCAGGATGGAAGGAGAGTTCACTTCCAGAAGGCTTGGGGAGGCTTAGTCAGTAGAAATGAAATAAGAAGCAGAAAGCAAAAGTAGAGAGTAACCAGTGGGTTTTTCCTTCCTGGGGATTTGAAAAGCTACCATAGAGCCCCAAGGAGAGTTGCCACAAAGCTGGACTGCTCAAAGCTACCAGCTCTGGGTCTTGAAGAAAGGTGGGGAAGTTTCAGAGCTTTTGTATTGTCCAGACCAGTTCATCTGGGCCACAAAGGAGACAGGAGCTCCTGGAAACACTGGGCAATGTTAGGGACGGTTGCACTGATCAGAGCTTCTTTTGTTCTGTATTTCTCAGGAACTTGAACACATACTAGGCAGATAATGGGTGAACACAAATGATCACCAGAAAAGAGACCTATAGAATTGGGTCCTCTCAGTTAGCATGCACGCATGCATACTAAGTTGTTTCAATGGAGTCCCACTCTGCAACATATGGACCATAGCCCACCAGGCTTCTCTATCCATGGCATTCTCCAGGCAAGAATACTGGGGTAGGTTGCCATTGCCTCCTCGAGGGGATCTTCCTGATTCAGGAATCAAACCTGCGTCTCTGGCAGCTCCTGTACTGCAGACTCTTTACTCCTGAGCCACCAGGGAAGCCCCCTGTTAGTTAGGCAGATCATTCAATAATAAAAGAATCCTATTGCTCCAAGGATGGCAAGAGCAAGCTCAGTCTCAGAATCTAAGTTCCTATGTTCAGACTCACGCAGGCTCCACCCTTCCTCTTCCCCCACCCACCAACTGACTGGGATCTCCAGCCCCTGAGATGGCAAACAATGCCCCCTGGTGTGCTGTGGACCAGGGAACTCTGGGAGCTTTCTGAATTTCATTGAACTCCATAGATCACTGTTCATCTCAGCTACCCTGTGCATACCTGACCTAAAATCGAATGATCCAAACCTGTTTCCCATTCCCCAGAGACACGTGTAATTAGATAAAATGAGGACAGAATATGTGTAAGTATCTGTTACACTGGGATGGCTGCCCAGAAAGGAAATGAGTGCAAGGAATCGGACAGCCCCACATGCTCCCTCTGCTCTGAAAGGCTCCACCCAGGATGGAAGGAGAGTTCACTTCCAGGGTAGGTGCTGGGGTGCTGTGACCCTCTGAGTTCACAGACACTTCCAGCCCAGACTTCATGCCCCATCGGCATTTTCTTCTAGTTCTCCACATTGAAAGATGTCTAGAGGACAAGTATCTGAACTAAAACTTGACTTGAATAGCCTGACTCCACCTCTGGTCTTCCCCTGGAGAAGGAAATGGCAGCCTACTCCAGTGCTCTAGCCTGGAGAATCCCACGGACAGAGGAGCCTGGCTGGCTAGAGTCATGGGGTCGCAGGAGTCAGATACAACTTAGCGACTAAACTACAAAACTACTACTACCTCTGGCCTGCACCTTCCTCCCGACTCAGAACCAGGCCTCTCGGGGGCCCCAACACTGAATGATCTGGAGGGTGGGAAAGCAGCAAGAGTCCTGAGGATAGGGATTTTTATCTCTCTGAATGTGAAGAATAAAGGCCTCCCCATGATCTCCAGGCCATTATTTTTTATTTCATTATCAAATGAATTTATCTGCATTGAACATGTTTGGGACAGAGTCACAGGGAAAGTTGTATCTACAAAGGCATGACAAAAGTATAGGAAATTCTCTTGAAGAATATATATCTGAAAACAGTGACTGGGCCACAGTTACTTCCAAAGCTCAATAAGACAGGCAATAGATTCTCAGTGGATCCCCATTTTGGGTTAAATAATCGTCATACTTGCACCTCCTGATCTCTTCCATCTTAAAAATCCATAAGAATCCTCAGGTATCCATAAGACTAAAGGAAATCCCATATACAGCTGAGCACAAAGTAGACACTTAATAAAAGTGTAGTTGATTTATCAGTGGCTACTCACAAGCCCTGGGTTACTTAGCCCTCTGGGAGCTTTCTGAATTTCATTGAACTCCATAGATCACTGTTCATCTCAGCTACCCTGTGCATACCTGACCTAAAATCGAATGATCCAAACCTGTTTCCCATTCCCCAGAGACACGTGTAATTAGATAAAATGAGGACAGAATATGTGTAAGTATCTGTTACACTGGGATGGCTGCCCAGAAAGGAAATGAGTGCAAGGAATCGGACAGCCCCACATGCTCCCTCTGCTCTGAAAGGCTCCACCCAGGATGGAAGGAGAGTTCACTTCCAGGGTAGGTGCTGGGGTGCTGTGACCCTCTGAGTTCACAGACACTTCCAGCCCAGACTTCATGCCCCATCGGCATTTTCTTCTAGTTCTCCACATTGAAAGATGTCTAGAGGACAAGTATCTGAACTAAAACTTGACTTGAATAGCCTGACTCCACCTCTGGTCTTCCCCTGGAGAAGGAAATGGCAGCCTACTCCAGTGCTCTAGCCTGGAGAATCCCACGGACAGAGGAGCCTGGCTGGCTAGAGTCATGGGGTCGCAGGAGTCAGATACAACTTAGCGACTAAACTACAAAACTACTACTACCTCTGGCCTGCACCTTCCTCCCGACTCAGAACCAGGCCTCTCGGGGGCCCCAACACTGAATGATCTGGAGGGTGGGAAAGCAGCAAGAGTCCTGAGGATAGGGATTTTTATCTCTCTGAATGTGAAGAATAAAGGCCTCCCCATGATCTCCAGGCCATTATTTTTTATTTCATTATCAAATGAATTTATCTGCATTGAACATGTTTGGGACAGAGTCACAGGGAAAGTTGTATCTACAAAGGCATGACAAAAGTATAGGAAATTCTCTTGAAGAATATATATCTGAAAACAGTGACTGGGCCACAGTTACTTCCAAAGCTCAATAAGACAGGCAATAGATTCTCAGTGGATCCCCATTTTGGGTTAAATAATCGTCATACTTGCACCTCCTGATCTCTTCCATCTTAAAAATCCATAAGAATCCTCAGGTATCCATAAGACTAAAGGAAATCCCATATACAGCTGAGCACAAAGTAGACACTTAATAAAAGTGTAGTTGATTTATCAGTGGCTACTCACAAGCCCTGGGTTACTTAGCCCCTGAAAGAAGCAAAAGGACTTGCCTTTAATTCCCAAAATCAAAAGGAAGGAAAACCAAGTTTGTTAGATCCCCAAGAACGAAGTGGTGAAGAAACAAGGGGCTAGAATAAATGATGCTGACAACCATCACAGCCCCACATGCCACGTGCAACAAGGTAAGCTTCTGCCTCATTTCCAGCTCCTGAGGTTGAAGAATTTAGGGAAAGTAATTCTGCTGCCTCTTCCAAATTCCTGCCAGGGAGAGAACGAGAAGCAAGTCAACTCTAAAGAGCTGGAAGAAATTAGATGGGAAGAGTCTACTGGCTTCATTTGCTCAATTACTTAACACACATTTATTAAACATCCACTATGCTACACCCTGGGCTTCCCAGGTGGCCCAGTGAGAAAGAACCCACCTGCCAATGCAGGAGACACAGGAAATCCCTTGGTTGGGAAGATTCCCTGGAGTAGGAAATGGCAACCTACTCCGGTATTCTTGCCTGGGAAATCCCATGGATAGAGAAGACTGGCAGGCTACAGACCATGGGGCCAAAAAGAGTCAGACATGATTTAAGTGACTAAATAAGGACAATGCTAAATCCTAGGGACAGAAAAGCTCAGGTAGGCACTCTCCCAGCCTTCCAAGGCCTTCCATTCTAACTAACCAACATTAAGTGTTTCAACATTCAGTGTTTCAGGAGGGAAAAGTAACTTTGAGACTCTGGGGCCAAGGGCAGGGATAGTCAATTCTACCTGAGGGTAGCAAGGGCTTTGCTGGGGAGGAGGGGACTTTGAAGTGTCTGGAAGATGAGCAGGTATGTGTACATCATGTGCACCGGCGGCAAGATGGGGCTGAAGAGGCACATGAAGTTTGGTGGGACTGCAGGAGAGGCGGGAAGGGTGCCACCTCTCTGAGAAGGGACACAGAAGTATCCTTTCAGGGCAACAACTTCCACAACCTGAAGTCCATGGACCTCTAGCGCATCCACTGATGGGTTCCTCAAAGTCTGTGAACCCCATAAAATCACATGTAGATGTTCACACCTATGTGCAATTTTTTTCTCAGGAGATGATCCAGAACTTTCACAGGATTCTGAAATGCACCTGTGATTGATCGCCAAGGAAATGTAAGAAGAAACATTCAATAGGACAGTGAGTAGCCTGAACACTAAACTGTGATGCAGAAGCCATGGCTTCTGTCTCCATATCCTGAAGATAGCTTAGTACTTGAAACCTCACAGTTTTACAAAGCTAGCACACCTCAAAGGATGAATACAAAGAGCTAGGAAGAAATCACCATTTTCATCATCAAAACAAAACACTGTGTGTCTGGACACTTGTGTGTCAGTTGGTTGGCTGGGTTTTACAAACCCATACCAGTTTCCAGAAAGGCACAAGGAAAAATATCTTCTCAACTTCCTATTTGAAGGATTGTAAAGTCAAGTCCCTACATGTGGATACAAGTCACCCAGGGCAATTCACTGCCGTCTCTGGATCAGGCTCAAACTTTAGCTGGCAGTTGCCTAGCAACGAATAACCCTGAAGACACATCACCAAGCCAAGATGTCAAAGGGGCATTCTGTGGACAGGCTGGTTCTAAAAACTAGCCCCCATGCAATTTCATCTGTGCCAGGCCTCTATGAGGGACTGTTGGGGGAAGGGGCAGGCTTTGCAGCCAAAAGGAAGCTGGAAGTGAAGGGTAGGAAGGTGTTCACATGGTGGTGTGTAAGAAGTGGGCATGGGAATGGGGAACCAAGGGTTGAGGGAGGAGGCACCCTCAAGTGGAGAAGGCAACCAGTGCCTCTGCAGGTCCTCTTTCAGACCAGACCTGCAATTACCAGGTCACTGAGCAAATTCCAGCCATATCTAAAGACAAAGGAAGTGGCATGAAGACTTGACTGCCCCTAGCTCCTCCCCGGCCCTAAAGTCAGCATCCTCCAGGAGTTTCACTGAACTACAGCCTCCACAGACTGGAGGAGGCAGGATGACAGACCTCCAGACCCAGGAAGCAGTTCGCATCCAACTGTCCAGAGCCCTCACTGCCTCACAGCAGCAGCATGTATGAAAGAGGCAGAGATTAGAAAATGTTCACTTTCTAAAATTCAGATTTTTTTTCTCCTTAATGACAAGCTCAGAAACACCTTCAGCTAAGTCAGGTGAGACCAGGATTCCTAAGACCAAAGTTCTCATCCAAACCATGCCAGAGGTCCACACTAGGTACCTCTCCCTGGGCCGTGGTAGAAAAGCTTGGAAAGAAAGTGTGAGTCTTCTTCAGTACCCTTTCTCCTGGAAGGTCTTAGAGGGCAGGGAAAAGGGGCACACAAATAGATTCATCTGGAAGCAATTCAGGAAGAACAAATGCGGAAGTCCCCAAAAGGGGCAAAACACATTTTACAAAAAGTTTCCAGAAAGGCACAAGGAAAAATATCTTCTCAACTTCCTATTTGAAGGATTGTAAAGTCAAGTCCCTACATGTGGATACAAGTCACCCAGGGCAATTCACTGCCGTCTCTGGATCAGGCTCAAACTTTAGCTGGCAGTTGCCTAGCAACGAATAACCCTGAAGACACATCACCAAGCCAAGATGTCAAAGGGGCATTCTGTGGACAGGCTGGTTCTAAAACTAGCCCCATGCAATTTCATCTGTGCCAGGCCTCTATGAGGGACTGTTGGGGGAAGGGGCAGGCTTTGCAGCCAAAAGGAAGCTGGAAGTGAAGGGTAGGAAGGTGTTCACATGGTGGTGTGTAAGAAGTGGGCATGGGAATGGGGAACCAAGGGTTGAGGGAGGAGGCACCCTCAAGTGGAGAAGGCAACCAGTGCCTCTGCAGGTCCTCTTTCAGACCAGACCTGCAATTACCAGGTCACTGAGCAAATTCCAGCCATATCTAAAGACAAAGGAAGTGGCATGAAGACTTGACTGCCCCTAGCTCCTCCCCGGCCCTAAAGTCAGCATCCTCCAGGAGTTTCACTGAACTACAGCCTCCACAGACTGGAGGAGGCAGGATGACAGACCTCCAGACCCAGGAAGCAGTTCGCATCCAACTGTCCAGAGCCCTCACTGCCTCACAGCAGCAGCATGTATGAAAGAGGCAGAGATTAGAAAATGTTCACTTTCTAAAATTCAGATTTTTTTTCTCCTTAATGACAAGCTCAGAAACACCTTCAGCTAAGTCAGGTGAGACCAGGATTCCTAAGACCAAAGTTCTCATCCAAACCATGCCAGAGGTCCACACTAGGTACCTCTCCCTGGGCCGTGGTAGAAAAGCTTGGAAAGAAAGTGTGAGTCTTCTTCAGTACCCTTTCTCCTGGAAGGTCTTAGAGGGCAGGGAAAAGGGGCACACAAATAGATTCATCTGGAAGCAATTCAGGAAGAACAAATGCGGAAGTCAAACAACAACAAATAAGGCGGATATAAATCCAGATAAAATATTAAAATCATTAAAGGGCTGCTGTTCCCTGAAGATTGGGAAAAATGAAGAGAGTTAATTAAAAGCAATCTCCATGCACTGCTGAGCCAGCCGGCCCTGATAAATCAACAGCTGGGGCTGCTGTGGAGGGCAGTCAAGGGGCTTTAGGAGTGGGGGGAGGGTACTGCCCGGGGGAGGGGCCCGATGCAAAGATGGCAGTGACATGGAATTGAACATAATGACTTTGGTTTCATGTCTTATTAAAATTTTATGACCACTGAATAAAGTTGTTCTTAGAACAACTTTATTCAGAGAATGTTATCATTCAGGTGAACAAATAGTGAGGAAGAGAGGGGTCAAGAGATAGTGTTGGTTTGATTTAAGACATACTTGGGACTATCATCAGATTAGCATCTCTGATCTTGACCTCAGTACAGAGCCTTTTGTTTTTTCTCTCTACTTGATCTGAACAGGTAGGTGCATCTTCTAAAATCCCTCTGCAAAATCCTGGGCTATGTTTATTTGGGGGGCTGGGGGATGTAGTGCAAAGTCAGAGAAAGGAATGAAGAGGAAGAAGAGATAGAAAGACCTCCAAAATTCTCACTGTTGACCCAAGCCAGACTTTTCACACAAAACTAAAAGGTCAGTGGAAACTGCGGGAACTTTTTTTTTTCTTGCTTGCTTCCTCTCTCTCTTTTTCCCCCTTTTTCCCTACTTCCTGCCTTTCCCCTTTTCTTTGCAGTTGGATAAAGTTTTTGTTCTTCATTTTAAACAAAAAAGAGCTCAGAATTGGGGGGGTGCAATCTAAGTATAAAAAAACCAGCAATTTTAGAGTGTTACAAAAATGGCCCTTCACTATTGTAAAGGAACCCTCCAGTTCTTTCTTGATGGGAATATAATCAAGAGAAATGATTGGGAGAAAGTGGGGGTTTGTTCCTCCAAAGAATTGGGATTGGAAGGGGAGTGTGTGCATGGGGAAACATAAGGAATTATGCATTTGGATATGCATTTTAATTAGGTGGACAGAAGCAGCCGCCTGTTAATTTTTCTTGCTTGTTTCCACTTAGCATTCATCACAGGCAGAACCACCATAGAGCGCTCCCACGATAAAAGGGCTGCTGTTCTGAAGATTGGGAAATGAAGAGAGTTAATTAAAAGCAATCTCCATGCACTGCTGAGCCAGCCGGCCCTGATAAATCAACAGCTGGGGCTGCTGTGGAGGGCAGTCAAGGGGCTTTAGGAGTGGGGGGAGGGTACTGCCCGGGGGAGGGGCCCGATGCAAAGATGGCAGTGACATGGAATTGAACATAATGACTTTGGTTTCATGTCTTATTAAAATTTTATGACCACTGAATAAAGTTGTTCTTAGAACAACTTTATTCAGAGAATGTTATCATTCAGGTGAACAAATAGTGAGGAAGAGAGGGGTCAAGAGATAGTGTTGGTTTGATTTAAGACATACTTGGGACTATCATCAGATTAGCATCTCTGATCTTGACCTCAGTACAGAGCCTTTTGTTTTTTCTCTCTACTTGATCTGAACAGGTAGGTGCATCTTCTAAAATCCCTCTGCAAAATCCTGGGCTATGTTTATTTGGGGGGCTGGGGGATGTAGTGCAAAGTCAGAGAAAGGAATGAAGAGGAAGAAGAGATAGAAAGACCTCCAAAATTCTCACTGTTGACCCAAGCCAGACTTTTCACACAAAACTAAAAGGTCAGTGGAAACTGCGGGAACTTTTTTTTTTCTTGCTTGCTTCCTCTCTCTCTTTCCCCTTTTCCTACTTCCTGCCTTTCCCTTTTCTTTGCAGTTGGATAAATTTTTTGTTCTTCATTTTAAACAAAAGAGCTCAGAATTGGGGGGGTGCAATCTAAGTATAAAAAAACCAGCAATTTTAGAGTGTTACAAAAATGGCCCTTCACTATTGTAAAGGAACCCTCCAGTTCTTTCTTGATGGGAATATAATCAAGAGAAATGATTGGGAGAAAGTGGGGGTTTGTTCCTCCAAAGAATTGGGATTGGAAGGGGAGTGTGTGCATGGGGAAACATAAGGAATTATGCATTTGGATATGCATTTTAATTAGGTGGACAGAAGCAGCCGCCTGTTAATTTTTCTTGCTTGTTTCCACTTAGCATTCATCACAGGCAGAACCACCATAGAGCGCTCCCACGATAATAGATGGTTCTGCATTGGCTAAGTCCTCCGGGAAAATAATTAGCAGGAGAGAATATATTCTCTCCACTTCGACTACCCCATCCACCCTGCCCTCCCCCACCTTCAGCACCACATTGCCCCCCCCCCCCCCCCCCCCCCCAACAACAGGGGTTTCCCTAGATGCCTCGGGGGGCAGTCCACCCCCTGGGTTACAAGCACTTCCTTTGCCCCCGCAAAAATCAAGGATCTGGAAGGAGAAACAGACAAGCTGGAGGCCTTCCTTGGAGTGGAAGGTCCTAGATGCCAAGAGGGAGACTACTATGCTGCATAGTTCCAAGGGCTGACTAGGTGAGCAGAATCGGCCAGGACAAGATGAAGAAAGCTCCAAAGAGAGAGAGACAGTTCTCACTGAGCTCAACTAGCAGCAAAGACATGTAAAGAGTCCTTAGTTGAGGATAATGGGAGTAGGGATGACATTTCTCACTTAATCTGCTTTTATAAAGTCCAGGAATGCTGTACTCCTGCAGCAAGCTTGAATCTGAAGCATTTCCAAAGCTGGCAAATAACTGTCATTCTGCAATTTGACCCTCACCACCATGCTGTCCATAGTCTCCTTCTGTATAAAGAATTAATTCTTGCCGCTGACTCCTTACGTCAACATCACAGCCTCCTTGCTCACAAGCAGATTTAAATCGCAGCCCAACCTTCACCCCTTCTCTCTCCCTGGAGTCCTCTTGGTAGAAGAAGGAGCCAGACTGACTGATGACCGGAGCCCAGGTTCCAGGAGAGCACTCCCTTTGCCCGCCAGCTTCTGTTTCCTCCGGGGGTCAATCAAGTAAAAACCAGCATTTTTTCACCTATTGTAAAGGAACCCTCAGTTCTTTCTTGATGGGAATATAATCAAGAGAAATGATTGGGAGAAAGTGGGGGTTTGTTCCTCCAAAGAATTGGGATTGGAAGGGGAGTGTGTGCATGGGGAAACATAAGGAATTATGCATTTGGATATGCATTTTAATTAGGTGGACAGAAGCAGCCGCCTGTTAATTTTTCTTGCTTGTTTCCACTTAGCATTCATCACAGGCAGAACCACCATAGAGCGCTCCCACGATAATAGATGGTTCTGCATTGGCTAAGTCCTCCGGGAAAATAATTAGCAGGAGAGAATATATTCTCTCCACTTCGACTACCCCATCCACCCTGCCCTCCCCCACCTTCAGCACCACATTGCCTCCCCTCACCCCACCCCCACAAACAACAGTGGTTTCCCTAGATGCCTAGGGGAGCAGTCCACCTCCTGGTTTACAAGCACTTCCTTTGCCCCGTCAAAAATCAAGGATCTGGAAGGAGAAACAGACAAGCTGGAGGCCTTCCTTGGAGTGGAAGGTCCTAGATGCCAAGAGGGAGACTACTATGCTGCATAGTTCCAAGGGCTGACTAGGTGAGCAGAATCGGCCAGGACAAGATGAAGAAAGCTCCAAAGAGAGAGAGACAGTTCTCACTGAGCTCAACTAGCAGCAAAGACATGTAAAGAGTCCTTAGTTGAGGATAATGGGAGTAGGGATGACATTTCTCACTTAATCTGCTTTTATAAAGTCCAGGAATGCTGTACTCCTGCAGCAAGCTTGAATCTGAAGCATTTCCAAAGCTGGCAAATAACTGTCATTCTGCAATTTGACCCTCACCACCATGCTGTCCATAGTCTCCTTCTGTATAAAGAATTAATTCTTGCCGCTGACTCCTTACGTCAACATCACAGCCTCCTTGCTCACAAGCAGATTTAAATCGCAGCCCAACCTTCACCCCTTCTCTCTCCCTGGAGTCCTCTTGGTAGAAGAAGGAGCCAGACTGACTGATGACCGGAGCCCAGGTTCCAGGAGAGCACTCCCTTTGCCCGCCAGCTTCTGTTTCCTCCGATTGCTATTAGACTCAGTATGGGGTTGACAATGGAAAATGAAATGAAGGCTTCCCTTGAGCTCTTATTCTCACCTATTTCAAACCTGGAGGATGGGAAAACTCCACTGAGATCCCAGGGCTATTTACACACAGCTGGATGAGTGAGGCTTTGCATTTCCTGAGAAACAATGATTAGACAGGATGTGTGATGCCAGGATCTTTTCATTTACTTTAGTTTTAATATAGTAAAATCATGTTTGATACATGTGATATTGTTGACTCTCTGAGAAGGCCTCAGTTAGCTAGGGGAAGTTTTGCACGGGTCTAGGAACACCTCACATTTGTACTTTACACTTTCTGAAATGCTTTCACATCCACTGTTTCATGTGGGCCCTTGAGGGGTGCGAGCAGGGCTGAGTGCAGGGAAGGGAGGCCAAAGAAGATACAAGCCTTTCTCACCTTATGCAAAGATAGGTCAGACTGACTACCTCCTGACGTTCAAATTGTCCTGTTATCCCAGGTGCTCCCTCCACACAAATCCTTGCTGCCAGATGAAACCTCCACCCTGCCGAGGCAGCCTTCACTCCAAGCCTCTCCAGGGACCACTACTGCTGCTGTAGTCTCTGGAGTCTCCCAAACCCAGACCCTGACCCCCACAGGGAGTCCCTGCCCTCAACAGGTTGGGGGTGGAGGGGAGACAAGATGAAGGAGGTCCTTCAAGGGGATGAAGGAAGTGAATGAGTGTCCACCCACACTCCCAAAACAGTGGTTGTCCTAAAGGGGAGAGGGTAAAGAGATTGAAATCTATGATGCCACCAGAATTCCTTGAAGTGTATAAGGAAGGAGTTGCCTGTACTGTCTAGAAATGTACTCCCTTTTGGTTTTAAAAAATAGGTCTAACATCTGATCCCTATGTAATTAAATTCTTGCCGCTGACTCCTTACGTCAACATCACAGCCTCCTTGCTCACAAGCAGATTTAAATCGCAGCCCAACCTTCACCCCTTCTCTCTCCCTGGAGTCCTCTTGGTAGAAGAAGGAGCCAGACTGACTGATGACCGGAGCCCAGGTTCCAGGAGAGCACTCCCTTTGCCCGCCAGCTTCTGTTTCCTCCGATTGCTATTAGACTCAGTATGGGGTTGACAATGGAAAATGAAATGAAGGCTTCCCTTGAGCTCTTATTCTCACCTATTTCAAACCTGGAGGATGGGAAAACTCCACTGAGATCCCAGGGCTATTTACACACAGCTGGATGAGTGAGGCTTTGCATTTCCTGAGAAACAATGATTAGACAGGATGTGTGATGCCAGGATCTTTTCATTTACTTTAGTTTTAATATAGTAAAATCATGTTTGATACATGTGATATTGTTGACTCTCTGAGAAGGCCTCAGTTAGCTAGGGGAAGTTTTGCACGGGTCTAGGAACACCTCACATTTGTACTTTACACTTTCTGAAATGCTTTCACATCCACTGTTTCATGTGGGCCCTTGAGGGGTGCGAGCAGGGCTGAGTGCAGGGAAGGTAGGCCAAAGAAGATACAAGCCTTTCTCACCTTATGCAAAGATAGGTCAGACTGACTACCTCCTGACGTTCAAATTGTCCTGTTATCCCAGGTGCTCCCTCCACACAAATCCTTGCTGCCAGATGAAACCTCCACCCTGCCGAGGCAGCCTTCACTCCAAGCCTCTCCAGGGACCACTACTGCTGCTGTAGTCTCTGGAGTCTCCCCAAACCCAGACCCTGACCCCCACAGGGAGTCCCTGCCCTCAACAGGTTGGGGGTGGAGGGGAGACAAGATGAAGGAGGTCCTTCAAGGGGATGAAGGAAGTGAATGAGTGTCCACCCACACTCCCAAAACAGTGGTTGTCCTAAAGGGGAGAGGGGTAAAGAGATTGAAATCTATGATGCCACCAGAATTCCTTGAAGTGTATAAGGAAGGAGTTGCCTGTACTGTCTAGAAATGTACTCCCTTGGTTTTAATAGGTCTAAAAATGAAGGGGAGCCTAGGCATATACCCCAAAGAACAGAAAGCAGGGGGACTTCCCTAATGGTGCAACGGCTAAGACTCCACACTCTCAATGCAGAAGGCCTGGGTTCGATCCCTAATCAGGGAACTTGATCCCACATGCAGCATATAATAGAGCGAAGATCTTGTATGCTGAGACTAAGACCCGGCCCAGCCAAATGAATAAATAAATGTCTTAAAACGAAAAGAAAAAGAATTGATAGCAGGGATTCAAACAGCTACTTACACACCCATGTTCACAGCAGTATTATTCACAATAGCCAGAAGGTGGAACCAACCCGAGTGCCTATCACTGGATGCATGGATAAACAAAATAAGGCATACATGTATGATGGAATATTGTTCAGCCATAAAAAAGGAAGGAAATTCTGACATATGCTGTAACATAGATGAGCATTAAGAACATTATACTAAGTGTACTATACTCACAAAAGGACAGATACCGTATGATTCTACTTATATGAGGTGCTTAGAATAGGCAAATTTACAGAGGCAGAAAGTAGAATGGTGATTACCATGGACTGGGATAGGGATGGGAGGAGAATGAGGAGTTACTGTTTAGTGGATAGAGTTTGTTTAGGATGTTTTTTTAAATTCTGGGAATGGATACTACAGATGGTTACACAACATTATGAATGTACTTAAGCCAGTGAACTGAATACTTAAAAAAGGTTAAAATGGCACATCTACACGTCATACATGGAATTACTTTGTAGCTCAGATGGTAAAAAATCCACCCACAATGCAGAAGACCTCAGTTTGATCTCTGGATTTGGAAAATCCCCTGGAGAATGGAAAGGCTACCCACTCCAGTATTCTTGCCTGGAGAATTCCAGTGCTCGTCCATGAGTCACAAAGAGTCAGACACAACTGAGTAACTTCACTTGCGCTTTTTTTCCCATGCCATACATGCTAAATATATATGGTATGTATTAACATATCTTACCACAAGTACAAAAAAATTTAAGGGGCTGCCTCTGTATGCTGGAGGTTAGAATGACTTTTTTTCCCCTTCCTTTTGCCTGACTCTCACAATTTAGGCTTCTCTGAATTCTCTGATGGGTTTTACAACCCCCTCTTCCTCCTTTAGATGTGTAGAAAATCACCAAGAGAGTTTTCAACCAAAGGAAACCCTGATAATAACGCCTCCAGAGGAATCTGGGTTGTTCTGGAGGCATGTCACTGAATGAGAGGCAGTGAATTCCAATTTAGACACTGCGAATACCCACCTGGGTATGGCCAGACTCGGTGTGCGCCAAGCACCTCAATTTCCTCAGCAGACTCACAGGGCACAACAGAAGAAGCTCACTGAGACATCAGTACAGACCCACTGACTACAGCTCACTGAACAGTCAGGTATTTGTAACTGCCCAAATGGACCTGAAATAAGTAATTACTTCCACATGACTTGGGATGGGTGTCATGTTAGAGGGAAGGGCAGATCAAAGGAGACTGTAGGTAAATGAAATCCAGAGAAATTTTGCTTGGTTCCCTTTCTTCCTCCATCCTTTTAAACAAAAGAAGAAGAAAAAGATAGATGTTCTCAATAATTCTTGTCTTTTGCACAACCAAAACCTCCCTCTGAGTGCTTGTAAACAGCAAAATAAGGCAATTAATCTTCTTATTTCTCTTTTTTTCTGTCTTCATCCTCTGATTGGAGCATTGATGAGATGAAACGTGTGTGTTCAAAAGGGAGAATCAGAAGAAAAGACCACATTCTAAATGGTCCACCATCTGGTCCTTAGCCTTGGGCCCCGGGGAACCCCAGTGGTAACATAATGTGGCAAGACTGGATTAGAGAAGATGAAACTACAGAAGAGTCTACCAGTCTTAACTCCCTTTTAGAGCCGCTCTTTAAAAATGAGGAAGAATTCCAACACTGGTCCCTAACTGTCCTCCTCATCCTAATCCACCATAGCAAGACCCACACTCTTGTCAGTGGAAAGTAATTTTGGCGATCAAGGTGCATCACCTTCATCTTAAAGACAAGGAGCATGCAAATCAGAGAAGTTCTATGTCTAAGGTCTCATAGCTAGTGAGTGGTAGAGCTGAAAACTGAGCTCAAATCTCTGGGAATCTCTCCCAGACCTTTTATTCCAGAAGCTGCAAACAAATAGCCACTGGTGAGAAACAAATGTGGAAGAGGGACAGAGTTTGAGATGAGGTCACACTGATGACCAGTGAAAGCCTGAGGACTGAAAAACCTTTTCTGGTGGAGCAGCTTTTCGAAGTGAATAACAATGAGAAAAACTCAACTCATTTCATAGCAACCTGAGATGACCACATGCTCTGGATTCAGAGAGGGAGGCGAAGGTGCAAAATGGGGATTAGACATGTGCCATCATTGTTCCTTGGGCTCAGAACTAAGGCCTGGGGGTGGAGGTCTCCATGTGGGCTATTTGAGCCCCATTATTAGGAGTTCTGAGTTTAATCCTGTCCCTCCCTGTTCCCCCTACAGAAGAAGCTCACTGAGACATCAGTACAGACCCACTGACTACAGCTCACTGAACAGTCAGGTATTTGTAACTGCCCAAATGGACCTGAAATAAGTAATTACTTCCACATGACTTGGGATGGGTGTCATGTTAGAGGGAAGGGCAGATCAAAGGAGACTGTAGGTAAATGAAATCCAGAGAAATTTTGCTTGGTTCCCTTTCTTCCTCCATCCTTTTAAACAAAAGAAGAAGAAAAAGATAGATGTTCTCAATAATTCTTGTCTTTTGCACAACCAAAACCTCCCTCTGAGTGCTTGTAAACAGCAAAATAAGGCAATTAATCTTCTTATTTCTCTTTTTTTCTGTCTTCATCCTCTGATTGGAGCATTGATGAGATGAAACGTGTGTGTTCAAAAGGGAGAATCAGAAGAAAAGACCACATTCTAAATGGTCCACCATCTGGTCCTTAGCCTTGGGCCCGGAGAACCCCCAGTGGTAACATAATGTGGCAAGACTGGATTAGAGAAGATGAAACTACAGAAGAGTCTACCAGTCTTAACTCCCTTTTAGAGCCGCTCTTTAAAAATGAGGAAGAATTCCAACACTGGTCCCTAACTGTCCTCCTCATCCTAATCCACCATAGCAAGACCCACACTCTTGTCAGTGGAAAGTAATTTTGGCGATCAAGGTGCATCACCTTCATCTTAAAGACAAGGAGCATGCAAATCAGAGAAGTTCTATGTCTAAGGTCTCATAGCTAGTGAGTGGTAGAGCTGAAAACTGAGCTCAAATCTCTGGGAATCTCTCCCAGACCTTTTATTCCAGAAGCTGCAAACAAATAGCCACTGGTGAGAAACAAATGTGGAAGAGGGACAGAGTTTGAGATGAGGTCACACTGATGACCAGTGAAAGCCTGAGGACTGAAAAACCTTTTCTGGTGGAGCAGCTTTTCGAAGTGAATAACAATGAGAAAAACTCAACTCATTTCATAGCAACCTGAGATGACCACATGCTCTGGATTCAGAGAGGGAGGCGAAGGTGCAAAATGGGGATTAGACATGTGCCATCATTGTTCCTTGGGCTCAGAACTAAGGCCTGGGGGTGGAGGTCTCCATGTGGGCTATTTGAGCCCCATTATTAGGAGTTCTGAGTTTAATCCCCTGTCCCTCCCTGCTTTCAAACACAGGCCCCTAAACCTTAGCCTCCTCAAGGCTTCTCTCTTCCCTGGCAACTCCCACCCACTACTACCATCCACAAACACACAACCTAGAAAGGCTCAGCATAGGTTGCTCCTCTTCTCCCCTTCCCCCACCAAAACACCTCCTAACCACTGCCTTTAAGGCTCTGATGCAAATCAAAGGCTTCAAAAACCTTCCTTCAGTGACAGTTTTACGATGCTAGTTCCATTCATCCATGTGGGTTGACAGACTGTGAAACACTAGTAACCTGACCAATAAGAAAAACAAATTACAAAAACACCACAACACCTCATCTCTCGCCAGTTGTTCACACAACTAAAGAAAACTTTGAAACATTCAATAGATCATAACATCAGTCTCTCTTGCTGTTGAACAATCATTTTTTCAGAGTTCCAGACCACAGGGTGGTTATATCCACTTAACTATCCCTTCCCCATCCCCAGTAACCCCAGGCTACTCTTTTATCTTTTCTGGTTAAATACCTACATGTTTAAAGATTATTTAAAGCTAAGGTCACACTTACATAGACCACTGCTGGAAACCCTTGGCAGGCGAGACACTATTTCAGTGGCATTTCTTTGGTCAGGTACTTGCCACACTGGGCTACATTTCTGTCTTTTAGTGACTTTAAGAACACTCAGAAACCACAGAAGTTACTTTCCAGAGGCTGGGATAATAAGCAGGTCTGAATACTGGTGCCTTTTTATGACCCACCCCCAGGACCACTACAATCAGCACGGCTGCACTTTCAAAACTGAAATATCAGCCTCAGTTTCCTTTCTTTTTCTAGTGCAAACTCAAAACAAAGCTTGCTGACCGTGACATTTTATGTTTTGCACTGATCTGAGCAGATGGCTCTGGAACAGCTTTAGACATTATGGCGTCTCTCAGATGTACCTAAATTTCAGCTACCTACCTGATTTGCACCTTGATTCTGAGCAGATGCAAAATGGGATTAGACATGTGCCATCATTGTTCCTTGGGCTCAGAACTAAGGCCTGGGGTGGAGGTCTCCATGTGGGCTATTTGAGCCCCATTATTAGGAGTTCTGAGTTTAATCCCCTGTCCCTCCCTGCTTTCAAACACAGGCCCCTAAACCTTAGCCTCCTCAAGGCTTCTCTCTTCCCTGGCAACTCCCACCCACTACTACCATCCACAAACACACAACCTAGAAAGGCTCAGCATAGGTTGCTCCTCTTCTCCCCTTCCCCCACCAAAACACCTCCTAACCACTGCCTTTAAGGCTCTGATGCAAATCAAAGGCTTCAAAAACCTTCCTTCAGTGACAGTTTTACGATGCTAGTTCCATTCATCCATGTGGGTTGACAGACTGTGAAACACTAGTAACCTGACCAATAAGAAAAACAAATTACAAAAACACCACAACACCTCATCTCTCGCCAGTTGTTCACACAACTAAAGAAAACTTTGAAACATTCAATAGATCATAACATCAGTCTCTCTTGCTGTTGAACAATCATTTTTTCAGAGTTCCAGACCACAGGGTGGTTACATCCTCTTAACTATCCCTTCCCCATCCCCAGTAACCCCAGGCTACTCTTTTATCTTTTCTGGTTAAATACCTACATGTTTAAAGATTATTTAAAGCTAAGGTCACACTTACATAGACCACTGCTGGAAACCCTTGGCAGGCGAGACACTATTTCAGTGGCATTTCTTTGGTCAGGTACTTGCCACACTGGGCTACATTTCTGTCTTTTAGTGACTTTAAGAACACTCAGAAACCACAGAAGTTACTTTCCAGAGGCTGGGATAATAAGCAGGTCTGAATACTGGTGCCTTTTTATGACCCACCCCCAGGACCACTACAATCAGCACGGCTGCACTTTCAAAACTGAAATATCAGCCTCAGTTTCCTTTCTTTTTCTAGTGCAAACTCAAAACAAAGCTTGCTGACCGTGACATTTTATGTTTTGCACTGATCTGAGCAGATGGCTCTGGAACAGCTTTAGACATTATGGCGTCTCTCAGATGTACCTAAATTTCAGCTACCTACCTGATTCCAAACAGACAAAGGAGAATAAGAAGTCTCCGATTAAGTTGCCGCTGAATTCCAGCCCACTTCCTAGAACTGAGCAGCTCCCATTCAACTGGCGACCTCTGAATGTCTCCCAGGGGGTCTACGGGCCAGGCAGTTTTCAGAGGTTTAACCTGGGACGATGCCTTCATTTAGGTTCTGGCAGAAAGTAATGTCCCTTACGGGTGTCTCATCAAAACCAGCGATTCCTCCCACTGAAAAATAATGTGTGCTAACGAAGTTTAGAGAATTTAAGGTCGCTCACACACACTACCACCACCAACCGAAGCAGATGGAGAAGGTGGTTCTCAGGCATCTGTTGGCTTAAAATGTCTGAAGGTCCTTTTTCATAAGGGACTAAAATAATGCCCATAAAAAGCTGCAAGTTCACAATTCCCAACCCCGGTGTTCCCCATTTAGTACCTTCCCACATCTCCCAACCCCAACAGACAGAGCCAGAGGAGATTAGAAGCAGGAATGTGTTCCCCCTACGCCACCCTCTCTGATAACCTAAACTAAGTGCACAGCAAGAATGAGGTCTGGCTTCTAAGTGGCAACAATTTCACAACTTTCACAGACACTTTAGATTAGAATACACTGTCTCCAGCTCATAGGATGTATAAAAAGAGGAAGATCTGAGGTCCATCTATACACACTGTTTGACCTTGGCTGAATAAGTATATTTGCTTCTTCCAGAGTTATGTCCTATAATAACAAAACAGAGATTTTTTTTAAAATGCCTCCAAGCAAGGGAAACTCCTTACAAAACTTTCAGTACAATTACATATCTGGATGTTCACATGTTACAGGCATGACCAGTCTACTGGTCTCATTATTCATAAACAAATAGTTACTTGGGGGTAAATCCCTGTTGGTTTATATGGAATAATTAAATAATAATAACAGTTATTCTTTTCTAAGCAGGCAGTTAGTATAATAGATATATATGTGCATAATCCAGTCTGGCAGAAGGTGGCAGACATTCCCAGTTAAGTGCATACAAACCAGCATTTTGATAACTTAATAAAAGAGTAAGTTGTTTATAAATTGGTGATAGCAGATATGAGGGGAGGGTGGCTAACGTGAAGTAGAATATCAAATAAGATTAAAATTTATATTTAAAGTATTATGTTTGTTAATCAACTATGCCCCAATATAAAAAAAATTTTTTAATGTAAGAATATAGCAGGGCAAAAAGAAATAATAATAACTATGTTTCCTAGGCATGCAGCAATCAACCAGAATATGATAGGTAATGTGGCAGACTTATATATAGACCTTTATCAAATCCATTATTTAGGTTACCTACATGTATTTACACAGCCCTTAGCTTCCTTGTACATGTAAGAAATATGGGTAACTCAAACATCTAGGCTCACAAAATGTAGCTGCTAAATTAAATAATGTGCAATGCCTATTTACACATCATACATGTCCATCGATGCTTTTAAATTTTATCTGCCTAGATGTGACTCCTTGGTTGTGGGGCCACCTGCTGCGTCCCCTTTGTGATCTGATCAGTCCAGGCGGCTCCTGTTTCTGCCTCTAACACCCTGTTGGGCAGTAATAAGACGTTAAAGGCGACAACAGACAGAGAAGCCAGGCTGTCAGCTTCAGAGAGGAAAGGGGTGAAGGGTACACAGAGGAGGAATAAGAAAGAGAGTTGAGGGAGATCAAAGACAGGCAGGAAGAAAGCTAAACTGCTGAGAGAGGAACTGGCTCCGGCAGCTTGGAGCCCTACAGAAGACCCCAAAGCAATGAGATTCAAATTGTGCTGTCCAGTTACTCAAGCTATTGAATTATTGAATGTTCCACGTGGAAAAAGCTAGTATATTAATGAAAAATGGTCCGTACTCGGCCTAGGCAGAGCCCTAAAGAGGTGTTGCTTGTTTCTTCCCAGAATATGACCTACCAGCCACTTTATTCCCCAACCCTACAGGAAACCTTTGTGTGACCAGTTTCTATAGGGGGCGTCCTTGATGCTGGCTTTTTTATTTTTATTTTTATTTTTATTTTTTAAGAGAAGGGAGAAAAAGACTTGTAAGGCACACAGAGAAAATGCAAATGCTGTTCAGCTCCGTTTCATTGTCAGGAGGGACACAGGAAGATAAAAACAGAGCTCTCCAAACCTTCCTCCCGGCTCCCCTCCTCCCAGCGCCACCGTCCATCCCTTCGACTGGATGCGTCTCTGCGCTTTGTTCTAATTTATCCCATGCATAATTTATCCACGTGTGTATTGTTTCCTGATCAGCAACTCTTAAAAACAAATGAAACATATAAGATGTTCTATTACAGCAAGTTGTTTTTAAAAATAAGGCAGATGATGTAGGTTTCCCAGTAACGACGTGCGTGCTCCTGCGTTTGGAGTTTAAAAACCGTCTAGGGCGCAGGAGGCTCCGCTGGTCCGGGGTATTGTTTACACCCACTCACCCCCAGGGAAAGGGGTCGGGATGCAAACAACTGAGCGGCTAATTATAAATGACCATTCAACTGCCACCTAGAAAAGGCTGGCTGGAGTGTCGTGTGTGTTAGTCTGTATGTGTGTGTTTGGCGACATGGAATTTCAAATACATCACATTGCAACTGTTTCTAAATATACAAAGTACAAGTGTAATAATTCAGAACTAATTCCAATAACCAGCCCGCTGCTCTGTCCCTTTCCCTACTTCTAACCCCACCCCACACAGACACCCTCCCCGAAAGCGTACCCTTCTGAGGTCCAAAAAACAAAAACAAAAAACTGGAACGGGCTGGAATGAGTATAGAGATACTGCGCCCGCCCGCGCGTAAGCTGGTTCCAGGGTAACGAGGGTACCGCTTTCCCAACAGGAAACAAACCTGGAGCACGGGCGAAATAGATTTCTCTAACTTGAGTTGTACCAGGAGGCATCAGCCCCGCTATGCGTTTTCGACTGGAAACGTGAAAACTGCAAATCAGCTGTGGGTTCGGTGAAAACTCACAGCATCAGCGATGTGGCAACGCGAGCGACGAGAAGAGGAGATGCGGCGAAGTTACGCCCATTTATTCTGCCATAAAACATTTTCTTTCTTGGGTGAAACACTGTGGCGTTCAAGTGCAGTGTATGCGAGCTTCCGAGAGAGAACTAAAGCCGGGAGCTGTTCTCTAATCAGCCTCAGCTTCCAACGTCCTCCTAGCAGCGTGTGTGTGTCTGTGTGTGTCAGTGTGTGTGTGTGTGTGTGTGTGTGTCTATAGATAGATATATAAACTCCGAGATCTGGGACATTCCTACCCTTTTCCCCTATTAGCAATAGGAGGTAGCTATTACAAACACTTCCCATTCTCCTCGCGCTTGCCTTCGCGTTAAGAACCCCCCTACCGCCCCCCTCCACCCCGCGTGCGAACCTGGCTTTCAACTCCTAGGGGAGCCGCGGGTGCGGACGCGGATGCGCTGAGTTGAAAGAATCAGAGTGGGCATCCGCCACGCACCGGCGAGAATCCGGCACGAAACGCCCCCCACCCTCACCTCTCTCTCTCCTCTCGCTGGCGGCTTCCAGCCCAGCTGGGAAGTCCTAATCCCAGGCGTGCAACACCGCCCCCCCCTCCACCCACGTCGCGCCGCGAACCAGAGGGAGCGCCCCTCTGCCAACATCGCTGCCAAGAGCACCCCTTTTAGAGCGACGCTGGTTTCCCGTAGCCACCCCCGACTCCGCGATCGCGAGCGGACTTGGCGGCTTAACAGTTTCACCGACTGGAAGGAAGGAAGGAAGGAAGCCAGGATAAAAAGGAGGGGGAAGGAAGGCGGGCAGGAATTGGCTGTGGGACCCGGGGCTGGCCCCCGCGTGTCCTCGCCCAGCCCGCCCCTCTCCGTCCCGGATCTGGGCGTCCGCTCAAAGTCTCCCGGCGGCGGCCAGAGGCACCTGCCCCTCGCTTTGGCCGCGAGCAGACGCTGCCCACTCAGGCGGCGAGCCCCAAGCTGCCTCTCGCTTGCCTCGGTTTTTCACCCAGAGGAGCCGAGAACACCATTCATAAGACCTCCAGCTTCCCTGTCTCCAAATCAACCCCAAGTTAGCCCGAGTCGTTAATTTACTACAGTCAGTTCTCACAAACACACCCAGAGACACACCAGCGATCGCCCGAAGCGCCGTCACGATCCGGGGGCTGCCCCGGCAGGAAAGCCCCGGGCAGCCACCTGGGCCCCAGGGCTCCCGGGACCCGCCGCTCCCCCGGCGGTCCTCCCAACTCCGGAAGGTTTGCACAAACTCCCCGCAAGCGATCGGAAGGCGGAGAGCGCCCTGCAAACTCTGGAGCTCCCGCGGTCCGGTCGCCTCGGAGGACCTAGCAGCCGCGCGGGGGCCGCGGGCTCCGGAGGAGCGGGGCTCAGCCAAGTGCACCCAGGCGACCGCAGCCCGGCGCTCGCCCCCAGCGGGGCCGCCCCCCGCGCGGTGCTCACCGCCCCGCGAAGCCGGGGACTCAGGGGACCGTGCCGTCCCCGAGCTGCCCACGATCCCCTAGCTGTAGAGCACTCGAGCGCCCGGCTCCCCTGTCGTAACCCCTCTCTCTCAGTCCGCCAATTTAAAAGAACACAAATGTAACAATTTTTTCTTGTTAATTGCATCTCCTGACATTTCTGAGCGTTGGGGTTTTAAAAATATATATGAAGAAGTAAGAGCTGAAAGAAAAGAGAGAAGCCCAGCCGCGGCTGTAGGTGCCTGTAAGCGCTGTGCATTGGCAGCGCTCTGCACGGAGAAGGCGCCTTTTTTTTCATATTGAAACCACGCGGAATATGTACATTTTTTAGTCTTACTTACGCTTTCAGGGGGTTGTGAATGACAGTCGCCATTTTGCTACAATGTAACAGAATATTGTCTGTCTCAGAGTTCTAAAGGTTCGCTCAGGGGAAGCGGAGAGCCAATCAGAATACGGGATACCGGCCCGCCGGCCAATCGGCGCGGCTGGTCGCCAGGTGGGCGGGGTCTGCACGGTGGTAGTTATTAGGGGAGCTGTCAAAGCCCAGAGGTCACTCCCTTTTGTAGAGCCCGAGAGCAAGCAGGTCTTAAAGGGGCAGTACCGCGCGAGCAGCTCCTTTTCGGATTAGGGGAAGTGGAGACGCACGGAGGAGTGTCTTACTTTGGTCTGAATCCCTATTTTCTAAATAACTGCAGAGAGTTGCGCTCCTGGGCAAAAATACTCAAGTACTGTATAGAAATATTTAAGTATTACCAGCAAACCGCGAAACTCCATTCATTAGCTTTTGGCTTTGCTGTTACGTTCTTAATCCCCCAAAGGGCAAATCCCCTTGTTCCCTTGCAAAAGTTGAAAGGATGTCGTTTCTCCTGACAAATTACTACTACAGGTGTCCTGTCGTTTGCTAATACTTCGGTTCCTGTGGCTTTTTAATATTCTCCTTCCCGAAGTGTTGTCTTTATCTCGGCCACCTTCCTCTCTTGGTTTCTTAAACAGCCGCCGCGGTTCCTGGAGACTCCAGGACAGCAACTCCCCTCCCCCTGGAACGTGTCAATGTCAAGCTTGCTCCCTGGGCTTTCGTTACGTAATGCGCGGTGGTCACTCTGGCGGTTCCCCACCACCCCCTCTTCTGTTCTCAAACACACCAGAGACTTCTGAAATGGTCAGATTCCGGCTGACTGGGGAGCTAACTGGGCCCTGGTACCCTGACCTTTAGGTTTAGGAAAGAGGAGATTTAAAGGAATTTTTGAAAACTTTCCGCTCCCAGAAAATTTTGAGTAATAAGACAAAAGTTGTGGAACCTAGACTCGATATTGCCAGGGTCTCTCTCAGGAGTAGCACACTCGATTCTGGAGTTACCTTAAACTGTTGAGATAAAAGCTGAAAAGAATTTGCTAATGAATAAGGTAGAGGCGTTCAGAGAGTCTCTGTGACCTCGAAAGGAGCCGTGTACGCTTTCAGGGGTTGTGAATGACAGTCGCCATTTTGCTACAATGTAACAGAATATTGTCTGTCTCAGAGTTCTAAAGGTTCGCTCAGGGAAGCGGAGAGCCAATCAGAATACGGATACCGGCCCGCCGGCCAATCGGCGCGGCTGGTCGCCAGGTGGGCGGGTCTGCACGGTGGTAGTTATTAGGGAGCTGTCAAAGCCCAGAGGTCACTCCCTTTTGTAGAGCCCGAGAGCAAGCAGGTCTTAAAGGGGCAGTACCGCGCGAGCAGCTCCTTTTCGGATTAGGGGAAGTGGAGACGCACGGAGGAGTGTCTTACTTTGGTCTGAATCCCTATTTTCTAAATAACTGCAGAGAGTTGCGCTCCTGGGCAAAAATACTCAAGTACTGTATAGAAATATTTAAGTATTACCAGCAAACCGCGAAACTCCATTCATTAGCTTTTGGCTTTGCTGTTACGTTCTTAATCCCCCAAAGGGCAAATCCCCTTGTTCCCTTGCAAAAGTTGAAAGGATGTCGTTTCTCCTGACAAATTACTACTACAGGTGTCCTGTCGTTTGCTAATACTTCGGTTCCTGTGGCTTTTTAATATTCTCCTTCCCGAAGTGTTGTCTTTATCTCGGCCACCTTCCTCTCTTGGTTTCTTAAACAGCCGCCGCGGTTCCTGGAGACTCCAGGACAGCAACTCCCCTCCCCCTGGAACGTGTCAATGTCAAGCTTGCTCCCTGGGCTTTCGTTACGTAATGCGCGGTGGTCACTCTGGCGGTTCCCCACCACCCCCTCTTCTGTTCTCAAACACACCAGAGACTTCTGAAATGGTCAGATTCCGGCTGACTGGGGAGCTAACTGGGCCCTGGTACCCTGACCTTTAGGTTTAGGAAAGAGGAGATTTAAAGGAATTTTTGAAAACTTTCCGCTCCCAGAAAATTTTGAGTAATAAGACAAAAGTTGTGGAACCTAGACTCGATATTGCCAGGGTCTCTCTCAGGGAGTAGCACACTCGATTCTGGAGTTACCTTAAACTGTTGAGATAAAAGCTGAAAAGAATTTGCTAATGAATAATCCGGTGTGACCCGAGGCGTTCAGAGAGTCTCTGTCTGCTTCCAGCCAGTGCGAACTACTCACTGGTGAATCTGACAAAATCAGCACACTTCTGCGAAGCCAAGCCTTCACTGGGCAGCCTGCAAGCCAAGCTTCCACTAGAAAGCCTGGAAGTTCGGGGTAGATGGAATCGCACTAAATCATGAATGGGGCCTCCTTAGCATACAGAAATCTGGCTACCATGCCTAAGTTGTTTAATCGGGTCAAATAGCTAAGATAGTGGAGGAGGGGTGAAAAGAGGGGAGAGGAGATGCCAAATTGCCAGTTCTTCAAAGCTGTGCCCTCTCACTTCCTTCCTCGGCGCTGCCCTCAAAGCAATGGATAATATAAATAAAAACTGTTCTATGTTCTGAAACTTTCAGAGTTCAACTCCATACACTATTAGAGTTACAGATAAACAGAACAGAATTGAATCAGTATATTTGTAAGACTTGACATTTTTAACCCCTTCTTTCTGCCAAGTTAATAGCAGAATCAAGTTCTATCGATAGATTTGTAACTTTCTTTAACTGACGTATAGTTGATTTACAGTGTTGTATTTATTTCTGCTACACAGGAAAGTCATTCAGTTATATACATATATACATCTTTTTTAAATATTATTTTCCATTATGGTTTGTCATAGGATTTTTTTTTTAAGATCCCTTTTTTTTTTCTTTTTTTTTTTTGCGGGGATGGGGTGGGATGAGGAGGGAGAGGGGCGGGCAGACCACTTCTATTGGTCTTTCATTTACCTATTTTCATCCATCTTTGTTCTTTGGCCCGTATGGGCCTCCCATCGCAGTGGCCTCTGCTATCGCAGAGCACCGGCTCCGGGTGCATGCACTCCAGAGCTCCGGCTCGGTAATTGGACACATCGGTCCAGCTGCTCCGGGGCATGTGGGATCTTCCCAGGCCAGGGATCAAACCAGCACCCTTTGCACTGCAAGGTGGTGTCCTTACCCACTGGACCACCAGGGAAGCCCTGTCATAGGATATTGAACATAGCTGTCTATGATATACAGTAGGACCTTGTTGTTTATCCATTCTATATATAATAGTTTTCATCTGCGTCTTACATCTGCTAACCCCAACCTCCCTGTGTAACTTCTTTGCATAGTATCTTGCAGTTTGAAAAGTTATCTCCTTTTCTAAAATTAAAGTTTGAAAAATCTCGTCCTTTAGTAATTTGTCAAATGATTGTTTCAAGAGCTAATACTTTGCCTGCAACAGGCCTTGGCAACCTTAAAAAGCCCAAGAAATATGAATTTGAACTCTCAGTCAGAACTCCCAAAGCCTCTTTGGGATCTCTGAAGCACAGCACTAGGAGCTCAGTTCAGTGCTCTGGGATGACCTAGAGGGGTGGTCCGTGGCGGGGAGAAAGAAAGCTCAAGAGGGAGGGGATGCATGTGTACTTAACAGCTGATTCATGTTTTTGTATGGCAGAAACCAACACACTGTAAAGCAATTATCCTCCAGTTACACTGAAAAAAAAAAAAAAAAAAAGCATAGCAATTCAGATTGGAAGACAGTAGCATGATTTAATATATGTACTTAATACATAATCAGAAAAGGTAGTGCCTACCCTGAACAAGCCTTACAATAGGAGAGGGAAAATAAGTTTATAGTACATATTAAAGAAAAATATATACTCTAAGCATGTATAGTCATTTATTGAGTTAAGACCAAGATGCAGAAACCAGCATAATTCCTAAATATCCAGCACATTTGGAAATAGCAGACTAAATCTGTCTCCACTTTGAAAAACTAACCCAGAATTTAAACATTTAAGTTACATTTTATAATAATTGAATTAAAAAATATGAATTAAAGACAGAATTTTGGATTCTTAAGTAGTATAACCTTGCCTTTTATAATTTAATGGAGTGTCATATTAACTCTGTCAACGTAGGTATGACTTTTAAGTAAGCAGAATTGTTGTGAAATCACCTTTTATCAGTTATAAGACATAAAAGTTATTATTAATTTAACTTTGGTTTTTTGTTATAGATGAAGATTTTTTTCTACAATGAGGCAAGTTCTGCCTATCAATTTCCAAATAGCCTGACCCATCTGCAATGAGGCTAAATTGTTCAAATAGGGCTTAAAATGTACTGCTTTCACCACACCAAAAGGCACTTTAAAAAAAAAAAAAAAGATTTATTTATTTATTTATTTTGGGGCGGGGGTCGGGTTTGGGAGGGAGGGGAGTGGGCGGGCCACTTCTATTGGTCTTTCATTTCTCTATTTTCATCCGTCTTTGTTCTTTGGCTCCTGTGGGCCTCCCATCACGGTGGCGTCTGTTGTTGCAGAGCGCCGGCTCTGGGAGCATGCACTCCAGAGCTCCGGCTCGGTAATTGGACACATTAGTCCAGCCACTCCGCGGCACGTGGGATCTTCCCAGGCCAGGAATCGAACCGGCGCCCCTTGCACTGCAAGGCGGTGTCCTTACCCACTGGACCACCAGGGGAAGCCCAAGGAACATATTTTTCATCAGAATGCTCAAAAGCAATAAAACTTAGCGTAGACAGGTTTAAACAGAACCTTAAAAACTTGGGGAGATTGTTAAATTTTAAATTAATTTTGCAAGGAAGTGCTATATATGGTTTAGAAGCAGTGATCACTAGAATTCACCTGCTTGAGGTCATGATTTGCCAGCTGGGTTATCTTAGGCAAACTTACTTAGGAACTTGAATGTCTCAGTCTACTCATCTGATAAATGGCAGTAATAGTAGAACCTACTTAAATGAGGTCACACATGTCAAGTATCTGGCACATAGCAAGCTCTCAATTAAATATCATTATTTTTAATGTAGGCATTTAATTCTTTCCTGATGGCATAAGGAATGAAGGGGATCCAAATAAAAACATATATCAGAAAGTGATTGCCCATCAAGTTCAGATTTTAAACTCAGTGATCCAAGAAAAATAAGCAAAGAACAACTTTGATGAGAATGAAATATAAATAGGACTAATTAGTTAAGGGTCATATAATTACTTAAATCCCCTACATGCCCTCTTACTGACTGTAACATCAAGACAAGTTTAAAATTCCGTATCTAAAACTCTATACATGCTAGCATGCTAAGTTACTTCAGCTGTGTCCAATTGTTTTTCTACAATGAGGCAAGTTCTGCCTATCAATTTCCAAATAGCCTGACCCATCTGCAATGAGGCTAAATTGTTCAAATAGGGCTTAAAATGTACTGCTTTCACCACACCAAAAGGCACTTTAAAAAAAAAAAAAAAGATTTATTTATTTATTTATTTTGGGGCGGGGGTCGGGTTTGGGAGGGAGGGGAGTGGGCGGGCCACTTCTATTGGTCTTTCATTTCTCTATTTTCATCCGTCTTTGTTCTTTGGCTCCTGTGGGCCTCCCATCACGGTGGCGTCTGTTGTTGCAGAGCGCCGGCTCTGGGAGCATGCACTCCAGAGCTCCGGCTCGGTAATTGGACACATTAGTCCAGCCACTCCGCGGCACGTGGGATCTTCCCAGGCCAGGAATCGAACCGGCGCCCCTTGCACTGCAAGGCGGTGTCCTTACCCACTGGACCACCAGGGGAAGCCCAAGGAACATATTTTTCATCAGAATGCTCAAAAGCAATAAAACTTAGCGTAGACAGGTTTAAACAGAACCTTAAAAACTTGGGGAGATTGTTAAATTTTAAATTAATTTTGCAAGGAAGTGCTATATATGGTTTAGAAGCAGTGATCACTAGAATTCACCTGCTTGAGGTCATGATTTGCCAGCTGGGTTATCTTAGGCAAACTTACTTAGGAACTTGAATGTCTCAGTCTACTCATCTGATAAATGGCAGTAATAGTAGAACCTACTTAAATGAGGTCACACATGTCAAGTATCTGGCACATAGCAAGCTCTCAATTAAATATCATTATTTTTAATGTAGGCATTTAATTCTTTCCTGATGGCATAAGGAATGAAGGGGATCCAAATAAAAACATATATCAGAAAGTGATTGCCCATCAAGTTCAGATTTTAAACTCAGTGATCCAAGAAAAATAAGCAAAGAACAACTTTGATGAGAATGAAATATAAATAGGACTAATTAGTTAAGGGTCATATAATTACTTAAATCCCCTACATGCCCTCTTACTGACTGTAACATCAAGACAAGTTTAAAATTCCGTATCTAAAACTCTATACATGCTAGCATGCTAAGTTACTTCAGCTGTGTCCAATTCTTTGCAACCCTATGGACTATAGACCACCAGGCCCTTTTGTCCACAGAATTCTCCAGGCAAGAACACTGGAGTGGGTTGCCATGCCCTCCTCCAGGGGATCTTCCTAACCCAGGGATCAAACTCACATCTTCTGTGTCTCCTGCATCGCAGGCGGATACTTCACCACTGAGCCATCAAGGAAGCCCCCTACAGTTCTACAGATAGTCATATATCTGAATGTACTCGATCTCTCCACAACACTTCCAGCTTGATTTGGTTAGTTAGATGGCTTCATTTGAAGGACAGAGTGGCCCAAAACAACCATTTCCCCACCCCATCTGGAGTGTTTAGAGCTGTGCTGTCCAATATAGGAGCCGTGAGTCACACATGGCTCCTAAACATTTGAAACGTGGCTAGTCTGAATCCAAATGAGCTCTAAGTGCATATGCACATATACTTAGGACCAAAAAGAAATGTAAGATATCTTATAATAATTTTCATATTGATTACATGTTGAAATGACAATATTTTTAATTTACTGGGTTAAATAAAAATACTATTAAAACTAATTTTACCTCTTTAATTTTTTTAATGTGATTACTAAGTAAGACATTTTCAAATACTCATGATGTGTTTCTGTGGTACAGCATTGCTCTAATCAGTACATGTGACCAGAGAAAGAAGAGTGAGACCTTCCTCAATCACATTAATCCATCCCAAGTACCCTTCTCAAATTCAGTTTTGACATCAGTTAGCAAAACTCTCTGGTCCAGTTTAAGTATGTGTTCCACACCACTTATCTGAAGGACAATTTGGTGTGCAACCAACGACCCATTAGGGGCACTGGAATCTGTTTTCTCTTTAAATGTTTGAACACTGTCTCAGCAGACAATGAATCAAAGCTGTGAGGAGATACTCTTCCAGAAGCAGGGACGAATGGCATTTCCATAGCAAGTGTCAGCCTTTCCACCTAACTTTTTTAAGAGAAAGAAGAGAAGGATGCAGGCCTCACAAATAGCCAGAGAGTCATTTGAAAGAGGAAGCTCACCCCAAAAGTCATCCAAAATAAAAGTAGTTCCCAGCGGGCTCTGAGAGCTGAGGGAGTTTGGAGTCCTGTGGGTAATTAAAAAATAAGAACAAGCTCACCCTGAATCCCTCTATTCATCCACAGAACAATCAGACATGGCCTTGGCAGCTGGTTGGCCATGCTGGTTCCCTAAGCTCCAGAACCGGCTCTGGTATATTCAGGCACAGAAGTGAAGGGGGTAGGGGGCATGAAAACTGTAATCTGGGGACTTCCTTGGTAGCCCAGTCATTCGGACTCCCTCCTGCCAATGCAGAAGGTATGGGTCACAGGTTCGATCACTGGTCAGGGAATTAAGATAGATTCCACGTGCCATGTGGCACAGCCTAAAGACTTTTTAAAAATGTAATCTGGTTTTCTCTCTTCTTGGCGATGTAAGTGGTGGGGGGTGGTTCTTAATCCATTCACAAAATCTCAAAGCACAGGAAAAAAAAAAATTGAAGTCTGGATATGGGAGATGCTCCTAGGGCCAGACTTCTGAAACCTCCTATTTCAGAACAAGTTGAATTGAAACCAGTGCATGCTGCTTCCACTCACTCAGTTCATTCATTCACTCATCTATCAGACTTTCTATGAGGGAGACTTTGTGCTAGGCACAGGTGGTGAAATAAAAATAAACCAGACATGGAAACAACCCTCAAAAAGCAATTCTCATCCATCTGGAGAGAGAATAAAAATAGTAGCCCCAACCCTATAAACAAGTAGTGTAATTATTTGATGTGACTTAAAAGCGAAAAGTGGCCTGCCCAGTCAGTCTTGCTTTTTCCTGGTGTGGAACCCATAATCCCATCCTTGAGTGTTTATTGAATGCACTCACTCCTTTGGGGTTTCAAGATTTCGTGGTATCAAGATTTTTCAGAAATTAGAATAAAACAAGGGGAAAGTGATGCATGCCAAAAGAGGAAGCAAAGTCCCTCTACCATTGAGGGAGGGGAAGGCTTCATAGAGAAGGTGTGAACCCTTATTAGGTAGATTTCAGAAATAGCCAAGGAGTGAAAGACTTTCCAGATCCAAACGTAGACTAAAAACAGTTTATTCATTTATCAAATTTGTGTGGATTCCCTTCTCTATTCCACTATGCTTATTTCTGCTGGGCCTCAGGCTACAGTGAGACCTGAGACAGTCCCCACCTTCAAAGGACTCCTATTTGAAAGACATAGGAAGGGTGTAGAAGGCAGTGAAGATGAGGAGGGAGAAGAGTGGACACTATGAGGCTGGATGAAGCATCAGACAGACAGGAAGGTCAGCACTGTCCTCTCAGAAGAGAGGAACCCTAAGCTGAGGGTCACAGCTGAGGGTCACAGACCTCAGCCACACATGGCCTGTGGGATGAGAGTGTCCTTGCAGAAGTGGCAGCTCAGATAAAAGCTACGGGAGGTAGGAGAGGGCATCGTGATTTCAGGGGATCCCAGAGTAGGAAGGGAGGTGCAGAGGGACCGTGAGACAAGGAAAAGCTGGAGAGCTGGGGGTGGGGAAATTGTCAGGGATAAGTGTTGTAGAGATTTATCTGGAAGGCAATCAGGCAACACTAAAAGATTTTAAGCTGGGGTGAAAATGAAGCTGGTGCCTTTCTAAAAAGCTCATTTCAGTAGCAATACGACCACAGATTGGAAAGAGGCTAAGCTGGAGGGCTGGAAACCTGCTAGGAGGCTGTGGCACCGGGGGGGAAGATAAAGGGCAGGATGGGTGACTTCCAAGCAAGTAAAACCCGCAGGACTTGGTGGTTGCCTTGCTGTAGTCTTGAGGGAGATGAGAAGGACTGGGGATAATGCCAAATTTCTGGCTCCTGGAAATGCCAACTGCCAGCTTCCCTTGACTAGAGAAACATGAAGTCAAGGCCAAGTCCTAAAGGCTGCAGGCCAGTGAAGCCCTGGGACTTTCTACTGTGGGAGAGGGACTTGTCTTAATAAAAAAAAAAAAAAAAAAATCATAATCCCCATTCTCCAATCTCCGCCATAATGCTCTTGCAAATCTCTTCCCTGGGAGAATGGGGCTCTAGGTGGGGATACACTTATATCCCCTTCCTTTGGCTTTTGTGGACTCTACCTTATTAGGTAGATTTCATAAATAGCCAAGGAGTGAAAGACTTTCCAGATCCAAACGTAGACTAAAAACAGTTTATTCATTTATCAAATTTGTGTGGATTCCCTTCTCTATTCCACTATGCTTATTTCTGCTGGGCCTCAGGCTACAGTGAGACCTGAGACAGTCCCCACCTTCAAAGGACTCCTATTTGAAAGACATAGGAAGGGTGTAGAAGGCAGTGAAGATGAGGAGGGAGAAGAGTGGACACTATGAGGCTGGATGAAGCATCAGACAGACAGGAAGGTCAGCACTGTCCTCTCAGAAGAGAGGAACCCTAAGCTGAGGGTCACAGCTGAGGGTCACAGACCTCAGCCACACATGGCCTGTGGGATGAGAGTGTCCTTGCAGAAGTGGCAGCTCAGATAAAAGCTACGGGAGGTAGGAGAGGGCATCGTGATTTCAGGGGATCCCAGAGTAGGAAGGGAGGTGCAGAGGGACCGTGAGACAAGGAAAAGCTGGAGAGCTGGGGGTGGGGAAATTGTCAGGGATAAGTGTTGTAGAGATTTATCTGGAAGGCAATCAGGCAACACTAAAAGATTTTAAGCTGGGGTGAAAATGAAGCTGGTGCCTTTCTAAAAAGCTCATTTCAGTAGCAATACGACCACAGATTGGAAAGAGGCTAAGCTGGAGGGCTGGAAACCTGCTAGGAGGCTGTGGCACCGGGGTGGAAGATAAAGGGCAGGATGGGTGACTTCCAAGCAAGTAAAACCCGCAGGACTTGGTGGTTGCCTTGCTGTAGTCTTGAGGGAGATGAGAAGGACTGGGGATAATGCCAAATTTCTGGCTCCTGGAAATGCCAACTGCCAGCTTCCCTTGACTAGAGAAACATGAAGTCAAGGCCAAGTCCTAAAGGCTGCAGGCCAGTGAAGCCCTGGGACTTTCTACTGTGGGAGAGGGACTTGTCTTAATAAAAAAAAAAAAAAAAAAATCATAATCCCCATTCTCCAATCTCCGCCATAATGCTCTTGCAAATCTCTTCCCTGGGAGAATGGGGCTCTAGGTGGGGATACACTTATATCCCCTTCCTTTGGCTTTTGTGGACTCTACCTTCCATCAAGTTCATCAAGTTCTGTCGCTAATTCGTGGCTGACTCTTTGTGACCCCATGGACTGCAGCCCACTAGGCTCCTCTATCCATGGGATTCTCTAGGAAAGAATACTGGAGTGAGTTGCCATTTCTTTCTCCAAGGGATCTTCCCAGATCAGGGATCGAACCCAGGTCTCCTGCATTGGCAGGCAGATTCTTTATTGTCTGAGCCACCAAGGAAGCACCTTTCATCAAAGGTCTCTTGCAAATTCCTTCCTACTAATCCCCACCCTTCCCCTCAGGGCATGCTCTGATAGAAGCACATGCTCCTTATAGAAGACTCCCTCCTGAGTAGTTACAGGGGATTCTAGGACACCCCAAAACCTTCACAAGAAAGGGATCAAGACTTCATGAGATACACAGCACAGACACATGCACAAAGACACAGACACACACTCACACAGAGAATCAGTGACTTGATTAGAATCTCAGGCACCAGGAAAGGCAGCACATGGGATATTTTCTACACAGGAGCTTTCTCCACTCAAATCACAGGGTGTAAGCACAGTCAACTCTGAGGACTGACCCTGGCCCCTTTTCTCCCTCAATAAAGCCAGACAATCATAAGCCAGCCCCAGGTTCTTCCAATATAACCAGTGTCTCTAGGGCTCTTACTCTTCCTGCCAAGTCCAAATTTTCCAAGTCTTCTCTTGGCTCATCCACATGGACGCCATATCTGAAACCATGGCAGCGCTTGTGTACGAAATCAAAGTCCCTGGCAAGGTCCTCCAGCAGAGAAGACCAGAATGGAGCAGGAAGGTGGGGGCTGGGCTTCTTCCTTCCACCATTGCCACCATGGGGAGTAACTAGAACCATGTTTGCATAAAGACAGAAATGACCTGATTTCCCTTCAGATTATACCTCCAAATAAAAATCATAATCCCCATTCTCCAATCTCCGCCATAATGCTCTTGCAAATCTCTTCCCTGGGAGAATGGGGCTCTAGGTGGGGATACACTTATATCCCCTTCCTTTGGCTTTTGTGGACTCTACCTTCCATCAAGTTCATCAAGTTCTGTCGCTAATTCGTGGCTGACTCTTTGTGACCCCATGGACTGCAGCCCACTAGGCTCCTCTATCCATGGGATTCTCTAGGAAAGAATACTGGAGTGAGTTGCCATTTCTTTCTCCAAGGGATCTTCCCAGATCAGGGATCGAACCCAGGTCTCCTGCATTGGCAGGCAGATTCTTTATTGTCTGAGCCACCAAGGAAGCACCTTTCATCAAAGGTCTCTTGCAAATTCCTTCCTACTAATCCCCACCCTTCCCCTCAGGGCATGCTCTGATAGAAGCACATGCTCCTTATAGAAGACTCCCTCCTGAGTAGTTACAGGGGATTCTAGGACACCCCAAAACCTTCACAAGAAAGGGATCAAGACTTCATGAGATACACAGCACAGACACATGCACAAAGACACAGACACACACTCACACAGAGAATCAGTGACTTGATTAGAATCTCAGGCACCAGGAAAGGCAGCACATGGGATATTTTCTACACAGGAGCTTTCTCCACTCAAATCACAGGGTGTAAGCACAGTCAACTCTGAGGACTGACCCTGGCCCCTTTTCTCCCTCAATAAAGCCAGACAATCATAAGCCAGCCCCAGGTTCTTCCAATATAACCAGTGTCTCTAGGGCTCTTACTCTTCCTGCCAAGTCCAAATTTTCCAAGTCTTCTCTTGGCTCATCCACATGGACGCCATATCTGAAACCATGGCAGCGCTTGTGTACGAAATCAAAGTCCCTGGCAAGGTCCTCCAGCAGAGAAGACCAGAATGGAGCAGGAAGGTGGGGGCTGGGCTTCTTCCTTCCACCATTGCCACCATGGGGAGTAACTAGAACCATGTTTGCATAAAGACAGAAATGACCTGATTTCCCTTCAGATTATACCTCCACATAAAAAAATAAATACATAAATCCACCCCATCAGTCATTTTCTAGGTGAAAAAACATCCTTTCATCTGCAAAATGGCTTCCCCAAGAGCCCCAAAAGAGGGCATTCTGCAGGGTGTGGCTTTAAGTGTGGAGACACCCTGAGGCACCTGTCTCCCTCACTCACACCACTGACATGACCCCGGCTTCTCCTCTGTCACTAGGCAGGACGCATCCAGGAGAAGTAGGAGAGCCAAGTCCAGGAGAGCACACCAAGCCTGGTTGTTCTGCAGGTATTTACACCACCATATAAAAATAGGTGTCCACCAGCAGGAGAGATGGACAGATGCCACGGGACCTAAAATGTCCTACACTCTGGCAAAGACGGTGAGAGTAGTCTGCTGAATCGCAGATGTTTTCTACTCTTGACGCTCTGGGCAATGAACTCTGGCCTACATAGCTGCAAAAGGACCTCAGCTCCATGTTTACTCAAGGTGGGAGGGGGAGGGAGTTGAGAAAAGGTTCCTGAATTCCACAGAAGACCCAATGCATTTTAAATGCATTTAAGCCAACAGAGGACTTCCCTGATGGCTCAGATGGTAAAGAAGCCACCTGCAATGTGGGAGACCTGGGTTCAATCCTTGGGTTGGGAAGATCCCCTGGAGAAGGTAACAGCTCCCCATTCTAGTATTCTTGCCTGGAAAATTCCATGGCTCGTTCATGAGTCACAAAGAGTCGGACATGACTAGAATGACTCTCACTCCTTCTTCAAGTCAACCTGGGAACAGCTACTCCCAGAGGGTCCAGAACACCAAAGAAAATAATGACAGAGAAAGAGTGAGGCAGGACTGCTGGAAGGGAAGCAAAATGGAAGGGATTGGTTCTGGTGAAGGAGAGAACCAAAAATCCAATGAAAGGGAATCCTTAAGGTCCAGACAGAAATGAAATCTATTTTGGTACCTGGATTCCCAAAGTCACCACATGTTCTCTATTCTCACCAACCAACTTATTTTACCCCTGCATAATAGACAAAAACTTTTCATAACTGCCATTTTGCAATAGTTGGAACACACCGACAATTCTGAAAAACAGGGCTATGTTCTAAGCACAAGTAGGCTCACTCATGATGACTATGAAAACTATCATGTTTCTAAAAAGATTTTTTATAAAGTCGACATTAAATATTCTAATCATACCCATTTGGTAGAGTATAGGATGTAAACCTAAGTAGATGAAACGAATCTCAAATTAATCACTTGCTATATTTGGTTTTCACAGAGTTTTATCCATAGCTATATTAAAATATACTGGGGGGAGCTACCTGGAGGCCTAGTGGTCAGGACGCATCCAGGAGAAGTAGGAGAGCCAAGTCCAGGAGAGCACACCAAGCCTGGTTGTTCTGCAGGTATTTACACCACCATATAAAAATAGGTGTCCACCAGCAGGAGAGATGGACAGATGCCACGGGACCTAAAATGTCCTACACTCTGGCAAAGACGGTGAGAGTAGTCTGCTGAATCGCAGATGTTTTCTACTCTTGACGCTCTGGGCAATGAACTCTGGCCTACATAGCTGCAAAAGGACCTCAGCTCCATGTTTACTCAAGGTGGGAGGGGGAGGGAGTTGAGAAAAGGTTCCTGAATTCCACAGAAGACCCAATGCATTTTAAATGCATTTAAGCCAACAGAGGACTTCCCTGATGGCTCAGATGGTAAAGAAGCCACCTGCAATGTGGGAGACCTGGGTTCAATCCTTGGGTTGGGAAGATCCCCTGGAGAAGGTAACAGCTCCCCATTCTAGTATTCTTGCCTGGAAAATTCCATGGCTCGTTCATGAGTCACAAAGAGTCGGACATGACTAGAATGACTCTCACTCCTTCTTCAAGTCAACCTGGGAACAGCTACTCCCAGAGGGTCCAGAACACCAAAGAAAATAATGACAGAGAAAGAGTGAGGCAGGACTGCTGGAAGGGAAGCAAAATGGAAGGGATTGGTTCTGGTGAAGGAGAGAACCAAAAATCCAATGAAAGGGAATCCTTAAGGTCCAGACAGAAATGAAATCTATTTTGGTACCTGGATTCCCAAAGTCACCACATGTTCTCTATTCTCACCAACCAACTTATTTTACCCCTGCATAATAGACAAAAACTTTTCATAACTGCCATTTTGCAATAGTTGGAACACACCGACAATTCTGAAAAACAGGGCTATGTTCTAAGCACAAGTAGGCTCACTCATGATGACTATGAAAACTATCATGTTTCTAAAAAGATTTTTTATAAAGTCGACATTAAATATTCTAATCATACCCATTTGGTAGAGTATAGGATGTAAACCTAAGTAGATGAAACGAATCTCAAATTAATCACTTGCTATATTTGGTTTTCACAGAGTTTTATCCATAGCTATATTAAAATATACTGGGGGGAGCTACCTGGAGGCCTAGTGGTCAGGATTCTTGGCTTTCAATGCCAGCTCCCAGGTTTAATTCCCAGTTGGAGAACTGAGATCCCACAAGCTGAGTGGAGTGGCCAAAAAAAGAAAAAGAAAATATATTTATATTTTAAAGTCTCTCATTTTCTGTGTCCTTGCCCCACAAAATATGGAGGACAGGTGTGACACCTTTAAATTGCCAGAACCTGGCCCTCCTGATGGAGCAGACGTTTAGTAACTGAAAGAATAAATAAAAGCATAAGTAGCTATATCTAGTAATATAAATTCCACCCTATTGAAAAACAACTCGACTTCACGTCCACAAGGATGACTAGAATCAAGCAGTCATATGACCAGTGCTGAGGAAGATATGGAGAAATCAAAATCTTCAAGCACTGCTTGTGGGACTGTAAAATAGTGCAGCAGCTTTGGAAAACTATCTGGCTGTTATGCAAACAATTAAACATAGATTATTATATGACCTAGCAAGTATAGATCCCAAGAAGTAAAAAAATACATCCCTGTACACACTGCTATCTTTAAAATGGATAACCAACAAGGACCTCCTGTGTAGCACATTGAGCCCTGATCAGTGTTATGTGGCAGCCTGGTTGGGAGGGACTTTGGGAGAGAATGAATACCTGCATCAGAGTCCCTTTGTCATTCACCCGAAACTAGCATGCCATTAATGAGCTATACCCCAGAACAAAATTAAAAGGCTTTTCTTTTTTAAGAAAACATATACATATCAATTTACACATAAATATTCATAGCACCAACCAACTTATTTTACCCTGCATAATAGACAAAACTTTTCAAAGATTGCAAGGAACACACCGACAATTCTGAAAAACAGGGCTATGTTCTAAGCACAAGTAGGCTCACTCATGATGACTATGAAAACTATCATGTTTCTAAAAAGATTTTTTATAAAGTCGACATTAAATATTCTAATCATACCCATTTGGTAGAGTATAGGATGTAAACCTAAGTAGATGAAACGAATCTCAAATTAATCACTTGCTATATTTGGTTTTCACAGAGTTTTATCCATAGCTATATTAAAATATACTGGGGGGAGCTACCTGGAGGCCTAGTGGTCAGGATTCTTGGCTTTCAATGCCAGCTCCCAGGTTTAATTCCCAGTTGGAGAACTGAGATCCCACAAGCTGAGTGGAGTGGCCAAAAAAAGAAAAAGAAAATATATTTATATTTTAAAGTCTCTCATTTTCTGTGTCCTTGCCCCACAAAATATGGAGGACAGGTGTGACACCTTTAAATTGCCAGAACCTGGCCCTCCTGATGGAGCAGACGTTTAGTAACTGAAAGAATAAATAAAAGCATAAGTAGCTATATCTAGTAATATAAATTCCACCCTATTGAAAAACAACTCGACTTCACGTCCACAAGGATGACTAGAATCAAGCAGTCATATGACCAGTGCTGAGGAAGATATGGAGAAATCAAAATCTTCAAGCACTGCTTGTGGGACTGTAAAATAGTGCAGCAGCTTTGGAAAACTATCTGGCTGTTATGCAAACAATTAAACATAGATTATTATATGACCTAGCAAGTATAGATCCCGAAGAAGTAAAAACATACATCCCTGTACACACTGCTATCTTTAAAATGGATAACCAACAAGGACCTCCTGTGTAGCACATTGAGCCCTGATCAGTGTTATGTGGCAGCCTGGTTGGGAGGGACTTTGGGAGAGAATGAATACCTGCATCAGAGTCCCTTTGTCATTCACCCGAAACTAGCATGCCATTAATGAGCTATACCCCAGAACAAAATTAAAAGGCTTTTCTTTTTTAAGAAAACATATACATATCAATTTACACATAAATATTCATAGCAATATTATTCTTAATTGCCAGAAGGTGGAAACACTCAAATGTCCATCAACGGATGAAGAGGTAAACAAAAGACAGTATATCCACACAGTAGAATATTATTCAGCCATAAAAAAAGAATGAAGCACCGATACATGCATCAACATGGATGAATCTTGAAAATATCATGCTAAGTGAAAAAAAAAAGTCACAAAAGACTATATTTTATACGATTCCATTCATATGAAAGTTTAAACAAGGAAACGCATACAGATTAGACTGTATTAGTGGTTACTTAGGACTGGATGGGGCAGGTGATGGGGAACAGGAGGGGAACAGCTAAACGATACAGGATTTCCTTTTTTCCCTTTTTTGGCAGCACTGAGCAACATGCGGGATCTTTAGTTCCTGACCAGCGATTGAACCTGGGCCCCCAAAGTGGGAGCACCAAGTTCTATCCACTGAACTAACATGGAATTCCCCAAGATTTCTTCTTGAGATGATGAAAAAGTTCTAACGTTGACAGTGGTGATGTTTTCACTCACCTGTGAATACAAGACCCATTCAACTGTACACTTGAAAGGGCAAACTGTATATATGAATTTATCTCTCAATAAAGTGTTTCTTAAAATCTCTCCTCATAATAATGCCAGAAGCCCACTAGCCCAGAAATCTCTATGGCCATTTCTCCCCAAGAACTGTACTAAGGCAGCAGAAAGCATGGCCTACTGGAAGAAATTCAACTTTCAACTTAATAGTTCTATACTCATGTTAGCCTTGTATCTCATACCAAGTAACACAGAGGGAACTTTCTTGCCATGCAAAGCTTCAATTATTGAAACTGTAACCATGCCAAACAAAGAAGCTCATTAACAAAGATTCTGAAGGCCTTTGGCTTTCTGGTCTTTCTGTAAAGTTAAATGCTTGTGTCCTCCGTTACATTGCCTGAGTGTTATGTGGCAGCCTGGTTGGGAGGGACTTTGGGAGAGAATGAATACCTGCATCAGAGTCCCTTTGTCATTCACCCGAAACTAGCATGCCATTAATGAGCTATACCCCAGAACAAAATTAAAAGGCTTTTCTTTTTTAAGAAAACATATACATATCAATTTACACATAAATATTCATAGCAATATTATTCTTAATTGCCAGAAGGTGGAAACACTCAAATGTCCATCAACGGATGAAGAGGTAAACAAAAGACAGTATATCCACACAGTAGAATATTATTCAGCCATAAAAAAAGAATGAAGCACCGATACATGCATCAACATGGATGAATCTTGAAAATATCATGCTAAGTGAAAAAAAAAAGTCACAAAAGACTATATTTTATACGATTCCATTCATATGAAAGTTTAAACAAGGAAACGCATACAGATTAGACTGTATTAGTGGTTACTTAGGACTGGATGGGGCAGGTGATGGGGAACAGGAGGGGAACAGCTAAACGATACAGGATTTCCTTTTTTCCCTTTTTTGGCAGCACTGAGCAACATGCGGGATCTTTAGTTCCTGACCAGCGATTGAACCTGGGCCCCCAAAGTGGGAGCACCAAGTTCTATCCACTGAACTAACATGGAATTCCCCAAGATTTCTTCTTGAGATGATGAAAAAGTTCTAACGTTGACAGTGGTGATGTTTTCACTCACCTGTGAATACAAGACCCATTCAACTGTACACTTGAAAGGGCAAACTGTATATATGAATTTATCTCTCAATAAAGTGTTTCTTAAAATCTCTCCTCATAATAATGCCAGAAGCCCACTAGCCCAGAAATCTCTATGGCCATTTCTCCCCAAGAACTGTACTAAGGCAGCAGAAAGCATGGCCTACTGGAAGAAATTCAACTTTCAACTTAATAGTTCTATACTCATGTTAGCCTTGTATCTCATACCAAGTAACACAGAGGGAACTTTCTTGCCATGCAAAGCTTCAATTATTGAAACTGTAACCATGCCAAACAAAGAAGCTCATTAACAAAGATTCTGAAGGCCTTTGGCTTTCTGGTCTTTCTGTAAAGTTAAATGCAAATGCTGTAATGTCACACATGAGCCACTCGGGGGCGCTTTCTAAGGTGAAATTTCATAATGTGGAGGCAGAACCAAGAATTTCACTTAATGACCAAAGCCACTTCTATCCAAAGTTTAATTTCTCTTTAATCTTTAGTTATAAGAGGGTACGCGCATGCATGTGCGCACTCAGTCATGTCCGACTCTTTTCGAAGCTAGGGACTGTAGCCTGCCAGGCTCCTCTGTCCATGGAATCTTCCAGGCAAGAATACCAGAGTGGTTGCTATTTCCTACTTAAGGGGATCTTCACAACCCAGGGATCAAGCCTGAGTCTCTTGCGTATCCTGCATTGGCAGATGACAAGGAATGGCATGACTAGAAACTGATGGCAAGGCTGGAGAGTGAGGAGGTACAGAGGAAAGCATAACCAGAAAAATTCAGAACTAAATCCTGGCTCAGTTGCTTACAAGGTATACAAACTCTGGCCTGTGAGTTAACCCTGAACCTCAGTTTCTTCATCTGTAAAATGGAGCTATTGATGCCAGCTCTTAAAAGTTTCTGGGAGGAATTCATGTCATAGTCTAAGTGACTTAAGGAAAAGCAACTGACATAAGAAAAATTCTCCCTTCTCCTTAGGAAGAGGATGAAAGTTTGAGTCCTGGTTGGTGCTTAAGAGGTACTGAAGAAGAGAAAGAACAGAAGATAAGAGGTAAACAGCATGTGGTCCTCTAAATCCGATGAAGCCAGATAATCCTCGGCCAAAATGGGAGGCGCGCCCTGCCTGTTCTCAAGGAAAAGGACATTAACCCAAAGCAAAAGGAGAGGCCAATTAGTCTGTCGGTCGAGTCTTTGAGTTTATAATGGAGTCCATCTTTTCAAGCATTTCCTTTTGGGATGTCTAAAGATTAGATGTGGACATGGCGGATGACAAGAGGATATGATTAAATGTAATATTCAGGAGGTGTGTACTAGCAGTTACTCACTGTTAAACAGGGATATTTCAAAAGCCTGGATTCTCAGGGAGAAAGCTGTAATGGAAACCGACATCTGGTCCATCTTAGAGTGTCTCCTCTTTTGACATCCCATTAGGAGGAGGAGGATGCTGTGCAACTGTTCCTCACCGAAAAGAATAAAACCGAAGTCTTAAAGCACAGTCCACTCACTCAAATTTGTTCCTGGCAATTGAGCGCCCTCTAGTGTCATTTCCTGAGGAAGACAGACTTTGAAAGTGGCAAGGTTAGGTGGAAGAAACTGCCAAACTGGCAATGTTTACACAGATTCCTTCCCAAGGTAGAAAAGGGTTGAAAAAGCATCAAGATGATACAAGTGAGTCCCACTGTCGTGAGGTTTGGGGACATTGTAGGTATTCACAAAATGTTTGTTGAATGATTTAATGGCATTAGGTCCATGGCAAACAGTCCTGAATTAATACCACATCAGGGTATAGACATGTAATGAATATGCCACCTGTCAAATGAACACAGCAGTGGAAAACTTGATTGTTCAAATTCTAGGGTGTTTTCTGAGTAATGCAGTTGAGTAAGAACCATGACAGGATCAACTGTTTGAAATTAAGTAACTTGCTCCATTGGGTCAACCAAATGGACATGTTGTTATAAAAGCAGGTCACCGTTTCTTTTCTGAGCTTTGATGAGTCCATCGGCAAAGCTGGGAGAAGTGGGGAACATGGCTTGCCTCTGAGAAAAGGTTACCTTTGATCCCACATACTGTTAAAGCAGTAAAATATGGTTGATCTATTTATCATCCATGCTGAATCAGATGGGCAAAAAAGGCCCAGTTCCACAGCTCTTTTTGCATCAGATCTACTAGTCAGTGTGAGGGGGAAAAAAAACTAACCACATGGACTTACCTCAAAGTGCTTGCCGGTCCAGTGTCTTTTGTTGCAAGAAACTTACACTCAGTGGATTTGACAATAAATGGAGTATAATACTCCCAGGCTGTATCAGTTTTGTGTAGGAGGATTACAAGGATTTTTCCTTAAGGAGAAAAAAAACAGCCCCAGCATGCAATGAACCACTTTGATCAGAGTGCGATGATTACTGGGCAGGTCAGCAATGCACTGGAACCTGCATTCTCCCTACTTTGAGAACTTAGAGCAATAATCCTTGTGTAACTTCATTGTGAATATGAAAATCACACCATGTTAGTGAAATCTATGACACCTTCTACTTCTTTCTATGAGAATCCAAGTTGTATCTACAGTCTGTATTTATGTCCCCTGAAGGAATGGTCAATTGCCTGAAATTGAATATCCAGCAGAAAGGCCTGAGGTGCCCTGGCCTGCCTTTTGGGAAAGCCCCACAGGCTACGTCTCCTGACAGTTGATACATCCCATGACTATTCATTTGGCCCAGAAGTCACAGACATTTATGCCTCAGACAGTCTGGAGAAGAGCGCCCAGACTGAGAACTCAAAACATTGTTCGCAGTCTTCTTTTCCAGGATCAAGAGAATAAAGGGAGACCAGAGACCTTACATGCATCAAGGGCACATGGAGCTGCTAGGTGTGCTCAGTTGTCTCCAACTCTTTGCCACCCTAGGGACCATAGCACACCAGGCACTTCTGTCAATGGCCTTTTCCAGGCAAGAAAAATACTGGAGCAGGTTGTCATTTTCCTACTCCAGGGAATCTTCCCATTCCAGGGATCGAATCTGCGTCTCTTGAGTCTCCTGTATTCACAGGTGGAGTCTTTACCATTAGCTCCACCTGGGAAGCCAGTGCTGCTAGGAAATGGTTACAAATCTGTGCCCAGACAACGCCCTTCAGGAGAGTGCCAAACACAAGTTGGAACTTACTGGACATTTCCAAAAGTGAGGCAGGCAGGTGAGCCCTAGGAGTAAAAATTCAGGCTATTCCTATTTTCACAGAAATGGAGTGAGAAACGAGGCTGGTGAGGCATAGGGTCCTCCAGCATTTCTTCTGCACTCACACAATTGTCATTAAGCACCAGGGTGCTTTTAAAATCTGGAAGCTCTGCAGGGGGTTTCTTTTGCCGGCTCACAGCTAATGCAGGGTGAATGAAGCCTCCTGGTCTCCTGCCTTCTCTTCAGGGCTCCTGACCTTCCAGCATCAGGAGTGCTCTCCCAGTGGGTGGGTCAAAATCGCTAATCCAGAACTCGAGGGAGGGTGACGGAGGTACACAGTGATAATAATGGCATTCTATGACACTGCTTTCAGAGCTATCGAGGTCCCACAGGTGCTGGGACATTATAACTAGATGAAACAAAACACCAAACCCAAGAGTAAAACTCCTTAACTCATTCTCATCTCATAAGATTATAAAAGATTTTTTTTTTTTTCCAAATGGCAAGAAAGACTCTATTTAAGACTTCCTAATCTCAGAGCTCAAAGGATTCTGACAAGGAGAGAGATCCTCTGTCACAACTCATCAGAAGATTCTTTTTTTCTTTTATAAATTTTGGCCTCTTATTGGTTTTTTTTTATTTATTTCTTTTCATCCATCTTTATTCGTAGGCCTGTGTGGGCCCCGCATTGCAGTAGCCTCTCTAGTTGCAGAGCACTGTCTCTGGACGCATGCGCTCCAGAGCACTGGCTTGCAATTGGACACACCGGTCCAGCCGCTCCGCGACTCCTGGGATCTTCCAGGGATCGAACCGATGTCCCTTGCACTGCAAGGCGGACTCTTTACTGCCAGGGAAGCCCAGAGGAGTCTTTTTCAATATAAAAAGACACCCTTGACAAAAACTGCTATGTACCCCCATAGACCTGTACTTTCCATATGTCTTATCTCAAGTAGAGCATCAGTAACACCTGATTTTATTGAAAACCACATTTCTTTAAGGAAATCAGAAGTACTTTTTATATCCTATTAAATCCCTAAGTGTCGTTATGTGGTGACTATAAGTAACTATTGATTTAATTTCGCCACCAAATAGAATTTAGGGCCCTCAAGTTCACAGTGGTGGATGAAGTATTATACACAAAGTAATTCACACAGCATCTCAATCTTAAGCTACATCAATGCCATATATCAGCCATTTCCAAAAAAAAAAAAAAAAACCTGTGCACTGTGCAAGCAGTCAAACCCATCCTATAATAAAAGATTGATAATAATAATAATAATAGTAATAATAATAAGAGCAATACTTATGTCAGACTTTCCAGATACAGGCCCTTTTCTAAACTACTTTATCCCTATGAGTCCGTTTAAATCTCTTAACAGTTCTTAAGACACACTTTCAAGATGCTCATTTTATGAGTAGGAAAGATTTCCTTTGTTTTTCTCCACTGTCAAAGGATAACTGAGTACAAGGAAGCCCAGGCTAACCACCAGCACCAACTTAAATCTTACGTCAACCAGTTTCCCCATTTCTAAACCCCAGTCTAAGTAACTCTTCTCTCAAGTTCAAAACACAAAAGTGAATTTCACCCTCAAATCTAAACTGTGCAATACTGGGTTTGTACTATCACAGTATGCTATTTTCATTAACCATCTGTAAGGCAGGGAGAAAAACACTTTCTTAAACAAATGAAACTTAAAAAAAAAAAAAAAAAAAACAAATAAAACTGTACCCCTTCAGGGACTTACTTGTTCAGTAGTTAGGACTGTGTGTGTCCACTGCAGGGTGCGCAGTTCAATCCCTGGTCAGGGAACTAAGATCTCACATACTTCCCCGTGCAGCCAAAAATAAAAATTCTACCCCTTCAAAGCAGCAAGCAACACTGAGCCGGTGAACTCAGCTGTTCAAGAGGCCTCCCAGTCTCTTCCCTACACAGTCCTTTCCCCTCTCATGACTTTCCACCTCCTCGAGTTTTCCCATAAAGAAAAAAACAAATACCCAAATATCAAACTTCTACTGAAAAAGAGCTTACGAAAAGCAGCAAATAATTCTGCTGACATGGTGAAACCATCAAAAAGAGGTGCTATAACAAATATATGTGTGACTTTAAACATTTTCCCAGCTGTCCCATAATTTGCGATGGAGGCAATCCTTCAAAGCAATAGACCTTCGCTTTGTTCGTTCTTTTCCATCCCCTTTTCAGGCTCAGTCCCCTCCAGCCAACTATAAATAAGAATGTGTGTTACTGGGTCATATTAGTATTTCTGGTTTGAGGGTTTATTTGAGTTTTGTTGTTATTTTTATTTTCAGAGTGAAAATAACTTCATCTTCTTCCTGGATATAAAAATAATACATGTCCATTATAAAGAATTGGAACAATATATAAACAATCATGAAAATAAGAGTCCACTGAAATCTCACCATCCTAACTGGTAACACTGAGGTGAACTTCATTTGCTATATTTATGTACATACATATGTGCATGCGTACACATGGAACAGGTATTCCCACAATTTTACATGAATGGGATTATGTCATACTTGCTGTTTTTATTGTTCACACTTGCTGTTTTCATTGTGGGCACCTTTCCCGCTCTTCTCCTCTCTTCGTTCAGCGTTAACAACCTAGAGTGCATTTAGTTTGCCTTTGTCATCATACACACTCACACATACATATTCATATATACCCACATACATGGGGAGGTTTCTTGTGGTTGTTCTTTACCACAATGGCATCATATTACACTCATTTTGCATCTTGCTTTTGTCACTAACCAGTATCTCATGGAAATCTCTCTCAGACATCTGGAATGGCTATAACTCATTCCATTTAATGGCCATATAATATTCTACGGAGTAATATATTTTAATTTTTCAGCCATTCCCTGATTAATGGCCATTCACCATGTTTCCAGTTCTTGGCAGTTACAAACAGTGCTGCAGTAAACATTCTCACACACATGTCCTTACAAATTAGAACTTTATTTTTATGAAATAGATTCCTAGGAGTAGGATTCTGGGGTCAAGGGGAATACATATTTTTAATTTTAATAGATATTTCCAGATTGCCTTCCAAAAGGGCTGGAACACTTTACAGCTCCAATGTCTGAGAGCATATCCCTGCTGGTAACAGGCACCATAGCTCAAGTTTTGCTGGTGTAACGGATATAAAGCAGTATTTCATTATTAATTTGCATTTCTCTTAGTCCAAACCATAGTATGCACTGCACAGATTGCACACAGTTTGTTGGGGCTGAAATCCAGCCTACAGAGAGCTTGCAAAACCAAGCATCCTTGCTGTGTTCAGTGTGGAGGAAGGTCGCTGACCTTTTCCAGCTTATACGAAGGTACTACCGACGGCCTTGTTCTGACCATCAAGAAACATGAGCATGTTTTTATATGGCAGAGGATATCGGGACTTGTTCAGTGAATTTTCTCTTCATGTCTGTTGCTCACTTTTCTATAGCATTACTTAGTATTTTTCTTGTCAATTTATACAAGCTGAAATTTGTTAGGATTATAGAAATTCTTTGACTATCATTACATTATAGATATTATCACTTGCCCATTAATTTAATTTATGGTACCATTTATAATATAAGCAGTTTTAAAATGTTTTTTTTTAAAAAAAAAAAAAAACCTTTATTTTACTTTTAACTTTTACAGAGTTTTGTTGTTTACAGATATGTATGTCCTCAGATTAGTCATATGTATATCCCCCCTTCCCACCCCTCCAGACTGTCACACAGCACCCCTGAAGGATCCCCTTTTCTCACAGAGCAATGACTAGAGCTATTTTCTTCACTTATGATAGTACAGGCCTTCATGCTACTTCCTTTACGCCTCACCCTCTGTTCCTTCCCCACAATGTCCTATGATAGTCTTGCTTTTGTCACTAACCAGTATCTCATGGAAATCTCTCTCAGACATCTGGAATGGCTATAACTCATTCCATTTAATGGCCATATAATATTCTACGGAGTAATATATTTTAATTTTTCAGCCATTCCCTGATTAATGGCCATTCACCATGTTTCCAGTTCTTGGCAGTTACAAACAGTGCTGCAGTAAACATTCTCACACACATGTCCTTACAAATTAGAACTTTATTTTTATGAAATAGATTCCTAGGAGTAGGATTCTGGGGTCAAGGGGAATACATATTTTTAATTTTAATAGATATTTCCAGATTGCCTTCCAAAAGGGCTGGAACACTTTACAGCTCCAATGTCTGAGAGCATATCCCTGCTGGTAACAGGCACCATAGCTCAAGTTTTGCTGGTGTAACGGATATAAAGCAGTATTTCATTATTAATTTGCATTTCTCTTAGTCCAAACCATAGTATGCACTGCACAGATTGCACACAGTTTGTTGGGGCTGAAATCCAGCCTACAGAGAGCTTGCAAAACCAAGCATCCTTGCTGTGTTCAGTGTGGAGGAAGGTCGCTGACCTTTTCCAGCTTATACGAAGGTACTACCGACGGCCTTGTTCTGACCATCAAGAAACATGAGCATGTTTTTATATGGCAGAGGATATCGGGACTTGTTCAGTGAATTTTCTCTTCATGTCTGTTGCTCACTTTTCTATAGCATTACTTAGTATTTTTCTTGTCAATTTATACAAGCTGAAATTTGTTAGGATTATAGAAATTCTTTGACTATCATTACATTATAGATATTATCACTTGCCCATTAATTTAATTTATGGTACCATTTATAATATAAGCAGTTTTAAAATGTTTTTTTTTAAAAAAAAAAAAAAAACCTTTATTTTACTTTTAACTTTTACAGAGTTTTGTTGTTTACAGATATGTATGTCCTCAGATTAGTCATATGTATATCCCCCCTTCCCACCCCTCCAGACTGTCACACAGCACCCCTGAAGGATCCCCTTTTCTCACAGAGCAATGACTAGAGCTATTTTCTTCACTTATGATAGTACAGGCCTTCATGCTACTTCCTTTACGCCTCCCACCCTCTGTTCCTTCCCCACAATGTCCATATGTCCACTGTCCATGTCTGTCTTTCCGTCACTTCACTGCATGTGCCATCATCACCATCCTACCAGATGCCATATATATATGTTAATATACTGTATTTGTCCTTCTCTTTCTGACTGACTTCACTTTTTATGATATGTTCTAGATCCAGTCAATATATTTATCTTTTCTTTATAACATCAGGATTCCTAGTCTTGGTTAAAGAGATGTACTTGATCTTTAGAAAATACATGTAGCTTCCTAGATTATCTCATAAAATAGTTTGCTTTTATATTTATTTTTTTTACCATTTGGAGTTTATTTGTAGATATGAAGTAAGACAGGGGCCCGAATTTACTTTCTTCTGGCAGAATAACCAGGTGAACTAATGCCATTTTTAAATGCTCCCCCTTTATCTACTAAATTCAAATGCCCTTTATTATGTATTACCCTCTTATGTGTACCTGTTTTGGATTCTCAGTTGTGGTGCACTGTTTTAACTATTCCTGTATAAATATCAATTCCTATTATCAGTAACTTCTGATATCTGATATTTTTCCCATGGCATCTCAGTTACTCTTTCTATAAAGTTTAATATTACGTACATAATTTAAAAACCTATGAGCACCATAAGTGGAATTCAGTAAACACACATACTATTTTGAGGAGAACTAACACTATAAATATTATTATTATATCCAAGAACATGATATGGCTTTGCACTTATCCAAACCTTGTCATTTTATCCTAGTAATAGTATTTGGCACTTTTCTTTATCCAGGTCCTATGTATTGTTAGATTTATATCAAGGTATTTGATTATTTTTGTTGCTATTATAAATGAAGTACCTTTTATAAATGAAATACTTTTTCCCATTTCCAAATTCAGTAAAATTCTTGATCTTTATACTTATTTAAAATCCATTCCCAATACCAAATTATATTTTTTATTTTTACTGTGTTTTTATCTTTTAGTTTTGGTGTCTTTTATTGGTTCTTCATTTATTCACTTTTATCCATCTTTGTTCTTTGGCCTATGTGGGCCTCCCATTGCAGGGGTTTGGTGCACTCACTGGTTGCAGTAATTGGCACCTCCCACAATGTCCATATGTCCACTGTCCATGTCTGTCTTTCCGTCACTTCACTGCATGTGCCATCATCACCATCCTACCAGATGCCATATATATATGTTAATATACTGTATTTGTCCTTCTCTTTCTGACTGACTTCACTTTTTATGATATGTTCTAGATCCAGTCAATATATTTATCTTTTCTTTATAACATCAGGATTCCTAGTCTTGGTTAAAGAGATGTACTTGATCTTTAGAAAATACATGTAGCTTCCTAGATTATCTCATAAAATAGTTTGCTTTTATATTTATTTTTTTTACCATTTGGAGTTTATTTGTAGATATGAAGTAAGACAGGGGCCCGAATTTACTTTCTTCTGGCAGAATAACCAGGTGAACTAATGCCATTTTTAAATGCTCCCCCTTTATCTACTAAATTCAAATGCCCTTTATTATGTATTACCCTCTTATGTGTACCTGTTTTGGATTCTCAGTTGTGGTGCACTGTTTTAACTATTCCTGTATAAATATCAATTCCTATTATCAGTAACTTCTGATATCTGATATTTTTCCCATGGCATCTCAGTTACTCTTTCTATAAAGTTTAATATTACGTACATAATTTAAAAACCTATGAGCACCATAAGTGGAATTCAGTAAACACACATACTATTTTGAGGAGAACTAACACTATAAATATTATTATTATATCCAAGAACATGATATGGCTTTGCACTTATCCAAACCTTGTCATTTTATCCTAGTAATAGTATTTGGCACTTTTCTTTATCCAGGTCCTATGTATTGTTAGATTTATATCAAGTATTTGATTATTTTTGTTGCTATTATAAATGAAGTACCTTTTATAAATGAAATACTTTTTCCCATTTCCAAATTCAGTAAAATTCTTGATCTTTATACTTATTTAAAATCCATTCCCAATACCAAATTATATTTTTTATTTTTACTGTGTTTTTTTTTCTTTTAGTTTTGGTGTCTTTTATTGGTTCTTCATTTATTCACTTTTATCCATCTTTGTTCTTTGGCCTATGTGGGCCTCCCATTGCAGTGGCCTCTCTTGTTGCAGAGCGCCGGCTCTGGGCGCATGCACTCCGGAGCACTGGTTGGTAATTGGACACACCGGTTCAGCTACTCTATGGCATGTGGGATCCTCCAGGCCAGGGATCAAACCGGCGCCCCTTGCACTGCAAGGCAGACTCTTTACCCACTGGACCACCAGGGAAGCCCTAAAACCAATTTTAAATGCAAAGAAATTTGTAAAATTAGGACAAAGAACCTTTTGTTTTCCTGACCGTTTGCAAATAAGTTGCCAACAGGATGCCCCAACATAAACACTCTGTGATGTAATACTTATAAATAAGGTTGTTCCCCTTATTTAACCAAAATACAACAGAAACTTAAAATTACACATTATCTCCAAGTTTTGCTAATTGTTTCAGTAATATCCTTTAGAAAACTAGAAGATCCAATTCAGGTGACATATTGTGTAAAACTGTCATATCTCTTTAGTTTTATTCAGCCTGGAATAGTTCCTCAGACTTCCCTTGTCTTTCACAACCTTGAAGCTTTTGAAGATTACAGGATAGTTATTTTGTAGAATGTTTCTCAACATGGGTTTATCTGGTGCTTTCTCATGAATAGTTTCTAAGTTATGTCTTTGGGGAAGGAATTCTACAAAAGTAATGCTGTATTCTTCTCACTGCATATTATCAGATAATACCCAATCCAGATTTGTATCATGACAGGTGATATTAACTCTGGTCCCTTAATTAAGGTGGTATCTGCCAGGTTTTCCCATTGTGTAAATCACCCTTTCCTACTTTATAATTAATAAGTATTTTTAGGCAATATCTTGAAATTATGCACATATCCTTACCTCATCAAACTTTTACTCTCTAAAATGCAAATCAAAAATACAATCAGGTATCATCTCACTCAGGTCAGAACTTCCATCATCAAAAAGTCTACAATTAATAAATGCTGGAGGAAGTGTGGAGGAAAAGGAATCCTCCTACACTGCTGATGGGAATGTAAATTGGGATAGCCACTATGGAAAACAGTATAGAGATTCCTTAAAAGATTAAACATAGAGCTACCATACGATCCAGCAATCTCATTCCTGGGTATATATCCAAAGAAAGCTATAATTTGAAAAGATACATGCACCCCAGTGTAGCACTATTTACAGTAGCTAAGACATAAAAGAAATCTAAATATCCATCACTGATGAATGGATAATAAAGATGTGGTATATATATATATATATACAATATAATATTTCTTACCCATACAAAAAGAATGAAATAATGCCATTTGCAGCAACATGGATGAACCTAGATATTATCAGACTAAGTGAAGCAAGCCAAAGACAGTATCATAAGATATCATTTACATTATATCACAATATATGGAATCTAAAAAGAAAAACAATCAAACAGAAATAGACCCACAGACATAGAAAACAAACTTATGGTTACCAAAGGGGAAAAGGAAAGGGAAGGATAGATCAGGAGTTGGAGATTAACATATATAAACTACTACATATAAACTAACCAACAAGGACATACTTGTATAGCATACAAGTATAGCATAGGGAACTATACTCAATGTTTTTTAAGATTTATTTATTTGCTTTTGCTGGGTCTTAGCTGTAGCACACAGGCTCTTTAGGGTGCAAGTTTCACAACCTGAATTTAAATTACAGGATAGTTATTTTGTAGAATGTTTCTCAACATGGGTTTATCTGGTGCTTTCTCATGAATAGTTTCTAAGTTATGTCTTTGGGGAAGGAATTCTACAAAAGTAATGCTGTATTCTTCTCACTGCATATTATCAGATAATACCCAATCCAGATTTGTATCATGACAGGTGATATTAACTCTGGTCCCTTAATTAAGGTGGTATCTGCCAGGTTTTCCCATTGTGTAAATCACCCTTTCCTACTTTATAATTAATAAGTATTTTTAGGCAATATCTTGAAATTATGCACATATCCTTACCTCATCAAACTTTTACTCTCTAAAATGCAAATCAAAAATACAATCAGGTATCATCTCACTCAGGTCAGAACTTCCATCATCAAAAAGTCTACAATTAATAAATGCTGGAGGAAGTGTGGAGGAAAAGGAATCCTCCTACACTGCTGATGGGAATGTAAATTGGGATAGCCACTATGGAAAACAGTATAGAGATTCCTTAAAAGATTAAACATAGAGCTACCATACGATCCAGCAATCTCATTCCTGGGTATATATCCAAAGAAAGCTATAATTTGAAAAGATACATGCACCCCAGTGTAGCACTATTTACAGTAGCTAAGACATAAAAGAAATCTAAATATCCATCACTGATGAATGGATAATAAAGATGTGGTATATATATATATATATACAATATAATATTTCTTACCCATACAAAAAGAATGAAATAATGCCATTTGCAGCAACATGGATGAACCTAGATATTATCAGACTAAGTGAAGCAAGCCAAAGACAGTATCATAAGATATCATTTACATTATATCACAATATATGGAATCTAAAAAGAAAAACAATCAAACAGAAATAGACCCACAGACATAGAAAACAAACTTATGGTTACCAAAGGGGAAAAGGAAAGGGAAGGATAGATCAGGAGTTGGAGATTAACATATATAAACTACTACATATAAACTAACCAACAAGGACATACTTGTATAGCATACAAGTATAGCATAGGGAACTATACTCAATGTTTTTTAAGATTTATTTATTTGCTTTTGCTGGGTCTTAGCTGTAGCACACAGGCTCTTTAGATGCAGCATGCAGGATCTAGTTCCCTGACCAGGGATGAAACTCAGATTCCCTGCATTGGGAGTGTGGATAGTCACTGGATTACCAGTGAAGTACCTCACCTACATTTTCACAGAGTATTTTCACCTTTTCCAGCCAGCTTTCTCTAGTAGCAATGCCAACTACAGGTGAAGCTGCAAGGACACGTCCAGTTTATTACCCATATTGGCTAGACCTGAGTCAGAAGGACAGTCAAAAAAAATTCTCAAACACACAGACCTGTTTCTGGCATTTATACAATGTAAGAGTCTCTCCTCCTTCAGCTCCCTCTTGACTCCACCCAGGTTCCTGCCTGGTACCTCACTTAGGGAGATCTGACAATTCTGGCTCCCTTCACTCTCACAGTATTATCCCTCAGGGACCTGGACGTTTCTTCCCTCCAGGTGATGCCAACTGATGCCAAGGAAATCTGCATCTTTCTTCATTTTCCTTGAACTCTGGGTTCTGCAGTTTTTTTGTTTTCTTCTCTTTTTTTGGTAGAGGCCTCATTTCCTTAGATTTGTTTAGTTATAGCTCATAATTTCTAAAACATTAGTAGACCTTGCTTGTATATATTTTTTAAATGTATATTTATGTCTTCTGCGCATTTTTTTAAAAAAATTTTGGCCTCTTTTATTGATTTTTTGTTTATTTATTTTCATCCATCTTTATTCTTTGGCCTGTGTGGGCCTCCCATTGCAGTGGCCTCTCTGGCTGCAGAGCACTGACCCTGGGCACATGCACTCCAGAGTACTGGCTCATAATTGGACACACCGGTCCAGCTGCTCCGCGCCACGTGGGATCTTCCCAGGCCAGGGATCGAACCGGTGCCTCTTGCACTGCAAGGCGGACTCCTTACCTATTGGACCACCAGGGAAGCCGTGGACCTTTTATATTTAACTTTGCTGCTTATCAGGGTTAAGTGCAATGCTGCAAAGACTTACATCAAGGAGAACAATCAGATGTGCACAGAAAAGCAGAGATGAGAGTTCCCGTAGCTCTCAAAAGCCAAAGGGGAACATCACCGGGATTCCTGATAACTCCAGTTCCTGATTCCAGGGCCACCTCATCTTAGACACCATGACACACCCCAAAATCTTTCCACTAAATTCCACTCAGGCTTGCGCTGGCCTGACTGGCCTTCTGGTCCTTTGGTGCTTTGTTGAAGAGGAGTGACTAGGCCATCCATCTATCTGCAAATCTCAGTCCATCTAGCCAAAACATCCTCATCTAAAATCAGTGCCTACAAATGCTTTGCGATCAATTGTCCAGCCTGCCTTAAGCAAAGGCAGAATCACCTATTCCTGTAGCAATCTCCTGTTCCTATAAATTCAGCCTTCCCTGCCAACCAATAGGCCACACACAGTCTCAGAGTATTTGCAGAGGCTGCTTTGGTCTTCTAGCTCAGGGACCAATGGATTTCGTCACATTTATTCTGTGCATATTGCACTGCACATTCATTCTGAAGACTTCTCCCACTGCTCAGCACTTAAAACGCATACTTACTGGGCATGGAGAATGTAGGCTTCCACCAGAGTGCAGACTCTTGACAAGGAAACCAACTCAGAGCTCTGTTCCTTAATACAGACCTCCTCGAGCTGTTACTCTTACGAAGTGTCCTTTCAATGGTGCCGCATATTACCTTAACTTATTCAACATTTCAGAAACCTGAAAAACGACTCTAAATCACAGACCTCAAATCCTTTATCTCACCCATTTTTATTCCTCTTAGAATTTATTTTCATCCATCTTTATTCTTTGGCCTGTGTGGGCCTCCCATTGCAGTGGCCTCTCTGGCTGCAGAGCACTGACCCTGGGCACATGCACTCCAGAGTACTGGCTCATAATTGGACACACCGGTCCAGCTGCTCCGCGCCACGTGGGATCTTCCCAGGCCAGGGATCGAACCGGTGCCTCTTGCACTGCAAGGCGGACTCCTTACCTATTGGACCACCAGGGAAGCCGTGGACCTTTTATATTTAACTTTGCTGCTTATCAGGGTTAAGTGCAATGCTGCAAAGACTTACATCAAGGAGAACAATCAGATGTGCACAGAAAAGCAGAGATGAGAGTTCCCGTAGCTCTCAAAAGCCAAAGGGGAACATCACCGGGATTCCTGATAACTCCAGTTCCTGATTCCAGGGCCACCTCATCTTAGACACCATGACACACCCCAAAATCTTTCCACTAAATTCCACTCAGGCTTGCGCTGGCCTGACTGGCCTTCTGGTCCTTTGGTGCTTTGTTGAAGAGGAGTGACTAGGCCATCCATCTATCTGCAAATCTCAGTCCATCTAGCCAAAACATCCTCATCTAAAATCAGTGCCTACAAATGCTTTGCGATCAATTGTCCAGCCTGCCTTAAGCAAAGGCAGAATCACCTATTCCTGTAGCAATCTCCTGTTCCTATAAATTCAGCCTTCCCTGCCAACCAATAGGCCACACACAGTCTCAGAGTATTTGCAGAGGCTGCTTTGGTCTTCTAGCTCAGGGACCAATGGATTTCGTCACATTTATTCTGTGCATATTGCACTGCACATTCATTCTGAAGACTTCTCCCACTGCTCAGCACTTAAAACGCATACTTACTGGGCATGGAGAATGTAGGCTTCCACCAGAGTGCAGACTCTTGACAAGGAAACCAACTCAGAGCTCTGTTCCTTAATACAGACCTCCTCGAGCTGTTACTCTTACGAAGTGTCCTTTCAATGGTGCCGTCATATTACCTTAACTTATTCAACATTTCAGAAACCTGAAAAACGACTCTAAATCACAGACCTCAAATCCTTTATCTCACCCATTTTTATTCCTCTTAGAATTTATATCCTGACTTCACCAGTCTAAGAATGATTGCTCTGGCTGCCTGCGCGGCACAATCTGCTGGGGGCGGGAAGCCTCAGCTGTGCTTTTTCTGCCTCCTACGCCTCACCCGGCAATCAGCAAAACTCTACCCGGGCATCCCTAATGGCGCTGGCAGTGGGCAACGCTGCCGCTCATTCCTAGTGGCACTATCACCATGGGGCTAGCGGGCACCAGAAAATGAGCCGACCCCACCTCCACCCTGAGACACTGTCCACAAAGGTGCAGTGAGAAGAAGCCATTTAGAGAAAAAGAAACTAATTTTGCTGAAGCCTCCACTGCAAAATGAAGTGGTTAAAGCTTCTTCTGCAAAACCCACCATGGCTGACATCTAGCCTCCTATGAAGGAATTGCCATTTCAGAAGTGAGGGGGAAGAACATTCCCTGGTGGTCCAGGGGTAAAAATTCTACCCTTCTGCTGCAGGGGTCGCAAGGTTGATCCCTGATCTGTCTGCAAAAAAAAGATTCCACAAGCCAAGTGGCCAAAAAAAAAAGATGTGAGGTAGGAAAACACACCTGTGCCTCAGAATGGGGAGATAAAAGCCTGGAAGCCAACCTCTGTCATTCTCCTTTACTTGCCCTGCACTCTCAGGAGAGTACAGCTGAGCTTCTGGGATGCCCACTGTGCAGACTGGTTACAGTGCAACTTTGGGGATTCTGTTCCCTTGAGCTCTCAGGTGCTCCTGGTGGGTCAAGCTCTGTTCTAAGTGCTCCGCAAAGTCCACATGTATTTAATCCTCATGTGGAGATGGATATCCTTAGTATCAGAATTTTGCACTTGAGAAAACAGGCTCAGAGAGGTCGAGAAACATGCCCAAGATCCTACAGCTAAATTTTAAAGGAATAGGAATTTGAACACAGGCCAACTGGTTCCATGGGAAACAGCCTTAAACTCTAGACTGCATTTCAGATGATAGTTAGCAATAAGAAGCAACATTATTTATAAAGTGTGTGAACTTCTCTGGTGGTCCAGTGGTCAAGAGCCTGAGCTTCCACTGCAGGGGCATAGGTTTGATTTAAAGTGTGTGTTCCGGTGTTCAGTGGTAAGCTGCTAGTGGACACTCCTGACTTCACCAGTCTAAGAATGATTGCTCTGGCTGCCTGCGCGCACAATCTGCTGGGGGCGGAAGCCTCAGCTGTGCTTTTTCTGCCTCCTACGCCTCACCCGGCAATCAGCAAAACTCTACCGGGCATCCCTAATGGCGCTGGCAGTGGCAACGCTGCCGCTCATTCCTAGTGGCACTATCACCATGGGGCTAGCGGGCACCAGAAAATGAGCCGACCCCACCTCCACCCTGAGACACTGTCCACAAAGGTGCAGTGAGAAGAAGCCATTTAGAGAAAAAGAAACTAATTTTGCTGAAGCCTCCACTGCAAAATGAAGTGGTTAAAGCTTCTTCTGCAAAACCCACCATGGCTGACATCTAGCCTCCTATGAAGGAATTGCCATTTCAGAAGTGAGGGGGAAGAACATTCCCTGGTGGTCCAGGGGTAAAAATTCTACCCTTCTGCTGCAGGGGTCGCAAGGTTGATCCCTGATCTGTCTGCAAAAAAAAGATTCCACAAGCCAAGTGGCCAAAAAAAAAAGATGTGAGGTAGGAAAACACACCTGTGCCTCAGAATGGGGAGATAAAAGCCTGGAAGCCAACCTCTGTCATTCTCCTTTACTTGCCCTGCACTCTCAGGAGAGTACAGCTGAGCTTCTGGGATGCCCACTGTGCAGACTGGTTACAGTGCAACTTTGGGGATTCTGTTCCCTTGAGCTCTCAGGTGCTCCTGGTGGGTCAAGCTCTGTTCTAAGTGCTCCAAAAGTCCACATGTATTTAATCCGCATGTGGAGATGGATATCCTTAGTATCAGAATTTTGCACTTGAGAAAACAGGCTCAGAGAGGTCGAGAAACATGCCCAAGATCCTACAGCTAAATTTTAAAGGAATAGGAATTTGAACACAGGCCAACTGGTTCCATGGGAAACAGCCTTAAACTCTAGACTGCATTTCAGATGATAGTTAGCAATAAGAAGCAACATTATTTATAAAGTGTGTGAACTTCTCTGGTGGTCCAGTGGTCAAGAGCCTGAGCTTCCACTGCAGGGGGCATAGGTTTGATCCTTGGTGGGGAAAGTTCTGCAGGCCTGGAGGTGCAGCCAATATACTTCAATATACAAAACACCTGGTTTTCCAGGTGATTCAGTGGTAATCTGCCTGCTAAGTAGGAGACACGGGTTTGATCCCTGGGTTGGGAAGATCCCCTAGAGAAGGAAATAACAAAACACTTTCAAATATGTTCTCTTATTTATCCATAGTGCAGTATTTCTCTAATCTGGAAAACTGGGGCCATAGTATATCAAATTACATCTTTTAATGCTTAACAGAGGACTAGGTAGTGAAATTTGGGACAAAATAAGGAAGAAATTAATTTTGTGAGAGCATTTAACTTTGCTGTTTGTCAGTGCTGATTCATCTGAGAGACAGGGAGGGGACGTTACTTGTGGTTGATGAGGCCCCTTACTTCAGCCTTCTTGGTTTACCTGGTTGTCTATGTATATGATTCTAGAAAAGACAACAGAATGCCACAGATTCCTTTCCTGGGGTCAGGACCAACAGTCCCAGAAGACGTTTAAAAAACCTCCCCGGGCACAGGTACACTCAGGTTTCTTGGTGAATTCAGTTTTTTCAAGTCCTGTAGTTTCTTAAATCTAAACGGAAGCTGAATTCTTCCTTGGTCCCTTCCTTGTGTGCCCTAAAGGCAATCCTCCTATCAGTGTTAAACAGAAATTCGAAAGCAGAAGAAACCAGGGAGGCAGTAAAATTTGGAGTAATTATATGCCTAGATTTTCTTTTTCTCCTGCTCTCATTCTGCAGGATATTTTTTCCCTTCTCTCAATCTACAGCTTCTTACTTCTATAAAACTGTTGATACTGATAAAGCCAGTCACAGGAAACAATGCACATCCTTTTAATGTTCTTCAATCTTTCTGAGAAAATATTTGAATGATGCCCATGGAAGCTCTAGCAAAGTACTCTTCCTGCAAGCCCTTTCTCACTTCCATTGTAGACCAGCCTGGGAAGACACCCAAATTTGCAAATGTTTAGTGGGGCATGGGAAAGCTTAACTCTAGCTGTTTAGTGTAGCAATAAGAAGCAACATTATTTATAAAGTGTGTGAACTTCTCTGGTGGTCCAGTGGTCAAGAGCCTGAGCTTCCACTGCAGGGGGCATAGGTTTGATCCTTGGTGGGGAAAGTTCTGCAGGCCTGGAGGTGCAGCCAATATACTTCAATATACAAAACACCTGGTTTTCCAGGTGATTCAGTGGTAATCTGCCTGCTAAGTAGGAGACACGGGTTTGATCCCTGGGTTGGGAAGATCCCCTAGAGAAGGAAATAACAAAACACTTTCAAATATGTTCTCTTATTTATCCATAGTGCAGTATTTCTCTAATCTGGAAAACTGGGGCCATAGTATATCAAATTACATCTTTTAATGCTTAACAGAGGACTAGGTAGTGAAATTTGGGACAAAATAAGGAAGAAATTAATTTTGTGAGAGCATTTAACTTTGCTGTTTGTCAGTGCTGATTCATCTGAGAGACAGGGAGGGGACGTTACTTGTGGTTGATGAGGCCCCTTACTTCAGCCTTCTTGGTTTACCTGGTTGTCTATGTATATGATTCTAGAAAAGACAACAGAATGCCACAGATTCCTTTCCTGGGGTCAGGACCAACAGTCCCAGAAGACGTTTAAAAAACCTCCCCGGGCACAGGTACACTCAGGTTTCTTGGTGAATTCAGTTTTTTCAAGTCCTGTAGTTTCTTAAATCTAAACGGAAGCTGAATTCTTCCTTGGTCCCTTCCTTGTGTGCCCTAAAGGCAATCCTCCTATCAGTGTTAAACAGAAATTCGAAAGCAGAAGAAACCAGGGAGGCAGTAAAATTTGGAGTAATTATATGCCTAGATTTTCTTTTTCTCCTGCTCTCATTCTGCAGGATATTTTTTCCCTTCTCTCAATCTACAGCTTCTTACTTCTATAAAACTGTTGATACTGATAAAGCCAGTCACAGGAAACAATGCACATCCTTTTAATGTTCTTCAATCTTTCTGAGAAAATATTTGAATGATGCCCATGGAAGCTCTAGCAAAGTACTCTTCCTGCAAGCCCTTTCTCACTTCCATTGTAGACCATCCTGGGAAGACACCCAAATTTGCAAATGTTTAGTGGGGCATGGAGTGTTTAAATTATTTGAAGAATCCTCCAAATGGAACCACAATCCTTGGCACTAAGTAGACACGGTAATAAAAGAAAAAGTAGGCTTGTGCAATGGCCTGCTTACCTAAGAAAGGGCTCTGCTGACTTTTAAACTAGAATCTATTTTTATTCTTTTTACTTTTTTGTGGGGGGGAGGGGCGGGTTGGGGAGGAAGTGGGGCCGGCCGGCCACTTCCATTGGTCTTTCATTTATCTATTTTTCACCCATCTTTGTTCTTTGGCCCATGTGGGCCTCCCATCGCAGTGGCCTCTGCCGTCACAGAGCACCGGCTCTGGGCACATGCGCTCCAGAGCTCCGGCTTGGTAGTTGGACACATCGGTCCAGTCGCTCCATGGCACGTGGGATCTTCCCAGGCTAGGGATTGAACCGGCGCCCCTTGCACTGCAAGGTGGTGTCCTTACCCACTGGACCACCAGGGAAGCCCTCTGCTGACTTCTAATGGCTGAGAACCCTCCTCAGGTGGGCGAGGATCGAAGAAATGCACAATTGAGGAAGAATCCTGATGAAGGAAATACTATCTGTATCATAAAGAGGCCAGAAATTGCCTTTCTTAGCTAATCTGGATGCCAGGGGGTGTAGAGTCACAACAGCCTGCTTACTGAGGCAGAAGACACATAGGCCCCAGGCTAGGCATTTACAACTGGCCTCCCATTTACTAGTGGGCTTTAGATGGACACTTATACCTAGCATCCTTTTTAAAACCCCCAGTGTTAAACAGAAATTGAAGCAGAAGAAACCAGGGAGGCAGTAAAATTTGGAGTAATTATATGCCTAGATTTTCTTTTTCTCCTGCTCTCATTCTGCAGGATATTTTTTCCCTTCTCTCAATCTACAGCTTCTTACTTCTATAAAACTGTTGATACTGATAAAGCCAGTCACAGGAAACAATGCACATCCTTTTAATGTTCTTCAATCTTTCTGAGAAAATATTTGAATGATGCCCATGGAAGCTCTAGCAAAGTACTCTTCCTGCAAGCCCTTTCTCACTTCCATTGTAGACCATCCTGGGAAGACACCCAAATTTGCAAATGTTTAGTGGGGCATGGAGTGTTTAAATTATTTGAAGAATCCTCCAAATGGAACCACAATCCTTGGCACTAAGTAGACACGGTAATAAAAGAAAAAGTAGGCTTGTGCAATGGCCTGCTTACCTAAGAAAGGGCTCTGCTGACTTTTAAACTAGAATCTATTTTTATTCTTTTTACTTTTTTGTGGGGGGGAGGGTTGGGGAGGAAGTGGGGCCGGCCGCCACTTCCATTGGTCTTTCATTTATCTATTTTTCACCCATCTTTGTTCTTTGGCCCATGTGGGCCTCCCATCGCAGTGGCCTCTGCCGTCACAGAGCACCGGCTCTGGGCACATGCGCTCCAGAGCTCCGGCTTGGTAGTTGGACACATCGGTCCAGTCGCTCCATGGCACGTGGGATCTTCCCAGGCTAGGGATTGAACCGGCGCCCCTTGCACTGCAAGGTGGTGTCCTTACCCACTGGACCACCAGGGAAGCCCTCTGCTGACTTCTAATGGCTGAGAACCCTCCTCAGGTGGGCGAGGATCGAAGAAATGCACAATTGAGGAAGAATCCTGATGAAGGAAATACTATCTGTATCATAAAGAGGCCAGAAATTGCCTTTCTTAGCTAATCTGGATGCCAGGGGGTGTAGAGTCACAACAGCCTGCTTACTGAGGCAGAAGACACATAGGCCCCAGGCTAGGCATTTACAACTGGCCTCCCATTTACTAGTGGGCTTTAGATGGACACTTATACCTAGCATCCTATTTGAATTTCCTGAAACAGAGTAGGCGGGCTGCAGGTGAGGCATTTATAATCAGCCTTCTGTTTGCCTTTCTAAATGGAAGTAAAAGAAACGGGGTAAATAACCAGGCTTTGTCTTCTATGGACACCTTAAGGTAATAATAGTCATGGCAGGAACAGAGAGGGGCTAAACCTTCTTTGAGTAAAGGATCAAGAATTCACACATTCCCCTTCCTTGGGCCAAAGGAGACACTACACATGCACAGAAAGGCTCCTTAGCAGTCAAAAGTCAAGGGCCAGTGCCAGGCCATAATGAATCTCACTTCTCCCAGATCCCTTTGCATGGAGATCCATCTTGGCTGAGAAGTGCATGCACACATTCAGGGAAGATCCTGAAACACATTAGCCAAGGGGGACAAAACAAGATGATTGGCCAGAGGAAGACAAAAGCCCTGGAAGAACAGTCCTGTGTGAATGATTTAACCACCTCTTTTCTGTGCTCCTCCACTTTAAGGAGGAAGTCTACACCCTCTTCCTCAAGCTGTGCATCTCTGCCTTGCTTCTTCTTTTTTTTTTTTTTTTTTTTTTGGCCACTTCTATTGGTCTTTCATTTATCATGAAAGATAATGGGCCTCCCATCGCAGTGGCCTCTGTCACTGCAGAGCGCTGGCTCTGGACGCATGCACTCCAGAGCTCTGGCTCAGTAGTTCGACACATTGGTCCAGCCGCTCCACGGCACGTGGGATCTTCCCAGGCCAGGGATCGAACTGGTGCCTCTTGCACTGCAAGGCGGTGTCCTTACCCACTGGACCACCAGGGAAGCCCTCTGCCTTGCTTCTATCTTAACTAAAGTTCTTCTGTGGGCTCTCCCATTTGTGCTTTGTCTCTGACAATAAACTTTGTACCTGCTTTTACAGTTTTTGCCTCCATTAGAAAGCCATTCTTCACTGGGGGCAAGAGCCAGGGAAAAATAGCTTCTAGCTTCTATCCCTTACTGGTTTGGTCGCTAGGATTCCTGGTTTTCACCCTGGATGTGCTGTGCTGCGTTTTAGTTGCTCAGTCGTGTCCGACTCTTTGTGACCCCATGGACTGTAGCCACCAGGATTCTCTGTCAGCGGAATTTTTCAGGCAAGAAAACCTACTATAGTGGGTTAACATGCCCTCCTCCAGAGGATCTTCCCAAGCCAGGAATCAAGCCCCATCTCCTGCACTGCAGGTAGATGCTTCACTGCTGAGCCACCAGGAAAGCCCAGGAGCCTCACTGAGTATTAACAAAGTTTTGAATTCTGGCTATGCGGTTATGAAAAAGAATATGTTAGAGGAGTTTAAACTAAATTTTCCTTGCCTTGAGTGAGGCTGACCATCCTTTCATGTTGACTTCCTTTTCTGCATAGTTGATATAGCAACACTTTTCTATTCAGTTGATTTGTAGGAGCACTTTATATTTTAGGAAAGTTAGCCTTTTCTGTGATAAGAGTCATAGATATTTATACCAAATTGGAGTATGTCTTTATGAAACCATCTACCTCAGTTTGGGACTTGAACCTAAACTTCAGTTTAGAACTTGAACCCACGTGGACAGGACTTAAACCCAGCCAAAAACCCTGTTTGGGACTCAAACCCACATGGTTGGGATTCAAATCAAGTCAAAACCCACTGGTTTCAGAATCTAATGGAGCTCAAGTTCTTGATGTCTCATCGCAGAAGAGAATTCAATGAGAGCTTCCCTGGTAGCTCAGTGGTAAGGAGTTTACCTGCTCAATGCAGGAGACATGGGTTAAACCCCCAATCTGGGAAGATCCCACATGCTGCAGAACAACTAAGCCTGTGAGCCACAACTATTGAGCCTGTGCTCTAAAGCCTGAGTTCCACAAGAGAAGCACTGCAACAAGAAGCTGCCTTGCTTCTATCTTAACTAAAGTTCTTCTGTGGGCTCTCCCATTTGTGCTTTGTCTCTGACAATAAACTTTGTACCTGCTTTTACAGTTTTTGCCTCCATTAGAAAGCCATTCTTCACTGGGGGCAAGAGCCAGGGAAAAATAGCTTCTAGCTTCTATCCCTTACTGGTTTGGTCGCTAGGATTCCTGGTTTTCACCCTGGATGTGCTGTGCTGCGTTTTAGTTGCTCAGTCGTGTCCGACTCTTTGTGACCCCATGGACTGTAGCCACCAGGATTCTCTGTCAGCGGAATTTTTCAGGCAAGAAAACCTACTATAGTGGGTTAACATGCCCTCCTCCAGAGGATCTTCCCAAGCCAGGAATCAAGCCCCATCTCCTGCACTGCAGGTAGATGCTTCACTGCTGAGCCACCAGGAAAGCCCAGGAGCCTCACTGAGTATTAACAAAGTTTTGAATTCTGGCGATGCGGTTATTAAAAAGAATATGTTAGAGGAGTTTAAACTAAATTTTCCTTGCCTTGAGTGAGGCTGACCATCCTTTCATGTTGACTTCCTTTTCTGCATAGTTGATATAGCAACACTTTTCTATTCAGTTGATTTGTAGGAGCACTTTATATTTTAGGAAAGTTAGCCTTTTCTGTGATAAGAGTCATAGATATTTATACCAAATTGGAGTATGTCTTTATGAAACCATCTACCTCAGTTTGGGACTTGAACCTAAACTTCAGTTTAGAACTTGAACCCACGTGGACAGGACTTAAACCCAGCCAAAAACCCTGTTTGGGACTCAAACCCACATGGTTGGGATTCAAATCAAGTCAAAACCCACTGGTTTCAGAATCTAATGGAGCTCAAGTTCTTGATGTCTCATCGCAGAAGAGAATTCAATGAGAGCTTCCCTGGTAGCTCAGTGGTAAGGAGTTTACCTGCTCAATGCAGGAGACATGGGTTAAACCCCCAATCTGGGAAGATCCCACATGCTGCAGAACAACTAAGCCTGTGAGCCACAACTATTGAGCCTGTGCTCTAAAGCCTGAGTTCCACAAGAGAAGTCACTGCAACAAGAAGCCTGCTCACCTCAACTAAAGAGTAGCCCGCACTCCCACAACTAGAGAAGAGCCTGCAGCAGCAGTGAAAACCCAAAACAGCCAAGAATAAATAAATAAATAAGTTTTTAAAAAAGAATTCACTGAGAGACAGTGATAGGTAAGAAGAAGATTTATTCAGATTCAGAGAAAAGCACACTCTACAGATAGCATGGGCCATAGCAGAGGCTGAATGTGGCCGAAGAAACACTGCAAGGCTAGTTTTTATGCACTGGGTAACTTCATATGCTAATGAGTGGGAGGAATATTCCAACTCTTTTGGGGGAAGGGATGGAATTGTCATGGCACCTCTGGGTGTGTCATTTAGCTTGCTGACTGAGGATCAAGGTCTAGTCTGCCATCTTGGACCCATTTGATTCTAATTGGTTTATGTTGTGTCCTTGGGCTATGCCTTTCTTTCAAAAGTTGTGCCCTGCCCCTTTCTTGTTACATATAGACTTTCATTATAATGCTTTTTGCCTAGAGAGCACAAACTGCCACTCACCAGCTTGGGCAAGTTACCTAACCTCTCTGTGACTCAATTCATCAATAAATTGGTGATATTAATAGTACATGCCCACAGCGTGGTTGTAATTAAAAGAATGAATATATGGAAAAGGCTGAGAAAAGATGTGATGCATGACAAGGCCGCTAAAAGTACTGGTGGGGGGTGAGCGGTAAAAAAAAATAAAAATAAAAGTATTGGTGTGTGATTTTTTTTTTTCCCAAGACAGAAACTTTTATTATTGGAAACAGATTATTGTCAGCCCTTATGGTGAACTCTGTCATAACTGTAAAAAAAAAATAGCCATGATATTATCGGAAATCTCCTCTTGATGCATTGGCAACAAAAAGTAGAGTGGTGTCCACACAGTGTGATTATTAATGTAAAAGTTTAAGGCCTTCTCTTTCATGAATTGAAAACCATCAAGCAAAGACATCTCTTAAAAGGCAGTGAGAAATACAAGACATAAAAATAAGCTAAAAACAGTGCTTAGCTCCCCAGTGGTAAGGAGTTTACCTGCTCAATGCAGGAGACATGGGTTAAACCCCAATCTGGGAAGATCCCACATGCTGCAGAACAACTAAGCCTGTGAGCCACAACTATTGAGCCTGTGCTCTAAAGCCTGAGTTCCACAAGAGAAGTCACTGCAACAAGAAGCCTGCTCACCTCAACTAAAGAGTAGCCCGCACTCCCACAACTAGAGAAGAGCCTGCAGCAGCAGTGAAAACCCAAAACAGCCAAGAATAAATAAATAAATAAGTTTTTAAAAAAGAATTCACTGAGAGACAGTGATAGGTAAGAAGAAGATTTATTCAGATTCAGAGAAAAGCACACTCTACAGATAGCATGGGCCATAGCAGAGGCTGAATGTGGCCGAAGAAACACTGCAAGGCTAGTTTTTATGCACTGGGTAACTTCATATGCTAATGAGTGGGAGGAATATTCCAACTCTTTTGGGGGAAGGGATGGAATTGTCATGGCACCTCTGGGTGTGTCATTTAGCTTGCTGACTGAGGATCAAGGTCTAGTCTGCCATCTTGGACCCATTTGATTCTAATTGGTTTATGTTGTGTCCTTGGGCTATGCCTTTCTTTCAAAAGTTGTGCCCTGCCCCTTTCTTGTTACATATAGACTTTCATTATAATGCTTTTTGCCTAGAGAGCACAAACTGCCACTCACCAGCTTGGGCAAGTTACCTAACCTCTCTGTGACTCAATTCATCAATAAATTGGTGATATTAATAGTACATGCCCACAGCGTGGTTGTAATTAAAAGAATGAATATATGGAAAAGGCTGAGAAAAGATGTGATGCATGACAAGGCCGCTAAAAGTACTGGTGGGGGGTGAGCGGTAAAAAAAAAAAAAAAAAGTATTGGTGTGTGATTTTTTTTTTTCCCAAGACAGAAACTTTTATTATTGGAAACAGATTATTGTCAGCCCTTATGGTGAACTCTGTCATAACTGTAAAAAAAAAATAGCCATGATATTATCGGAAATCTCCTCTTGATGCATTGGCAACAAAAAGTAGAGTGGTGTCCACACAGTGTGATTATTAATGTAAAAGTTTAAGGCCTTCTCTTTCATGAATTGAAAACCATCAAGCAAAGACATCTCTTAAAAGGCAGTGAGAAATACAAGACATAAAAATAAGCTAAAAACAGTGCTTAGATGCCACGAAGTAGGTGGCAATGCCTTAACCGTATGCGTGCTGTCAGGCCCGAGAGCCTCTTCCATCCTTGTCAAGGGGAGTGCTAACCTTCTCTCCTTTCATACAACACTGGTGTGTGATTTTTTTTAATGTGTGTTATGTGTTAGTCACTCAGTCTTGTCCAACTCTGTGACCCTGTTGCAGAGAGAAAACCAATTCTGACCATAGGTTGAAAACTGATTCTCTGACTTGCCTTCCGTTGCTTTTATCATTATAATCATAATGGCTTGCCTGATGACCCTTCCCTTCTACCCGGCTGTTAAGTAAAATGCCTCTGTTCAGAACCCTGTCTACCTGTAGATCGCAGGAAGGGAGAAGTTAACATGAGGCTTCTCTACCTGAGGCTTGCCATTCTAGACGTTTGCAATATTAATGGCCTTTTTACTTTGCCTCCTCACCTCCCCCCTTCTCTGATCTCTAAAAGAACTCGGCATGCAAACCCCAATAGGATGGTTTATTTCAAGGCACTACCCTGCCGTCTTCTCAGTCAGCTGCTTTCCGAATAAAGCAGTTTTCCTTGCCCCAACACTTCCTCTCTTGGATGCCTTGGCCTATCATGCAGTAAGCAGAGCAATCTTGGACTTGGTAACAATCTCAATGGGCTGTAGCCCTCCAGGCTCCTCTGTCCATTCTCGAGGCAAGAATACTGGAGTGGGCTGCCATTTCCTTCTCCAGGGGATCTTCCCAACCCATGGATGAAACTCAGGTCTCCCATATTGCAGGCAACTTCTTTTACCACCAAGCCACCATGAAAGACTTTTTTTTTCTTTTAATGTAGTCTAAGTTAATGCTGACTCATTTCAGGTGCCATTTCAAAGAAAAACTTATTTGCATTGGCTTCAAATTCTGGAGATGAAATGAGAAAAAGGAAGTATTCTTTTGATAAGTAATATGCAGTATTCACATACCAAGCCATCTACATAATAAAGGATGCTAAGTCCATGGGAGTTATAGACCAAGCAGTAAAGGTGCCTTACAGTCATTGCATTTACACCTCACAACCATGCTCTTCAATAAACAAGGTCTTATTGTATGGCACAGGAAACTATATTCAATACCCTGTGTGTGTGTATGTGTATACACATATACACATATATATTAAGAAAAAGGCAATGCTTCAGCAGGTATCATTATTCTCATTTTACCTAAGAGGAAATTGGGGTTCACAAATGCCAAAAGACTCTCCAAGCCAAGCTTCCGCTGTGTATTGATGTGCAAATATTTTATAATCCTTTTCCTGGTCTTCCTGCCTCAGATCCCCAAAGGCACATTCAGTGCCGAGACCGGCTCCCTGAGTGGATATTCAAGAGAGCCCACGGGCTGGATGTTTGCCTTTCATTCTCTCAGCAAGCCCAAGCCAACTCCTCTGACTTCCTCCGGTGACCTTGGCTCTTCCGCTTAGAATCCCATTGGACTCCTCCCGCAGGATTCATCCCGCCACAAAGTCTCCCTCCTCTGAAAATCCCAGTTGCCACCACTCTGGTTCTTGCACATCTTTCCGCTCCTGCTTCTTCTCCAGTGCCCCCAGCTGCTTTCCGAATAAAGCAGTTTTCCTTGCCCCAACACTTCCTCTCTTGGATGCCTTGGCCTATCATGCAGTAAGCAGAGCAATCTTGGACTTGGTAACAATCTCAATGGGCTGTAGCCCTCCAGGCTCCTCTGTCCATTCTCGAGGCAAGAATACTGGAGTGGGCTGCCATTTCCTTCTCCAGGGGATCTTCCCAACCCATGGATGAAACTCAGGTCTCCCATATTGCAGGCAACTTCTTTTACCACCAAGCCACCATGAAAGACTTTTTTTTTCTTTTAATGTAGTCTAAGTTAATGCTGACTCATTTCAGGTGCCATTTCAAAGAAAAACTTATTTGCATTGGCTTCAAATTCTGGAGATGAAATGAGAAAAAGGAAGTATTCTTTTGATAAGTAATATGCAGTATTCACATACCAAGCCATCTACATAATAAAGGATGCTAAGTCCATGGGAGTTATAGACCAAGCAGTAAAGGTGCCTTACAGTCATTGCATTTACACCTCACAACCATGCTCTTCAATAAACAAGGTCTTATTGTATGGCACAGGAAACTATATTCAATACCCTGTGTGTGTGTATGTGTATACACATATACACATATATATTAAGAAAAAGGCAATGCTTCAGCAGGTATCATTATTCTCATTTTACCTAAGAGGAAATTGGGGTTCACAAATGCCAAAAGACTCTCCAAGCCAAGCTTCCGCTGTGTATTGATGTGCAAATATTTTATAATCCTTTTCCTGGTCTTCCTGCCTCAGATCCCCAAAGGCACATTCAGTGCCGAGACCGGCTCCCTGAGTGGATATTCAAGAGAGCCCACGGGCTGGATGTTTGCCTTTCATTCTCTCAGCAAGCCCAAGCCAACTCCTCTGACTTCCTCCGGTGACCTTGGCTCTTCCGCTTAGAATCCCATTGGACTCCTCCCGCAGGATTCATCCCGCCACAAAGTCTCCCTCCTCTGAAAATCCCAGTTGCCACCACTCTGGTTCTTGCACATCTTTCCGCTCCTGCTTCTTCTCCAGTGCCCCCCAGGTGGTCTCCCCAAACTACAGCTCTAGTCTTGTCACTCCCCACCTCTCAACCTTTCAGAGGCTCCCTCTGCCCGCTCCTTATCCTTGACATTTGATCCAACGTATTCCGGCAGTTTTGCTTCCAAGACTCCCCACCCATCCACCCAAAAGGAATGTTTCACTACTCCCTGAACAGACTTCTAGTCCGCTTGTTAGTTCAGCTTAGAATTTCTCTGCTTTTCCACGCAGCTCAAGCTTCATGAAGCTGTCCTTCCATTTCGACTATACTAATTTTTCTCCTTACTGTCATCATCTCTTCCCACTGCACACCCTTTCTTATATAAAATTCTTGAGAGGCAGACCCCTGCCTTCCCTGTTATTTATTGAAATGCATTCACACATGGGTACAACTGACAAACCCCACAATCTATTTTCTGAACTTTGCTGTACACTGAAAATGAACGCAGTATTATGTCAACTATGTTTCAATAACAATTAGGATAAACCAAATCTGAAAAAAAAAGGACAAACTCACCACCCGGTGCTGGGTGGGGTACCAATCGCTTGGGAAGAGGTAGCTACCGCGTTCGCCGAGTCCGAGCTTGGCCTCCGGCCCCGCCCCGGTCCTGCCCTCAAGCGCACCTGGGCCCGCCCCAAAAGGGCTTAGTCCCGCCCCAAGCGCGCGTGACCCCGCCCCAAGCAGGTTGAGCCCAATGAAGCCTGCCGCCCACTCGCTGCCTCGTCACCAGGCCTGGGCGGAGCCGAGCCTCAACCCCGCCCCCTCCCCAAGATCCACCCTATTGGGGTAGACAGTCGGAAGACGAGTCCAATGACAAAGGAGGGGCGGTCGCCACGGCCCTGACCGCTGCGACAACGCGAGAGCGGACGCAAGTAACTGGGAGACGCTTCACCTCCGTCTTTCCGGGTCCTTGCACGCTTCGTACACTACTCCTGTGAACCCTGAGCCCGAAGGAGAGTCGAAAAGGCCCCTCTGATTAAGTAAGTCTACACTGACTGCAGTACGGTCGGCGTCGGTTCGGGGGCCGCTGCTTCGCCCCTGATAGAGCTCGGGGTGGGTGGGATAGGAAGTGGGTGGAAGGCCCGAGAAAGGGGCGGGGAGGAGCCGAACACGTGGAATGCCGGCCTGGTCCTGGCGTGGGTAGGGGCTAGGAGGGCGAGCTCTGGCTGGGCGGAATCTGTAGGCGCGTGGAGCTCGCTTGGCCTGTTGGAGCTACAGCCGTAGAGACGGGGGAGGGGGACCCTGAGTGTCGCCGTTCCGTGTCGGCCCCGAAGGAGCGTTTTTCTAAACCGTGATGGAAAGGTGCCACCCGACAGCTGCCAGTAGCTGGACTGCGGGCCCTTGGTGGCGGTTTACCACCTGAAAGTTCAGACTGCGGTGGACTTTCAGACAGGTCAGCATTAACAGTTAACGCGAGCAGCTACGGTGCTGGGCACTGCCCACGGCTTTCCCGAAGCTTTCCGCGCTCTAGTCCTCTGAGGTCGGCGCTAGTAACTCGATCGGATGCAGAACGAGCCCTAGTGAGGCTGTCACTTACCGAGGTGATGAGCGCGCTGTGGGGCCGCGGGATGAACCCGAGCTTCCCGAGGTCACCCTCCACACCGAGGTCACCCCTTCCACGCCTTCGCTCGCGGTGTCCAGGAAGCCTCGTCGTCTCTCCAGTTGACCCCAGAAGCCTTGACACCCTCTTCCCCTGGACGGAGGTGAGATGGTTCACATACGTTATCCTGTGGATCCAGCTGCTGGAAGGAAAGAAAACAGGCCACAGCTTCCATGAGGAAACAGAATTCCAAAACCCCAAACTCTAGTTTTAAATAACCACAGAGATCTCAGTGAGGCGGTGTCCTGAGGCCAAGCCAGCAGGAGTGGAATCCCTTCTCCCCCTGTTTGTGTCTTTCTGGTTACCTTACTTAGCGCCCAAAACCTTGGTTTCCTAGTTTGTGAGTTGGTTTTAAATACCGACGCAGGGGGGCGCATGGCAGGCCATGGTACAGGTCATTTCGTTGGGCTCTTCAAACCATTGGCATTAGTGTTTCCCACGTTGTCTTTTTTTTGCCTCTAAGTCATCGTTTATTTTTCGTTCACCTTTTTTATTCTTTGGCCTGTGTGAGCCTCCCATTTGCAGTGGCCTCTCTCGTTGCAGAGCACAGGCTCTGGGCGCATGCGCTCTAGAGCGCTGGCTCGTAATTGGACACGGGGGTCCAGCTGCTCCGCGTCACGTGGGATCTTCCCAGGCCAGGGATGGAACCGGTGCGCCTTGCACTGCAAGGCGTACTCTGTACCCACTGGACCACCAGGGAAGCCCTCCCACGTTGTCTCTTAAGTCTCCTGCATTAGCAGGCGGATTCTTTACCGCTAGCACCACCTGGGAAGCTCCGTGACCATCTTACTCCAAAACATTTTCATCACTCCCAGAGGAAGCCGCTTCGGGCCACGTTGCGGAACAGCACACAGCTCACGTTGGGGCAGTGGAGCCTCGGCCCCATGCTGAATTTCTTCTGGCCTGAGCCCACCTTGCACAGAAGCTGGGAGAAAGACTGCCCACCACCCCACAAGCCTGAGGTCCCTGGGCCGGGTTTTTTCTGGGCTGCGCCGTCAGGATTTGTCACCGAGACCTGGAATGGCGTCTTGCGGGAGGGGAAGGAAGTGGTGTCTGTAAACTGGACAGCTCAAACTGGACAGTTTGGAGAGCTGCGCAGATCTCTGGCACGCTGGCACAGAAAACTGCCAGGCAGAGTGTCAGAGCTGACTTGCCCACAAGAGAGCCTTACAGAGACCCTCAATTTGAAGGAGGACCCGAAAACTGCTGAAGAGCGTGCAAGCTTCAGGATCATCTGTACACCGCCTCAGTGAGAGGAAAGAACCACTGTAAAATACTAAACAGGATAACCTCATAGCGACATCAAGTTAAGACGCTATGCAGCTGCCTGAAGTAGAAAGGATATGGCAGCCCTCCCATCCGCTGAATGTATTATTTCATGGCAAACCCAGTTACGGTGAGATACTGTGGTTGCTGTGCAGACGAACCTCGTCAGGAGTGGAATCCCTTCTCCCCCTGTTTGTGTCTTTCTGGTTACCTTACTTAGCGCCCAAAACCTTGGTTTCCTAGTTTGTGAGTTGGTTTTAAATACCGACGCAGGGGGGCGCATGGCAGGCCATGGTACAGGTCATTTCGTTGGGCTCTTCAAACCATTGGCATTAGTGTTTCCCACGTTGTCTTTTTTTTGCCTCTAAGTCATCGTTTATTTTTCGTTCACCTTTTTTATTCTTTGGCCTGTGTGAGCCTCCCATTTGCAGTGGCCTCTCTCGTTGCAGAGCACAGGCTCTGGGCGCATGCGCTCTAGAGCGCTGGCTCGTAATTGGACACGGGGGTCCAGCTGCTCCGCGTCACGTGGGATCTTCCCAGGCCAGGGATGGAACCGGTGCGCCTTGCACTGCAAGGCGTACTCTGTACCCACTGGACCACCAGGGAAGCCCTCCCACGTTGTCTCTTAAGTCTCCTGCATTAGCAGGCGGATTCTTTACCGCTAGCACCACCTGGGAAGCTCCGTGACCATCTTACTCCAAAACATTTTCATCACTCCCAGAGGAAGCCGCTTCGGGCCACGTTGCGGAACAGCACACAGCTCACGTTGGGGCAGTGGAGCCTCGGCCCCATGCTGAATTTCTTCTGGCCTGAGCCCACCTTGCACAGAAGCTGGGAGAAAGACTGCCCACCACCCCACAAGCCTGAGGTCCCTGGGCCGGGTTTTTTCTGGGCTGCGCCGTCAGGATTTGTCACCGAGACCTGGAATGGCGTCTTGCGGGAGGGGAAGGAAGTGGTGTCTGTAAACTGGACAGCTCAAACTGGACAGTTTGGAGAGCTGCGCAGATCTCTGGCACGCTGGCACAGAAAACTGCCAGGCAGAGTGTCAGAGCTGACTTGCCCACAAGAGAGCCTTACAGAGACCCTCAATTTGAAGGAGGACCCGAAAAACTGCTGAAGAGCGTGCAAGCTTCAGGATCATCTGTACACCGCCTCAGTGAGAGGAAAGAACCACTGTAAAATACTAAACAGGATAACCTCATAGCGACATCAAGTTAAGACGCTATGCAGCTGCCTGAAGTAGAAAGGATATGGCAGCCCTCCCATCCGCTGAATGTATTATTTCATGGCAAACCCAGTTACGGTGAGATACTGTGGTTGCTGTGCAGACGAACCTCGTCTGGAGGAAACTGTTGGCAGTTTTGAAAAGCAGAAAATAAAGGGTATAAAGACTATATTTTCAGAGTTTATCATTACTGAAATGCTCAGCAAAGCTTCAGAGGTATGCACGGCTGCCTACCAAAATATACGAAAGATCGATGAGAAGCTCTAGGTAATTCGTCTGATTATCCGTCTCGCATATATTGTAGGAGCAAATTCACAATATCATTTTCAGAGATTTCTCAGCTCACTGTATCTGAAACAAGACAGGACACCCGTCGCCTAGGAGAGGATCCACAAGAAGATGAATTAGATGTTACAGAAGAAGAAAACTAATTTTCCTTAGTACACGTTTCATTTTCATTTTTATCTTAATATGACTCAGATTTTAGGATTGCTGAATTATAGAACTTTAATCTGGTTTGCTCTGCTAAACATCCATGGGATGCTGCTGAAGATAGAGGACAATTAAAGGATATTTATGCTGACCCAAAATGAAGGTTTTTAAAAATATTGCACATCCAATCATTTCACTTCCTACCTAGTCAACTTCCTACCTAGTGATATATGGTCTTTTTGTATAATTCTCATGCATTCTGTTTTTTTTAAGATTATGGATTTCAAAGTATTTCGTATTACTGTACCATACCTGGTTGGGAGTCCTATAGTAAGTAAATATCAAAAACCAAAAGGTTAACAATTCCAGTTAGCTTCTTTTAGATTGACTCAGCAATACGATCCTATCTAGTCATTCTGATTAAATATAAATTCTGTTTCATGAAACTTTAAGTAAAAAGAAAAGTTTTCTTTTTACAAAAGGGAAAACTTTTACTGAAACATTAAGTTCTCTCATTTGATCTGTAAATTTACTTTGGGGATAATCAAGCGGAATAAAGGAAATATGATGCCGGTATATCCGTGTTTTACAAATGCACAAAGCATAAATTTTAAAGTCATATTCAGTTTGATTCTGACTTTAAAACAAGTAAAACTGCTGTCATAGAGACAGACTTGTGCTTGCCAAGGGAGAGGCAGATTGGAGGAGGGGTGGAGTTCTCTGATGTGAGCTATTATATATAGGATGGAGGGATAAACAATGAGAACTATCTTCAATATCCTATGATAAACTGTTATGGGAAAGAATATTTTTAAAATATATGCATATGTATAACTAAATCACTTTTCTATTCAGAAATTAACAGATTGTAAATCGACTGTACTTTTTAAAAAAATTTTAACTGCTGTCATAAAAAAGTATTATGTATGGAATCAGTATTCATAATGTGGTAGAATGTTGCCTTCAAACAAGAACACATGGAATATCATAAATCATTTTAAATTCTATAAAAGGTTTTCTAAGCTACCACCTAGATAATAAAAAATTGTAAGTTACTCTTATTCTTGGAAGCATAAAACAGTTTAATCAGAGTCTATATTAACTCATCTGGGATAACTGGGAAAAGCAATTGTTCATAACAGAAAAATAGACTTTCAAGAAGCTTTAAAAAAAAAAAAAAAAAGAAGCAGCAGCTTTTTAAAAAGAGAACCTGGACCCTTATCTACCCTATACTCTACCCCCTCCTTCAGCCCCTGAAAACCACTTCTCTCTTTCTCTCTCTCTGGATGTGCCTATTCTGGAGATTTCATATACATCAAATAAATCACACAGTATGTGACCTTTTGTGTCCCATTTCTTTTATTTAATGGTTTCAAGGTCTATCCGTGTTGTAGCATGCCTCACTACTTCATTATTTTTATGCCTGAAAAACAGTCTGTTGTATGGATGTGCTATATTTTGTTTACTAATTCAGCAGTTGATAGAAACTTAGATTGTTTATACTTTGGGGAAATTATGAATAATGCTGCAGTGAATATAACTGTCTGGATCTTTAGAGGGCCAACTATTTTCATTTCTGCTGGATTTTGTTTCAGTCATATGGTAACTATGGTGAACCTTTTGAGGAACTGCCAGACCATTTTCCAAAGTGACTGCAGTGTTTTATGTTCCCACCAACAGTTTCTTCACATCGTCACCAGTACTTTTTATGTTTCTTTTTTTGTAGCCATCCTGATAGGTATAAACTGGTAGATTTGCATCTACCTAATGACTAATGTTGAGCATCTTTTCACATTCTAAGTGGCCACTTGTATATGTTTGAAGGAATGTCTTCAGATTTTTTCCTTACTTTTAATTGAGTTATTTTTTCTTGTTGATATTCTGGATACTAGATCTTTATCAAATACATGCTTTAAAAATATTTTCTCCCATTCTTTGTGTTGTCTTTTCACTTTCTTGATAGTGTTCTTAGCGCAAAAGTTTTTACTTTTGATGAAGTCTAATTAATCTATTTTTTATTGTGCTTTGGGTGGTCATATTTAAGAAAGTATTGCTTATTTAAAGTTCATGATGATTTATACCTTTGTTTTCTTCGAAAAGTTTTCTAGTTTGAGAGCTTAGATCCATTTGGGTTAATTTTACATATGGTGTAAAATAGGAATCAGATTCATTCTTTTGCAGATGAATATCCAGGGATTTAGGCAGTCAATAAGAGTCTCTCCCCATACCCCACCCTCCACCATGGTCTTGGCACCATCGTCAAAAATTAATTGTCAGGACTTCCATGGTGGTCCAGTGGTTGGGGATCCACCCACCAGTGGGTTCAGTCCCTGGTCTGGGAGGATTCCACATGCCACGGGTCAGCTAAACCTGGGAGCCACAACTACTGAACCTGTGTTCTAGAGCCCACATGCCACAGTTACTGAGCCCACAAGCCACAAGTACTGAAGTCTGTGTGCCCTAGAGCCTGTGCTCCGCAACTAGAGAAACCACCACAATAAGAAACCCATGCTCCGGGCTTCCCTTGTGGTCCAGTGGGTAGAGTCGACCTTGCAGTGCAAGGGGCACCTGTTCAATCCCTGGCCCTGGAAGATCCCAAGTGCTGTGGAGCAGCTAGACTGTGTGTCCATTTACAAGCCAGCACTCTGGAGTGCATACGCCCAGAGCCGGTTCTCTGCCATGAGAGAGGCCACTGCAATGGGAGGCCCACACAGACCAAAGAATAAAGATGGATGAAAATAAATATAAATCAATTTTAAAAAAGAAAAACAATAAAAGAGGACCAAAAATTTAAAAAAAGAAACCCATTCTCCACAACTAGAGAGTTGGCCCCACTTGGGACGACTAGAGAAAAGCCCACACTCAGAATCGAAGACCCAGCACAGTTTAAAAAAAAAATAATTTTCTTTAAAAAATTAATTGACCTAGATATATGGGTTTATTTCTGCACTCTCAGTTCCACTCCACTGATTTATGTTGCTCCTTTGTGCCAGTGCCAGTTGTGGTGTTTACTGTAGCACTGAAATTGGGAAGTGTGAGTCCTCCAACTTGGCTCTTTTTCAGGGTTATTTTCACTCTTCTGTGTCCCTTAGATTTCTATATGAGTTTCAAGATCAATTTATTAACTCCTCCAAAGATGGCAGTTGAAATTCTGATAGTGGTTGTGTTAAATCTGTACATCAATTTGTAGACCATCTTAAGTCTTCCAGTCTGTGACATGATTGTCTTCCTGTTTATTTAGGTCCTCTTTAATTTCTTTCCACAGTGTCTTGTAGTCTCAGTGTTCAGAGTCATGCACTTACTTGTTAAGTTTGTTGCTAAGTACTTTATTCTTTTTGATGCTATTGTAGATGGATTTGTATTAATTTCATTTTCAGATTATTCACCACTGGTGTATAGAAGTACAATTGTTTTGCATCCGACAACCTTGCTTAACTCACTTCTTAGCTCCAGTAGTTTTTGTGTGTCGGTCTGCATGTGAATTCTTTAGTATTTTCTGTATTTATAATATCATGTCTATATCTGCAGAAAGAAATAGTTTTATTCCTTCCTTTCCTGTTTGGATGCCTTTTATTTCTTTTTCTTGCCTCATTGCTCCTGGCTAGAACTTTCAGTACAGTGTTGGAAATAATAACAGATATCCTTGTCTTGTTCCTGATCTTAGGGGAAAAACTTGCAGTCTTTAACGGTTAGGATGTTAGCTGTGGGGTTTTTGTAGATCCCCTTTATCAAGTTGAGGAAGTTACCTTCTGTGCGTAGTTTTTGTCATGACAGGATATTGGATTTTGTTGTTTTTATTTTTCTTAAAGATAAGAGTTGTTGGGACTTCCCTGGTGGTCCAGTGGTTAAGACTCTGTGTTCCCAATGCAGGGGACCTGGGTTCGCTCCCTGGTCACAGAACTAGATCCCATGTGCCACAACTAAGACCCAGCACAGCCAAATAAATAAATAAATAATAATAATATAAAAAGATAAGAGTTGTTTTGGTTTCTAATGTTATTTACTTTTGGCTGCACTGACTCTCCATTACTGCAGGCCAGGCAGTAGTTGCGGTGTGCGGGCTTCTCATTAAAATGGCTCCTCTGGAGGCTTCCCTGGTGGTCCAGTGGGTAAAGAGTCCACCTTGCAGTGCAAGGGGCACTGGTTCGATCCCTGCTGGGAAGATCCCACATGCCGCAGAGCGTCTGGACTGGTGTGTCCAATTACAAGCCAGTGCTCTGGAGCATGTGCCCAGAGCCAGTGCTCAGGGAGCAGAGAGGCCACTGCCACTGCAATGGGAGACCTACGCCGGCCAAAGAACAAAGATGGATGAAAATAAAAATGAAAGCCAGTAAGAGTGGGCAAAATTTAAAAAAAAAAAAAAAAAGGCTCCTCTGGAGTCTGGGCTTCAGAGGGTGCAAGTTTGCAGCACACGGGTTTAGTTGCCCCCTAGTATGCAGGATCTTCCTGGACCAGGGATCAAACCCATGTCTCCTACATTGGCAGGCAGATTATTAATCACGGGACCACCAGGGAAGTCCAATAGGACATTATATTGTGTCCAGGGTGTTTTCTGCATCTTTTGATAAAATCACGTGGATTTTTTCTCATTTATTCTGTTAACGTGGTGTATTGCATTAACCTTTTTTTGTGTGTTGAACATGGGGTAAATCCTACTTGGTCATGGTGTATAATCCTTTTTATGTGCACCTAGATTTGGTTTGCTAGCCCTTTTTTTGGATGCCTTTTATTTCTTTTTCTTGCCTCATTGCTCCTGGCTAGAACTTTCAGTACAGTGTTGGAAATAATAACAGATATCCTTGTCTTGTTCCTGATCTTAGGGGAAAAACTTGCAGTCTTTAACGGTTAGGATGTTAGCTGTGGGGTTTTTGTAGATCCCCTTTATCAAGTTGAGGAAGTTACCTTCTGTGCGTAGTTTTTGTCATGACAGGATATTGGATTTTGTTGTTTTTATTTTTCTTAAAGATAAGAGTTGTTGGGACTTCCCTGGTGGTCCAGTGGTTAAGACTCTGTGTTCCCAATGCAGGGGACCTGGGTTCGCTCCCTGGTCACAGAACTAGATCCCATGTGCCACAACTAAGACCCAGCACAGCCAAATAAATAAATAAATAATAATAATATAAAAAGATAAGAGTTGTTTTGGTTTCTAATGTTATTTACTTTTGGCTGCACTGACTCTCCATTACTGCAGGCCAGGCAGTAGTTGCGGTGTGCGGGCTTCTCATTAAAATGGCTCCTCTGGAGGCTTCCCTGGTGGTCCAGTGGGTAAAGAGTCCACCTTGCAGTGCAAGGGGCACTGGTTCGATCCCTGCTGGGAAGATCCCACATGCCGCAGAGCGTCTGGACTGGTGTGTCCAATTACAAGCCAGTGCTCTGGAGCATGTGCCCAGAGCCAGTGCTCAGGGAGCAGAGAGGCCACTGCCACTGCAATGGGAGACCTACGCCGGCCAAAGAACAAAGATGGATGAAAATAAAAATGAAAGCCAGTAAGAGTGGGCAAAATTTAAAAAAAAAAAAAAAAAAAAAGGCTCCTCTGGAGTCTGGGCTTCAGAGGGTGCAAGTTTGCAGCACACGGGTTTAGTTGCCCCCTAGTATGCAGGATCTTCCTGGACCAGGGATCAAACCCATGTCTCCTACATTGGCAGGCAGATTATTAATCACGGGACCACCAGGGAAGTCCAATAGGACATTATATTGTGTCCAGGGTGTTTTCTGCATCTTTTGATAAAATCACGTGGGATTTTTTTCTCATTTATTCTGTTAACGTGGTGTATTGCATTAACCTTTTTTTGTGTGTTGAACATGGGGTAAATCCTACTTGGTCATGGTGTATAATCCTTTTTATGTGCACCTAGATTTGGTTTGCTAGCACCTGATTGAGGAATGGTATCTGTGTTCATAAGGTCGTTTTCTTGTCTTGGGATACCTTTGTCTGTTTGGTTTTTTTAAATATTTTTTGCAGGGGACAGGCCACTTTTTTTGGTCTTTCATTTATCTATTTTCATCCATCTTTGTTCTTTGGCCTGTGTGGGCCTCCCATCGCAGTGGCCTCTGTTGTCGCAGAGCACCGGCTCTGGGCGCATGTGCTCCAGAGCTCCAGCTCGGCAACTGGACACATCGGTCCAGCCAGTCCACAGCACGTGGGATCTTCCCAGGCCAGGGATGGAACCGGCGCCCCTTGCACTGCAAGGTGGTGTCCTCACCCACTGGACCACCAGGGAAGCCCCCTTTGTCTGGTTTTAACAACAGAGAACTACTAGCTTCATAAAGTGAATTGGAAAGTTCTAGTGAATGGCTTGCATACAGTTCTTACAGCGTCTAGGATTATTTTCTTAGGATCAATTCCCAGAAGGCATGTACATTTGAATTACTTCATAAGTACTACTCAGTCATTTTCCAAAAAGTTGTCATATTTTTTGTTTCATATTAACATTATCTTTCTAGAATAATGGTCTCTTAGAAATTATTATTCTTTATTCTTTTATGGACTTGATAGTCTAAAAGTCAAAACCAAGGTCACCCTTCCTCAACACATCTTATTTAGTGTCCGTGCCTGGCAGAGTGGCTCCCAAGGAGCTGAGAGCCAGCTGAAACAGGGTTTCTTACCCTCAGCAGTATTTGGAGCTGAATAATTTGTTTTAAGGGACTTTCCTTTATTGTAGGATGGTTAGCAACATCCCAGGCTTATACCCATTAGATGCCATAACAGCCAACCCCTCCCCACCCCCAAGCTGTGACTAATAAGAATGTCCCTCTGTATTGCCAGATATCCCCTAGGGGGTGAAATTGCTTTTGGTTGAGAAACACCCGTCTAAAAACTGATTGTACTGACTTTGATAGGGATAGAGTAGAACAGGTAGAGTCCTGGTTGGGGGTGATAGGTAGAAGGATGAAATCTGGGAAAGGTTGGGAAGTCAGTAAGTTGATAACTCAGGAGAGCTGCTCTTTGTTTAGTAAAGCAGGCTTGACTGGGCATGGACAACTGACGAAGGAGAAAGGAATTAACAATGTATGTCTTCCACCTGTGTCTACTTGAGGGAGGATTGCTGCCCATTCAGTCATGGGGGGAGCAGCAGAGCAGAACTTTCCGGCCTTCCCGTTTGCACCACTTTCAGGTACCTTACTCCAATAAATCCTTTTCTTGTCTGTCACTCTGCTTCTCGCTGATGCACTTCGGTTCCCCCAGCCCCAGTCTCACAGAGCTCCAGCTCGGCAACTGGACACATCGGTCCAGCCAGTCCACAGCACGTGGGATCTTCCCAGGCCAGGGATGGAACCGGCGCCCCTTGCACTGCAAGGTGGTGTCCTCACCCACTGGACCACCAGGGAAGCCCCCTTTGTCTGGTTTTAACAACAGAGAACTACTAGCTTCATAAAGTGAATTGGAAAGTTCTAGTGAATGGCTTGCATACAGTTCTTACAGCGTCTAGGATTATTTTCTTAGGATCAATTCCCAGAAGGCATGTACATTTGAATTACTTCATAAGTACTACTCAGTCATTTTCCAAAAAGTTGTCATATTTTTTGTTTCATATTAACATTATCTTTCTAGAATAATGGTCTCTTAGAAATTATTATTCTTTATTCTTTTATGGACTTGATAGTCTAAAAGTCAAAACCAAGGTCACCCTTCCTCAACACATCTTATTTAGTGTCCGTGCCTGGCAGAGTGGCTCCCAAGGAGCTGAGAGCCAGCTGAAACAGGGTTTCTTACCCTCAGCAGTATTTGGAGCTGAATAATTTGTTTTAAGGGACTTTCCTTTATTGTAGGATGGTTAGCAACATCCCAGGCTTATACCCATTAGATGCCATAACAGCCAACCCCTCCCCACCCCCAAGCTGTGACTAATAAGAATGTCCCTCTGTATTGCCAGATATCCCCTAGGGGGTGAAATTGCTTTTGGTTGAGAAACACCCGTCTAAAAACTGATTGTACTGACTTTGATAGGGATAGAGTAGAACAGGTAGAGTCCTGGTTGGGGGTGATAGGTAGAAGGATGAAATCTGGGAAAGGTTGGGAAGTCAGTAAGTTGATAACTCAGGAGAGCTGCTCTTTGTTTAGTAAAGCAGGCTTGACTGGGCATGGACAACTGACGAAGGAGAAAGGAATTAACAATGTATGTCTTCCACCTGTGTCTACTTGAGGGAGGATTGCTGCCCATTCAGTCATGGGGGGAGCAGCAGAGCAGAACTTTCCGGCCTTCCCGTTTGCACCACTTTCAGGTACCTTACTCCAATAAATCCTTTTCTTGTCTGTCACTCTGCTTCTCGCTGAATTCTTTCTTCTTTGAGGCACGAAGAACCTGAGCCTCAGTGGGTCCAGACTTTGGATTAAGTCCCGGCCGACCACGTGGGTTCGAGTCCCAGACAGGGTTTTGGCCAGGATCGAGTTCTGACTACCCCAAGCAGGGTTTTGGCTGGGGTTGAGCCTTAGCCACAAGGGTTCGAGTCCCAAACTGGTTTTGGCTAGGTTCAGGCCCCAGTCAGGTGGGTTCAAGTCCCAAACAGGGTTTTGGCTGGGTTCGAGTCCCAGCAGCGTGGGTTCAAGTCCCACACAGAGTTCTGGCTGGGTTCAAGTCCTAAGCCAAGGATTGAGGGTTCGAGTCCCAAACAGAGTTTTGGCTGGAGTTCAAGCTTCAGCCACATGGGTTCAAGTCCCAAGCAGGGCTCAATCAGGTCTGGGCCCTGGGTTTAAGTCTCACATCAAGGTAAAACCCTTTCAACTTCATGTTACTGTCCAATAAAATTGTTTCTAATGTTGAGTTTTAATCCTTGCTATATATTTGGCTTTGGAAACACATTTGTCTCAATCTGTTACCATGTGCTGGTGACTTTCAAGTCTGTATCTTCAGCCTTATTTTCCCTCTGGATTCTCAGATCCTTATTTTGCACATCTTGAGATTGTTTTGTTCACAATCAGACTTCATTCCCCTAACTGCCCTTCCTTCTTCTCGGACTCTCAGGTCAAAACACTACCAGTTACTCACTTATCAGTTTTCAGCTCCTCTCTCCACCTCTCCCAGTTTTCAGGGATAGAGTAGAACAGGTAGAGTCCTGGTTGGGGGTGATAGGTAGAAGGATGAAATCTGGGAAAGGTTGGGAAGTCAGTAAGTTGATAACTCAGGAGAGCTGCTCTTTGTTTAGTAAAGCAGGCTTGACTGGGCATGGACAACTGACGAAGGAGAAAGGAATTAACAATGTATGTCTTCCACCTGTGTCTACTTGAGGGAGGATTGCTGCCCATTCAGTCATGGGGGGAGCAGCAGAGCAGAACTTTCCGGCCTTCCCGTTTGCACCACTTTCAGGTACCTTACTCCAATAAATCCTTTTCTTGTCTGTCACTCTGCTTCTCGCTGAATTCTTTCTTCTTTGAGGCACGAAGAACCTGAGCCTCAGTGGGTCCAGACTTTGGATTAAGTCCCGGCCGACCACGTGGGTTCGAGTCCCAGACAGGGTTTTGGCCAGGATCGAGTTCTGACTACCCCAAGCAGGGTTTTGGCTGGGGTTGAGCCTTAGCCACAAGGGTTCGAGTCCCAAACTGGTTTTGGCTAGGTTCAGGCCCCAGTCAGGTGGGTTCAAGTCCCAAACAGGGTTTTGGCTGGGTTCGAGTCCCAGCAGCGTGGGTTCAAGTCCCACACAGAGTTCTGGCTGGGTTCAAGTCCTAAGCCAAGGATTGAGGGTTCGAGTCCCAAACAGAGTTTTGGCTGGAGTTCAAGCTTCAGCCACATGGGTTCAAGTCCCAAGCAGGGCTCAATCAGGTCTGGGCCCTGGGTTTAAGTCTCACATCAAGGTAAAACCCTTTCAACTTCATGTTACTGTCCAATAAAATTGTTTCTAATGTTGAGTTTTAATCCTTGCTATATATTTGGCTTTGGAAACACATTTGTCTCAATCTGTTACCATGTGCTGGTGACTTTCAAGTCTGTATCTTCAGCCTTATTTTCCCTCTGGATTCTCAGATCCTTATTTTGCACATCTTGAGATTGTTTTGTTCACAATCAGACTTCATTCCCCTAACTGCCCTTCCTTCTTCTCGGACTCTCAGGTCAAAACACTACCAGTTACTCACTTATCAGTTTTCAGCTCCTCTCTCTCCACCTCTCCCATGAAATTTACCTTCTAGATCTTTCTAAGTTCAGGCATCTCTATCCCAGGTATCACTTCCATATCAGTGGGTTCATCTAACCTGAGTTGCTACAGCAACCCTTAACTTCCAACTTATTCCCTCCACCACTGCCTTTAAAGTGCCCTTTCTGAATTATAATGTTATTCACCCAGCACCAGGGAACCTCAGCATCTGACCCTGCCTGCTTCTCACCTCATTTTCCAGCCCCTTGTACTTCAGGCTCTGGCCACACCAAAATGCTTGCAGGCTTTTCACGCTGCCACCTGATGGGCTGTGTTCAAATTTTACTCTCCCCTCTGGCTCTCCCACTCCAAGCCATCAATGCTTTTTCCCCCACTACCCCTGGAGAGACCTGTCATCACCCTGAAAATGCACTACAGGAATTGGATCATGTGTTCATCATTCCCCTCTAAGTGATGGTTACTGAGGAAAATTAATAAACTTATATTTTTGGATGGGGTGGGACAATGGTAGAATTCAGAGAAGGAAAGTACAAGTAGGTAAAAGAGCAGGCTAGAAACTAGAGATTGATCATGAACTCTGGAACATGTTTAATCTGCTAGGTCTGTAGAAATAGACAGGCGGTAGCATTTTAATAAGTACTTGATGCTCTGGTCAGCAGTTAGTTGCAACCTTTTTGGCATCAGGGACCAATTTCATGGAAGATGATTCTTCCATGGGACCAGGGGTGGATTCAGGGTGGTTCAGGTAGATTACATCTATTGTGCACTTTGTTTCTAATCTCCTGGCACCACTCATGTAATAGGAGGTGCTGGTCTGAGACCTGGAGGGAGGCTAGGATGCAAACTGTGTTTGCCCGTGAAGTGGTATTAAGTAGGAAATCAAGAGGATCTAGGATAGAATGGTGGGAAACACAGAGTGGGCGGCCCAAGAGAGACTAAAGAAGGATGAACTTGACAGGTCAGGGGAGAGCCAAGAGAAAGGTATTCCAGGAACCTCGGGAAGAGTGAAGCTTTGTGATACCACATGTTGTGAGAATCAGGACTAAAGAGGGACCACTAACTTCTGCAAGTTAGTTAATACCTCAGCAAGAGCATTTTAGCAGAATAGTGAGAATGGAGGAAGCCTGACTGCAGTGGGCTGAGGAATGCTTGGAAAATAAAGTAGTAGGGTGTATATATACAGATCATGCTTCCAGAACATTTCTGTTCCTTTAGGGTTGGAGGTGAAGCACAGACAAATAAAAACCTGAGCATGTTTATAAGCTGAGATAAGGAAAAGGGGAGATTGATTAAACATAATGAGAATTAGGTGTCTGCAGAGTTTGAGAAGGAAATGAGATCCAACAGTCGGGAGGGATGGGTTTGCCTGGGAAAGGCACAAGGACACCTGTTTCTCCTAGACTGGAGGGATAATGAGAATTAGTAAAGGCAGACATTTGTGCAGGGGATGAGAGGGAAGTTGGGGTATTCGTGCTAGTAACATTTGTCTTCTGGGTGAGGTGGGAACTATTCCTGTGTACTAATGGTGACTACAAGAAAGTGGGAAGGATTTTGTGTTCATCATTCCCCCCCTAAGTGTATGGTTACTGAAAGGAAAAATTAATAAACTTATATTTTTGGATGGGGTGGGACAATGGTAGAATTCAGAGAAGGAAAGTACAAGTAGGTAAAAGAGCAGGCTAGAAACTAGAGATTGATCATGAACTCTGGAACATGTTTAATCTGCTAGGTCTGTAGAAATAGACAGGCGGTAGCATTTTAATAAGTACTTGATGCTCTGGTCAGCAGTTAGTTGCAACCTTTTTGGCATCAGGGACCAATTTCATGGAAGATGATTCTTCCATGGGACCAGGGGTGGATTCAGGGTGGTTCAGGTAGATTACATCTATTGTGCACTTTGTTTCTAATCTCCTGGCACCACTCATGTAATAGGAGGTGCTGGTCTGAGACCTGGAGGGAGGCTAGGATGCAAACTGTGTTTGCCCGTGAAGTGGTATTAAGTAGGAAATCAAGAGGATCTAGGATAGAATGGTGGGAAACACAGAGTGGGCGGCCCAAGAGAGACTAAAGAAGGATGAACTTGACAGGTCAGGGGAGAGCCAAGAGAAAGGTATTCCAGGAACCTCGGGAAGAGTGAAGCTTTGTGATACCACATGTTGTGAGAATCAGGACTAAAGAGGGACCACTAACTTCTGCAAGTTAGTTAATACCTCAGCAAGAGCATTTTAGCAGAATAGTGAGAATGGAGGAAGCCTGACTGCAGTGGGCTGAGGAATGCTTGGAAAATAAAGTAGTAGGGTGTATATATACAGATCATGCTTCCAGAACATTTCTGTTCCTTTAGGGTTGGAGGTGAAGCACAGACAAATAAAAACCTGAGCATGTTTATAAGCTGAGATAAGGAAAAGGGGAGATTGATTAAACATAATGAGAATTAGGTGTCTGCAGAGTTTGAGAAGGAAATGAGATCCAACAGTCGGGAGGGATGGGTTTGCCTGGGAAAGGCACAAGGACACCTGTTTCTCCTAGACTGGAGGGATAATGAGAATTAGTAAAGGCAGACATTTGTGCAGGGGATGAGAGGGAAGTTGGGGTATTCGTGCTAGTAACATTTGTCTTCTGGGTGAGGTGGGAACTATTCCTGTGTACTAATGGTGACTACAAGAAAGTGGGAAGGATTTTAGGAGAGTGATAACATCCTGTATGGTCATGAGTGGACCAGACTAGGAATCAATAAAACTGGGTCAATTTATAATGTCCCAGGAGAGGATGAAAGTGAAATGTTTATGACGCCAAGTCGGCATGGCTCTACGATGTGCTAACTCTTTCTGGCACAGGACTAGAGGGTGGCTGGTTGAACTCGTCCAGACTGTGGAGTGATTTAGTGTGGGAACAGACTGGCTCAAAAGTAGGCAAATCAGGGACTTCCTTCTAGAATTCATGAAATGTTTAAGTACAATACTCACTTAGCTTCTCTTTGTATCGAATTAATCCCAACTTACAATCATAGGTTGACACAGAAGTCTTTGGATAAATAGAGGATTCTGGAATGTAGGTCCAGACTTCTAATGTTCTTTTTGAGGTTAACAGGCGTAGAAGTTGGGAAATAAAGGCAAGTAGATTTTCTAATGTATTCTTGGATTGGATTCAACCCTAGACATTTTTTTTCTACTTTTCTCATGGCATTTAAATATACCTAGAAAGTACATTCAGTAAGATGTCCCAGAGTCTGCAGGGAGTAGGGAAGGAGTCATCCAGTGTTGGAAAATCTCTCAGTGGCTGGCCTGCATATTACAGTTGAGTCTCTGAGAATTCCTAGTGTGATTCCCAATGTTAAAACTTGGGGTGATTTGATGTTTCAGTGACGAATTCAGGCTATACCAGATAAGATTTGAAAAAGCCACTTGAAATAGTTCTGGTGACATCAGCGTCATCATTTCAACAAATACACATGCACAGCCTTCCCTTTAACCGTTAATGCACTTCTGGAAACCAAAACACTCTCTAAAGCACATTTAGAAGTCACAAACACTGGCCCCATTTAATTTGTTTATGTTTACTGTGAACTAGTCTGTACGAATGAGAAATGTGTGTGGATTGAAAGAAAAATTATTATATGCTGTGGCGTTAATCTGCCACAGATTTTCTAAGGAAAAGAAGACTAGCCTAGGAAGGTTCTCACACCAGGCTCAAACTTCGGTCAAAAGAGAGTCTGTCAACAGATCACACAGTGGCCCCAGGGAATGGAGGCTGGCGGGTTGTCTAGCCCGGTGTCTGCTGTGAGGTGAGAAGACAGCAGTCACAGAGGTGGCTCCGGGCGTGTCCAGTATTGTCCATGAGTCCACCTGGTGGCAGTCCTACAGGTGAGGCTTGGTAGCAGCTGTGATGATAACCCAGTTGGGAGATCCTTTTACTTAGTTCTGCTCATGAAGGAACTGATCAAAAGCATAGAAGGGTGTGCACACGTCCATTTGTATATAATTTCTGTTTGTTTTTTTCTTCCTCTTTTAGGAGCTGAAATGCATAAAAGCAGCTGGCAAAGCAGAAGACGTGGGAGAAGGGGCCACCAGCACAACCCTTGGTTCAGACAGCGTGATTCTAACGAGAGGCAAGTGCTGTCGCCCAGCGTCTTCCTCGCATTGACAGCAGCCCTCACACGCCCGTGACTCCCTAGGGGCCTCGACAAGATGGGAGGCGGGGCTCACCTGAGTCTACACAGCTCACACAGCCCCCAGGGGTAGTCTCCATTTTTTAGACTTTTTTCCTTTTTTTTAGCCTATGAAAATAGCTTTCTGTAAACCTAATTTCATTAATTCAGCCTAAATCCTAAGTAATAGAATGTATAGTATCGACTATATTAAACACAGGAAGGTTTAAAGAATAATAGAGTGAATATTATGTACCTACCACCCAGCTTAAAAAATAAAACTTAGTGGGAGGGAACTTATGGATACCTATGGCTGATTCATGTTGATGTTTGGCAGTAAACAACAAAACTGTGAAGCTATTATCCTCCAATTAAAAAATAGAGAAACCCAACGTAAGTATTTATAAGATATTGCCACGGCACATCATCTGGGTGCATAGAGAATAACAGGTGTGACGAGATTCTAAGAAATACAGACAGAAAGGATGGGAACGAGGAGCTCAAGACCTCTTGAGGCAAGGCCCCGAACATGCTCACACAGTCCACTTTTATTCAGAGCTTTTACATGCAGGTGTTTGCAGGGAATGATGTTAGCACAGGCTGAGAGTCAGTCACAGCCCTGATCAATAATTACCCTCGTGTCTCGGTAGTATCTCCTTCATGGAAAGGGCTCACTACAGCCAGAGGGCACCTAGACCAGCCAGAAGTTAAGGAGTCTGCACTGACCCAGCATTCCAGGGTCCACAGCCGATCTCCCACCTGCTGCTGATCAGTATGACCCCAACTAATGAGCCCATGTGAATCGAATCCACTTGCTTTTGTCTTAGTTCTTTCATTTCCAAGATGGTTTTCTCCTGGCTCGGCCAAAGCTGCAAAAGCCTTCACGGGTTTGTTTCCCCACAAGATATAATGATTATCATGTGTAAAGTAAGTTAGATAATGGCTACAATCGTCAATATAGAAATAATCATAACTGCTTATAATAAAATATGAATCCCTTATAACTTAAAAATAAGTAAATAAAACTTAGCATATACTTAGGTGTAATTCTCATAATAAACATTTTCCACGATCCACTTAGTTTTCTGCATGAATGAAGTGCAGCCTAGTCTCAGGACATGATTTGCCCTAGCCCACCCCAGACCTCCCCACCCGAGGAGAGGCCACCTCCTCACAGTTCAGGGCTGCTGACCGGACTCCTGGCCACAGAAGGTCTTGCTATAGCCCATTCCTCACCAAAGGGCACCTGTATGCCAATTTCAGAACTCTTCCACACTCCAGATATCCTTTTAAAATGGACAGATTTCTAGTTATAGGCTCAGAAGATGTCAAATGCAACGTCCTCCTCTAGAACAGACTAACTCACATAGTGAAAAATAATAATAATTAAATTTTTAGAAGCATCAAGATGTTGTGAAGGAACAAGGGCTTTGGAATTAGAAGATCTAGGTTTGACACTCTACTTTCTCCTGTGTGAAACTGGGCAAGCCACTTAATCACCCTAATACACTCTTCCTGTACCGTGCCTCCCTCGTGGTGGTCACAGGAATGTGTGTAAAGCCCCATCAGGCTGCCTGGCTCTGAGCAGGCCTGCTGGATGTGGTGGGCCTCATCTGGTGCAGGCTCACAGGGAGCCTGAGCTGAAGTCCCAGACTTGACCCATGTTGTAGAAAGATCAGGATGGTATCCAGTGTCTGTATGTGGTCCCCAGGCCTTCCCCCAAAAGCACAGCGTGCGCGCAAATGTGGTCTGTGTGAGAAGAGTGATTCAGCTCAGCTTGGCAGAGTCGCACAGAAACATGCCTGACAGCCACCTTCTGCACTCCCTGTGGAAGAAACAGAGCAACAGTCCTTGGACTAGAAGTGTTGACATTGGTCGTGTCACTTAATCCTTCCTCTTGCTGCTGATCACAGAAGAACTGGCTCAGGAAGCTCTGAGCTCTTAAGGGAGAAGAGATCATTTTCTCTGAAACGTTGTATAGTTAGTGTATATAGACAAAATTTTAAAAGTTCTTTGATTTCTTTAACCTAGTTTTGAAGTTTGTGTTCCTTTCAGTGTTATAGGGGACAGGGAAAGTTCATAATTTTGAAATGGATTTTATGAGAATTCTAAAATTAGGTCTTTGGTTCTATCATTTTATCCTTCAGTCTGTAGTTGCCACAAAAGCTTCTTGTAGCTTTGCAGAATGAGTATTTCAACTATGGCTCCGTCCGAATGTTGTTGAGGAAATCACCTCTATGCCTGAACCCCAGTTTCTCCGTCTGTAGGGCTGGGTAGCCAAGTAGAATGTAAGCTTTTTGATCTGCTGAATCCAATAAAGGAGGCAGCTCTTGAGCTGACAAATGAGCCCAGCTGGTAAAATCCTTACTGGCCAAGAGTTCTGTTCTCATTTTCACCTGGAAAATTCCAGATGATAGGAGATTCAAAAGGGGAACTCTTAAGACCTGCATCCTGGTAAGGATGGGAAGTCAAAACCTTGCCCAGATGTTGGTCTGTTTGCCATAGGTACACTGCTTCCGAGGAAGAGAGGGCTCTGTGCCCCAGTGATCGAGGGTCGGGGCTGAAGGCTGTATAACTGCAGGACCCCACAGTCAGAGAACACCTGGGGCTCACTGGCTACAACTTAATTACTCTGTGTGTCAACAGGAATGACGCAGGGGCCCAGCAGAGCCTACAGGGCCCCAGTGACGGTGATGACGAGGCCCCCTCGACCTCCGCCAGCACAGCTGGCAGCTCTTCTGTGCCAGGTAAGACAGCCTGCCGGACAGGGCTGCTCCGGACCTGCCTGCAGGGAAAGAGGAAGCCTAGTTGGGTCTCATCATCTGCCTCTCCGGGCAGCCCTACTCCGCCTCATGTGTCTTCACTTGTGTGTGGTACACTCCATGGGTGTCATTAGCCCATTCCTGCCTCAGAGGAAATTCTGAGCAAACTGAAACACTAAAGGGAGGGGCATGTGTCACAAACCCAGATCCTGAGGCAAATAGCTCGCCCGCAGGACTGAACGTGGCCCCATGGTGGCTGGCAGTGTTCCCCCACCTCTGCCTTGCGGAGAGGACTGGCCACCATGAGAGGTGGTGGACAGGGCCCTGGGCTCCTCATTGGATGGCTCAGTTCAAGCAGTTCTAAGTTGGACTTCATTTCTCTTTTTTTTTTTTTTTAACTTCATTTCTTTTGACTAAAGATCTACCAGGATATTACTTTGACCCTGAGAAGAATCGCTATTTCCGCTTGCTCCCCGGACATAACAACTGTAACCCCCTCACGAAGGAGGGCATCCGACAGAAGGAAATGGAGAGCAAGAGGCTGCAGCTTCTAGAGGAAGAGGACAGACAGGGAAAGGTAGGCGCCAAGCCCCGGGGCCGTCCCGTGCCCTCCACTCCTGCCAGTATCCACCCACTGCCGAGAGAAGGAGGTGGCAATTAACAGCCCCCAACACTCAGTGTAGTACAAGTTTTCCCTGACGCGAACCTGATTAAGAACAAAAAAACAGGCGAGACATCTACTCCCACCACCACCCCCTTTTCTCATTTGCTGGGTTCCATCAGTAATCCTAACATTCTCTTCTTCCCATGGAGGCTCTTGGATTGCAGCCCGTTACGGCCTCTGTGAGTGTATGGTTTCCAGTATCCCTTCTGGGGTTGAGATGCCAGGACATCTGTGATCATGGGAGCATTGGAATGGAAAATCTGGGCCCCCTACTCAAAGCCCGATGCAGATCTGAGTGCCCAGTGCCATTCCTGCCCTCACTGGCTCAGTGGCCTTATCTCCTCAGGTTTAAATTGACAGAAGATTTGGAGAGATGGGTGCCAAGCACACTTCCCAGTTCATGCATAGTCTCTGGTGATAGGCTTTTCCTCTTTCCAAGGAGAGGAGACGAGCAGAGAAACCATTAGATTTTTACCCATGTAATTTCTGCCAACCTAGTACCTGCTTCTTCATTGCATCCTAAAAACTTTAATTCAGTATACAGTAACAGAAAACTGCATTGAATCTTTCTCTCTTCAATTTAGAAAATAGCCAGGTTGGGATTTAATGCATCTTCCTTACTACAAAAAAGCAAGCTGGGTTTTCTCAACGTCACCAGTTATTGCCGGTAAGATACTGCCTCATGGTTATGTTTTCTTCATAAGTGTTTTTTCCCGTTTTTTGTCTCCATGGTCCAAGAATTAAGTCGGCATAGAGCATATAGCTGCTCTTTGAAAAGCCTTCACAGCTGAGGAGCTTGCTCTCACAGCCTCCCTTCTGCTGCTGAAGTCAGCCCTGGGAGCGTCACCCTTCCTCTAGAGCCAGGGAGGAGGGGGAGAGGATCTAGGCAGAGAAACGGGGCAGAAATTTCTCAAGATGTCTCCTCTTCGTTCCTTGTAGACCGTTTCTAGTTAGGTAGAAGGTCCTTGAACTTTATCCCATCAGACTGCTGCCTTCTTTTCTCCTTTTAATGGGTTGTCAGCAAGAATGCACATTCTTGGTGGGTGTGTACTAAACTTTAAACCCTTGTGATGTCTGATACAGTTCTAACTAAAGGCCTGTGAGATAGGTTGACACTTCCCCCAGGTTCCAGAAGAAGGGACTGAGACCCAGAGTGGAATGCCTTTCTCCAGATAAAGCTGGAAAGGGGGCCATCTGTGTGATTCACAGCTCTGAGCTCCTAACCTCTGCATTCCTCTGCTTCCCACCATAGCTGGACCAGCGAGGAAACAATAGGAGTGTGGGAGACCCCCTTGAGGGAAGGCCGCCCTGCAGGCGGTATCAGCCACTGCAGGTCGGGGCATGCTTGTTCTGCGTTTCTCTCCGTCTGAGAGGGAAAAGAGTTAAAGAACTGTTCTCCACCCTGAGACACATTCAGTCCTTGGTGAAGAGAAGGGGCAGTCGGATATGCGGCTGCACACCTGGCTCTTCCTGAACTGTGTGCCCTTCGGCCAGTTGTTTCGTCTCTCAGGCACATTGTCTTCATCTCGAGAGAAGGAGTTGCCCCATATGGTCCAGAACAGATGTCTAGTCTGACCTTCTTTGACACTGTGAATGAGCCACCCATTTCTTTGCTTTCATATTCCTAAGAGTTCTAAAATAGAGAGTCTTTGAGACCTGGCTCAGCCCCAGGGCTCAGATTTAACAACGGAGAGAGAATTGACCAGAGCAGGTGCTCTTCGGGCTGTGGGACAGAGTGGAACCCCTGTGTCTTCTTCATGGATACCTGGGGGAGGCATCCACCCTCCCCTACCGCCCTCTTTCTCCTCTGCAGTTTAGCCCATGAGCTGCGAGTGAGCTGCATGCAGAGGAAAAAGGTCCAAATTCAGAGCTCGGATCCCTCCGCTTTGGCAAGTGAGCGGTTTAACCTGATTCTGGTGAGTGGGAGGGAGCCATCGGTGGGTGCCAGGGATGTAGCTGCTGTCCCCTGGACCATTCGTGGCGTAGCATTGGTTTCCATCAAGCCTGGCTGCATAGCAGCCGCCAGCCGTGAAAGCAGGTTTTACGGTTTTATTAACAAGAGGCTACTCATCGGCAGATGCTAACCTGGCGAGACAGGCTGTGCTGTGACTGTCGTCACCCCCACTACAGCAGTGTCATTTGACATCATGGGCAGGGGCCACACATGTTGTCAGAAAACCATCACAGGTAACTTTCTGCTGGGTATGCTGTGTACGCAGGTGAAAAGGTGCACAGTGGGCCAGGGTCTCCTGTCCTTTCTGTGCTGGACAGGATCTGGTGGCTAAACCTGAAGCGCCAGTGTCCTTCAGAAGCAGCAGCGTGTTAGTCTCTTGCTTTGTCCCTGACCTTAGTAGCAGGGCCTTGCAGGCCATGTCCCAGGGCCCGCTTACCCAGCACCCCTCCATGGCATCATCCACTGCATCATTTCTGGGGAGCAGAAAGTCTCTGCTTCTGGTTAGACCCAAACTGGAAACCAGGGGCCAGAGAAATGCTGGCAGAAGATCAGAGAGTCCAGTGCAGACAGAAGGAGCCAGACCTCTCAGCTAGCCTGGCAGCCGTGAAAGCAGGATTCCTGGAGGCTGAGGAAGCCTCAGTGGTCTGCTGACAGGACTGGAGGCTGAGGCTACGGAGTTGACCCCTGAGGTCCTGTCCCAGGAGGCCTCAGCAGCAGAGCCCTTCCAAGCGGTGTTGGGGGCCAAGATTCACGTTCTCTCCTGTAAGTTTGGGGTACAGTTTGACCTGAATCAAATAGAATTCTTTCTAGTGGTGGATTCCCCTCAGGAGCCCTTCCCTGGGGTCCTCCACTAAACCGGATGGGGACAGTGGACATCACTGTGCACCCGCTGCTTAGCATGGCCTGGGCAGTCGGTCCTCACACTTGGGTACAAGACCTTCCCCATCACCGTTTTGATGATTCGATGGCAGGTGTGACCAGAGGGGTGGGAATAGCAGTTTGTTACCCAGGGATCGGTTTTTCCATCTGACGCTAGTCACTGGTAATGATTCTTGAGTAACATAATGTTTTTGCCGAGCCAACTTGCAAAGTGAGTGTGTTTCACCAGCATCCAAGCCCATGTACCTATGTGCATATTTATAAATACATATAAAAAAACACACACATAAATAATTAACCATACTTTTTAAATGAAAAAGGAAAAGCTTAAAAATAGCCCACCTCCCGGTGCCATCTTTTTATTATAAACTTTTTCCACACAGTGCCATTTTTACTTGGTGGTAATCATAGGGCTTGTGTAATAGGAATACGATTTTGCATTCTTTTATCCCTTGGCAGTTGTAACTAGCATTTTCTACGTTGCTGTGTGACCTGCGTGATGGCCACATGCTCTGTCACCGTGTGACTCATCTGAGCAGTCCTCTGGGTGGACGTTAGGCCTCCGCCACACCCAGCTGAGTGAGGGCCAACTTGGTGGCCATGCCCCTCACTGCCGTTTTTTGCTCGGAGTTGTGAGACCAGATGCCTGTTAACTTTGCCTGGTGATGGCTGCGCCAAGTAGGGGCAAGTCAGGGCCTTCCACACTCCCTCATGGACGAGAACCCTCCGTTGGTGAAAATGCACAGAGCGTGGGGGCTGGGCAGGTGGTCTTGGGCAGCCCACCTGGCTCAGCCTGAGAGGTTACCAACAAACTCCCCCCCGCCCCCCAGGCAGATACCAACAGTGAGCGGCTCTTCACAGTGAACGATGTCAAAGTCGGGGGCTCCAAATACGGCATCATCAGCCTGCACAGCCTGAAGACCCCCACGCTCAGGGTGCACATGCACGAAAACCTCTACTTCACCAACCGGAAGGTACACTGCCCTGCGCTGCGGCCTCGCTAACCACTCGGCCCACAGATCCAGGGCACTGTGGTAACCCACCACGTTCAGAATAGAGGAGCGGGCTTGGTGAAGGAGGTGGGGCTCCGTTACCTCATTTTCCCAAGGGAAAAAATAAGAGTTTTAGCTCTCAGGAGGTGGGCCACAGTGGGCTGGGTAGAGGGTCCTCCCAGGACATTGTCTTACTCTCCCAGCCAGTCTAGCCAACAGTGAGAGTTACATAAATATAAGGAGCTTGTGTGCTGATTATGGGGCAACCTTTACGTTGCATTAGGGTGGTAGCATCAGTAAGAAGCTGTGACTTCCTGTTCTGTGGAGACCTGAGCCACAGGATGGACACAGGCTGAAACTGGTTTCAGGGGGAAGTGAGATCCATTGCAGGGAATTCATGCCCACCTTCCTGTTCTTGTGGAGACCTGTAAAAAAGGAAAAGCTTAAAAATAGCCCACCTCCCGGTGCCATCTTTTTATTATAAACTTTTTCCACACAGTGCCATTTTTACTTGGTGGTAATCATAGGGCTTGTGTAATAGGAATACGATTTTGCATTCTTTTATCCCTTGGCAGTTGTAACTAGCATTTTCTACGTTGCTGTGTGACCTGCGTGATGGCCACATGCTCTGTCACCGTGTGACTCATCTGAGCAGTCCTCTGGGTGGACTTAGGCCTCCGCCACACCCAGCTGAGTGAGGGCCAACTTGGTGGCCATGCCCCTCACTGCCGTTTTTTGCTCGGAGTTGTGAGACCAGATGCCTGTTAACTTTGCCTGGTGATGGCTGCGCCAAGTAGGGGCAAGTCAGGGCCTTCCACACTCCCTCATGGACGAGAACCCTCCGTTGGTGAAAATGCACAGAGCGTGGGGGCTGGGCAGGTGGTCTTGGGCAGCCCACCTGGCTCAGCCTGAGAGGTTACCAACAAACTCCCCCCCCCCCCCCCGGCAGATACCAACAGTGAGCGGCCCTTCCCAGTGAACGATGTCAAAGTCGGGGCTCCAAATACGGCATCATCAGCCTGCACAGCCTGAAGACCCCCACGCTCAGGGTGCACATGCACGAAAACCTCTACTTCACCAACCGGAAGGTACACTGCCCTGCGCTGCGGCCTCGCTAACCACTCGGCCCACAGATCCAGGGCACTGTGGTAACCCACCACGTTCAGAATAGAGGAGCGGGCTTGGTGAAGGAGGTGGGGCTCCGTTACCTCATTTTCCCAAGGGAAAAAATAAGAGTTTTAGCTCTCAGGAGGTGGGCCACAGTGGGCTGGGTAGAGGGTCCTCCCAGGACATTGTCTTACTCTCCCAGCCAGTCTAGCCAACAGTGAGAGTTACATAAATATAAGGAGCTTGTGTGCTGATTATGGGGCAACCTTTACGTTGCATTAGGGTGGTAGCATCAGTAAGAAGCTGTGACTTCCTGTTCTGTGGAGACCTGAGCCACAGGATGGACACAGGCTGAAACTGGTTTCAGGGTGAAGTGAGATCCATTGCAGGGAATTCATGCCCACCCTGAAAGGTATACCAGATGTGTCATTTTGAGGCCCATACTCATGATGAAGGACTTTCATTGTCTTTTCACTTTGCCCTCAAAGTTCTATATGGTGGGCAGGGAACTTTGTTATTCTCAGAAGCTTGTTCCAGCCCCTATTCAAGGTGTGAGACCTGAAGAAAGCAATCGCATGTCTGTATTCTATAAGAAAGTATCTGTTTCTCTCTTTAAGTTGGCAGTCAGCCCAGTCTTTCCATCTTGCCATGTGCTTCCTCACCAGGTGAACGCGGTATGCTGGGCCTCGCTGAATCACCTGGATTCCCACATTCTGTATCTTTTGGCAGGTGAAAAGGTTTAGTGGGCAGGCCTGCATATCTGTGGGGTTTGTGAGATGGTTTTTTAGTGTCCAGAGGTCTGAGCCCCTCTGCACGCACGTCTCCTGGAGGAAAGAGCGGTGCACCGCTAGAAAACAAGGATTCCCGTGGAGCACAGAGAAGTAGTTGAGGTCCTGGAACCATGTTGATGTCACCATATGTCAGTCTTCTGGAACTTGAGAGTCAGTGCTTTAGCAGAGGAATAAAGCAGAAAGGAACAGTAAAGCCCTGAAAAGGAGCCCCAGATCTTCAGCAGGGAGGCAGAGGGCACAAACCAGAGAAGGGTGTTCCTTTGACATGGACTTGGCCTTGTTGCCTGCTCTCAGATGGCCTTCTTCAGAGCACTCTTCATCTAGTCTCTGCCTTCCCTGCCAGTTGCAGGCTGGGCCTTGTAGTGGCACATAGTGCAGCGTCAGCAGAGCTGGGGTCCCTGAAGCTCGTGATGATGCAGAGGTCAGCTGTCCATTGTGTTCTTCATGGAGAGAACGACCCAAAGTGGAAGTTAATGAGTCTTGTCATGGTTCATTTCTGTAGTAAGTTCTTGAAACTGTGTAACTACTTGTGTCTAACTTAAAGTTGCATTAGGGTGGTAGCATCAGTAAGAAGCTGTGACTTCCTGTTCTGTGGAGACCTGAGCCACAGGATGGACACAGGCTGAAACTGGTTTCAGGGTGAAGTGAGATCCATTGCAGGGAATTCATGCCCACCCTGAAAGGTATACCAGATGTGTCATTTTGAGGCCCATACTCATGATGAAGGACTTTCATTGTCTTTTCACTTTGCCCTCAAAGTTCTATATGGTGGGCAGGGAACTTTGTTATTCTCAGAAGCTTGTTCCAGCCCCTATTCAAGGTGTGAGACCTGAAGAAAGCAATCGCATGTCTGTATTCTATAAGAAAGTATCTGTTTCTCTCTTTAAGTTGGCAGTCAGCCCAGTCTTTCCATCTTGCCATGTGCTTCCTCACCAGGTGAACGCGGTATGCTGGGCCTCGCTGAATCACCTGGATTCCCACATTCTGTATCTTTTGGCAGGTGAAAAGGTTTAGTGGGCAGGCCTGCATATCTGTGGGGTTTGTGAGATGGTTTTTTAGTGTCCAGAGGTCTGAGCCCCTCTGCACGCACGTCTCTCCTGGAGGAAAGAGCGGTGCACCGCTAGAAAACAAGGATTCCCGTGGAGCACAGAGAAGTAGTTGAGGTCCTGGAACCATGTTGATGTCACCATATGTCAGTCTTCTGGAACTTGAGAGTCAGTGCTTTAGCAGAGGAATAAAGCAGAAAGGAACAGTAAAGCCCTGAAAAGGAGCCCCAGATCTTCAGCAGGGAGGCAGAGGGCACAAACCAGAGAAGGGTGTTCCTTTGACATGGACTTGGCCTTGTTGCCTGCTCTCAGATGGCCTTCTTCAGAGCACTCTTCATCTAGTCTCTGCCTTCCCTGCCAGTTGCAGGCTGGGCCTTGTAGTGGCACATAGTGCAGCGTCAGCAGAGCTGGGGTCCCTGAAGCTCGTGATGATGCAGAGGTCAGCTGTCCATTGTGTTCTTCATGGAGAGAACGACCCAAAGTGGAAGTTAATGAGTCTTGTCATGGTTCATTTCTGTAGTAAGTTCTTGAAACTGTGTAACTACTTGTGTCTAACTTAGAGTTGTCATAAGGTTAAGTAGTTACCCTCTGTGAATGCACCCAGCGCAGTGCTTGGCCATGTTGGTCCTCAACAAATGATGCCTCGATTGGAATCTGTTGGTTTGGTTTTGGGAGGCTTGGTAGGAAGGGGGCGTGTTGTTTTTTAATCGTGTGTTTAGTGGGGAAGTATTTTTTAATTTGTTCCACAACACTCTGTTTCAAAGGGTTTTATTAGAAATCTGATAATAAGTTTTATGTAAGAAAAAACTGTGTGTGGTCTGTAAATAGAAAATTTTATTTGGCTTTCATTTGGTTGCGTTTGTGCGGTGCTGGGACCACCTGTTACCGTCCTAATCTTACCAGAGGGCAGAAGAGATCAAGCCTTAAAAGAGAGAAAACAAAAACCTCGCTCTCCTTTCTGATCTTCAGACAATACGGCATTTTTCCAAGCTGCTTTTTGTGAGGGTAAAAATCCATTTATAGTCATACCTCAAAGATATTGTGGGTTCAGTTCCAAACCATGGCAATAAAGAGAGTATCTCAATAAAGCAAGTCCCAAGAATTTTTTTGGTTTCTCAATACACATAAAAGTTATGTTTACACTATTCTGTTAAGTGTACGGTAGCATTATGTTTGAAAAACAAAAAAATACTTTGGGGCTTCCCTGGTGGTTCAGTGTATAAGAACCCTGCCAATGCAGGAGACATGAGTTCTATCCCTGATCCAGGAAGATCCCACATGCCACGGAGCAACTAAACCTACACATCAACAAAGACCCAGCACAGCCAAAAATAAATAAATAAAAGGTTAAAAAAAAAATTTTTTTTTAAATACTTTGTTCCTAAAGATGCTAATCATCACCTGAGCCTTCAACAAGTCATAATCTTTATATGATAAACATCCAAGATCACTGATCACAGATTCCTGTCACATTAAATAGTAATGAAAAAGTTTGAAATATTATGAGAATTACCGAAATGTGACACAAAAACAGAATAAGCAAATGCCATTGGGAAAAAAGCAACAGTGGACTTGCATCTGGTTGTTACAGATCTTCAATTTAAAAAAAAAAAAAAAAAACCCTATCTGAAAAGAGCAGTAAAGCCAAGCACAGTAAAACAAAGTCCACCTGTAATCTGTTTAGCAGCTGTGATCTATTGTTGTTTGATCAGCAGTTTGCCACTGGTGGTCATTTCAGGTCATCTTCAGGCTGTTGTACACGTGCTGCTTTCACTAAAGGTCTTGAACCTTCTCCCTTTACAAAAATGACACCTGGTTCAGACCTGCACTCTCCTCTTTTCCCCAGAGAGTGGCGGGAGGTTAGACTGAATTTCTTTATACGTAACTAGTTTCTTCATTGACCTGTGGCCTATTAAAGGATTAAATCTGTGATACTGGCCCTTGTAAGTACCATACAGAGTTTGTGTGTGACCTGGGTTTCAGCCAGATTAACATGAGTAAGGGCACATGGGTAAGGACTTTCTCCCATCCTTGCGCTACAAACCTAGAAGGAAAAGAAATTTATTTCAGAAAGAATCGAGCTGCCCAGACACAGGGTTCTCGTGTATAGTCTCAGCAGCCTCTGTACTTAGATAGATATATATATATATATATATATATATATATTTTTATGTATTAGAATTCAGTGCTATAGGAAAGGAGTTTCAGAGAAAGCAAAGACTTAGGTATATTTAACATGGGACTTACCACACAAGGCAGCATGATACCCACACATCACACATTCAGGTGGTCAAGACACATCGACTGGCACAAAGGTACATTTTTCGATGAGGTGTGTGTGTTTACTACAACATCTGTTGAGCACCTGCAATTGCTGTGGAAGGTGTTGGAGGTGGTCAGTCTTTGCAGTGATGGCCATGGGGCAGTTGTAGAGTTCAGGGACTGGGATCACCTTCCTAGAGGTGACATAGGAAGAAGGGGCAGTGCTCCCATTAGAAGGAAGAGTGAGAAGAGAGCTGGCACGTTTGACAGCAGTGAGTGGTTTGGCATCCATGATGTCTTTTGCTAGGTAGGGCTTTGTAAAACCAAGTCCTCAGGACGTGGGCTGCCCTGGAGGACTGTGGTCCAGGATTCACTTCTCGCATAGCAGTGGGGGAGGCAGAATGGCGAGGATGAGGCCTCGACAGGAGGCTGCTGCCTAAAAAGGGAACGCGAGTTTAGCAGCCTCGGGTGGAGGGCTGGTAAAAGGTCTAAGAGTAGAACCCCAGGGCAGTGTACAGTCCAACTGTTTACAGTTGATCTATTGGATCCAACTGGTGGTCATTTCAGGTCATCTTCAGGCTGTTGTACACGTGCTGCTTTCACTAAAGGTCTTGAACCTTCTCCCTTTACAAAAATGACACCTGGTTCAGACCTGCACTCTCCTCTTTTCCCCAGAGAGTGGCGGGAGGTTAGACTGAATTTCTTTATACGTAACTAGTTTCTTCATTGACCTGTGGCCTATTAAAGGATTAAATCTGTGATACTGGCCCTTGTAAGTACCATACAGAGTTTGTGTGTGACCTGGGTTTCAGCCAGATTAACATGAGTAAGGGCACATGGGTAAGGACTTTCTCCCATCCTTGCGCTACAAACCTAGAAGGAAAAGAAATTTATTTCAGAAAGAATCGAGCTGCCCAGACACAGGGTTCTCGTGTATAGTCTCAGCAGCCTCTGTACTTAGATAATATATATATATATATATATATATATATTTTTTATGTATTAGAATTCAGTGCTATAGGAAAGGAGTTTCAGAGAAAGCAAAGACTTAGGTATATTTAACATGGGACTTACCACACAAGGCAGCATGATACCCACACATCACACATTCAGGTGGTCAAGACACATCGACTGGCACAAAGGTACATTTTTCGATGAGGTGTGTGTGTTTACTACAACATCTGTTGAGCACCTGCAATTGCTGTGGAAGGTGTTGGAGGTGGTCAGTCTTTGCAGTGATGGCCATGGGGCAGTTGTAGAGTTCAGGGACTGGGATCACCTTCCTAGAGGTGACATAGGAAGAAGGGGCAGTGCTCCCATTAGAAGGAAGAGTGAGAAGAGAGCTGGCACGTTTGACAGCAGTGAGTGGTTTGGCATCCATGATGTCTTTTGCTAGGTAGGGCTTTGTAAAACCAAGTCCTCAGGACGTGGGCTGCCCTGGAGGACTGTGGTCCAGGATTCACTTCTCGCATAGCAGTGGGGGAGGCAGAATGGCGAGGATGAGGCCTCGACAGGAGGCTGCTGCCTAGGAAAGTAGAGTGTGAACTGGTAAACAGGAACGGAGAAACGCGAGTTTAGCAGCCTCGGGGCCTAGGCCTAGGGATCTTAAGTGATAAAAGGTCTAAGAGTAGAACCCCAGGGCAGTGCTTATGGAGGCCAAGGAGTGTGCAGTTAGAAATTGCTGCCTGGCGCGGGGCAGGACTGCAAGGCATTTGTCAGGTTTAGGTATTATGGGCTCACAGGAGACCTTGGGTGGAACATTTCACTTCTGACCTGGATTTCAGTAGACTGAAGAGTAAAAGGCGAGGAAGTGGGGATAAACACAGGCTCCTGCTGAAACTCTGAAGGGAGATGAACCAAATCATCAGAAGACAGCCCAGGGGCTTCCCCTGGTGGTCCAGCGGGTAAGGACACCGCCTTGCAGTGCAAGGGGCGGTGGTTCAAGCCCTGGCCTGGGAAGATCCCACGTGCCGCGGAGCGGCTGGACTGATGTGTCCAATCACCTAGCCAGAGCTCTGGAGCGCGTGCGCCCAGAGCCAGTGCTCTGCAGTGACAGACGCCACCGCAATGGGAGGCCCACAGGAGCCAAAAAACAAAGACGGATGAAAGTGGAGAAATGAAAGACCAATAGAAGTGGCCCGCCCACTCCCCTCCTTCCCCAACCCGACCCCCGCCCAAAATAAATAAAATAAATAAATCTTTAAAAAAAAAAAAGGCAGTTCAAGCACAGGAAACCCAGTGACTAATCAGATGTAGTCAGAGAAACACCAAGTAAAAGATAATTTATACACATTCAGAAAACACAGTTTTTACAGTCTGATGGTGCCAAGTTTTGGTGGAGGGTGAGGAAGCTGCTGGTATAAGTGAATGATACAATCATGTTTAGTAAGGTTAAATATTTTATGGTACTTTGGTTTCAGATGTGCATATATGGCACACCATAGTGTAAAATGACATCCTTGTCTCAGATTAAGAAACTCTTAGAGGAAGAACCCCCAAGGGGGTAAGCTGGCACGTTGACAGCAGTGAGTGGTTTGGCATCCATGATGTTTGCTAGCCCTGGAGGACTGTGGTCCAGGATTCACTTCTCGCATAGCAGTGGGGGAGGCAGAATGGCGAGGATGAGGCCTCGACAGGAGGCTGCTGCCTAGGAAAGTAGAGTGTGAACTGGTAAACAGGAACGGAGAAACGCGAGTTTAGCAGCCTCGGGGCCTAGGCCTAGGGATCTTAAGTGATAAAAGGTCTAAGAGTAGAACCCCAGGGCAGTGCTTATGGAGGCCAAGGAGTGTGCAGTTAGAAATTGCTGCCTGGCGCGGGGCAGGACTGCAAGGCATTTGTCAGGTTTAGGTATTATGGGCTCACAGGAGACCTTGGGTGGAACATTTCACTTCTGACCTGGATTTCAGTAGACTGAAGAGTAAAAGGCGAGGAAGTGGGGATAAACACAGGCTCCTGCTGAAACTCTGAAGGGAGATGAACCAAATCATCAGAAGACAGCCCAGGGGCTTCCCCTGGTGGTCCAGCGGGTAAGGACACCGCCTTGCAGTGCAAGGGGCGGTGGTTCAAGCCCTGGCCTGGGAAGATCCCACGTGCCGCGGAGCGGCTGGACTGATGTGTCCAATCACCTAGCCAGAGCTCTGGAGCGCGTGCGCCCAGAGCCAGTGCTCTGCAGTGACAGACGCCACCGCAATGGGAGGCCCACAGGAGCCAAAAAACAAAGACGGATGAAAGTGGAGAAATGAAAGACCAATAGAAGTGGCCCGCCCACTCCCCTCCTTCCCCAACCCGACCCCCGCCCAAAATAAATAAAATAAATAAATCTTTAAAAAAAAAAAAGGCAGTTCAAGCACAGGAAACCCAGTGACTAATCAGATGTAGTCAGAGAAACACCAAGTAAAAGATAATTTATACACATTCAGAAAACACAGTTTTTACAGTCTGATGGTGCCAAGTTTTGGTGGAGGGTGAGGAAGCTGCTGGTATAAGTGAATGATACAATCATGTTTAGTAAGGTTAAATATTTTATGGTACTTTGGTTTCAGATGTGCATATATGGCACACCATAGTGTAAAATGACATCCTTGTCTCAGATTAAGAAACTCTTAGAGGAGCTTCTGCACGGGAGTGGGAGACAGAAGGACTGGAAGAGGAACAAAGGGTGCTGGCGGGGGCGGGGGAACCCTCTCAGTGCCCAGCAGCAGGAGACCAGATACGTAAACCGGGGTCTGTTCGTACAAAGGAGTGCTCTGTGCTGGCGGTGGTGGAACCTGAGCTTCACACAGAACCACAGGTGCATCTCAGAGACAATGCAGATTGAACAGTCGTAGAAGATTGTGTGATGCCTTTTACATGTATTTTAAAACCAGATGCTGCTTTCCATTACTTATGGACAAATATTGTGTAGTAGAAATATTAAGGCTGAGACCTCAGACCACTTTGAGAGTAGCAATTCTCTCTGGGCAGGGGAAGTTAAAAGGGGGCCTTGAACTCTCTCGGTGACCTTTTTCTTCCCTTTAAAATATCCAAAACTAAATCTGGAAAATTTAAGCCTTTTAGATATGGGTGATGAGTGTTACTCTTAGCTTTTTCTGAAGGGTGCTGATGCCCGTTCTCCTCCCAGGGGAGACTTGTACTCGACTGTCCTTAACAGCTTTTCCAGGCTGTGCCTCATGGGAATCGCGGAGACTCCAGGCTGCGCCACCCTGCTCCCTGCGTCGCTGTTTGTCAGTAGTCATCCAGGTACCGCGGGTCCTTTATCTGTGGATAAGCGGGTGCTGGTGAACATCTTTGTCCTCTGCCTCCCAGGAGCTGCAGCCAACAGCCGCATGAGCTCTGTGGTGATGGCTTGGAGGGGGCGGGGGGGGGGGGTATGCACCGCAGGCTGGTGAGTCCAAGTGAGAGCTCACAGAGCACCTGGGAGGATTCCTCAAGAGCCACCCAGGGTCTGTACTAGAAGCATGTACATTCTCACCTCTCTGCTCCTTTGGGGTCTTCTCAGCAGGCAAAATGGTTAAAAGCATGTGTAACCAAATACAAGAGATAAAGATACTCATTTAGGCTCCTGTAGCCAGTCACCAAGAGAGCATCTGTTAAGCTCCTGCTGTATGGCAGATGCTGTCAGGGATACTTCAGTTCTGTCTGGCTGAGGGCAGTCCAACTGCCTGGCAGCATTCTGGATATTAAGTTGTCAGTTTCAGAGAATTAGAATCAGAGACAGGGATCAGCCCTTTTAAGAATGCAGGCGTCAGGCAGACCTGGCATGAATCTCAGCTCTGCCCCTAACTGTCTCAAAGAGATTGCTTAACCTCTGGAATGTAAATACCTGCCCCTCAAGTTCCATGGAGGATTAAATGCTTGAATGCACTTAGCCTGGTGCCTAGCAGTTCATCACACAGCCAGTTTACAAAGGAAGATCTATTGTCACCATTTTACAGACGGGGAGACTGAGGCAAACAGGGGTTCAGAATTTTTCTTACAAAACCAAGAGATGCTGCGAGAAGTCAGGGTAGTGGTTCCCTTTAGGGAGGAGTGAGGGGGGTAGTAATTGGGAGGGAACATGAAGAATATCAGGGTGCTAGAATGTTCTGTTGCTTAACCTGGGTGGTGGTTACATAGCTTTACTTACTCTGAGAAAGCTCATAAAAGAGTATACTATGATTTGTGCCCTTAATGTATGTTTTATCAATTTAAAAAATGTATTTAACGAAAAATTGGCTTGAGGTCGACTGGACCAGCTGGACTTGAAACTCTCTTCTCTGTAACACCATCCTGCTTCCCTGCTGCTGTTGTTTTTTTTGTTTTTTGTTTTTTTTTGAAGATTTATTTGTTTATTTTGGAGGGGTGGGTGGGGAGGGAGGGGAGCAGGCGGGCCACTTCTATTGGTCTTTCATTTGTCTATTTTCATCCATCTTTGTTCTTTGGCCCGTGTGGGCCTCCCATCATGGCGGCCTCTGTTGTCGCAGAGCACCGGCTCTGGGTGCATGCGCTCCAGAGCTCCGGCTCGGTAATTGGACACATTGGTCCAGCCACTCCGCGGCACGTGGGATCTTCCCAGGCTAGGGATCGAACCGGTGCCCCTTGCACTACAAGGCAGTGTCCTTACCCACTGGACCACCAGGGCAGCCCTCTGCTGCTGTTAGTGTTTCTAACACTGCCACTGTTCCCTCAGCAGGCGACCGGCCCGGCATGCTCTGCAGTTTCCGGATCCCCGGGGCCTGGTCCTGTGCGTGGTCCCTAAATATCCAGGCGAATGACTGCTTTAGTACAGGTGAGCCACCCAGCTGCCCGGGGTGAAGGAGTTCACAGACCCTAAACGCCCAGACTGAGAGTGACACTGTCTGCCCCGCCTTCATCTCTGTCAGGCTTGTCTCGGCGAGTCCTGGTGACCAGCGTGGTGACGGGACACCGGCAGTCATTTGGGACCAGCAGTGACGTCTTGACCCAGCAGTTTGCTCTCATGGTGGGTTGAATTGGGGAGGGAAACTCTTGGGCAGTTTCCCAAGAGTGGACATTGTGTCGGACTGGAATGGGATGCCCCTATATGGCATCTAGTCCTCCTCCCTCGTTTATAGGGAAAAAGAGGGCATCTGAAGTGGTTAGTGGGTAAATAAGTCAGCACTGGATGAAATTTGATCCAGAAAGGCCTGGCTCAGCTGGCTTTCCACAAATTCTTGAAGTTTAAATGAAATGTTAGTTCTTGAGAACTTAGATTTTCAGCAGAAGAGTAAACATTTTTAATGTATAAATTATGTCCCAATTCATAACAGTTTATATGCAGCTGTCAATTTAAAAAATGTATTTAACAAAAATTTGGTTTGAGGTCGACTGGACCAGCTGGACTTGAATTTTTCTTTTTTGTAACACCATCCTGCTTCCCTGCTGCTTTTTTTTTTTTTTTTTTTTGTTTTTTTTGGAAGTTTTTTTTGTTTTTTTTGGAGGGGTGGGTGGGGAGGGAGGGGAGCAGGCGGGCCACTTCTATTGGTCTTTCATTTGTCTATTTTCATCCATCTTTGTTCTTTGGCCCGTGTGGGCCTCCCATCATGGCGGCCTCTGTTGTCGCAGAGCACCGGCTCTGGGTGCATGCGCTCCAGAGCTCCGGCTCGGTAATTGGACACATTGGTCCAGCCACTCCGCGGCACGTGGGATCTTCCCAGGCTAGGGATCGAACCGGTGCCCCTTGCACTACAAGGCAGTGTCCTTACCCACTGGACCACCAGGGCAGCCCTCTGCTGCTGTTAGTGTTTCTAACACTGCCACTGTTCCCTCAGCAGGCGACCGGCCCGGCATGCTCTGCAGTTTCCGGATCCCCGGGGCCTGGTCCTGTGCGTGGTCCCTAAATATCCAGGCGAATGACTGCTTTAGTACAGGTGAGCCACCCAGCTGCCCGGGGTGAAGGAGTTCACAGACCCTAAACGCCCAGACTGAGAGTGACACTGTCTGCCCCGCCTTCATCTCTGTCAGGCTTGTCTCGGCGAGTCCTGGTGACCAGCGTGGTGACGGGACACCGGCAGTCATTTGGGACCAGCAGTGACGTCTTGACCCAGCAGTTTGCTCTCATGGTGGGTTGAATTGGGGAGGGAAACTCTTGGGCAGTTTCCCAAGAGTGGACATTGTGTCGGACTGGAATGGGATGCCCCTATATGGCATCTAGTCCTCCTCCCTCGTTTATAGGGAAAAAGAGGGCATCTGAAGTGGTTAGTGGGTAAATAAGTCAGCACTGGATGAAATTTGATCCAGAAAGGCCTGGCTCAGCTGGCTTTCCACAAATTCTTGAAGTTTAAATGAAATGTTAGTTCTTGAGAACTTAGATTTTCAGCAGAAGAGTAAACATTTTTAATGTATAAATTATGTCCCAATTCATAACAGTTTATATGCAGCTGTCAAGTTACCCATTTTATAAATTTAAAAATCAAAATTCTGGTCATGACTGCATTTCAAAGACTTAACCTGTAGAAAATGCCACCTTTCTTTCAAAGTGTGGAAGAGCTGTGCCTACCTGTTAGTAATAAGCCCAGCACTCACTATTCGGGTTTCTTTAGCCACCTTCCGACTCTGTTTGGGACCCCATGTCTTATCTGGATTTCTAGTCTCTTAACTCCATTCTCATCACTCAGCTTCTCACTCACAATCTGGGAGGGGACAGGACACTCCACAGGGCGCGGGTAGCTCAGAGTGAGGCCTTCAGGGCCCGCTGCAGCCAGCGGGGAGGATGCTGGAGGGACGCATGGTGTCCAGTTCTTGACCTTTGACAAGGAACCCTTCGGTCTCCACTGAGGCTCAAACCCTAACCAGTCTGTCTCCACTGCTGCCTCTGACCTGGGGGGAGGGGGACGCTGCGGGTGTGTTCTGCAGGGCCCGCCCCTCCAAGCCGGGGAGGGAGGTACTGAGCAGTGTCTCTTTCCACAGGCTCCTTTGCTATTTAATGGCTGTCGTTCTGGTGAAATCTTTGCCATTGATCTGCGTTGTCGAAACCAGGGCAAGGGCTGGAAGGCCACCAGCCTGTTCCACGACTCCGCAGTGACCTCCGTGCAGATCCTCCGAGAAGAGAAGTGCCTGATGGCGTCAGACATGGCCGGAACGGTACGGGTGGCGCCGACTGTGCAGCCGCTGGAGCTTCTCTGGGCCGGGGGAGGGCTCCGCGGGAAAGACCCTCGTCTCAGACCACGGCATGGGGGAGGCTTCTGGAGACAAGGTGAGCTGTGCAGAGCAGCTGCTTGGATGCCCACTCGGAGCCCAGTCTGGTCTAAACAGATGGGAAGCGGATGCTCGTGCTTTTGATAGGATTCTCGGGCTCAGAAGTTTGCAGCTGACATTTTCTACCTTGAAGAGGTCTGTGGGGACCAGCTTGCCCTCTCTGGCTGTCCTGCCTAGGGTTCACCAGCACCTGCTGGAGCCTGCCTGATGGCCGCTTGTGCTTCTTCCCACAGATCAAGCTGTGGGACCTGAGGACCACTAAGTGCATTAGGCAGTATGCAGGGCACGTGAACGAGTATGCCCTCCTGCCCCTGCACGTGCACGAGGAAGAAGGAATCGTGGTGGCAGGTACCTGGGGACAGGGAGCTGCATCCATGGACACTGACCCTTAGGACCCCTAGCAGCTACAGTAGAGAAGAAATGACTATAACAAGCTTAATAAAGGGGATTTGGGACAGTTAGGGTCTGTGAGTCAAGATGGGCTACAGGGCAGTCATCACAGGCCAGTAAGGATCACCATTCCCAGCCTTGAAGGGAGATACTGACCCTCCATGGGTCAAATACTGACCCATTTCATCTGTCAAATGAAAGAGTAAACCCTTGGCATTAAGGGGTATGTTCTCAGTCCAGTCTTCGCAGATCTCAGATTTTCTAATATTCCTTCAGAAAGTACTTATTTTGCTGTGAAACTTCTTGCGGCTGAGAAGCATCACTTTTGCTAGAACTTCCTTAGACTTACTACTCTCACCACACCACCAGCAATTAGCCTCCCCAGGTCTGTTTTCCCCAAGGTTTCCTTTCTGAAGAGTTTCTCTGTTCTGGACAGTAGGAAAAAGATGAGCCTTGTTGAGAGGTAGGCGTGGGGAGTGGGCTGGTTGCGGTCATCCTCGAATTGCACAACCTGAACTGACCCACACCTAAGGCCATAGGGTCGGCTTGGAGGGTCAGAAGCACACGCTGAAATCCACGCCACCTAAGGTCTGCCCTTCTCCACCCCAAAGATTTCCAGTAGCGTGTTACCTATCCAGCTGCTGTCATCCATGGGGCCTGGTGTCCATTTCCTGTGACCTATAAACACTGAAGACTGTGAACTCTTACAAAGCAAACCATTAGACCAGAAAATGTTTCAGAGAGAGCTGTCCCCAGATTTGCCCCAGGATGTAATGAAATTAAAGAGATCTTCTGGATTACTATCTCATGAAAAGGAAATTAGCTGCATGTCATCTGGAACAGGTGGGCAGGGCTCCCTCCTGAACAGCCCTTGTCACCAAGAGCAGCAGAATGGGCCACCTGATAGCCAAGATGCCCCATGAACCACCCAGGTGTCATGGCCAGCCATTGAGTCTTGTCACTGTGAACACGGGCAGCTAGTGTTTCTGGAGCACCTGGGTGGCCTGTTAATTTTAATTTTCAAAAGGGACATTTTACCAGTAGAAACAGTTTCCGCTGTGAGTTTGTTTGGCTTACGTGGAATCACCTTCAGCCCTTAGGAACTATGGAAGCCAGGGCCACGGGTTCCCCAGTTCTCTGCATTCTCACTAACCTGCTGCATGTCTTCCCTCTTTCTTAGTGGGCCAGGACTGCTACACGAGAATCTGGAGCCTCCACGACGGCCAGCTACTTAGAACCATACCCTCCCCACACCCCACTTCCAAGATCGACATTCCCAGCGTGGCGTTCTCTTCTCGGCTTGGGGGCCTGCAGGGAGCACCGGGGCTGCTCATGGCTGTCCAGCAGGACCTTTACTGCTTCTCCTACAGCTAACACTGCAGGGTGCAGCCTGCAGGGATGTGGGTGTGACTCAGGGAGCCAAGGTAGCTGTATTTTTGCCACAACTGCTGTTTCCAGTGAGGGCGTTTTAACATGGATGTGGGTTCGCACGTACCGTCCATCCAGCTGCTGAGGAAAAGGAGCTAGGTTTTACGTGGAGACACTTCAGTAAGTTATTTCGTTAAGCTGTTACCACACCGGTCATCCTCGAATTGCACAACCTGAACTGACCCACACCTAAGGCCATAGGGTCGGCTTGGAGGGTCAGAAGCACACGCTGAAATCCACGCCACCTAAGGTCTGCCCTTCTCCACCCCAAAGATTTCCAGTAGCGTGTTACCTATCCAGCTGCTGTCATCCATGGGGCCTGGTGTCCATTTCCTGTGACCTATAAACACTGAAGACTGTGAACTCTTACAAAGCAAACCATTAGACCAGAAAATGTTTCAGAGGGGCTGTCCCCAGATTTGCCCCAGGATGTAATGAAATTAAAGAGATCTTCTGGATTACTATCTCATGAAAAGGAAATTAGCTGCATGTCATCTGGAACAGGTGGGCAGGGCTCCCTCCTGAACAGCCCTTGTCACCAAGAGCAGCAGAATGGGCCACCTGATAGCCAAGATGCCCCATGAACCACCCAGGTGTCATGGCCAGCCATTGAGTCTTGTCACTGTGAACACGGGCAGCTAGTGTTTCTGGAGCACCTGGGTGGCCTGTTAATTTTAATTTTCAAAAGGGACATTTTACCAGTAGAAACAGTTTCCGCTGTGAGTTTGTTTGGCTTACGTGGAATCACCTTCAGCCCTTAGGAACTATGGAAGCCAGGGCCACGGGTTCCCCAGTTCTCTGCATTCTCACTAACCTGCTGCATGTTTTCCCCTCTTTCTTAGTGGGCCAGGACTGCTACACGAGAATCTGGAGCCTCCACGACGGCCAGCTACTTAGAACCATACCCTCCCCACACCCCACTTCCAAGATCGACATTCCCAGCGTGGCGTTCTCTTCTCGGCTTGGGGGCCTGCAGGGAGCACCGGGGCTGCTCATGGCTGTCCAGCAGGACCTTTACTGCTTCTCCTACAGCTAACACTGCAGGGTGCAGCCTGCAGGGATGTGGGTGTGACTCAGGGAGCCAAGGTAGCTGTATTTTTGCCACAACTGCTGTTTCCAGTGAGGGCGTTTTAACATGGATGTGGGTTCGCACGTACCGTCCATCCAGCTGCTGAGGAAAAGGAGCTAGGTTTTACGTGGAGACACTTCAGTAAGTTATTTCGGTTAAGTTGTAAACTCAAGAAGCTTAAAAGTCCTTTTCATAAAAGGTTCCTATTTATTTTTCTTGTTGAATTCCTTAGAATCTCCCTCCCCTCTTTTTTGAACAAAAGATAATAAGACAATAACTAAAACTGATTTTTTCACCAAAAGCCCTTTCAAGAACCCTGTGGAGGAGACTTGGTAGTCAGTGCCTGGGTCCTAGAAGGACATGCATCTGTACTTGAGAACATCAGGAGAGGGCATATCTCTGAGTCTCTAGAGGAAGACTTGAAGGCTGAGTTGGGCACCATTAAACTAGCCTTCTCACACTCACTCAATACAAGTGTCTCATCTTTGGGATTCTTATTTATTACTGGTCACTGGCATCATAAGGACAGATGGGTCCTTTCAGATGTTTGCAGGCCTTAGCACACATTTGTTGGTGCACCTTCCAGAATGTTAGGTACATCAGCTCCTGTTTTTATTGTGGTAACTTGAATGTCAGATTCAAGAGCCCCATCTCGAAGAAAATGGGCTTTGCCTTTTTGTAAGCTAAAAGGAGCAATCTGTGTGTTTGTTTATACAGTGTTAATACAAAGAGTCTATCCTTCTACCAAACAATAAAGAACCACAGCATGGTGTGTTGCTTCTGTTAATGATTTAGATCATGATGCGTGGCTGCTGTAGCCTCCAACCAGCTACAGTAACATCTGCCCACATCTCGGGAGAGGAAGAAACAGTGGAGACAGAGACCGGCAGGAGGTTAAGGAGGGATTGTTAGTCCCCTGGCTCCCCTCCTGCGGGTGTGTGGCGGGCCGTGGCTATGTTCCTCCATCCAAGGCTACCGCTTCTGCTGGAACATGGCTCTCTGGATTCCAGGAGCTTCTCTCCATTTGTCCCTTCAGACCCACAGAGCTGCCCTTCACTGTTGCTCGTCCAAGGTGCTTCACCAGCTAAACGCTCCATGGTCACCCCTTTGAGTGGTACGCATCTGTGTCCTGCCATATCCCCCACTACACCTACAATTTAACATACAGAGAAACAAATCCAAAAATCATGAGAGTACCGGATGGGTCATCTGATAGAGGCGCTGTATATTATAATAACAAATATTTTTAGAGCTTCAGGTTTTATAAATGACTTTCCCCCAACTTACCCTTTTGACCCTTAAAACAACCCAAAAGGAGGCAGGACCAGTAGTAAGAAAAAAGGCAGGACCAGTGAATTATTCTTGTTGAATTCCTTAGAATCTCCCTCCCCTCTTTTTTGAACAAAAGATAATAAGACAATAACTAAAACTGATTTTTTCACCAAAAGCCCTTTCAAGAACCCTGTGGAGGAGACTTGGTAGTCAGTGCCTGGGTCCTAGAAGGACATGCATCTGTACTTGAGAACATCAGGAGAGGGCATATCTCTGAGTCTCTAGAGGAAGACTTGAAGGCTGAGTTGGGCACCATTAAACTAGCCTTCTCACACTCACTCAATACAAGTGTCTCATCTTTGGGATTCTTATTTATTACTGGTCACTGGCATCATAAGGACAGATGGGTCCTTTCAGATGTTTGCAGGCCTTAGCACACATTTGTTGGTGCACCTTCCAGAATGTTAGGTACATCAGCTCCTGTTTTTATTGTGGTAACTTGAATGTCAGATTCAAGAGCCCCATCTCGAAGAAAATGGGCTTTGCCTTTTTGTAAGCTAAAAGGAGCAATCTGTGTGTTTGTTTATACAGTGTTAATACAAAGAGTCTATCCTTCTACCAAACAATAAAGAACCACAGCATGGTGTGTTGCTTCTGTTAATGATTTAGATCATGATGCGTGGCTGCTGTAGCCTCCAACCAGCTACAGTAACATCTGCCCACATCTCGGGAGAGGAAGAAACAGTGGAGACAGAGACCGGCAGGAGGTTAAGGAGGGATTGTTAGTCCCCTGGCTCCCCTCCTGCGGGTGTGTGGCGGGCCGTGGCTATGTTCCTCCATCCAAGGCTACCGCTTCTGCTGGAACATGGCTCTCTGGATTCCAGGAGCTTCTCTCCATTTGTCCCTTCAGACCCACAGAGCTGCCCTTCACTGTTGCTCGTCCAAGGTGCTTCACCAGCTAAACGCTCCATGGTCACCCCTTTGAGTGGTACGCATCTGTGTCCTGCCATATCCCCCACTACACCTACAATTTAACATACAGAGAAACAAATCCAAAAATCATGAGAGTACCGGATGGGTCATCTGATAGAGGCGCTGTATATTATAATAACAAATATTTTTAGAGCTTCAGGTTTTATAAATGACTTTCCCCCAACTTACCCTTTTGACCCTTAAAACAACCCAAAAGGAGGCAGGACCAGTAGTAAGAATATAAAAATTATTCACATCCTTTCCTGGACACAGAGAAATTGACTTGGCATGAATTACAGACCTAGGAAGTGGAAAACTGGTGGGTGAACCAGAAGAGACCATGTTCTCTACTTTCCACACTCTTCCAGTAGTGGACAGTACTTGCTGTCACACAGCTAGTGCTAAGGAGGAATCACAAAGTGTCTTGTTGCAGGTGTAAACACAGTGCCAGCATCTCATATTTAATCGCCAAGTCAATGAATTTTTCTGGCACTCAAAGGCTAAGAAAGCTTACCAATTACCAGAATTCTTAGTTGTTTATAATCATTTAGACAAGGTCCCTGTCTCTCTGCAGCCCTGGCATGCTGACATGCACGGAGGTCCCAGCAAACACCTCTGTGATTCAAGGGTCTGGGTGACCAATCACAGCAGAGTCTTTGGGATAATTTTGGTGACGTGCCCCCACCCCAAGAGCACAAACAAGCAGAAGTGCCAAGCTCTGATCCTACGATCACTCATACTTTTCGCCCCCTAAGTTCTCACAACGTAAAAGTTTGTTCATACGTGATCTGTTTTCACAGACTCTGGTATTGCACCTCTAGTGCAGAGCTTTTGCCATAGTTTTGTACCATTTCAGAAGAACTGTGGCCACTCAGTCCAACTCTGACCTCTCAGACAGTGGAGACAAGTGACTACTCAAGAGAGTCCCTGATGAGCTCTGAGATGACTCTACTTGCAGTCCAGGAGATTCTGGGTGGGGAAGATCCCCTGGAGGAGGAACTGGGCACCCCCTCCAGTATTCTTGCCTGGAGAATCTCATGGACAGGGGGGCCTGCTGGGCTGCAGTCCACGGGGTGGCCAGGAATTGCACACAACTAAGCAACAGCACATCTCCAAGCTCCTTATCAACGTATCCTTCCTCTTAGCAACTGTGCCATAATTCAGGTTTCTTGCTAGGCAAATATAATCATCAAAGGATTCGTTTTATGTTTGCCTTAGTCTTTAAGAAAAACAAACAAAAAAACCAGGTGGGGGATGTAATCAAAACTTTTTAATTTAGCAATCTGTTCTTTATGTGTGGTGAGCAGTCACTGCTCCTAACCTTTGGTCTAGATATGAAAAGTGGTTAAGCATCACTGAGAAGTTGATTAAGCATTTTGGTATATGTGCTTATTAAAAGAATGTCCCAAAGACTAGTGTGTCACACAGTCTGGAAGTGTTTCTCACTTGGAGATCTGTTAGGACATGCTGCCCAGACCCCGGCGACAGTGAAGTGTCTGGAATTAGCAGCAGGTGGTGGCCCCAGGCCCCAGTAAACCCTTAGCTGTTTGCTTGCTTGTACCCTTCCTAACAGGTGAGAACAGTAGCACAGACTGGTTACCAGAAACGCCCACAGATCAACACTCAGTGTCCCCCACGAGGGCACCCACTTACCAGTCAGCTCTCACTCTGTCCTGGTCTAAATATCCCGTGCCACCATCTCTGAGAACAACTGCAGGCTGATGTTCGTAGAAGCCTCTGGGCCCACTCCTGTGAAGTCTGCCTCTTGAGGCCACTGCCGTGGGAATGCCCTTCCCCAGAGATCGCTGCACTCGTGCCTCGAGATAAAACATGGCCTCGCGAGGTCTGGTCACACACCTCACTTTGTTGCCTCTTCTCCACCTCCCACCTGGTGCTCTTGGGACAAATGTTTCACCCTCATCTGGGCCTCTGTTGAAGCTGTCCTAACTCTTCTTCTGTCAAAGTCCACCTGCTGAGTCTCAGTTTCACAGAAGCCTCCCAGGTGGCACTAGCGGTAAAAAACCTGCCTGCCAATGCAGGAGACAGACATGGATTTGATCCCTGGGTCAGGAAGACCCCCCTAGAGGAGGAAATAGCAACCATACCAGTATTCTTGCCTGGAGAATCTCATGGACAGCAGACCCTGGCAGGCTACAGCCCGTAAGGTCGCAAACAGTCTGACACAACTGAAGCAACTTAGCGCAACACAACTGTTGAGCCTCAGCTTCACAGAAGCGTCCTGGGCACCTGGTTTCCCCAGCACTTGCCACATCTAGACAGTGTGTTGAGTGAACAATTTTTGCCACCATTATTCCCTTTTTATTCTTAGGACCCTATGAAGCAGATGAAGGTCACTCCAACACACTGAAGAAAAATCTGAAAAGAAAGCAGTTTGCCCAAGGTCTGCTGAATGAGTAACAGAACTAACAGCATCTGCTCAAGAGATCTATTAGACCCCTTGTATTGGAAGGAACAGAATTTTTACTTTTGCCCTGGAAGTTTAAAATCTCTGTATCCTAATTTTCCAACAGGCAACTTCTGGACCCATCTCCCTGCTTGCTCCTACCACGCGCCCACCTGCACTCTTGGTTTCATTTGAATTACAATAAAGCAGCCAGCTGCTGCAAGAGTAAAATGAACACTGTGTAGGACAGGAAAAGAGAACTTCTGGTTATTTTGACACCACATTACCTTCCTTTCCTCTACTGATCTAACGAGTGTAAGAAAGTGCATTCAGATTTTTCTGCATCCTTTCTAGGGATCCAGCAGACACCCATGCTCAGGGGCAGCCCCACACAACAAGAGAGGAGACAGCAGAGAACAGTTGTTCAACGGGAGCTGAACAGAGAGCAAGGCAGGGCAGAGGAATGAAGCCAAAGGAAATACCAAGGAGAAAAGTCCCAGGGAGTCTCAGGCCACTGTATCCCTTGCCTCTTCTCGAGATAAAACATGGCCTCGCGAGGTCTGGTCACACACCTCACTTTGTTGCCTCTTCTCCACCTCCCACCTGGTGCTCTTGGGACAAATGTTTCACCCTCATCTGGGCCTCTGTTGAAGCTGTCCTAACTCTTCTTCTGTCAAAGTCCACCTGCTGAGTCTCAGTTTCACAGAAGCCTCCCAGGTGGCACTAGCGGGAAAAAACCTGCCTGCCAATGCAGGAGACAGACATGGATTTGATCCCTGGGTCAGGAAGACCCCCCTAGAGGAGGAAATAGCAACCATACCAGTATTCTTGCCTGGAGAATCTCATGGACAGCAGACCCTGGCAGGCTACAGCCCGTAAGGTCGCAAACAGTCTGACACAACTGAAGCAACTTAGCGCAACACAACTGTTGAGCCTCAGCTTCACAGAAGCGTCCTGGGCACCTGGTTTCCCCAGCACTTGCCACATCTAGACAGTGTGTTGAGTGAACAATTTTTGCCACCATTATTCCCTTTTTATTCTTAGGACCCTATGAAGCAGATGAAGGTCACTCCAACACACTGAAGAAAAATCTGAAAAGAAAGCAGTTTGCCCAAGGTCTGCTGAATGAGTAACAGAACTAACAGCATCTGCTCAAGAGATCTATTAGACCCCTTGTATTGGAAGGAACAGAATTTTTACTTTTGCCCTGGAAGTTTAAAATCTCTGTATCCTAATTTTCCAACAGGCAACTTCTGGACCCATCTCCCTGCTTGCTCCTACCACGCGCCCACCTGCACTCTTGGTTTCATTTGAATTACAATAAAGCAGCCAGCTGCTGCAAGAGTAAAATGAACACTGTGTAGGACAGGAAAAGAGAACTTCTGGTTATTTTGACACCACATTACCTTCCTTTCCTCTACTGATCTAACGAGTGTAAGAAAGTGCATTCAGATTTTTCTGCATCCTTTCTAGGGATCCAGCAGACACCCATGCTCAGGGGCAGCCCCACACAACAAGAGAGGAGACAGCAGAGAACAGTTGTTCAACGGGAGCTGAACAGAGAGCAAGGCAGGGCAGAGGAATGAAGCCAAAGGTACAAATACCAAGGGAGAAAAGTCTCTCCCTGGTGTTCCCATTAGGTCACTAGTAACACCTGGTATCTTCTGGGAGCGAGGATTCCCGGGGAATAAACAGATATTTACTGGTCAAATACACCTCACTTGGCTTCGGCTCTGGAAACTAAGAGCTACTTCCCATCGACTAGAAAAAGGTAGCAAGATGTACTGATGAACTTCAAGGAACGAGGCCACAGTCCATATTCCACAGAAAGATTCCTTTTATAACAGCAAATTTAATACACAGTACTAGAACAGACCTGTCACTGGGCTTCTGGAGGCAGTAAGGAAGCAGGTCGGAGAGGGACCAACACATTCCAGGGCTCCCGTCACAGTGACACGCCAAGAATGGCCACCACACCCCTCCCTGAAGCTTGGCCCGCCCACCAGCAGTCAAGAACTGTGTCACTTTTTTAATTCATTTTTGGACATTGACAGCAAAATCCACCACGACAGGATTTCAGCTCAATAGTCTCTTTCCAGTCACAATAGATACGAATGTCCCAGCTCTTGAGAAACAGTTTATCTGACTTCTCTTACCAGGACTGGAGAATTTTTTCATCATGATCTGTTGAAATATTTGTATATACTTAAAAAAAAAAACCCATTAACAGTCCATTCTGTGCTCTGTTTTCGCTGGAAGATTTCTCATGATCACCCCTTGAGGGGTTGTGTGTCTAGGAATAAAGAATTAAGACACTTGGAAATAAGCAAAAACCCTAGTGCAACACTCAGGAGATGGGAGGCTGGTGGGGGCTGGAAAGGGAAGGGAGCACGTGCTCTGATATTTCAGGGCGGGGAACGCCAAGCGGGGAGCAAATGGCAACACTGACAAGCAGAGAACGTGGCTGGGAAAAGCCTGTCTCCTGTGCCCTCCTGCCACAAGGGCTGTCACCTCACCTGCGCTTGCCTGGACCCCACCCTCCACCCATCCATGACCTGCACGCAAAGCTGGGTGGTCTCTGGCTGAAACAGGCCTAGGCCAGGAGTTGGGATCTGACCCTGGAGGGCCCAGGGAGCTCCCCTCAGGCCACCCCCGCCCCAGCAAAAAGTACCTGGGAAGCCCACTGCCCCAGCAGCCAAAGGGCATGAAGGCTTCAAAGGCTCAAGAGAAGCCAGTCACAAAAGGAAACTGGCGATGCAGTGGCCTGGACCCGGCTCGGTTTTATGAGGAAGACCTGTGGCCACTGCCACCGGATCCCTGCTAGGGACAAACTGCGGTCACAGCCAGCAGGAGCCTGAACACACTCCACGTTCCTTTTGTATGTATATACGGATGTGCATATATATATTTATGTATTTATTATTTTTAACTGAAATAAAATGCAGTGGATTTGGGTTCATTCCCCTTTGCTCTAAGCTGCTCGGTCCCCTGCCCTGAAGGGTTCACGCCTTTGGGCCCCTCGCCAGGCTACCCCAGCTGGCCCACCATCTGCCCCGCACCTCACCACGGGAAAGCAGCCCTGGGATGAGTCGAGAGGACACATACCACAACAGGTGACCAGGAGGAGGGCCTACCTCACGCGACGTTGTTTCTAACCCTGAGAAGCTAAGGAATTGTGAAGGACTTGAAGAGGGAGCTGGGGTTAAAGGTCACCGGGCTTTTTATTGCAGTTAAAGCAGACTCGGACAGGATGGTCCCAGCCTCGAGAGGGGACAGCCCGGCGGTCATGGGAACACTCGTCGCAGAAGCCCTGCCCGCAGGCCCGGCAGTGGTGCTTCGAGAGCTTGACACTGAACTCCTTCCGGCAGCTGTGGCAGTGCAGGATCTCGTGGTCTGGGACCCAGTACGCCGGCCTGGCTGCATCCTTCACCAGACCTGAATCACAGAAGGGACCATGACAGGGAGCACACGCGGAACCCAACACCCCAAGTCCCACCTGGCAAGAAGCCATCAGCAGACCCTCTGCCGGCTCACAGCCTGACTGCACGCACATCGGCCCCTCCCCCAGGCCCGGATCTCTGGGGCTGGGGCCTAGATGCAGACTTCTGTGTATCTCTGAAGCCCTCCAAGGAGGCCTAATCTACAGCTGAATTAAGAACCACTGGAGCAGGCTTCCCTGGTGGTCCAGTGGGTAAGGACACCGCCTTGCAGTGCAGGGGGCACCGGTTCAATCCCTGGCCTGGGAAGATCCCACGTGCTGCCGAGTGGCTGGACCAATGTGTCCAATTACCGAGCCGCTGGAGCGCGTGCGCCCAGAGCCAGTGCTTTGCGACAACAGAGGCCACCGTGATGGGAGGCCCACACGGGCCAAAGAACAAAGATAAATGAAAGATCAATAGAAGTGGCCAAAAAAAAAAGTTAAACAAACTAACAAAAAAAGAACCACGGAGCAACAATCTAGGAGTTCGGGCTGTGGAATCAGGACATCCCAGTTCCACTGAGCCTGAGTCACTTGGTAGCTGCGGGAGACTGGTTCCTTAAATCCTCAGGGCCTTGATTTACTCATCTAGAACAACCCATCTTCAGAAGTGCAGGATGACAAGAAATAAAGTGTCTTGACGTGCTGGGACCCCACAGCCAGGGAATACTCAGCAGCTAAGCACCTGTGAGCCTGCACAGCCAGCTGGCTGTGCCAAGGGCAGCCCTGCCTCTCCTGGCTACCTGATGCAACCTGCGCCTCGAGGCTGGACAAACCCATCCACTTCTACACTCTCGAACCAAGAGCTCATCATTAGCTCATCCTGTGAGCCACAGCGATTTAAATCTGCCACTGTCATCACAGCCACCCAGGAGCCCGTGGTCTCTCCCCTATAAAGGGCTGAAATGCCCCAGGGCCGGCCAGCCCTACGTAAGCCCTCCACACGCTGGCAGGTTTCCCTTCGTCTCTCTTATTCCATCCTGGTTATAAGGATCCCTCCTATCAGACGGACTGGCTCTCTTACTTCTTACAAGGAATAAGAGCTTGAGGGGGCTTCCCTGGTGGCTCAGTGATAAAAGAATCTGCCTGCCAGTGCAGGGGACAGAGGTTGGATCCCTGGTCCCGGAAGATCCCACATGCCACAGAGCAACGAGGCCCCAGCACTGCAGCCAGGGAGCAGCTCCCAACTCTCTGCAGCCAGAGAACAGCCCACGGCAAGGAAGACCCAGCACAGTTCAAAATAAATAAAAGGTATCACAGCACAACTGGTGTGGCAGATTAAAGACACACACAGAAATCCCTGGATACCTGCCCCTCCCTCAAATCTAGGCTGTCTACTAGTCCACAGCAGACTAGAAGGAGAGCTGGCTTCTAGACCCAGGCCTGTCTCCAAGAGCCCTGAGGTAAGTAAGGGCTCACTACCGCTGGAGAAACCACATGGAGAGGCAGGGAGAACATGGGAGATGAGGGGAGGCGGGAGCTATCCTGAGCCCAGCCTTCGAGGCATCCCTGCCAGGCTTCCCAGCATGTGGGTGAGGTTGGCTTGGCCCCTCCAGACCCACCCAGCTCTCATACTGGAAAATCCAGCAGTAATTTCAGGTAATGCCGCTAAGAGCGGAATACTTGCCCTTTGGGTGAGACATGATAAAATGTGAGCTGTTTTAAGCCTTTCCATTTTCAGGTAGTTTGTTATGACACAATAGATGGCCTAAGAGGATGGCCTCCAGGAATAAACAGGAAACCACCCTGGTATTCAGCAGAAGCAAGCAGATGAGAATCTTCCGCCACCCCCTCACTGGCCAACTCAATCTAGGTCAGCAAGACTGACAAAGAGGCGGCAGGGCACTCCATGAGCCCTCGTCCCACACCCACAGCACGCGGGGGAGGCACTGCCAGGCCCACCTAGTGGTATGTCAATGGCTGTCACCACGGCTCCCAAAGTGTTCTGCACGGCCTCGCCCACCTTCCGAGCGATCAGCGTCCCGCCTTCATCATCCCCCTGTGCCTCGGTGACATCTGCAAACCATGAGGAAGGAAACGCCGTCACCTCTTAGTCACTTCCCAAATGGAAAACTCAGGGGCAATGGCAGAGCATTCTGGATGTTTCTCCCAGGGCACCACTGCGCCATCCTGCAAGGGTAGCAAAGCTCTGGGCCGTGGGCACCCACGCTGCAGCCAGGGAGGTCTGCTGGTCCCTTCCTTCAGTCCTCTGGGGCTATTTTATAACCTCCTTCACAGGGAGCCAGAAGGGTTCGAGGAGCATGACCTCAAACCTGCTCCAGGGGAAAGGCTCAGTCTAAGCCTAGGTGAACACAAGACAGGTTCAACCCCACACCCTCCCCAAGGACCAGCGCTCCCAGGACCCGGCTAACAGCTCAGAGGAGGCCTGGGCAAGACCAGAGGAGCACCTGCACTCTCAAGAGGGACGCGAGGAAGAACAGGGCTGGGCAGGTGAGTCCAGTTCCCAACGCCCAGTGGCAAGGAGAGGAGGCCCCCTCCACCCTCGCAGCCCGCAGGCCCCGCGTTACCTAGCTGGGAATTCCCGGCGTCATAGCAGCTGTCACACACCCGCACGGGCGCCGGGCCCCAGCCCCGCTCGGGCACTGGCCGGGTCTTGGATGAGCAGCTGTCACAGAAGCCCTCCCCACAGGCCCGGCAGTGGTGCTTGGTGTCGTTATCTTTAAAGGACGTAGCGCACTTGCTGCAGCTCTGTTCAAGCCCAAAACAGAGGGGCAGGTGTCATTCATGTCTGCTCAGCTGAGAAAGTCAAGCCGGGGAGGCTCATGGGATTCTCCGGGAATGGCGGGGCTGCTATGGTCCCAGTGGAGGGGAGCCAAGACCTCCAGCAGCACAGAACATCGCTACTGAGGCACAGCTGTGATTAACACTGTCTTCCAAAAAGTGCTGGAAAGGTACCTCAAATCCACCCAGCTGAGTCACAGGGATCTCAGAAGGGACTGTATAATCCCAGCCGTTAAGAGCCACTAGGATTCATTTCTTTCATGGCTTCTCAGAAGAGCCTCTGGGAAGCTGATGAGGAACAGGTCTCCTGTCACAAGTGTTTGGGCCAAACCCGGGGACTCCGCTGGTGTGCGTGCCACGAGGTCTAAGAGGCTTGTGTATCAAGCACTAAATGACCTCTCAAGACCCCCTTTCCTTCAGAGTCTATACGTATGACCTCAGATATCTGACCAAGAACTAGCCCTTGCAGGGAAGTAAACTAAAATCCACCGCAAAGGAAGTAACTGGAAAATAACAAAGGGAAATCAGTGGACAAAGAGGACACTGGCTGCGTACGTGTACCCCATCCTTTTCCAACACTCCAGGAGTTAATCTCACTGGGAGGGAGACTCCGAGCCTCCCTCGCATAACAAGCTAAGGGCAGGGTGAAGCGGCCCAGGCAGCACGGGCCGTGCCAGGAACGCAGGGCATCCGGCCACCATACCAGGATCTGGGAGTTGGGCCTCCAGTAGGCGGGGGCGATCTGGTCTGTCAGCCAGGACGTCACAGCCTTGGTGGGCCCAAGGCTAAGCTCAGACACCGACTGAGCCATGAAGTTCATCCCATCCAAGAGGCGCTGGGCAGCATTGTTGTTGTCCTTCAGAAATCCATCGGTCTGAAATAAAAATGCAGGCTCCCATCATGCTCTGAGTGAAGGGAGTAAAGGGAAGGAAGGAGCCTCAAGTGAGTTACACACCTAGCCAGCCAACTCAGAACCACAGATTCCCTGGCAGAGATAATGGGGTCAGGACAGCGGCCCTTTGGCTTCTAGGCAGTATCACACACCCCATGAGTCACTGCTGATACTACTCTTCAAGGTGACCACAAGACTTGATGCCCACTTGTTCAATCAAAAACTTCCTCTGACTGTGAGTATACAACCCAGCACATGAACAGTCATGTAAGGAGGACACCTCCTCCAAGTGGTCTCCCACCCTAGGCTGGGTTAGCATCTCTTCCTTCAGGAATCACCCAGCCAGGGGAACATCACCAAGTAAAACAAGTCCCTTACAGAAAATCACTTCCTTGGTGGCTCAGACAGTAAAGAATGTGCCTACACTGCAGGAGACCCAGGTTTGAGCCCTGGATCAGGAAGGTCTCCTGGAAAAGGGAATGGCTACCCACTCCAGTACTCTTGCCTGGAGCATCCTATGGACAGAGGAGCCTGGTGGGCTACAGTCCATAGGGGTCAAAAAGAGTCAGACATGACTGAAGCGAACACCACATAGAAAACAGCTTATCTCTCTTCCCTGAAGGGGAAAGGTTTTGGCTGTGCTGTGACTGATGGGTAATTCCAAGTGTGAATCGTGGTTTAATACAGAATGAAAGCATCATATCACCGCCTCATAAACAGATTTGTTTTTCCAACATCTTGAATTAAAATATCAAATTTAAAAACAGTAAAGGTCCATAGTAATTCCTCTTCTTAGAATATACTTCAGGAAGAACACATTCCAAAACAAAGAAAAGGATTTCTTACATGAAGATGGTCCCTACAGCATTTTCTTTGATAATAAAAAAAAATCTTGGGGCTTCCCTGGTTGTCCAGTGGGTAAGGACACCGCCTTGCAATGCAAGGGGCGCCGGTTCGATCCCTGGCCTGGGAAGACCCCACGTGCCGCGGAGCTGCTGGACCGATGTGTCCAATTACCGAGCTGGAGCTCTGGAGCGCATGCACTCAGAGCCGGTGCTCTGCGACAACAGAGGCCACAGCGATGGGAGGCCCATATGGGCCAAAGAACAAAGACGGATGAAAATAGATAAATGAAAGACCAACAGAAGTGGCCCGCTCGCCCCCTTCCTCCCCAACCCGTGCCCCCCCCGCCCCCGCCAAAAAAAAAATCTTAAACTGCATGAATGTTCAAAATGAAGGTAATGGGGAAATCAAACTGTAATATTAGAATATTACACAGTGATTACAAATAAGACTCATTAAAAAAAAATTTAAAAAAATAAAAAACAAATGAGACTCATGAAAAATGAAACCAACATGGAAACAAAGCAAAACTGTGGTACGAAAGAAAAGCAATTAAGGAGCACATAAGCTGTAATTGCCTCTATACAATTATATGCATGTGAAAAATTGAGAAGAATATGAAAATACAAAGTTTTATTTGCCAAGGCGATGTCACTATAGATCAAGTTTTAGTTTAAGTCATGCTTCTAATATTTATGCAAGAAATGGAAAAAATGAAGGCTCTAGAACAAAAAGGCTCTCCAGATCACACCTTCCTAAACCACCAAAATATTGAAATTCACGGTTAACCTTCGTTGTAAACAAGTTCCACTTGCCCATACACAGAGATAACTGGGCAATACGAAAGAAGATAGAAGAAAAAAAAGCTCTTACTCCAGGCCACACGTGTACAATCTCCGTCCGCACCACCGTATCCACAGGATCTTGGTTCCCAAACCAGTACTGCCGGCTACGATAGACCACGCCACAGTTGGGACATTCAATCACGTACCTATGAGGAAGGCAGACAGACACTGGAACCCTCCATCAGGGGCCTGGAGAGACAAACGTGCCCAACCGCCAGCCACTGAAACTCACCCAGACCAGGCATATTTTGCAAGACCCATCCAGGGGGAGTCAGTGGAAGCAGCCGTCTTGGGCACCACGCTGACTTCATTGCCTCTCTCGTAGCAGGCCTGAAACACGGGGCACTCTGCCAGCTTCTGCTCTGTCCACCAGACCCCCCTGGCCTCTCCACATCCCTGTCCAGCCCCACTGCCTGCAAATCAGACCAGCTGAGGGGTTATAGACCCTGGATTTAGCACAGGAAAGGAAAGTCTTTCTCTAAAGAAGTCAGGATCCTACATATTATGATCTGAATGTGTGCCCATCCTGGTGCCTCCAACAGCTATAAGTTACATTCCTGTCACAGACAGGAGTAATCTATCAAAACTGGGTTTCTGAAGAGCAATTCTGCTCTTAAGAATAAATAGTCAAAAAAAAAAAAGAATACACAGTCAATGTAGATGAACATGGCATACAGGCGCAACAGGATAAGAGGGATTTAAGCTTAAAAATAAACCAAGGGGCCCCTGGCAACAGACAAATGAGTTGGTTTTGTTTTTTAATTTTATTTCTTAATTTTACTATTTATTCTTTGTCTCTGCTGGGTCTTCATTACTGTGCCAAGCAAGGGCGACTCTCTAGTTGCAGTGCTCGGGTTTCTCACTGCAGTGGCTTCTCTTGTCGCAGAGCACAGGCTCCAGGGGGCAGGGGCTTCGGCAGTTGTGGCACACGGGCTCCCAGTAGTTGCAGCTCTCGGGCTCTAGAGCACAGGTTCAGTATGTGCTGCATGGGCTTAGTTGCTGTGCAGCACTTGGGATCTTCCCGGGTCAGGAGTTAAATAGATTCTTTACCACTGGGCCACCAGGGACACCCCAGACGTATGAGCTTTTATGGTTACAGCTGGAGGGAAGTTCCAGAGAGACTCAATTTGAATATCAAATATTTGGGGGTACAGTCAAGACTGGTCCCAAGCCAGTCCTCCCAGACAGGAGAGTGTGGCCAGCAGGCCAGCTGCTGGAGGAGAAGCTGGGAGGACTCACCTTGCAGGTGAAAACCCGGTTATCATACTGGTGGGAGTATCTGCAGCGACTCTTGGCTTCAACCCTTGCAGGTGAGGAAGCACTCTTGGGCAACCCCACCCCCTGAAACTCACCCAGACCAGGCATATTTTGCAAGACCCATCCAGGGGAGTCAGTGGAAGCAGCTCTTGGGCACCACGCTGACTTCATTGCCTCTCGTAGCAGGCCTGAAACACGGGGCACTCTGCCAGCTTCTGCTCTGTCCACCAGACCCCCCTGGCCTCTCCACATCCCTGTCCAGCCCCACTGCCTGCAAATCAGACCAGCTGAGGGGTTATAGACCCTGGATTTAGCACAGGAAAGGAAAGTCTTTCTCTAAAGAAGTCAGGATCCTACATATTATGATCTGAATGTGTGCCCATCCTGGTGCCTCCAACAGCTATAAGTTACATTCCTGTCACAGACAGGAGTAATCTATCAAAACTGGGTTTCTGAAGAGCAATTCTGCTCTTAAGAATAAATAGTCAAAAAAAAAAAAGAATACACAGTCAATGTAGATGAACATGGCATACAGGCGCAACAGGATAAGAGGGATTTAAGCTTAAAAAAATAAACCAAGGGGCCCCTGGCAACAGACAAATGAGTTGGTTTTGTTTTTTAATTTTATTTCTTAATTTTACTATTTATTCTTTGTCTCTGCTGGGTCTTCATTACTGTGCCAAGCAAGGGCGACTCTCTAGTTGCAGTGCTCGGGTTTCTCACTGCAGTGGCTTCTCTTGTCGCAGAGCACAGGCTCCAGGGGGCAGGGGCTTCGGCAGTTGTGGCACACGGGCTCCCAGTAGTTGCAGCTCTCGGGCTCTAGAGCACAGGTTCAGTATGTGCTGCATGGGCTTAGTTGCTGTGCAGCACTTGGGATCTTCCCGGGTCAGGAGTTAAATAGATTCTTTACCACTGGGCCACCAGGGACACCCCAGACGTATGAGCTTTTATGGTTACAGCTGGAGGGAAGTTCCAGAGAGACTCAATTTGAATATCAAATATTTGGGGGTACAGTCAAGACTGGTCCCAAGCCAGTCCTCCCAGACAGGAGAGTGTGGCCAGCAGGCCAGCTGCTGGAGGAGAAGCTGGGAGGACTCACCTTGCAGGTGAAAACCCGGTTATCATACTGGTGGGAGTATCTGCAGCGACTCTTGGCTTCATGAGGTACCCCTTCTTTCCCGTGATTCATGCTGTTCTTACATCCAGCCCTGAGGGAAGCCCAAAAGCTGACAATGAAGCTGCTAGAACAAGTCAGGACCACTTACGCAGAAGCATAAGCCAGATTCAAGGTCAAGAGCAGATGCCCATCATTAACCAGGACCCAAATATTGAGCAGAGAGGCAGCAGTTTGTTTTGGAAACCTAAGAACCTCTCTTATACTTGCAATCAACCACACTACACAGGTACCGATTACTCCTATATGAGAAAGGGCCAAAAGGGAAATCTCTTCTTGAAAAAAACCACCTGGTCCTTCAATAGGAATGGAGGAGCCAAAAGACACCACCTTGACAAGAGATAAAACCTGAATGGCCCTCAGAGAACTCAAACATCCAAAACGCATGAAATGAGAAGTTCAATCAGAATGGGCTGCCAAGATGCAAAACAAAAATCGACCCTCAAATTCTGGCAACTCATCAAAAAGAGGCTTAAGCTAAACAAGAAAACCTTCCAAATGAACAGTGAGCTCTGCTCTCCTGACAACGCAAAATCAGGAACCCGGACTTTAAATTTTACTGTGATAGGAGAAGGGAAAGCTCTGGAAACCCTGGTGAGGGACAGTCAGAATGGAAAAGTGATGATCCAACAGAGCCTAAGCCTCTCCTGCTGGGCCCATGGGGCCCGCTAAAGGAAGGTAAGTCACACTGGAAATGAACACCCCTCTCTCTTCTCCAAGACAAACCCCAGTTCTGCCTAGCACAGAGGGACTATATAATCCAAGAACCAATTCCTTGTTACAATCTCAGAGTAACAGTGGTGGCCCAGGAGGTGGCCTACGGGGACCAGTGCAAAAAGGCCATCCGTAACAGAGAAGGCTCAGGTCTCCCCTGTTATGGGCAGCTGTGGAGGACAGGACCAGATGATGCAGTGATGAAGAGGGTGGAGAGGCAGGGAAGTGTCTACGTGGCAGAATCTGCAATCTGACCCCAACATACTGCATTTCAACCCCCTGGGCTCCATCAGACAAGTTCCTAGCCTGGGACTGAGTAGCCATCAACAGTTCAAATTAATCCAGTGAGCCTCATCCAGCAACATCAGTACCACCCAGAGACTTAGCAGAAGGCAAATTCTTGGGCCCGACATCAGACCGAATGAATCAGAAACTGGGGGCAAGGCCCCACCATCTGTTTTAACATGTCCTTCAGGTTTTCCTGATGCATGCTAACACTGAGAACCACTGCTCTGTTTATTCTAGCAGCCTCCCCCAGGAGTTTGTTGGAATCGCAGACTCTCACCTAGACCTGATTCTGAACCTACATTTAACAAACTCCCAAGAGGATGCACACGCAGATTCAAGTTTGAGAATACTGCCCAAACTCAATGTTCTCAACTCAGCCACACATCAGAATTACTTGAGGAGCCTTTTAAACACACCAGTGCTGAGCCCCACCCCAGATCTGGTCAGTGACAATCCCTGGAGGTGATGCCCAGGCCTGAATCATTTGGAAAGCTCAATGGATAACCCTGAAGTGCTCTATGCATCTGCCCTCACTGGGAAAGGAATCAACTGGGACTGATACCTACCCCAGTGCTGCGCACACACTGAATGGATAGAATGACAGCAGCTGACAGTTCTGGCAAGAGAAACCTAAAGCTTTCTGCAGTAAAAATGACTCAAACCAGCCACTTTCATGTCTAAACCTGGTTGGAATCTTGAGGGGGTTCTTTATAAAACCATGTGTCCTGGAATCCCCTGCCACCTCAGAGTGCGGCCCCCGGACCATCTGGACCACCAGGGAGCTTGTTGGAATACCCTACTCCATCCTTTAATCACATCTTCTGCATGCACGAGTCTGCAGAGCACCCTTTTCTGAGGCTCTTTTCCCGAGGTGGGGGACTTACCCACAGCTGAGACACAGGGAGGAGCAGGTGAAGTACTCATCTGGAAAAAAGGAGCTGTGTGCCATCTGGTCATCAGGGATCTCCCCACTGAAGCGGTCGCTCAGGGCCTGCGCGGAGGGAAGGTGACACATGAGGGGACTCAGTAGAGAGCTCGTGGCTCTGGGCCTTTCCTCGCCTGCCTTTCTAACATGCTTGCGCTGCTTGGCTGCAGCTGAAGGAAGCCAGCGTCTGCTCCTTACCTGCAACCTCTTGGCTCAACTTGTTCTGCAGAAACTAAAGACTTAGCAGAAGGCAAATTCTTGGGCCCGACATCAGACCGAATGAATCAGAAACTGGGGCAAGGCCCCACCATCTGTTTTAACATGTCCTTCAGGTTTTCCTGATGCATGCTAACACTGAGAACCACTGCTCTGTTTATTCTAGCAGCCTCCCCCAGGAGTTTGTTGGAATCGCAGACTCTCACCTAGACCTGATTCTGAACCTACATTTAACAAACTCCCAAGAGGATGCACACGCAGATTCAAGTTTGAGAATACTGCCCAAACTCAATGTTCTCAACTCAGCCACACATCAGAATTACTTGAGGAGCCTTTTAAACACACCAGTGCTGAGCCCCACCCCAGATCTGGTCAGTGACAATCCCTGGAGGTGATGCCCAGGCCTGAATCATTTGGAAAGCTCAATGGATAACCCTGAAGTGCTCTATGCATCTGCCCTCACTGGGAAAGGAATCAACTGGGACTGATACCTACCCCAGTGCTGCGCACACACTGAATGGATAGAATGACAGCAGCTGACAGTTCTGGCAAGAGAAACCTAAAGCTTTCTGCAGTAAAAATGACTCAAACCAGCCACTTTCATGTCTAAACCTGGTTGGAATCTTGAGGGGGTTCTTTATAAAACCATGTGTCCTGGAATCCCCTGCCACCTCAGAGTGCGGCCCCCGGACCATCTGGACCACCAGGGAGCTTGTTGGAATACCCTACTCCATCCTTTAATCACATCTTCTGCATGCACGAGTCTGCAGAGCACCCTTTTCTGAGGCTCTTTTCCCGAGGTGGGGGACTTACCCACAGCTGAGACACAGGGAGGAGCAGGTGAAGTACTCATCTGGAAAAAAGGAGCTGTGTGCCATCTGGTCATCAGGGATCTCCCCACTGAAGCGGTCGCTCAGGGCCTGCGCGGAGGGAAGGTGACACATGAGGGGACTCAGTAGAGAGCTCGTGGCTCTGGGCCTTTCCTCGCCTGCCTTTCTAACATGCTTGCGCTGCTGGCTTATTTCTTATGGGTTCTGCAGCTGAAGGGGGAAGCCAGCGACGTCTGCTCCTTACCTGCAACCTCTTTGGCTCAACTTGCACCCATCCTCACCACAAGAAACCTCAGAAAGAACCAGTCCATTTCCCAAGAGGTCAGATGTAAGCAAAGTTACTGTCCTTTTCTAATTACTTTGGAAGTTATAAACACCTCACACACTGCGTCTTTCATTCAAAACCACCAGGTACCAACGAATAATGCCCATCTCATCTTTGTGAAGCTGGGACCAAGAAACCGACACTCGAGAAGGCGGCTTGCCCCGAAGTCAGAGGGATGCAGAGCTCAAAAGGGAGCTGGGAGTTTCTGGGGTGTCTCCACCAGGTCTAACCACAGGCGCTCATTGGAGTTTAGTGATCACAGAACTCTATGGAGGGTTATCAGCCCGAAAAAGGGCTATCAGCCAAAGAGCAAGAAGGAATTATTCTAGGTTTTGGCAGCCTTTTATCAGCTACAGTAACCTAAAAGACAGCAAATGGCCAAGAGAAATTCCAGGAAGAAAGATAAACCTATGTGAAGAAACAAACTGAAATTTTTATGTTTAAAAGCAGTTTCCATTTCTAACCCTCTGGTTTTGTTCACTACCTTATATTGAAAGTATTCTTCAGGCTGATTTCTTTCCCTCCATGTCTTCAGTCACATGCAGTAGAAAAAGTTATATAAATTAAAGAGAAATGGGCTTTCCAGGCTTAAAAATTATTAAATACTCACAGTTCCTAAGTCTCAATCTCTCTTTCTGAGGCAGCCAGGCACACTATTCAGAAGAGATGTAAAAGTACCTTTAAAACAGCACAGCAAGATGCTACTTCCTTCAGCAAAAAGGCAGAAGAAATTTTAAGGTGAGATTTGGAAAGGGGGTAGATTAGGTTTTAAACTAAGATGAAGCTCTAAATGGAATTTCGCTTAAGGAAACTTATTTATTGAAGTTCCTTTTCCTTTTCTCAATGAAGCCTAATAGCCTGAACTGGAAACCAAGTGTTTACAAAAGCACAAGCTCTCACTGTTGAGTCAAGTCAGGTGTTAAAAGTAGTGGCAGAGGATGTGTCAAACTTAGGGTGTGGGCCTCAGCCATGTGCACCCAAATTCAGCTCCTGCAAGGATAATGAACATGCCCATACTACCTGCAGTGACGGACGACCAAATGGCAATCCCTGACTTGAACCAATAAGAAAAAGGAAAAAACAGTTTAGGAATAATTCAAGTTATGTCCTGTTCTCCTGGTAGTAAATTCGTAGAGTAACTGAGGAAAAAAAAGTAACTGAGGGAAAACAAGATTTTTAGACAGAATACAAAGGAATATGCATGTGAAAATTAAAGACAATAAACGAGAAGCAAACCCAGCAGAATCGCTCACTAGCCTACACCATCCTCCACTCTCCTGTTTCTGAGTAGGACGCATCCTTTGGGGTATTTTTGGTCTCACCTTTTCCATGAAGCCTTCCCAGAAAGAGCACACTCTGCCTTCTCTGAGCACTCGCTGTCCTCAGCATCTGAATCAGGGACTGAGTGATGAGGCAAAGCTATACACCTGTGGCATGTATCTGATCTCCCAGACTGGATCACCAACACCAGGAAATGCTCGTCCTACCTCTGTATCCTCCTCTCAATCCAGGAAACGTCCTCACGAGTACTCAGCGGGGACCTCCAGAATGAAGTACACACAGCCCATTTCTAACCCTCTGGTTTTGTTCACTACCTTATATTGAAAGTATTCATAAGGCTGAATTCTTTCCCTCCATGTCTTCAGTCACATGCAGTAGAAAAAGTTATATAAATTAAAGAGAAATGGGCTTTCCAGGCTTAAAAATTATTAAATACTCACAGTTCCTAAGTCTCAATCTCTCTTTCTGAGGCAGCCAGGCACACTATTCAGAAGAGATGTAAAAGTACCTTTAAAACAGCACAGCAAGATGCTACTTCCTTCAGCAAAAAGGCAGAAGAAATTTTAAGGTGAGATTTGGAAAGGGGGTAGATTAGGTTTTAAACTAAGATGAAGCTCTAAATGGAATTTCGCTTAAGGAAACTTATTTATTGAAGTTCCTTTTCCTTTTTCTCAATGAAGCCTAATAGCCTGAACTGGAAACCAAGTGTTTACAAAAGCACAAGCTCTCACTGTTGAGTCAAGTCAGGTGTTAAAAGTAGTGGCAGAGGATGTGTCAAACTTAGGGTGTGGGCCTCAGCCATGTGCACCCAAATTCAGCTCCTGCAAGGATAATGAACATGCCCATACTACCTGCAGTGACGGACGACCAAATGGCAATCCCTGACTTGAACCAATAAGAAAAAGGAAAAAACAGTTTAGGAATAATTCAAGTTATGTCCTGTTCTCCTGGTAGTAAATTCGTAGAGTAACTGAGGAAAAAAAAAGTAACTGAGGGAAAACAAGATTTTTAGACAGAATACAAAGGAATATGCATGTGAAAATTAAAGACAATAAACGAGAAGCAAACCCAGCAGAATCGCTCACTAGCCTACACCATCCTCCACTCTCCTGTTTCTGAGTAGGACGCATCCTTTGGGGTATTTTTGGTCTCACCTTTTCCATGAAGCCTTCCCAGAAAGAGCACACTCTGCCTTCTCTGAGCACTCGCTGTCCTCAGCATCTGAATCAGGGACTGAGTGATGAGGCAAAGCTATACACCTGTGGCATGTATCTGATCTCCCAGACTGGATCACCAACACCAGGAAATGCTCGTCCTACCTCTGTATCCTCCTCTCAATCCAGGAAACGTCCTCACGAGTACTCAGCGGGGACCTCCAGAATGAAGTACACACAGCCCAGCCTCTCTCCTCACCTTGGCCCTGCCTCTGCACCAGGCCTCCGCCCACGCCCACAGGTCTCTCTAATTTATGACTGATTGGCCAAATCACTGATAATACTTAAAGCTGTATCTCTCAAACAGCTGTGGGTGTAATTCTCTGGAGCCAGCTGGTGGGAAAATAGAGCATTATCTTCCTAATACATCAATTTACTGAAAGATTTGAGGAGGAAGTTTGTGCTTTATTTTTTGGCCACACCAGGCGGCATACAGGATCTTAGTTCCCTGACCAGAGATTGAACCCAATGCCCCTTGCAGTGAAAGCATGGAGTCTTAACTACTGGACCACCAGAGAAGTCCCAGGAATTGACCAAATGGAAAATTCACATAAATAAAACATGAAGACACCCTAAAATTATTTCAGCTTGTAGCTGGCAGATCTGCTTGTGCCTCTATTTTCTTATCTGTAAAATGGGAGTGGCCAGCAGTACCGTCCTCAGCAGAGGTCTCCATGGATTACACTGTAAACATCAAATGAAGTTTCTCCTGCAGAGCACAGACCAAGAGCTCAGAAAACGTAAGCTGCCACTAATATTTTTATTTTTTATGCTGAGAATGCTCCAATTTTCTCCCTTGGATACCCTCACTAACTCAGCCAACTAACACAGGATGTAAGAGCGTCTCTCCTTCCATGGCAGTGCCTTGGTTTTCACGTCTGGTTCCAATTGTGGGTGAATATTTAGTTGCAAAAAGATGGTTATGCGTCAGCTACCCCTTGAGCCAGCCTGCTGTTCGAGCAGAATCTCCCACTTTCTCCCCTGACCTGGCCCGCTGTATTGGCAGCGACTCTCCCTTTCCCCACTCGAATAAACTCTACTTTCCTCTCAAAAAAAAAAGACGCTTATGTACCTAAGGCAGTTTTAAAATAAGAAAGAAAGGAAAGGAGAGATAAATAAGGATTACAGAAACTACTAAAGACATATAAGAAAACCCCAAGAAGAGCACTTTTAGCCCCAGTATTTTATTTTAATTAGGTAACTAAAAGGATAAGCTAAGTCCTAGTTTTCCCTAGTGAAAATAATGTCAAATTTAGCATGAATCCAACAGCTGGGTTGAACACAGAAGGCAGGCCACTCCCAAGTAAATATAAAATTGCAGCCCAATAGTAGTGACAGCACAAGGTTTTTTCTGTTCCAAACTCAAATGGCCTAATTCACTTCTCTGGAAGTTCTTCAGAAAATTGAGGGCATTTCTAAGTATCTCAAGGCTTAGCATGAAACAACCTGCAACCTGATTTCCACGGGACAAGTCCCCACAGAACCTCCATCATCTGACCCTAGACAGCTGTTGGCTTATGTTGGCCAAGGCAACAGTAACTTTTTATGACGTCAGGAAGAGAAGAACCTTGACAAGCATCAGGAGGACTTCTATGAATCAAGAGTATGGACTCTGTAGGTCCAGTGGTTAAGACTCCATGTTCCCACTACAGGGGACACAGGTTCGACTCCTGGTTGGGGAACTAAGATTCCATATCCCAAAAAGTGCAGCCAAAAAAAAAAAAAAAAAGAGCATAGAAACATAACAGTAACTGTTAAAAAAAAAACTCTGATGTTCACATGTTTTAGGTGCAACAGTAAGGAGACATGTCCTCCTTCCTCTATAATCTGTTTCTTTCCAATGAAGACATTACCACCTAAGCCATATACTTCATCTTTCAAAACTTCCAAACCTCATATCATACCAGGGTTTTGGGGCTCTCCTCCTCCTGAGGTCTCAAAGCCACAAGAAGCAGGGAGGAGCCTTTCTTGAGAAAGCTTAGGAAAGAACTTGAGGTCAGTCTGGAAAAGGTTGCCTGGAGACCAGATGATCTTAAAACTTTAGTTGCCTTGACAACAGTACGGCTCTTAATATCAAACCAGCAAGTTTAGCCCCAGTCTTCAGGAGACAGCAGTGAATTTTCTGTTTCAAAATGGAGACTCTTATGTAACCCATGATGCCACCTCCCCCCAAAATATATAATAAACTCATAAATACTTAATAGATGCTTCCTGATGTGACAGAATTAGAAAGTCAATTTCTTCATTTAGAGACTGGAGGCTAAAGAAGGTATTACATAAAACCTGTACAAACCCAACCTTAAAATGGTTCTCTCCATTATTCAGAATTGTAAATACAGACAACAGTTAATCCAATATTAAGTTCCCTTAGTCAAGCATCTCTTTTCTTTAAACCAAGTTACTTGGTCAGTGAGAAGATGCCCTGCTGGTGGGCATCTAAGCTGCTGCTACTGTGGAATATGAGCAAAGGAGAAAGCAGTGAAGAAGTGGGGAATACTCAGCTGGAAAAAAGGGACTGGGCCCTGGACCACAACAAGGCTAAATGGCAGGAAGAGCGGTCTGGTCAGCAGGATGAACAGGAAACATATAGGCAAGCTGCCAGAGCAGAAAGTAACTGCAGGTCTCATACACGCACACACACACACACACACACACATTCTACAACTCCTCAATCTTTATTAATCGCATTTCCTGTTCAATAACAAACATGAAAAGAGAATACAGGGAAGGAAAGAGAGATTTAACTTCTCTATGATCCAACTTATTTAGGGAGAAAATATATACATACATTATAGACATATATTCCTGTATGCACTTAAGTAGCACCAAAAGTTTCTGGAAGCATATATAAGAAAGTATTAACAGTTATCATACAATGAGTAGAGAGAGGACTGAAAGGGACTTAAGTCATACCTTACTATTTGAATTATACTATTTGTATTATATTACTATTTGAATTGTACTGTTTGTACTACTTGAATTATTTATAATCTGTTTCTTTCCAATGAAGACATTACCACCTAAGCCATATACTTCATCTTTCAAAACTTCCAAACCTCATATCATACCAGGGTTTTGGGGCTCTCCTCCTCCTGAGGTCTCAAAGCCACAAGAAGCAGGGAGGAGCCTTTCTTGAGAAAGCTTAGGAAAGAACTTGAGGTCAGTCTGGAAAAGGTTGCCTGGAGACCAGATGATCTTAAAACTTTAGTTGCCTTGACAACAGTACGGCTCTTAATATCAAACCAGCAAGTTTAGCCCCAGTCTTCAGGAGACAGCAGTGAATTTTCTGTTTCAAAATGGAGACTCTTATGTAACCCATGATGCCACCTCCCCCCAAAATATATAATAAACTCATAAATACTTAATAGATGCTTCCTGATGTGACAGAATTAGAAAGTCAATTTCTTCATTTAGAGACTGGAGGCTAAAGAAGGTATTACATAAAACCTGTACAAACCCAACCTTAAAATGGTTCTCTCCATTATTCAGAATTGTAAATACAGACAACAGTTAATCCAATATTAAGTTCCCTTAGTCAAGCATCTCTTTTCTTTAAACCAAGTTACTTGGTCAGTGAGAAGATGCCCTGCTGGTGGGCATCTAAGCTGCTGCTACTGTGGAATATGAGCAAAGGAGAAAGCAGTGAAGAAGTGGGGAATACTCAGCTGGAAAAAAGGGACTGGGCCCTGGACCACAACAAGGCTAAATGGCAGGAAGAGCGGTCTGGTCAGCAGGATGAACAGGAAACATATAGGCAAGCTGCCAGAGCAGAAAGTAACTGCAGGTCTCATACACGCACACACACACACACACACACATTCTACAACTCCTCAATCTTTATTAATCGCATTTCCTGTTCAATAACAAACATGAAAAGAGAATACAGGGAAGGAAAGAGAGATTTAACTTCTCTATGATCCAACTTATTTAGGGAGAAAATATATACATACATTATAGACATATATTCCTGTATGCACTTAAGTAGCACCAAAAGTTTCTGGAAGCATATATAAGAAAGTATTAACAGTTATCATACAATGAGTAGAGAGAGGACTGAAAGGGACTTAAGTCATACCTTACTATTTGAATTATACTATTTGTATTATATTACTATTTGAATTGTACTGTTTGTACTACTTGAATTATTTATCACAAACACACATTGCTTTTATAACTGAAAAAATAAACAACTGTGTATTGGTCATGCTGGCTCTTCATTGCTGCACGGGCTTTTCTTTAGTTGTGGTGAACAGGGACTACTCTCAGCCGTGGGGCTTGGGCTTCTCTCTGTGATGGCTTCCCTTGTTGTTCAGCACAAGCTGTAGGATGTACAGGCTTCACACTTTCTGACCTTAAAAGTAGAGCAACTATTGAGAAGGAATATAGCCCAGGGTTTAAAGCACAGACTGGGAGCCAGACTACTTCAAATTCACCACCCCTGGAACTTCTCTAGTGGTCCAGTGGCTCAGAGTCTGCACTGATCCTACACTGCGTTCGATCCCTAGCCAAGGAACTAGATCCCACACGCTGCAACTAATAAAAAGGATCTTGCATGCCACAATGACAATTCCGAATGCCATACTGCAAACTAAGACCTGGCACGGGCAAATAAATATTAAAAAAAAAAAACTTCCACCCCTTACTACAGAAGTCACCTCAGGCAAATTAATGTGCCTCTCTGTGCTTCCGTCTCTCAACCTGAGAGTTGGTAGAAGGATAAAAATAAATGAATACATATGCAGTGCAGAGCTCAGAACACAGCATTAGTCAACACTCCAGAAAGTTTGGCCAGCAGCAGTAGTGGGAGTTGTAATTTACGCTAAGGAAGTAGGCAGAATGTGGGCAATACCTTTAAGTACATGGAAAACATAAGGAAAAATGGAAACTACTATTAAAATAATGGCAGAATTACTACATGTATATCAATGAAAAAGCATGCAGCTATTTTTCAAAAAACATGGTTTTATAGAATATTTAATAGCATGGAAAAATGATAGTTGTCAACGGTCTACAAAAAAAAGGGCAGGGTACACAAGTGCACATCCGTATATCACAACCCCAATTCTCTTTTTAAAATAAGTAGCAAGGAATCATATAATGCCCCATTTTTATTTATCTATTTTTTCCTCACTTAGTTGGCCTTTTTCTTTGCTATTACAGGGATACTGCTATTAATATCCTTATA